>CM035133.1:48431080-50831080 GCA_020205605.1 Panax ginseng
AAATCTCACCTGGGGGTCTGTATGAAAGGGAAAAGAGTCTGCTACAATTGTGGTCAGGAAGGCCACATAGCACCTAACTGCCCTAACCCAAAGAAGGGCGCATGTTTCACATGTTTCTCGAAGGACCACTTGGCTAGGGACTGTCCCAGGAAAGGATCTGGAGGGGCAGGAACATGAGGGAACAAGGGAAACAGCGGTAGCAATGCTCTAACCATCACGGGACCAACCGCAACCAATAAACCAACCGCAAGGACATTCAACATAACAATGCAGGATGCTGTGAAGTTTCGCGATATGGTGTCAGGTATCATTTCGATCAATAAAGTTAATGCTTATGTATTATTTGATTTGGGTGCTATTTGTTCATTTATATCTGATGACTTTGTTAAGAACTTGGAATTACCTAAAGACGAGTTAGAATACCCCATGAACATAGAAATTGTGAATAAAGAAATAATCCCTGTCAAGTACGCACATAAGAATTGTAGGATGAATATTAAGGGTAATATTATGAACGTAGATCTTATCCTTATCAGACTTGGGGAATTTGACGTCATTCTGGGAATGTATTGGTTATTCAATTACGGGGCTATAATTGATTGCCATAAGAAATTTATTAATCTTATGACTCTGCCAAAGGTTGTGTTCTATGGCAGCAAGTCGCCTAGATAAGCGAGTAGTCTGACGATGATGCAGGCCAAGAAGTTGTTAAGACAAGGTTGTGTAGGATATTTACCTTACATAGTTGACAGTCGTAAAGAGAACCCGAAAATAGAGGAGATAACAGTAGTGAGGGACTTCGCAGATGTATTTCCAGACGATCTACCAGGACTTCTGCCAGATAGAGAGGTTGAGTTTGTGATCGATTTAGCGCCAGGAACGACTCCAATATCGAAGGCACCGTACCGGATGGCTCCGGTAGAGATGAAAGAAGTGATGGTACAACTGCAAGAGTTACTGGATAAGAAATACATTCAACCGAGCGTATCGCCGTAGGGAGCGCCGATGTTATTTGTGAAGAAGAAGGACAAGACGATGCGGCTCTGCATCGACTACAGAGAATTGAATAAGGTCACGATTAAGAATAGATATCCATTACCGATGATCGACAACCTGTTTGATCAATTGAAGGGAGCGATATACTTTTCAAAGATAAACTTGAAGATTGGTTACCATCAGCTAAAGGTGAGGCCAGAAGATGTTCCGAAGACAGCGTTTACGACTCGATATGGTCACTATGAATTCCTGGTGATGTCTGATAGGTGGATTTTATATCCACTTATTCGGTATCTTTTACTTGAATTAGTTGCTTATATTCATGTGTCTTAGTTACTTTTCATGCATTTTGTGTTTATTTTGTAGATCTTATGCTTGGTAATGATGTGAGCGATTATTGGTATAAAAACGTAATGAAAAGCAAGGAAAATGCAAAGAAAAGCAATTCGGACATCATTTGGGCTTTTATGCTTACTTCATGTTCTTCGTTTAGAACTTAGCTTACATTGTAGAGCGTCTTCGTAGCTTTCCTTAACATCTTGAATCGTTCTAATCGGAGTTCGGATGCAAGAGTTATGATCTTTGTACCAACGGACGTCAAACTTCGCTATTTTGGTTAGCCATTTTCATAGCAGTCCCTTCCAGCCCAATTTCAGCCTTGATTCGTCCAGAATTTCTCAATCCTTGAAGAATAAAAGTTTTATATCTCGTCGATATCTTCGATTTGATAGGTAGCAGGCCCCGTAACTCTTCCCGGATCAAAAGTTATGGCCATCTTACCAGAGGATGTTTGCAGTGAGAGAAAATGGATCGCATATGGTATATGAATTTGTCTTGTGGTCACGATGCGACTCTGGAGCAAAAACTCGATTTTTGCAGAAGTCGCATACCAAGCGACCCTTGAGTTAATTCTGTCTTGTCACATGATTTCTAAGCGATGACCACAGCTGACTTTTCATTAAACAGGGCAATTGAAGCGTAATTGAGAGAGGGGTTCGATTAGGGCTTATATATTAGACGTATTTTCATTATGTAAGAGATATTCCACCCTTTGGGGGAAGAGATAGTTTTTGTCATCTTCTCTCTTTAATTTCAATAATAGAATAGAGTAGATTAGTGTAGGTATTTTCTAGAGTTGATTGGATTGGAGACTTGAAGCAATTGGAAATCATTAGAGATTCAACCTTGGCTCAAGAAAACAGATTTGCACTACAATTCTTTACCTTTATTCTCTCTTTGATTGTTTATTGTATCTCATGATGCGTTTTCAATATGTGGATAATAGCATTAATTTAATTATGATTTAAATTCAATTCTGAGATTGCAATGGATTCTATGGCTTAGTTTAATCTGATATATTTCATTGTTAGCCTTATTGATTGCTATGGGATTGTCTATTAAGATTTATTCTTATTTGCTTAGTTGATTAGCCATCAATTACTGTGATAACCCATATGAACTTGAAAGATGAAGTATGGGTTTAGATCTGATCTTGATAGCTGGTGATTGTATATTCTACATTGTGATGGGATGCATGATTTGTGCTTAGGATAGACATATACCAAAGCGCCACTCATAGTCAATTGAGAACTTGGGCTTAAACCCTAATTATTTGTAAATCACATAGACATATAGTGATTTAGGTAATGTGGGTGTTCATGTGTATTCTATCAATTGTGGATTATATGTGATATGGGTATGGTACATTGAAAGATGGCTATACTTTACTTTAGTGTTCTCGACTAACAAACCGGTACTATTAGTTTGGCTTAACATGAAGTGTATGGATTTAAATTATTCAGTAGATGAAATTGTAATCTCAGGTCTTCATTATCTAATCTCACTCTAGGAATATTTAGATTTATTTAATTTTATAGTTTAAATATAAAATCTACTATCATTCATTTAAATAAGACTGAAATGGTTATGGGTTAATGCTTGGTAAACTTTATTAGTTAATTTCCTGTGGATCGATACTCGACTTACTCTGTATTACTTGTTGACGCATGTATACTTGCATGAGTTAGAGCTCTTTTATCAGAACTGAAAAAGAGGCAACAAGTTTTTGGCGTCGTTGTCGGGGAATTATTTTAATAATTTTTGCCAACATTAATTTCAATCAAATTAGTCTTAATTTAAACATTTTATTTTATTTTATTTTATTTTAATTCTCTTCCTATATTTCTCTCTTTTCAGGTACCATGGGTGACTTTTCTTATCAATGGCCTTATGCAAATAGAACTCAACCAAGGGACATAAGCACTAAGGGACTCAAGGTATTTTCTACATTGTCAGCACAAATTGCAACACTTTCGGAGAGGTTGGATATTCTTGCAGCCCAACGCACTCGAGAGATAGTAGTTACATGTGAATACTGTGCTGGCGAGCATCCGAGTTATCAGTGCACCATCAAGGTTGGACAAGTACAGTTTGGGGGTGATTTCTTCAACAACGATATTTATCCTGATTATCAACAAGGTTGGGGGTATCACCCAGATTATGAATGGGGTTATAACTATCAAGATTAATACTGCAGCTCAAGTCCAACATATCCATTAGATTTCTCATATCCACCTCCAGTGCAACAAGAAGAAAATTTAGAGTTAAAGGGATTCATGTCAAAAAGCATAGCAGACCATGAAGAGATGATGATGAGTCAAGAGTTATCAAGCCAAAATCTTAACAGACAGATGGAACAACTCATTAAATCCTCAATGAATGGTCCTCATTACATGGATTTCAAAACTGAGAAAGATAATTCAAGATTGGAGGATTTGTGGTTCAAATTTGTAGCATCAACTGAGAAGAAGATGATTGAGCAAGAGAGGTCAATTCGAAATCTTTAGAATCATATGGATAAAATGTTCGAAGCCTTGAACAATCGCCCTCCAAACAATTGGTGCTATGACATGAACGATGAAACTGATAGAGAATCAGAAGTGCACATGTCACTGAATGAACTGAAAGGAGTGGACAATGAGGAGACAACTGGGGAAATGGAGAATGAAGATCATGAGATGACTTGTATAATACCCCAAGTGCCTTCTCAGTTAGAGTTAAAAAATTCAGTGAAATTTGCACACCCATGTCCCCTTGGTAGTCACATCCAAAGCAAGAATTTCTGCGATTATGAGGCCTCTTACAAACCATGGTGTGCTGAGGAAGAGATAATAGAAGAAGAAAATCCCGTTGTATCTTTTATGCCTCAATGCAAAAATCTATTCACAGATACAACAGGAGGAGTACCTGGCATTGCAATGGAACTAGGGACATCATGTACAGGAAATATGCTAGGTGGCTTCAATTCATAAACTCTCATGATGGGGAACCTACCTACACACATTGCAGTTTTAATGGATGGAGGGTTCCTAGCTTATCGTAGAGGAAATGGATAATGATGTCAAGAAAAGAGTCTAGCTAACGGACTATAAACCGAGCGCTGATGGGAGGCACCCCATCCAATCTTTCTCCCTCCTTATTTAATTCTTATTTACATTTCCATATTTAGTAGATGTTAGATAGTGGTAAGTCTTAATAATAGTTTTATTATTTCTCCTCTCAGGTTCAATCTAATTGCTATAAGCATTCAAGATCAAACAAAAGTCAAAAACTGAAGCTGCCAGAGTATAGGGTCGCATGTACTGCTAGCCTCTATAAGCCAAACCTGTCTTGGCCGCCAGCGCCATAGCTCACCACATAGTAAAAAATGCTAAATTTTTAGAATTTCTGACTAAAGCATTCGGACAGTTAGAAGCCCACACTCAGTTTCTAACTATAGAATATCTCAAACTTAGCCATCGCCTAATATACCATCGGATCTTGAAGAGGCGAACAAATATGACATTGCCACTTAGGGGAGTATTCATTCACTTTGAATTACAATGAGGGCATTGTTCATTTTAAGTTTGGGGGCATTGGGTCTAGTTAGTAGTTTAGAGCATGTAGTGTAATTGCATCATATAGAGTAATTTCATGTTACATATAGTTAATTGCATGTTAGTAGTTATTAGTTTATTTTTGCGGTAAATATTTTTTTTTCTTTTTGATTGGCTTAATATCTATTTAGTTGCATAACATTGCATAATCCCAGGTTTTTAGTTAGTTGAATTCTAATTTGGCCAATGATGACATAGAAATTTGATAGATTTTTGAACTTGATTGATATCTTGAGCTTAGTTATAATTTTATACATGATATAATTCATGTTTGCTGTTTAGATGTTACCAGGTAGCATGACAATGTTCCTATTTGCTTGTTGGTTCAGATTAGCATGCTCGTCTGCTGAGAGGAAAATGTTGTTTTTAAGGATAGAATTGTGTAGGAAGTGAGACATAGACTATGAAAACACAGACACTCAAACTTTGGGAACACATGGGTATGCTTGCTATTGGGACGAGATGGAGCGTAAAACGCACTCGTTTAAATGGAAATGGAAAGTGAGATGGAGCGTAAAACGCACTCGCTATATATAAAAAAAATCAATAAACACCACAAAAAAGTGCAAAAATCGCCCTCGTGTGTAACAACAAAGCAGAATAAACCCATTGTTGAACCTTAATTTGTATTGATGTGTTGGAGTAGTTGATGTCTCATTAGTATATGCAGTTCTTAATTTAAATTTTCTGTCTTAAGCAATATAGCATGTGGTATCTTCATCTTTTTCAAGCTTATCTGTGAACACATCACACACACACAACATCTTTATAACAGGTTAGGATTACATGATTGTATGTCATTATGCCTTTCGCTTAGTTTGATGCTTTGTTCTCGGATCTTGATACTTCTCTGAGGCATATCTTATTGGAATTTTTAACATGGCTTGGAAATCTTGGGATTCATTGTCATAGTAGCGTAGCTTGCATAGCATGTAGATTGCATTATATTGTGTTGCTTGAGGACAATCAACGGTTTAAGTTTGGGGGTATTTGATAGGTGGATTTTATATCTACTTATTCGGTATTTTTTACTTGAATTAGTTGCTTATATTCATGTGTCTTGGTTACTTTTCATGCATTTTGTGTTTATTTTGTAGATCTTATGCTTGGTAACGATGTGAGCGATTATTGGTATGAAAACGCAAGGAAAAGCAAGGAAAATACAAAGAAAAACAATTCGGACATCATTTGGGCTTTCATGTTTACTTCATGTTCTTGGTTTGGAACTTAGCTTACATTGTAGAGTGTCTTTGTAGATTTCTGTAACATCTTGAATCGTTCTAATCGGAGTTCGGATGCAAGAGTTATGATCTTTGTACCAACGGACGTCAAACTTCGCTGTTTTGGTTAGCCATTTTCATAGCAGTCCCTTCCAGCCCAATTTCAGCCTTTATTCGTCCAACATTTCTCAATCCTCAAAGAATTAAAGTTGCAGATCTCGTCGATATCTTCGATTTGATAGGTAGCAAGCCCCGTAACTCTTTCCGGATCAAAAGTTATGGCCATTTTACCAGAGGACACTGCAGTAGAAAATGGACCGCATGGACACTTTGAATTTTGTTTGTGCACGCGCAACCTGGAGCAAAAACGTGATTTTACGCAAAGCGCCGCCACAATTCTTCGTGCAATTCTCGCATCTACGTAGCGTGACTTCGAGCGATGACCACAACTGACTTTTCATTAAACAGGGCAATTGAAGCGTAATTGAGAGAGGGGTTCAATTAGGGCTTATATATTAGACGTATTTTCATTATGTAAGAGATATTCCACCCTTTGGGGGAAGAGATAGTTTTTGTCATCTTCTCTCTTTAATTTCAATAATAGAATAGAGTAGATTAGTGTAGGTATTTTCTAGAGTTGATTGGATTGGAGACTTGAAGTAATTGGAAATCATTAGAGATTCAACCTTGGCTCAAGAGAACAAATTTGCACTACAATTCTTTACCTTTATTCTCTCTTTGATTGCTTATTGTATCTCATGATGCATTTTCAATATGTGGATAATAGCATTAATTCAATTATGATTTAAATTCTATTCTGAGATTGCAATGGATTCTATGGCTTAGTTTAATCTGATATATTTCATTGTTAGCCTTATTGATTGCTATGGGATTGTCTATTAAGATTTATGCTTATTTGCTTAGTTGATTGGCCAACAAACCATCGTGATAACCATATATGAACTTGAAAGATGAAGTATGGGTTTAGATCCGATCTTGATAATTTGGTGATTGTATATTCTACATTGTGATGGGATGCATGATTTATGCTTAGGATAGACATATACCAAAGCGCCACTCGTAGTCAATTGAGAACTTGGGCTTAAACCCTAATTATTTGTAAATCACATAGACATATAGTGATTTCGGTAATGTGGGTGTTCATGTGTATTCTATCAATTATGGATTATATGTGATATGGGTATGGTACATTGAAAGATGGCTATACTTTACTTTAGTGTTCTCATTAACAAACCTAAGACAATTAGTTTGGCTTAACATGAAGTGTATGGATTTAAATTATTCAAGAGATGAAATTGTAATCTCGTGTCTTCATTATCTAATCTCACTAGGAATATTTAGATTTATTTAATTTTATAGTTTAAATATAAAATCTACTATCATTCGTTTAAATAAGACTGAAATGGTTATGGGTTAATGCTTGGTAAACTTTATTAGTTAATTCCCTGTGGATCGATACTCGACTTATTCTGTATTACTTGTTGACGCATGTATACTTGCATGAGTTAGAGCTCTTTTATCAGAACTGAAAAAGAGGAAACAATGTCATTCGGTCTAACAAATGCTCCTGCAGCGTTTATGGACCTGATGAACAGGGTATTTAAACCGTTTTTTGATAAATTCGTGGTGGTGTTTATCGATGACATTTTGGTATACTCGAAGACCAAGGAAGAACACGCAGAACATTTAAAGGTAGCGTTAGAGGCGTTGAGAACGGAGAAGTTGTATGCCAAGTTTTTGAAATGTGAATTTTGGATTGAGCGGGTATAATTTCTCGGTCATGTGATTGATAAGGACAAAATTTTGGTAGATCCCTCCAAAGTTGAAGCTATGATGAATTAGGATCAACCGAAAATGCTGTTAGAAGTGAGAAGTTTTCTTGGATTGGCAGGTTATTACAGAAGATTCATTCAGGACTTTTCCAAGATCGTAACTCTGCTAAAGAATTTGACTAGGAAAGTTGTGCAATTTGTGTGGACGGAGAAGTGTGAGGAAAGCTTTCAAGAGCTTAAGAAGAGGTTGATTTCAGCACTTGTGTTATCACTTCCAGATGACACGGGAAATTTTGTGGTTTATAGTTATGCATCGCATAAAGGACTTGGCTATGTGCTTATGCAAAATAGCAGGGTCATTGCGTATGCGTCACGACAATTAAAGGACTATGAGAAGGGGTATCTGACCCATGACTTGGAGTTAGCTGCAGTGGTATTTGCTTTGAATATTTGGAGACACTATCTCTATGGGGAGAAGTGTGAAATATATACAGACCACAAGAGTCTGAAATATATTTTTACACAAAAGGACTTGAATATGCGCCATAGAAGGTGGCTGAAGTTAATTAAGGACTATGATTATGAGATTTTATACCATCCGGGTAAAGCAAATGTGGTTGTCGATGCCTTAAGTAGAAAGGGTCGGGAGAAATTAATGATGTTGACCACTCAAGAGGAGCTAATTTCAGCGATGGAGAAGCTAAAATTGGAAGTGAAGTATCATATGGAGATTGATGAGAAGCTGTCCAGATGCAAGCTGGTACAACTATACTGGATAAAGTTAAAGAGGCTCAACTTCAGGACGAAGAATGTGAGAAGGTGAAAAAGAAGATATCTGAAGGAACTGAATCGAGATTCAAGTAGACAATGAGGGCTGGGGCTACTGAGATTTGAGAGAAAAATTTGGGTACCGCCAGTGCCAGAGATTAAGGAAGACATTTTGAGTGAGGCTCATAACTAGCAATATTCGATTCACCCTGGTAGTAGCCAAGATCTTCGACAACATTTCTGGTGGCCAAATTTGAAACGAGATGTTGCAGAGTGTGTTGCCAAATGTCTAACATGTCAGAAAGTGAAAGCAAAGCATCAGAGGCCGAGTGGGTTTCTACAACCTTTAGAGATCCCAGAATGGAAATGGGAACATATTACAATAGATTTCATGGTTGGCCTTCCGACAACTCAGAAAGGCTATGACGCAGTATGGGTTATTATTGACCGATTGACGAAATCCGCACACTTTCTTTCGATAAGAATCAGATTCAACTTAGACCAGTTGGCAAGGTTATATGTAAAAGAGATTGTTTTGAGGTAAAGAGTTCTGGTGTCAATTATTTCCGATAGGGATCCACGCTTTAGATCGAACTTCTGGAAACGACTACAGGAATGCATGGGTACACATTTGAAAATGAGTACGGCATATCACCCTCAGACAGACGGGCAGAGCAAAAGAACGATTCAGAAATTGGAGGATATGTTAAGAGCTTGTATAATGGACTTTAAAGGAAATTGGGATGATCATCTACCGTTGGTGGAATTTGCTTACAATAATAGTTACCACGGAAGTATTGGCATGCCACCTTACAAAGCGTTGTACGACAAAAGATGCAGAACTCCATTATGTTGGGATGAAGTTGGTGAACGACAACTACTAGGACCAGAATCGGTGCAACAGACCGTTGAGATTTTTAAGGTGATAAGGAAAAGATTGATAGCTGCTCAAGACAGATAAAACAAATATGCTGATCAACACCGATAGAATCAAGAATTTGAATCTGGTAGCTACGTTTTCTTGAAAGTTTCTCCATGGAAGGGAAAATCAGATTTGGTCAGAAGGGAAAATTGAGCCTGAGGTTCATTGGACCCTTCGAAGTTTTGAGGAGAATTGGTGAAGTCGCATATGAAGTAGCCTTACCTCCGGCCTTAGAACATATCCATAATATCTTCCATGTTTCTATTTTACGACCCTACAAGCCCGATTACAAGCATGTTATCGAATATAAACCCTTATAATTTGAGAAAGATTTATCTTATGAAGAATTTCTTGTTCAAATAGTTGACAGGAAAGAGCAAATACTCAAAAATAAAGTAATACCTTTTGTTAAGGTAATTTGGAGGAACCATAATGCTGAAGAAGCTACGTGGGAACTCGAAGAGCATATGATTAAGAATTATCCTCATTTATTTGCTTAATTTATGTGTAAGCGATTCTGGGGATAGAATCTTTGTAAGGGGGAGAAAATGTAACGAGACGAGTTGATTGAGTTGTGATTCTGGGGACAGAATCCTTTTAAGGGGGGAAAGATTTGACGAACGAGATTTTAATAATTTAATTTGAATATTTATTGAATTAAATAAATATTTTTTAATAATTTAATTATTAGATTAAATAATTAATTGATGAATTTGTGGTATATTAATTTAATTATATTTGTTACATTGATTAAATTATGGAGAATTTATTATTCAAAAGTATGTATTTAATTGAGCTTATTTGATTAAATGAATTATTTAATAAGCATAATGTAAGACCCCAACTTTTATGAATAAAGATGAATTTTCAATAAATATCATTTTTGAATATTATGGAGTAAATTTGATATAATGTTATAGTTGTGGGTAATATTTAGAAATTTGGAAAAGTATGCAAGTTGTTATATAATATTCGATTGGTCGAGGAATATTCGTTTTAACAGGGAATATTCGTACGACGGCACAATCATTGGTGGACCCCACAACAGAATTATTGTCGGATTGAGAAAAAATAAAAATATTTTTATGAAAATAACTGCAGAAGTTTTACCATTAACTATTGAAACACGGGTGTAAAAAACAAGAACGATGTCTGGCGTGATTGCAAAGTAGCACACGGTATTGATTATTGATGCTTACGTGAGAAGTCACTCAGTTTTGTTCAATTATTGCTACAGTAATTATTGCATAGTATCTCACGTTATTTGATTCAATTATTGTCGATATTTTATATATTATTAAATCAATAATTGAGATAACAAAGGTATTAATATTATTATTTACAATATTAACGATGTCTAGAAGTTACGCCAAGGAGAGGTTTGGTCACCTAATTGCGCGCCTGATAGGAGAAATCCTTATTGGAAAGCCCCTCTTTCACGGGAATGACACAGTCGATTAATATTGTGAATTATAATAATGATGATAAATGTTGTTAAATATATTGAGGTGTCTTTTTATGAAGTCATGGAGGTTTATTTATATATATATATATATATATATATATATATATATATATATATAAATTTTGTTTTATTAGTATTATTAATTTAATAAAAGCAGAAAAGCTTTTTATATAAAATATAATACTTTTATAAAGTTATTTGTTTTATTAGACAATAATTAGAATATATTATATTTTATTATGTATAGTGTTTTGCATAGTAAAATCTTTTTATATAAAACATAATACTTTTATAAAGTTATTTGTTTTATTAGATTTTAAATAATATATATATATATATATATATTATATTTTATTGCATAAGTATCCTTTCTATTTTCCTATAAATAAGATGCTTAGTTAGAATTGAAATCACACCGAGAAATTTAGAGAATTCTCTTACATAATCTTGGCGTATTTCTTTAGAGTTTTAAGAAGCTTTGGCGTAGTGCAAGTTTTCTTCAAATATATCCCACCTTACACCCGTTAGAGTACTCTTCTTTATAAGGCGAGGGTATTATTTCTTTTGTATTTATGAAGAGAACTTACATTATTCCATTCTTTATTATTACATTGGAATAACTTTTGTATATCATGCAATCTGGGATACATGGTTAAATTCTTTTGTTATTCCATTCTTTATTATTATTACATTGGAATAACTTTTGTATATCTGATAAGTACCGCATACATGGTGAAATTCTTACATTATTCCATTCTTTATTATTACATTTGGAATATCCATGCATGCGTATTATTACATGTGATTGGTTCCATTATTTACTATTCTGTTGGAATAACTTTCATGCATGCGGATTATCGCAGCTGGTGAAGTATTTTGTTATTCCATTCTCTATTATTCTATTGGAATATCACATGCATGCGTTATTTGCATGACTTGGTTCCATTATTTATTATTACGTTAGAATATCACATGCATACATTTCGCATTTGACACGGTTCCATTATTTATTATTACATTAAAAAAACACATGCATGCGATCTATCGCATACATGGTGAATTCTTACATTATTCCATTCTTTATTATTACATTAGAATAACACATACATGTGGATTACCACATGCATGGTGAATGATCCTTCGTATTCATTTCTTATTAAATTGTGGAAATGATCTGTCTACGTGGATTATCGCATGGCGGGTGAAAATCCATTGCAGTTTCATATATTCTACGATACTCATTTGGTTAAAATTTTGGCTTCTATACTCCATGAAATTAGTGGAATATCCTTGATATTTGCGCTTCATCCAGTATCTTTTCATGGAAATATTCTTCTGAGCATTCTTGAATTTTACTCCACAAAGTAGTATCATGTTGACAATTTGGACATTATTGAGTTCAGGATAAATTAACTTATAAATCTTTAAAATTTATTCTTGAACTTGTTTTATTGAATTATTATGTCATTGTCATCATCCTCATGCTTATATTGTGATGAAAGTCATCTTTGGCTTACGTGCATAGATGGACTTGGTATGGTTATGACCAGGGATTATTCGGTATAATCATGACTTATAATATTATAAATGATGTGGTAAAAGTCCTCAGTGGCCTGTAGTGTATTGACGGACAGTTTTTGGTATGATTATGACCAGGGATTATTCGGTATAGTCATGACCATTGATAATTTAATGAATATCCTTGGCCCATAAAGCAGGGATAACTAGATGATGTGGTTTATTTATTAAGCTGAGTCTCAGCGATAAAAATTGATGAAATTTTTTTTACATCATATTAGATAGTAGATATCATGCTCTACTTGACTCTTCTAATGGATTGCTTATTCCGCTGCAGTTAAACTTAATGTCTATTGTATTTTATCAGTTTAACATTGTTGAAGGCTAATGATAATTTATTCTGCATTATCTTAGTCATAATATTTCTTACTGGGCTAGTTGAGCTCACCCCTTTCTTTCACTGTTCTCTTCAGGAAATGAGAAGCGTGGCGGGACTAGTCGGGGAAGCGGGTGACGGTCCGGATGATAGTATTAGTAGTCCTCACTATTACATTAAATAATGTGACAATAAATATATTGAGGACTCCTTTGAGTGTGGATATTGTCTAGATGACAATATTCCTATTAAAACTTTCAATTTATATTTTATCATATTTTACACGACTATTGTATAATTAGTTTGTATTTATATTCAGTACCTTGTATCTGACGACCCAAGATGGGTGATGTGTACTTATTTTGGGGGCGTCACAGTTGGTATCAAAGCTTAGGGATATGATCCCTGGCTGAGATGTGAGACAAGAACTAGGAGGGGAGAGACGGTGAATTCCTTTGCTAGTATGATCTACCTAAGTTTATTTGGTATTTAATTGGTCGGTCAGAGTATAGAGATAATATGTGATATGTTAATTAACCCTTGTTTTGTGGCGGTATTTGAAAATGGCATCCGAAAATGTTGAGATAAACAATGAAGCACATGAGACCGTTGAGTCACCAACGATCAATGCCTAGGGTAATGTGCAACAGGAAGACAATAATCCTCATGAAAATAATAACACCGATGAAATGGTGAACGATGGGATGTTCAGAGGCTTTATGCAATTCATGCAACATCAGGCGAGAGCGGCTCCTATCCAAAATGCAGGTGGAAACACTGACAACTCTCGGACGGTCACCGCTAAGCAGTTCAAGGAGCTGGGACCACCGGAGTTTCTAGGAGAGCCAAAACCACTTAAGGCGGAGACGTGGATAAAGCAGATCAACAAGATATTTGATGTCTTGGGATGCTCCGAGGAACAAAAGGTTCCCTTTGCCACCTTCATGTTGTGTTGTGAGGTGATTCTTGGTGGTAATCTGTAAAGCATACTCAACCTGCCGCACTGAAGATGTCTTGGGAGAAGTTCCAAAAATTGTTCAACGACAAGTACTTTCCTGAAAGTATTCATCATATGAAGGAGGTGGAGTTCATCAAGCTTGAGCAAAACAGTATGACCGTGGCGTAGTACGAAGCTAAGTTTGCCGAGTTATCTCGGTTTTGCGTCCCACTTGGTTGATAATGAGGAGAGAATGACGCGGATGTTTTTAAGAGGTTTGAAACCCGAGATACGTCAATACCTTATCTCTCATAAACTGTGTTTGTATTCAGATGTTGTGAATAGGGCTCAGTTATTGGAGCGCGATAATGAGTCAACCCAACCAAGAGATAGCAGCCAATAAGTCGATAATACCAATGGTAGCAGTTATCGAAGTGGTGACAACAAACGTGGAGGGAATCAACATGCCAAAAATGATAACCACTTCGGTGGTAATCATGGCCAAGACAATAGGAGTGGAAAGTTCAAGAAGAGAAGGTTTAGCAAAGATGGAAAGACGTTAGCACCAGCACCCGCTGTTAAGGAAGGAGAACAACCGTCGGTCGTATGTTACAAATGTGGAGGGCAAGGACACATAAGTGCAAACTGCACGATGCAGTCCAAAGCATGTTGCAATTGTGGAAAAGAAGGTCACCTAGCTCAATTTTTTCGTGCACCAAAGTCAAGTCCAGCTGGGATGGAGGCATCCAAGGGTGTCCTAGACAAGACAAAGTCGGTAGATCAAGGGAGAGAGTTTGTCGTAACCTCCCAAAAAGTGAGGAATCTGAACGAGGTGATCACGGGTAAGCTAATCATAAACTCTAGCGAAGTTTATAATTTATTTGATACCGGTTCTACCCATTCCTTTATTTCTCCTACTTGCACTCAACGTTTAAATTTGACTCCGGAGAAATTAGACTCTGATTTATCTGTTGAAACTTCATTGGGAGAAACCTTCAGTACATCCACGGTTTATAAGTCTTGTTTGATTCAAATCGGTAACCACACATTACCTGTCAATCTTATTTCTTTGAAAATACTTGCATTTGATGTAATTCTAGGGATTGATTGGTTAACTACTCATCATGCAAAAATTAATTGTTTTCGTAAGGTTGTTAGCTTTCATATTCCTAACCAACCTATTATGCGAATTCAAGCAACCAAACCATTAAAATCCATCACTGTCATCTCAAGCCATAAAGCTATTTGTTTATTGAAAAATGGATGTCAAGCTTTCTTAGCTCATGTCACGGATCTAAATAAAAATATGTCAGTTTTGAATGATATTTCTATTGTTAATGAATTTCCTGACGTATTCCCGGAAGAACTTCCTGGCCTACCCCAGAGCGTGAAATTGAATTTTGTATCGACCTTGAACTCGGTACAAAACCCATTTCCAAAGCCCCATATCGAATGACTCCTATTGAACTTCAGGAGTTAAAGACCCAACTGCAGGAATTGTTAGAAATCGGTTTCATTCGTCCTAGTACGTCTCCTTGGGGTGCTCCTGTTCTATTCGTGAAGAAGAAAGATGGGAGTATATGACTTTGTATTGATTATCGGGAGTTGAACCATGTCACTATCAAAAATAAATATCCATTGCCTCGCATTGATGACCTATTTGACCAGTTGCAAGGCACCAATTTTTTTTCAAAGATTGATCTTCGTTCCGGATATCACCAATTGAAGATTAGAACCGATGACATTCCAAGACAGATTTCAGAACTCGGTACGGGCATTATGAATTCCTAGTCAGGTCATCGACATACCAGGTATGTACCCTAATTTCGAGGGCGAAATTTCATAAGAAGGGAAGGTTGTAAGACCCCAACTTTTATGAATAAAGATGAATTTTCAATAAGTATCATTTTTGAATATTATGGAGTAAATTTGATATAATGTTATAGTTGTGGGTAATATTTAGAAATTTTGAAAAGTATGCAAGTTGTTATATAATATTCGATTGGTCGGGGAATATTCTTTTTAACAGGGAATATTCGTACGACGACACAATCATTGGTGGACCCCACAACAGAATTATTGTCGGAATGAGAAAATGACAAAAATATTTTTATGAGAATAATGGCGGAAGTTTTACCATTAACTGTTGAAACACCCGGTGTTAAAAGTACAGTAATATGCGTGGTTACATAGTAGCACATGGTATTGATTATTGATGCTTACGTGAGAAGTCACTCAGTTTTGTTCAATTATTGCTACAGTAATTGTTGCATAGTATCTCACGTTATTTGATTCAATTATTATCGATATTTTATATATTATTAAATCAATAATTGAGATAACAAAGTTATTAATATTATTATTTGCAATATTAACGATGTCAGAAGTTACGCGAGGAGAGGTTTGGTCACCTAATTGCGCGCAATAGAGAGAAATCCTTATTTGAAAGCCCCTCTTTCTTAGGAGCGACACAGTCGATTAATATTGTGAATTATAACAATGATGATAAATATTGTTAAATATATTGAGGTATCTTTTTATGAAGTCATGGAGGTTTTATATATATATATATATATATATATATATATATATATTGTTTTATTAGTATTATTAATTTAATAAAATGAGAAAAGCTTTTTATATAAAACATAATACTTTTATAAAGTTATTTATTTTATTAGACAATAATTAGAATATATTATATTTTATTATGTATAGTGTTTTGCATAGTAAAATCTTTTTTATATAAAACATAGTACTTTTATAAAGTTATTTGTTTTATTAGACAATAATTAGAATATAATATATTTTATTATACATAGTGTTTGCATATTACTGCGTAGTGTTTGCAGATAGTAAAATCTTTTTATATAAAGCAGAATACTTTTATAAAGTTAATTGTTTAATTAGATTTTAAATAAAAATATATATATATATATATATATATATTATATAATATTTTATTGCATAGTATACTTTCTATTTTCCTATAAATAGGATGCTTACTTAGAATTGAAATCACACGAGAAATTTAGAGAATTCTCTCTACATAATCTTGGCGTATTTCTTTAGAGTTTTAAGAAGCTTTTGAGCGTAGTGCAAGTTTTCTTCAAGTATATCCCCGCCTCTACCCGGTGAAGTACTCTTCTTTATAAGGTAAGGGGTATTATTTCTTTCGTATTTATGAAGAGAACTTCTGTTATTCCATTCTTTATTATTCTGTTGGAATAACGTGTATATGCGAAGTACCACATACATGGTGAAATTCTTCTGTTATTCCATTCCTTATTATTCTATTGGAATAACCTGTATATGCAAAGTACTGCATACATGGTGAAATTCTTCTGTTATTCCATTCTTTATTATTCTGTTGGAATATCTTGTCTGTGCGTATTACGAATGACCTGGTTCCATTATTTATTATTATATTGGGATAACCTGTCTGTCCGGTCTATCGCATGCCTAGTGAAGTCTTTTGTTATTCCATTCTCTATTATTCTGTTGGAATATACTGTCTGTACGTTTACGCATGACCTGGTTCCATTATTTATTATTCTGTTAGAATATCCTGTCTGTACATTTACGCATGACCTGGTTCTATTATTTATTATTCTGTTAAAAAACACATGTCATGCGATCTATCGCAGCATGCATGGTGAATTCTTACGTTATTCCATTCTTTATTATTACATTAGAATAACTTTTGTCATGTGGATTATCACATGCATGGTGAATGATCCTTCGTATTCATTTCTTATTGAATTGTGGAAATGATGCATCACGTGGATTATCGCATGGCGGTGAAAATCCATTGCGATTCATATATTCTATGATACTCATTTGGTTAAAATTTTGGCTTCTATACTCCATGAAATTAGTGGAATATCCTTGATATTTCAAGGCTCATCCGTCGATATCTTTTCATGGAAATATTCTTACGAGCATTCTTGAATTTTACTCCACAAAGTAGTATCATGTTGACAATTTGGACATTATTGAGTTCGAGGATAAATTAACTTATAAATCTTTAAAATTTATTCTTGAACTTGTTTTATTGAATTATTATGTCATTGTCATCATCCTCATGCTTATATTGTGATGAAAGTCATCTTTGGCTTACGTGCGTAGATGGACTTGGTATGGTTATGACCGAGGATTATTCGGTATAATCATGACTTATAATATTATAAATGATGTGGTAAAAGTCCTCGATGGCTTCTGTAGTGTATCGAATGGACGATTTTTGGTATGATTATGACTGAGGATTATTCGGGTATAGTCATGACCATTGATAATTTAATGAATATCCTTGGCCCATAAAGCGGGGATAACTAGATGATGTGGTTTATTTATTAAATTTGAGTCTCGGCGATAAAAATTGATGAAATTTTTTTTACATCATATTAGATAGTAGATATCATGCTCTACTTGACTCTTCTAATGGATTGCTTATTCCGCTGCAGTTAAACTTGATGTCTATTGTATTTTATCAGTTTAACATTGTTGAAGGCTAATGATAATTTATTCTGCATTATCTTAGTCATAATATTTCTTACTGGGCTAGTTGAGCTCACCCCTTTCTTTCACTGTTCTCTTCAGGAAATGAGAACGTAGCCGGGACTAGTCGGGGAACGGAGTGACGGTCCAGATGATAGTATTAGTAGTCCTCACTATTCTGTTAAATAATGTGACAATAAATATATTGAGGACTCCTTTGAGTGTGGATATTGTCTAGATGACAATATTCCTATTAAAACTTTCAATTTATATTTTATCATATTTTACACGACTATTGTATAATTAGTTTGTATTTATATTCAGTACCTTGTATCTGACGACCCAAGATGGGTGATGTGTACTTATTTTGGGGGCGTCACGCATAATGTTATTCTAATTAGTTTTATAATTAATTAGAGATTTAATGATTTGACATAATTAATAAATGAGAATTTAATTATGTGACTATGTGAATTAATGAGAAATTATTCTATTTTATTTAATTTAATTAAATTAAATAAGATATTTGATTAATTTCTTAATTGGGTGTGACATTATTAAATTATATAATAAATAAGTTAATTAAAAAAATTAAAAAGAAATTATTAAGCTAGCCAAACAGGGCCTTAAAGGGAGTTGGCTAGTTAACCTGAAAGGATTAATCGACCACAATGTGATGTCGGTTTATCTATCGCGATTCGATCATTTGTTAAAAATCTGGAAAAATAAGTTCAGACAGAAACAGAGAGAATTCAAAGAGAAAATTGAAGGAAGGTGTGAATTGAAGAAGAAATAGAGAAGAATTTCATCTCCTACTAATCTACATAAACTAGCTGGGTAATCTCTTCAACCCAAAATTTAATTTATGTTTTTAAATTTTGTGAAAAACTATTTCAAAGTCCTCTGTAATTGAAGGGATTAATAATTGATGAGTATATGATGTTATATATGTTACTATATGTTTACAATATGTTTTTATCATATATTTATGTGATTAGAGTAATGGATTTCATGTAAACATGCTATAATCATAGTTTTTCCATTAAGGGGTGTTTTGAGTTCTTTGTAAAATAAATATTGTATGATCAATGCATGAATTGATGATCTATGTGTATATACATGATAATATATAATCATAACTCGTTTACTACCATCTATGTATGTTTTCAAACCATAAATTTTATATAAATATGTCGTAATTGGAGTTTTATAGTTACAGAGAAAAATATATGAATATGGCTTATAAGTATAAAAACTTATGTTTAAATTGTATATTAATTAGGAAATTGATGAATGATTTCGTTAATACATGTAAAAATGAAAAGAACAAAACTTAAACGGACTGATTTGGTCGAAAAACGAGTTCACAGTGGTTGATTATGTTAATAATATTAAAAATAGAGTTTTTCATAAGAACAATGAAATTATGTGATTTGATTCAAGTAATTGTATGAATTAAGTTGTTAAAATCATGCTAGAAAGGTTGGGTAATGATCATATATGAATTTTAGTATATGGGTATGCTTAAATTAATGTATGAACAAAGAAATTGGAAGTTTATGGCCTTGTTCTGTATTTTTCATGAACTTGATTTTTGGGCTGGCGTTATAATTGCGGCCTTGACTCCGTGCTTAAAATCCGAGCTGCGGCCTTGGACTTAAACCTAAGGTCCGAAATTGCAGCCAGCCTTGGCCGCTGACAACACCAGATCTAGTTCATTTGGTGGAGCTGCATGGCGCTACCGCCAATGCAACGCATGAGATCTTGATTCAAATGGTGGGCTGCAGTATACTCTGTAGTTTTTCGTAAATGAGATTTTTACTTGTTCAAGTTCGGGAAATGTAATTGTAACCTAATCTAATGAACATAAAAATGTATTATACATATAATGTGATGTTAAAATAGATTCTTGACATGTCAATAATGTATTTACATGTTTAATTGATTTGTCGAATGCGTATTTCACTCGTCGTTCATGAAGTCTAATATTGTGTGAGAATTAATGTTATGATCAAAGTTTAATGAGAAGAGAATGAACTTGTGATGCTAGTTACATTATAATTAACTAGTATTGTGAATGTAAATGGTATGTAGGATTAAATTGAGGAACGTGAATAGTTAACGTGTAATCTATGCACGAGACAAGTTTCTAAACCTTACCTCTTTACATTGAGCAAGTTTTCTAACCCTAAAATTTATTTGAGCAAGTTCTAGACTTATATTCTATATCGAGCAAGTTCTTGTTATTTATTGATAAAGTTCAAGATTTTATATTAGATGTTATCATTCTTTTAAAGCATGATTCCTGTTATACAATACTTATTCCATTGTATACCTCTTGAGTTTATTATTCAAACTGAATATCATTTATTGTTGAACCTTATAAGACTAGCGAACCCTTATTGATTTGACTAGTCCATAGTTGATGAACATTCTAAATTTAAGAACCCTTATTGAGCTTATCCAAACCAAACTTCCTTTGGTGCGGACTCTAATGTCAAACTGAGATGAACAACCCTGTTATAGGGGATTAATTATGCTTTAGCGTTAAGATATTGTGCATAGTATGGTACTTGTGACACCCCCAAATCCAGGTACTTCATTCCCACATGATTTGGTGCTCACTTATCAAAAACTATTACATCTACCTACCCATAATAAAGGATAAAGACATAATTAAAATAACTTGAACAATAATCTCTCCCATTAAAGGGTTACATCATCATCTCGAATTAAATCCCAGGTAATCTAACCTTAAAATTATTACATCAATTTGCGGAATACATCATAAAATAAAACAAGTCTTGAAACATAAAACATTTAAATAATTTCTCTTATATCTTCAGCACTTGGACAATTTGCCCTTTCCTTTACTAGTAGACGGCTTGTAAAATCCCAAATTTTACGAATAAAGATTTAAATTTCTCGAATTTTTTTTTTGAATATTATGGTGTGGATTTAATATAATGTTATAGTTGTGGGTAATATTTATAAATTTTGCAAAATATACAAGTTGTTATATTATTCGATTGGTGGGGAATATTCTTTATGTGGGGAATATTAAATGCATTTATCAAGACAATCATTAGTGGACCCCTAATGAAATTATTGTCGGATTGAGAAAGCGACAAAAAATATTTTTATGAAAATAATGGCGGAAGTTTTTGTTATATCTTGTTGAACTACTCAATTAGTAAAAGAATGATGTCTGGCATTGGTTAAGTAGTAGCACCGGTATTGATTATTGATCCTTATGTGAGAAGTCACTCGCTTTTGTTCAATTATTGCTATAGTAGTTCTTTGCATAGTATCTCTCGTTATTTGATTCAATTATTGTTGATTGTTATATATATATATATATATATATATATATATATAAGTTTTGTTTTATTAGTATTATTAATGTAATAAAAGCAGAAAAACTTTTTTATATAAAAGCAGAATACTTTTATAAAGTTATACATTTTATTAGACAATAATTAGATTATATTATATTTTATTATGCATAGTGTTTGCATAATAAAATCTTTTTAAAAGTTATTCGTTTTATTAGATTATAAATAGAATATATTATATTTTATTGTAAACCAATCTGGACCGTTCATGGATTGGTTACTATTCAATCCATTCTTCTATAAATAGAAGCTCATTCCTTCATTATTTCTTACGAATTCACTGAAACTCTAGAGAGAGAAACTATAGAGAGAAAGAAAAAAAGTATTCTGCTACTTCACTACTTCTATATCCAGTTTCTTCTATAAGGTAAGGGGTATTATTTTTTTTGTATTCATGAAGAGAACTTCATTATTCCATTTTTATTATTCTCGTTGGAATAACTCGTATACTCTGTGATCTCACCCTATATTTTGTGAAATTCTTACATTATTCCATTATTTATTATTCTCATTGGAATAACTTTGTATCTGTGATCTACCCTATACTTGGTGATTTTTGTTGTTATTCCATTCTTTATTATTCATTTGGAAATCGTATATGCATGCGTTTTCTGGGACTGAGACCGGTACGTTATTTATTATTACATTTGGAATAACTTTCATATCACAAGTACCGCATGCATGGTGATTTACATTTGTTATTCCATTCTTTATTATTCTATTGGAATATCCCGTCATGCATTTTACGTCGGACCTGGTTCCGTTATTTATTATTCGTTGGATAACCTGTCATGCAATCTGCATGCATGGTGATTTGTTGTTATTCCATTCTTTATTATTACATTGGAACATCTGTTGGTGCAATTTCGCTTTGATTCGATTTCGTTATTTATTATTCTATTGGAATAACACAATACATCAATACCGCATGCATGGTGATTTCTTTTGTTATTCCATTCTTTATTATACTCAGTTGATTAAAGTTTTGACTTCTATACTCCATGAAATTAGTGGAATATCCTTGATATTTGTGTTTTATCCAGTATCTTTTCATGGAAATATTCTTCTGAGCATTCTTGAATTTTACTCTACAAAGAAGTATCATATTGACAATTTGGATGTTATTAGTTCCTGAATAATTTAATTCTTGAACTTGTTTTATTGAATTCTTATATCATTGTCATCATCCTCATGTTTATATTTTGTTGAAAGTCATTTGTGGCCTGTAGTGCATAGATGGACTTGGTATGATTATAACCAGGGATTATTCGGTATAATCATGACCGTAATTTTACAAATGATATGGAAAAAGTCCTCATTGGCCCATAGTGCATTGATGGACAGCTTTTGGTATGATTATGGCTATGGATTCTCTTCGGCCAAGGGAGCAAAGATGAATTGTTTTATGGCATGATCAGGATCGTTGATGAAATCACGATTATCTTTGGCCCGTAGTGCATGGATAATTCGTGGTCGTGATACTAAATAATATCCTTGGCCTGTAGTGCAGGGATGATTTGATGATGTGGATTATTTATTAAGTTGAGTCTCAGTGATAAAAGTGATGAAAAACTTTTTAAATCATAAAAGATAGTAGATTTTATTCTCTACTTGACTCTTTTAATGGATTGCTTGTTCATTACCGCAGATTAAACTTGATGTCTATTGTATTTTATCGGTTTAACATTGTTGAAGACTAATGATAATTTATTCGCATTATCTTAGTCATAATATTTCTTCTTCGGGCTAGTTGAGCTCACCCTTTTCCTTCTTTGTTCTCTTCTTCAAGAAATGAGAATTTAGTTGGGGACGAGTCGAGGAATGGATTGATGATCCAGATGATAGCATTAGTAGTCCTCACTATTACATTAAATAGTGTGACAATAAATGTAATGAGAACTTATTTCGAGAGTGGATATTGTCTAGAAGACAATATTTCTATTAAAACTCACAGCTCTCTTGTTGTATATTAAAGATTGTATTTGTATTCTGTACCATGTATCTGACGACTCAAGATGGGTGATGTATACCTATTTTTGGGGGCGTCACACGGCTTATCAACTTTCTCCACTTTAGCTGCAGTGTTAATTGCAAGAGTGAGCAAACAAATGCTCACTGATATAGAACGTAGCAATGATAATAACATGAGAGTGAACAACAAAAGCTGAACAATAAGGAACTTGTTCTACAAATCAAAATAGAAAACAAGTTTGAACTTTAATTATCTGAGGGTCTTAAGACCACGAACTATGTCCCCGGTACTTAGGTATTATTACCCAACCTTAACAGTCATTTAGACTATATGGACCCTTCTTAAAGTACTTAGGGGGATCAGCCCTTTGTACCATATATTGTGCACAAACATCTAAACGTTACACGTACAAAATCCCCTATGTTAGGGTTGTTCGTCTCAGTTTGGATTTAGAATTTCTGCACTAAAGAAAGTTTAGTTTGGAACTAGCTTATCAGTGTTTCTAGAATTTTAGAACACTATTCGAATATAGATTAATTCAATCAATAAAGGTTTGCTTACTACTTGAAGGTTTAATACAACGATAAAGCTTTGAACAAGGTTATCAAAGTCAAAGATTGAATAACAATAATATATAATTGAGTAAACATGATATACATGCAAAGCGCTATAGAAGAGTTAAAACAATCTCCCTTAAATCAATGTATTAGAACAATATATGCTTTGAATAATAATTAGGAAACTAAATCTTGCTCGATGTAACGAATTAGGTTACATAAGCTTTTACAAACATACGCAAGATAGATTAAGCTTGCTCAACTTCATAATGAATGTTAGGAACTTGCACAATAATAATTTAGGAATGGGAACTTGCATTCAATACGAAAGGAATGAAGTTAGAAAGCTTTGCTCAATGTAAAGAGTTAAGGTTTAAGAACTTGCTCAATAATAACAAGGTAGAGTTAAAAAAACTTGCCTTGATTATAAGCTACATAAACGGAAAATAATCTCCAATTACCCTACATACACCATTGAAATCGCAAA
This sequence comes from Panax ginseng, assembly GCA_020205605.1. Lineage (NCBI taxonomy): Eukaryota > Viridiplantae > Streptophyta > Magnoliopsida > Apiales > Araliaceae > Panax > Panax ginseng. The sequence goes on from CM035133.1 coordinate 48,455,919, forward strand.
AATAATTAATTGCATGAATATTAGTTTTCGGGTTTAAACCATCATTTAGGTCATAACCTTAACTTAGCATCTAACCATGTAGGTTAACACTGTAAGACCCCAACTTATTATTTAATGAAATTAAATTTCCTCTATTTATTATCTTGAAATAGTAAGGGTTGATTTGATTAATGTGGTAAGTTATGGGTAAAATGCGCAATTATTTCAAACAAGCAAGTGGTTTTAAAATATTCATTGTTGACGGGGAATATTCGTTTGGTCGTAGAATATTTTTTTCTTTGTCGGGGAATATTCAGATGACGCCTTGACCTTGTATGGGCCCCATAACGGAAAGCGATTGGATGAAGAAAGCGCGAGAATAAGTTGGTTATAAATAATAACAGCGAAGTTATTACAGATTATCTTTCATTGGAATACCCGGTGGTTAAAACACGGTAGCTACGCGGTATTACACTAATTATTGATTCTTACGTAAGAAGGCCTACTTTCAATAATTTATTAAGTAATTATTGTTCAAGTATTTTATTTTATTGATTCAATAATTGTTGCGTTGATATTTTATATTCTTGTTGTTTTAATAATTGTCATTACACGAGTATTTTCTATTATCGAACAATAATTCATATTATCTGAATAATATTATTAGATAACATTATTAGCGATGTCTAGAAAGTTACATTCAAGGAGAGGTTTGGTCATCTAATTGCGTGCGATGAGGAGAGATCCTTATTGGAAAGCCCCTCTTTCCTCAGGAAGGCGCTTTGGTTATCGATATTGTGATTACGTAATATTATTTGTGAATAATTAATTATTGATTTATATGATGAGAAAAATATTGATTTTATGTGGATATAGATGGAGAAAATTTTTAATGTGACAATTGTTGAAAATTAATATTTTATCTTTTTACGATAAAATAATTCATTTAAATATATTATTTTAATAATATAATAATGGTGATATTTTTTACAATAAATGTGAGATATATGAGTATATTAGGAGGAAGAGTATTTTGTTGCATTAAATGATTAACACATGTTTTGTGTGTATTGGAGACCCCAATTTTGAATCGAAATTTGATTATAGCTATAAAATTGCCGTTTGTGGATTTTGGTCAATTTACATTTGGAATTTGGAAAAACTTTCTTCTGTAAAGTTGTAGAGAATGAAATTTCCTATAGAAAGGACATGTGGTTTGAATTTGTTTGATAAAAGGACTATTTATTATGAATTATTGAAGTTCTGAAATAATTGATTTTTTGAAGTTTTATTTATTTTTTTGATAAAAAAACGTTTTTTATATTTTGTGGACATTATTAACATGTGCAAAGTGCTGAAATCAGATGTCTAGAGGTGGGCTAAGGAAAATTTGATAAATATATTAATATTATATTAAATTTTACGCTTTGGTGTTCTAAGCATTTTCCTATAAATAGGGTGCTTAGGTTAGAATTGAAAATCACACGTAAACTGAAGTTTTCTCTCTATTTCTCTCGATATATTGAGCGTATTCTTGTGAGTATTTTGATACCTTGAGTGTTGCTATATCTGGTGCAAGTTCCCTTCAAAGACTATATCTAGTATTCCAGATTAGAGTCAGTCTTTTCGAGGTAAGGGATGTTATTTTCTTTTTAAATGATATTATTTTCTTCAATATCATTATCTTAAATATTGGTTTGAACTTTTAATCAAATTTGAAACTTTTTGTGTCGGGGTTACTATTCACGATATCTGGATTATTCACGATTATCAAGACTATTCACGAATCTGACACTATTCATCAAAAAATGAAATTTTTCCTTTTTGTCCAAAATATCTATTATGGATACTAGCTTTGATTGTATCCATGTTTTGATCATTCTTGAATTTTACTTCACTATGATTATTTATGAGGTATTTTTGGACATGAAATAGCTGAAATACGAATCCTTGATATTTATTCTTTTGTTTCACTAGATTCGTTTCCTTTAAAATATTTTTCATCATCCTCAGTCCTAAATGATGATATTATTGAATATCTTTGGCCTGTAGTTCAAAGATAAATGATTTTATAATGAATATCTTTGGCCCGTAGTGCAAAGATGAACAGGTGTTGAGATGAACATGACCAACTGATGAATATCTTTGGCCTGTAGTGCAAAGATGAATATTTGATTCAAGATGTATATTGATTGATGTTACAGGGATAAAATATTGATGATGGACTTTTAAATTCATAGATAGTAGTAGATTTCATTCTCTACGTAACTCTTCTTTGAATTATTATTTCCGCTGCGAATATTGATCTGAAACTTGTTGTCTATTGTATTTTATCAGATTTTTTTCCCTGTTGAAGACTAACGATAATTTGTTCTATATTATCTAAGTCATAATATTCTTTATTGGGCTAGTTGAGCTCACTTTTCCTTTTTGTTCTATTTTTCTTCTCAAGAGGCGAGAATGTAGCGAGTACTAGTCGGGGTATGGAATGATGATTCTAGAAGTTGTTTAGTAGTTCTCACCATTTTTGTAAAATAATGTATCAATTATTTTGATGAGGATTTATTTGGGTATGGATATTGTCTAGAAGAAAATATTTGTATTTAAACTCACAGTATTTATGATGTATTAATAAAGTTGTAGTTGTTTCTGTACCATGTTATTGACGACCTAAAATGGGTGATGTATACCTATTTTGGGGGCGTCACAAACACACTTAACAAATCTGAAATCTCATTACGAGCCAATATAACTCAGTCGTTCATCTCTAACTTTTAAAAACACCACTTTTAGTTTCATTATGTAACTCAATTAACAATCACTTCAAAATCTCTTATACTTTGTATTATAACGCATGACAATCTGCTATTATAGTTTATATTATGCCTCAACATCAATAACATGCTTACTAAACTAATATAAGTCCATTATGCCTGACCTACAAATAAGCAGACCTCATCGTCGCGAGTTCGGTGGTGTGGCGTTACGCCACACTTAGCTTGGAACTGCAAGCAATGCCTTTTTGGCTTTGGCACCTAATAGACTTCTGTGCGATGATGCAGACAGACGCAGCAGAGACGGCTAATGAAAAATAGCCGACTTTAGCCCAACAAACACAAATTTTACCTATCAAACGGTGATAATAACATGTAAAATAAATATACAACTATCATAAACATGATAGTTGAATCGAAGTAACCCTTCCGAATCGATTTTAAATGTGTTTTCCTCACCTTCAGATATCTTCTGTTTTATCTTTTCGCAGTCTTCATCCTGAAGTTGTGCATTTCTCACCTTATCCACTAACGTTGAACTATTTCCCATCTGGAATAACTTTTCATCGAATTCTATTGAATATTTAATTTCCAGCTCCATCTTAGCCATTTCCGACACTAGCTTTTCCTGAGCAGTTAACATCATTAACTTCTCCCGTCCCTTCCTACTTAAGGCATCAGCAACAACATTTGCCTTTCCGGGATAATAGAAAATTTTGCAATCGTAATCTTTGATCAGCTCCAACCATCTTCTTTGTCTCATATTCAAATCTTTTTGTGTAAAGATATACTTCAGACTTTTATGGTAAGTATATATCTCACACCTCTCTCCATAACGATAATGTCTCCAAATCTTCAGGGCAAATACCACCGCTGCCAACTCTAAGTCATGAGTCGGATACCCCTTCTCGTAATCTTTCAACTGTCATGATGCATACACAATAACTCTACCATTTTGCATAAGCACACAGCCTAGTCCTTTATGCGATGCGTCACTATACACCACAAAATTCCCTGTATCATCAGGCAATGACAACACAGGTGCTGAACTCAATCTCTTCTTCAATTCTCAAAAACTCTCCTCGCACTTCTCTGTCCAAACAAACTTAACCGCTTTCCTAGTTAAATTTGTCAACAGAGTCGAGATTTTGGAAAAGTCTTGAATAAAACGCCTGTAGTAACTTGCCAATCCTAAGAAACTCCTCACTTCTGACGGTGTCTTCGGCTGATCCCAATTTATTATAGCTTCCACCTTTGATGGATCTACCGAAATTCCATCCTTATCAATAACGTGCCCGAGAAACTGTACACGTTCTAACCAAAATTCACACTTTGAGAACTTAGCGTACAACTTCTCTTTTCTCAACGTCTCCAACGTCAATCTCAAGTGTTCAACATGTTCCTCTTTGGTTTTGGAATATACCAATATGTCATCAAAAATACCACCACAAATTTATCTAAGAATGGTTTAAACACCCTGTTCATCAAGTCCATGAACATTGCAGGTGCGTTGGTTAAACCAAAAGACATAACCAGAAACTCGTAATGACCATACCGAGTTCTGAACACTATTTTTGGTACATCCTCCGGCCTCACCTTCAACTGATGATGACCACTTCTCAAGTCTATCTTAGAGAAATATCTCGCTCCCTTCAACTGATCGAACAGGTCATCGATTCTAGGTAATGGATACTTATTTTTAATAGTGACCTTATTCAATTCTCTATAATCAATGCAGAGCCGCATCGATCCATCTTTCTTCTTAACAAACAACACCGATGCTCCCCATGGCGATACACTCGGCTGCATATACTTCTTGTCTAACAATTCTTCCAATTGCACCATCAAGTCTTTCATCTCTATCGGGGCCATTCTGTATGGTGCCTTAGATATCGGGGCCGTTCCTGGTAGTAAGTCAATCACGAACTCGATTTGTCGATCCAGCGGAAGACCCGACAAATCATATGGAAATACGTCTACAAAATCTCTTATGATCGGTATCTCTTCCAACTTTGCACTCTTCTTCTGTGTATCGACGATGTAGGCTAAGTATCCTACACATCCTTGTCTCAACAACTTCTTGGGTTGCATCACCGTCAGACAACTTGCTTGTCGAGGTGACTTGCTACCAAAGAACACAACCTTTGACGGAGTCATAAGGTTAACACACTTCCTTTGGCAATCAATTCTTCGCTCCGTGAATTGAATAACCAATCCATTTCGAGATAACATCAAATTCACCAAGTCTAATTGGTATCAAATCTACCATCATCTCATGACCTTTTATAACCACTCTACAATTCTTATATATGAATTTAACAGGAATCACTTCCCTGTTCGCAATCTCTATACTTAAGGGAAATTCTAATTCTTCCTGAGGCAAATCTAAATTCTGAGCAAATTCATCGGATATAAATGAACAAGTAGCACCCGAATCAAATAGTACATAAGCATTAATACCATTAATCGGAATGATACCTGACACCACATCCTTAGACTATACAGCATCCTGCACGGTCATATTGAAAGTCCTCGCAGTAGGTCGGCTTAATTGTACTGGTCCAGTGATAGTCAATGCACCACCACCGTTGTTATTTCCTTTTCCGCCACTTGCACTACCCGCTGGCTTCTTAGGGCAATCACGAGTCATGTGATCCTTTGAACCACAGGTAAAGCATGCTCCTTTCTTCGGACTAAAACAGTTTGGTGCAATGTGTCCCTCCTGACCATAGTTGAAACACACTCTCTTTCCCTCCAGACATACCCCAGTATGGTTCTTCCCGCAAGTTGCGCAGGCTTCAAACTTTTTCTTCTGCTGATTTCCTTGTTGTCCTCCCGCAGTCGAATTCTCGCTCCATTTCCTCTTCTGATTATTACTTCCAATGTTACTTCCACCAGCCTTATTCTCATTCTCATTCTTCCTCTTCTTCTGTTCTTGGTTGTACTTGGTCAAAGCATCGCTTCCACCTTCCACGATAATTGCTTTCTTTAGTACAGCTGCAAATGTGTTCAACTGGAACATTGAAACCTTGCTGTAAAGCCAGGACTTCAATCCTTGTTCAAACCTTCTCGCTTATGCTCATCAGTATTGACTTGATATGTGGCATACCTTGCCAACTCGTTAAATTTCGCAGCATATTCTGGCACCGTCATAGTTCCTTGCTTCAACTCCAAAAATTGCACTTCCAACTGATTCTGAGAACTCGCTGGAAAATACATTTCAAAAAACATTTCCTTAAATCTATCTTATGCTATAACTCCTTGTCCTCCACGAACCTTATTTGTTTGCCACCAGTAGCTAGCTTCAGACTTCAGCATGAACGTTGTGACGGTAATCTTCTGATCTTCATTAACTCTAGCAACATCGAACACCTTCTCCATTCCAATGATCCATGTTTGGGCTTCCACTGGATTCATAGACCCTTGAAATTCTGGCGGTCCAACCGCTTTGAATTCCTTAAAAGTCGTGACTTGAGCTTGCGGTTGATTCGCAAGTGCACACGTCAACAGAGCTACCAAGCTATTTGAGCCGGATTAAGCGATTTGGTCTCATTGTTATTATTCGTAGACCCCTCAGGAGGTGCTTGTTGACATGGTTGTCTTCTTCTAGGAGGCATTTTCTGCTCAAATATACGCTTATTAGCTCATTACTCAACTTCTTGGGTATTTAAAGTTTAACTTAAACATTCCAAGATTAAAGTTTTAACACATAACATTTCAAATAAATTTTAATATTTTATTCATTCATAAAGTTTTTAGAACATACTCAAAATAGCATAACCGCTATAAACATTCACTTTCCTGAACTAGACAAGTTTCAGGATTACATACTCATACTATCCCTTTATTTATCTCAAAATAAGGGATTCACAATTTATTTATTCACATAATTTAACCGCATATTATTATCTATCTTATTCTATCTAGACATATTAAGACGTCGTAAGGCTTCCTGACGTTCCTCCTCCATGATACGATATGTCGTTCTGCGATCCATCACGAACCACGGCAAATTCTCAAACTGAGGTGGATAATAGTAGACTCGATCCTGGGCCCTATCAATCACCGAATTAAAAGCATAATCCATCTCTTTCATTTTGGCTTTCTTCACTTGAACCTTAACCTCAGTACGATCTGCACGTTGAGTCGCTTTCATCCACGCATCCTCTGCTTTTGCACGCTTAGCTGATTCCTCCTTGAAATCATCTTTCAATTTCTCCATGTCAGTCTTCATCTTCTCATGTACTGCTAACAGGTCTTCATGCTGACCCTTTGTATGAACCAGATCCCACTCCATGTTTCCAAGTTCCGAATCAAGTTCCTGAATCTCTGCATCCTTCTGCTCCATCGAAGCGTGATGCATCTCAACCATTTCCTTTAGCTCCTCGACCTCATCCTGTAATTCTACATTACGGTCATACAAAACATCATACATCTCCGCTGATATGGAGTTTGGTGGAAACTCCTCAGGATCCTCTTCCTCATCATCCTCCTCTACCTTCTCATAACTATCCTCCACGGGATCGGTCACAGGCTCATCCTCCTGGATCAACTGCTCCCGTACTACATGAATATCCTGGGGTTCATCATCTATAGGTACCTAAGGTATCACCTCTCTAGCTGGACTGGATCCTTCTTCGTTAGACATCCTGTCAACAAAATATTTTAAGTTTTTTACTTAATATTTTTTGATACTCACGAGCACATAAGTTGTTAACACATAGCACATAATGTCTTTTATTATTTAGCTTCAATGGATACCTTAATCCATTCCTTAAAACTCGATAAGAGTTAAACACCTCTATATTTTCTGTTTCCTTAAAGGTTACTTCCTAAGGTTTCCCCCCTAAGATTCATAACCTGTGACACCACCAAATTCAGGTACTTCATTCCCACAGGGTTTGGTGCTCACTTATCAAAAACTATTACATCTAACTACCCATAATAAAGCATAAAGACATAATTAAAATAACTTGAACAATAATCTCTCCCATTAAAGGGTTACATCATCATCTCGAATTAAATCCCAGGTAAACTAACCTTAAAATTATTACATCAGTTTGCGGAATACATCATAAAATAAAAAAAGTCTTGAAACATAAAACATTTAAATAATTTCTCTTATGTCTTCAGCACTTGGACAATTTGCCCTTTCCTTTACTAGTAGACGTCTCATCAACTTTCTCCACTTTAGCTGCAGTGTTAATTGCAAGAGTGAGCAAATAAATACTCACTGATATAGAACGTAGCAATGATAATAACATCAGAGTGAACAACAAAAGCTAAACAATAAGGAACTTGTTCTACAAATCAAAATAGAAAACAAGTTTGAACTTTAATTATCTGAGGGTCTTAAGACCACAAACTATGTCCCCGGTACTTAGGTATTACTGTGACGCCCCCAAAGTTAGGTATACATCACCCATCTTGAGTCGCCAAATACATGGTACAAAAATACAAATACAACTTAATAATACAACTATCGTGTAAAATACGACAAAACATAAACTAAGAGTTTAAACAAGAATATTGCCTTCTAGACAATATCCACTCTCAATGGAGTCCTCATTATATTTATTGTCACACTATTGAACAAAATAGTGAGGACTACTAATGCTATCATCTGGACCATCACTCCGTTCCCCGACTCGTCCCAAATTTATATTCTCATTTCACCAAGAGAAACGGTGAAAGAAAGGGTGAGCTCAACTAGCCCAGTAAGAAATATTATGACTATGATAATGCAGAATAAATTATCATTAGTCTTTAACAATGTTAAACTGATAAAATACAATAGACATCAAGTTTAACTGCAGCGGAATAAGCAATCCATTAGAAAAGTCAAGTAGAGAATAAAATATACTATCTTCTATGATTTAAAATGTTTTCATCAATTTTTATCTAACTTTGTTACTTCACATAACATATCTAACTCCTATGTTCGTAACTAAATCATTTTCATGAAAAATACCAAATCAGTCCCAAAAATATTTTTTTTCTGGGATTTAGCAGAATATAGTCCCATAATGAACATATATTTTTCTCGGAATTTTTAAAATTCATTTACTATTTTTCAAAAATCAATTTTTAATTAATTCCTTAAGAAATTAGCTACCTCTTAACTCCAGAAATTCCCAAATCTTGGCAGGATCTTACACATGTTAACATGATCTTCCAGTTTAAATTTCATGGTCATCGGAGTTATAGAACTCCGGTTATAACGTTTTTCGTCGGAAAAACCTAAATATTGAAATGGTCATAACTTGCTCATTTTAAGTCGGAATGAGCTCATTTTTGGACATGAGGTACTTTATACCATATATTTTCATGTTCCAAAAGGCCGAAATTTTTCTCACAAATTAAGTGGCCGAAACAGCTCTTTTAAAATTCTGGACAGTAGCTTTTTCTCATTTTTTCGATTTTTCGTGCTTTACTAAAATCAGTCCACATAAAAATCTACAATAGCTTTTCCAGTGATTCCACTTGGATAAGTTATAAGACTCATAGATCTAACTCTAGAACTTGACCACACTCAAAAATTCGAAATATAATAGGAGATATGGTCAATTGAATTTCATATTCTATTTTCACCAAAATCTGATTTTTTAACCCTTTGTGATTTCTATGAAACTTTCATGTTTTCACATATTAACCAACATAACTTATCATAACATTTACTAATACTACATATACCCATGGTTTTCATCAACCCCTTACTTTTATTATGGCTTTCTCCATAATCCACGTAAACAGATCATTTCCATAATTTAATAAGGAATGAATACAAAGGATCAATCACCATGCATGTGGTAATCCACATAGACAGGTTATTCCAACAGAATAATAAAGAATGGAATAACAGAGGATTCACCATGCATGCGATAGAGACCAAGATGCAGACAAAGTTATTCTAACGAATAATAAAGAAGCGGAACCGTCGTCAAAGCGTGATCCGCACCGCAACGATATTCCAACAAAATAATAAAGAAACGGAACCGTGTCAAAGTGAAATTGCTTGCAAGACAAGATATTCCAATGTAATAATAAATAATGGAACTGAGTCCGAATTATAAACGCACAAAGCAGGATATTTCCGAGAATAATAAATAATGGAACCAGTCCGTGAAAATGCATGAGATAGGATATTAAATAAGAATAATAAAGAACGGAATAATAGAAGAATTTCACCATGTATGCAGTACTTTGCATATACATTTTATTCCAACATAATAATAAAGAATGGAATAATAGAAGAATTTAACCATGTATGCGGTACTTCGCATAGACAGGTTATTCCAACAGAATAATAAGAAATGGAATAACAATAGCTCTTTTCATGAATACGAAAGAAATAATACCCCTTACCTCAAAAGAAGACTGGATACGGGAATAGTGAGGTAGCATACTTCTCTTCTTCTTTCTCTCTATAATTTCTCTCTATAATAATGGCTCTAAAGCTTTTGTGAATTGGTGAGAAATGAAGGAAGAATGAGCTTCTATTTATAGGAAAATATAGTTTCGATAATTACACATTTTGGGGCTCAAAATATTACAGTACAATACCTCCAACTTTTCTTTCATTTTTAATTCAGTCATCCAAGTATTATCAAACTTGCACCACCTCCTCTAATAGTAAATCATGTGAATCAATAGTAAATCATGTGACTCAATAGTTCTAAACATGTGAAAATTTAATTACAGCATAGTACCTCCATCTATACCTCCATTTTTAACTTAGTCATGCAAGTATCACTAATCTTGCACCAACTCCCCTAATAGTAACTCGTGAATAATAACTCATTAATAGTAACTCGTGAATAGTAACTCATGAATAGTAACTCGTGAATAGTAACTCATGAATAGTAACTCGTGAATGGTAACTCGTGAATAGTACTCCGACACGAAAAGTGTCCTGAATACCCGATTGTACAATATAATCTCCAGACATTAATTATTATCGAAATAAATGTCGATTTCTACTAACACAAATAATCCCAACACAATGGAACTATCAAATTCATCTTTAATCGACACGAACTTATTCATCATTAATATTATAACTCACAATATTTAACAATCGGGTTGTTCCCGTGAAAGAGGGGCTTTCAATAAGTATTTCTCCTATATCAGCGCAATTAGGGTAGGTGACCAAACCTTTCCTGGCGCGAACTTCTAGACATTGTAAATATTGCAATTTAATAATATGAATAACTTTGTCGTCTCAATTATTGATTTAATAATATATCATATAATGCAGATGATACTGTGACAATAATCGAATCAATAATATGAGAGATATGATGCAGCAATTACTATAACAATAATTGAGTATAACTGAATGACTTATCACGAAAGCATCAATAACCAATACCGTGTGCTACTATGCAACCACGCGTATTACTGTACTTTTACTACCGAGTAGTTCAACAGTTTTAACGGTAAAACTTTCGCCGTTATTTTCATAAAAATAATTCTGTCGTTTTATTACTACGACAATACTTCCGTTGTGGGTTCACCAATGATTGTGCCGTCGTACGGATATTCCCGACAAAAAGAATATTCCCCGACCAAATGAATATTTTATAACAACTTGCATACTTTGCAAAATTTATAAATATTACCCACAACTATAACATTATATTAAATCCACACCATAATATTCAAAAAAAAATTGAGAAATTTAAATCTTTATTCGTAAAATTTGGGATTTTACAATCTCCCCTCCTTATGAAATTTCGCCCTCGAAATTTACGTACGTACCTGGTATGCCAAACAGATGAGGACACTTCGTCCGATTCTAACTCTTGAGGTATAACCTTTTAGTGTTGAATACATTCTAGGATTTGAACAGGTACATCTTTATATGTTAAATTATCCGCTATCTCATCCGGTTCTAAATCAATAATGTGGTTCGGGTCGTCCACATATTTACGTAACATCGATATGTGAAAAACGTTATGAACACGTGACATACTTGGCGGTAAAACGAGTCTATAGGCCACAGTTCCTACTCGATCAAGGATTTCAAATGGGCCAATAAAATCGAGGGTTGAGATTTCCTCTCTTCGTCGATTTTTGCTTCTAGAATAACGCCATCTTGAACCTTCTTCTTCACATTCATCGGCTCTGAGTATTTAACTTGAGCAGCTTTAACTTTATCGATTAAAGTCGATTCTACTCGTATATTCGTTATCTTCACGTGGGTTCGTATATTCGCATACGATCTTCTACTCAACACGTCAACTACCACGTTCGCTTTTTCACGATAGTATTGAATGGTACGATCGTAATCTTCAACAGCTCGAGCCAACGTCTTTGGCGCACATTACGTTCGTTTTGGGTGAAGAAAAATATTTGAGGATTTTAGAAATGGGTTTTGTACTGGGATCAATACAAAATTCCATTTCACGCTCTAAGTAGGCTAAGAAGTCTTCAAGAATACGTCAGGAAATTTATTAACGATAGAAATATCATTCAAAACTGTGACTCTCATCCAAGACTTGGATAACACATGTAATGAAGGTTTCTCCTAACGGAGCTTCAACCGATAAGTCAAAGTCTAACTTCTCTGGGGTCAAATTTAAATGTTGAACGCAAGCAAAAGAGATAAAATAATGGGTAAAATCGGTATCTAATAAGGCATAGACTTCGCAAGAATTTATAATTAACTAACCCGTGCTAACTTCGTTCAGTTTACTCACTTTTTGAGAAGTCACGAAAAAAAACACTCTTTCCGGAACCACAGACTTTTTTTTTTTCGTCAGATCCGCCTTTGGTGCCACCGTCCCCATTTGGACTTGACTTTGGTGCACGACAAAATCGGGCTAGGTGACCTTCTCTTCTTGAAATTCCCACTTCTATTATCTTGGCCATGATTACCACCGAAGTGGTTACCATTCTTGGCATGATAATTTTCCTCACGATGGTTATCATTGTTCCGATGGTCGTTGCCACCGGTATGATTATTATCGTGTTGTTGGTCATTACCTTTTGGTTGAGCTGACTCAACGATCTCATGTTCTTCATTGCCTATCTCAACATTTTCAGATGCCATTCTCAAATACTGCAACAAAACAAGGGTTAATTAATATGCCACATATTATCCCTATAATTTGACCGACCAATTAAATACCACATAAACTTAGGTAGGTCATACTAGCGAAGGAATTCCCCGTCTCTCCCCTCCTAGTTCTTGTCTCACATCTCAGCCAGGTATCATATCCCTAAGCTTTGATACCAACTGTGACGCCCCCAAAATTAGGTATACATCACCCATCTTGAGTCGCAAAATACATGGTACAAAAATACAAATACAACTTAATAATACAACTGTCGTTTAAAATACGACAAAACATAAACTTAGAGTTTAAACAAGAATATTGCCTTCTAGACAATATCCACTCTCAATGGAGTCCTCATTACATTTATTGTCACACTATTTAACAGAATAGTGAGGACTACTAATGCTATCATCTGGACCGTCACTCCGTTCCTCGACTCGTCCCAGCTATATTCTCATTTCCTAAAGAGAACAGTGAAAGAAAGGGTGAGCTCAACTAGCCTAGTAAGAAATATTATGACTATGATAATGCAGAATAAATTATCATTAGTCTTTAACAATGTTAAACTGATAAAATACAATAGACATCAAGTTTAACTGCAGCGGAATAAGCAATCCATTAGAAAAGTCAAGTAGAGAATAAAATATACTATCTTCTATGATTTAAAATGTTTTCATCAATTTTTATCATTTGAGACTCAAATTTTTAATAAATAAACCACATCATCGAATCATCCCTGCACTACGGGCCAAGGATATTCTTTAAATCATCAATGGTCATGACTATACCGAATAATCTATGGTCATAATCATACCAAGTCCATCTCTACACGTAAGCCAAAGATATACATCAATAAAATCAACAATCCATCTTTGCACGTAAGCCAAAGATATATAATTCAATAATCAACAGTCCATCTTTGCACGTAAGCCAAAGATAACTTTCATCACCATATAAGCATGAGGATGATGACAATGATATAAACATTAATCAAACGAAAACAAGGATAAATATTAAAGACTTTAAATTTATCCAAATATTATCCATCACTTAAATAACTCATAATCTAATATTGTTAATATTATAACAATATTTTAATCACTTTTTAAACTTATAAACAATTTATTTCAATTGTTTACACTTTACCACATAATTCATTTAATCATTCAAAAATGTCATACTCATAAGATTTCATCACCAATGATCAAATCCCTCATCAAAAACCTGCATATACCTTATATAGGATTTCCAATCCATAAAATCCTATTTTTCAACTTTGTTACTTCACATAACATATCTAACTCCTATGTTCGTAACTAAATCATTTTCATGAAAAATACCAAATCGGTCCCAAAAATATTTTTTTTCGGGATTTAGAGAATATAGTCCCATAATGAACATATATTTTTCTCGGAATTTTTAAAATTCATTTACTATTTTTCAAAATCAATTTTAATTAATTCCTTAAGAAATTAGCTACCTCTTAACTCCGAAATTCCCAAATCTTGGCGGGATCTTACACATGTTAACATGATCTTCCAGTTTAAATTTCATGGTCATCTGAGTTATAGAACTCGGTTATAGCGTTTTTAAATCGAAAAAAACCTAAATATTGAAATGGTCATAACTTGCTCATTTTAAGTCGAAATGAGCTCATTTTTGGACAGGAGGTACTTTATACCATATATTTTCATGTCCCTAAAGGCCGAAATGTTTCTCACAAATTAAGTGGTAAAAACTTGACTCTTTTAAAATTCAGACAAGAGTTTTTTCTCATTTTTTCGATTTTTCGTGCTTTGCTAAAATCAGTCCACACAAAAATCTACAATACCTTTTCCAGTGATTCCACTTGGATAAGTTTTAAGACTCATAGATCTAACTCTAGAACTTGATCACACTCAAAAATTCGAAATATAATAGGAGATATGGTCAATTGAATTTCATGTTCCATTTTCACCAAAATCTGATTTTTCAACCCTTTGTGATTTCTATGAAACTTTCATTTCTTCACATATTAACCAACATAACTTATCATAAAATTTACTAATACTACATATACCCATGGTTTTCATTAATCCCTTGCTTTTATTATGACTTTCTCCATAATCCACGTAAACAGATCATTTCCACAATTTAATAAGGAATGAATACAAAGGATCAATCACCATGCATGTGGTAATCCACATAGACAGGTTATTCCAACAGAATAATAAAGAATGGAATAACAGAAGGATTCACCATGCATGTGATAGAGACCGCATAGACAGGTTATTCCTAACAGAATAATAAAGAACGGAACCAGGTCATGCGTGATCCGCACCGACATGATATTCCAATAAAATAATAAAGAACGGAACGTGTCAAAGTAAATTTGCACCGAATGGATATTCCAATGTAATAATAAATAATGGAACCGGTCCGGCCAGAACGCACAAACGAGGATATTCAGCGGAATAATAAATAATGGAACCGGTCCGTGAAAATGCACAGATAGGATATTAAATGAGAATAATAAAGAACGGAATAATAGAAGAATTTCACCATGTATGCAGTACTTTGCATATACATGTTATTCAAACATAATAATAAAGAATGGAATAACAGAAGAATTTCACCATGTATGGTACTTCGCATAGACAGGTTATTCCAACAGAATAATAAGAAATGGAATAACAATAGCTCTCTTCATGAATACGAAAGAAATAATACCCTTACCTCAAAAGAAGAACTGGATCCTTGGAATAGTGAGGTAGATACTTCTCTTCTTCTTTCTCTCTATAATTTCTCTCTATAATAATGGCTCTAAAGCTTTTGTGAATTGGTGAGAAATGAAGGAAGAATGAGCTTCTATTTATAAGAAAATATGGTTGCGATAATTACACGTTTTGGGGCTCAAAATATTACAATACAATACCTCCAACTTTTCTTTCACTTTTAATTCAGTCATCCAAGTATTATCAAACTTGCACCACCTCCCCTAATAGTAAATCATGTGAATCAATAGTAAATCATGTGACTCAATAGTTCTAAACATGTGAAAATTTAATTACAGCATAGTACCTCCATCTATACCTCCATTTTTAACTTAGTCATGCAAGTATCACCAATCTTTCACCAACTCCCCTAATAGTAACTCGTGAATAATAACTCATTAATAGTAACTCGTGAATAGTAACTCATGAATAGTAACTCGTGAATAGTACTCTGACACGAAAAGTGTCCTAAATACCCGATTGTACAATATAATCTCCAGACATTAATTATTATCGAAATAAATGTCGATTTCTACTAACACAAATAATCCCAACACAATGGAACTATCAAATTCATCTTTAATCAACACGAACTTATTCATCATTAATATTATAACTCACAATATTTAACAATCAGGTTGTTCCGGGAAGGGGGCTTTCAATAATTATTTCTCCCTCCTATTGGTATTATGATTAGGTGACCAAACCTTTCCTGGCGAGAACTTCTAGACATTGTAAATATTGCAATTTAATAATATGAATAACTTTGTCGTCTCAATTATTGATTTAATAATATATCATATAATGCGATGATAATCTTTGTGACAATAATCGAATCAATAATATGAGAGATATGATGCAAAGAATTACTATAACAATAATTGAGTATAACCGAATGACTTATCACGAAAGCATCAATAACCAATAATTGGTGTGCTACTATGCAACCACGCAGACATCTTTATTTTTTTACTAAGAGTAGTTCAACGGTTTTAACGGTAAAACTTTCGCCGTTATTTTCATAAAAATAATTCTGTCGTTTTATTACTACGACAATACTTCCGTTGTGGGTTCACCAATGATTGTGTCGTCGTACGGATATTCCCGACAAAAAGAATATTCCCCAACCAAATGAATATTTTATAATAACTTGCATACTTTACAAAATTTATAAATATTACCCACAACTATAACATTATATTAAATCCACACCATAATATTCAAAAAAAAAATCGAGAAATTTAAATCTTTATTCGTAAAATTTGGGATTTTACAATTATTACCCAACCTTAACAGTCATTTAGACTATACAGACCCTTCTTAACGTACTTAGGGGGATCAGCCCTTTGTACCATGTATTGTACACAAACATCTAAACGTTAGGGTTGTTCGTCTCAATTTGGATTTAGAATTTTTGCACTAAAGAAAGTTTAGTTTAGAACTAGCTTATCAGTGTTTCTAGAATTTTAGAACACTATTCGAATATAGATTAATTCAATCAATAAAGGTTTACTTACTACTTGAAGGTTTAATACAACGATAAAGCTTTGAACAAGGTTATCAAAGTCAAAGATTGAATAACAATAATATATAATTGAGTAAACATGATATACATGCAAAGCGCTATAGAAGAGTTAAAACAATCTCCCTTGAATTAATGTATTAGATCAATATATGCTTTGAATAATAATTAGGAAACTAAATCTCGCTCGATGTAACGAATTAGGTTACATAAGCTTGTACAAACATACGCAAGATAGATTAAGCTTGCTCAACTTCATAAAGAATGTTAGGAACTTGCACAATAATAATTTAGGAATGGGAACTTGCATTCAATACGAAAGGAATGAAGTTAGAAAGCTTTGCTCAATGTAAAGAGTTAAGGTTTAAGAACTTGCTCAATAATAACAAGGTAGAGTTAGAAAACTTGCCTTGATTGTAAGCTACATAAACGTAAAATAATCTCCAATTACCCTATATACACCATTGAAATCGCAACAACAATTAATTGCATGAATATTAGTTTTTGGGTTTAAACCATCATTTAGGTCACAACCTTAACTTAGCATCTAACCATGTAGGTTAACACACTTAACGAATCTGAAATCTCATTACGAGCCAACATAACTCAATCGTTCATCTCTAACTTTTAAAAACACCACTTTTAGTTTCATTATGTAACTCAATTAACAATCACTTCAAAATCTCTTATACTTTGTATTATAACACATGACAATCTGCTATTATAGTTTATATTATGCCTCAACGTCAATAACATGCTTACTAAACTAATATAAGTTCATTATACGACGCCAATAAGCAGACTCCTCCACATCGCGATTTAGGGTGTGTGGCAAATTGCGCCCACACTTAGGTTTCGAACTTGCAATTTGTCTTGGCCTTATTCTACTGCTTTTGGCCTTGGCATGGTAGCATTGCATGATGCACGTATGAATCGCAGAGATGGTCGATGAACGAGAGTTTAACTTTAGCCCAACAAACACAAATTTCACCCATTAAACGGTGATAACAACATGTAAAATAAATATACAACTATCATAAACATTATTGCTTATATATTCAACCACTTAGCACCATTTAACAACAACTAGAACTATTTTAATTTCTCAATTTTCATGTTTTTCATATAAAACTCCATTTTTGATAGTCTATCCAAAAATCATCACTGTGAATTTATTATTTGACCAAATCATTCCATTCAAATTACATTGTGTTCGTATCTCAATGAACTACCATATGCAAGCGTCAATTTACAGTTTTTTACACAAATTGACCACTAAAATTGATACTTTCTAAGGCTATTTTTCAAATATGAACACTGATATTCATTTTCTTTCTACACACCAATTCCTCACAAATTTGATAACTGATACATCACTCATACATGACGACAATAGATTCTATAATATAACCCACATTATATACACAACGTTTGAGCCACAAACCCACAAAATCAATTTACAGGGAACTCAGATAAAAACTAAAATTGGAGATTTAGGAGTGAATTATACCTCAATCCTCTTGATTATAGACTAGCGCAAGATGGTGAGTCTCTTCCTTCTCTTGGCAAACTCACATAGATTATTCTCTCAATTCCTCACTCTCAATACTCTGCAATCATCTCTTCCTCTGTTATCTAGCAAGCCTTAGAAAATAATACGCGTAGGAAAAATATAAGCTAGCCACTTCCACGTTCCCTTACGTTAGAAAAATAAAAAGACTCGTCAGTTGGAATAATGCCAAAGGCCATAAGGCCTTGTTTGGCTAACCAACTTTCCCCAAACTAAATTATTAATAATATTTATATTATATAGTTTTATGTCACACTTTTAGTTGATTAATTTAAATAACTTAGTTTAGTTAATTTAAATAACTTATAATACTAATAATAAAAATCTTATTATCATTAATAAATAATTATATATCTAATTTAATTAATAAATTAGACACATCACTATATTTAATTTATTTATTTCCTTTAAATTAAACAATTCATTTAATTTAATTTAACTAATTTCTTAAATATTAAGCAATTGATTTAATTTAATTATCTCCTTAAATTAAATCCAACAAATAAAATTATCATTACTCGATTCAATTAACATTAATTAATTTAGCTACTAAATTAATTCATGACAATTCATCAAATATTTATCTTCCTCAATAAATAAATTATTTTAAATATTTATTTAATTCCATAAATATTTAAATTAAATTACAAATTTCTCGATCGTTACGGTACTAAGGGCTGATCCCCCTAAGTAAGAGAAGAAGAGTCCATAGTCTTATAACTGTTAAAGGTTTCAAGTATAAATTCTTGACAACCTAGGACATAGTTCAAGGTCTTATGACCCTCAAATGTTCTTTTGATTCTTGTTATTTATTCTTGATTCAAAAGCCGGGTTTTTCTTATTTCAGAAGTCTTTGATTCAATCGCATGTTATTATATTGTTGTTACATTATTATACTTATGGGCAATCGTGCTCACTCTTGCGTAATAATAACATTGCAGTTAAGAACGAAAGGTCCGACGAGCCTTCTACTAGCAAAAGCAAGGGCAAAGTTAACAAGTGATGAAGACTTGTTGTATATTTGATGTATTATGTTTCAGACTTATGTTAAAGTTGTGTAAGACTTATTATTTGTTTATGTTTTCGCATTTAAGATTTAAGGTTAGTATGACCTAGGATTGATGTATTTACAATCAGATGTTGTAACTCCATAAGGAGAGGATTTATTTCTATCTATTTATGGTTTTCATTTATTATAGGTAGATAGACATATGATGTATATGTAGTGAACACCAAATCATGTGGGAATTGAAGTATCCGGATTTAGGGGTGTCACAACAGATGCCCTATTTAAACACCTAAAAATTGGTGCTAAAGTTTCAAAATGCTTGTAGTCACAGAACACCTGAACACTCATTTCCTACTCTCATACCCCATCCCACATTGCATAGGACAATAAAAATAGTTCAAAAGAAAGAAAAAAAAATGGCTTCCGGAGCAGCAGATATGTTGCTTCAATAGTAACAATAAATTTCTCTTCTCCTTTCAAAAACTCAGCTTTTAGGATATAGAGAAATCACACAACTGAAAGTATTGTCAAGTATAGACAGAAGCTCCAGCCATTTTAATTTGAAGGAAAATGACAGAAACTAAGAACCTAAATTCCATATATTGGATTTTCATTTTCTAAGGTAACAATAAATTATTTATTTATTTTTGGGTCAAAATCAACAATAAATCACAACCACATCGAATGATATCAGCATAGAGTGCCTATTTTGACACATTGTTTACTTTTATCAAATTATTTGTAAATGTAACTATTTTTGTGAAACAAACGAAAATTTTCATTCAAAGTTTAAAAGTTATTAGCCCCTTAAAAATTATCTTACGAAAATGGATGAAGTAGATTCTAGGGGTTGGCCCTAAAAAATTATTAGCCCTAAAAAGTAATTATTAAAAACCAAAACACAAAATGTAAAAAATTAAGCCTAATTGAATCCTAAAAGCAAGAAAATTCATTTACTCACATCTAATTTTGTTACCTTATAGTGAATCGACGGATCGATTATCTTTCTTGGTGTGAAACGGTGAGTTGGGCAGAGTATGGCTTCTCCTTACCGGGAATCGAAGAGAGAGAGATGATTGAGTCGAAGAGGATCGAGAGATGGTTGCGTCAGGTTTTTTGTTTTGGCTGAGCCGAAAGTGAGGAGAGAGAAGAAATAAGGGAGGTTTAAATAGGTGAGTTAGGTAAGTTAAATAAAGGTGAGTACATTTAATAATTAATAACTTACATACATACATACACACACACACACACACACACACACATATATATATATATATAGAATGAATCTAAAGTGTATCTCTCTTAAATAACATATGTTTATTAAAAATTTAAAACTACATTATTTTGAATATTCTTTTAAAAAACAAGTAGGGTCGCGAGGTGACATTTTTGTAAATTAAAGAAATGCAAGTGAGACCACTATTTTTTAATATTATTTTGTTTTTTAAAAGAATTTCTAAAATGACATATATAGTTTTAATAAATGTATGTTATTTAAGAGATGTATGCAATATATATATATATATATATATATATATATATATATATATATATAGTCCAGATCTTAAGATTACCCTTTATTCAACATACCTTGCATACCCCCCTTTAGCGATGGATGGAAGGCGGCAGTACGGTCAATTCACTTATATATAGTAGATCGTCTTAGCTTTTAGTGACAGATAATGTAAGACCCCAACTTTTATGAATAAAGATGACTTTTTCTCTAAATATCTTTTTGAATATTAAGGTGTGGATTTGATATAATATTATAGTTGTGGATAATATTTACAAATTTTGCAAAGTAATCAAGTTGTTATAAAATATTCGATTGGTCAGGAAATATTCGTTTTATCAGGGAATATTCGTATGACGGCACAATCATTGGTGGTTCCCACAACGGAATTACTGTCGGAATTAGAAAATGACATAAATAATTTTTATAAAATAACGACGAAAGTTTTACCGCTAACTGTTGAAATACCCAGTGATAAAAGTACAGTAATACGCGTGGTTTCATAGTAGCACACGGTGTTGATTATTGATGCTTACGTGAGAAATCACTCAGTTATACTCAATTATTGCTATAGTAATTGCTGCATAGTATCTCACGTTATTGATTCAATTATGGTCACAATATTTTATATTATTAAATCAATAGTTGAGACGACAAAGTTATTTATATTATTATTTGCATTATTGGCGATGTCTAGAAAGTTTTGTCGAAGAAAGGGGTTTAGTCACCTAATTGCGCGCCAATAAGAAGAAATTCTTATCGGAAAGCCCCCTCTTTCCTGAGAATGATCTAGTTGTTAATATTGTGAGTTATAATATTAATGATGAATGTTATTAAAAATGTGTTTTGTGAAGTCAAGTGAGTTGAGATAATAGAGGAGATTTTTATGAATTATTTGTTGTAAATTTGGCTTATTATATGGACCCCCACTTACCCAATTTTCAAAATTATCGATAGAAAGTTATCACAATTTTTATTACATATATATATGCATTATATATATATATACAAAATTTTGTCAGGGGGTGAAAAGGTTGGTCATTGGGGGAGTTACTATTTTATTATATATATATATATATATATATATATATATATATATAAGTTTTGTTTTTGTATGTAAAATAGAATATATTATATTTTATTGGTTGCATAGTACTGCATAGTATTGCATAGTGCTTCATAGTAAAATCAAATTTTTAAAAAAGTTTCGGTCGAATTTGTTGTCTGTGATTGTCCACTGTGCAGTCCGTGATTTTCTAAATTCAAATAGTATCCTTCCATTCTCCTATAAATAGGATGCCCAGTTTAGAAATGAAAATCACACCAGAATCAGAGAATTCTTCTTCTATAATATTGAGCGTATTTCTTTAGAGTTTAAAAAAGCTTTAAGTGTAGAAAACAATGCAAGTTTTCTTCAAGAATATCTCTACCCTACCAGTCAGAAGTACTCTCTTTTTAAGGTAAGGGATATTGTTTTTGTTCAATATTCGTATGAAATAATCTTTTTTTCCATACTCTGTAGTATGTAAGTAATATTATTTCGTTTCAGATTCTGAATTCTACACTCATTTTGTTAAGTATTGCTTCTATAATCCTTGAAATTAGTAGAATATCCTCCTTGAAATTTGTGTTTCATCTAGTATCGTTTCACAAGGATATTTTTCTGAACATTTTTGTTAAAGTTTAATTTTTTTTTGTCGGAGTACTATTTACGGGGTACTATTCATAAAGTACTATTTACGGGATATTATTCACTCCAGTACTATTCACCTGGGGTACTATTTACGACAAAAAATGATTTCTTTTCTGTCCAAATTATTTTTGATACAATATTATTCTTGAATTTTACTCCACAAAGCAGTATCATGTTGACAATTTGGACAATTATTAAATTCTAGATAAATTGAATTATAAATCATTAAAATCTATTGTGAGACCCCGAATTTTATGAAATAAAAGTATTCAATTTTTCTATTTTAGTAAATGGTTAAATTGATAAAAGGTTAAAGTTAAGGGTGATATGTGAAAAAAAAAATTAAGTAGACAAGTTGTCATAAAATACCCGGTTACTATTCACTCTAGTATTATTCACTCGGGTATTTGGGGCACTTTTTGTGTCAGAGTACTATTCACGAGTTACTATTCATGAGTTACTATTCATGAGTTACTATTCACGAGTTACTATTCACGAGTCATTATTCCTGAAGTACTATTCATGGAATACTATTCACCCGAAAAATATATTTCTTTTCAGTCCAAATCATTTTTAGGTACAATACTATTCCATGAAGAGATGTACTAATTTTTCAGACCGTTGGTTGAAATTATAATAGTAGAAAAGCTTTTTATATAAAACAGAATACTTTTATAAAGTTATTCTATAAATAAAATATATTATATTCTATTGTGCATAGTGTTTTGCATAGTAAAACCTTTTTATATAAAGCAGAATACTTTTATAAAGTTATTCTATAAATAGAATATATTATATTCTATTGTGCATAATGTTTTGCATAGTAAAATCTTTTTATAAAAAACAAAATACTTTTATAAAGTTATTCTATAAATAGAATATATTATATTTTATTATGCATAGTGTTGCATAGTATCCTGCATAGTATTTTGTATAGTAAAATCTTTTTATATAAAATAGAATACTTTTATAAAGTTATTCTATAAATAGAATATATTATATTCTATTGTGCATAGTATTTTGCATAGTAAGATCTTTTTATATAAAAGCAGAATACTTTTATAAAGTTATTCTATAAATAGAATATATTATATTTTATTATGCATAGTATTGTATAGTGCTTGCATAGTATTTTGCATAGTAAAATCTTTTTATATAAAACAGAATACTTTTATAAAGTTATTCCTTTTATTAGATTATAAATAGAATATATTATATTTTATTTAAAAGATTTTGCTTTAAATATGGACCGTCCGATTAAAAGTAAATCAATCTGGACCGTTCATGAAGTAGTTACTATGCAGTCCATTCTTCTATAAATAGAAACTCATTCCTTCATTATTTCTTACGAATTCACTGAAACTCTAGAGAGAGAAACTATAGAGAGAATTCTTCTTCTATAATCTTGAACGTATTTCTTTAGAGTTTAAGAAAGCTTTGAGAGTAGTGCAAGTTTTCTTCGAGTCCCTACCAGTCGGAATACTCTTCTTTGAAAGGTAAGGGATATTATTATTTTAGTAAGGGGTATTATTTCTTTTGTATTCATGAAGAGAACTTCTATTATTCTATTCTTTATTATTATGTTGGAATAACCTGTTTATGCGAAGTACCGAATACATGGTAAAATTCTTTTATTATTCCATTCTTTATTATTATGTTGGAATAACCTGTTTATGCGAAGTATCGCATACATGGTGAAATTCTTCTATTATTCTATTCTTTATTATTATGTTGGAATAACTTGTTTATGCGAAGTATCGTATACATGGTGAAATTCTTCTATTATTCCATTCTTTATTATTACATTGGAATAACTTTTGTTTATCAATACCGCATACATGGTGAAATTCTGTTGTTATTCCATTCTTTATTATTCTATTAGAATATCTTGTCGGTCTTAATTTTGCACGACTGGTTCCGTTCTTTATTATTCTATTGGAATATCACATTCACATGCGTTCTGTGGGACCAGTTAAAATCTTTATTATTACATTGGAATATCACATGCATGCCTTTTTACGCCGGACTGGTTCCGTCTTTTTATTATTCTGTTGGAATATCTTGTCGGTGCGTATTGCGCTTTGACACGGGTTCCATTATTTATTATTACATTGGAATAACACATGCATATGGATTACGCATGCATGGTGAAATTCTTACGTTATTCCATTCTTTATTATTATGTTGGAATAACTTTTATGTCATGCTGAAGCTTAATCGCATACATGGTGAAATTCTTTTATTATTCCATTCTTCATTATTATATTGGAATAATATGTCATCAATCTTCGCATACATGGTGAAATTCTTTTATTATTCCATTCTTTATTATACTGTTGGTTATTGGTTTTACAATTGTATGTCTTTGGCCTGTAGTGCAAAGATGATATGTTATTGAATATCTTTGGCCTGTAGTGCAAAGATGATCTATTGTTTGATAGCTTTGACCCGTAGTGCGAAGATGGACAGGTGTATG
Organism: Panax ginseng; assembly: GCA_020205605.1. Lineage (NCBI taxonomy): Eukaryota > Viridiplantae > Streptophyta > Magnoliopsida > Apiales > Araliaceae > Panax > Panax ginseng. The sequence continues at coordinate 48,481,269 of CM035133.1, forward strand.
ACATGATCATGACCACTAGTGATACTAACGAATATCCTTAGTCGTAGTGCATGGATAATTCAATGATGTGATTGGCAGGATCATGACCATTAGTTAACAGTTGAATGTCTTTGGCCGTAGGGCACTGACAGGCAATTGATTGGTATGATCATGACCATTGTTTTTAATAATTGAATATCTTTGGCCTATAGTGCAAAGATAGACAACTGATTGGTATGATCATTATTATTACATTTGAATATCTTCAGCCTTTGGGGTAAGGATATTGAGTAAACGTTCTATTAAGCCTTTGTGGCAAGAAGGAACTGTTAATTCACATTATTATAAATATGAATTGTGAATTTAACTAACATATTTGGTGGTTTAGGTGAAGACAAGTGTTGAAAGTTCTATTTGTCTTAAGTATAACAAAGAACTGTTAATGAGTATTACAGGAATAAAATATCAACGATGGACTTTTAATTTAGAGGAGATAGTAGACATTATGTTCTATTTGACTCTTTTAATGGATTACTCGTTCCGCTGCAACTATGGTTGAAAAGTTTTATCATCTACCATATCTTATAAATCTCTGATTTATTCTGATAAAGGTTGTTGATAAATTAATTATCTTATCCATGATATTCTTTACTGGGCTAATTGTGTTCACCCTTTTGCTTCACAATTCCTTTCAGGTAATAAGAATGTAGCTGGGTCGAGCGGGGATAACAGGGAAATAGTGGGATGGTCCGAGACTGTCGAAGTTTCTCAATACATTATAAAATGGCATGACATACAACAGATAATTGTATTGAGGACCTAAGATGTGTGTGTCGTATTTTATACGTCACTTAATAATTGATTTTGGCGAACAACAATAGGGTGATGAGAACCCAACTTTGGAAAGGTGTTTTGTCACTATCATACACGATGTCTAATGACATACAATCTCGTGTTATCATAAGACAAGGTTGTGCACATCCACTTGCTGAGTATATATACGAGCACTACCTATATAATCTTGGAGTTTATTTGAAATATAATTTTCACTTGGAGACAGTGAAGATAGTTATATGTCAAGAGAAGACTCACCATTGGAAGGAACATGATATTAATCTTCTCGTTTTTCTTTGGGGTCTATTGAATCAACCAAGGATAATTCTCGGACATATGATATCTATCATAACTTAGATTCATGGCCTCCTATGCGAAAGGTTTCTTGAGCACTTTCCAAAGATTTTAATTTCTAAAATAGTTTTTTATTTGTACCTTTATGTAACGTACCATTGTATGGTTGTGGTCGAGGCACCATGAGAGTTACATACATTTGTATTAAAACTCACAGTATACATGTCGTCATATTTTGCATGACAGTTGTATAAATGAAGTTGTAAATGATTTTTATAGTGTATTTTCTGGCGACTCAAGATGGGTGATGCCCGTAGTGAATGGAGAATTTGTGGATGTGATAATAATGAATATCCTTGGCCCGTAGTACATAGATAATTCAGTGATGTGGATTATTTATTGAGTTGAGTCTTAGCGATAAAATTGATGATAAACTTTTAAAATCATAGAAGATAGTAGATATCATGCTCTACTTGACTCTTCTAATGGATTACTTGTTCCGCTGCAGTTAAACTTGTTGTTTATTGTATTCTATCAGTTTAACACTGTTGAAGGTTAATGATAATTTATTCTGCATTATCTTAGTCATAATATTTCTTACTGGGCTAGTTGAGCTCACCCTTTTGCTTTCATTGTTCTCTTTAGGAAATGAGAACGTAGCCGGGGTTAGTCGGGGAATGGAGTGACGGTCCGAGATGGTGGCTGTAGTAGTCCTCACTATTTTATAAAATAGTGTGATAATAATTGTAATGAGAACTCCATTTGATTTTGGATATTGTCTAGAAGATAATATTCGTGTTAAAACTCTCAGCTCATGTTGTATAATTAAGTTTTTATTATATTATGTACCATGTATTTGATGACTCAGAATGTGTTGTGTATAGCTTTTAATGCTTATGAATCAAGTAGTTTTTCAGAAATGGTATATTAGAATTACTTTTATTATCAAACTGGATTTTATAATAAAAGATGCCATTGCCCTAGTTGATAGTGGTGCTGATATGAACTGTATCCAGGAAGGATTAATCCCTACCAAATACTTTCAGAAAACCACTCAATCTTTAACTAGTGCAAGTGGAAATACCATGAATATTAAATATAAAATTCCTGAAGCCTTAATCTGTAATCAAGGTCTTTGTTTACCTACTTCTTTTGTTCTTATCCGTAATATGAATCAAAGTATCATCCTAGGTACCCCTTTCTTATGTCTTTTAATGCCTATTTCAAAAATTGATACTTTAGGAATTTATACCACTCTTAACAACAGACATATATTTTTGAATTCATAACAGAACCCTATACCAAAGAACTAAATCAAGTTAAACACATGATTTATTCCAAAGAAAAACAGATTAATTTTATTCAAAAGGAAATAAAATTTCTTACTACAGAACAAAGAATTTTACAACCTTCTCTACAGGAAAAAATAAAATTAATCCATAAAACTCTTCAAACTGAAATCTGTAGTGATGTCCCAAATGCTTTCTGGAACAGGAAGAAGCATATTATTTCTCTTCCTTATATCCCTAATTTTAATGAGAAAAATATTCCTACTAAGTCTCGACCCAGTCAGATGAAGAAAGAATATTTACTCCTTTGCAAAACTGAAATTGAGTCTCTTCAACACAAAAAATTAATAAAACCTAGTACCTCTCCCTAGAGCTGTACTGCCTTTTATGTTAATAAAAATTCAGAAATCAAACGAGGAACTCCACGACTCGTTATCAATTATAAACCACTTAATGAAGCCCTTCAATGGATTAGATATCCAATTAGAATAAAAAGGATCTTCTTGGACCAAACTTCATGATGCCACTATTTTCTATAAATTCGATATGAAATCAGGATTTTGGCAAATTCAAATTAAAGAACAGGATACTTATAAAACTGCTTTTACAGTACCTTTTGGTCACTATGAATGGAATGTCCTTCCATTTGGAATAAAAAATGGACCTTCAGAATTTCAGCACATCATGAATTTTATTTTTAATCATTTTACTGAATTTATTATTTGCTACATTGATGATGTCTTAATTTTCTCTTCATCCATTGAACATCACATTAAACATTTAAATATTTTTAAAAATGTTATCATAAAAAATGGTTTGGTAGTTTCTGCCCCTAAAATGAAACTTTTTCAAAAGAAAATCAGATTTCTTGGACATAATATTTCTAATGGAACTATTATTCCAATTGATAGATGTATTGAATTTGCATCTAAATTTCTAGATGAAATTAAAGACACTAATCAACTGCAAAGATTTTTGGGAAGTCTAAATTACATTCGTGATTATTATCCAAATCATTCCCAAGATGCTTCTATTCTGTACACTCGTCTACGGAAAAATCCTTTTACAGACGATGTAGAACATACTAATGCGAGAAGAAAGATTAAATCTAGAGTTAAGCAGTTACCTTGTTTGTCCCTACCAAATCGAATGGAAAAAGATCGTTCAAACCGATGCTTCTAATACGAGGATATGGTGGTATTTTAAAACAATTTAATCCTAACAAAGAAAAAAGAAGATCTTATTCGTTTTACTTCAGGAACTTGGAAAGGACCTTCTTTAAATTATCCAACCATAAAGAAAGAATGCCTTTCAATTGTTAAATGTGTTTAAAATTTTCAGAATGATCTTTTAAATCAGCACTTTTTAATTAGAGTTGACTGTTCAGCTGCAAAACAGATATTTATAAAGGATGTTCAAAATTTTGCATCCAAACAGATATTTACTACTTGGCAAAGTATTTTATCAGTATTTGACTTTGATATTGAGTATATCAAAGGAAAACAGAATTCTTTACCAGATTTTCTAACCAGAGAATATTTGCAGAAATGACCGGTAGAGTAGTGGTAGCATGTTAGCGGCCGTAAGTGCGAGCTAACCTTTACTATACATAATTTCCTAGCCTGAATACTCTGTCCAGTAATTCTTGACTTCTTCCAGCCAACCTACAGTAAAAGATGTTCTTCTTTTACCAGAAGAGTATATTCCAAACAAATATGTGGAAGAAACAGTATTATTTATTGAACAGAATGATGAAAAATGGATGAAAGATCCATGGGAGATCAAAAGACGTTATTTAACAACTCAACAGTCTCCTCCTCGCTTCAACCAGTATCGCTATGTGTATGAACAGATTATCATTAAAACAAAATCAATGGACATAAAGCATACACTTCATGATCCATCAAAACCAACAAGCCCAATTCAATATAGTAAAATAACCATTAAGAGCATTATGCCTCTTGCTAATTGGGGTATTAATCCTCATACTACCCGTACCATTGAATCCAACCATTTAACATAAACCAGATACAACTATTGGGATTATATTGATTCCTTTACGCAAGTATTTTATTACCAGAATCCTATTCATAACCATACTTGGTTCATCCGTATCTGTCCCGATATTTTATGAAACAAAATTCCTAATTGGTTTTTCGTTTAGTGGGATAAAATCGGTATCACTATTGACACCTTACCAGAATCAGTTCAAACAGCATTCAAGGAATGGCAAGTAGCTTATTCCCATATACCAGTAAACAAAGATCTATCTATGGTGAAATTACTTGCCCATTTCATAGTCCGTTTCGGAATCCCTTGGATCTGGAAATGGGATTTCTAATGTGATTATCAGAATAAAATCCCTCGCCTTAAAAGGGTATTTTTTACCAAGTGGTGGGATAAAGGACTTATCTCGACACTACCAGAACTCCTTAAGACCATAAAGAATCATACCCAGGCCTGCTTAGAAGTTATCCCTCAGAGCCTTCCAGCACCAACACCAATTAATCCTTTCGTTAAAATTCAAACAGATTTAAAACAAAAGTTTCCAAACCTAACTGAAACTAAATTATTAGTTAAAACTATGAATTATATAAAAACACAATTCTTACAATCCTTAGTCCAGGATGATGATGTTTCCATGAAAAATGTTAACAGTGATGAAGGATCTAAACAGGATGATAATCAGTTCAGTGTCTTAGCCGGAGAAAGTCAAGAACCGGAGCCTACTATGGGAGACTTCTGGGATTCTCTCACCTCAATGATCTCTGAAAAAATGGAACAGAACAAAAAAGGAAAAGGAAAAGCATAAAGCTATTCTCCACTACAGATCAATAATCAAAAAATGACAACCACAGTGTTTCCACCAGCAATAAAGCATATCCAGTTGCCCCTCAATTATCAGAAGATGTCACCAGCTGTCCTCAATAATGCTCCACTCAACCGATAGTTTGTCTCATGCAATTCCACTTTCTACGGGTGAGAATTAAAGAAGAAAAGATAAGGATTGCATACCGACTCCACTACGAACGACACGCCAGATCCTTTCTCATCTTCTTTCTTGTATAAATAGGGAGACCTCACCCTTTGTTGAGGCAGAACTTCTTTTGCATTCTCTTTGTACCCTCTCTCTGTGTGTAAAATATTTGATATATATATATAAAGTTTGAAGTTTAAAGATCTGCAAAGCTCTACTATAAGTTTTAATTATTGCTTCCGTTAATTATTATGTTTCCTTGCTTGAGCTTTTAGATTATCATACTGAAAATAGTAATCGTTATAGAACAGCATATCAAACTGCAATAGACAACCATAATCGTTCTTAATTTTTAGAACAGTTTTATAAATCAAAACAATTTATTATTTCAACTAAAAACGCTATACAGGAAGAAACCTGCAGGCTTATAGTTTTGGGTAGACCCCCAAATCAACAGTAATCTTATGAGATCATATATGTGATAATTTATTAGTTAATATATTTTTAATATGCCTTCAAAAATTCATGTCATTTTATTAATTAAGTCAGATTAGGGTTAATGCTTGATTAAGTGGAACGTCACCCAAGTCGCGTTTTGAAACTTTGCCTTTAGCCGTGTTGTGGCGTGTTGACTTTTATTTCCTGTAAATCGTTGACAGACGTGCTTGATCAAACCTCCCCCGATCCTACCCTAGTTGGTATCAGAGCCATATTAGTTAGTTGACATATTAAATAATATATTACCTATAAATTATACATATATGATCACCTTTAAAAATGACTGATTTTTCAAACTCTCTTTCAACCGTAGCTAATGCCTCAGCTTCTACCATGGAAGCAACTGAACTTATAGCCTATCAGGATGTTAAGGAAGCCTTAGATAAATGGACCATTCCTAAAATCAAACCAGAAATAATTTATAAAATTGGAACCTTTGATTTTATCAGTAGAAGAATTATTAAAACCTTTGAACATCTTTGTTCCTTTCTGAGAATAATGATGAAATTTTATATTTATTGCATGTTGAAGATTTGTACCCTTTTTGCAAAAATATAAATATGTTCATATAGGACTTGTCCAGGTAGCTTTCAAACCATTGACTTTACTTGGTCAAAATACCAGTATTCAGTGCACACTTAGAGATAGTAGGTGTCTTAACTGGAAAGCCTCTCTTATGGGCGCTATTGAAACCATTCTTGCTCATGGACCAGTATATTTCAATATCTACCCGAATCTAAGTATTGCTTTAACTGATAATAATTTGTCAAAAGTTTTAGAAATGAGAATTATATCTCATGGTTATGAGTATCTACCCGGATCTCCTCCTTTTGCCATATTATTCCGTATTCACCTTAAAGTTTTAACAACCTTAAACCCTTATATCCGAAAACAAAGCCAACAAGGACATATTGTCCTTATAGACACTAATCTTTTTAGTAGTCAAGTGGCTATTCCCAGGATGATCCTTGGGAAGAAATTACTTTTCCAAAACAATGGCAAATTACAAATGCCAACCCTACCAGGCCTATAATTCGACAATCCATTGAGGATGTTGTCCAAATCAGTAATGGAAATGTTTATTTAAAATTCCAAAGACCCTTTACCCGAAGTCGATCTATAAATAATATCTCTTATAATATTGATTTTCCTGAATCATCTAGACAATCGCAGGTATCCGATCCTTTAGAATCTGATTACCAAGAGTCTAAAAATCCCAGTAATGAGTCTATTTAAAATGAAGATATAATTCGAGGAATTCATATATCTGAAAATCAAATACCTCATGGTATTTATGAAACTAATACTCCTCAAAACAGAAGACCTTATAGTCCAACCGCTAGTGACATGAACTTTGAATGTTAATGGATTTTTCTCCTAATAGTAAAATTCGTCAATGTTGCAGGATAAATACCAAAACTTTAGAAATTGGTATTTTAAAAATCATGATAATAAAAATTTAGCTGATATTAAAGCTAATTATTATGCTTATCTGAATAAAAACTAGTGTATTTTATCATTTACTAAATGGTATTATGATTGTTTCCCAAAATCTGAATTTTATACTTAAAGTCAACTAAATGTTTTAACTGGAATTCAAAAGGATTGGATTACTACAAGTGGAAGCATTATTCAATCTATTCATCCCCCTCCTAAGTCTCTTGAACTTAGTCCAGGAAATGAAAATTTAAAACCCTTGGTTATTAATCCGTATGTTGATATTTCTGAAATACCCCATCAACAAGAAGAGGTTAAGATAAAGGACATTTTACCTTTATCAAAGCAGAATAATTATACTAATTTATTCCTTCAAACTGTAGGAAAACAGTTAATCAGGATTGAAGAACAAATAAATCATATTAATGATAATTGTCAAGTTGTTCCTTAACAAATAGATCTTCAACCCGTAACCATTAAACCACCTTTAGAAGTTAGTAATTTCAAAATGAAATCTTCTAAAGCTGATAATGAATTTATTGATAATCTTTTAAATAAAATGAAAGATTTAAAGCTTACTGTTGCATCTTCTTCTCAAATTAATATGATGTCTGGACAACCTTCTTCTCATACCCGATAATAATAATCACGATAGTGATGGAGATAGTACTGATGGTATTTCTCCTATTCATATTTTGGAAATCCAAAATAATTTTCAGGAAATGCAAAATATCAATAAAACTACTTACAGTCAGAAACCTATAGCTCGTATGGCTTTATCTGGACCTAGTAGATATTATTACCCCAGACCTACTCCCCAGGATATTCTGTATGAAGAAGACTTTCTTCATTCTCAAAAGTCTTACCATGGAAACACCATTTATGAATGGAATATTATCGGGGGAGGTTTGATCAAGCACGTCTGTCAACGATTTACAGGAAATAAAAGCCAACACGCCACAACACGGCTAAAGGCAAAGTTTCAAAACGCGACTTGGGTGACGTTCCACTTAATCAAGCATTAACCCTAATCTGACTTAATTAATAAAATGACATGAATTTTTGAAGGCATATTAAAAATATATTAACTAATAAATTATCACATATATGATCTCATAAGATTACTGTTGATTTGGGGGTCTACCCAAAACTATAAGCCTGCAGGTTTCTTCCTGTATAGCGTTTTTAGTTGAAATAATAAATTGTTTTGATTTATAAAACTGTTCTAAAATATAAGAACGATTATGGTTGTCTATTGCAGTTTGATATGCTATTCTATAACGATTACTATTTTCAGTATGATAATCTAAAAGCTCAAGCAAGGAAACATAATAATTAACGGAAGCAATAATTAAAACTTATAGTAGAGCTTTGCAGATCTTTAAACTTCAAACTTTATATATATATATATATCAAATATTTTACACACAGAGAGAGGGTACAAAGAGAATGCAAAAGAAGTTCTGCCTCAACAAAGGGTGAGGTCTCCCTATTTATACAAGAAAGAAGATGAGAATGGATCTGGCGTGTCGTTCGTAGTGGAGTCGGTATGCAATCCTTATCTTTTCTTCTTTAATTCTCACCCGTAGAAAGTGGAATTGCATGAGACAAACTATCGGTTGAGTGGAGCATTATTGAGGACAGCTGGTGACATCTTCTGATAATTGAGGGGCAACTAGATATGCTTTATTCTTTGGTGGAAATTCTTTGTGGTTGTCATTTTTGATTATTGATGTTTGTAGTGGAGAATAGCTTTATGCTTTTCCTTTTCCTTTTTGTTCTGTTCCATTTTTCGGAGATCATTGAGGTGAGAGAATCCGAAGTCTCCCATAGTAGGCTCGGTTCTTGACTTTCTCCCGGCTAAGACATTTGAACTCGATTATCATCTGTTCGGATCCTTCATCATTCATTAACAGTTTTCATGGAAACATCATCATCTGGACTAAGGTTGTAAGAATTGTGTTTTTATATAATCCATAGTTTTAACTAATAATTTGATTTGATTAGGTTTGGAAACTTTTGTTTTAAATCTGTTTGAATTTTAACGAAAGGATTAATTGGTGTTGGTGCTGGAAGGCTCTGAGGGATAACTTCTAAGCAGGCCTGGGTATGATTCTTTATGGTCTTAAGGAGTTCTGGTAGTGTCGGATTAAGTCCTTTATCCCACCACTTGGTAAAAAATACCCTTTTAAGGCGAGGGATTTTATTCTGATAATCATATTAGAAATCCCATTTCCGGATCAAGGATTAAAATGGATTATGAAATGGGCAAGTAATTTCACCATAGATAGATCTTTGTTCTTGGTATATGGGAATAAGCTACTTGCCATTCCTTGAATGCTGTTTGAACTGATTCTGGTAAGGTGTCAATAGTGATACCGATTTTATCCCACTAAACGAAAAACCAATTAGAATTTCGTTTCTTAAAATATCGGGATGATATCTGGATGAACCAAGTATGGTTATGAATAGGATTACGGTAATAAAATACTTGTGTAAAGGAATCAATATAATCCCAATAGTTGTATCTCGGTTTATGTTAAATGGTTGGATTGATGGTACGGGTAGTATGAGGATTAATACCCCTGATTAGCAAGAGGCATAATGCTCTTAATGGTTATTTTACTATATTGAATTGGGCTTGTTGGTTTTGATGGATCATGAAGTGTATGATTTATGTCCTTTGATGTTGTTTCAATGATGATCTGCTTTCATACACATAGCGATCTTTGGTTAAAGCGAGGAGGAGGTATTGAGTTGTTAAATAACGCTCTTTTGATCTCCCATGGATCTTTCATCCATTTTCATCATTACATTCGATAAATAATCTTGTTTCTTCCACATATTTATTTGGAATATCTTTCTTACGGTAAAAGAAGAACATCTTTTCTTTGTAGGTTAATTTGGAAGAAGTGAAGAATTCTTGGATTGAGTATTAGAAGCTAGGAAATTATGTATAGTAAAGGTTAGCTACTGCCTCGGCCTCATGCTTAAGCATGACCACGACCTCTCTTGGTCATTCTGCAAATATTCTCTGGTTAGAAAATCCGGTAAAGAATTACTGTTTTCCTTTGATATATTCAATATCAAAGTCAAATCTTGATAAAATACTTTGCCAAGTAGTAAATATCATTTGGATGCTAAATTTTGAACATCCTTTTTAAATATCTATTTTTGCAATTTGAGCAATCAACTCTAATTAAAAAGTCTTTGATTTAAAAGATCATCACGAAATTTTAAACACATTTAACAATTGAAAGGCATTCTTTCTTTATGGTTGGATAATTTAAAGAAGGTCCTTTCCAAGTTCACGAAGTAAAAGCGAATAAGATCTTCTTTTTTCTTTGTTAGGATTAAATTGTTTTAAAATACCACAATATCTGTATTAGAAGCATCGGTTTGAGCGATCTTTCCATTCGGGATTTGGTAGGGACAAACAAGGTAGCTGTTTAACTCTAGATTTAATCTTTCTTCTTTGCATTAGTATGTTCTATTGTCCAGGTAAAGATTTTTTCCGTAGTAGGCGAGTATCTGAGAATAGAAGCATCTTGGGAAAGATTTGGATAATAATCATGAATGTAATTTAGACTTCCCAAAAATCTTTGCAGTTGATTAGTGTCTTTAATTTCATCTAGAAATTTAGATGCAAATTCAATACATCTATCAATTGGAATAATAGTTCCATTAGAAATATTATGTCCAAGAAATCTGATTTTCTTTTGGAAAAGTTTCATTTTAGGGGCAGAAACTACCAAACCATTTTTTATGATAACATTTTTAAAAATATTTAAATGTTTAATGTGATGTTCAATGGATGAAGAGAAAATTAAGACATCATCAATGTAGCAAATAATAAATTCAGTAAAAGGATTAAAAATACCATTCATGATGTGCTGAAATTCTGAAGGTCCATTTTTTACTCCAAATGGAAGGACATTCCATTCATAGTGACCAAAAGGTCTTTGTAAAAAGCGGTTTTATAAGTATCCTGTTCTTTAATTTGAATTTGCCAAAATCCTGATTTCATATCGAATTTATAGAAAATAGTGGCATCATGAAGTCGGTCAAGAAGATCCTTTTTATTCGGAATTGGATATCTAATCCATTGAAGTGCTTCATTAAGTGGTTTATAATTCATAACGAGTCGTGGAGTTCCTCATTTGATTTCTGAATTTTTATTAACATAAAAGGCAGTACAGCTCTAGGGAGAGGTACTAGGTTTTATTAATTTTTTCTGTTAAAGAGACTCAATTTCAGTTTTGCAAAGTAGTAAATATTCTTTCTTCATCTGACTGGGTCGAGACTTAGTAGGAATATTTTGCTCATTAAAATTAGGGATATAAGGAAGAGAAATAATATGTTTCTTCCTATTCAGGAAAGCATTCGGGACATCACTCTGATTTGATTTGAAGAGTTTTATGGATTAATTTAATTTTTTCCTATAGAGAAGGTTGTAAAAATTTTGTTTACGTAGTAAGAAATTTTATTTCCTTTTGAATAAAATTAATCTATTTTTCTTTGGAATAAATTATGTGTTTAACTTGATTTAGTTCTTTAGTATAGGGTTACATTATGAATTCAAAAACAATATATACATTGTTAAGAGTGGTATGAATTCCTAAAGTATCAATTTTTGAAATAGGCATTAAAAGACATAAGAAAGGGGTGCCTAAGATGATACTTTGATTCATATTACGGATAAGAACAAAAGAAGTAGGTAAACAAAGACCTTGATTACAGATTAAGGCTTCAGGAATTTTATATTTAATATTCATGGTATTTTCGCTTGCACTAGTTAAAGATTGAGTGGTTTTCTAAAAGTATTTGGTAGGGATTAATCCTTCCTGGATACAGTTCATATCAGCACCACTATCAACTAGGGAAATGGCGTCTTTTATTATAAAATCCGGTTTGATAATAAAAGTAATTCTAATATACCATTTCTGAAAAACTACTTGATTCATAAGCATCAAATAATGTAGAGAAGACTACGGTTTATCGGAAGATTGAGTTTGGAGGATCAATATTATTATCTTGTTTATGATTTAGCTGTTGTTTAATATTATTTAAATCACGGAAGATAATAACATTAGTATTATGTAATTATTTTATTTGGATTTTAAAATATTGATTTCTCCTTTGAGATCACGAATGGTAGTAGGTTTTTCGATTGGTAGAAACGTCTTGTATCGTTTCATGACTTCTTTCATCTTGTCTTGATTGATGGGAAGAACCTCTATTATTTTTTATTTTTATATGATTTCTAAAAAATTTAATTTTATTTTGGGATCTTTAATTTGATCGGCTAAGTCGAGGAGTGATTTTTGAGTGTCGGTTAAGACATTAATATTGGGGCTTCCAATATCTAAACCATTCATCTCGACGATAGCTTTCCAAAGAATTGGCTTGATGGTTGTATTATAGTTATTAATTGTATATGTTTGGCATTGTTCATTACCGAATCATTACTAGATTAGAATAGATTAGATTTAAATCATCATGAACTTGATTACGAATTGCTATTAGATAAACAATTAAGAATTTCTTTGTTGAATTTCCTCATGAGGACATTTCATTAAGTTTCTATTTTAATTTTGATTTGCATTTATTAGTGAAAGTGTCCTATTTTTTCGCATTTATAACATTGTATTTTAGATCTTTTTTATCTTTGCTTTTTATTTTAGTAGATTTTTCGGGGTATTATTTTTTAGATTTCTTAGAAGAGCGTCTTTGGTAAGATCTAGAGGGTCTAGAACTTTGCTATTTTTTAGACTCTTGGGGATACTGTAATTTTGTGTCATAAGAGAATTGGTCACAAAACTCTCCTATTTCATGTCTTTTTGTAAGATTCTATTTTTTCATTAATTGTTGAAGTTTCATATCATTACATAATGATAATCCTTCTTCAATAATTACTGAAATAAGATGGCCATAAGAATACTGGTCATAAGGAATGCTCATATGGTCATGTTTATCTCTAAGTTTTTTACGGATTTTTTCAGCAAAAAAGGTAGGAAGACCATCAATAAACTTGGCTTTCCAATGTTCACTGTTGGCGTCTGTTCTTTGCATAACCTTCATTAGAAAGACATCCTTATACCATCTAAAATGGGTTAAGGAAGGACAACGAAGATTCTGTAAGAGTTCTCTACCTCTATCATTATTCATGAGTCCTGGTCCGATGAAATGATGAAGGATAGCATTAACTAAGGTGTAGCAAGCATCTTCTCTTTTTGTTTCAGTTTTAGTAATGGGGTTGGTTTCATTCTTATAGGATTGGAGAATTTTTATTCGTTGGTTATCAGTAAGTGCATTATCCCACCATCCTTTAAGAATGCCAGTAAATCCATTTACTAAGAAACAACAGATCTGATGGTCTGTATTATCATTCTGTCTGCAGACTGTTGCATACATCATCATATGATGGATGGTCTCAAAAATTTGGTATTCAGTTTTACCATCAATATTCCATTCATAAATGATTTTTCCATGGTAAGACTTTTGAGAATGAAGAAAGTCTTCTTCATACAGAATATCCTGGGGAGTAGGTCTGGGGTAATAATATCTACTAGGTCTAGATAAAGCCATACGAGCTATAGGTTTCTGACTGTAAGTAGTTTTATTGATATTTTGCATTTCCTGAAAAAAAATTTGGATTTCCAAAATATGAATAGGAGAAATATCATCAGTACTATCTCCATCACTATCAGTATTATTATTACTGGTATGAGAAGAAGGTTGTCCAGACATCATATTAATTTGAGAAGAAGATGCAGCAGTAAGCTTTAAATCTTTCATTTTATTTAAAAGATTATCAATAAATTCATTATCAGCTTTAGAAGATTTCATTTTGAAATTACTAACTTCTAAAGGTGGTTTAATGAATTCTGAGTTGAAGATCTATTTGTTGAGGAACAACTTGACAATTATCATTAATATGATTTATTTGTTCTTGATCACAGTTAGCTGTTTTTCCTCTGATTTGAAGGAATAAATTAGTATATAATTATTCGCTTCGATAAAGGTAAAATGTCTTTTATCTTAACCTCTTCTTGTTGATGGGGTATTTTTGGAAATATCAACATACGGATTAATAACCAAGGGTTTTAAATTTTCATTTCTGGACTAAGTTCAAGAGACTTAGGAGGGGGATGGATAGATTGAATAATGCTTCCACTTGTAGTAATCCAATCCTTTTGAATTCAGTTAAAACATTGATTGACTTTCGGTATAAAATTGATTTTGGGAAACAATCATAATACCATTTAGTAAATGATAAAATACACTAGTTTTTATTCAGATAAGCATAATAATTAGCTTTAATATCAGCTAAATTTTTATTATCGTGATTTTTAAAATACCAATTTCTAAAGTTTTGGTATTTATCCTGCATAAACTCTGGTTTAAACATTGATTTAATTTTACTATTAGGAGAAAAATCCATTAACATTCAAAGTTCATGTCTTTAGCGGTTGGACTATAAGGTCTTACATTTTTGAGGAGTATTAGCTTCATAAATACCATGAGGTATTTGATTTTCAGATATATGAATTCCTCGAATTATATCTTCATTTTAAATAGACTCATTACTGGGATTTTTAGACTCTTGGTAAATAGATTCTAAAGGATCAGACACAGACTGTCTAGATGATTCAGGAAAATCAATATTATAAGATATATTATTTATAGATCGACTTCGGGTAAAGGGTCTTTGGAATTTAAATAAACATTTCCATTACTGGTTTGGACAACATCCTCAATGGATTGTCGAATTATAGGCCTGGTAGGGACGGCATTTGTAATTTGCCATTGTTTTGGAAAAGTAATTTCTTCCCAAGGGATCATCCTGGGAATAGCCACTTGACTACTAAAAAGATTAGTGTCTATAAGGACAGTATGTCCTTGTTGGCTTTGTTTTCGGATATCGGATATAAGGGTTTAAGGTTGTTAAAACTTTAAGGTGAATACGGAATAATATGGCAAAAGGAGGAGATCCGGGTAGATACTCATAACCATGAGATATAATTCTCATTTCTAAAATTTTTGACAAATTATTATCAGTTAAAGCAATACTTAGATTCGGGTAGATATTGAAATATACTGGTCCATGAGCAAGACTGGTTTCAATAGCGCCCATAAGAGAGGCTTTCCAGTTAAGACACCTACCATCTCTAAGTGTGCACTGAATACTGGTATTTTGACCAAGTAAAGTCAAAGGTTTGAAAGCTACCTGGACAAGTCCTATATGAACATATTTATATTTTTGCAAAAAAGGGTACAAATCTTCAACATGCAATAAATATAAAATTTCATCATTATTACGTAAAGAACAAAGATGTTCAAAGGTTTTAATAATTCTTCTACTGATAAAATCAAAGGTTCCAATTTTATAAATTGTTTCTGGTTTGATTTTAGGAATGGTCCATTTATCTAAGGCTTCCTTAACATCCTGATAGGCTATAAGTTTAGTTGCTTCCATAGTAGAAGCTGAGGCATTAGCTACGGTTAAAAGAGAGGTTGAAAAATCAATCATTTTTAAAGATGATCATATATGCATAATTTATAGGTAATATATTATTTAATATGTCAACTAACTAACATGGCTCTGATACCAACTAGGGCAGGATCGGGGGAGATTTGATCAAGCACGTCAATTAACGATTTACAGGAAATAAAAGCCAACACGCCACAACACGGCTAAAGGCAAAGTTTCAAAACGCGACTTAGGTGACGTTCCACTTAATCAAGCATTAACCCTAATCTGACTTAATTAATAAAATGACATGAATTTTTGAAGGCATATTAAAAATATATTAACAAATAAATTATCACATATATGATCTCATAAGATTACTATTGATTTGGGGGTCTACCCAAAACTATAAGCCTGCAGGTTTCTTCCTGTATAGCATTTTTAGTTGAAACAATAAATTATTTTGATTTATAAAACTGTTCTAAAAAATAAGAATGATTATTGTTATGCATTGCGATTTGATATATGTTGTTTATAACGACATCTTTGTTTTAAAGATGATAATCTAAAAGCTCAAGCAAGGAAACATAATAATTAACGGAAGCAATAATTAAAACTTACAGTAGAGCTTTGCAGATCTTTAAACTTCAAACTTTATATATATATATATATATATATATATATATATATCAAATATTTTACAGAGAGAGAGAGGGTACAAAGAGAATGAAAAAGAAGTTCTGCCTCAACAAAGGGTGAGGTCTCCCTATTTATACAAGAAAGAAGATGAGAAAGGATCTGGCGTGTCCTTCGTAGTGGAGTCGGTATGCAATCCTTATCTTTTCTTCTTTAATTCTCAGTCGTAGAAATTGGAATGGCATTAGACAAACTATCGGTTGAGTGGAGCATTATTGAGGACAGCTGGTGACATCTTCTGATAATTGAGGGGCAACTGGATATGCTTTATTGCTGGTGGAAACACTGTGGTTGTCATTTTTTGATTATTAATGTTGTAGTGGAGAATAGCTTTATGCTTTTCTTTTTCCTTTTTTGTCCTGTTCCATTTTTTCAGAGATCATTGAGGTGAGAGAATCCCAGAAGTCTCCCATAGTAGGCTCCGGTTCATGACTTTCTCCGGCTAAGACACTGAACTGATTATCATCCTGTTCAGATCCTTCATCATTGTTAACAGTTTTCATGGAAACATCATCATCCTGGACTAAGGATTGTAAGAATTGTGTTTTCATATAATCCATAGTTTTAACTAATAATTCAGTTTCAGTTAGGTTTGGAAACTTTTATTTTAAATCTGTTTGAATTTTAATGAAAGGATTAACTGGTGTTGGTGCTGGAAGGCTCTGAGGGATAACATCTAAGCAGGCCTGGGTATGATTCTTTATGGTCTTAAGGAGTTCTGGTAGTGTCAGATTAAGTCCTTTATCCCACCACTTGGTAAAAAATACCCTTTTAAGGCGAGGATTTTATTACGATAATCACATTGAAATCCCACTTCGAGATCCAAGGATTAAAAATGTATTATGAAATGGGCAAGTAATTTTAGCATAGATAGTTCTTTGTTTATTGGTATATGGGAATAAGCTACTTGCCATTCTTTGAATATTGTTTGAACTGATTCTGGTAAGGTGTCAATAGTGATACCGATTTTATCCCACTAAACGAAAAACAAATTGGGAATTTCGTTTCGTAAAATATCGGGACAGATATGGATGAACCAAGTATGGTTATGAATAGGATTCTGGTAATAAAATACTTGCGTAAAGGAATCAATATAATCCCAATAGTTGTATCTGGTTTCTGTTAAATGGCTGGATTCAATGGTACGGGTAGTATGAGGATTAATACCCCAATTAGCAAGAGGCATAATGCTCTTAATGGTTATTTTACTGTATTAAATTGTGCTTGTTGGTTTTGATGGATCATGAAGCGTATGCTTTATGTCCATTGATGTTGTTTCAATGATATTCTGCTCATACACATAGCGATACTGGTTGAAGTGAGGAGGAGACTGTTGAGTTGTTAAATAACGTCTTTTGATCTCCCATGGATTTTTCATCCATTTTTCATCATTCTGTTCAATAAATAATACTATTTCTTCCACATATTTGTTTAGAATATACTCTTCTAGTAAAAGAAGAAAATCTTTTACTGTAGGTTGGCTGGAAGAAGCCGAAGAATTACTGGACAGAGTATTCAGGCTAGGAAATTATGTATAGTAAAGGTTAGCTCGCTTGCCTACGGCCTCGTGGCTAATGACACGACCTCTCTTGGTCATTCCTTCAAATATTCTCCGGTTAGAAAATCCTAGAAGAATTTCATTTTCCTTTGATATACTCAATATCAAAGTCAAATACTGATAAAATACTTTGCCAAGTAGAAAATATCTGTTTGGATGCTAAATTTTGAACATCCTTTTTAAATATCTGTTTTGCAGTTGAACAGTCAACTCTAATTAAAAAGTGTTGATTTAAAAGATCATCCTGAAATTTTAAAACACATTTAACAATTGAAAGGCATTCTTTCTTTATGGTTGCATAATTTAAAGAAGGTCCTTTCCAAGTTCCTGAAGTAAAACGAATAAGATCTTTCTTTTTTTTGTTAGGATTAAATTGTTTTAAAATACCACCATATATCTGTCAGAGAAGCATCGGTTTGAACGATCTTTTTCCATTCGGGATTTGGTAGGGACAAACAAGGTAACTGTTTAACTCTAGATTTAATCTTTCTTACTGCATTAGTATGTTCTACTGTCCAGGGTAAAGGATTTTTCCGTAGACGAGTGTACAGAATAGAAGCATCTTGGGAATGATTTGGATAATAATCACGAATGTAATTTAGACTTCCCAAAAATCTTTGCAGTTGATTAGTGTCTTTAATTTCATCTAGAAATTTAGATGCAAATTCAATACATCTATCAATTGGAATAATAGTTCCATTAGAAATATTATGTCCAAGAAATCTGATTTTCTTTTGAAAAAGTTTCATTTTAGGGGCAGAAACTACCAAACCATTTTTTATGATAACATTTTTAAAAATATTTAAATGTTTAATGTGATATTCAATGGATGAAGAGAAAATTAAGACATCATCAATGTAGCAAATAATAAATTCAGTAAAAGGATTAAAAATATCATTCATGATGTGCTGAAATTCTGAAGGTCCATTTTTTATTCCAAATGGAAGGACATTCCATTCATAGTGACCAAAAGGTACTGTAAAAGCAGTTTTATAAGTATCCTGTTCTTTAATTTGAATTTGCCAAAATCCTGATTTCATATCGAATTTATAGAAAATAGTGGCATCATGAAGTCGGTCAAGAAGATCCTTTTTATTCGGAATTGGATATCTAATCCATTGAAGGGCTTCATTAAGTGGTTTATAATTCATAACGAGTCGTGGAGTTCCTCGTTTGATTTCTGAATTTTTATTAACATAAAAGGCGATCTGACTCTCAGGGAGAGGTACTAGGTTTTATTAATTTTCTCATTCAAGAGACTCAATTTCGGTTTTGCAAAAGGAGTAAATATTCTTTCTTCATCCGACGGGTCGAGACTTAGTAGGAATATTTTTTCTCATTAAAATTAGGGATATAAGGAAGAGAAATAATATGCTTCTTCCTGTTCCAGAAAGCATTCGGGACATCACTACAGATTTCAGTTTGAAGAGTTTTATGGATTAATTTAATTTTTTCCTGTAGAGAAGGTTGTAAAATTCTTTGTTCTGTAGTAAGAAATTTTATTTCCTTTTGAATAAAATTAATCTATTTTTCTTTGGAATAAATCATGTGTTTAACTTGATTTAGTTCTTTGGTATAGGGTTCTGTTATGAATTCAAAAACAATGTGTCTGTTGTTAAGAGTGGTATGAATTCCTAAAGTATCAATTTTTGAAATAGGCATTAAAAGATATAAGAAAGGGGTACCTAGGATGATACTTTGATTCATATTACGGATAAGAACAAAAGAAGTAGGTAAACAAAGACCTTGATTACAGATTAAGGCTTCAGGAATTTTATATTTAATAATCATGGTATTTTCGCTTGCACTAGTTAAAGATTGAGTGGTTTTCTGAAAGTATTTGGTAGGGATTAATCCTTCCTGGATATAGTTCATATCAGCACCACTATCAACTAGGTCAATGGCGTCTTTTATTATAAAATCCGATTTGATAATAAAAGTAATTCTAATATACCATTTCTGAAAAACTACTTGATTCATAAGCATCAAATAATGTTCAGAAGACTCTAGTTTATCAGAAGATTCAGGTTCGGAGGATCCAATATTATTATCTTGTTTATGATTTAACTGTTGTTTAATATTATTTAAATCCTGGAAGATAATAACATTAGTATTATGTAATTTTTTTATTTCGGATTTTAAAATATTGATTTCTCCTTTGAGATCCTGAATGGTAGTAGGTTTTTCAGTGGTAGAAACGTCTTGTATACGTTTCAAGACTTCTTTCATACTATACTAATTGATGGGAAGAACCTCTTATGTTTTTTGATTTTTATAACAGATTTCTAAAAATTTTAATTTTAATTTGATCGGCTAAGTCGAGGAGTGATTTTTGAGTGTCGGTTAAGACATTAATACTGGGGCTTCCAATATCTAAACCATTCATCTCGACGATAGCTTTCCAGTAATTGGCTTCAGTAGTTATATTACAGTTATTAATTGTACAGGTTTGGCATTGTTCATTACCAGAATCATTACTAGATTCAGAATAGATTTCAGCTAAATCATCATCTGAACTTGATTCTGAATTACTAGTAGATAAACAATTAAGAATTTGTTGTTGAATTTCCTCATCAAGGGACATTTCATTAAGTTTCTGTTTTAATTTTGATTTGCATTTATTAGCGAAGTGTCCTGTTTTTCCGCATTTATAACATTGTATTTTAGACTTATCTTTTTTATTTTAGTAGATTTTTCAAGGGTTTTGTTTTTAGATTTCTTAGAAGAACGTCTTCGGTAAGATCTAGAGGGTCTAGAACTTTGTTATTTTTTAGACTTTTGGGGAAACAGTAATTTTGTGTCATAAGAGAATTGGTCGCAAAACTCTCCTATTTCATGTCTTTTAGTAAGATTCTATTTTTTCATTAATTGTTGAAGTTTCATATCATTACATAAGGATAATCCTTCTTCAATAATTACTGAAATAAGATGGCCATAAGAATACTGGTCATAAGGAATGCTCATACGGTCATGTTTATCTCTAAGTTTTTTACGGATTTTTTCAGCAAAAAAGGTAGGAAGACCATCAATAAACTTGGCTTTTCAATGTTCACTGTTGACGTCTGTTCTTTGCATAACCTTCATTAGAAAGACATCCTTATACCATCTAAAATGGGTTAGGGAAGGACAACGAAGATTCTGTAAGAGTTCTCTACCTCTATCATTATTCATGAGTCCTGGTCCGATGAAATGATGAAGGATAGCATTAACTAAGGTGTAGCAAGCATCTTCTCTTTTTGTTTCAGTTTTAGTAATGGGGTTGGTTTCATTCTTATAGGATTGGAGAATTTCTATTCGTTGGTTATCAGTAAGTGCATTATCCCACCATCCTTTAAGAATGCCAGTAAATCCATTTACTAAGAAAGCATGATCTAATGGTCTCAGATTATCATTCTGTCTCACAGATCGTTGCATACATCATCATATGATGGATGGTCTCAAAAATTTGGTATTCAGTTTTACCATCAATATTCCATTCATAAATAATAATAATAATAATAATAATAATAATAATAATAGTAATAATAATAATAATAATAATCCTTGCAAAATAATAACAACTAGGCTCAGGTGCTCGTGTGGTCATTGGATCAATATTCCAAACTGTAGGTCTTAGGATCGAATCTGTGCATCAACATATTTTTTGGGATAAAGTTCAATATTCGTCACGTCAGCCCGTCCATATATGATATGTACGTAAGTGTATATACATATTCTGTGACGCCCCCAAAATAGGTCCATTTCACCCAACCCATTCTGAGTCGCCAAATACATGGTACAGAAATAACTACAACTTCAATAATACAAATGTCGTGTGAAATACGACAATACATACTGTGAGTTTAAATACAAATATTGCCGTCTAGACAATATCCACACGCAAATAAATCTCCATCATAATTATGGATACATTATTTTACAAAAATGGTGAGGACTACTAAACAACTCTCTCTAGAACCTTCATTCCATACCCCGACTCGATCCTGCTATGTTCTCACCTCCTGAGAAGAAAATGGAACAACAAGGAAAAGGGTGAGCTCAACTAGCCAAAGAAGAATATTATGACTAAGATAATATACAACAAATTATCGTTAGTCTTCAACAGGAAAAATCTAATAGAATACAATAGACAACAAGTTTTAGATCAACAAATGCAGCGGAAACAACAATCCATTAGAAGAGTCACGTAGAGAAAGAATTCTACTGCCTTCTAAGGTTTAAAAGTCCATCATCAATAGTTTATCCTCGTAATAACAATCAAAATACATCTTTAATCATCTTTGCACTACTCTGTGCCAAAGATATTCATTTGTATCACCAAATTGGTCATGTTCATCTCAACACTGCTCATCTTTGCACTACGGGCCAAAGAGATTCATCGATTTAATCATTCATCTTTGCTCTGTGCCAAAGATATTCATCAAGTATCACCATTAAGGACCGAAAATGATGAAAAACATTTTTAAGAAACGAATCCAAATGAGATAGAAGGACAAATATTAGGGATTTCGCATAACAGCGGTTTATCCAAGATCAATAATACTTCATAATAAACGATTTTGAAGCGTAACTCAAAAATAACGATCAAAACATGGATACAATCAAAGATAGTAGCCAAAATAGACATTTTGGACAAAAATTTTTTCATTTTTTTGGTGAATCTTGCCGTATTCGTGAATAGTGTCAGATACGTGAATAGTGGCTTAGTACACGTGAATAGTAACCCCACACACAAAAGATAGAAATTTCACAAAAAACATCTTCACGCTTCGTGAATAGTACTCGTGAATAGTAAGAATCGTGAATAGTAACTCATGAATAGTAACTTCGTGAATAAGAACTCATGAATAGTAACCCCGACATGAAAAAGTTCCAAATTTGATAAAAGTTCAACTAATATTTTGGCATAATGATATTCAAGAAAATAATATCATTATGTAAAGAAATAACATCCTTACCTTAAAATAACCGTACTTCGATTGAATTTCAGATAAGGTCGATGTAAACTCATGACAGAGTATAGCAATACTCAAAGTATACTCACAAGAATACGCCGATAATATAGAGAGAGAAAGAGAGAAAACTTAGTTTCGGTGTGATTTTCAATTCTAACTTAGCCCTCTATTTATAGGAAAATGTTAGAACGCTAAAGGAGACTAAATAATAAATTAATATTATTTATTAAACACATTTCCTACGCATGCTTACCTACCAATTCAGCCACCAGCCATCCTTGACTCAAATTAGCGACCCACATGTGTTAGAATAAAAGTGGGTCCCACCCATAATTTAATAAAATCATTTTATTTTCCGAAACTTCAACAATTCATAGAAAATAGCTCGATTATCAGAAAATTCAAAACTCACGACTTTCCATGGGAAATTCCATTCTCTACAACTTTGCAGAAGAAAGTTTTTCCAAATTCCAAACAGAAATTATCCGAAATCCATAAATGAGCGATTTTACAGTCTATAATCAATTTTCGGTCAAGAATTGTGTCCACCGACACACAAAACATATGTTAAACATTTAATGCCACAAAAATACTCTTCCTCCTCATATACTCATATATCCCACATTCATTGTAAAAATATCACCGTTAATATATTATTAAAATAATATATTTAAATGAATTATTTTATCAGAAAAAGATAAAATATTAATTTTCAACAATTGTCTCATTAAAAATTTTCTCCATCTATATCCACATAAAATAAATATTTTCTTTATCATAATAATCAATAATTAATTATTTAAAAATAATATTACTGTAATCACAAGATCGACAACCGTGCCGCTCCTTGAGAGAAAGAGAGGGCTTTCCAATAAGAATTTCTCCTCATCTTGCCGCATGATTAGGTGACCAAACCTCTCCTTAGATGTAACTTTCTAGACATTGCCAATAATGTTATCTCGATAATATTATTCAAATAATATGAATTATTGCTTCGATAATGAAAAATACGTGTAATGACAATTATCAAACAACAACAATATAAAATATCAACGCAAAGACAATTATTGAATCAATAAAATAAAATATTGAATAGTAATTATCGTAACCATTATTGAGTAGCACCTTCTTATGTATTTAATCAATAATTCAACAAATCTTGTAATACCGTGTTTTTTATGCAACCACGCATATTATCGTATTTTAACCACCGGGTAATCCAACGTGTAAATCCAGAATAACTACGCCATTATTTTTAAACAACTTATATTTGTCGTTTTCTTCCTCCAATCGCTTTCGGTTATGGGGCCCACATACATGGTCATGCTAGTCATCGCATTTAATATTCCCGACAAAGATACGAATATTCCACGACCAAACGAATATTCTTAACAACAATGAATATTTTATAACCACTTGCTTATTTTGTAAAATTTAGCATTTTACCATAACCAAAGCATTATATCAAATTAACCCTTATTAATTTAGAATAATGAATAAAGGAAAATTCAATTTTATTTATAATAAGTTGGGGTCTTACATATTCTTTTTAAAATTTATTATCAAACTAAATAAAATACTAAACAAATCTCAACATTAAACTAAATAATATATTATATACCTAATATCATTTTCTTTCTCAAAACTAAATAACCATTATGTTAATTAATACTTTTCTTATAAAATAATTAACTAATATAAGTTAACATCTCTTACAAATTTTCTATCTTTCATTTACTTCATATATATATATATATATATATATATATATATATATATATATATATAACACAAAATTCATTACATGAATATTACCACATAACACCTAATTATCTTTCTTATATATTTTTTATTTATCAAAATAATTCAATTGTAAGTTCCTTTTTTAGATTATTATTATATATATATGTGTGTGTGTGTGTGTGTGACATTAATATTTTTATGACGTTTATCTTACTTTATTATGACATTCATGCATTTATATGTATCAAATTATAATTATATTCATTGAAT
The DNA here is from genome assembly GCA_020205605.1 of Panax ginseng. NCBI lineage: Eukaryota > Viridiplantae > Streptophyta > Magnoliopsida > Apiales > Araliaceae > Panax > Panax ginseng. The sequence goes on from CM035133.1 coordinate 48,506,272, forward strand.
TTGAACATGTATTATTATAATTTTGTACTTTATATTTAAAAATTATAAGTTGATGTCCAATTTACCTTTGAAATGACCAACCAAATTAATTTGGATAAAATCTCATCTTGACTTGTTATATACTTGTATTAATTTATCTAATTTTAATTATACAATTATAATTATTGCAACTATTTAAAAGATATTACTAATTACTCATTGGAATGAGATTAGTAATAAACTATATGATGTTAATTGAGGAATATGTTTTTATTTATTATTAAAACAATATTATAAATTATATAATTATAAATGATATATCTAAAAACAAAGATAAAATCAATAAATAGATATAGGATCATACAATTTATTGGTCTGCTTATTTAAATCATAAAATGAGGTCAAACTCTAAATTTGTTCAAAATGAGTATTTTTTTTTTAAAATCTTATTTTTTTTATATCTGATTCAGTTATTTGGTTTTATCCGTTGTTAGATTTAAGAACATAAATCAAACCCGTGAAAAGACTTGAATTTGAGTGTCATTCTTTATTTTTCTTTTTGTGTCAATTCCAAAAATCATAAAAAATTTGTGAAGGAATTCATTCCTTCACATGAGGAGTTTTCTAGCGAAGGAACAATGAAGGAAAAAAAATGTAGTGACAATATAGTTATTAGCGAAAGAAACATCTTTCACAATTTATATTTTTTTCCACGCAAAATTGAGGTGGTAGAATAATATTTGGCGCCAATTTATGATGAAAATTTGTGAGGAAAAATAATAATTAATGAAGGAATTATTGCTCACTATATGTTATTGTTCAGAAGTTTTTTGCGAGAGATAAAATTAATCATTGTTTTATTCTAAATAATTTTTAAAAATTAATTATAATAAATATAAATTGTATTATTTATAAATATATTATTTTTTTATAATAATAAATTTATTTTTAATAACATTTTTAAGTAATTTACAATATCAATTATTTCTTTTAATAAACTATAAAATAAATAATTTTACACTAACCTGAACTTTAAAATTTCTTAGAGTGATCTCGACAAAAAGAAAGAGAAAAAATAAATAAATAATGGCGCTGCTTTGTGGAACAGAGATCAGAGATGTGAATATCCGTAAAGCTATCCTCCTCCCTCTAACATTACAAATCTAAACTGCTTTGATAATATCAACTGTTTTGATATTATCCTTTGTAATTTAATTATTATTTAATAAAATCACTATTTTATCTCAACACTACCCTCTACAATGTATATTCATCTGTTTTTCTGTGTAAAATTTAATCATCGCACAACAATCTACCATGTTCTTATTATATTTTGATTTATTAATTTTTTGGATTTATAATCTTCTAAATCACTGCAAATCAAAAAGTTAATAGCATAATGTCATTCTCTAAATTTTTTAGATTTATAATCTCCTAAATCATTAAAAATATCAACTGTTTTGATATTATCCTTTGTAATTTAATTATTATTTAATAAAATTATTATTTTATCTCAACACTACCCTCTACAATGTATATTCATCTATTTTTCTGGGTAAAATTTGATTATCGCACAACAATCTATTATGTTTTTATTATATTTTAATTTATTAATTATACATACACATTTATTATTAAAATATTGAATAATCTCGCCGCAACGCGGAGTTTGTATCTAGTTCTCTTCCTGTTTTTAGGTTTTTATTTTGAGATGATTGAGGTAAATAAAGAAAGTGAGACATATATATCAGCCCGGATCAAGAACATTAATCCTAAATGGCATTCTAGCGGTAAATGACATCTATATATGTGCCTTACTTTTATTTTCTCTCTCCTCACTTGCCTCTTCCGATCTCACCACTTGCCCTACTTTTATTTTATCTCTCCTCGCTTGCCTGATCTCACCACTCTCTGAAAATCCCTCCTCCCAAACTCATCATCCCCCTCCACCGTACCACCCCACTTCTCCGATTCGTCACCTCTCTGAAACTCCCTCCTCCAAACTCTCCTCCCAAACTCATCATCCATCACCCTCGATCCAGGGCAACGCTCGGCCCCCCAAATTGACACGTTCAAGTTGAACGGAGACCAGATCTTTACTTCCACTCGGTAAACCCTTAACACAATTTCAATTTGATTAAGAAATAACTGGTATTCAATTTTATTTTTTGATTCGATTTGGAAATTTTCTGGTCTGGGAATTATCCCTAATTTCTTTTTTATTTATTTATCTTATTTTTTGTTTTGGGAAGAACATTGGAATTGTTGGAATTTAATTTCTCATCTATTTTAGTTTTATATGGTTTTCTGGGGTGTAATTTGAGTATCAGTAAGATAAACATTAAGTTGTTGACCAATGTTTGGCATATTCATGTGCCCACTTTCTTCCCCTCCTGAGAACATTCCTTGCCAAGAGACGAATTCCTGTTGTGCCCAATATTTTGGCTAGATGTAAATCCTTGTTGAACTAAAACTGATGAAGTATTTCTCTACTACCATATTTATATTTCTCCTATACACACTGGTACACACACTGAGCGTGTTGTTGGGTTGAGCTAAATGTATGATTTTGGAAACTTTTAAAGGTACAGTTTTTTTATCCTGCAAAATAAAAATGAACCCATTTCATTATTGTATTTGACAATATCTTATGGACCTTTTATGGATGTGGCTAATTATTCATTATTGTAAAATTAAAAGACTGTTGTCTAGAGAACAATCAATCTTCAGCCGCATCAAGCTCTTCGGTTTCTGAAACTAGTGGAAGTTTTACACTCAAATCACCGGGAATATACAGCCTGACTACTGACTCACCTGCTCATCGGTAGTATTCTTGAACTTCTTTCTAATTATAAATTGTACTCCCTCCATTCCACAAAAAAGTCCCATTTGCAAAAGTTGCAAACCTTAATGATATATTTTTCTTTCATATTTATCCCTAAATATAACCTAGTTTAGTTTAGTAGTGGTGCATGGTAGTGAAATTGTGTTGTTAAAAACTTAATGATATTATGTTATTTTATAATAACATCAACAAAAAGATGACTTTTTGTAGAACAGATGGAGTATTCATTTTAATTGAACTGCACAATTACTTTCAAAACTTACTAGTACTGAATAAAGGTTTCTTTAGTTTAATTATTTTAGGCCAAATTCAGTATGTTCTTCCCATCCAATTATTGTGGGCGTGAACTTATTCCTTTGTGTATGGTGAGACTATTGAATTAGAAAGACAAGTTAGAACTTATGCAGCTCGCTTCTTTTGTTTCAATAACGGACAACAAATTCTACACAGAGAAAATCATAATAAGACAATAATGAATCATTACGGGGATATCAAAAGATACGAGCAGATAATGAATTATTTTTTAATGAAAGGTCTAGTTATGGTAGCTAATATAACTGTAACTATCAACTACAATGTACCTTCAAGAACAAAAACACATATTAGAGACATCAAAAGAGAATAGACAACCCTATTTTTTCCCAATAATTCTTACAGAAAACTGTAACAGCTCTCTTCAATGTATCATCCTGTGGCAAATTTAGAAGCCTAATTATACCAAGACTATTACCCTAGAAATTAACAAAATGATAGCAGTATAAAAGCAAGAAATAGTTAATTCCAGCAATTCCAAGGAAGATTGTGATAACTGATGAGGTAGTGTGAAAAGCTAAAGGCCAAACCCTTTTCTCTTATAATTTCTACTTATCCAATAGTTTCAGTGGAAAATGAAGATTCCCTGAAACGGAAAATATCATCCCCATCCATCACATTTTTGATGTTGTGAACCTTTAATCTCATTTAATCCTCACAGGGATAGTCATGCGACCTATGTTGATACATGATAATAAGTTCAACAGAAACTTAAGTACTTTCCAGATGAATACTAAACCATACTATTTTCTCCTCCTCCATTGTTGATCCTAAATTAAATGTTAGCTTCTAACTTTGTATGTTTACTATTAAGAAACTCAGTCTTATTGGTACGTAATTGTGGGTATTTCATTGTACATGTTGTTTGATAATAATTAGGGAAATACACAATGTGTTTGATAAATCGTCTACTTGAACTAGATAAATATCATTTATATTTACTTTTGTGTATACACTACATGGTCACTTCTTGAAATTGATCAAACTTATCTTTAGTATTCAATCTTAATGGTGTTAACAATGAAAGCTTTATTATTAATGTGATATTCAGAGCCCTTAACTTATGAACAGAGATCTTAATCACACAAACCAGTATATTGTGGGGCTTGCTCTTTGTGCTTTAGGGAACATTTGTTCTGTAGAAATGGCTCGTGATCTTGCGCTTGAAGTTGAAAGATTACTGCAATTCCGAGATCCATATATCCGGAAGAAAGTGAGTTTTTCATAATACAGTCCTATTATGACCATTAGCCAAAGATTGTCTCATTTTGTTTGATGTGATGCCCTATTTTTTTAATACTTTTTCAATGGGAAAATGCAGTATATCACTTATGGTTTAGGGGTTCTTGAAACCTTTGGTTTAAAAAACCTTCAAATGACCATAGGTGGTGACTTGCAAAAACCCCTAAACCACAGTAGTTAAATTGCATTTTCCATATTTTCAAACTATATTTTTCTTGTATTATTTATTATTTGAGGAGTTAAGAACAACAATTACGAAATTTTAGTGGAAGAATATAATTTTGTGGTATTAGTTTGAAGATTTAGCTATCTGACAAGATTAGTTCATAACTTAGATCTAGATTTCTTTTAAAACACTACAAAGAGGACTAAAAATATATAATTAGGCATGCAATCTACCTGCTGTTGGCATCCTTGTTACTTGGGAACCTCAGTGAATTTCAGAAGAGGGTTTGTAACCTCCAATTATCTTGGGAAAGATCATGTTTGACCATCATTTTTATATCTGTTTTTTTAATAATAATATTCTCATGGTGTATTGCTTTTGGAGGAGCTGTTATGACTATATTAAATGATTTTTTCTTTTTTTGTACTATAGAATGTTTTAGCCGTATTTTTCTACCACAACTAACTCCACTTGTCGTGGAATTCCCAACCAAACTGTAGCGTTGAACCCTATATGTACATACACATTTTTAGCTCTATCCAATGCCTAATATTTCTTTTGGTTCCTGTTTGCTCTTGACGTTTTTAAAGCATTGTTACTCGTATATATATACACTCACACATATTTATTTATAGCTTTGCATGACTCAAGTTTGTTTTCTTATAAGCAGCATTGTGCTCTATAAGGATTATAAAGAAAGTCCACGACCTGGCAGAAAACTTTATAAACTCTGCTGCTGCCTTGCTCAAAGAAAAGCACCATGGTGTTCTGTTAACTGGAATCCAACTTTGTACAAATCTATGTAAAGTTAGTACGGAGGCCTTTGAATATTTCAGGAAGGTATGTTTGCACTAGTATGCTCAATATTTGCTTTTGAGACATAGTTGGTTGTACGCAAATCTTCAATTCAATTATTGACCACCATTGAAAAACTGCAATTGCTAATTAAGCTTTGGGACACCACAATTAATTGAAATGGCCATTTAGTGGCCTAGGCGCTCATTTTCCTTGCCTTGAACGTTGAAATTTACCTCCAATGCCAAGGACTACAGGTCGTTCATCAATGTGGACTAGTGTTATATGATTTTGCATATCAACCAATAAATAATCATATGTTTGGTGATTTGGTCATTTAAAATCTTTTCTCGGTAAAGAGCGCTGATTTAATCCTGCCACAACCTCCCTGTTGAAAAATAGGATCCTATGCAGCCATGCAGTGAGCACAAAGCGAATCATTATTTTTCCTTTTACTAAAATATGATTCCCATTTTAAGATTATGTAGACAATGTGTACAAAAGGTAAGGGCTAAGATTTCTTTTTAAACAAGTAAGGGCTTTCCTATTTTCAAAAATACAGACCGAGGTCTAATTTTTTTCTTCTGAATACTACACAATGTTTTCCTGAGGTCAGAGTAGTCTATCAACTGAGCAAAACATGATTAAATTTACTAACCAAAGTGTTTTAATGGTCATAAACCTGGTTACCTATCTTAGTCTCTTAGATATGAAATTTGGTTGTCTGTAGCTTTGGAACTTGTAATTAATTTGTTAAATTGTCACTAGTGAATATTGTAAAGAGGAACTGGAATTCTGCAGCGTAAAACAGTCATTTGCATTCAGAGCAAGGTTACAAGATTAATTCAAAGAAGAGTTTGTTTATAGAGTTGTTATTATATAATATTGTTGGAAACTTGGAATTTAATCCTGCAATTTTGTTGACAGATCTGTTAACTATATGACCTTGTTTAAATTTATAATACTGACACATAATTGTATAGTGATTTTCGATGTGAATTTCATATTCTTCATTTTTCTCTTCTCTTGTGGTTCTAGAAATGTATAGAGGGTTTGGTTAAAGCTCTGAAGGATGTCGTGAACAGTCCATATACACCCGAGTATGATATTTCTGGGATAGCAGACCCTTTTCTCGACATAAGGTTACTTAGGCTTTTTTGTGTCTTGGGCCATGGAGATGATAATGCTAGTGATTTTATGAATGACATTCTTGTTCAGGTCCGCTTCTGTTTCCTATCATCTATGATTGTGTAGATCTTGGGTTGAACTTGATTTAATTCATGCTTGGTTTTAACCTTAATAAATCAATATTTAAAAAATGATAGTTTACTCTTTTAATAATTAATATTTTAAAAATCATACTTAGAATTGATAATGTATTTTGTACACTGTTTCTCATGCCACATCTTCTTCTAGGTGGCGACAAAAATCGAGTCAAACAAAAATGCAGGGAATGCCATTGTATATGAGTGTGTTGAAACTATCATGAGCATTGAAGATAATAGTGGCTTACGTGTGCTTGCTATCAATATTTTGGGAAGATTTCTGTCGAACCGCGACAATAATATCAGGTCAAATTTTTATTTGTTTGTAGTTTTCATATATTTGGTCTTTTTTTTAAAAAAATAAATCTATATCTACTTTGTTAATTCAATTGATCTTTGAGAATAACATTCTAGATTAATTGAAAAGTAACAATATGCATGAATGTAGAATGATTGCTTGTAAAGATGGGGTTTTGAATGATATTATCTATATAAAAAGAATGATGGGTTTGAATGTTCTTGTCTCCATATCCAGTTGCTGAATGGCTTACTTCTATTATGATGCACTCATGATTAGGTACGACGCTTTTGGCAAAATATTTTAACTTGACTATGTAGTTGCAAAATATTTTGAGCCAGACAAGAATAGCTTACATAAGACTAACTTTTGACCAAATTATAGGTGGTATGAATGCACTAAGCCTGGGTGATACCCTGGAGGAGTAAGGAGAAGTGATAAGCATTCACTAATAGGTTTGACAGTTAACTGAACCCTATCATGACTAGTAATTAATATATATATATTTTTTTGTTAATAAGTTATGACATCATGCAATTAAGCAGGAAAAGCAGTTATCGCAATCAGCAATTTCCTTTCCAGCAGAATCATCAAGTATGTTTCTGACTTTCGCTACACGCACAAACATATTTATCAAGTTTAACTGTCATCATTATAAGCCTGTAAAATGTCTGTTCACTTGTAGCATAATTTATGAGCACCAATTATTATATTGATCCGTGTGTTAATGTATACCCACCAGGACGAGGTTCACAAAGCACATGCTTTTCTTTTTCAGGATATTTGATTTAGATATTAATTTGGTAGTCAATAAAAAGGGTATTACCTTCTTCCATGTCCCTTGATTAGTAAGAAAATAACACAACATTGTTGTCTTTGTGTATTGATTTTGGCACTAATTGCCTCAAGTGACCTATTTGTTTCATTTTCCTGACTTGCTATTATTTTTTAAATATATGCAGGAAGACTGCTTCTACGACCTGCCTTACAATGTTGGGTATCAAATTTTTGTGCTACGTTTACGGAAGACAAGGGACGAAATTATGAAGTGTACTCTCTCTATATATGTAGATATATACTTTGATTGAAGAACTGTGGTAGCTTTAGATGGTTAATTGTAAAGATAATGAATGATTATGTAGTGGATGATTTTATTAAGTTAATAATATTTTAGTTTTTTGTATTTTTGTCATTATTTGCTATGGGGACATTGAGTCACAGGTACACAAAAAGAATGTTAAATTTTGATTTGGAAACAATATAATTCGTTACCAAAGCATTGAACAAGTTTTAATATAGTAACAATTTTTTATACATTTAGCAATAAATTTTTGTTGTTAATGGCATTAAAAATATAATATTTGGCAACGAAAAGTTAACCTAATAACAACGGAGAGGATATTGTTGCTAATACTAAATTAAAAGACAACATTTTTTATCGTTGCAAATCATATCAACTTTCGTTGCACATATATAAAAACGACAACATATAATGTCGTTGCTAATCGACGACTTTCGTTGCTATTGAAAAATAACCAGAACAAACATTTTCATTGGTGATTCAAAGATAATGTCGTTTGCCAAATAATATAATCAAGAACGCGAAAAAATCGTTTGCTAAAAAGTTTATATTCGCAACGAAAGCAAGCTTAGGCAACAATTTTCATAATTTCATCGCAAAGAAAAATGTCGTTGCAAAATGGTGTCAATTGCAACGAAAATGCATGGTCGTTGCAAAAAAAAGAGTTCATTTCGTTGCCAATTTGCAGGTTTTTGTAACGAAATAGGGTTTTTAGCAACAAAATTTTAATTATTCTGCAACAATACATTTTGTTGCTAAAGGATCGATGTATCTGTACGAAAGCCAAATTTTGTTGCAAAATGTATTACTTTTGGCAACGAAAAAAATACGTTCGTTGCGGAACAATTAGCAACGCTCATTGCGCAACGAAAGACGCAACGACAGTAAAGTCGTTGCCAAAAACCTTTAGTAACGAAATTTGGCACCCTTAGCAACGAAAATCTGTTGTTGCTGAAGCCCCATTTTTTTGTAGTGTAATTTCATGGAGTATAGAAGCCAAAATTTTAACCAAATGAATATAATAGAATATATGAAACTACAAATGGATTTTCACCCGCCATGCGGTAATCCACGTAGACAGATCATTTCCACAATTTAATAAGGAATGAATACGAAGGGTCATTCACCATGCATGCGGTAATCCGCGTAGACACGTTATTCCAATATAATAATAAAGAATGGAATAACAGAAGAATTCACCATGCATACCAGAGTCCGCGAGACAAAGTTATTCCAAATGTAATAATAAAGAATAGAATAATGTAAGAATTCACCATACATGCTAGAGTCGTGAGACAAAGTTATTCCAATGTAATAATAAAGAATGGAATAATGAAAAATTCACCATGCATGCCAGAGTCCGCTAGAGAAAAGTTATTCCAATGTAATAATAAAAATAGAATAAATGAAGAATTCACTATGCATGTGATAGTCCCAGATAGACAAAGTTATTCCAACGAGAATAATAAAGAATGGATTAACAACCCTTACGAGTATTGAAAGAAAATAACTCTCTTCATGAATACGAAAGAAATAATACTCCTTACCTCAGAAGAAAACTGGATACTAGAATAGTGAGGGAGCAGACTTCTCTTCTTCTTTCTCTCTATAATTTCTCTCTATAATAATTGCTCTTGTGAAACTTAGTGAATTGGTGAGAAATGAAGGAAGAATGGACTTCTATTTATAGAAAAATATAGTTTCAATAATTACACATTTTGGGGCTCGAAATATTACAGTATAATACCTTCCTCTTTTTTTTTTTAACTAGTCCTGCAAGTATTATCAAACTTTCACCACCTCCCCTAATATTAAATTATGTGAATCAATAGTAAATCATGTGACTCAATAGTTCTATACATGTGAAAAAAATAATTACAGTATAGTACCTTCATCTATACCTCTATTTTTAATTTAGTCATGCAATTATTATCAATCTTGCACCAACTCCCCTAATAGTAAATCATGTGAATCAATAGTACACACATGTGAACACATAGTTATAAGCATGTGAATTAATAACAATTAATTGCTTATTTATCAGATTAATTACCCGATTGGTCAATATAACCTCTAGACATCAATTATTATCGAAATAAATGTCAATTTCTACTAACACTAATAATTCCCACACAATGGAACTATCAATTTCATCTTTAATCAACATGAACTTATTCATCATTAATATTATAACTCACAATATTTAACAACCGTGTCGCTTTTCGTGAAAGAGGAGCTTTTCGATAAGGATTTCTCCTTATTGGCGCGCAATTAGGTGACCAAATCTCTCCTTGACAGAACTTTTAGACATTGTCAATATTGCAAATAATAATATGAATAACTTTGTCATCTCAATTATTGATTTAATAATATAAAATATTGATACTGTGACAATAATTGAATCAATAATATGAGAGATATGATGCAGCAATTACTGTAGCAATAATTGAGTATAACTGAGTGACTTCTTACGTAAGCATCAATAATCAATACCGTGTGCTACTATACAACCACGCATATTACTGTTCTTTTAATACCAGGTATTTCAACAGTTAACGGTAAAAACTTTCATCGTTATTATTTTTTTTTAAAAAGATATTTCTGTCGTTTTTTAACTACGACAATACTTCCGTTGTGGGGTCCACCAATGATTGTGTAGTTGTACGAATATTCCCCGATAAAAAAAATATTCCACGACCAAACGAATATTTCCCGACACAACGAATATTTTATAACAACTTGCTTACTTTGCAAAATTTTCAAATATCTCCCTTAACTTTAAACTTTTGTCAATGTAACCTTTTACTAAATAGAATAATAATTATAAGAAAAAATACTTTTATTTCATAAAATTTGGGATCTCACACATAGTGTTGCATAGTACGGCATAGTACTGCATAATAAAATCAAATTTTTAAAAAGTTTTGCATTTGAATTAAATCCGCCTCGTGATTGCCTTTACCCGTCCAAATTCCATGATTTTCTAAATTCAAATAGTATCCTTCCATTCTCCTATAAATAGGATGCTCAGTTTAGAAATGAAAATCGCACCAGAATCAGAAAATTCTTCTTCTATAATGTTGAGTGTATTTCTTTAAAATTTAAGGAAGTTTTGAGTATAGAAAACAGTACAAGTTTTTTTCAAGAATATCTCCACCCTACCAGTCAGAATTATTCTCTTTTTAAGGTAAGGGATATTATTTTTGTTCAATATTCGTATGAAATAATATTTTCTTCCATACTCTGTAGTATATAAGTAATATTATTTTATTTCAAATTTCGAATTCTACACTCATTTTGTTAAGTATTGCTTCTATACTCCTTGAAATTAGTAGAATATCCTTGAAATTTGCGCTTCATCTAGTATCGTTTCACAATGATATTTTTCTGAACATTTTTGTTAAAGTTTAATTTTTTTATGCCAGAGTACTATTCATGAAGTACTATTCACGGGGTACTATTTACTCGGGTACTATTCACCCATGGTACTATTCATGATAAAAATTGATTTCTTTTCTGTCTAAATTATTTTTGATATAATATTATTCTTAAATTTTACTCCACAAAGCAGTATCATGTTGATAATTTGGACAATTATTGAATTATAGATAAATTAATTTATAAATCGTTAAAATTTATCCTTGTTCTCATTTAATTTAATTCTTATATCATTGTCATCATCCTCATGTTTATATTGTGATGAAAGTCATCTTTGGCCCTACTGCATAGATGGACTGTTGATCGGTATGATTATGACTATGTATCGGTATAATCATGACCTGTAATGTTACAAATGATGTGGTAAAAGTCCTCATTCGCCCGTAGTGCATTGATGGACAGTTGTTGGCATGATCATGACTATTAGTGATAACATGAATATCCTTGGCCCGTAGTGCATGAATAATTTGTGGATGTGATATTAATGAATATCATTGGCCCGTAGTGCATGGATAATTCAGTGATGTAGATTATTTATTGAGCTGAGTCTCAGCGATAAATTGATGATAAAATTTAAAAATCATAGAAGATAGTAGATATCATGCTCTACTTGACTCTTTTAATGGATTACTTGTTCCGCTGCAGTTAAACTCGTTGTTTATTGTATTCTATCAGTTTAACACTGTTGAAGGCTAATGATAATTTATTCTGCATTATCTTAGTCATAATATTTCTTACTGGGCTAGTTGAGCTCACCCCTTTGCTTTCATTATTCTCTTCAGGAAATGAGAACTTAGCAGAGACTAGTTGGGGAGCGGAGTGATGCTCCAAGATGGTGGCTGTAGTAGTCCTCACTATTTTATAAAATAGTGTGATAATAATTATAATGAGGACTCTATTTGAGTTTGGATATTGTCTAGAAGACAATATTCGTGTTAAAACTCTCAGCTCATGTTGTATAATTAAGTTTGTATTTGTATTATGTACCATGTATTTGGAGACTCAGAATGAGTTGTGTATACCTATTTTGGGGGTGTCACAGACAACATATAGCGATGAAAAACATATAGCGATGGACTGAACCGATAACCGGTTCGTCGCTAAAGAGGGGTATGCACGGTATGTTGGATAAAGAGTATGCTCTTGATCCTTTCTATATATGTAAGCATATATGAAGGGCTTACCCCTTGATCCTACATACTTTGCATACCCCTTTAGCGATGGACCGAGTGACGGTCTCGTTTGTCGTTATATGTTGTCCGTCGCTAAAAGCTAAGACGACGGTTATCTGATATAGCGACGGACCGAACCATCGCCCGGTCCGTAGCTAAATAGGGTGAGCATGATATGTAAAATAAAAGGGTGAGCACTTGAAATGGACTGATAACTTTTTATATATATATATATATATATATATATATATATATATATATATATATGCAGTCTTGATCTTAAGCTTACCCCTTATCTAACATACCTTGCATACCCTCCTTTAGCGACGGACCGGGCAACGATTCAGTCCATCGCTATAGGTTTGGTTTGTCGTTATATGTTGTCCGTCACTATATGTTGTCCGTCGCTAAAAGTTATGACGACGATTCTATATATAGCGATGGACTGAATCGTCGCCTGGTCCGTAGTTAAAGAGGGGTATGCAAGATATGTTAGATATAGGGTAAACTTAAGATCCAGACCATATATATATATATATATATATATATATATTAACTTAAAAAATTATACTACCCTTGTTCCTAAAAGATTGTCGTTTAAGGTTTTTACACATGGATTAAGAAAGTATCATTTACCAAGTAAAATTTATTTGAAATTCTATCTCTACCCCTTTATGGGAAGTTGAAAACTATTAATACAAAAGAGAAAATTTCTTGGGACAATAAGAGAAGGTAGGGGTGATATAGAAAAGTAAATAATTTATTCTTCTCGAAAGTTATAAACGACAAACATTTCAGAATAATTTTTTTCTTCTAAAACGATAATCTTTTAGGAACGGATGGAGTAGTTATTAGCTTGTTACATATATATTAATAACTAACATATGTATATATTAACTTTCAAAATTATAACTATTAGCTTGTTACATATATATTAATAACTTATGATAATTAATTAATAATTTACATTCATTAAAATCTTACATTCATTAGTATAACTTTACATTCATTAATATCTAGTAATTAAATAAAATCTTAGTAATTTAGCCAAAAAAAATCTTAGTTCTAAAATTTATCAGAAACGAAAACGGATATTATTAATATCCGGATATTATTCCGAATACCGGATACGGATAATATTTTTAAAAATCAACGGATACTAAATATAAATACAGATGCGAATTATGTTTTTCAAAGAACAATTACATATTCTATTACATTTTAAAAAATAATTACAACAATAGTGCACTCATAAAATATTTACACAATTAATGCATTTAAATTTTTATTTATATTATTAGTGAATATATTCTTCCTTTAATTTTTTGTGTGATTTAATGTGCTGATGACATGGCAATTCAATTTTTTTTTAAAAAAAAATTGTTCACGCTATTTGTGGGATCGTGTTTCAATTTAAATTTCGTATTTATCTTTTTGCCATCTCTTTTTCTTTTGGAAACCCTTATTCTGTGTTTTGGGAACTTTCTAAGCAAACCTATTTTCTTCTGAGTTGAGTCGGTCATTCTTTCTGGTAGATATTCGTCGTCGGCGTTTGGTTCTTTACTTCGTCATTGTCGTCTTCTTCTTCACTTCGTGGTTATTCGTAAGTTGTTCGGTTTGTTCTCATTTATTGCTACTATATTTTTTGATTTCTTCTGTTTTTATTTGTGATGGTGTCTACGAGGAAGAGCATGGAGGGAATAGGGGATAAGAAGAGTGATAGGAAGAGAAAACGAGTTAGAGATGATGATGATGTGAAAGATTTGAAGACATATGTAAGGGTGAAGGATAGTCTATCAAAGTCTCCAAAATAGGGGAAGAAGTTAGTGGTGAAATCAGATGTTGAAGATAAGAAATTGGGGAGACATATGGATAAGAATGCTAAATCATTGGTATATATCGATTCTGATCTTGAAGGTTCTCCAAAAAAAGTTGGGAAAGAAGATGATGTTGAGGCTTATAACCGGAAAATTGTTCCCCGACAAAAAACATCTGAAGGTTTGTTATTTTTAATTTTTTTTAGAATATATAATTTTTAGTTATTTTTGGTTACTTGTGTTTTTGTTTTTGTGTATGGTGATGTTTTGGTGTATGGTGTTGTTTAATTTGGTTTCTGAGTAGTGTCATTACTGTTCAAGTTGTTGTTGATAAAATTATTATTTTTATTCCGATTGGAGTTTCAAATACTAGTATATTCTGTTTTGGTCACTAGATTACATTATTGTCATTATAGAGGTTGATTATGTTGTGTTGGTAACTTGCTAATTGAGTTTTGGTTACCAACATTTTTATGTTTGGAAACTGATGATTATATAGTTGTAAAAATGTATTTTATTACACTAGAACTGGAGATTGTTCCCCTCCAAAAACATCTGAAGGTTTGTTATTTCTATTTTTTTTAAGAATATGGAATTTTTAGTTATTTTTGGTTACTTGTGTTTTTGTTTTTGTTTATGGTGATGTTTTGGTTTATGGTGCTGTTTAATTTGGTTTCTGAGTAGTGTCATTACTGTTCAAATTGTAATTACAATTAAAATGATTGTTTTCATTTCGATTGGAGTGTCAGATACTAGTATATTCTATTTTGGTCACTGTTGGGCCATGATATTTTAGATATTGGGCCAAAGGGCTTGGACCGAGTTACTTAGTTAATCTACCAGGTCATTTCAGTTGGGCCCGATCAGTTGGGTCCTCTTTATTGGGTCGGGTTAGTGGGCTGACCCAGCAGATGTTTAAATATCTCCATCCTTGACCGGTAATGATGAATAAGATAGCTATTGATCGATATGTCTGCAAGGCATTTATGTGGATGGGATTGATTAGCCAAGAAAGGGCAAACAACGGTCTTGAGTAAAAGGTGGCAGCCTGCATGCGATGCAATTTGAGATCGCCAAATGTGTGGGGAAGCGTGGTTCCGACGGTGGTAGGTGACTGAGAAAAGGTCTCGAGAGTATATCATAGCAAGGAAGTCTTCTAAGTAAAGGTAACTGATAATTTTATCTCTCTCAATACACTAGATATTTTATCCTCCATTGTTAACCTTGTGATCGCCTGTACTGACTCTCACGCTTGAGCTATCCCCCGACGGTCGAAGCCGACAATCTTTTGATGTTAATCGTGTTTACTGTGCAGGATCAGGACGTCTTACGTGATTGGGACGTGGCAAAAGATCTTGGCGTTAACATTGGCTCTAGAAGGAGGGCTGTGTTCTAGTGTCCTTAAGTTTTCAATCACAATCTTTTCAGTTGTTCTACGTAGGAAGATGGTGAGGAGTAGAACTGTTACACCGGAGGGACAGCCAATGCCGAAGGGACGGCTTCCAAATTTGATTCAGGGGGTTCTCGTTCGAGAGCCCAGGGTGAAGACCGAAGATGGTTGGTCTTTGTTGTTGACAAGGAGCGTGATCATGGCCGAAGGCGAATAGAAAGCACCCCGCCTAGAACTTAACACCGAAGTGGTCAGGACGACAAGGCTGCAAAGCTGGCGAAGATGGAAGATAAAACAGATAAAGCTGTGGAGGTTCTCTTGAAGCAGAGAGAGGATATAGCTGAGCAGATGCTTCAGATGGCAGAGCTGAAGGACGAGGCGTCCAATTATGAGCAGATGCTTCAGATGGCAGAGCTGAGGGACGAGCCGTCCAATTATGTCCAGTCTGAAAGACGTAGTAAGCCTAAAGATGGACAACCATGAGTTGTAAATCAGTCTATACACTTTGAAGACATGTCTCGAGGCGTTCCTCAGGATCAAAGAAGACCCAGAAGCCATATTTCTAAAGATCCGGAGAGGGCACCTCACCTTAGGGGTTCTCAGGGTTTTGGCACAAGTAGTTCAAGAGGATGTTCACCAGAGAGTATGGAGAAGGCATTCCGTCTTGAGTGTTCTCGTAGCAGCGGAAGGGTTCAGCATCGAAGCAGATCAAGAAGCCATACTCTTGAGAGGCCTAGGAGGGCACTCTACCCTATCGGTTCTCGGGATTATGGTAGAAGTAGACGAAAAAGTTGATCCAGAGAATATTCACCTCAGAATACAAATAAGGCATTTGCCTTGAGAATTCTCACCACAGTGACAGAAAGTTTCACCAAGGTAGATCCAGAAATCACACTCCCGAGAGTCCACTGAGGGCACACCGCCTTGTGGGTACTTTTCGTCGGAGAAATACGTCTAAAGCTGCAGGTTAGGATGGAAAGGACCGGACCGTTCCGAAGAAGCTTTGAGGCGGTTGATGTCCAAATCGGCAGAAGCAGAGTTCGTGGACGCTGTGTGTAGATGAATATTCTACTTCGGACATTCAGTGCAGCAGGCTGTCAGGTTCAGATTCAGCACACAACAATTCATCGGTGTAAGGAGGACGGGGTGGACTCGCTGACCATTCGATGGTAGCCTTATCGGTAGGAGTGTCCTCATGGGTTTGTTATACCCTGCGTGGTAGACAAATTTCATAGTCCTTTTATGATTTGTTTTACTCCGAGTGGTAAACAAATGCACCGAAGTAAGGAGGTTCGGTCGGACTCGCTGACCATTCGATGGTAGCCTTATTGTTAGGTGTGTCCTTATGAATTTGTTTTACCCCGTGTGGTAAACAAATTCCATGGTCCTTATATCTTTGTTATACCCTGCGTGGTAGACAAATGTCCTTATATCTTTGTTTTACCCTGAGTGGTAAACAAGATCCCGATGGTGCAAGGAGGATCAGCCGAATTCACCTTATACATGCTATGTCTCACACTTCGGTAACGATAAGTATGCATTACTTTATTTTGTTCAAGTGTTGAGTTCGGATTATATTATTATTGTTTTTAATTGTTATATAATTTGCTTGATTATTGACTAACAGTTTAAGATAAGAGGCACTTGTGCATTTTTCACGTTGATGAATGATAAATTATTGACAAAAAATGTTCACCCAGAAGTAATAAGGCATGAAGTTGATATTTCATTAATATTAACTGTCCACAAAAAGTTAGAATTTTTACATAAAGTTCTACAACTAAAGGTAAAGGGGAGGTCATCTTCAGGCTTCTTCATTGTCATCATCACCGTCTAAAGAGTCTAGAAGAGATGGATTTACCTTGGCTGCGACAAACTTTTTTTTGCCTTTACTTCGACAGATTTCATATCCTTTGGCATACATATGGACGATCTCATTGTTCAATTTTATGGATTTTCTCAGATGTCTTTGCTGGATTTCTTACTGAAGGTCTTGATCGATGGCGGACCCAAATTCCTAAGGGCCAGAAGCTCTTTGAGCTCTTCTTAAAACTTCTGATGATGTGCCAGATGCTTTGATTCTTTAGCTTGGATTGACATTTATATCAATGATGACCCGACTTCAGAATGGCGTTCTCTCTTCGGGCGGCATCCTCTTCGGCGTCATCTTCGGCATCCTCTTCGGCTTCTTTTGTATTTGGGATGGAGGCACCCGAAGATATCATTTGCCTACAGATGACCATGATTAGTTAATCAGTTCAAATTGATGGGCAGCAATGTAAATGGATAAGTCAAAATATCAAATTCCTTTAGTCCATTATTTTATTCCTTCGTCCATCAGGTCCATGATGGAACTATTGCCAAACCGATGATCATCGGTATCACGAACACATGCTATTAGAGGTCGACACAGGAATCTTTCATTGGATTCTGGCAGAGAGTGAGGGATCTCATCGATATGCGCTCTACGTGTTCTTCAGGCTCTTTGTCATAAACCACGATTTCAACCAGGGTGTCTGAAGGAAGATCGGCTTCTGTGGGAGGTACTTGTGGCTCTTCGGCGGTTGGAGGAGTTATTTGGATTTTCTTCTTTTTTGCACGAAGGACTTGGGTCCGTTCGTCAAGGGGCATATCGAGGAGGCACTCGTTGTAAGTATGTGTAGGGGGTTGTTCTAATTTTTTGCCAGCTTGCTTTCTTTGACGAGGTTGGCTTGTCCCTTCAGTGGGATTTGATTCTATGGCTTGAGCTTCGGTAGTTAAAGGCTCTTCAATTGCTACTTCTATAGAGGTCGGCGAAGATGAACCCTTTATGTTGCTATTTGATGTTCACCAGATGAGCCTCGATGGCCTTTATTGATCTTATTATAATTCCTTTTGCCCTGAACCTATGCCATTTATACTCTTTCATTAAACATCCTGTTTAATAAAAGACTGGGGGGCAATGTTGGGCCATGATATTTTACATATTGGGCCAAAGGGCTTGGACCGAGTTACTTGGTTAATCTACTGGGTCATTTTAGTTGGGCCCAATCAGTTGGGTCCTCTTTGTTGGGTTGGGTCAGTGGGCTGACCCAACAGATGTTTAAATATCTCCATCCTTGACCGGTAATGATGAATAAGATAGCTATTGACCGATATATCTGCAAGGCATTTATGTGGATGGGATTCAGTTAGCCAGCAGTGGCAAACAGTGCAGAAAAGGTGGCAGTCTGCATGCAGTCGGCTGAGATCGCCAGCTATGGGGAACTATGTCTGACGGTGGTGGGTGACACGGTAAACCGGGTCTGAGAGTATATCATAGCAAGGAAGTCTTCTAAGTAAAGGTAACTGATAATTTTATCTCTCTCAATACACTAGATATTTTATCCTCCATTGTTAACCTTGTGATCGCTTCAGATCGACTCTCAATACCGAAGTTATCCTCACACCGGTCAAGCCGTCAAGCTTTTGGTGTTGATCGTGTTTACTGTGCAGGATCAGGACGTCTTACGTGATTGGGACGTGGCAGAAGATCTTGGCGTTAACAGTCACTATGTTACATTTTTGTCATTATAAAGGTTGATTATGTTGTGTTGGTAAATTGCTGATTTAGTTTTGGTTACTAACTTTTATATTTTTGAAAACTGATGATTACATAGTTATTAAAATGTATTTATTACACTAGAATTGGAGATTGATAAATGTTTATATTGTATATGGTAAAATGGTTATGTTATTTCCGAGTGGATGTATTGTTAGTATTATTTTGTAAAATGGTTAGTATATAATTTGTTATATATTAAATAGTCTGATTAGTTTGGGTTTTGGCCACTTGCTGATATGATTTGGTTACTACTGATAGTATATTTGGATAATGTTGATTTAATAGTTTTGGTTTTAAAGTTTTATTTATGTTCTATTTTGATTTGGTTAATGTGGACGTAATGTAATTTATTGTATTTTCATATTTGGGATCTATTTTATGAGGAGCATCATCGAAATTTTACTGCAAAAATCATTTATTGGTGTGATATGGAAGTGTCAACTGTTATTAAGAATAAATTGTCTAAATTATAGTTGAATAAGTTTAAGTTGTCTTGTTTTGGAAAAATTTTAGATTTTGGGTAGCCCCAAATGTTTTCACAGATAATCCATCATGCTTTGGTTAGGGAAGTTTATCAAAGGGATAACGGGGAGATGTGGTTTTTATTTGGTGATAAAAGGGTAAGATTTGGATTTCCTGAATTTTTTTAATTTCTGGTTTGAATTGGCAATGAGATGAAGACATTGATGGTTTCAATAGACACACGGCAAACATGGCTCAAGCCTTGCTTTACCACGAAATGGGATGTAATGTAATTTTTAGCCCAATAAAATCCGAGCATTTTGGTCGCTTTCATGGGGTTCTTACTGCCCGTGGGTCATGATTTTTTCCCTTTTTAAAATAAAATGTTGCTACTTGTGGGTTGTAAGTCTTGAACACAAGACTTGTAAGTAAATAAATAAGAGTTCAAACCAACTGAGCTACAACTATTTGTTTTTAATGCAATCATTAATATATTTTTTCTTTACTTTTATAAAAGAAAATTCACCATGCACTTGTCCATGCATGTCTATTCATCGATTTAGGTAGAGAGACTTCTCAAGTATTCCATTCAAAAGAATGAGTAAATTATATTTTAAACACAAATTAAAAAAAAAATTAGAATGGAGAAATTAATTAAGAGAATATAATTTTTTTTAAAATTTATCTTTAATTAATGATCCCATATGATTATATAGAGTGACGAGTCTTGTTATATATATATATATATGTACTTTTTGCTTATTCTTTTAAGTATAAAAAAATTATAATTTGCTATCAATATATAGAATGGGACATGTGCTGAACAGGGATAAGACAATGATAATATTTTTCTAGTTTAAAACTAAAATGAACGTACATCTAAATTTGGAAAAAATATTATCATTAAAACCAACCTTTTTAGCTGTCAATCTATCATGTATTTGATGAAAATGCAGTGACCGAAGGGCCTTAAGAGCACCCTTTCCTTTGGATTCTATCCGATCGCCACTCAATTGTATAAAATGTGTATTGAATGGAAAATATTTATAATATTGTTAACCACTAGAACATTTATTATTAATAATATTTATAATATTGTTTATTATTAATTATTTTTAATATTTATTATTATTAATATTTTTGGTGTAGCAAAATTTTGTAAAAAAAAAATTAAAGGAAGAAAACATGAAATTTGGGCAATAAGCCCGCCACTGCCTAACAATTTCAGCCCACCAAAACCCGGGCCTTTTTGGCTCTGGCCGTCAGTAAACCAAATTTCGCTCTTAACCCAAATTTTACTACCAAATTGACCCACCCGTTTTCCAAGTCTAGGTTTCAAGGGGATTGAAAATATGTTGGTGTAGAAGTTTTTTAGAAATGTGGTTGTAACCCGTTCTAGTATCGGGAGGATATATAGGAGTGCTTTTTTTGATGATGATGATGAGGCAGTTAGGATGTCCATCATTTTCTTGGTTTTTAATTTCATATTAGCTACTGTTTCTGACAATTATGTTGATGAAGCTTGGTTTAACTTTTTATCTTATGGGGATATTGAAAGTTATCCGTGGGGAAAATTTGCTTTTGAACAAACAAAGAATTCACTATCCCTTGCTTTTAAGGGACATGTAAAGAAGGATAAGTATGGTGGGGTGGTATACAATTTTTACAGGGAAAGTTATTGTAAATCTTACAAGCTGAATGGATTACCTTATGTGTTTCAAGTTTTTTTGTTTGAAACAATTCCTACATTGAAAGTTAGAGGCTTTTATATTGATGATCATGCTTCAGAATTCAGATTATTTAGATGGAGGGAGTTAAGAAAGGCTCCTAAGAATGAGAAGTTGAATGACTTGGTTTTTGGTTCTGGTCAGGTATGCTGGTTACCATTTACATTATATTTGGTTACCTTTATATATGTTATTAGTTACTGACTTAAATATTTTTTTTTGTGTACTATTTTGTTTCTGTTTTATGTTCAATGTTTCTGACATGATATATTTGTTGCTATTAATATGTTTCAGTTGATTATTCAAAATCTTATTCCTACAGAGGATGAGAAGGTGCGATTTGATTTAGGTGGTTTTCATTTTTTCAGTGGAAGTGATAGCGGAGCTAATATTGTTGATATTAAAGTTGAAACATCCAGGAAGGATAAAGACCTTAGATTTTCTCTTTCCGATGTGAAAAAATTATTGATGCACAGGTGAAGCCTTTGGAAGGCAAGGTGATGGAGGTGAAGAAAGAAATTGAGAATTTGGGTGTTGAATTAAAAGATCAATTGCAAGTGTTTCATATTCAGATTTGTAGGGACATAAAGAAGATGTTGAGAAAGAAGTTATATAGCCAGTCTAGTTCTAGTAGAAGGGGAAATGTAACTGATGACGATGATGATGATGATGATGATGATGATGAGTTGGATGAGAATGTTGATGATGGAAATGTTAATGATGTAGTTGATGATGTTATTACTGTTGATGATGATGTTGTAGTTGAAGGTTCCAAAAATGTAAAACAGTTTCATGGAAGTGTTGATGCCGATGTTGGTGGGGTTGGTGGGATTCAGTTTGAAGAAGACGATGCAAAGTTTTACATATATGTTTGATTTTCATTTGTGTTTCATGTTTTTTAAATAAATGCTGAATTTTTTTTCTTTTTTGTTTACAATTTGACAACAAGAATGACAATTCTAATTCTGATATTTTAAGGCGTAGTCATGGAAAAGAGATTGTTGTTTTTACCCCTAAAGGGGTTGACATTGATGTGGATGAGGAAAAGGTTAGGAATAATTTTTTTTTTGTTTATCTTATGTTATATTTTTACGTGTTATATTGATCAATTGGATGTTTTTTTTTGTTTACAAACTGAAAAGAATAATGACATACCAAGTTTTGATATTTTAAGTTAGTCTAGTGGAAAAGAGATTGTTGTTTTTACCCCTATTGAGGTTTGTATTTTTTTTAACATTAGTTACCTTTACAGTTTGTATTGGTTACTTTGATATAGTGTTTATGTTACTATTGAATCTGTTTGGTTTTTTAATTTGATATTGTACTTGTTTTTTGTGTCATGTCTTGAAAATTATTAAAGGGGAGTAAAATTGAAGCACCAAACAGATCTCTACTTGATGAGATGGTTTTAACCACACAGGATATACTCCATTGTGTTATAGTTGAGAAAACTGCATCTAAACCATTTGGTAGGCATGTTCGTACGTCTGCGAAGAGTGCTGTGTTGAGGAGTCCTTATACGTCGAAGTTTGGTTCAACTGATTCAACTTCTTCTGTTGTGAATGATAGACCATTACACAGAGGTCTGTCTGCATTTCCAAATGTCTGTATGGGTATGCCTTCAAAATTTGAAGATGTTATGTTTGATTTGTGGTTTAGAATTGGCTTAAATAACAGAAAAAGGTATGTTATTTGGAGTTTAAGATTTATATAGTATGTTTTTTCTTGGAAATAAAATCATCTGTTATCTCTTTCCAATATGTTATTATTTGGAAGGATTAAAAAATTTTCGGGAAACCATGACAAAATCGAGCCTTCATTTAGATTTGGGTCTGTGCCAATATCGTCAAAAATATGGTTTTACAAGTTGAAGACCCCTGGTCAGTGGCTTGATGACGATGTGAGTGTGTTCATTTTTTGTAATTATGTTTGTTAGTTATAGTTACCGTATTTTATTATTTTGGCTACTAGCTGTGACTGTTTTGGATACTTGTATTATAAAGTTTTATTTTTTTATTAATTATTTATATCTGATTGTTTTTTGGTTTTATTTTTGGTTCATCATATCAAAATTTATTTGTATTACCTTCGTAAGTTGGCTAGGCACTCAGACAATATTCAACTAAGGGTTACTACAATAGATTGTTGGTTCCATGTCAAGTTGACTACTTTATATAGGGAATATTGTCATAATAATGCTGATAAGAATCTTTTGTTGGGCAATGGTGATGTTGCTGAGTATATTCATGGTTTTTTATGGATGTAAACACTCCGTGGGTTGTCGTTGATTATGTCATGTTTCTCGTTCACATGACAGTTCCTGGTCATTGGTTTTTGCTTGTTTTTGATGTGCATCGTAGAGTTTTAGTAGTTTACAATTCCCTACAACAGAACATGAATGTCATGCGAACAAATATTATGGACGTTTGTGAGCCGTATATTTTTATTCTACCCATAATATTGTCCAGATGTAGTTTTTGGAAGAATAGGTCTGATATTGATTTTGATAGTGAACCATATCGCAACAAGGGGGAGCATGATATAATTGATCTTAAATTTGTTGAGGGTTTACCTGAATAAGTTGATGGGTAAGGTTTACATTGTTTATATTTTTTTAAGTATTCCATATATTATGATGTTTGTTTTGATTTACTTTACATCTTGATTGTTTTTTCAGTGACTATGGAATGTTTACTATTTGTTTTGCGGAATATATTCTTCACCAAGAGATTTCATAAATGCCCAATCCATTTCCAATCATGCAATACCGTAGGAAATTATGTGTTAACTTGTTCATTCATGCGAGGAACAAATAAGTAGGATGATACGAATTCGATACAGAATACCCAGGCAGATTCATCAGTGAAGACTAGTTTGGTTATGGAGCTTGTTTTTTTTTTTGGACATTTGATACCATTTGTTATGGTTATTGACTGTGAAATGTTTTGTAAACTTTCTGCTGATGGAATTATGTATTAATTTTTACTATTAGATCTATGACATAGTTTTGTTGGTTCACGTTATTTTTCTTGGCTACTATTTTATTTTTACAAATAATATTGAACATATATTTTTTTATGGTACAGTTGGTTGCCAAATTTTCATACAAAGGTAACAATTTTAGTTGTTGTTGGTAACCAAACAGTCCTAACAATAAATTTTAAAACAATTAACAATTTATATCATATATTTGTTTTTTATGGTTCAGTTGGTTTCCAAACAGTCATTCAAAGGTTACAATCATCAGTATTTGTGGGTAACCAGATAGTTATAGTAATTTAAAAATCAATTAAACAATTTTTGATTCTATGTGTTTTTTAAGGTTCAGAGTGTAGCCAAGCATCCAAAGAAATGTATAAATTTTATTTTTTTTATGCTTAAAAAATAGTCATAATAAAAAAAATTCCAAAACAATTATATAGTTTAAAAACATCTATTTTTTATATGCTACAGTTGGTAGTCAAACATTCGTCCAAAGGTAATCATTTTAGTTTTAGTGGGTAACCAAACAGTCATAAAAGAAAAATTACAAATTATTTAACCAATCATGACATGTATGTGTTTTATGTATATTGTTATTTGAAGATAGAATTACTTTATGTTAAAAGGAAATTAATGAAAAAATCATCCTTCAATATTGTGCAAGATAAATTTGGTTTTCTTACACCAATAAAATGATTACAATATGTATGGATATTGAGTAACCACAGTAAACATCAAGGAGTTTGTTACAATATTTTTGATGTTGTATTATATCAGAACTTTCTTGGTCTCAAAATTGGTGGATTATTGCATGTTTTCCTGTTGTGTCCTTTTTCTTGGCATCTGCTGCATTTATTTTGAACTCTATTTTCAAATACATTGTAAGACCCCAACTTTTATGAATAAAAATGAATTTTCTATAAATATCATTTTTGAAAATTATGGAATAAATTTGATATAATGTTATAGTTGTGGGTAATATTTATAAATTTTGCAAAGTACGCAAGTTGTTATATAATATTCGATTGGTCGGGGAATACTCGTTTTAAACAAGGAATATTCGTACGATGGCACAATCATTGGTGGACCCCACAACGAAATTATTGTCGGATTGAGAAAACGGCAAAAATATTTTCTATGAAAATAACGGCGAAAGTTTTACCGTTAACTGTTGAAACACCCGATGTTAAAAGTACAGGAATACGCGTGGTTGCATAGTAGCACACGATATTGATTATTGATGCTTACGTGAGAAGTCACCGCGGTTTTGTTCAATTATTGCTTGAGAATTATTGCATAGTATCTCACGTTAATTGATTCAATTATTGTTGATATTTTATAATTGAGATGACAAAGTTATTAATATTATTATTTGCAATATTAACGATGTCTAGAAGTTACGCCAAGGAGAGGTTTGGTCACCTAATTGCGCGCGCCAATAGGAGAAATCCTTATTGAAAGCCCCTCTTTCCGGGAACGACACGGTCGATTAATAGTGTGAATAATAATAATGATGATGAAGTTTTGTTTTATTAGTATTATTAATGTAATAAAAGTAAAAGCTTTTTATATAAAATGTAATACTTTTATAAAGTTATTCATTTTATTAGGCTAATAGTAAAATCTTTTTATATAAAATAGAATACTTTTATAAAGTTATCTGCTTTTTTATTAGACAATAATTAGAATATTTTATATTTTATTATGCATAGTGTTTTGCATAGGCTACTGCATAGTGTTTGTATAGTAAAATCTTTTTATATATAAAATGTAATACTTTTATAAAGTTATTCGTTTTATTAGATTATAAATAGAATATATTATATTTTATTGTAAACCAACTGACCGTCGTTTAAAGTAATCAATCTGGACCATTCATGGATTGGTTACTATTCAGTCCATTCTTCTATAAATAGAAGCTCATTCCTTCATTATTTCTTACGAATTCACTGAAACTCTAGAGAGAGAAAACTATAGAGAGAAAGAGGAAAAGTATTCTGCTACTTCACTACTTCTATATCCAGTTTCTTCTTTATAATGTAAGGGGTAATTTTTTTTCATATTCATGAAGTGAACTTCTGTTATTCCATTATTTATTATTCTGTTGGAATAACCAGTATACGCAGTCTACCCTATACTTGGTGAAATTCTTCTGTTATTCTATTATTTATTATTCTGTTGGAATAACCTGTCTATGCGAAGTACCGCATACATGGTGAAATTCTGTTGTTATTCCATTCTTTATTATTCTGTTGGAATATCCTGTCTGTGCATTTTACGCCGGACCTGGTTCCGTTATTTATTATTCTGTTGGAATAACCTGTCTATGCGAAGTACCGCATGTATGGTGATTTCTGTTGTTATTCCATTCTTTATTATTTTGTTGGAATATCCGCCGATGCGTACATACGCTCGACTCGTTCCGTTATTTATTATTTTGTTGGAATAACCTGTCTATGCGAAGTACCGCATGCATGGTGATTTCTTTTGTTATTCAATTCTTTATTATACTTAGTTGGTTAAAGTTTTGACTTCTATACTCCATGAAATTAGTGGAATATCCTTGATATTTGTGCTTCATCTAGTATCTTTTCATGAAAATATTCTTCTGAGCATTCTTAAATTTTACTCTACAAAGAAGTATCATGTTGACAATTTGGATGTTATTAGTTCCTGAATAAATTAATTCTTGAACTTGTTTTTATTGAACTCTTATATCATTGTCATCATCCTCATGTTTATATTTTTTTTGAAAGTCATCTGTGGCTTGTAGTGCATAGATGGACTTGGTATGATTATGATCAGGAATTATTCGGTGTAATCATGACCATAATGTTATAAATGATGTGGTAAAAGTCGTCATTGGCCCGTAGTGCATTGATGGACAGTTGTTGGCATGATCATGACCATTGAAGAATACACAAATATCCTTGGTCCGTAGTGCATGGATAATTTGTGGTTGTGATACTAATGAATATCTCTTGGTAAAAGTGCGGGGATGATGTGGATTATTTATTGTCGAGTCCCAAACGATAAAAGTGATGAAAAACCTTTTAAATCATAAAAGATAGTAGATTTTATTCTCTACTTGACTCTTTTAATGAATTACATGTTCCACTGTAGCTAAACTTGATGTCTATTGTATTTTATCAGTTTAACACTGTTGAAGACTAATGATAATTTATTCTGCATTATCTTAGTCATAATATTTTTTACTGGGCTAGTTGAGCTCACCCTTTCTTTCACTGTTCTCTTCAGGAAATGAGAACGTAGCCGGGACTAGTCGGGAAACGGAGTGACGGTCCAGATGATAGTATTAGTAGTCCTCACTATTTTGTTAAATAGTTTGACAATAAATGTAATGAGGGCTTATAATGAGAGTGGATATTGTCTAGAAGACAATATTTGTATTAAAACTCACAGCTCTCTTGTTGTATATTAAAGATTTTATTTGTATTCTGTACCATGTATTTAGCGACTCAGAATAGGTGATGTATACCTATTTTGGGGTCGTCTCAGTTGGTATCAAAGCTTAGGGATATGATCCCTGGCTGAGATGTGAGACAAGAACTATGAGGGGAGAGACAGGGAATTCCTTCGCTAGTATGACCTACCTAAGTTTATTTGATATTTAATTGGTCGATCAGAGTATAGGGATAATATGTGATATGTTAATTAACCCTTGTTTTGTGGCAGTGTTTGAAAATGGCATCCGAGAATGTTGAGAACATCAATGGAGCATTGTGAGACCGTTGAGTCTCCACAGATCAATAATCAGGATATTGTGCATCGGAAGGCGACAATCCTCGTGCAAACAACAACACCGACGGATGATGATGAACGATGGAATGTTCAGAGGCTTTATGCAATTCATCCAATATCGCAAGAGCGCTCTCTCATCCAAAATGCGGTGGAAACACCGGCAACTCTCGACGACATATCGCTAAGCAGATTCAAGGAGCTGCGACCACCGAGTTTTTTGAGAGCAAAACCACTTAAGGCGAGACGTGGATAAAGCAGATCTACAAGATATTTGATGTCTTGGGATGCTCCGAAGAGCAAAAGGTTCCTTTGCCACCTTCATGTCATGCGTCTGAGAGGCGACATGGTGGGAATCAGAAATGTACTCAACCTCGCAAAGATCTTCGAAGATGACTTGGGAAAAGTTCCAAGAATTGTTCAACGACAAGTATTTTCCCGAAAGTATTTGTCACATGAAAGAGGTAGAGTTTATTAAGCTAGAGCAATCAACATGACCGTGTCGCAGTATGAAGCCAAGTTTACTGTGTTGTCCCGGTTTGCGTCCCATTTGGTTGATAATGAGGAGAGAATGACACGAATGTTTCTAAGAGGTTTGAAACCCGAGATACGTCAATATCTTATCTCTCATAAACTGTGTTTGTATTCAGATGTTATTAATAGGGCTCAGTTATTGGAGCGCGATAATGAGTCAACCTAACCAAAAGAGAGCAAAATGATAAAAATGATAATACTGATACTTGATAATCCATCGGTGACAATAAGCGTGGAGGGAATCAATATGCCAGAAATAGTAACCACTTCGGTGGAAATCATGGCCAAAATAATAAGAATGGACATTTCAAGAAGAGGAGATTCAACAATGATGGAAAGACGTCAGCACCAGCACCCGTGGTTAAGGAAGGAGAACGACCACGTATCATATGCTTCAAATACGGAGGGGAAGGACACATCAGTCCACACTGTGCGATGTCGTCCAAAGCATGTTATAATTGAGGAAGAGAAGGTCACCTAGCCCAATTTTGTCATTCACCGAAGACAAGTTCAACTAGGATGGAGGCACCAAAGGACGCCCCAAAAAGTCAAAGCCAAGAGGTGAGGAGAGCGTTTGTCGTGACCTCCCGTAAAGCAAGGAACTCGAACGAGGTCATCATGGGTAAGCTTATCATAAACTCTAGCGAAGTTTATACCTTATTTGATACCGGTTCTACCCATTCTTTTATTTCTCCTACTTGCGCCAACGTTTAAATTTGACTGGAGAAATTAGACTTTGACTTATCTGTTGAAACTCTCTCTCTTAGGAGAAACCTTCATTACATCCATCGCTTATAAGTCTTATTTGGTACAAATCGGTACCTCACATTACCTTTTCAATCTTATTTCATTGAAAATACTTGCATTTGACGTAATTTAGGGATTAATTGGTTAACCACTCATCATGCAAAATTGATTGTTTTCGTAAGGTTGTTAGCTTTCATATTCCTAACCAACCTATTATGTAAATTCAAGCAACCAAACCATTAAAATCAATCATCATCGTCATCTCAAGCCATAAAGCTATTCGTTTATTGAAAAACGGATGTCAAGCTTTCTTAGCTCATGTCACGGATCTAAACAAAAATACGTCAAGATTGAATGATATTTCTATTGTTAATGAATTTCCGACGTATTCCTCGAAGAACTTCCCGCCTACCCCGTAACGTGAAATTGAATTTTGTATTGACCTTGAACCCCAGACAAAACCCATTTCCAAAGCCCCATATCGAATGGCTCCTATTAAACTTCAGGAGTTAAAGACCCAACTGCAGGAATTGTTAGACATTGGCTTTATTCATCCTAGTACTTCTCCTTGGGGTACTCCTGTTCTATTCGTGAAGAAGAAAGATGGGAGTATGCGACTTTGTATTGATTATCGGGAGTTGAATCATGTCACCATCAAAAATAGGTACCCATTGCCACGTATTGATGACTTGTTTGACCAGTTGCAAGGCGCCAAATTCTTTTTAAAGATTGATCTTCGTTCCGGATATCACCAATTGAAGATTAGAACCGATGACATTCCAAAGACGACTTTCAGAACTCGATACGGGCATTATGAATTCCTAGTCTTGTCTTTTAGATTGACTAATGCTCCTGCTGCCTTCATGGATATGATGAACCGAGTATTCAAGGAATATTTGGATCACTTTGTGGTCGTTTTTATTGATGACATCCTTATTTATTCCAAAAGCCGTGAAGATCATGAGCAACACTTGAGGCTGATACTTCAAAAGCTTCGTGAATATAAGCTTTATGCCAAGTTGAAGAAATATGAGTTCTGGCTTGAGGAAGTAGCATTCCTTGGGCACGTGGTATCAAGTCATGGAATATCTGTTGACCCAGCAAAGATTGAAGCTATTCAAAGTTGGGAGCAACCTAAATCAGTGACCGAAGTACGTAGCTTTCTCGGCTTAGCTGGTTATTATCGGAGATTTGTAGAAGGGTTTTCTCGAATCGCTACTCCCTTAACTCAGCTGACTCGAAAAGATACAAAATTCGGTTGGAGTGAAAAATGCGATAAGAGTTTTCAAGAACTCAAGAGGAGGCTCATTTCAAAGACTGCTCGACAATACCATCCGCTCGAGAGGATTTTTCATCTACAGTGATGCTTCGGGCAAAGGGTTAGGACGTGTTCTCATATAACATAAGAAATTCATAGCCTATGCCTCTCGATAACTCAAAGAATATGAGAGGAATTATCCTACTCATGATCTAGAGTTGGGAGCTGTTGTCTTCGCACTTAAAATTTGGAGGCATTACTTGTATGGGGAGAAAGTGGAGATCTTTACGGATCATAAAAGTCTCAAATATTTCTTCACTCAAAAGGAACTCAACATGCGACAGCGACGTTGGCTTGAACTATTGAAAGATTATGATCATACCATCCAATACCATCCTGGAAAAGCGAACGTGGTAGCTAACGTATTGAGTAGAAGATCATATGCGGGTACGAGTACGATATTGTCAACTCAAAGGCCCATTTTGTATGACTTGCAAAGGATGGAGATAGAGATAAAGACTCCAGGGACCCACGTGATGATGGCAAATATACGAGTAGAACCGACTTTAATCGATAAAGTTAAAGCTGCTCAAATTACAGACCTAGAGCTGATGCGTATGAGGAAGAAAGTGCAAGAAGGAGCTATGCCAGAAGCAAGAATCGATGAAGAAGGAATACTTTGAGTCAAATCCAGACTTTGCATTCCTAACGACCCTGATTTAAAGTATAAAATCATGATGGAGGCGCACAACACACCATTTGCAATCCATTTTGGGAGTACCAAAATGTATCATGATCTTCGACATACATTTTGGTGGGGCAATATGAAGAGGGAGATAACGTTGTTTATCTCAAGGTGTTTAACTTGTCAATGAGTCAAGGCGGAGCATCAAGTACCAAAAGGTCCATTGCAACCACTTGAAATTCCAGAATGGAAGTGGGAGCACATTACCATGGATTTCATTACTGGTCTTCCCAAGGTTTCTCAAGGCATAGATGCAATCTGGGTCATTGTTGATAGATTGACCAAGTCTGCTCATTTCTTACCTATACGAAAAACTTATACACTTGAACGTCTTACTCGTATGTACATAAACGAGGTTGTAAGATTGCATGGCATGCCAGTATCCATAGTTTCTGATCGAGACCCAAGATTCACTTTACGTTTTTGGGTTAGTTTGCAAAAAGCTATGGGCACGGATTTACGATTTAGTTCGGCATATCATCCTCAGACGGACGGACAATCAGAGAGGACTATTCAAACTCTTGAAGATTTATTAAGACTCTGTGTCCTTGACTTCAAGGGAAGTTGGGACAAGTTCTTACCATTGGTGAATTTTTCCTATAACAACAGTTATCAAGCAAGTATTGGCATGGCTCCATTCAAGCTAATCAGATGGAAGAAAGTGTCATTCTCCAAAGATCTTTGGGATGAGGTGGGTGAAGCCACGTTGTTGGGACCAGAATTTTTACGTATGACTACGGAAAAGATACAAACGATCCGGCAATGTATAAAAACCTCACAAGACCGACAAAAGAGTTATGTTGATCTTCATCGAAAGGACGTGGAATTCGATATTGGAGATCATGTGTTGTTACGTGTTGCTCCATGGAAAGGAGTTACGAGATTTTAAAAGAGAGGAAAGCTCAATCCTCGATTCATTGGTCATTTTTAATCCTCGATCAAGTAGGGACTGTAGCCTATAGACTTGTTTTACCGCCAAGTATGTCTCGTGTTCATAACGTTTTTCATATATCCATGTTACGTAAATATGTGAAAGACCCGAACCACATTATTGAGTTAGAACTGGATAAAATAGCGGAAGATTTAACGTATGAAGAGGTTCCTATTCAAATCTTGGATAAGAAAGAACATATTCTACGCTCCAAGGTTATACGTCAAGTTAAAGTTTTATGGAGGAACCACGATGTTGAGGAAATGACCTGGGAGTTAGAATCTGAAATGAAATCAAGGTATCCTTACCTCTTCGACATACCAGTACGTACCCTAATTTCGAGGGCTAAATTTCATAAGAAGGGAGATTGTAAGACCTCAACTTTTATGAATAAAATGAATTTTTATAAATATCATTTTTGAATATTATGGAATAAATTTGATATAATGTTATAGTTGTGGGTAATATTTATAAATTTTGCAAAGTACGCAATTTGTTATATAATATTCGATTGCTCTGGGGAATATTCGCTTTTAAACAGTGGAATATTCAGACGATTTCAAGACAATCATTGGTGGACCCCACAACGGAATTATTGTCGGATTGAGAAAACGACAAAAATATTTTCTATGAAAATAACGGCTAAAGTTTTACCGTTATCTGTTGAAACACCCGGTGTTAAAAGTACAGGAATACGCGTGGTTGTATAGTAGCACACAGTATTGATTATTGATGCTTACGTGAGAAGTCACTCAGTTTTGTTCAATTATTGCTTCAGTAATTGTTGCATAGTATCTCACGTTAATTGATTCAATTATTGTTGATATTTTATAATTGAGATGACGAAGTTATTAATATTATTATTTGCAATATTAACGATGTCTAGAAGTTCTGCCAAGGAGAGGTTTGGTCACCTAATTGCGCGCCAATAGGGAGAAATCCTTATTGGAAAGCCCCCTCTTTCCTGGGAACGACCTGGTCGATTAATAGTGTGAATAATAATAATGATGATGAAGTTTTGTTTTATTAGTATTATTAATGTAATAAAACAGAAAAGCTTTTTATATAAAAATGTAATACTTTTATAAAGTTATTCGTTTTTTATTAGGCTAATAGTAAAATCTTTTTTTATATAAAATAGAATACTTTTATAAAGTTATCATTTTATTAGACAATAATTAGAATATTTTATATTTTATTATGCATAGTGTTTGCATAGTGGCTCGTGATAGTGTTTGTATAGTAAAATTTTTTATATAAAATGTAATACTTTTATAAAGTTATTCGCTTTTATTAGATTATAAATAGAATATATTATATTTTATTGTAAACCAATTTGGACCGTCTCGCTTTAAAGTAAATCAATGGACCGTTCATGGATTGGTTATTATTCACCCATTCTTCTATAAATAGAAGCTCATTCCTTCATTATTTCTTACTTAAATTCTTTGAAACTCTAGAGAGAAAACTATAGAGAGAAAGAAGAAAAGTATTCGCTACTTCACTACTTCTATATCCAGTTTCTTCTTTATAAGGTAAGGGTATTTTTTTTTTTCATATTCATGAAGAGAATTTCGTTATTCCATTCTTTATTATTCGTTGGAATAACTCGTGATACGCCATTTCACCCTATACTTGGTGAAATTCTTTCGTTATTCCATTATTTATTATTCTCATTGAATAACTGTCTATGCAAGTACCGCATACATGGTGAAATTCTCGTTGTTATTCCATTCTTTATTATTCGCTCAATATCCCGTTTGCGCTTTTACTTGGGACCGGGTTCCGTTATTTATTATTATTTGAATAACCTCGCTCATAATAAGCACCGCATGCATGGTGATTTCATTGTTATTCCATTCTTTATTATTCATTGAATATCTTATCGGCATGACATTACGCTCGACTCGGTTCCGTTATTTATTATTCTGTTAGAATAACCTGTCTATGTGAAGTACCGCATGCATGGTGATTTCTTTTGTTATTCCATTCTTTATTATACTTAGTTGGTTAAAGTTTTAACTTCTATACTCCATGAAATTAGTGGAATATCCTTGATATTTACGCTTCATCTAGTATCTTTTCATGAAAATATTCTTTTGAGCATTCTTAAACTTTACTCTACAAAGAAGTATCATGTTGATAATTTGGATGTTATTAGTTCCTGAATAAATTAATTCTTGAACTTGTTTTATTGAACACTTATATCATTGTCATCATCCTCATGTTTATATTTTTTTGAAAGTCATCTGTGGCTTGTAGTGCATAGATGGACTTGGTATGATTATGACCGGGGATTATTCGGTGTAATCATGACTGTAATGTTACAAATGATGTGGTAAAAGTCCTCATTGGCCGTGTAGTGCATTGATGGATGATTCTTTGGCATGATCATGACCATTGATGAATACACAAATATCCTTGGCCCGTGAGTGCATGGATAATTTGTGGTTGTGATACTAATGAATATCCTTGGTCAGAAAAGGTGGATGATTTAGATTATTTATTAAGCTGAGTCCCAGCGATAAAAGTGATGAAAAACCTTTTAAATCATAAAAGATAGTAGATTTTATTCTCTATTTGACTCTTTTAATGAATTGCATGTTCCGTTGTAGCTAAACTTGATGTCTATTGTATTTTATCAGTTTAACACTATTGAAGACTAATGATAATTTATTCGCATTATCTTAGTTATAATATTTCTTCGGGCTAGTTGAGCTCACCCTTTCTTTCATCGTTATCTTCGTGAAATGAGAACGAATTGGGACTAGTCGGGGAGCGGAGTGACGGTCCAGAGATGATAGTATTAGTAGTCCTCACTATTCTGTTAAATAGTGTGATAATAAATGTAATGAGGACTTATTCTCAGAGTGGATATTGTCTAGAAGACAATATTTGTATTAAAACTCACAGCTCTCTTGTTGTATATTAAAGATTTTATTTGTATTCTGTACCATGTATTTGGCGACTCAGAATAGGTGATGTATACTTATTTT
This sequence comes from Panax ginseng, assembly GCA_020205605.1. NCBI lineage: Eukaryota > Viridiplantae > Streptophyta > Magnoliopsida > Apiales > Araliaceae > Panax > Panax ginseng. The sequence goes on from CM035133.1 coordinate 48,541,796, forward strand.
GGGGCCGTCACATACATGCTTGTACCTAACTATCTTTGGTCTTCCAGCTGGTCTTCTTGTATTTGGTGGTTTGACACATATGTTTTTAATCTCATCTGGAACATCCCAATTCTCTTTGTCATCTAACGGTATGATGGAAGTTAAATACGTCTCTAACAAAGTTGTTTTTGAATAGTATTTTGACCAAAAATTATAACAGCTCAAATTCCTTTTGCTAATAACAGCAGCAGCGTGTGAGCAAGGCATCTTATGGTACTGAAATTTACGGCATGTACATGTCTTTTGTTCCATGTCCACGATAAATTTTTTGATGACATCTTAAACAGTGAAAATCACTAGGTTTGATGTCTCAACCTACAACACAATTTCATGGTGTAGTTAGTATATATAATAATTTTTTTATGTAATTTGGAATAATGAAAGACATATGTACTGTTGGTAACTTTTACAGTTTATACTGTAACCAAAAATGAATAAGGTGGTTTCCTTTAAATGCAAATGCAACTTTTTATAGGTATGCAGCTAACAATTTAAAAGTTGTATGACTGATCTTAAGTTTCTTTGACTCAATGATATTAGATTGCAATCTTCTCTCAGTTGTTGTGGAAAGGGTAGTGAAAGTTGATATTGATGATTGTTTGTTTGTGAAATACCATCTTTGAACCATACAACGTAGGCATTCAATCATCGACGCAACTAGAAGATCTCTGATTCCCTTGATTACATTGTTAATAGATTCGGCGGTGTTTGAAGTCATTGTTGAGTACCTACTTACAGTCCCATGGAGCCTCGTGCACTTTTCTAGCTTAACTTCTTCCTCCAAATATGTCCTTATTCAAGCATCAATTGCATCAATTGCATCAAGTTTAGCCACGTGTATGTTGAATTCTTCAATAGTGTAAGCTCTACAAGCCGCGTTGTATGCTTTTTTTGAGTTCTTCTCCTTTCTTTTTGAATCTATTTTTTATATTTTTCAAAATATGGTATGTGCATGAACCGTGTATGACATCAGGGAACACACAGTTATGTCCCTTTATAATTGCTTCATGTCTATCTGAAATAATGCATTGTCCTTCCCTAACTCCATAAGCATCTCTCAAATTGATGAAAAACCATCTCCAGGATAATTCATTTTCTCTGTCAACCACTGCAAAAGCAATGAGTATAATGTTTTTGTTTGCATCTTGTGTGCTTGCTATGAGCAGTGTACCCCCGTAGGTTGATTATATGAATGGGCCATCAATTACAATGATTGGGAAACAATGGTGCCATGCTTCAATGGATGCTCCTATTGCAAAGAAGAGATACTTGAAGCGACCATTTTTTTCCAACTCCAAGGATGTGATGGAACCTGAAATGAATTTTCAGTAAGGTTAATGTAAATATATGTAATAAATATTGTCCAAATTTATAGTTTAGGATAACTATGTGTATTACTACTGGTATCTAATTACTTAACATTTAATATTTTCCATAGTGTTCAGATGGTGTCTAAAATGCTATTTAATAGTTACATTTCATGTAGATATTGGTCGCCTGCAAAAAATAATTTTTATTTATTTTTCAATACTACAGTTAGTAGCCAAACCTTCATTATTAGGTAACCAAATCATTTAAATTGGGTAACCGAACTATTTTAAAATTTTAATGAACATTTTCCAATTGTTACCTGGATTTTTTTTTTCAACATGTGCAACCATGAGGGGATCATAGTGTAGTCGTGTGGATTTCCTCTTACTTTTTGCTTTGATCTCCATGCTTTTTGGTAGGAGATGGAGACATTATACTCTGTCATCATGTCTTCCACAATATCGGTTGATGTGTAAATTTTCTTGATGTTCGTTAATCTATGCATTATGCATTCACTAACCATCTTACTATTTGCTTGTTTGTGATCTCCAAGCAGTATGTCGGACGAACAAGTGTGTAAATCATTAAATTCTCTCACCTTGAACATAGTTGTTTTCCAAAACTTTGATGCTCTTAGTTTCCACTTGCAATTTTCATTGTCTATGCATACTAGGACTGATGAATGAGTTTTATACACATGAATTGGATACATTCGGGCTTAATTTATTGTTGTTCTCAAGTCTTTAGGATGTTTTATGTGGTGCTTAATTTATAGAATTGTTCTCAAGTCTTTTAGGATGTTTCAGAGCCAATTTGAGTATTTCAGACCTTATTTCGAAAAACTTAAAGAATTATATCTATATTCCTTTGTCCGGATCATTGGGAATCAAGTAACTTGGAGTTCGGACAAGAAGTTGGCTAGATTCCCAAAGGACGTTTGATGTGCCATTTACGATCTTAGTCACTTCAAGCCAATTTGAGTATTTCTTAAGACCTTATTTCGAAAAACTTAAAGAATGAAAGTTGTATATCTACTTTTCCTCTTTCAGGATCATCTTGGGAAGGGTCATAAATTGATGTGATCGATACTTGATCATTTTGACTTCATGTCATTAGACTGATTTTTAATCTTTTGATTTGTTTTATGACGTGAATTGATTTTTACTTTCATTTGTTAATTTTGCATTTATTTATTTTTATTATTAGATACAATAATTTATATACTGCATTATTCATTGATCATGCAAATCGATCAACAAGTTTTATTTAATCAATGAATACGCAAGTATACAACTGGCCAACAAGTAATAAAGTAAAAGTAGAGTATCTATTCCACAGGAATTATTTAATAAAAATCACCAAGTACTAACTCTTAACCAAATCAATTTTATTTAAACAATTGCAAAGTGTGATTTTTCTAATTAAAAAACTAAATTAACTAATTACAATCAATTGCTTTATATATAAATTCAAATAAATAAAAGTTAAGACTCCAATATCCCCATTTATGAACTATAAACCAATTATCCAATTATCCCAATTATTATGTTCATCAATTGTTAACAAGAATTCTCAAATGCCAAAAGTCCTTTCTCAAGTGATCATTTGCCTTCTATTTAACCCCATTAATTTTGCTATATCTCTATGCAAAACAATTGAATTAAACTCTCACATAATCCCAATTTTATGTGTTACATGCATACAAATAGATATTCTCATTCTATTCATAAACCTACTTATTCACTATGCAAATAACTAAGTCACATGTCACCATGCCCAGCTTCTAACCCTAGAATTCTTTCTCAATTCTTTCTAGAGTAAATACCTGAATTATCGATCGATAATTAATCAATAAGCACAAAGAAAGATGAACAATTCACTTCAACATAAATAATTAGAATAAATCAAATAATCAATTCATAATCATAAAAAGTTCAATTGAAATCTTAATAAAAGAGTTAGTTCATAATTAATGAATTAAAATCAAGAATCCACAATTGAATAGACATTAAAAGATAAAAGTAAGATGAGAGAAGAGAATAGAATCTGTTGTTAGCAAATCTGATGCTCCCCTCTTGCTCTTGCTTTGAATCTTCAATGGTCTCCAAGTTGCTTCAATTTCCAAAACTAATAAGAACTAGGGTTATGTTCTAATCTAAAGGAGTGTTTAATCTAGTCTAATCTATGTAATCTCCTCTTTATTTTATGCCTTACATCATGTATTTATAGGTTACAAGTCCAATTTTTAGTTTTGGAACAAACCCAATCCAATTTGGAGTCAAAAAGGTGTCAAAATTCGCCCAAAACACGCCCAAAGTTGCACCCAACCTCTTCCCCAAAGGCTCAAAGATCGCTCATTTACGTTGAGAATCGCTTTATAGCTCCCCCCTACATGCTACCCCATTTTTCGACATTTTTCATCCCGACGCTCCTTTGGGAAAAATGGCCATAACTTCTTCGTCCGAACTCCGATTTAGATGATTCAAGATGATCCGGAAAGAGAAAAAGTAGATCTACAACTTTCATTCTTTGATTTGTTCGAAATAAGGTCTGTAGAAATACTAAAATTGGCTCTGAAATAATTGCTGTGTAAATGGCAAGCCGAAAACGCGAATCTAGCCACCCCAAACGTCGATCCAAGTAACTTTTGTCCCAATTCCTACAAAACAATATAAAACATTCATGAATAGACACAAACACATAAAAACATCCTAAAAGACTTGAGAACAACAATAAATTAAGCCCGAATGTATCCAATTCATGTGTATAAAACTCACTCATCAAATACCCTCAAACTTAAACCTTTGCTTGTCCTCAAGCAAAAACACAAAAGAACTAAAAATAAACAAAATAACTCAACTAAATGAATGCATATGCATAATCTACTTCCTAATATACCTACAAACCGAGTAATAAATCAGTATGATATATAGCAACAGGCCTCAAAGATACCATTGGTACTCAAACAGTATATCCAATCAATTCAAAATCCATAACTCTAACCAATTAGTCAACCCAAACCTGTCATCACCCATGTTGTGTGTGTGTGCTTGTTAACCATTCTAACCAACCACAGTTCAAGATAATCACATAACAAACTTCTTATAAGGAAAATTTCAGTTCCAATTCAATTACTTTTGTGAACATGACAACTTCGGTTAAAACTAAGCAATTACCAAATCTAAGGGTAAATACATGATTTATTTATACTTTTATTCAACCACGAGGGCATTTTTGCTCTTTCTCGTGTTTTTTTTTATTTCATGACTGTGCAATGTCTTACTCCATTAGGCGCACTGCTACCCCTTAGCGAGCTTTCGACCAACGACTCCCAGACCATGAAAGACCTTAGGGCGCTAGGTGTAGAGACAATCCCCTCGGGCGTACTTACTCAAGTAGCCAGGGCCCCGAAATAGGACTAGCCATGATATTTCTACTTTCTTTTTCCTTTTTTTTTCTATTTTTTTTTCTTTTTTTTCATAATTTCTTTTTTTTTCTTTTTGTATATAAATACCCCATAGATTCCCCCAAACTCAAGCTTTTACGTCATTCCAACCTTTACCGCCAGTTCACTAATTTTCTTAAATTTTAACAAAGATTTTCCCTCAGAAACAAATTATGAAACCCTTGAACCAAGTGGATTAAAACAGTTAAACTTTACGTGCTAACCGGTTACATAAGTTTCAGACAGGCTCAGATTATCATCATGATTAAAATTAGAACTCATCATCAATTATCAACACTATTCAAGTTAACATTTAATACCAATCTTATCATAGGCTGAGCTAAGACCACACCAACCTATCACACAGATTCATGCAAAAATAAAAAAATAAAAAAAATAAAAAATGCAATTATACTACATGAACACATACTAATGCAACACATATATGAATATGAAAATAACTACCATGTATTATATGCAACCTAAAAAAAACACAATGCTAACACATAAAAAAAATGAACTACTATGCAGATAACTAACTATATGGAATACGACACTAAAATGCCCCCAAACTTAGACTAGACATTGTCCTCAATGGATGAAATATAAAAAGGTAAAACAGAGGACTTCCCTGAAAATATAGCAATCTTCCTCCTTGTCCACTAAGTTTGGAGAATAGGCTAAGCACATGGAACAAATTGGGCACCACACTTGAATTTGACTTGAATAACCTGTAAAACAATGATAGAAGCAATTTTATTAAATCCTAAATAAATGAAAATTCAAAACTATTAATATAAAACCTAATAAAAACTAAAAATAAAAATTAAATTTGGGTTGCCTCCCAATAAGCGCTTGTTTTATAGTCTTAGCCTGACTTCTTCAATTCTCTATCCAATTCCCCTACAAAAATTAAGGAACCCTCCATCCATCAGAAGCAATGTCTCTTTTGGGAAGTTCCCATTCTCAAAAACCCTTGAATTGAAGTCAAAGTCACCTAGCATGCTCTTTATAGATAGGTTCCCTATAAGAACGTCCAACAACTAGGTGTTTTCTCCATTATGTCTATGATTATATTGGGGCATTGAAGCTTAATAAACATAATGGAGTCTTCCTCTATCTTCACCTTTTCATCCCACCATGACTCCACAACTGTACTAGCTCTTACGTTACCAAGAGCTTTGCCGACGACATGACTTCTAATTGGGCATGGTTTTGCAAAACTGCCCGGATTATTGAACTTTGGTGGAGGAGGCACATGGGATACTAATGAAATCGGCTCATATTCATTGGTACTCAAAGTTAGATCTTCTCCGATCTCCTTTTCTTGGTCCCCAAGTCTTTCCTCTCTTTCAACATCTATATCATTTGGAACATTCGGTTGCAGATTTGGTTCGAGCTCACCATCAGTCTCGGCATCCATGTCATAGAGCCAAGTGTATTGAAGATGGAAGTTCAACGCATGTCTATATCGCCCCAATTGATTTTCCAGATTCTTGATCGACGATTTATGCTTTGTGTATTCAGATCTGTTTTATTTTGTTTCCTTTCATGTTCCTCGTGTTTCTTTTCAAAAGCTGTAATAAATCTATCCAAGGCTTCTTCCCAACTTGCTTTCCGCTTTGGTTGTTGTGTCTGATTTTGAAACCCGGAATTGTTTTGTTGTCTCAGGGCTTGAGCTTGAGCTTGATTGTTACTCCATGAAAAATCCAGGTGATACCCCCAATCATGATGATAGTTGTTGGGATAGACATAATTATTGGGGTAATCACCACCATAGTGTCTTATACTCGGCCCGATGGCGCATTGATGACTCATATGATTTCCAGCACAATAATCACAAACTATTGCTACTTGCTGTGTGGATGGTGGACTCCATGTTTTCATTGGTCGAGTTATGTTCGTGTATGGCCATTGATACGCAAAGTCATCCATGGTACCTAAAAGAGAGAAATATAGGAAGAGAATTAAAAATAAAAATAAAAATGTTTAAATTAAGACTAATTTGATTGAAATTAATATTGGTAAATAATTATTAAATTAATTCCCCGACAACGGCGCCAAAAACTTGTTGATCGATTTTGCAATCAATGAATACATGCAAGTATACACGGTCAACAAGTAATAAAGTGAAAGTAGAGTATCGTTCCCACGAGGAATTATTTAATAAAAATCACCAAGTATTAACTCTTAACCAAATCAATTTTATTTAAACAATTGCAAAGTGTGATTTTTCTAATTAAGAAAACTAAATTAACTAATTACACCGAATTGCTTTATAAATAAATTCAAATAAATAAAAGTTAAGACTCCAATATCCCCATTTATGAACTATAAACCAATTATCCAATTATCCCAATTATTATGTCTACTGAATTGTTAACAAGAATTCTCAAATGCCAAAAGCCCTTTCTCAAGTGATCATTTACCTTCTATTTAACCCAGATTAATTTTGCTATATCTCTATGCAAAACAATTGAATTAAACTCGCTACAATCCCAATTCCTTATGTGTTACATGCGGCAAATAGATATTCTCATTCTATTCACAAACCTACTTATTCACTATGCAAATAACTAAGTCACATGTCACCATGCCCAGTTCTAACCCTAGAATTCCTTTCTCAATTCCTTCTAGAGTAATCTGGTAATTCTTGATCGGATAATTAATCAATAAGCACAAAGCAAGATGAACAATTCACTTCAACATAAATAATTAGAATAAATCAAATAATCAATTCATAATCATAAAAAGTTCAATTGAAATCTTAATAAAAGAGTTAGTTCATAATTAATGAATTAAAATCAAGAATCCACAATTGAATAGACATTAAAAGATAAAAGTATGATGAGAGAAGAGAATAGAATCATTGTCAAGAAATCGATGCTCATTCTTCGCTTGCTCTTGCTCTTGATCTTCAATGGTCTCCAAGTTGCTTCAATCTCCAAAACTAATAAGAACTAGGGTTATGTTCTAATCTAAATGAGTGTTTAATCTAGTCTAATCTATGTAATCTCCCTTTATTTTATGCCTTACATCAAGTATTTATAGATTACAAGTCTAATTTTGAGCTTAGGAACAAACCCAATCCAATTTGGAGTCAAAAAGGTGTTAAAATTCGCCCAAAATGCGTCCAGGCCGCACCCAACCTCTTCCCCAGCGCCCCAGCGCTGGTAACGACGCTCAGACACTACCTTATAGCGCCCCGGCGCTGGAATTAAGCCTAAAATTAGCGCCCCGGCGCTACCACTTTTTCTGACATTTTCTACTTCAACGTCCTTTGGGAAAATGGTCATAACTTTTTCGTCCGAACTCTGATTTTGATTATTCAAGATGTTCCGGAAAGAGGAGAAGTAGATCTACAACTTTCATTCTTTGAGTGTTATGAAATAAGGTCCATAGAAATACTCAAATTGTCTCTGAAGTGACTGCTGTGTAAATGGCTCATCTTAGTTGGTACTCAAAGTTAGATCTTTGCCGATCTCTTTTTCTTGGTCCCCAAGTCTTTCCTCTCTTTCAACATCTATATCATTTGGCACATCCGGTTCTTGATTTGGTTCGGGCTCACCATCGGTCTGTAATTCATGTCACAGAGCCAAGTGTATTGATGGCGATTGTTCAACGCGTGTCTTTATCTCGCCCAATTGATTTTCCAGATTCTTGATCGATGCATTTCGACTTTGTATACTCAGCTCCATTTGATTAAGTTTCTTTTCATGTTCCTCGTGTTTCTTTTCAGAAGCTTTAATAACTTTTTCCAAGGCTTCCTCCCAATTTGAATGTTCTTCCTGTTGTAGTGGATGTGGACACAGAAATCCGGTGGGTATATTGGACTTAGAGCATAAAATTGATCTTGATTGATACTCCATGAAAAATCCGGGTGATACCCCCAATCCTGATGATAGTTGTTGGGATAGACATAATTATTGGGGTAATCACCACCATACTTTATCTTAGGCCAAAGCCCGATGGCGCATTGATGACTCATATGATTTCCAGCACAATAATCACAAGTAACCGCCACACTTTGATGACATTGAGCTTCAAAATCTTCAAACATCCTCGAAAGTGTTTCCATCTGTGCTGATAATGCAGAGAGTTTCTCGAGTCTGTCAATCTCTGCTCCCCTTGGTTGACTCATGTTCGTGTATGGCCATTGATACATATAAAGTCATCCATGGTACCTAAAAAGAGAAATATAGGAAGAGAATGAAAATAAAATAAAAATAAAATGTTTAAATTAAGACTAATTTGATTGAAATTAATATTGGTAAATATTTATTAAATTAATTCCCAACAACGGCGCTTAAAAACTTGTTGATCGATTTCATGAATCAATGAATACGTGCAAGTATACACGGTCAACAAGTAATAAAGTGAAAGTAGAGTATCGTTCCCACGAGAAATTATTTAATAAAAATCACCAAGTACTAATTCTTAACCAAACTAATTTTATTTAAACAACCAAAACTTGTGACTTTTGAAACTAAGAAAACTAATTTTAATAAAACAAGAAATTATTCTAAAAGAAAAATAAAGAACAAGCTAAAAATTGTTTGAATGCAGATAAATGACAATTAAGACTCCAATTTCCCCAATTATGATTATTAAATCAATTATCCAATTATCCCAATTATTATGTCTCTCTTGAATTGTTAATGAAATTCTCAAATGCCAAAAGTCCTCTCGAGTGATCAATTGCCTTCTATTTAACCCAGATTAATTTTGCTACATCTCTATGCAAAACAATTGAATTAAACTCGCTACAATCCCAATTCCTTATGTGTTACATGCGGCAAATAGATATTCTCATTCTATTCACAAACCTAATTATTCTTTGTAAATAACTAAGTCACATGTCACCATGTCCGATTCTAACCCTAGAATTCCTTTCTCAATTCCTTCTAGAGTAACACGGTAATTACTGATCAGATAATTAATCAATAAGCACAAAGCAAGATGAACAATTCACTTCAACATAAATAATTAGAATAAATCAAATAATCAATTCATAATCATAAAAAGTTCAATTGAAATCTTAATGAAAGAGTTAGTTCATAATTAATGAATTAAAATCAAGAATCCACAATTGAATAGACATTAAAAGATAAAAGTAAGATGAGAGAAGAGAATAGAATCTGTTGTCAGCAAATCTGATGCTCCCCTCTTGCTCTTGCTTTGAATCTTCAATGGTCTCCAAGTTGCTTCAATCTTCAAAACTAATAAGAACTAGGGTTATGTTCTAATCTAAAGGAGTGTTTAATCTAGTCTAATCTATGTAATCTCCTTTTATTTTATGCCTTACATCATGTATTTATAGATTACAAGTCCAATTTTTAGTTTTGGAACAAACCCAATCCAATTTGGAGTCAAAAAGGTGTCAAAATTCGCCCAAAATGCGTCCAGGCCGCACCCAACCTCTTCCCCAGCACCCCAACACTATTCACGACGCTGAGAATCTGCCTTATAGCGCCTCGGCGCTGCAAATAGGCTTAAAAATAGCGCCCCGGCGCTACCCCATTTTCTGACATTTTTTACTCCGACGTCCTTTGGGAAAATAGTCATAACTTCTTCGTCCGAACTCTGATTTAGATGATTCAAGATGATCCGGAAAGAGAAAAAGTAGATCTACAACTTTTATTCTTTGAGTTTTTCGAAATAAGGTTTGTAGAAATACTAAAATTGGCTCTGAAATGACTGCTGTGTAAATGGCAAGCCGAAAACGCGAATCTAGCCACCCCAAACGTCGATCCAAGTAACTTTTGTCCCAATTCCTACAAAACAATATAAAACATTCATGAATAGACACAAACACATAAAAACATCCTAAAAGACTTGAGAACAACAATAAATTAAGCCCGAATGTATCCAATTCATGTGTATAAAACTCACTCATCAAGGACAAAGTCTCTACCACTTGTTCTTGCAACCTTGTGTTGGCTGTTTTGCCTTATTGAATGTAGCCTTATTGCTTGTGTTAGATTTTTTTGTCTTTGTAAGTTTGATGTATTTTGACTTCAAACATATTCGAATCTGATATGACCTCATCACACTGTTCTCCAGTGTTTGCTATGTCTTGTTGTCTGTCTTATTCTTTATCAATAGCTTCAATGGCCAACTGCTCAACATATTGTGATCCAATTTGGTCTTCTTGTGTTGCCAACGATACAAGTTCAGAATTCCATTGTGTCAATCTCATTGACGTTTCAGTTTGCATTCTATTTTCTTCTTCATTTATCATGTTCTGTAAGATTGTAGTGTCTCCAATGCTGTATTCAGAATCTATAATTAGTGGAAACTTGCCATGTTCACCTGTTTTTCTACTGACTTCTATATAGAATCTTAAGGTTGCTTCATTTGTCACCTTGATAGGAGGAATGTTGCTTTTAATCTGAAATTTGATTGACAATTCTGTTGTGTTGCAGTCTAGACTTAATGTAGTGCATATCAAGTTGTGCATTTCTGTGAATGAACAATTTGAAGGGACTAGTAGGCCGGTAACTTCAAAATTTTGATATTGGCTACTGTTGGTCCACGTACTGTTGAAGTAAATTACAATTGGAATCATATCCATGGTCCAAAAACTGAAACATTAAAATTAGTACAATAATGTAAATAGTGACCAAATCAACATTACACAACATTCAAAATTCATGTTTGTAGTAATCATAAATATTCAACACAGTGTTTGCATTGTCAAATTAAAGAATGAACAAATAAACGAAGGTAACCAAACTATTATATGAATGCTGTCAAAATATGAATGTGTAACAAATATGCTTTGGTAACTGAAATAATTAATATTCTTTAATTGGTGACCAAATCAACATTATACAGTAACCAAAATAGACGTAATTAGTATCCATGCTTATGCAACATACTGTTTTCATTCAATTTATAAATAAATCACAAATTATGTTGTCGTGAAGGTGAAATACTAAAGAATGAACACTTAAATCAAGGTAACCAAACCTTTATATAAATGTTGCCAAAATATTATATGAATTCTGCCAAAATAAGAATGTGTAACAAATACTCTTTGGTAACTGAAATTAATACTATTCATTAATTGGTGACCAAATCAACAATATACAATAACCATATTAGACATAATTAGTATCAATGCTTCTGTAACGTACTGTTTTCATTTCGTTTATAAACAAATCACAAATTATGATGTCGTGAAGGTCAAAAGCTTAAGAATGAACACTTAAATCAAGGTAACCAAACCTTTATATGAATGTTGCCAAACTATTATATGAATGCTTCCAAAATATAAATGTGTAAAAAATACTCTTTGGTATCAACATTATACAGTAACCAAAATATACGTTATTAGTATCAATGCTTTTGCAACATTCTGTTTTCATTCCGTTTATAAACAAATCACAAATTATGTTGTCATAAAGGTGAAATGCTAAATAATGAACACTTAAAATCAAGGTAACCAAACCTTTATATGAATGTCCCCAAACTTTGAATTTGTAATAAATACGTAACAAAATTATATTGAACCTGGAAAGACTAAATTAATAATTATATCATACAATCGTTTTTTTTACTGATTTGAAATCCATTTATAAAAAGCTACTAGTCCTTATATTCAGTTATGTTTTTGTTACTGTTATAAATCTTACACTCTTTGTTGGATACAAAGTTAAATTAATAGATTTCAATATATAGATTAATGGCCCATTACCTTTGTAGTCACTTTCAGATTAGGTTTTGCGATGTCGAGACTCAATTTTTGATTCTTTTTCGGAATCCTTTGATCTGTTTGTGCATGTCGGTTTTCGGCTGCTCTGTTTTTGTTTCTTTATGCTTTCGAATTCAGCTTCTTTTGTATTAATGATGATGCTTCTTCTCGATTACTACTTTGTTACATATTTTACTGATCTATGAAGTTTTCTATTTGTTCTTCTATGGATTCTTCCTTTTTGGACGTGATTTTTGAATGTTTGGGTTAGTTGGTAACTGCCGCGCACATAGTGAAATAGTTTTCTTCTTGAATTAAGAGTTTTCTATTTCTGTTGGATTGGATAATATGACATGTATTGCACTATTCATGATATTATTATATATTATTCCACTATTATCATAATTATTTGATTGATGCACTATTCTTATAATTATTTTTTATTTATTGTATACTATTATAAAGGACCCATATATATATATCCGTTTACAACCCTGAACATCATAACAAAATGGCCAGATTCCTGAGGCCTAAAAGGAAAGCCCAAAAAGCCCAAATCCCAACACAAAAATCCAATGGCTTGGCATCTTAAAGCTTTGGTCAGTTTGGCAAATTAAATTGGGGAGACTACGGCGTCGTATTCGTAATACCCTACCGCGAAAATGAAACCCAAAAGAATTTAAAAACAATTCAAAAGCCACGCGGGCAATCCTCGTCAACCCTTCTAAACCAATCAAAACAAAGACCTAACACCTATATCAGCCCAAATCCGCAATTTCAATCCACCGTACGGCAAACACATCCTTTCTCTCTCCTTGGGTTTTGCTATTCGGTACAGAACATTTAGATTATCAGATCGAAGAAAGATAGAGATGAGTTCAAAAGAAGGCTCAACCAAGGGCGGAAGAGGAAAGCCGAAGTCCTCGAAGTCTGTGACGCGATCTTCAAAGGCCGGTCTTCAGTTTCCTGTTGGTAGAATTGCCCGTTTTCTCAAGAACGGAAAGTACGCCGAGCGTGTCGGTGCCGGAGCTCCGGTATATCTCTCTGCCGTCCTTGAGTATCTCGCCGCTGAGGTATTAACTTTTGATATCTTTCTTTTTTTTTTGCATTTTTGTTGATTTTTTTTATAGAGTAATTTGGTATATTGTTTAGGAATTGGGGGAAAAGAGTTTGTATGCTTTGGTTGATTGCTATTTTGTTTTCTAACCGCAAGTTTGAGGTGTCAAGGATGGAGATTATTGTTTATTGTTATGAGGGTAAATTTGAATTCTCAGTTGAGGTTTTACCATCACCACATGTCATTTAAAAAGTTACACCTAAACATGAAAAACAGGTTTCTATCTTAACAGCGTTAACCTTAGTATATTAGACAATTATGCCCTTTCTATTAATATTCTTTTTTTTTCCCTTCAACTTTCAGCAACTCTATTCGTACCCAATCTGATTATCTTATAAATTCTTCCAAATTCTGACCAAACTCAAACCCAAAGCCGTTGAAAATCTTTTGGACTAGCAAACAACCAAATTATTAATAAACATCATCAAAATTATCACTGGAACTCAAATTTTAAGGATTTTTCCAAGTTTTGTGAACGGAGATGATTTTTGAGTTTTGGGACTAATTTAATGATGTTTTGGGGCTGTTAATCCATTGATGTTTTGGCATTGAGACCTTTTAACAATGCCTAAAGGTTAGTACTGTTAGATTAATTAATTTGATAGGGTTTTACTTGATTTTTTGGGGATTATTTTTATTTTTTGTGAATTGAGGTATTTTTTTTATGATTTGGGATTGATTTTATGATGTATTGGGATGGTTTATTCATTGAGGATGGTTGTATTTGGTAAAATTGTGTGTTGATTTTAAAATTGATTCTAATTTTGTTCTCTCCAAAGGAGAATACACTTTCATTTTGGGATTGTGGGATTTTGTTTTCTTTCATTTGGGGGTGTTCTTTAACTCTGGCTAGTTTGGGGATGGTAATGATAATGATTGACTGAAATTCTATGTAATTTTAGTGAAATTTGGTATGTCAATTTTGAAATTGATTTTTAATCTTCCATTCTGACTTGTTTATAACTTGTGATTTTGTCTGTTTGACTTGGGGGATAGTGGTGATAATGATGCATTGAAATGCAAATAAGCTAGCAAATTTGCATGATTATGTTTTCTTGTTTTGTGGGTTTTGTTTCTTTACTTTTGTAATTGGTTCATATTTTGGTGGTCAGTAATCATAAAGATTGATTTTAATGATGATTAATAGGTGTTGGAGTTGGCTGGGAATGCAGCAAGAGACAACAAGAAGAATAGAATAGTGCCAAGACACATACAGCTTGCAGTGAGGAATGATGAGGAGTTGAGCAAGCTCTTGGGTGCTGTAACAATTGCCAATGGAGGTGTTTTGCCCAATATTCACCAGAATTTGCTACCCAAAAAGGTTGGCAAAGACAAGGGAGACATTGGCTCCGCTTCTCAGGAGTTCTAGGAAGACATTGTGCTTAGTAGACTAATTAGTTTTTCTCAAAAATTCTATATTTGTTTTGCAGTTAATGCTTTCAGTACAAGATTTTTAATTGGGAAACGCATTTAAAGTTATATGATATTGGATGGAATGGTGGTGGTTCCCTCAAGAATGTTCCACCCTTAATGTGACTTTAGAGCATTTCCATCAGCTAGACTATTTGATGGACTATATTTAGTCCATATGACATCAACAAATGTCCTTTAGTCTTTCATCTTTCTAGTAGATGGATTATCCTGTGGACTATAATATAAAAAGATTAAAATAATCTGTGAATTCAAAAAAGTTTTAATCTTTTTCTACTCTTTTATTTAAATATAATTAAAATTATAGTCTATGGATTATCAAGTTTTTAGATTTAGTTTTGTTGGTGTTTTAAATATAGTTACAAATTATATTTAGTCTACTTGTTGGAGCTGAAAGATAAATTTTAGATTAAATATAGTCTAAGATTATGTTGCTGTAGTTGCTCTTAGGCACTTGTTGCCTTGCCTACGCGGTTTGTATGTGTTACCCTAGACTGACCAGCTTTTCTCTAAAACTTGGTACCTTTTATAAGTTGGAACGTGCTTATACAAAGTATTCATAGATTGAAAGTTGATTGCTTAGTAACAAGGTTTGAGTCTTGTTTTTTATAGCAAAAGGTTAGATTTCAACAGGCTACAAAAGATAAAGTTATGTTTTCCTAGGTTATCTTCTGTGATTCCCGCTTAGGCCCTAACTAAGTACTCTTTCTGTTTCTAAAAGATTGTTTTAGAAGAAAAAATTTATTTCAAAAAGTTTATCGTTTACAATTTTTGAAGATAATAAATTATTTATTTTTCTATATTATTCTTATTTTTTCTTATTTTCTTAAGAAATTCTTTTCTTTGTGTTAATAGTTTTTAATTTCTTATAAAGGGGTAGTAATGGAATTTCAAACAAATTTTATTTGGTAAATGATATTTTTTTAATCTATGTACAAAAACTTTAAATAACAATCTTTTAGGAACGGAGGGAGTATTATGATGAATTAGGACTGCTTGGGGTCCAAACTTTAACTATGTTTTCGAGGGGTTATTCACTTTTTTCAAGCTTGTACATATTCTGTTTATGCTAGACCTATTGATAAATTACTGGGTAACCAAATTCTAATTGAAACCAATGGGTTGGTTAACTATTGCTTTATATTGTTAGAATTGGTTAAAATTTGGATCCATTTTTTTAAAAAAAAACTAGTTCTAAACCAATTTAACTATTTTCAACCCAGTTTTAATACTCATTCCAAAAAAGCTAGACCAAAATTAGGACATCTATGCAACTACCTAGATATGGCACTAGCTTTCCCGGGATACTCGTTTCTCTCTCCTCTTTTCTCTTTTAATAATTCTACGGTGACATTGGTTTAGGGACATTTTTTGCGACCGGCTGATGTGATTGTGTCACATCAATATAAGAGTGGAAGAGAAATAAAAAAAATAAAATTACTCAAACCCGAAACAAAGACTCTTATCTCACTTTGCCGAACACTTTGTCTAGCAAACACTCTCACACGCCTCTCCCACATGTTGAACTCCTTGCTTCGCTCATACTAGAACAAGCTTTCTCCTGCAATAGAGTGAGATTCAAAATTACTTACTTTCAAGGTATCATTTTTTCATTTCATATCCTCCTCCTACCAGTTCTCTCTCATACGCCTAAATTCCCAAAATCCTAAAATTTGTGCAAACTCTTGTTTTGATTGAAAATTCTTGTTTTGGGTGAAAACTTTGACTAAATCAAGGATTCTGATTCTAAACAAATGAAATTTGTACAGTTGAAAAGGGAATTTGTACAGTTGAAAAGGTACTACTTAGGTATAAAATTTTCGAGACAGAGTAAAGAATTTGTATATTTAGTGAACTGCAAATTCCTTTCAAGAGTTGAAATTATTGGTTGATTGATGCAAATAGATATGTTTTCATTGAGGCTATGCGAAACTGGTACAAAGTAGTGAGAAATGAAAATGAAATGGAAAGTGAGATAAAAAAAGTATTCCATGTTACACTAAATTTTATAAGTATTTGCTTGATTTTATGTTTTTTAAAGTGTGTATATAATTGGACATATGACCATCAGTTGGTTTTATCACTCTTCAATTTTTTCCTTTGCCTTCTAAAGATATTAGTGTTGCAGGCTTGTGGCATGGTTGTTCTTTTGTTGAAGGCTTGTGGCCATTTCTCTTCTGGTTGATTAGAATGATATGCTGGTTTGTATATATTTTATTCCCATCTCGGTTTTATCGTGACCCTTTTTTGGTGTGTTAGGTAATTTTTCGAATCTTATTCTGAAAAGAATTGTTATTATGGAAAGGAACTTGTCCTATTTTGAATAGGTGTCATATTATGAGAAAGAATCTTATTTTTGGTAAAAATATTATTTTGGAAGTAGTTTTATTTGTAATAGATATATTTATTATTCGAGAATGTCTTAATTAGAATAGGAAAAGTAAGTTATGGGTACTCTAACAATAGAATCTTGAGTTTAGAGAAAGGGAGAACACAACCAAGAACTAGTAACATCCTAGAGAGTTGAGAGATCGTGTAATTGGGTCTTTAGTTGTTATGTGACGGAGAGTGTTTCAACTTTTATTCCGTGCAAAAAGTTGTACCGTTGAGATTAATACATTGAAGTTGATTTTGTGGACCAAATCACGTTAAATATTGTGTTATTTTTCTTTCTCAGGTGTTATTGTTTATTTTGCGTAACTTAATTCCCAACAAGTGGTATCAGAGCTAGGTTGATTGGATCGGAGTTAGAAGGAATTATTTTGTGTAATACGATGGCGGTGAATTTGGGTAAATTTGAGTTTCCAATCTTCGATGGGAAAATAAATTTTGCACTGTGGCAGAGTAACGTGCAAGATCTTTAGGTGTTGCAAGGACTTGATCAAACTTTGGAGGAGAAAAAACCAGAAGATGTGAGATGCAAATTGGCAGACAATTTGTAAGAAGGTGGTAAGAACAATACGTTCGTCGTTAGCACCTGAGATAAAGTATGATGTGTTAAAAGAGACAGATTCGAAAAAATTATGGAAAAAACTCGAGAAGAGTTATGCTTCGAAATCGCTAACCAACCCAAGACCCAATTACACCATCTCTCAACTTTCTAGGGTGTTACTACCTCTTGGTTGTGTTCTCCCTTTCTCTAAACATAAGACTCTATTTATAAAGTACCCACAACTCCCTTTTCCTAATTTAATTAGGACACTCTCATATAATAAAAATACATATTACAAATAAAACTACTTCCAAAATAATATTCTTACCAAAAATAAGAATCCTTCTCATAATATGACACCTATTCAAAATAGGACAACTTCCTTTCCATAATAATAATTCTTTTCTGAATAGAATTCGAGGAGTTACCTAACAATTCCTCCCTCGACTCAAATTTCCAAACACTTCAACTTCATCTCTGAACTTCACTCGATGGTTGCTTTTCATGGTCTTTTTTCCACGTATACATTGTCCATCTAACACACAAATTAATTTTTCATTGTATGTTGTGAACTAGACAAATCTCTGTGTACTGCGTGATTGAATTTTTATTATCTTGTATATTAATTTTAACACTGTAAATTAATTAACTAAAATTTCAAAAATGTCTAAGATAAATTTTTAAACGATAATAATCTATTCAACCCCCCTTTTAGTGTAACGCCCCCCAAATTCGGGTACCTTTTACCTCAGACCTGGTGTGACGCAGCCAAAATAGGTATACATCACCTATTCTGAGTTGCCAAAAATATGGTACAGAAATAACTACAATTTTATTAATACAGTTGCCATGAAAAATACGATAACACATAAACTGTGAGTTTAAATATAAATATTGTCTTCTAGACAATATCCACACTCAAATAAGTCCTCATTATAATTATTGATATACTATTTTACAAAATAGTGAGGACTACTATAACAACTGCCTTGGAACATCACTCCACACCTCGACTACTTCCCGCTATATTCTCGATTCCGGAGAAGAAAAATAGAACAAAAAAGAACTGAGAAGAAAAATAGAATAAAAAAGAAAAGGGTGAGCTCAACTAGCCCAGTAAAGAATATTATGACTAAGATAATATAGAACAAATTATCGTTAGTCCTCAACAGGAAAAAAATCTGATAGAATATAATAGATAATAAGTTTTGGATCAATATTCGCAAGCAGTGAAATAACAATTCATTAGAAGAGTTAAGTAGAGAATGAAATCTACTATCATCTATGAATTTAAAAGTCCATCATCAATATTTTATCCCTGTAACATCAATCAATATACATCTTGAATCAAATATTCATCTTTGCACTATAGGCCAAAGATATTCATCAGTTGGTCATGTTCATCTCAACACCTGTTCATCTTTGTACTACGGCCAAAGATATTCATCAGGAAATCATTCATCTTTGCACTACAGGCCAAATATATTTAGTTATATTATCATTTAAGACTGAGGATGATGAAAAATATTTTAAAGAAAATGAATCCAGTGAGACAAAAGAATAAATATTAAGGATTCGTACTTCGGTTTATCCATGTTCAAAAACACCCCATAATATACCATAGTGGAGTAAAATTCAAGAATGAAGATCAAAACATGGATACAATCAAAGATAGTAACAAAAATAGACATCTGTGACAAAGAAGAGAAAATTTTATTTTTTGGTGAATAGTGCCGTATTCATGAATAGTGTCGTATATGTGAATAGTGTCGTATACGTGAATAGTAACTCCGACACAAAAAGGTAGAAATTTTACAATAAAATTTATACCAATATTTTGGCATAATGATATTGAAAGAAATAATATCATTTACGAAGAAAATAACATCCCTTACCTCAAAAGAATAGTACTTATGGCTGGAATATCAGATATAACGCTGAAAGGAACTTGCACCGTATAGCAACACTTAAAGTATCAAAATACTCACAAAAATAAATTTCGATAATATAGAGAGAAAACTTGATTTACGGTGTGATTTTTAATTCTAACTTAAGCACCCTATTTATAGAAAAATGCTTAGAACACCAAAGCAGAAAATTTAATAAAGTATTAATATTTATAAAAAATTTCCGCCCACTTTGAAAAATCTAAACTCAGCACATTTTCAATACAAGTGGGGCCCACCAACATAATAAAAACATTTTTCTTAAAAAAAAAATTTAAAACTCAAAAATCAATTATTCCGGAACTTCAATAATTCATAATAAATAGCCCTTTTATCAGAAAAAATCAAATCTTATGTCCATGTCATAAGAAATTTAATTCTCTACAACTTTTTAGCTTTAAGGTTTTTCAAATTTTAAATAGAAATTGACCGAAATTTATATACGGACGATTTTGCAGGCTATAATCAAATTTCAGTCAAAAATAGGGTCCACCGACATGTTTAACATGTTTTTATCATTTATTATAACAAAAATACTCTTCCTCCTCAATTACTCATATATCACACATTCATTGTAAAAATATCACCATTATTATATTATTATATTATCACATTATACAATTATAATATAATAATATAGATAAATTTTAATTTTTAACAATTGTTACTTTTCTAAAAATTCCTCCATTTATATCCACATAAATAAATATTTTTCTTATCATATAAATTAATAATTAATTATTCACAAATAATAATACAGAATCACAATAATGACAACCAGGTCGTTCCCAGGAAAAAAGAGGCTTTCCGATAAGGATTTCTCCTTACTGGCGCGCAATTAGGTGACCAAACCCCTTTTCTAGATAGATCTTCCTTAGACATTGCCAATAATGCTATCTAATAATATTATTCAGATAATATAAATTATTGATCTGATAATGAGAAATACTGTGCAGTGACAATTATAGAAACAACAATAATATAAAATATCAACGTAGTAATTATTGAATCAATAAAATAAAATATTGAACAGTAATTAATGTAACAATCATTGAGTAGTGCCTTCTTACGTAAGAATCAATAATTGGTGCAATACAGGTGTCTTCTTGTGCAACTGGCGTATTACTATGTTTTAACCACGGGGTATTCCAACAGTGTTAACGGTAACAACTACGCCGTTATTTATAAAAAACTCATGCTTATCGTTTTCTTCATTCAATCGCTTTCCGTTATGGGGCCCACACAAGGCTGCGCCGTCGTACGAATATTCCCCGATAACAAGAA
The DNA here is from genome assembly GCA_020205605.1 of Panax ginseng. Lineage (NCBI taxonomy): Eukaryota > Viridiplantae > Streptophyta > Magnoliopsida > Apiales > Araliaceae > Panax > Panax ginseng. The sequence goes on from CM035133.1 coordinate 48,562,997, forward strand.
TATTCCACGACCAAACGAATATTCCCTGACAACAATGAATATTTTATAACCACTTGCTTATTTAAAATATTTGCGCATTTTACCCATAACTAACCACATTAATCAAATCAACCCCTTACTATTTCAAAATAATAAATAGAGGAAATTTCACTTTATTCATAAAAGTTAGGGTCTTTCACCTGGTACGCTATGATACATCATTTCTATAACTACTGCGAAAGATATAAACATAAATTGTTTATACATTAAACTTTTACAACATAATCCCCAAGGTCTACAACCTTAACGTAATACATACCTTCAATAACTTAAAAGATTTACAATGTCATTTGCATCAGATAATTTAATAGTTTTAACTGCATAATAATCTAATATTGGAATTTGCCTTTGCCTCTGTCTTTATTCGAGCCTCGTTTTAATCTGAAAATGTTATCATGATATAGCAAGGGTGAGCAACTATTTTGCCTAGCAAGTTTAAATACAATAAAGATATATCATGATTGAAAATGAATAAGCTGTCAAATTTTCAACAATATAATGATTGTGAAAGAGCATGAATCGATTTTAATGATTGAATGACTGAATTAATAATGCGGAGTGGCCAACAATGACCATGAAAAAATTTAACTGAACCTTATGGTAATGAAGGTGATCAGCCTTTCATACCTGATGAACATATGCAACATGTACTATGTGCAAATCAATAATCAAAGATGTGGTATAATCAACAATAATTATCCACGAACTGCTTTGAAATAACAACTCAAGTTTGAGTTAAGAAACTTGCCTTGCTCGTCGATTACTGCTACGCAATCTAATTTTAATCTCTTATGAAAGACCTATCATTGAATTGATATTCCAATTAACATAACATATCTTTATTTTATAACATTACTATTTTAATAACATATTATCTAACATTTAGTAACATAATAAATATTAGATCTTACATTAAGTCTTTAGTAATATTATCATACTAGATAATATTAATATTATCTCAAACTCATTTCATATCATTAATCTTAATAATATTTTATTCACTTCTTAGTATTATTAATCAATTAATAATACTTTAATCATATAATAATATCTTAATCGTTTACAAATATTATTAACCCTTTAATAATATTTTAATCATTTACTAATATTATTAATTATTTAATAATATTTTAACCATTTACAAATATTATTAACCTTTAATAATATTTTAATCATACTTTAATATTATTAATCATTTAATAATATCTTAATCATCTAATATTATTAACTTTATAATATCACTTAATAATATTTCATTCACTTGAGAATAATCACTTCATAATATCTTAATCATTTACAAATATTATTAACATTTTAATAATATTTTAATCACTTATCCACATCTTAATTATTTCCAAATATTATTAATCATTTAATAATATTTTAATTTAACTTTAATCTAATATTATTAATCATTTTAATAATATTTTAAATTATTATATAATATTATTAATTATTTAATAATATTTTAATCTATCATGTTAATCTAATATTATTAATTATTTAATGATATTTTAATAATTTATTAAACTTATAAATAATTTATTTTAATTATTTACTCTTTATTAATTACTTTATTTAACAACCCTAAAATGCTATAAATATAACATATCATCAAAAATGACCAAAACAGCCTCCATAAATCTGATTACATCATCTTTAGGGTCTTTTGTCAAAAATATTATATTTTTACCCTTTATAACATCACTTAACATATTTTATCAATTTATTCATAACTCAATCATTCACATGAAAAATAAAAAACAATTCCTAAAATTCCACTTTTCTGTGAAACATCACTTAATATTACCCAAATTGAAGATATAATTTTTCTGGAATTTTTTAGTTTCGTTTATTGTGCTTAAAATGACCAAAACAGTCAAATCTTGCAACAATTTTCATGAACTGATTTTTAGTCCAAAAATTACGAAACTTTCAGGACATATTTTGATTATGTATATGTACTTCCTGTAAAACTTTCACAATTTTTGGAGTTACACACTAAGAGTTATTCATGTTTACTTTTAAAATCACACTTTCTCGTAAAATCCATAACTTTCATTCTACATATCCAAAAATCACCATCTTTTTACAGAACATATAACTCATGATATTATCATTCCAAATGTTTCCAGAATTTTTAGAGCAAAATAATTGGACAAAATTGCCCTCAATTTATAAAGCGCCAAGCTTGGTCCCTTTTCTCTTTTCAAAAAAAAAAATTTGTTTTGCTTAAAATAGCTCCCATGGCTTGAAAATCAATACTTCTGAGTGTTACCACTTGGGTTTACTAGTTAACTTATATATCTAGCACTCCTCTTCGATAGATCACAAAAAGAAGTTATAGATCTCAAGTTATAAGCTTACAAAGTAGAAAAAAATTAGGGTTTTCTATTTTTTTTTGAAAAACTAGTTTTCATTTCTTTCTTTCGATCCAACTTTTGAGCCTCAAAAAGGTAAAATCCATACATGAAATCATAGAAAACATATAGATCAAGGGCTTTAAACCTCAAGACCATAAATTTTATATCACCAAAATCAAACAAAAAGAGATAACTAGTTTAGGTTTTTACGTTGATTTAGGAGCACACTTTCTTAATCTTCCAAAATATGATATGAATTTAGGGTGCATCAAAGATAAAACTCCTTCCTCTTTTCTTCTCCCCACTAAAATATTTCTCTCTCTCTTGTCCCTCTCTAGTTTACTTACTAGTTTAAGAATGGAAGATGAAAGAGAAAAGAAATTTATTTATATAAAAGCTACTTTCAATTTCACTACAAGAAAATCGGCTAATTTCGACGGACATCTCCATCGGTATTAGTCTTATTCCGTCGGAATTATGTTATTTACGAGGGAACGTTTGGTCGTACATTCCGTCGTAATTACACGCGTCAAAAATAGGTCCGTCGTAATTAGCTAACTTCGACGGACTTAAGCACGACGTAATTCCGTCGTACATAACCTAAGTTCGAGGGAATATTTTTGAGGGAATATTTCTGAGGGAATAATTCCGTCGGGGATAATTCCAAATATGTTCGAGGGAATATTTATGATGACCTATTTCCGTTATACATAAGTTATTACCGACTGAAGTTTTATTTATCAATTAAATCAGAAAACCTTATTTTTGACTGAATATTTGTCGAAATTAGCTTATTACCTCGAAAATAAGGTTTTTTTTTTAAAGAAATGATTTTTTTTTAAAATTTCAGGGTGCAGGTGTTTAAACCCAATAATTTTGTACCTGCAACCTGTTTCAGCCCAACAACAGTACTATTTCTTGTCATTCAACATATATATTCGCCAAATATATAAACTAAACTAACAATTACAAATAATCTACTAACTCATCAACAATTACAATAATATACTAACCTATCAACAATTTCAAATATTAACGAATGTTCAAAAATGTATATACAATTTACAACACTTTCAGAGACTACACTAATAAGTACAAATGAATGAATGAAAAATGAGTCTATAAACTAGTATATATGATCATCACCATCACCCTCACTACGCCATCGCCATCGCCGGTCTTAGTCCCAGTCCCCTCACCATCGCCATCGCCACCCTGTTCATAAAATTAAAAATAAAAATTATTAGTCTATATATATGTGAGAAATAAAAAGATATTATTTTTAAATTAAATAACATAAACATGAAGAATAATGAAAATAAGATAACATACAGAATACAGTGGAATCTAATGGCTCAGAACCCCCCCTCGGCGACCTCCACCGCTATGTCTAGGCATGGATATGCTACTGCAATAACCAAATTAATCATAGATTATGAATATGTAAGGTTTAACAATGTGGTATTTGCTAATATGAATGCTCATTTGCAATTATGTGCATCATCAAATCCATCAGATTCAACGTGTAGCTCATTCTCGGATTCGTTATCTTCCGCATTCTCAGTTTCGAGATCAGTTTCGTCATCGTTATCATCCTCAACGACTACATAATCATTCACGAAGACGATTTCCTCGACATCCTCATCGTCAGGTAAGTCAATGACATCAGTACTCATCACATCTTCAGCATTTAACACTACGGCTAAAGGGTTGCTAACATCTTCTTGCAACGCCTCATCCCTATCAAACATGTTTGCATCATCAAATGGACGTGTTTTAGTTGTGACAACTGTGTACCAGGGGCTTCTAGTATTTATGACATTAGGAGTATAATACACTTGAGTCGCTTGACTTGCTAACACGAACACATCATCAGATTTTAATACCGACTTGATATATATGGTTGTGATTCTATTACGATCAACTTTAATCCCCTTTTCAGTATCAAACCAGCTACACTTAAATGTAACTACCTTTTTACCCCCATGATAATTGAGCACAACCACATCCTGTAAATGACCATAGTAATTGGACTCAGAATCTTGGTAGCAGCTTCCCAACACCATAACCCCAGAATTGACTGATGTGAGTTTATTCAAGTCATCGACCCTAAATTTATACCCATTCACGATGTAGCCGGAAAAAGAACTAACAACTTTGTAAGGTCCTCGGATGACATCTATAAAACACTCCGAATTATTCTCTTCTTCAACCCTTTTCTTAAACCATTATTGGAAATTAACATTAGTGAATGTTTCCAACTCTGCTGCAGTAAAAGCTGGGTTAGAAGCATACACTTCCTCTTCGAATGAACTGCGAAAATAGTGAATGTATTTAACATATATATATGACTACACTTATAAATTGCAAATAATTATTCATATCTGATGTGTGATGATACTTCAGGCATATTTAGAAGCACGTATGTAGATACAATCTTCAACTCTTTGTCGCTTAAGTAAGTCAACGTTTCATGGCTAAATGGCTTAGCCGGATATATGAATACAACTAACTCATCATCCACATGAGACATTAGACCAATGACCTCATTCCTTCCTAAACGGTTGTGCTTCATTGAGACAACATCGTCAAAATACAATGAGTAGAAGTTGACAAGCTCTTCCTCTGTATAGCGTTCAGCAATAGAAACCTCTACACGAGCTTTGTTCTTCACCTTTTGTTTTAATCGACACATATACCTAAGATAAATTTTCTGACAAATATATATGCGTATTATTAATATGAGTAACATAAAGCAATTAGTAGTTTATATTACCTCTCAAAGTATACATCCACCGATATTGCACCGGTCCTCCAAGTTTGAGTTCATAAGGTAGATGAATAGGCAGATGTTCCATCGAGTCAAAGAATCATGGAGGGAAGATCATTTCGAGCTTGTAAATGGTAAGCACAATATTGTTCTCCATCTACTCCACATCACTGTACTTAATTACAGTTGAACAAAGATCTCGAAAGAAATTTGATTGTTCGGTCAATGCATCCATAACTTTTCTGGGTAACATATCACGAAATGCAATTGGGATCAACTTCTGCATGAATATATGACAATCGTGACTCTTGAATCCAGAAATTTTCAATTGCTCGACCTTACAATAATGTGTTATGTTCGACGCATATCCATCTGGGAGCTTCAACCCACTAACCCACTTACACATGTCTTCAACTTGTTGCTTAGTAAGACAAAATGGAGCTTTAGGTTTCGTATTGTTAGGGCGAAGCCACAATTCTGGCCGAATGTTTAATGCCTCCAAATCTTTTCGAGCATTGTCATTGTCTTTGGTTTTACCACTCGCATCTAAAATGGTGTAAAACAAGTTCTCGAAAACATTCTTTTCGGTATGCATAACATCTATACAATGACGAACTGAAAGTGTGTCCCAATATGACAACTCAAACCATATGGGCGAGTGTGTCCAATTATGAGTCTTCCCATACCTGGCTGCTCTTAATTTACTTTACTCCTTCCCCGATAAAGAAAAATCAAGCTGGTTCAACCAGCCCAAGACCCACTACCCGAAAGTTGACCAACAACCCCCTTCTTCTCTGTCTTTCTGTTGAACTGTGCAGACATCTTTCTGTAATTGTGATCAAGAGGCAAGAATCTACGAGCAGTTCCAAAGAAACTATATTTTTTCCCATGCTACAATTGATTGCCTTGCATATGCCCCATACACACTGGACATGACAGCTTCCCGTGAGCTGACTAACCACTAACCATCCTAAGAGCCGAAAAGTTAGTGATAGTCCATAACAGGGCTGCCTTCATCACAAAATTCTCGTATATCGATTTATCATACGTCTGGACCACTACAAGAAAAAGGTCTATCTGATATCGCTTATCAGGAACCGTAGTCGGTCATGAGATGAGTATCAATGACCGATTGCGAGTCGATACCGATAGACGTCGATAAAATCCGGGTCATTTGGAATGCACATCAGCGACCACTATTAGCGACCGCATTATCTGCAACTAATATCAGCGACTAAAATCATCATTTCGGTCGCTAAGATGAGTCAGCATGGTTATGGGCCAAAGTCTGACGTGGGCCACGTGTTAGTGACTGCAATCAGCGACCGCACGCGGTCGCTAATAACCTCATGTGACTTGCGGTCGCTAATACTTATCAGCGACCGCATGCGGTCGTTGATGTAAAAAAATTTGTAAACCAGAATTTTTCCTGTTTTACAGAATTCCCAACCTGTTTTGTACCTGCTTTATCTGAACACATATAAACATGCACAATAATATAAACATCCATCGTCCATCTGCGGAACTAGTATATAAACATATAAACCTTTAAAAACCAATCTGAATTGAATAAATATAAACAAATCTAATATTTAAGTAACATACAAACATCCAAAGAATGAATATAAAAGTACAAGATTCTCAAATAACTACAAAACAACACTAAATCAGTCGTCAAGCATCATTGTCCAAATTAGTTTCTCCTTGATCTTGATCACCCTGTAATTAACAAAATAATAAAACAAATTACATATATAAATAGTATATATGTTGATACTGGTACTACGATAATATACAATTGTTTTTAAACACAACAATATATATATATATATATATATATATATATATATATGTCACTACTTTGATTGTAATAAAAAAGATTGATTACCTCTTCGCCATCCCTATATTTGTGATGTTGCTGCGCGCCATCGCATCATTTAACTCATCGAAGACTTTCAGTCGCCGGATGCCCGCCCAGTATCTTTAGAAGATCGCAATCTCAACATATAGCTCTCACACAATCAGCAGGAGTATGAATAGTTGGATGACTCGATGACTGTGAAGACTGGGTAGCAGAGCTGCCTGAGCCACTGAAGGATGGGCGTTGTCGTTGTCCTTGACCTTTGACGTAGTTCTTCTTCATAACAGATGCCCTCTCCCACAATTCTTGATCAATTGGCGGACGTGGGGTGCCTTCAGGATAACGCTCATTCAATAAACGCTTATAAGTATCCTGTCATCATGTTAATAATTAAATAGTTAAAAATAAATTGGTAAAATTCTAAAGAATGGCGTAAAACTTGATAAACAAGATCAAGTTGTTAAAACTTATTACCGCTATCTGGAGAGCATCCGGCAGACTATCATGGGTGGTCACGTATACATCCAGCCAATGGATAAGCTGACCTTGAGACTGAGACTCCTATACAAAACATATTCCAATACTACTAAGTAAAAATGTGATATATATATATTCTACAATTCATGATTGTAAACATATTAAAACTATTCGTACATACCATAACAGTGATATGCTACAACTATGAAATACTGCCGCCATTGTAGGTTCCTTTAGCCTTTTGCCATCAAGTACACCTGAGGATCTGTTAGTGGCGGCAGTCTTACGTCTTTTAACCCAACTTTTAGCTCTCCATTAGGCACACATCTCAGCCCATATGGACTGGGTGCACCATCAGAGGCTATATTCGTGCATGTAATCCTCTCCCTGGCCTGGATGGTCGATCTCGGCATTGTGAAGGGCTTTTTGTCATTCTTTGTTCAAATTATCCTTGGTGAGGATGACGCACTTCTGTCAGAATAATGTCTGAATCACTGAAGCATGCGCTTCCTCCCATCTATACCTTTTTTTGCAAATAAATTATACTTCGAATATTAAAACGGCACTTTTAACATATAATCCAACACTACTAAACAATTATCCTTAGAATATTATATTATCTGTCATAATTAAAAAAAAACATACCTGAAATTCAGCCCAAACTGCATCCTTGTGGGCGATAGGTGTGCTCGCCCACGTAATCACAGGTGTGGGTATTCTGTAAGCACAGCTGTGATATGCACTTGACGATCTTATTATCTGAAAAATCACTATAATATACAATAATTTACATCAAAGATAAGTAGATATATTAAACCAATTTACATTAGTTATATATCTTGTATAAATGGAATCTAAAATGCTTATATATAAATGATGCGGGACGTACATGCTATTCAGAGGAGGACGAATCTGAATAAGAATTCGATCATCCGAATTAGTAGGGGCCTTGGGCACATGATTAGGCCCCCTACCCAAGCCGTGCTTTTTCTACACTACTTCAGAAGGCATCTATATATTACAAATTTCAAGATGTTAGTATGAGTTATATTTGATTACATGTATATATGAATATAAAATGACAATAATAACAGAAAATTGCATTTACATAGTTAAGTACATAAACATGACAGTGATATAAAGATGTTAGTATATATATGAATATAAAAAGACAATAATGACAGAAAATGCTTAATATGTAATGCTAAATATATATTTCATTTGTTTAAGTGTCAATATCTGATTCAGAATCATCTTGTATACGTATTGCAGATTCATAACCATCATCTGCTTCAGATTCAGTCAATAACTCTTTCTCCTCAGTATCAATGTCATCTGACACAAGTATTGACTCAGGATCTAATTTATGTGGTTCATCTCCACCATCTAACTGGATTACTTCATTGTCGTCCTCCATATTTATTATAGTTGGTCTATGAAGCATCTGCTCTTGGTAAATCTCCCCGTCAACTACTTCTACCCGACTGCGCGCAGGAGTATGAATTACAACTTGCCAATCTGTAGGCGATCTATCCCTTTTCCTAACAGGACTAGGAGTGTAGTATACTTGTACTATTTGAGTTGGTAAAATAAACGGTTCGTTAGAGTACGCAGACCTATGGAGGTCAATATCGATGATTCCATGTCTGTCAACACGTATCCCTTTTTTTGAATCAAACTAATGACACTTGAACAAGTTAATATGACCCCCGTACGTGCCTTTGTATAAAAACTCTACGATTTCCTCCAACTCCCCATAAAAGGCACGACCAAGCTCATTGTAAAAATCTCCTTGGACACACACTCCAGAGTTCGTTGTTCTTTTACCGAGCCCATATGCCTTTGTATGAAATTCACTACCATTTATTTTGTAACCATTGCGGCTGACTTGGTCCCTGTCTGGTCCCATAGTTAGGACTTGTACATTAGCCAGAATCGTTGATCCCTCAGTCAAAGCCTACAAAAACTCCATCTTATTAAATGAAGTCATAGTTAATATGGAGTATATATATATGTCATGCTTAAGAAATTGAACTTACTTTGTCCTTTAGCTAAAGTGCAAATTTTTTATCACGATTGATTTGAATATCTTTATCAGTTATGCCGGGATGCTTCACTTTTAACTCGTCATCGTACAATCTATACAATGTTATAAACATTAACATATTGGAATGTATATTACATGTTAAAAAAATTTAAGGGATAAATTTTCAAGTCTACATGTGTACCTCACAAATTCGTCAATCTCCCCGCAATTGAGAAGAATGTAAGTATGTGCACCATGTAATTCTTGCTCAAAGAGGAATATGTGCTTCCCTTTTCTATAAGGGCGACCCGATAAACCAAATACAGAAAGTCGACCATTTAGTTCAACATTCTCCCATCATCATGTCTCGAGACTCGATTAGCCTTTGTCAAGACTTTGTCCGAAAAATAGTCTGAGACAAACGTAGATATATCATCGAAACAGTATGCCTCACATATCGACCCCTTGACATGAGCTTTTTTCTTCACCTTGCTCTTAAGGTTTCCCATTACCCTCTCGAAAGGGTACATCCATCTATATTGAACTGGACCCCCAACATGAGCTTCATAGGGAAGATGGATTTGCAAATGCTCCATGGAGTCAAAAAAACCAGGTGGGAATATTTTTTCTAGTTTACATATGATCTCTATGATGTTCTTCTCAAGTACAGACATGTCCTTCTCATTTAATGTTTTTAAACATAAGTCTTTGAAGAAACGACTAAGATCCGTCAAAGCATCCCATATTGATTTATCAAGTAGATCCTAAAATGCTATAGGCATGAGTCTTTCCATGAACACATGATAGTCATGACTCTTCATCCCTTGCAATTTCTCACCCGTAACACACCTTGCAATGTTTGACGCATATCCATCTGTGAGTTTCAGAGACTTAACCCATGTGCACACATCTTCAACTTACTTTTTGGACAATGTGTACCTTGCATGTGGTTTGACAATCTTACCCTTAGGAGATTTATAAAGTTCTAATCCAGGACGCTTACAAATATCTTTCATATCCAAACGTGCCTTATCATTATCTTTTTTCTTCCTCGTAACATTCATCACGGTGTTAAACACATTGTCGACATTCTTCTCAATATGCATCACATCTAGATTATGACAAATCAAATTTGTAGACCAATAAGGCAGTTACCAAAAGATGCTTCTCTGAACCTAGTTATGAGATTCGCCAAACCCATTGATTATGTTTGTGGCATCAATCTTACCAAATGGGATGATCGAAAATCGCATCACACGGTCTCGCATCTCCGTTCCCAAAAATCGCAGTGCAGACATATCATTGTCTACTTTCCCTTTCCTGAAGTGTTCTCTATTTCTTCGAAACGGGTGATCTACCGACAAGAACCGAGGATGAAAATCAAACCAGCAAGGCTTTCAACCTTTTGATAGATTGAAAGACTTTGAATGCTCCATACAATACAGATAAGCCAAATTTTTGTGTGTACTCCATCCAGCTAACATACCATAAGCTGAGAAGTCACTTATAGTCCACATAACCACTGCCCTAAGGTTGAAATTTATTTTTGTTGCAATACCTTCAACTCGTCTATAAGAGGTCTCAAGTAAACATCTAAGTTCTTTCTAGGACTCTTAGGACCAGGAACCACGAGTGAAAGAAATAATTATGGCTGTTTCATACACATCCATGGAGGCAAGTTGTACGGAGTAACAATCACAGGCCAACATGAGTACGGAACAGTTGAGTGGCCAAACGGGTTAAAACCATCGGAGGACAATCCACGCCTCACATTTCTAGGTTCCAATGCAAACCCAGGATGTGCTAAGTTAAATTCTTTCCAAGCCTGCCCATCTGCGGGATGATTTAGTTCTCCATCTTTAGCTGGAGATTTCGCATGCCAACTCATATGTTCAGCTGTTCTTGAAGACATGTACAATCTTTTTAGCCGATGTGTTATTGGAAAATACATTAGAATTTTAAATGGTATACTTGATTTTTTTGTAGTCACACCCTGTTTATTAGGCCTAAATCGGTCACGACTGCAAAACGTGCACCTTGTCATCTGCTCATTTTTCTTATAAAACAACATGCAATTGTTGGGACATGCATCAATCTTTTGGTATCCAAGACCCAACTTCTTCACCATTTTCTTACAAAAGTAATAGTTATCAGGTAATTTCTCACCGTCAGGCAACATACTCTTAATGTCCTTCAAGAGTGACTCAAAACACTCATTGCTCATGTTGTAATCAGCCTTGATGTTAAGTAATGTCGCCACTGCAGATAATGTAGTGTGTTTGGTGCAACCATGCCACAATGGCTCGCTACCCTCGTCTAACAACTTAAAGAAGTCTTTGGCATCAAAATTCATAGTTTGCTCTCTGCCTTGTTCCCAATCAAAATCTGGCTCTGCAATATCATGAACCATTTCATTTATACGATGAGTACTACTGCCCGGATTGTGTACTGCTGTGATGCCACCATCTCTTCTCTGCCCATGTGCCCACCAGCATTCTTCGTTCATGAACCCAAAAACAAGTAAATGATAGTTTACCATGTCTCTATCCATATAATTTATATTCTTACACTTCAAACATGAACATCGTATCTTGTTCTGACCATTCACACATTCCGGGTGACTATACGCATACTCCAAAAACACTTGGCAACCAACTCTAAATTCAGTTGTAGCACCTATCTGGGTACTTGACTTTCTTCGTGCCATCCAACTACGGTCTGAATAGAGGTCCATGATACCACGGTACCTACTACAGACAACATGAGCTTATTAATGTATAGCATGATTGTATACTTATAACCATATGACTTGAGCATACTTGTAAGCGTATGATTAACATTTAAGCATACTTGTAAGCATATGACTTGAGCATAGTTGTAACCATATGACTTGAGCATACTATCTAGTAAGCATATGACTTGAGTATACTAGTAAGCATGCACGAGCTCGTTAATATTATAAATGTTCGCAACTACCCGACCAACAAAAAAATTTCGCCAGAGTCTCCCCTATAATATAGACTAGCCACATGCACGACGACATGTATATATGGTCATTTCTAGGCACCTAAGACACAAACCATGAGAAATATACAAATTCCCAATATAATAAGACCAAAACAATAACGAATGAATGCAAATTGAAGCAGTAAAAAGTTCAGGAGTATACTACAAATTCAGAGTTTGGATCAGTCCTAATATCTTTCATTTTTAGTTCTTTAACTACAAATACTACAAATCGCTCTTTCGTACTTGCAAGCTTCTTTCTTTACTTTACACATGGGCTAAGTAATTAACTTACTTCTGATTAGAGCACTTATCTCTTAGTTCTTTAACTTAGGAGTAAGATATTGCTTTTGTTCATTAATATCTTTATGGGTTCGGTGAGAAACTAAGCACGTGTTACTTAGTTTATTTTAACAGTGAATATCTAACGAAATTGAAGTTAGTTTATTTTAGCAATGGAAAACTTCCTAAATGCTGCTTAGTTTATTTATTATATTTTATTATTTTAATTATATTTAGTAGTGGAACTAAGAAAATGCTACTTAGTTTATTATTTTACCATTTAATATTATATTTTAATATATTTAATATGATATTATATTTTAATTTATTATATTTTATTTTAATATAATATTTTACTATATTGTATTGTACTGTATTTTAATAATATATTTTATATTATTTAAGTTTAATATTATAGTTTAATAATATATTCTTCAAAACCGTAAATTGAGGTTTGATTGTTTGTAACTATTTCCATTGGGTTTAATAAGTTTAATATTATTTAAGTTTGATTGTTTGTTCAGTGCTGTCCATTGAGGTTTAATATTATAGGCTACGATTTAAAAAAAAAGGAATATAGAAGAAGGTGAAAGCGAAAACAAAAGGGTAACAAACATGTGATCAATGGGATACATATGATCAATGGTTCATATCCTAAATTTCTATCAATACTAGTCTAGTCATATATATGATCTGTTTGGATGGCATACTTGAACATAATCAGACACAATATTGTAATGCACTAAATATGTATTTCATACTTTCTTTTCACTTTGTAGGACATTAGAAATATTGAAGGAGCTCAAACTGTTGTTTGGATCAGTCACTGCCATTCCTATACAACTTTTCTTAACAGAGTATGCGATAGATTTAGTAGCAGCAAATACATGACCTATGTTACTGTCCATATCAATTTAGTAACAACAAATATATGACCTATTATTGTGCTTCTAAATGTAGTAACAACATTTTACAGATGAAAAACCCGATAAATGAATCAATATTGCATAAACAGATAATAGGGTAAATTTATGCTACCCTTCAATTACATAGACCACGGACACAATATAAATGTTGTAGAAGAACCCTTCAATTACTCAAATTAAATGATACATTCAATAGTATGATATTACCTGTGGCGGTGGTTTGGGCAGTAGTGGCGACAGCGATAGCAGTGGCGGCGGCGGCGATGGCAGCGGTGGCGGCCCTCTTCTCTTCTCCCCCTTCTCCCTCTTCTCTCTATTCTATGCCCTCTGTTATTTTCCTTCCGTCTGCTGTGTCGAGCGAATGCCTGATACTGATTACATTAAGTTTGATCAGCGACCGCATGCGGTCACTAATTTGTAATGACATGGACTTATTAGCGACCGCATGCGGTCGCTGATGTTAAGTGGTCGCACAAAATCTTCGCGCCAACATTTCCAGGCAAATTTTGGGGGGAAAATTTATGCTAGCGACCGTTCAGTGACCGCAGGCGGTCGCTGATATTAAAATGTGACTAGATTAAATCACGGTCATAGATGTCGGTCGCTATTACTAATATCAACGACCGCAAGTGCGGTCGCTGATAGTATTGGTCGTTGTTGGGCCTTTTTTTTATAGTGGACCCCTGTCTCCCACGACATCTTTAGTTCATCCACTAACGGTCGAAGGTACACATTAATGTCTTTTGTAGGACTTTTATCCCCTGGAATGAGTAAAGTTAAGAACAAATACGGATCCCTCATGCACATTGCCGGTGGAAGATTATAAGCGACCATAATGACTGACAAACTGAGTATGGTTGGCTAAAATTATTAAAAGGGCAAAAGCCATCAGTAGTCATGCCAAGACTAACATTCCTAAATTCTTCTGCAAACTCAGGATAATTTGTATCAAATCTCTTCTATTCATCTCCATCCACTGGGTGAGTCAACTGACCAGGCACGACATCCCTTGTTCGATGCCAACTCATATGTTGAGTCGTATGAGACGACATGAATAGCATCTGAAGTCTCGAAGTAAGTGGAAAGTACAGTAAGATTTTCTTGGGAACATATTTCTCCTTCCCCCCACGTTTTGTAACCTTGTAGCGCGGTAAGCTGCATATATCACAATGTCCCTTATCTCTGTCCTCCCCATAGTATAACATGCAATCCTGCTCACAAGCATCAATTTTCTGATACCCCATATTTAACCCCTTGACCATCTTCTTCACTTCGTAATAATTCGCAGGAAGAGTATGATCCTTGGGTAAGAACTGTCCAATTATATCAAGAAAATCATTGAAACCTCTCTCACTACAGTCATGCTCATTCTTGAAGTGTAAGAGCTTTGTCACTGCAGAAATCTTGGTGTCCGTATTATTTCCCGGATACAACGCGGCCCCAGATTCAGATAGCAACTTGTAAAAGGCATCAATTGTATCATTTGGCACTTGCTTAGTACTACTTAAAGAAGGCTCATTTTTAGCCCAGTCAATATTAGTAAGGCCATAAGCATCGACTAACATCTGCACCGGATCATAGTTTTCCGCGTATAAATCCCGTAGAATTGGTTGTTTCACAGTACTGTCGATCACTTCTGATTTCCCAAGATGAGTCCATACGAAGTACCCATCCACAAATTCATAGAAAAATAAGTCAAATTTAATCTCATCGACTTTCTTCCAAATCAGGTTTTTAAACTTGACACACGGGCATCACATCTTCCCGTTCGGATCATCAACATGTTCTATTTCTTTGTTCAAGAAATCTGTCACCCCATCACGATAAGCTGAGACTAATCCTCTGTGACGCCCCCAAAATAGGTATACATCACCCATCTTGAGTCGCCAAATACATGATACAAAATTCAAATACAACTTAATTATACAACAGTCGTGTAAAATACGACAAAATATAATCTAAGAGTTTTAATAAGAATATTGTCATCTAGATAATATCCACACTCAATGGAGTCCTCATTACATTTATTGTCACACTATTTAACAGAATAGTGAGGACTACTAATGCTATCATCTGGACCGTCACTCCGTTCCCCGACTAGTCCCAGTTATATTCTCATTTCCTGAAGAGAATAATGAAAGCAAAAGGGTGAGCTCAACTAGCCCAGTAAGAAATATTATGACTAAGATAATGTAGAATAAATTATCCTTAGCCTTCAACAGTATAACCACTGATAGAATACAATAAACAACAAGTTTTAGATCAATAACTGCAGCGGAATAAGCAATCCATTAGAAGAGTCAAGTAGAGCATAAAATCTACTATCTTCTATGATTTAAAAAGTTTTTCATCAACTTTATCGCTGAGACTAAGGTTGATAAATAAAATCGAATCATCCCTGCACCACGACCAAGGATATTCATGTAATCATCAATGGTCATGATTATACCGAATAATCCCTGGTCATAATCATACCAATAACTGTCTATCAATGAACTACAGGCCAATAAGGACTTTTACCACATCATTCGTTACATTATGATCATGACTATACCGAACAATCCCTGGTCACCAAGTCCATCTATGCACGTAAGCCAAAGATGACTTTCATCACAATATAAGCATGAGGATGATGACAATGACATAATAATTCAATAAAACAAGTTCAAGGATAAATTTTAAAGATTTATAATTTAATTTATCCAGAAATCAATAACATCCAAATTGTCAACATGATACTGCTTTGTGGAGTAAAATTCAAGAATGATCAGAAGAATATTTTCATGAAAAGATACTGGATGAAGCGCAAATATCAATGATATTCTACTAATTTCATGGAGTATAAAAGCCAAAACTTTAACCAACTGAGTATAATAGAATATATGAAACTGCAAATGGATTTTCACCCGTCATGCGGTAATCCACGTAGACAGATCATTTCCACAATTTAATAAGGAATGAATACGAAGGGTCATTCAAAGCATGCATGCAGTAGTCCGCGTGAGACGAGTTATTCAACGAGAATAATAAAGAATGGAATAATGAAGAATTCACCATGCATGTGATAGTCGCGTGAGCAAAGTTATTCCAATGAATAATAAAGAATGGAATAACTGAAGAATTCACCATGCATGCGGTTGTCTGCGTAGACAGGTTATTCCAACAGAATAATAAAGAATGGAATAACAACCCTTACGAGTATTGAAAGAAAATAACTCTCTTCATGAATACGAAAGAAATAATACCCTTACCTTGAAGAAAAGCTGGATCTTTGGAATAGTGAGGTAGCAGACTTCTCTTCTTCTTTCTCTCCATAACTTCTCTCTATAATAATTGCTCTTGTGAGACTTAGTGAATTGGTGAGAAATGAAGGAAGAATGAGCTTCTATTTATAGGAAAATATAGTTTCAATAATTGCATATTTTGGGGCTCGAAATATTACAGTATAATACCTTCCTCTTTTTCTTCATTTTTAATTTAGTCCTGCAAGTATTATCAAACTTGCACCACCTCCCCTAATAGTAAATCATGTGAATCAATAGTAAATCATGTGACTCAATAGTTCTAAACATATGAAAAAATTAATTATAGTATAGTACCTCCATCTATACCTCCATTTTTAATTTAGTCATGCAAGTATTATCAATCTTGCACCAACTCCCCTAATAGTAAATCATGTGAATCAATAGTACACACATGTGAACACATAGTTATAAGCATGTGAATTAATAGCAATTAATTGCTCACTTATCCGATTAATTACCCGATTGGTCAATATAACCTCCAGACATCAATTATTATCGAAATAAATATCGATTTCCACTAACACTAATAATTTCAACACAATGGAACTAACAATTTCATCTTTAATCAACACAAACTTATTCATCATTAATATTATAACTCAAAATATTTAACAACCGTGTCGTTTCTGTGAAAGCAGGGCTTTTCAGATAAAGATTTCTCCTTATTGGCATGATTAGATTATCTAACCTCTCCTCGATGAGAACTTCTAGACATTTTCAATATTGCAAATAATAATATGAATAACTTTGTCGTCTCAATTATTCATTTAATAATATAACATATTATACAGATGATACTGTGACAATAATTGAATCAATAATATGAGAGATATGATGCAACAATTCTGCAAAGAATAATTGAGTATAAGCTGAGTTACTTCTTACGTAAGCATCAATAATCAATACCGTGTGCTCTTATGCAACCACGCCAGACATCGTATTTTTACTACTAAGAGTAGTTCAACAGCTTTTAACGGTAACACTTTTGCCGTTATTTTTTTATAAAAAGATAATTATGTCGTTTTCTTACTACAATAATATTTCCGTTGTGGGGTCCACCAATGATTGTGCCGTCGTACGAATATTTCCCGACAAAAAGAATATTCCCCGACCAAACGAATATTTTATAACAACTTGCTTACTTTGCAAAAAATTTCACATATCACCCTTAACTTTAACTTTTATCAATTTAACCATTTACGAAATAAAATAATAATTATAAAAAATTGAATACTTTCATTTCATAAAATTAGGGGTCTTTAATCTCCCTCCTTATGAAATTTAAGCCCTCGAAATTTATATGTACATTACACTGGTATCTTAGAAGAGGTGAGGATACCTTGACTTCATTTGATTCTAACTCTTGAGGTATAACCTTTGAGTGTAGAATATGATCCTTCTTATCCAAGATTTTAACACGTATCTCCTCATACGTTAAATCTTCTGCTATCTCGTCTAGTTCCAATTTAATAATGTGGTTCGGGTCGTCCACATATTTACGTAACATCGATACGTGCAAAACGTTATGAACACGCGACATACTTGGCGATAAAGCGAGTCTATAGGCCACAGTTCCTACTCGATCGAGGATTTCAAATGGGCCAATTAAATCGAGGGTTGAGATTTCCTCTCTTCATCGACTCTTGCTTATAGAATAACGCCCTCTTGAACCTTCTTCTTCACATTCACCAGCTCTGAGTTTGTAGCTTGCACGGCTTTAACTTTATCGATTAAATTCGATTCTACTCGTATATTTGATATCACCACGTGGGTCTTTAGAGTCTTTAACTCTATCTTCATCATTTGTAAGTTATACGAAATGGTTTTTTGTGTTAACAACATCACACTCGTGAATACGATCTTCTACTCAACGCGTCAGCTACCACGTTCGCTCTTCCACGATGATATTGAATGGTATAATCGTAATCTTCAACAGCTCGAGCCAACATCTTCGGTGCGAGTTACGTTAGTTTTGGGTGAAGAAATATTTAAGGGTTTTAGAAATGGGTTTTGTACTGGGGTCAATACAAAATTCGATTTCACGCTCTAGGGTTAGGCTAAGAAGTCTTCAAGAATACGCCAGGAAATTTATTAACAATAGAAATATCATTCAAAACTGTGACTCTCGTCCCAAGACTTGGATAGCACGTCACATTGATACCTATCAACTTGCCATCGTTATTCACGGCTTCCCCTACAAAAAGTCTGGCTTCGGTGCACTCCACACAAGGAAGTCACCAACGAAAGGCTCAAGGCTCTTTACTTATGGCTTAATATAACAATGATTGACTTTAGTGGTTTGGTTGCTCGAATTCGCATAATAGGTTGGTTAGGAATATGAAAGCTAATAACCTTACGAAAAGCAATCAATTTTAGCATGATGAGTAGTTAACCAATCAATCCCTAAAATCACATTAAATGCAAGTATTTTTAAAGAGATAAGATCGACAAGTAACGTGAAAGTGTCGATTTGAATTAAACAAGATTTATAAATAGTGGATATAACGAAGGTTTCTCCTAACAGAGTTTCAACAGATAAGTCAAAGTCTAATTTCTCAAGAGCCAAGTTCAAACGTTGAACACAACTAGATAAAGTACAAGAGTGGTTAGAACCGGTATCGAATAAGGTATAGACTTCGCAAGAGTTTATGATTAACTTACTCGTGATAACTTCGTTCGGGTTCCTCGATAAATGCTCTCACTTAAACTACTGAATTTGACTTGTCTGGGACATCCTTTGGCGTCACCATCCCAGTTGGACTTAACTTTGCTATAGAGTACATTCCACCCTTAATTGTTTCGTCACATTCCTGATCCATGATTCGAATCATTACTCTCCGATCCATATTGAATTGGGGTTGACCGCTCTGCACAGGGTAATTCTGAACTCGATGTTGGATTCTCCAAATTGTTGTCCAAAAAGCGAAATCCATTTCATCTATTTTGGCCTTATTGGATCGGACGTCTTTTTCAACAATATCAACGCGTCGTGCGGCTTTTACGCATGCATCATCTATTCTCATTCGTTCAATTGCCTCTTCTTTCATCAGAACTTTGATCATAGCATTCTCAGATTCCAGCTCTAATATCTTATACTCTGCCAAAGAGTGCTTTTGTTCAAGCATCGCACATCGAGTAACACAATTTTGAATTGTTGCATCTCTTTGCTCCACGACCGCCTGCTGTTCTTCAGCCTGCTCTTCTAACTCATGAATACTATTTTGTAATTCTAAATTTTGATCATAAAATTTTCTAATAAATTCTCCTCAGGTTCCTCTTCTTCCTCTTCTTCCTCACTCTCAGCTGCTACCTCTGTGACTAGCTCGGGTGCAATTAGTTCTTCACTCACCACATAGATATCTCTAATTTCTTCTTCGTCTGACATCACATTAACCTGGTTAGTGATTAAAGGTGTCTCAATGGTCTCATTCACTCCATTGTTAACATTTTCAGCTGCCATTTTTCAACACTGCCACAAAACAAGGGATAATTAACATGTCACATATTATCCATATACTCTGATCGACCAATTAAATACCAAATAAACTTAGGTAGGTCATACTAGCGAAGGAATTCCCCGTCTCTCCCCTCCTAGTTCTTGTCTCACATCAAATAGGATCATATCCTAAGCTTTGATACCAACTGTGACGCCCCCAAAACAGGTATACATCACCCATCTTGAGTCGCCAAATACATGGTAAAAAATTCAAATGCAACTTAATTATACAACAGTTGTGTAAAATGCGACAAAATATAATCTAAGAGTTTTAATAAGAATATTGTCATCTAGACAATATCCACACTCAATGTAGTCCT
Source organism: Panax ginseng (assembly GCA_020205605.1). Classification (NCBI taxonomy): domain Eukaryota; kingdom Viridiplantae; phylum Streptophyta; class Magnoliopsida; order Apiales; family Araliaceae; genus Panax; species Panax ginseng. Next base: position 48,583,868 of record CM035133.1, read on the forward strand.
CATTACATTTATTGTCACACTATTTAACAGAATAGTGAGGACTACCAATGCTATCATCTGGACCATCACTTCATTCCCCGATTAGTCCCAGTAATATTCTCATTTCCTGAAGAGAATAATGAAATCAAAAGGGTGAGCGCAACTAGCCCAGTAAGAAATATTATGACTAAGATAATGCAGAATAAATTATCATTAGCCTTGAACAGTATAACCACTAATAGAATACAATAGACAACAAGTTTTAGATCAACAACTGTAGCGGAATAAGCAATCCATTAGAAGAGTCAAGTAAAGCATAAAATCTACTATCTTCTATAATTTAAAAAGTTTTTCATCAACTTTATCGCTGAGACTCACTTAATAAATAAAATTGAATCATCCCTGCACCACGACCAAGGATATTCATGTAATCATCAATGGTCATGATTATACCGAATAATCCCTGGTCATAATCATACCAATAGCTGTCCATCAATGAACTACAGGCCAATGAGAACTTTTACCACGTCATTCGTTACATTACGTTCATGACTATACCGAACAATCCCTGGTCATAATCATACCAAGTCCATCTATGCACGTAAGCCAAAGATGACTTTCATCACAATATAAGCATGAGGATGATGATAATGACATAATAATTCAATAAAACAAGTTCAAGGATAAATTTTAAAGATTTATAATTTAATTTATCCAGAAATCAATAACGTCCAAATTGTCAGCATGATACTACTTTGTAAAGTAAAATTCAAGAATGATCAGAAGAATATTTTCATGAAAAGATACCGGATGAAGCGCAAATATCAATGATATTCTACTAATTTCATGGAGTATAGAAGCCAAAACTTTAACCAACTGAGTATAATAGAATATATGAAACTGTAAATTGATTTTCACCCGTCATGCGGTAATCCACGTAGACAGATCATTTCCACAATTTAATAACGAATGAATACGAAGGTCATTCAAAGATGCATGCATTGATAGTCAGCGTGAGACAAAAGTTATTCCAATGAATAATAAAGAATGGAATAATGGAAGAATTCACCATGCATGCGATAGTCGCGTAGAGCAAAGTTATTCAACAGAATAATAAAGAATGGAATAATGGAAGAATTCACCACGATGCGGTTTGCTGCGTGAGCGAGGTTATTCCAATGAATAATAAAGAATGGAATAACAACCCTTACAGTATTGAAAGAAAATAACTCTCTTCATGAATCTGAAAGAAATAATACCCCTTACCTTAGAAAGAAAGCTGGATCTTTGGAATAGTGAGGTAGCGGACTTTCTTCTTCTTTCTCTCCATAATTTCTCTCTATAATAATTGCTCTTGTGAGACTTAGTGAATTGGTGAGAAATGAAGGAAGAATGAGCTTTATTTATAGGAAAATATAGTTTCAATAATTGCATATTTTGGGGCTCGAAATATTACAGTATAATACCTTCCTCTTTTTCTTCATTTTTAATTTAGTCCAGCAAGTATTATCAAACTTGTACCACCTCCCCTAATAGTAAATCATGTGAATCAATAGTAAATCATGTGACTCAATAGTTCTAAACATATGAAAAAATTAATTATAGTATAGTACCTCCATCTATACCTCCATTTTTAATTTAGTCATGCAAGTATTATCAATCTTGCACCAACTCCCCTAATAGTAAATCATGTGAATCAATAGTACACATAGTTATAGTACATTATTGAGTGAATGTCAAACGGATTTCTAAGTTTCAAAGTATAGTATATTATTGAGTGTATTAAAAATTAAAGGGAGAGTATGCCAAAATAATAAGTTTCTTTTTATTTTATTTATTTTAAATTTAATTTAATTTGAATTATTTTAATTAAATTAAATTATATTAAATTTAATTTATATAATTTATTTTTAAAATATTTTTTTAAATTTAATTTGCCTATTAAACTAAATCAAATTTGTTTTGTTTTATTCAATTCAATTTAATTTAATTTAATTTATTTTTATTTTATTTATTATTTCATATTTAATATATATTTTATTTATTATTTATTTTATTTTTTTGTTACATTATTTTATTTTATTTTATTTTATTTTAATTTAATAATTTTTAAATTTTATGTTAATTTAATTTAATTTTCTTTATTTTAATTTAATTTAATTGTAGTAGTAAAAAACTAAGTAAATGCAATTTAGTTTATTTTAATATTAGAAAACTAATTAAATAATAATTAAATATACTTTTAGGGCCCACACATTTGGCAATTGCAATATTTTGACGGAAATTCCGTCGGAAATTCCATCGAAAATATCAAATATCACATTTACACAACACTGTCCACATTCCAAAATCCAAATTCAATACACTAACAAATATATAAACTGCAATTGCATAAAGAAAAGCAAAGACATTCATAATTATCATATGTCCACATTCTAAAATCTAAATTCCAATTTCAGCCACCCAATTTCAGATTTTTAGATTCCCAATTTTAGCCTCCCAAATTCACAACAACAACATATCATACAAATATCACAAATATAATTAGGTTAATCTTATATTCAAACTCATAATAAATCTAAAACAAATTAAGTCACAAATTTCAGAAATATCATACAAATATCATGTCCAATATAAAAAATATAAATTAATTTGCAAACTAAAGGTTTAGAAATATAATACCTTGAATTAATGTGCAAATTTCAGAAATACCGGTGGTGGTGGTGGTGGTGGCGACGTTTGGCGGTGGTGGCTGTTGCTGGTGGTGGTGGCTGTTGCTGGTGGTGGTGTTTGCTAGAGGCGGCATCTGGTGGTGGCGGCTGGTGGTAGGGAGATGAGAGATGAGAGTGAGAGAAATGAGAGTGATAGAGAGAATAAGAGAATGAGAATGAGAGGGCGGGTGGGGAGAAAGTGATCTGATTAGGTTTTAAAGCTTATTTTTGACGGAATTTTCGTCGATAATACATTCGTCAAAATTATATTATCTTCGACTGATAGTTCGTCGAAAGTAAACACTATTTCGTCAAATTTAAGTTTGGCGCTGGCGCGAACTTTGGCGCTAAGGGGCTCCTTCTATTTCTGACGGACGTCCGTCGGAATTACTATATTTTCGACTGAATTATGTTTTGTTAGGAATATACATGAGAATGTTATTCCTATTTATATATGATTTGATTATGATATAAATGAATGAATATGCAAGTATGCTTGCATCAAGGAAAGCTGTAAAGTCCTATGATAGATAATAGAAATATGTACAAGTACTTAGAATGAATTGATCTAATATGTTAGGTTGATCCTACACAAGCAAAACAGCTTTGTAAAGTCCTTAAAAAGAAATGATGTACAAGGACTATAAATATAAAAAGATCAAGCTTGTTAGGTTGATCTTATAATGTAATAGATAGGCATATACGATCGTCGAACCTTCGCACCGACCGTGATGTCGCCAGAAAGTCGAGGAAAACTCGAGAACTATCAAGGTGGAATCGTGATACGCAAGATAGTAGATCTCGAGTTAGATACGCAGGGGAGACGAGGAAGGATCGTAGTGTGTCGAGAAGAAATTTCTCGGAACCGTAGTCTGATGAGGAAGCCATATTCATAATCATAGAGACAGCCTGTCTAAGAGCCGACCGAGCATCTGCCAAAGCCAAGTCAAGAATCGTAGGCCACACTTGAAGTAGTGGAGTCTACTGATCATATCAAAGGCAGAGATCGTAGTCGAGCCAGATTAGACAAGGACAACAAACATAAAGACAGAAATTGTAGTCTGTCAAGATCTGATCTCGAAGTCGTAGTGTCTGCAGAACTAAGGCTTAAACAGAAGTGCTCACAACGCCAAGGCAGAATCATAGAGTCAACACGGTTCTCAACAAATGAGCACTCCCAGAATATCCAAAGTATAAAGCCTCTGGTCTGAGTTGCAAAGATACATTCCACCTAAAGGAAACCAGAGATCACTCAACGAATGGCATGCAAGCTAATAAGAAGATCTAAGCACCAACCCAATCAACATCCAGATTGAGTTTTGAAGCCATTCAAGATGAAGTCTTCCATAAGTCAATCAAAAGAAGACTTCAGTAAAAGTGACTGACTAAAGAAAGTCAGCAAGTGCAGTAGCTATCAAGGGAACAAAAGACAACGTTCTTCGGATTAACCAGGATCGTTGTGTTTGCCAAATAAAGTAGGAACTGATGCAGTTTACGCAGAGATACTGGTCAGCTTATGAAGAACAAGGCTAAAGTGATTAAGCATGGGTCAGACCATTAATGATGAGTGAGTTTTATACCCATTAATTGAGTGCATTTAAGTTTAATCTTTTGGAAGTTTTTAAGTGTTTGTGTCTATTCATGCATGTTTTATGTTGTTTTGTAGGAATTAGAACAAAAGTTACTTGGATCGACATTTGGGGTTGCTAGATTCGCATTTTTGGCTTGCCATTTACATAACAGCCACTTCAGAGCCAATTTCAGCATTGCTCTAGCCCTTATTTTGAAAACCTCAAAGAATGAAAGTTGTAGATCTACATCTCCTCTTTCCGAAACATCTTGAATCATCAAAATAGGAGCTTAGAAAAAGAAATTATGGCTATTTTTCCAAAGGACGTTAGAGCAAAAAATTTCCAAAAAAGGACCCCCGCCCCGGTGGACATTATACATACAAAACCCCCACGGGGGCGGGGGTAATGAGGCTAAAACAGTAGTACCCCCCGTCAGGGCGGACTTATCAGTACAAAAACCCCCGCGGGGGCGGGGGTACGGGAAGAAAAAGCAATTGTTTTAGAATTTGAGTTCAAGAAGGATGGTTCGAGCTGATTGATTCAAGGACTTCCAGGAGGACTTAAAGACATATAAAGAGGCATATAAAAGGAGGAAAAGGGAAAGGCTTTAGGGAGGATTCCATTAGATTAGATTAGAGTAGATTAGGACAAAACCCTAGTTCTTATTAGTTTTGGAGATTGATGCAACTTGGAGACCATTGAAGATGAAGAGCATGAGCTTGAGGAAGATGGAGATTTGCTGACAATAGATTTATTCTTCACTCTACTCTTATTTTTGTCTTTTAATGTTTATTCAATTATGGATTTTTAGTTTTAATTCATTAATCATGAACTAAATCTTTTGTTTAAGACTACAATGGAGCTTATTGCATAGTTTATTTTTAGTATGCTTCTCTATTAATTATTGTGATTATTCTTGGATTGTCTATTATTGTTTGTGACGAATTTCTTAATTGCCTAGCTAACAATTACCGTGATAATCTATATGAACTCAAGAGATGAATTATAGATTTAGATCTGATCATAATAGCATGTGATTGTATTTTCTGCATGGTGTTGGAATTCATAATTTATGTCTAAGATAGAGATATATCTATACATCGCATGTAATCTGATAAAAAATTTGTGCTTAAAATCTTTTTTAATTGTAATTCACATAAAGATATAGTGAATTAGTTAATTAGGGTGTTTTTCTTAATTCTATCATCTGTGGATTTAAGTTGATTTGAGTATGATACATTGAGAGATGGTCATATTTACTTATGTGTTCTTGATTAACAATTCAGAATAGTGAGCTTAATTGATAAGAAGTTTATTAATTTAAGTGAAACAATAAGTGAATTTGTAATCTTAAATCTCCATAATTTGATTTGTAATTAGTGGTAATTAGAATTAGTTTAATTAAATAATTTACTTTATAACAGTAAATTGATTGTTTAAATAAAATTAGTTTGGTTAAGAGTTAGTATTTGGTAATTTGTATTAATAATTCCTCGTGGGAACAATACTCTACTTTCACTATATTACTTGTTGACCACGTATATTTGCGTGTTGTGCCTAACTAGATTATACCCAATAAGGCCAGAACAAGAAGTCAAGCTACCAGTTCTTGAGATCAGTCGAGGCAAACAGAAGTGTTGAAGCACTACACAAGAGAAGGAAGAGGTGTTCTACATTGAAGATCCAATGAACACTCTTCAAAATCGTAGTGTTGTCTCAATCAGTCAATGAGCAACATTCAACAAGACACACTATGATCAGGTCCAAGAACATCTGCATCAGAATCATAGAGTTCAGATGTAAGAACCTGTATTTTTATAAAAATGTTAAAATAAGAATTTAGTAGATAAAATTCTTAAAGCATGAGATGGATTCGAACAAGAATGTAAATGTGTTACGAGGTATGTGGTATTGTGTTACATAGAGTAATATGAGCTATGTAATAAGAGATATTGGGTTTAATAAATATATATCATTATTATATATTTATTATAAATTGTAGAGATGAATTAGTAAAGAAGATGGGTAGAAATTTATCTATTGATATTAAATAATTTATGTGAAATTATTTTATAATAGTAAGTTGGTGATATTAAATATCTTTGATAATCACCAATTCCTTGAGTATATGTACGAGTAGGTATCAAGTCTAAGGCAGTGTAACCGTACTCTTTAATGGTGGATGTATAGGAGCTGGGCTAAACAATTCCTTCAGAGAGTGGAGGTATATACGAATTAGTAACTGATCTAACTCAATGTGAAAATAGTGTAGACGAGACAGAAACTAATTTGTTGGTTGTTTGTGGGAAACCACTCAGTGTGCTATACTGAATACTATTAAAGAGTCGATGCATGCTAGGTTTAGACTTGTATATATGTACGTTGATGACGAGAGAAGAAAATCAATATACCTTTAATTGGTTAGAGAATTATTAAGTAATTTGATACACGGCGAGAAGTGAAGATTAAAGGAATGTATGTATGTGTTATATTCGAGTTTTGTGTTATTAGTGGTAAGAAATCGTAAAAGAGATGTTATAGTTGGTTAAACTAATAAGGGAATAGAGTTTTAAAACTTAAAGTGTGATCCTTAAATTGTTAAGGAAAATAGTAACCGATGGTGTGAAACCAAAGAGAGGATTGATGTTAGACGAGTTAACACTTAAGGAGGATGTGTAAAGTATTTAGAAGCGTAGGTTTCATTTTTGCTAATGCAGAACTTATGCGCTTTCTGAACTTGGTATGGCGCAATTGCGCCATTTCAAACTATGACCCAGTAGCAATTGCTTGGCGGTCTGTAGGAAGTCCTGAGTTAGTTTTTGAAATTTAAAATGTGAGAAATGGGTACTAAAGACTTAAAGGGATACATGTATACATCCATATACGTATATGGATGTATAAGGGAAGTATTTGAATACATATGTATAAAGACTAGTATGTTAGCATTATGTACAAGTGAGATAATAAAATGTAACATGGTGCAATAGACCACTCCCATGACCCTTAGAAATGCTAAAAATTGTAGTCAAATAAGCTTGCTAGATAGCACATGTGTTAGCAATGATGGTTAGCCCAATGGCTAGGGTACAATGAATAGTAGTAGTTGGTGGGAGTTAGCCACCAACTCTTCTTTGCCCCTTGTGTAATGACTATAGGAGGGTAATAGATTGGCTATGAATAGAGACCATTAAATTAGTGCTAGCATATAAGCTATGAGAACATATAATGTAATGATATTACATTATGACTATATTATAAGATGTAATGTTAAGAATAATGTTATTTGTGAGATTATATTATTATAAGCTTGTGGACAATTAATTACTAAGTTCACATAATTATGTCTTGTGTGGCATAACTAGGGAAGTTAAATCAAAGGGAGGTTTAATGGGAAATATTAAAAGAAAATAAATGGTGAGTTAATAAATAATTGATATCAATTATCATTATGATAATTGGGTATATTTGAGATGATAAATTTTATGGAAAATATTTGATTGAGAATATCCAACTATTTTATAGTTAGGCCAATAAAAATATTATTTGAAATAAACCAATGTACATGGATTATATAAATTCTATGTGTAATGTATAAATGGGTGTATATGTATGATCATTTTTGGACAAATATCAAATAAACCTAAGTATTCTAATAGTAATACAAAATGTTGAGTTTTAAGGGTAGTCTCCCAAATTGTGTGTCATTTCTTCATACACGTGAAATACAAAAAGGCTAGCTAGCTAGCTTGCTTCTTCTTCTCAAACTCATAGCTTCCAAATGATGAAGAGGGGAGTGGGATAAATAGTGATAAAGTTGATATCCCACCAACTTCTTATGAACCATTAGTTTCTTCTTCATTCCATTGAGTAAAGTTCCAATGTTGGTCAAAAAGTTTCCCTATAAATGAAGCAAGTTTCATTCTCAGAATTCTTGTTGATCACTCTGTGAAGTTCAGAAATTTGTGTGTGTGAGTGTTGTTGAGTTGGAGAGGAAACTTGAGATTGAAAGAAAAGAGTTTACTTCACAACTTCAGAAGGTAATATCCCTCTATATGTTATTGAATTCAAGTTTTGCAAAGTTCTTAGAAAAGTACTAAAATATTTGTTTTGAGTTGAAAATTTTATGGTTGAAACATGATAAAATGTGTTAATTGATGCTAGACGGTGATAATATAGTCATATGCGAAAACAACGAGAGTTAAACGGACCAATTTGGTTTAGAAACGAATTCGTAGTGAATGATTTCGCTAAATTGTCCAAAACATGAACATTTGCATGAACATGAGTTATAGATTCATATTTGAGTTAGTTAATGTTTATGTTAATTATTAGGTAGTTGGTATGTTGTATTTTTATGAGTTACGAACTCATAGAATCGAAAACGGACTAATTTGGATGAGTATAACTCATGTTATGAAAATCGGAAGGGGTAGGGGTCTGTGAAATCATGAAGAACAAAACCTGAGGGGCTGTTCTGCCTCCCAGGGCGCAGCTGCGTTGCCACCAAGGCCATTTGGGGCGCAGCTACGCTAGACATCAGTAACTGGTGGACTGCTTTGACCTGCTGTAATAAATTAGGCATAACATTTTCATACGAACTCCGATTGAGGTGATTAAAGATGATCCGGAACGAGAACGAATAGACCTACAACTTTTGTTCTTTAAGTGTTTCAATTTGAGGTCGTTAGGAAGGGTAAAAATAGTCATCTTTGTGACTGTTACGTATTTAGAGGGGATCGGAGGGCGTCGAACGAGCACATACGCAAGTTTAGTGCTCCCGGCGATAAAATATGTTATTCTAAGTGATATAACATGAAAATGCATGATATTATACATGACATATAAGATTACCTTACTCATAATATAATGCCTTGCATGGTTAGGTTGGCATAACATAGATTTGGAGAAAAGAAAACTTAGACGTTTTGAAACCAATATTCATGAACATTGTGTTGTCTAACCTCTGAACTTGTAGTATGGCATGCTAGTACTATTTATGTCTTTAAACATGACCTATAAGTACACTTATCTAGTTTGACAATAGAAGTCATTAAAACATGTTTTGAAAGTAAAGTTTTCAAGTGATAAACTATGCTAGTCATATGTAGATAAGATATATACACATGAGCATGCTACTAGAGGCTTATTAGTACCAATATATGGTTTAAAAGCTTTTAAACGTCGAATCTTGTTAAAGAAAGTTGTTAAGCCTTAAAGTGTGAAAACAACTTTAAATAAACACAAGAGGTTCTAAACTTTAACAAATGACCTCTTAACGTGTGTAAATATTATGTGTTAACATTCATGCATGTTAAGAAATGAAGTGTGAACAGAGAACTAAATATTCAAATCTGGTATGTTAGGGGGACAAGAATGACTAACGCCCATCCTAAAAATAAATCATAGCTAGAATGTTATGGCTAGAAGCGATGTTGCCAAATTATTTTAGTAGTCATCCGAACTTTAAAGCATATGTGTAATGAATGTCTAAAGCTATTGTGATAACCCGAGAATTTAGAAAATTTTATAAAATCTTAGAAATTTGAATAGAGGTTAAATAATAGACCTAGACAGAAAATAAGTGTATGTATTTAACATTTTTAGGAATGAATTTTGTGAATTTAAAAACTTTTGGTAAAGCTTTACAGTGTTAAGTGTATCTGGGTATATGGTCATGTATGTTTACAGTATCTGGTTAAGGGTCAAGGGTTGACCGGATAAATTATGTCAGTCACAAACCCTAATAATATACTAAGAGCCTCGGCGTTCAGTTAGAAAATCCTAACGACTGATAAGAAACCCTATTACCGGCTATGGAAACCCTAATTTTAGTTTTGGGAATCCGTAACCCTAACTCGGAGTATTAAAACCCTAATTGGTAAGCTTGAAGATAAGTATAGAGTTTTTATGTTATTAATTGTAAGTATAATTAGGGATAACCCTAATTGATTAATTAGAAAGCCCTAATTTCTAATGTGGGACCCTAATGTATAATTAGAGAAAACCTAATTATTATTTTATAGTGTTTAATGTTAATTAGTAAGCCTTAACCCTAATTGGCAAGCTTGAATGTGATTAATAAACTTTATTATGATTAGGGAGCCCTAATTATAATTTTCTATTTTTAGAACCTAATTAATAAGTCTAGAATATGAATTTATGTAATCTTAGGGTTAAACCCTAAGGGTCAAAACCTAATGATTGTGAGAAGTTACCAAGTTGTCATGCACTTTATGAGCCAAAAGACCAAACTACCCTTTCTAATATTTTATTTAGGTGGAGTGTAGATCTAGCCGAATAAATAGTTGGTACCCAACCCCAAGCTAGTCATGTGCCTATATCTCACAAATATCAGATTTCATTGCCACTTAGCATCAATTGTGACCATAGATTAAAAATCTAAGAGATTTAAAAGTAAGACAAAGCTTACTTTATTTTTTATTTGAGTCAAGTCCATTCTCTCTCTTCCATCCGAATTTTGAGAGTGAAAGTGAGTGAGAGACAAAACCAATGTCAGCCTTTAGCTTGCCAGGATCAAACATCAAGGATCAGATTCAAAAATTTAGCATTCATGAGGTATAAACCCTAATTCTAGAAATCCTTAGATCTGATGTTTGATGTTGTGATTTTATGTTTAAATGTGTAGTATGTAGTATACATTAGTGATCTGGGTTGTTAAATCCCAGATCCATAACATCTAGATGCTCGAAATAGATGTTTTAGAAATCGGAAAAAGTTCAAGAAATGGCCCCGACAAACCATATGTCGGTGGCCTTAGATCTTTATGTGTTAGATGTTTTGTGTGTTTTATGTTTTGGATATATTCTATGATATGTGTTCTTTAATCTCGAGACTTGAATCAACCTCATAGCATGTCTAGATCGAAAGTTACAAGCGGTCAAAGTTCGTTGACCAAGCACGAAAAGTTGAATCTGGGCAACCCAGATTGTTTTCTATGTTGTCTAAAAAGATTTTAAAACCTCTGATCGTGCTGTATATTAATGTTTTGATCAAGTTGTTGATTGATATTTGTAGCATGCCATGTGAAGTACATATCTAAGTCCTTAGATCCCTCAGATCTTGAACAGAATAGTTGAGAATCAGGGTCAAACCTGTGTTAACCACCAGCTTTTGTAGAAATCTGGAAAACCCAGATTTCTTAAGAACATGATTTCTGTCAAAACTTTGACCGTGCTTAATCTCGTTATGTGATGTTATTAGACTTGTTTGATGCATCATACGTGTACATTGACATATGTAATACATGATAGAACCTTTAACTCACATAAACCAGACCCCGATTCCAAGTTATGAAGCTCCAAAGTACCCAACCCGAACTGTTCTTCATTTCTGGAAAACCCAGAAATGAAGAACAGTCTTTGACAAGGATTTGTGAGGCTTATATCTCACTGATCGTATGTTGTATAGCCATGAACTTAGTATGATATTGTAGTATTACATAAGTACTATAACTTTAGCACAAATCCCAGCTCAGAAAGCAACAAGATCATGGATTAAAATCTAGTCAAACCAAGCCCTCGGTAATTGACAAAAATTTCTAGGCAGCTCAAGAACATGGCCAATAACACCTATAGCGACGATTCTGTCGCTATAGGGACCTTTAGTACATGATTTATTTATGGAAATTAATTGTTTTATCTATTAAATAGATAAAAATAGTTTTAATTATTAAAAATACATAATAAATTCCTAAAAATTATTTTAAAGCCTGAAAATTAATTTTTAATTATTTTGAGTATATTTCATAAATATTTAATATTTTTTGGAATATAAATGGTATTTAATTTATTTAATTATATTATTAAATAAATTACTTAGAAATGATTTTAATACTTTAAAAATCATGAAAAATTATATTATGGTGTTAGAAAATATTTTAAGTTATTTTAATGACTTTTGATATTTTGTGATGAATTTCATTAATAGATTATTATTAATGGTAATTAATTTATTTAATGAATATATTAGATAAATTATGGAAAAATAGAATTAATGCTTTAAAAATTATATGAAAATAATTTAAGTGTTATAAAAATATTTTAAGTTATAAAATATAAATTTTGATATTTTGTCATGAAAATATTAATATTTTGATATTAATATCAATTATCGGATAATGGATTTATGTGTTTAAAAATCATATAAATATGATTTTGAGGTATTAAAAATACTTTGTGATATTATAAATATATTATAATTGTAAGACCCCAACTTATTATAAATAAAATTGAATTTTCCTTTATTCATTATTCTAAATTAATAAGGGTTAATTTGATATAATTCTTTGGTTATGGGTAAAATGTGCAAAGTTTACAAAATAAGCAAGTGGTTATAAAATATTCATTATTTGTCGGGGAATATTCGTTTGGTCGTGGAATATTCTTTTTGTTTGGGAATCTCCGCATAACTTGGCAAGTGATCATTAGTGGGCCCCATAACTTGGAAAAGCGGTTGGATGAAAGAAAATGACAAAGATTGAGCTTTATAAATAACTTGGCATAAATTATTACGAATTAACCTTTGTTGGATTACACGGTGGTTAAAAATCTGATGTCTGGCGTGGTTATAAAAGATGCACACGGTATTGCATTACAGATTGTTGAATTATTGATTCTTACGTAAGAAGGCACTACTCAATAATTGTTACAGTAGTTACTTATTATATTGATTCAATAATTGCTGCGTTGATAATTTGGTATCACTGTTGTTTCAATAATTGTCATTACACAGTATTTTCCATTATCAAATTAATAATTCATATTATTTGAATAATATTATCAGATAACATTATTGGCAATGTCTAGAAAGTTCTGTCTAAGGAGAGGTTTGGTCACCTAATCAATTGCAGCGAGAAGGAGAAATCCTTATTGGAAAGCCCCTCTTTCCAGGAAGGCGCTCGGTCGGTTGTTAGTAATGTGATTCTATAATATTATTTGTGAATAATTAATTATTGATTTATATGATATTGATTTTATGTGGATATAGATGGAGAAAATTTTTAATGTGACAATTGTTGAAAATTAATATTTTATCTTTTTTACGATAAAATAATTCATTTAAATATATTATTTTAATAATATATTAACGGTGATATTTTACAATGAATGTGGGATATATGAGGAGGAAGAGTATTTTGTGGCATTAAATGTTTAACATATATTTTGTGTGTGGGTGGACACAATTCTTAATAGAAAATTGATTATAGTATCGTAAAATCGCTCATTTATGGATTTGGATAATTTCATTTGGAATTTGGAAAAACTTCCTTCTCGCAAAGTTGTAGAGAATTGAATTTCCTATAAAAATTCGCGAGATTCAAATTTTCGACAAAAGGGCTATTTATCATGAATTATTGAAGTTAGAAGTTAGAAATAATTGATTTTTGTGAAATTTCTATCTTTTTGTGTCGGGGTTATTATTCACGTATACGACACTATTCACAAATACGGCATTATTCATAGAAAAATGAAAATTTTTCTTTTGTCCAAGATGTCTATTTGGCTACTATCTTTGATTGTATCCATGTTTTGATCGTTATTTTTGAGTTACGCTTCAAAATCGTTTATTATGAAGTATTATCGATCTTGGATAAACCGCTGTATACGAATCCCTAATATTTGTCCTTCTATATCTTTGGATTCGTTCTTAAAAATATTTTCATCATCCTCGGTCCTTAATGGTGATACTTGATGAATATCTTTGGCACAGTAGTCAAAAGATAAACGATTAATCGATGAATATCTTTGGCTGTGAGTGCAAAGATGAGCAGTGTTGAGATGAACATGACCAACTGGTGATTTAAATGAATATCTTTGGCCTGTAGTGCAAAGATGAATATTGATTGTTGTTACAGGGATAAAATATTGATGATGGACTTTTAAACCTTAGAAGACAGTAGAATTCTTTCTTTACGTGACTCTTCTAATGGATTCTTTATTTCCATTGCATTTGTTGATCTAAAACTTGTTGTCTATTGTATTCTATTAGATTTTTCCCTGTTGAAGACTAACGATAATTTGTTGTATATTATCTTAGTCATAATATTCTTTACTGGGCTAGTTGAGCTCACCCTTTTCCTTGTTGTTCCATTTTTTCTTCTCGGGAGGTGAGAACATAGCGAGGATCGAGTAGGGGTATGGAATGAAAGGTTCTAGAGAGGGTTGTTTAGTAGTCCTCACCATTTTGTAAAATAATGTATCAATAATTATGATGGGGATTTATTTGCGTGTGGATATTGTCTGCAGGCGGCAACGCAATATCGTATTTAAACTCACAGTATGTATTGTCGTATTTCACACGACATTTGTATTATTGAAGTTGTAGTTATTTACGTACCATGTATTTGGCGACTCGAATGGGTTGGGTGGAATGGACCTATTTTTGGGGCGTCGCGGTTGGTATCGAGCTTAGGGATATGATCTCTGGCGAGAGATCGGGGAATAGAACTAGGAGGAGAGGCGAGTAAATCCTTCGCTAGTGTGTCCTACCTAAGCTTATTTGTTGATCGGTCATAATATAGGATATTATGTGATATGTTAATTTGTTTAATTAACCCTTGTTTTATGGCGATATTTAAGAATGGTCTTTGAGAACGTTAACAATGGAGTTTATGAGGCGTGGAACAACCTTTAGTCGCAAACCGGGGAGAGCGTGCAACAGGAAGGCAATATTCCTCCTGTAAACAACACTACCGAGAGCAAGCGATGAACGATGGAATGTTTAGGAGCTTTTTGCGGTTCATGCAAAATCGAGCGAGGAGACTCGTGTACAAAATATGGGTGGAAATGATGGCGCTTGCGATGCATCACAGCCAAGCGATTCAAGGAGTTGGGACCACCGATTTCCATGGAAAGCCGGATCCGATCAAGGCGTAAACGTGGGTCAAGCAAATTATCAAGATATTCGATGTCTTGGGGTGCGGAGGAACAGAAGGTTCCATTCACCACCTTTATGTGTCGTGGTGAATCGATTCTTTGGTGGAAATCGTGAAGCGTACTGACCGGATGCACTTAACATGTCTTGGGAAAGATTTGTAAACTGTTCAATGATAAGTACTTTCCAGAAAGTAGTATCGTCGCTATATGAAGGAGGTAGAGTTTATTAGACTCGAGCGAGAATAACATGGCGGTGTCTCGAGACGAGGCAAAGTTCGCAGAGTTATCGGTTTGCACCTCATTTGGTGGAGAATGAGGAGCGAATGACGCGTATGTTTCTAAGAGGTCTAAAACCCGAGATTCGTCAATACCTTATCTCTCATAAGTTTTCTCTGTATTCAGATGTTAAAAGGGCTCAATTATTAGAGCGAGATAGTGAGTATACTCAACCGAGGGACCACAACCAGGGTAGTCATCAGAACGATGATAACCAGCGAGGAGGAAAGAATACGGACAAAGGCGGTAACCACTCTGGTGGTAATCGTGGCCATGAAAATAGAAGAAGCGAGTCGGGAGGAGATTTTAAAAAGAGGAGATTCAACAACGACCATGTGAAGGCGTCGGCCAAGATGAGAATCGGTTTCAAGGAGGAGAAAGACCACCGTTCGTATGTTACAAATGCGGGAAGGAGGGACATATCAGCCCAAACTGTCCACAACATTCCAAGGTATGTTACAACTGTGGAAAGGAAGGCCACATCGCTCGAGATTGTACTATAGCGAAACCAAGTTTAGCGGAAGTGGTGATTCCAAGGGCTGTCCCGGATAAGTCGAAATCGGTTCTTGGAAGAAGCGTTTGTCGTGACCGATCAAAATCGAGGAACCCGAATGAGTTTAGCAGGTTAGTTAATTATAATTCTTGCGAATTTTATACCTTACTAGATACTAGGGTTCTACCCATTCTTTTATCTCTCTTTGCTTGCGCTCAGCGTTTGAACTTGACTACGGAGAAATTAGACTTTGACCTATTTATGGAGACTCAGTTTAGAAAAACTTTCATTACATCCGTTGTTTAAAAATCTTGTCTGATCCAAGTTGGCACCATCACATTACCTGTTGACCTTATTTCTTTAAAGATACTTGCTTTTGATGTGATTTTAGGGATTGATTGGTTGACTACTCATCATGCCAAATTGATTGCTTTTGTAAGGTTGTTAGTTTTCATATTCCTAAGCAACCTGTTATTCGAATTTAAGAAACAAAACCATTGAAGTCAAACACTGTCATATCAAACCACAAAGCTATTTGTTTATTGAAAAATGAATGTCAAGCTTTCTTAGCCATGTTATGGACTTGAACAATAATACGTCAGATTTGAATGATATTTTTGTTGTTAGTGAATTTCCTGACGTATTTCCTGAGGAATTTCTTGGCCTACTCCCAGAGCGTGATATTGAATTTGTATCGACTTTAAATCCGGTACAAAATCCATTTCTAAAATCTCATATCGAATGGCTCCTATTGAACTTTAGGAGTTAAAAACCCAACTATAGAAGTTGATACCCGAGCCTCTATCTTATGACTTCCTTTGTGGAATGCACCGAAACCAAACTCTCCGTAGGGGACGCCATATTCGTGCGATAGTAAACTGATAGGTGCTATTGTAACATGTTATCCAAGGTTGGGATATGAGTCACAGTTGAGAACAACCTAAGTCGATAATCGAAATTCGTAGCTTTCTAGGCTTAGTTGGTTATTATCGGAGATTCGTTGAAGGATATTCTCGAATCACTATTCCATTAACGCTTGGTGACTCGTAGAGATACAAAATTGAATGAAGCGAGGAATGTGGAAAGGGCTTTGAAGAACTCAAGAGGAGACTCATTTCAAGACACATGTTACGACCATGCCATCCCGGAAAAGTTTAACGTGGTAGCTGACGTGTTGAGTAAAAGATCGTATATGAGTACGAGTATGATATTGTCAAAGACTCATTTCGTATAACTAACAAATATTAGAGATGGAGATGAAAACTCTAGGTATCCACGTGATGATATACGAGTATAATCGACTTTTATCGATAAAGTTAAAATATTTCAAGGTTACACAACGGGTGATGAATTTGAAGAAGGAGGTGCAAGAAGTTGTTATTTCAAAAGCGAGAATCGGTGAGGTGAGGAAAGCTCAAACCTTCGATTTATTAATCCATTTGAAATTCTCGATCGAATAAGAAGCGTGGCCTATAGACTCGTTTCACCGCCAAGTAGTACGCGTGCAGTATAACGTTTTTTTCATGTATCGATGTTACGTAAATATGTGGACGACGAACCACATTATTGAGTTAGAACCGAACGAGATAATAGAAGACTTAACATACGAGGAGGTACTGTCAAGATTTTGGATAGGAAGAAGCATGTACACGAAGAAGGTCATACCACAAGTTAAAGTTTTGTGGAGAAACCATGTTATTGAGGAAATGACACGGGAGTTGGAAAGCGGAAATGTAAGCGAGGTATCTTCATCTTTCGATACACAGTATGCACGTCAATTTCGAGGACGAAATTTCATAAAGAGGGGAGGTTGTAAGACCCCAACTTATTATAAATAAAATTGAATTTTCCTTTATTCATTATTCTAAATTAATAAGGGTTAATTTGATATAATTCTTTGGTTATGGGTAAAATGTGCAAAGTTTACAAAATAAGCAAGTGGTTATAAAATATTCATTATTATTAAGGGAATATTCGTTTGGTCGTGGAATATTCTTTTTGTCGGGAATCTCGCATTTACTGCGGTTGATCATTAAGTGGGCCCCATAACGGAAAACGGTTGGATGAAAGAAAATGACAAAGATTGAGCTTTATAAATAACGGCATAAATTGTTACCGTTAACACTGTTGGATTACCTGGTGGTTAAAATACGATGAATCTGGCGTGGTTGTCTGATGTAGCTTTACCAGTATTGCACAGTATTGTTGAATTATTGATTCTTACGTAAGAAGGCACTACTCAATAATTGTTACAGTAGTTACTGTTCAATATTATATTGATTCAATAATTGCTGCGTTGATAATTTGGTATCACTGTTGTTTCAATAATTATCATTACACAGTATTTTCCATTATCAAATTAATAATTCATATTATTTGAATAATATTATCGAGATAACATTATTGGCAATGTCTAGAAAGTTACATCTCAAGGAGAGGTTTGTCACCTAATTCATGGCGCCAGTAGATGAGAAATCCTTATTGGAAAGCCCCTCTTTTCCAGGAAGCGCACTGGTTGTTAGTAATGTGATTCTATAATATTATTTGTGAATAATTAATTATTGATTTATATGATATTGATTTTATGTGGATATAGATGGAGAAAATTTTTAATGTGACAATTGTTGAAAATTAATATTTTATCTTTTTACGATAAAATAATTCATTTAAATATATTATTTTAATAATATATTAGCGGTGATATTTTACAATGAATGTGGGATATATGAGGAGGAAGAGTATTTTGTGGCATTAAATGTTTAACATATATTTTTGTGTGTCGGTGGACACAATTCTTAACCGAAAATTGATTATAATCGTAAAATCGCTCATTTATGGATTTGGATAATTTCATTTGGAATTTGGAAAAACTTCCTTACGCAAAGTTGTAGAGAATTGAATTTCCTATAAAAAGCCGCGAGATTCAAATTTTCTGACAAAAGGGCTATTTATCATGAATTATTGAAGTTCCGGAGTTCCGAAATAATTGATTTTTGGAAGTTTTAATTGGTAAGCTTGAAGATAAGTATAGAGTTTTTATGTTATTAATTGTAAGTATAATTAGGGATAACCCTAATTGATTAATTAGAAAGCCCTAATTTCTAATGTGGGACCCTAATGTATAATTAGAGAAAACCTAATTATTATTTTATAGTGTTTAATGTTAATTAGTAAGCCTTAACCCTAATTGGCAAGCTTGAATGTGATTAATAAACTTTATTATGATTAGGGAGCCCTAATTATAATTTTCTATTTTTAGAACCTAATTAATAAGTCTAGAATATGAATTTATGTAATCTTAGGGTTAAACCCTAAGGGTCAAAACCTAATGATTGTGAGAAGTTACCAAGTTGTCATGCACTTTATGAGCCAAAAGACCAAACTACCCTTTCTAATATTTTATTTAGGTGGAGTGTAGATCTAGCCCGAATAAATAGTTGGTACCCAACCCCAAGCTAGTCATGTGCCTATATCTCACAAATATCAGATTTCATTGCCACTTAGCATCAATTGTGACCATAGATTAAAAATCTAAGAGATTTAAAAGTAAGACAAAGCTTACTTTATTTTTTATTTGAGTCAAGTCCATTCTCTCTCTTCCATCCGAATTTTGAGAGTGAAAGTGAGTGAGAGACAAAACCAATGTCAGCCTTTAGCTTGCCAGGATCAAACATCAAGGATCAGATTCAAAAATTTAGCATTCATGAGGTATAAACCCTAATTCTAGAAATCCTTAGATCTGATGTTTGATGTTGTGATTTTATGTTTAAATGTGTAGTATGTAGTATACATTAGTGATCTGGGTTGTTAAATCCCAGATCCATAACATCTAGATGCTCGAAATAGATGTTTTTAGAAATCTGGAAAAAGTTCAAGAAATGGCCTGACAACCATATGTCAGTGGCCTTAGATCTTTATGTGTTAGATGTTTTGTGTGTTTTATGTTTTGGATATATTCTATGATATGTGTTCTTTAATCTGAGACTTGAATCAACCTCATAGCATGTCTAGATCGAAAGTTACAAGCGGTCAAAGTTTGTTGACCAAGCACGAAAAGTTGAATCTGGGCAACCCAGATTGTTTTCTATGTTGTCTAAAAAGATTTTAAAACCTCTGATCGTGCTGTATATTAATGTTTTGATCAAGTTGTTGATTGATATTTGTAGCATGCCATGTGAAGTACATATCTAAGTCCTTAGATCCCTCAGATCTTGAACAGAATAGTTGAGAATCAGGGTCAAACCTGTGTTAACCACCAGCTTTTGTAGAAATCTGGAAAACCCAGATTTCTTAAGAACATGATTCTGTCAAAACTTTGGACTGCGTGCTTAATCTCGTTATGTGATGTTATTAGACTTGTTTGATGCATCATACGTGTACATTGACATATGTAATACATGATAGAACCTTTAACTCACATAAACCGCACCGATTCCAAGTTATGAAGCTCCAAAGTACTGACGAATCGTTTCTTCATTTCGGAAAACCGAAATGAAGAGCGATCTTTCGACAAGGATTTGTGAGGCTTATATCTCAGCGATCGTATGTTATATAGCCATGAACTTAGTATGATATTGTAGTATTACATAAGTACTATAACTTTAGCACAAATCCCAGCTCAGAAAGCAACAAGATCATGGATTAAAATCTAGTCAAACCAAGCCCTTCGGTAATTGACAAAAATTTCTAGGCAGCTCAAGAACATGGCCAATAACACCTATAGCGACGATTCTGTCGCTATAGGGACCTTTAGTGACAGTTTATTTATGGAAATTAATTATTTTATCTATTAAATAGATAAAAATAGTTTTTAATTATTAAAAATACATAATAAATTCCTAAAAATTATTTTAAAGCCTGAAAATTAATTTTTAATTATTTTGAGTATATTTCATAAATATTTAATATTTTTGGAATATAAATGGTATTTAATTTATTTAATTATATTATTAAATAAATTACTTAGAAATGATTTTAATACTTTAAAAATCATGAAAATTATATTATGGTGTTAGAAAATATTTTAAGTTATTTTTAATGACTTTTGATATTTTGTGATGAATTTCATTAATAGATTATTATTAATGGTAATTAATTTATTTAATGAATATATTAGATAAATTATGGAAAAATAGAATTAATGCTTTAAAAATTATATGAAAATAATTTAAGTGTTATAAAAATATTTTAAGTTATAAAATATAAATTTTGATATTTTGTCATGAAAATATTAATATTTTGATATTAATATCAATTATCGGATAATGGATTTATGTGTTTAAAAATCATATAAATATGATTTTGAGGTATTAAAAATACTTTGTGATATTATAAATATATTATAATTGTAAGACCCCAACTTATTATAAATAAAATTGAATTTTCCTTTATTCATTATTCTAAATTAATAAGGGTTAATTTGATATAATTCTTTGGTTATGGGTAAAATGTGCAAAGTTTACAAAATAAGCAAGTGGTTATAAAATATTCATTATTGTCGGGGAATATTCGTTTGGTCGTGGAATATTCTTTTTGTCGGGAATCTCAAATCATTGACAGTATGCAGATCATTGGTGGCCCCATAACGGAAAAGCGGTTGGATGAAAGAAAATGACAAAGATTGAGCTTTATAAATAACTAAGATAAATTGTTACTGAATTAACAACGTTGGATTACGGTGGTTAAAAAATACGATGTCTGGCGTGGTTGTCTGACGGTAGCACACGGTATTATTGTGAAGATTGTTGAATTATTGATTCTTACGTAAGAAGGCACTACTCAATAATTGTTACGATGAATTCTTTGCTCAATATTATATTGATTCAATAATTCTTTGCGTTGATAATTTGGTATCCTTTGTTGTTTCAATAATTATCATTACACAAGTATTTTCCATTATCAAATTAATAATTCATATTATTTGAATAATATTATCGAGATAACATTATTGGCAATGTCTAGAAAGTTACATGCTAAGGAGAGGTTTGGTCACCTAATAATGGCCAAAGAAGGAGAAATCCTTATTGGAAAGCCCCTCTTTCTGAGGAACCTGGTTGTTTAGTAATGTGATTCTATAATATTATTTGTGAATAATTAATTATTGATTTATATGATATTGATTTTATGTGGATATAGATGGAGAAAATTTTAAATTGACAATTGTTGGAAATTAATATTTTATCTTTTTCTGATAAAATAATTCATTTAAATATATTATTTTAATAATATATTAACGGTGATATTTTTACAATGAATGTGGGATATATGAGGAGGAAGAGTATTTTTGTGGCATTAAATGTTTAACATATATTTTGTGTGTCGGTGGACACAATTCTTGAATAGAAAATTGATTATAGGCGTAAAATCGCTCATTTATGGATTTTTGGATAATTTCGCATTTGGAATTTGGAAAAACTTCCTTCCGCAAAGTTGTAGAGAATTGAATTTCCTATAAAAATTAGCGAGATTCAAATTTTTTCGACAAAGGGCTATTTATCATGAATTATTGAAGTTAGGAGTTCAAATAATTGATTTTTGGAAGTTTTAATTATTTTATATAAGAAAAACGTTTTTGTGGTTGTTGGCACATGGGTGGCTGATGTTTTTGACCAAAGAAGGCATGCTAGAGTTTTCAAAACATGTGGGTAGGAATTTGGAATAAATAATAATATATTTTATTAATTTTGTCTCCTTTGGCGTTCTAAATTTTCCTATAAATAGAGGGTTAAGTTAGAATTGAAAATCACACCAGAAACTAAGTTTTCTCTCTTTCTCTCTCTATATTGTCGAACGTATTCTTGTGAGTATATTTTGAGTGTTGCTATACGGTGCGAGTTTCTGTCAGCACTATACCGAAATTCAGTCAGAAGTACGGTTATTTTGAGGTAAGGGATGTTATTTCTTTCGCAAATGATATTATTTTCTTTAATATCATTATGCCAAAATCTTTGTTGAACTTTTTATCAAATTTGGAACTTTTTCATGTCGGGGTTACTATTCATGAGTTACTTATTCACGAGTTACTATTCATGAGTTCTTATTCATGGAAATTCTTATTCACGAGTTCTTATTCACGGAGCGTGAAGATGTTTTTTGTGAAATTTCTATCTTTTTTGTGTCGGGTTATTATTCACGATATACGGCACTATTAACGTATCAAAGACTATTCACAAATCACAAGACTATTCATAGAAAAATGAAAATTTTTCTTTTTGTCCAAGATGTCTATTTCTTGGCTACTATCTTTGATTGTATCCATGTTTTGATCGTTATTTTTGAGTTACGCTTCAAAATCGTTTATTATGAAGTATTATCGATCTTGGATAAACCGTTATGCGAATCCCTAATATTTGTCCTTCTATCTCTTTGGATTCGTTCTTAAAAATATTTTTCATCATCCTCGGTCCTTAATGGTGATACTTGATAAATATCTTTGGCTGTAGTGCAAAGATGAGCGATTAACCGATGAATATTGATTGTTGTTACTGAGGATAAAATATTGATGATGGACTTTTAAACCTTAGAAGCGGTAGAGAATTTTTTCTACGTGACTCTTCTAATGGATTGCTATTTTCATTGCATTTGTTGATCTAAAACTTGTTGTCTATTGTATTCTATTAGATTTTTCCTGTTGAAGACTAACGATAATTTGTTGTATATTATCTTAGTCATAATATTCTTTCTTGGGCTAGTTGAGCTCACCCTTTTCCTTGTTGTTCCATTTTCTTCTCGGGAGGTGAGAACATGGCGAGGATCGAGCTCGGGGTATGGAATGAAGGTTCTAGAGAGGGTTGTTTAGTAGTCCTCACCATTTTTGTAAAATAATGTATCAATAATTATGATGGGGATTTATTTGCGTGTGGATATTGTCTGCAGGCGGCAATATCTCGTATTTAAACTCACAAGATGTATTATCGTATTTCACACGACATTTGTATTATTGAAGTTGTAGTTATTTCTGTACCATGTATTTGGCGACTCAGAATGGGTTGGGTGGAATGGACCTATTTTGGGGGCATCACAATAATATTATGTTATGATTTTCATTGATATTTAATATTAAATTCATATTAATGATTAAAGAATTATGTGGTATTTAATTCATTTAAATACGATATGAGTGATTGAAAAATTTTGATAAATGATATTAATTATCTGAAAATTATTTCAAGTCTATGAAAATTATTTGACTACTTAGAAAATTACCTAAGATAATTGTTAAGTGTTTAGGCAGAGTTTAATTGAACTTAAACTCGATAATTGTCCGACTAGGCTGTCGGGATGTAATTATAGTACCGAACTCAAGTGAGACTGAAATAGTTTGACCTGATACTAAGTCTTATGTGTATTATAGACTGATAGGATTATGTGATAATGTGTTTAAGTTATTCTATGTGTATATATATAATAGTATTATATTGTGATGATGTTATTCTAATAATGGAGATCTATATTACTAATATTAGGTCTTCGGATAAAGCGTTATAAATTCAAGCGGTAAAGAATCAATTCGCCTGTAAGTTTTACTTAACTCTACTAAGAGTTGTTTTATTGAGATATGCTTATGGTTAATCATTCTTTGATTGCCATGTGGAATTGTACTGCATACATATTGCATGTATAAGTCGGTATGAAAGGGTGATCACCTTCATTACCAGTTGGTCCAGATATATTTGTTCATGTTCAATACTTGTTCAGTCAAAAATATGTTCGTGCTAGTTCTCAATTATATTGAGGAATTGTAGCCAACTTATTATTCAGACTCTTTCAATCATGATATATCCTTAAATTGTGTTTAAACTTGTTGGGTAACTTTTATGTTCACCCTTACTATATCATGATAAACATTGCAGATAAGGCGAATGCGTTCGGATACAGGAAAAAGGTTAATGTCAAGTTCAACTTGGGATAAAATGTGCGGCTAGTTTGTAATAGTATAGTTGGATAATAATGTTATGTGTTAGATAGTTTATGATTTGTGTATAAGTTAAGGTTACTCGACCTTGGAGAATAGTGTGTAATGTACTATATAAACAATTTATGTTTATATCTTCCGCAATAGTTATGGAATGATTGAACCGAATCGGCGGTGATTTCGGACCCAGATTTGGGGCTCTCACAGCTATAATACTTGACATAGGTGATGTTTTAAGCATAAGAGCATGTATGGTTATATAAAACCCAAATTTGTTAAATTTTATTAAAGTTTGCAAAATATAAGAACGATGTAGATCGCATATCTATAAACTTTAAATATGTGTCGAACACATAGCGAGTCAAGTGTGTGATAAATATTTATGAATATTGATATAAAGCATGTGTAGCTAAGGTGTACTATATATATATATATCTATTCTAAGAATTTACTAAGAAAGCAAAGGGAAGGTCTTAAAAACCAAGATATAGAACAATGTAATATTATTATTACATTAAGAATGTATGAATGTGCGATTAATGGATATGAATCCATGATTATATAACTGTGTAGGAATACACGAAGTGCAGATAAGCTTTAAGCAGTTAAGTCGTAGTTGATAAACTACGAATCAGGCAAGTCTTTCAGTTCCTATTTGTTATATGAATTCGATTACTGTTAATTGAGCTATATGATGCTATGCGAATGTTGATGTATATATATGAAATGCATATTAGATATGTATGAAAGTTGAAAGTTGATCTTTGATGATATACTTGTGAAGTAAATCTTTATGCCTGTTATGTGAGAAGTAACATGCGTAGTAAATATTAATCGATTATGAATGCATGAACTGAATATGCTATGTGCTGCATGAAAAATGTTAGAATTGTTGTCGAGCTCACCCTTAAAAATAACCACATTTGCAGTTTAAGGACACACGGTAAAGATTACGTGTTACTTGATTGATAAACATCAATAATATCAAAGGAGATTGATTTATTTGTTTAAATATATACTTTTGAACCATGTTTAGGATCTAGGAAATGTACATGATAGTAGTTTATGATGTGTAATACATGTTAAGTTGTACTATGAGATACATAGAGGAGTTTGAATCGAGGTGTAAAGATTTATACAGTAATTCGAATAGAATGAATTATAACAATTTGATTCAAGGATTTGTAATTGATTCAAGTTAAGATATCAATAAAAGATTTATTTTCAAAAGAGATTGAAAAAGTTTAAATTATTCCGCATATTTTTATAACATCGAATATGATGTAAGACAGGAATGGTAAATGACCAAGATTTGAAACTTATAAAAGTTTGGGGTCATTACATAGATCCTGGAAATGGAAAGAATTTATATTCTAAATTATAATAAGTAAAGTTATATTCATTAAGTTATGAATACAAGATATAAATAGTTTGACGATAGTAGTATCATGACGGACCGGATCCGAGGTTCGAAGGGACCCGAATTTGGGGGTGTCACATCGGTCATCTGTAGATTAAAGCATTGATAACGGTTTATCTGAAGATTGATATTCGAACATTGAAAATTGAGAGCATCGATGCAGAAGGACAATTTCTACTCTTCTGATTGAGAAGTCAAAAAGAAAAAATAAAGGTGACTACCTGCCTGACATGGAAAGGTGACAACTTTGAGGTGGTAGCTGAGGTAGTAGACTGTTGTGTCAGTATAGTCATAAAGGAGCTGTCACATCACATCAAGCATTCTGCACCAAATAACTCAAGATGCGCGAAGCAATTTAAATAGCTCCCAACGGCTATATTCCAACGGGAAGATTGTGAAGGAGTATATATCAGCTAAAGCTTCAAAGATCAAAAGTTGTTGAGTTGAAGAATCAATGAGTTGTTGGAATGCTATATTGTTGACTCTACGAGTTCCACCAAAGCTGAACAGAACAAGTCTCAGTGGCAGTGAGACTACGAAGGTGGAAGTGAAGCAGATTTGAAGAAGGACTTGAACAAACTAAAGCTTCACTTAACAAGGATGAGAATGCCACTGAAGATGGCAGCTAAGCTGAGAGTCGAAAGGGCCAAGAAGATAGCATTCAGAAAAGTTGTAGAGTTCAAAGAAGATCTAGAGAGCCACTCTACGAATCACCATGAACCAAAAGCTGAAACAGATCAGGTGTAGAACCATGTCTGCATATCATTCAAGAAGAGTTCAGGGAATGCTAAGTACTAGACGAAGTCTACCAAAAGCTCAAAGACTTAGCAAACCTAACTGGTGATGGTGCACATCTGACATCGAACAAAAATGAGATGAACAGTATGAAGATCAGCTGTACCAGAGAAGAGGTGGTCCAGACTCTACGCAGAATGCAAAGAGGACCACGCCAAGCTACTAAGTACAAAAGATGTTCAAGCTTCAAGACATCTTAGAAGCAAAGCACCAATAACAACTACAACAACAAAAAGTAGCCAGGGCTTGAGGGGTCCTTATTCGGATGGACTAAATGAAGTTCCAAGCCTGCTGGGCTTGAAGAGTTCGTAGAGAACTAGAGTTACAAGCCTCCTGGGCTTGAAGAGTTCTTAGTGAACTGAAGTTCCAAGGCTGCTGGCCTTGAAGGAATCTTAGTGATTCAGGGTGCTGCCCTTCCTTAGTGGAATTCCTACTTATTGAAGTAGAAGAGTGGATTAGGAGCTTGAGTCTCTGAACCACTTAAAATCCCTTGTGTCTTTTACATTCAGTCATTTACTTTCTGTCATTTACATTATGAACCTAACTGCTATAAATGCTATATATGTATTAACTACTTACAACTAAAATAACTCCACGAACGATGTATATATGTTTATGAATATATCAATGAAGGGGATCTTTTATTTATTCCGTTGTACTTGAAAAGATTCTTATGTTTGTCATATGCTAATTCATAAGCAATACAAAATAAACGGTAAAAGTATTGGAAATCAAAAAGGATCTATTCAACCCCCCCCCCCCCTTCTAGATCTATTGTGTGCCTACTGGGAACTAACAATTGGTATCAAAGCAGGTTCTCATGCTATTCAAAAGCTAGTCGCTTTGAGTATGATCCTAGGCACAAACATTGTTATAAACTTAGTTAAGTAGTAAGTCACTTGTAAATACAGATGAGCTCACATGTTAAAAATAATGTGTACAGGTAAATGTGTATATACACCTAAAGCTGCTCAGATTGGTCAATATTCTTAAATGCCACATCAACAAGATCAATCCTTTTCCACAGTCAATCTCGTAGTCTAAAGACAGAGATGGGAGGTCAAGAGGCATCAACAGCAAAGAGTCAAGCATCCACCAGTCTGAAAGATGAAAGGCCATATATGCTAAGAAATACTTATCCAGAGGAGAAAGAAGAATTTCTCAAATATGTATTTAGCTAACTAGCAGCTGGATGTGAACCTTGAGGTTCAAGGTCGTCAAAGAACTAAGGATGAAAATTTTTTCCTAGCTTACATCTTCAAGACTATGATTGATTGATCGAAAGACAACTGGAGCAACAAGCTGTCAGAAATGAATGTAAAAATATGCACATCAATGCCTAACCTCATTATATCAAGATAAATGATTGTCAAGAAACTGACAGTGGAAAGGTACGATTTCTCATTAATATAAATGTGTACATCATATTGCATCATCTTATGTACTATAACTTTATTCTATCAAGAGAATATATTCTTCCTAAAAAGGGGAAGAGAGAAAGTACACTTAGGATGGAAACTCAATTGCTAACAAACTTTCTCTCCATCCAAGTTTTAAGTTGAAGATAACATCTTGAAAGAATTCTGTATTAGGTCATAAGCATATCAAAATTTAAATAATCTTAAGTGGAGTAATCCTTGCTGAAGGGTTAGTATGTATGTACAAACCTATGTTCTAAGTTTTTGATAACACATAGAGTATGATCAATTCTACAAGAGTATCTTGAAGATTCGTAGAAACTAATCATCTCCATGAATCAACCTGATACAAACATGTGATAGAGTTGATTCTCACTCTATGAACATTTAAAACCTGTAAACATAACCAAGAAAATGATGAAACCATTAAAGAGAAAGGAGTGTCTTATTAAAGTGGTTAATCTTACACACACTCATCATCACGCCTTTTAAAATGTCATATCTAAATTGGATACATGCATAAATATGATTGTTGATCAATGTGATGAAAATTCAAATATATGAGGAATAGGGATTTTGGAAACTAACCTAGCAGGACCCAACCATGGGGACCAAAAATAGAAATTTATCTAACCTGCAGGTACCTAGTCTATCTGACCACACTAAGGAATACTGAAGCAGATGACTTCAGTCAAGAAAATTTAACCAGCTGGAGGCTTAAGAAAGTTCAGAAATGTTCTTGACAAAATCATTCTGTGTCGAAGCCTGTTCTTGAAGACTTGCTGAGCTAACATGAATGAAGCTCACCTGGTTGCAGATCTCCATAAGAAAGCGGATCATTCATGCTAAGATGAAAAGGTTCTTATATAATTACTCATGCAAAGCATATCATCTAAGAAGAACCCTAGAGGAAATTCACATCAGAGGATCATCGAGCATTGATCATGAAGAACTCATCATAGAAGCAGAACTCCACGAGTGCAATTTGTCAAAGAGCTTAAGGAAAGTCGCAGTGTTCTCTACGATCAAGACTGAGTCCAGCCTGTGCAAGATAACACACAACGATTATAATAAAGAAGACTACATTCGTAGTTCTATCAACAATCGTGGAGTAATCAGTCCTGAAGATATCAATTTCTATGATCCAAGGAGGTTTAAACGATAGTGATGATTTCAGTCAGAAGAAGATATGCAAGCCTGCCTTCTGATGCGTATGAAGAAGAAAAACTCATACCTCTCTGAGAAGACATTATCAACTATGAGGGAGCACACCAATGTATATTCAGAGTTGGTAGATGAAATCCCCGGCAGAGAGATCAAATGTGATATCAATACTAATCATATCAAAGGTTCTTCATCTGGTAAGCGCCTTAGGGACAAACCTGAACCTTAATTTAGTCTAAGAGGTTGGCACTTCCTGAGCTACCTTAACCTAGAAGGAATGCTAAGTCAAACTTCATCACAAGAACATGGATAGACACTAATTGTAGAGTATGTTCAGCAGTAAACTCAACGATCATAGAGCAGTCTCAACGATCGCAATCTTCCCAAAGGATACACTAGCTCATGGGGAGCTCGACAGAACTCGACACGTGTCCCCTTATTTAGATCGTGTGAAGGGAAGTTACAAATAAGGTTGAAAAGGCATTTTGGAAATTCACCTCAGAATGTCAGTGCCCAAACTCTCGTGGGACTTATAAATGGTCGAGCCATTGAAGCATCTCTCGGAAGACGATCGTTGAGTTGACAAAGAAAATCGTAGATTCTATAGCTATCTCCTCAAGATATCTTACGTACTGAAAAAGTCAACGGTCAGCCTACATTAGTAATGCTTATTCTCTTAACAAAAATCAAAACTGAAAAACTGATCAGAATATGGAGAGTTACAGTTTCTTACTAGGCATCGTACAACCAATGGCCTTTTGACACATCATAGCTTATGCAGAGTCAGAAGGAACTGCCTTAAAGACAAATTCA
Organism: Panax ginseng; assembly: GCA_020205605.1. Lineage (NCBI taxonomy): Eukaryota > Viridiplantae > Streptophyta > Magnoliopsida > Apiales > Araliaceae > Panax > Panax ginseng. The sequence continues at coordinate 48,614,317 of CM035133.1, forward strand.
CAATCTCCAAACAGTTATCAAAAGCTATCGACTTTCTCTCCCTCTCTTTTTCAAACCCTAAAATCCTCTTTAAAGCTTGAAATCAATAAGTCTCGAGATTCGCCCAAATTTCATTCTTCTATCTCTGACATGAACTCTGAAATTAAATACCCATATACTTCAAACTCTCAAAATGGAAGAATGGAGAGTAATCACTGACATTCAGCTCAGAACCAAAACGTTTGAGAAATCTGAGAAGAAGTTTAGAGATATTGTGATGCCCCCAAAATAGGTATACATCACCCATTCTAAGTCGCTAAATACATGGTACAGAAATCAAATACAAACTTTATTTATACAATACGACAAAATATAGCTGAGAGTTTTTACACGAATATTGTCTTCTAGACAATATCCAAACTCAAATGGAGTCCTCATTATATTTATTATCACACTATTTCATAGAATAGTGAGGACTACTATAGCCACCATCTCGGTCCTTCACTCCGTTCCCTGACTAGTTCTGACTACGTTTTTATTTCCTGAAGAGAACAATGAAAGCAAAAGGGTGAGCTCAACTAGCCCAGTAAGAAATATTAGGACTAAGATAATGCAGAATAAATTATCGTTAGCCTTTAACAGTGTTAAACTGATAATAAACAACAAGTATAACTGCAACGGAATAAGCAATCCATTAGAAGAGTCAAGTAGAGCATGATATCTACTATCTTCTATGATTTAAAAAGTTTATCATCAACTTTATCACGAGACTCAAATTTCAATAAATAATCCACATCCTTTGAATTATCCATGTACTACGGGCCAAGGATATTCATTAGTATCACGTCCACGAATTATCCATGCACTACGAGCCAAGGATATTCGTGTAATCACCAATGGTCATGATCATATTGAATAATCCCTGGTCATAATCATACCAAGAACTGTCCATCAATGCACTACGGGCCAATGAGGACTTTTACCACATCATTTATAACATTACGGGTCATAATTATACCGAATGATCCCTGGTCATAATCGTACCAATCAACAGTCCATCTATGCACTATGGGCCAAAGATGACTTTCATCAATATATAAGCATAAGGATGATGAAAATGATATAAGAATTCAATTAAAAGAAAACAAAGGATAAATTTTTAAAGATTTATAATTTAATTTATCCAGAATTCAATAATGTCCAAATTGTCAACATGATACTGCTTTGTGGAGTAAAATTCATGAATAATATTGTATCAAAAATGATTTGAACAGAAAAGAAATTAATTTTTGTCATGAATAGTACCTCAGGTAAATAGTATCCCGTGAATAGTACTTCGGGAATAGTACTTTGTGAATAGTATTTCGTGAATAGTATCCCGTGAATAGTACTTTATGAATAGTACCCCATGAATAGTACTTTGTGAATAGTACCCCGTAACAGTACTCCAGCATAAAAAGCTTAAAAGTTAACAAGAATATTCAGAAAAATATTCTTGTGAAACGATACTAGATGAAGCGCAAATTTCATGGATATTCTACTAATTTTACGAAGTATAGAAATAATACTTTAACAGAATGAGTGTAGATTTAGGAATACAAAACAAAATAATATTACTTACATACTATAGAGTATGAAAGAAAATATTATTCATACAAATATTAAATAATAATATCTATTACCTTAGTAGAAGGCTGGATACTGCAATAGTGAATTAGTAGAATACTATTCTTCTTTCTCTCTATAGCTTCTCTCTCTATAATTGCTCTTGTAAGTCTTAGTAAATTGGTGAGAATGAAGGAAGAATGAGCTTCTATTTATAGGAAAACATAGTTTCGATAATTGCACGTTTAGGGGCTCAAATTATTACAGTATAGTACCTTCATCTATACCTCCATTTTTAATTTAGTCCTTCAAGTATTATCAATCTTGCACCACCTCCCCTAATAGTACATGCATGTGAATCAATAGTTCCATACATGTGAACCAACAATAATTTGCATGTGAACTAATAGAAATTAATTGCTCATTTATTCAATTAATTTCCCGTTTGGTCAATTTAACATCTAGAAATTAATTATTATCGAAATAAATGTCGATTTCCACTAACATTAATAATCCCAACACAATGGAAATATTTTTTATCAACAATTTCATCTTTAATCAACACGAACTTATTCATCATTAATATTATAACTCATAATATTTAACAACCAGATCATTCCCAGGAAAGAGGGGGCTTTCCGATAAGGATTTCTCCCTATTGGCGAGTAATTAGGTGACCAAACCCCTTTCCTCGACAGAACTTTCTAGACGTCGTCAATAATGCAAATAATAATATGAACAACTTTATCGTCTTAATTATTGATTTAATAATATAAAATATTATGCAGATGATACTATATCAATAATTGAATTAATAATATGAGAGATATTATGCAACAATTACTGAAGCAATAATTGAGTATAACTGAGTGACTTCTCACGTAAGCATCAATAATCAATATCGTGTGCTACTATGTAACCACGCGTATTACTGTACTTTTACTACCGATTAGTTCAACAGTTTAACGATAAATCTTTCGCCATTATTTTTATAAAAAGATATTTCTGTCATTTTCTAAATCTGACAGTAATTTTGTTGTGGGGTCCACCAATGATTGTGTCGTCGTACGAATATTCCCCGACCAATTGAATATTTTATAACAACTTACTTACTTTACAAAATTAGTAAATATTACCCACAACTATAACATTATATCAAATCCACACCATAATATTCAAAAATATATTTCGAGAAAAATTAATTTTTATTCATAAAAGTTGGGGTCTTACAACCTCCCCTTCTTATGAAATTTCGTCCTCGAAATTAGGGCACGTACTTGGTATGTCAAAGAGGTGAGGATATCTTGACTTCATTTCAAATTCTAACTCCTAGGTCATTTCCTTAACATCGTGATTTCTCCACAAAACTTTGACTTGAGGTATAACCTTGGAGCGTAGAATATGATCCTTTTTATCTAAGATTTTAATAGGTACCTCTTCATACGTTAAATCTTCCGCTATTTCGTCCGGTTCTAAATCAATAATGTGGTTTAGGTCTTTCACATATTTACGTAACATAGATATGTGAAAAACGTTATGAACACGGAACATACTTAGCGGTAAGGCGAGTCTATAGGCCACAATTCCTACTCGATCGAGCATTTTGAATGGCCCAATGAATCGAGGATTAAACTTTTCTCTATTTCCATGGAGACACACGTAACAACACATGCTCTCCAATATTAAATTCCACGTCCTTTCGATGAAGATCAACATAACTCTTTTGTCGATCTTGTGAGGTCTTTATACGTTGCCGAATCATTTGAATCTTTTTCATAGTCATGCGTACCAATTTCGGTCCCAACAACATTTCTTCACCCACCTTATCCCAGCATACTGGAGAATGACTATTACGTCCATATAACGCCTCGAATGGAGACATGCCAATACTTGTTTGATAACTGTTATTGTAGGAGAATTCCACTAATGGCAAGAACTTGTCCCAGCTTCCTTTGAAGTCAAGGACATAGAGTCTTAATAGATCTTTAAGAGTTTGAATAGTCCTCTCCGACTTCCCATTCTTTTGAGGATGATATGCTGAACTGAATCATAAATCTGTGCCCATAGCTTTTTGCAAACTAACCTAAAATCGTGAAGTGAATCTTGGGTCTCGATCAGAAACTATGGATACTGGCATACCATGCAGTCTTACAATCTCATTTATGTACATACGAGCAAGACATTCAAGTGAATAAGTTTCTCGTATAGGTAAGATATGAGCAGACTTGGTTAGTCTATCGATAATAACCCAAATCGCATCTATGCCTTGAGAAACATTGGGAAGACCAGTAACAAAGTCCATGGTAATGTGCTCCCACTTCTATTCTGGAATTTCAAGTGGTTGCAATGGACCTTTTGGCACTTGATGTTCCGCCTTGACACGTTGACAAGTTAAACACCTTGAGATAAACTTCGCGATCTCTCTCTTCATATTGCTCCACAAAAATATATGTCAAAGATCATGATATATTTTGGTACTCCCATGATGGATTGAAAACGGTGTGTTGTGCGCCTCCATCATGATTTTATACTTCAAGTCAGAGTCGTTAGGAAAAAAAAGTCTGTAGTTGACTCGAAGTATTCCTTCTTCATCGATTCTTGCTTCCGGGATAGCACGTTCTTGCACTTTCTTCTTCATACGATCACCTGTCAGTCAGTAGCTTGAAAGCGACTTTAACTTTATCGATTAAAGTCGGTTTTACTCGTATATTTGCCATCATCACGTGGGTCCCTGGAGTCTTTAACTCTATCTCCATCCTTTGTAAGTCATACAAAATGGGCCTTTGCGTTGACAATATCGCACTCGTACCCACATATGATCTTCTACTCAATGCGTTAGCTACTACATTCGCTTTTCTAGGATGGTATTGAATGGTATGATCGTAATCTTTTAACAGCTCGAGCCAACGTCATTGTGGCATGTTGAGTTCCTTTTGGGTGAAGAAATATTTGAGGTTTTTATGATCCGTATAGATCTCTACTTTCTCCCTATACAGGTAATGCCTCCAGATTTTAAGCGCAAATGACAGTTGCCAACTCTAGATCATGAGTAGGATAATTTCTCTCATATTCTTTGAGTTGTCGTGAGGCATAGGCTATAACTTTCCCATGTTGCATGAGAACACATCCTAAATCTCACCCTGAAGCATTGTTGTAGATGACAAATCCCTTCGAACCAGAAGGTATTGTCAGAACAGGTGCTGAAATGAGTCTCATCTTAAGTTCTTGAAGACTCTTCTTACATTTCTCGCTCCAACCAAATTTTGTATCTCTTTGATTCAGCTGAGTTAATGAAGTAGCGATTTGAGAAAACCCTTCTACGAATCTCCGATAATAACCAGCTAAGCCTAGAAAGCTACGTACTTCGGTCACTGACTTAGGTTGCTCCAAGCTTTGTATTACTTCAATCTTTGTTGGGTCAATAGATATTCCATGATTTGATATCACGTGCCCAATAAATGCTACTTTCTCAAGCCAAAACTCGCATTTCTTCAACTTGGTATATAACTTGTTCTCACGAAGCTTTTGGAGTTTCAGCCTCAAATGTTGCTAATTATCTTCACGGCTTTTGGAGTAAATGAGGATGTCATCAATAAAGAAAACCAGGAAATGATCAAAATATTCCTTGAATATTCGGTTAATCATATCCATGAAGGCAGCAAGATCATTAGTCAATCCAAAAGACATGACAAGGAATTCGTAATGCCCATACCGATTTCTGAAAGCAGTCTTTGGAATGTCATCAGTTTTAATCTTTAACTAATGATATTCGGAACGAAGATCAATCTTTGAAAAGAATTTGGTGCCTTGCAACTGGTCAAACAGGTCATCAATACGAGGTAAAGGGTACCTATTTTTGATGGTGACATGATTCAACTCCCGATAATCAATACAAAGTCGCATACTCCCATCTTTCTTCTTTACGAATAGAACAGGAGCACCCCAAGGAGACATACTGTAACGTCCACGAATTTGAAACTCCTTATTAATTAAATATTTGATTTAATTTTAACGAGTTAGTTTTGTGTGATTATTTAAACCTTATGTGGTTATGAGAATTTATGAATTGATTAAAGGGAGTCACTAATAGTTATTTAAATTAGTGGACTAACCCTAAGAATTTAATATCAAGAAATTGATAGGATTTTTAATGATTAAATATTCAATCTATTTGAATATAGTAGCAAGAGTTGAACATATTGATTAATTGCAATTATGAGTAATTACTTGATAATGTGTTAATTAATAATTATTATGAATAAATAATAATTAATGTGTAATAGATTAATAGTTTATAAAATGATTATTTGTTTACTTGATTTATTTGTGCAAGCATGTAATATAGTAAACCTTTATTATGTGGTAGTTAATTGTATATTTTATATAGTACAAGGTGACACATTAATATGTCTATATAATATATACAAATATAGACTATATAATAAGAGTTATTTGCATTCATGTGAGTTGCATAATAATATTGTTATATGTATGTGCACTACTAGATATCTTGTAATTGGGAAATACATTGTATACCTTTTTAAATCATTATAACCTATGTTATATGAAATGAATTGTGTACACCTATTTGATAACCAAAGTCTATATTATGTGTATATATGGTATAAGCCAAGGGTTGCATTTTATTTCACATATTGCAAATGCTGAGTCTTGTTCCTTGTCCCATGATAAGAGTCCAACTTCTTCCCACGTGAAATGCTAGCAAGCCTAGCCTAGCTTTATCTCAAACTTACCAATCTAGATCAATTAATGGGTGGGGAGTGGAATTCATGATGGAGATTACCAACTCTCCCTTAACCCTTGTGCATTCTTGAAATTCTTTGGTTTGATTTGGGAGGTAATCTCATTGTCTAGATAATCAATCTTCTATAAATGGGACATCATCCTTCCTTGTTACAATTTGCTGAGAATTAGTTTGCTAGAGTGAGTATAGAGCAGCTGAGTTGAGTCAGAAAGGTATAAATTCCATTCCCATTCTTAATTTTTGATAAATTGTCTAAATGGGTTGATTCTTTGAATTAAGCATGAATTAGTTGTTAGTTGATGTGAGTTATGTTTCTTAGTGTTATACATGCTTATAAGTGAGTTGAGTTATGTTAGAAGCAATGTTGTAAGGATTTTTACTTAATGGGTTTCTTGAACTTAGAGAGCGAGCAAAGCTCTATCTTTGATGATGCAAACGACGCAAATTGCGCCCCTAATTGTACTAGGTGCGGTGCGGTAAGAATGATCCCCGCATCTGCACCGAACTGATGTTTTTGTTTTGTTTCTATTGTGCTAACTTGTTAGTACATGGTAGATCAAGCTTTGTAAACTATTTTTAACATGCACACGTAGGCACATGCATGTAGTATGAACAAGTATAACCATGTTAGTACCTACAATGGACACAACACTTGAAATATTGAAATGAGATTTGTGATTTCAAAAGTGAACTTTGTCACGAATACATCATGTGAACATTCTGACTTTATGAGTATGTTAATATGGTTTATATTGACATGAAATGCAAGACTAAAGTGATTAAACACACTAGCATACATGATTGACAGTTAAGACTATTTCAAAGATAAGAAACTTAAGGCTTTTCAAAGAGGACTTGACCAAGACCTTTATCTTATAAGATCTGACCATTTGAGCATGCATGTGGCTTTAATCTATGTTGTAAATGCATGAGAGTTACATGTTAAGATGCCTTGTATATGCTAAGTTGACTTAGTGTTAAATTCAAAGGAAGTTAGAATAAGGGAGCTAATGTAATCAAGTAATGAGCATAGTATGTTATGACCATCCAAGCATGTGTATTAGGACTCATTATGCCTACAGATATATTGACATGAACATCGTTTGGTTAAGATATGGTTTTCACTTATGCACACATAGTCATAAAGAAAAGGAAATTTCTAGAACATGAACTATGTGAGTAAAGTATACATGTGTTGTATATATATACAAGCATGACTACTGAGTATTGTATGACCAAGATTATAAAGCATGATGATTACGTGACTTTTTATGTTTTAATGACATATAATGTGTTAGCTAAACTTGTGGTAATGAACCCAAGTAGAATCATGTGTTATATGTGAAACTCTAGCATGTATGTATGTTAAAATGTATGTGTGATTAGTGTGATAGAGTTGGACTAAAGTCGGAGAAGCGAAGAATCAACCTTGAGTGCAGCTAAGGGACGGTAGCAATTATTCTTGTGATCCCTAAGCCTAGACCAGGAAGAACAAGCGCCATCCTGCAGTCACAAATAGAATCTATTTTTGGCTTGAAGTTTCAAGGCATGCTTATATGATTACTTTACTTTGTAATGTGTGACCAATATGTCATGTAATATGTTGAGAAGCATGCTATGTGATGACTTGATTCTTTTAAGTGTAGACTCCTATTAGTTTACACATACTAATTGAAAGACCGACTTGTTAATGTTAGGTCGTTTCAACGCAAGTTAGTTAAAGCTAGTATTATACTGTAGCTGAGCAAACAGGCAAGTTCCCTTAAACTTCACCATTTGATTGTGCAAATATCCTAAACCCTTGCATTACTTTATTTGACGCATACCGTAAGCAAGTTCCTTGAACCCTACTTTTTTTAAGCAAGTTCTTTGAACCCTACTTTTGCTAAGCAAGTTTTCCTAAACTTACTCTAAATTATTTTGAGCAAGTATTCGAATTTATTGTGTTGCAAGTAATAGAGTCTGAACCCTTGTTCGGTCAGACAAGCCTATGAAATTTTATAAAAGCTATCCAAACCAATTGATGGTAAGGATTCTTAGACTGAAAGAACACCCCTTTTTATGATAGGGGATTTTAGGTATCTAATAAAGATACAATGAATAGATTTAAATGTTATGCATATACATAGAGTACGTGAGGCTGATCCCCTCAAGCACTTATTCTGTAGCCAGTAACCAAAGGGTCAATTAGCTATTGATTCCATTGGAGTGTTATAGTTCAAAGTCTATTTGACTAGCAGTTATTCTAAAAGCAATCATTATCTTTGCTTATGATATTCATATTGTTGAATCCTTCAGATATTATATTGTTGAACCCTTTGCCAGACATTTTTCCATTCATCATGATATATCCTTATTGTTGTACTTAAACTTGTTGAGCAAACTTTTTGCTCATCCTTGCTATATCATGAATTATATTGCAGCTAAGCCCGAGACCTCAGGAAAGGACAAGGGTAAATGGAAGATGTAGGATTATTACGAGAAGCAGAATTTATCTTATGCTTAGTTTAAATTACAATTATGTAATGTGAACCCTAATATTTACTTTATGGTATGATTGTAAGATGATATTAAGGTTATCGTATCTTGGGACTAGTAACACCTATTGAATAAACGACGTACGTTTATTATATTCTACATTTTAGTTATCGTTTGTTGTTTAGAGGTGGATGTTTGTATTTTATCGTGATGACCGAACCGGGGTCGAGGAGGACACGGATTCGAGGCGTCCATGAGTTGGTATCGAGTCATGAGGTTATAAACGTTAGAAATACGAAACCTAGGTTATAACCTTAGTAGAAAACTCAAGTAGAGTATGTAAGTGATGGATTGAGGAAATCCATCAATTTTTATTGTGATACTGAGGTTGTTTATTTAAATCAAGAATGATTGATAGACGTCTTAAACTTCTTAATGCTAACATGGATAACATATCACATAAAGCCTAATAATTTTCTTCCTTTCCTCAGATCATGCCGCCTAGGAGAATTCAGCGGAATCAGAGGGAGGAAGGATCCGTTAACAATGGTGGAGGGGAAAATGTTGATCCAATGCAGAACTTCGTTAACCTGTTAACTGAGGCAATGCAAAAAGCAGACCCACTTGATGGTAGAGGGCGACCGGAAAACACTTGGCTAGCTTTAAGGACTTTAAATTGGTAGGACCACCAGAATTTCGGGGAACCTTGGATCCAATTGAAGCCCAGGCATGGATAGAAGAAATGGAGAAGGTGTTTGAGGTCGCATGAGTGGCCGAAGCACAGAAGACGAGTTTTGCCACTTTCATGATGAAAGGCGAAGCTAACTATTGGTGGAAAAAAAATAAAGGGCGAGCAAAAGAGGGAGTTATTCCTTGGGAGAGATTTAAGGAGCTATTCCTCGAGAATTACTTCTCGGAGAATATGCAACAGGATATGGAGGTTAAGTTTCTGGAACTGAAACAAGGTAGTATGTCTTTCGCATGATAATGTGGCGAGATTTAACGAGTTAGCCTGATTCGCTCCACATCAGGTTGACACGGAGGCTAGGAAGGCAAGGAGGTTCGAACTAGGACTGAAACCATGGGTGCAAAAGGCAGTGGCCGTGTTAAAGATCAAGACTTACTCCGATCTTTTAGAAAGGGCTATCATTGCCGAAGGAGGCAATGAAGCTATCACTCGATTCAAATAAGAAAAGAAGATAGGTCAGGAAGGGCAAAAAGGGGGAAGCAGCGAAGGCAGCAACCCCAACAAGTGTAAATGGATAGAGATCCAATCCTCTAGAGGCAATAAGTCCAGAAGGGAGGCTAAGAAAAGTATAAAGTATAACAACTGTGGGAGGAATCACTCGGGGGAGTGCATGAAAGGAAAGAGTGTTTGTTATCGTTGCGGACAACCGGGGCACATGGCTCCTCAATGTCCGAATAAGCAGAAGGGAGGATGTTTCTCGTGTGGAGCCACGGACCATCAAATTAAGGATTGCCCGAAGAAAAAGAGCGATGCAGCTAGCGGCAACCGCAACAACAATAACAACAACAACAATGGACTGAACATTGGAGGGCCAGCCAGTCAAGCCAATAGACCAACGGCACGAATGTTCAACATGACCGTACAGGATGCGGTGGAGTATAATGACGTAGTGTCAGGTATCATTCCAATCAATGATATAGATGCATACGTGGTATTTGATTCGGGTGCTACCTGCTCTTTTGTTTCCAAAGAATTTACTAAACGGTTAGACTTACCCCGTGAGAGATTAGAACACCCTATAAACGTAGAAGTAGCGAACAAGGAAATTATTCCTGTAGAATACATTCATAGGAATCGTTATACCGAATTGCAAGGATTTAAGCTCAAGGTGGATTTGATACCGATTCGTTTGGGGGAGTTCGATGTAATCCTTGGAATGGAATGGTTATCGGTTCACGAGCAGTTATAGATTGTAAGAAGAAGTGTGTACACCTTAAGACTCCGAATAAGTCAGTGGTATTTTATGGTAGTAAATCGCCGAGACCATCTCATTGTCTGACGATGGTTCAAGCACAGAGATTGCGTAGGAAGGGTTGTATAGGTTATTTGGCTCACGTGGTTGATACTCGATGAGTCGAGGGTGAACTGAGTCAGATACCTATTGTAAGGGATTTCGTTGATGTCTTCCCAGACGAGATTCTGGGATTGCCACCGGATAGAGAGATTGAGTTTGTCATTGATTTGGCACCAGGGATAGCACTGGTTTACAAAGCGCCATATCGTATGGCACCGGTAGAGATGAAAGAACTGATGGCTCAATTACAAGAGTTGTTAGATAAGGGATACATTCGACCGAGCGTATCACCGTGGAAAGCACCAGTCTTATTCAATATGAGTCATCCGATATGGGGATTTAAAAATGGGTTTTGTACCGGGTTCAAGGTCGATACAAAATTTGATTTCATGCTCTAGGGGTAGGCCAGGAAGTTCTTCAGGGAATACATCAGGAAATTTATTAACAATAGAAATATCATTCAAATCTGACATATTTTTGTTTGAATCTGTGGCATGGGCTAAGAAAGCTTGACATCCGTTTCTCAATAAATGAATAGCTTTATGGCTTGATATGACAGTGATTGACTTTAGTTGTTTGGTTGCTTGAATTCGCATAATAAGTTGGTTAGGAATATGAAAGCTAACAATCTTACAAAAATAGTCAATTTTAGCATGATGAGTAGTTAACCAATCAATCCCTAAAATCACATCAAATGCATGTATTTTCAAAGAGATAAGATCGCCAGGTAACGTACGGTTGCCGATTTGAATCAAATAAGACTTATAAACAGTGGATGTAATGAAGGTTTCTCCCAATGGAGTTTCAACAGATAAGTCAAAGTCTAATTTCTTCGGATTTAAATTTAAACGTTGAGTGCAAGTAGGAGAAATAAAAGAATGGGTAGAACCGGTATCAAATAAGGAATAGATTTTGCAAGAATTTATGATTAGCTTACCCGTGATAACCTCATTCGGGTTCCTCGCTTTTTGGGAGGTCACGACGAATGCTCTCCCTTGAACTACCGGTTTTGTCTTGTCTGGGACGACCTTTGGTTCCTCCTTCGTAGCTGGACTTAACTTTGCTGTATGACAAAATCAGGCTAGGTGACCTTCTCTTCCACAATTGTAACATGCTTTGGACTGCATCGTGTAGTTTGGACTGATGTATCCCTCCCCTCCGCATTTGAAGTATACGATCGGTGGTCGTTTTCTTTCTTTAACAACGGATGCTGGTGCTGACGTCTTTCCATCATTGTTGAATCTCCTCTTCTTGAAATTTCCACTTCTATTATCTTGGCCATGATTACCACCGAAGTGGTTACCATTTCTGGCATGTTGATTCCTCTACGTTTGTTGTCACCGCTTCGATGATCGCTACCACTTTAGTATTATCATTTTTTCACTTACCGCTCTCTCTTGGTTGGGTTGATTCATTATCACGCTCCAATAACTGAGCCCTATTCACAACATCTGAATACAAACAAAGTTTATGAGAAATGAGGTATTAACATATCTCGGGTTTCAAACCTCTTAGAAACATCCGCGTCATACGCTCCTCATTATCTACCAAATGGGATAAAAACTGGGATAACTCCGCAAACTTAGCCTCGTACTGCGACACGGTCATATTATTTTGCTCTAGGTTGTTGTACTTCTCCTAAGACATCTTGAGTGTGGTAGGCAGAGTACGCTTTACAAACTCCCACCAGTAATTTGCCTCTCTTCTCAACATGAAGGTGAAAAAGGGAACCTTTTACTCCTTGGAGCATTCCAAGACATCAAATATCTTGGTGATCTACTTTATCCACGTCTCTGCCTTAAGTGGTTCTGGCTTTCCCAAAAACTCTGGTGCTCCCAGCTCCTTGAACTTCTTAGCGGTGACCATCCGAGAGTTGCCAGTGTTTCCACCTACATTTTGAACATAAGTCTCTCTCGCCCGATGTTGCATGAATTGCATAAAGTCTCTGAACATCCCATCGTTCATCATTTGGTTGGTGTTGTTGTTTACCTGAGGATTATTGCCTTTCTGATGCACATTATCTTGGGTATTGATTGTTAGTGACTTAACGGTCTCATGTGCTTCATTGCTTATCTCAACATTTTTAGATGCCATTTTCAAACACTACCACAAAACAAGGGTTAATTGACATGCCACATATTATCCCTATATTCTGACCGACCAATTAAATAACAAATAAACTTAGGTAGGTCATACTAGCGAAGGAAATACTCGTTTCTCCCCTCCTAGTTCTAGTCTCACATCTCAGTTAGGGATCATATCCGTAAGCTTTGATACCAACTATGATGCCCCCAAAATAGGTATACATCACTCATTCCGAGTCACCAAATACATGGTACAGAAATCAAATACAAACTTTATTTATACAATACGACAAAATGTAGCTGAGAGTTTTTACAAGAATATTGTCTTCTAGACAATATCTAAACTCAAATGGAGTCCTCATTACATTTATTATCACACTATTTCATAGAATAGTGAGGACTACTATAGCCACCATCTCGGACCATCACTCCATTTTCTGACTAGTCCCGACTACATTCTCATTTCCTAAAGAGAACGATGAAAGCAAAAGGGTGAGCTCAACTAGCCCAGTAAGAAATATTATGACTAAGATAATGCAGAATAAATTATCGTTAGCCTTAAAATGACCAGTCTCATTTCATTCTTTAATTCAGGTATTAGGAGTAATTTTTATCACGACACGAAATAATACAAAATAAAAGAGTATTACCTCCGTTCCTAAAAGATTGTCGTTTAAGGTTTTGACACATGGATTAAGAAAGTATCATTTACCAAATAAACTTTGTTTGAAATTTATCACTATCCCTTTATGGGAAGTTGAAAACTATTAATACAAGGGAAAAAATTTCTTAAACAATGAGAGAAGGTAGGGGTAATATAGGAAAGTAAATAATTTATTCTCCTCGAAAGTTATAAACGACAAACATTTTGGAACAAATTTTTTTTTCTAAAACGACAATCTTTTAAGAACGGAGGGAGTAATTGTTAAGTGTAAATAATTTTCATGTTATAAATAAGTCGACATGCTTAGCAACATGTCATGAAGATAAATTTAACAAAAAATAAAAAATAACCTATAAAATAAATTTTCTTTTTCTAGTAACGTAATATTAGTTTTTAGAGTCCTTCTAGGGGGATATTTTTTTAGTGACATTCTAGTGACCTCTTTTTTTTGTAGTATCTTCTAAAAAATGTATAGTATTTATTCCAACTTGAATTTTTATAAAAAACAGTGTTTTAAGTGTAATTTGGATACATACAAGAAATAGCCTGTTTCTTGTATGTATCCAAATTACACTTAAAACACTGTTTTTTATAAAAATTCAAGTTGGAATAAATACTATACATTTTTTAGAAGATACTACAAAAAAAAAAGAGGTCACTAGAATGTCACTAAAAAAATGTCCCCCCTAGACTTATTGTAGTTTTTATCGATTGGTATCTATTATATATACTAAAACACAGTACATGATACCATAACTTGACATCTGTCATTCCCACAATTTAACACGTGTCCTGTCTAATTAATGTTCCTTAAGACTCTTAACAAAATTGTCCAACTAACATAACAAATGAGGATGAAAACAAATCCTAATTCATTCCCCTAAATTTTAGATTTATAATCCCCTAAATCACTAAAAATCTAAACTATTTTGATAATATCAACTGTTTTGATATTATCCTTTGTAATTTAATTATTATTTAATAAAATCACTACTTTATCTTAACACTACCCCCTACAATGTATATTCATCTGTTATTCTGGGTAAAATTTGATCATCGCACAACAAATAAACTGTTTTGATAATATCAACTGTTTTGATATTATCCTTTGTAATTTAATTATTATTTAATAAAATCACTACTTTATCTTAACACTACCCCCTACAATGTATATTCATCTATTTTTCTGGGTAAAATTTGATCATCGTACAACAAACTACCATGTTCTTATTATATTTTAATTTATTAATTATGCGTGGGGTGCTCAAAAATTGGGATTTTAGTTTTTTTAAAGAAGCCGGTTGGGCAGACTCTACGCAGACAACCGAAAAGAAAACCGAAAGTCTAATAAATACTTACAGTACTTCATTTACTCTCTCTCTTCACATGGTTATCACTGTTTTGTTGGTTTCTCAGTTCTCACAAGATGACAAACCAACATGTAAAATGTGTCTTGCACAAGTTAAAGGGCTAATCTATCTATTAAATATTCTCTACTGAGGTCCATTTATTTTAGCTTTTCTTAAATTAAAAAAATATGCAATACTAGTAAAATATGCAATACTATATTTTATTGGCTCTTATAATATTTTATTGGCTCTTATAATATTTTATTGCAATATGATTCGGTAGTTGCATTGTTGCTTGCACAAGATGACAAACCAACATGTAAAATTTTCTATTTTTTCTCAGTATATATCAACTCACTTTGCTCAGTTCTCTTTTTTATATTCACCATGGAGATCCAAGTTTAACAAAACAACTGTCCACATTTATTAAATCAAAACAACAACTCAACATTCAACAAGCACAAAACCAAAGTCTGGAATTATAAAAATTATTTAAAAACTCAACATTCAACAAGCAACTCAAAATATTTTAAAAATATTTAACAAGCAAAGATCTGAAGACAAAGCACCATAGCTTATTTAAAAAATTATTTAATTATTATTATTTATTAATAATTATATATGTCACCATGCATGCAGTATAAATCTAAAACCGAAGGCAAAAAAACCTAAGATGGATTATATATCGAACCAAGCATCAAACCGAGAATTTAAGATCGGTTTCGATTCTTGATTTTTCGGTATTTTTGGATCGGTACCAGTTTGATTTTTTCGGTATCGGTTCAGTTTTTTACCGATGAGCACCCCTAAACGTACATATTTATTATTAAAAAATTGAATAATCTCACGGTTTACGATTTGTCTTTATATAATTTATTAATTTATCTACTCATTTCAACAGCATAACATAATGGCCAGATTCCCGAGGCCTGAAAGTAAAGCCCATAAAGCCAAAATGCCAACACAAAAATCAATGGCTTGGGCATCTTAAAGCTTTGGTCAGCTTGGCAAATTAAATTGTGCAAACTACGGCGTCGTATTCGTAATACCCTGGTGACTCAAAAAACCCTACCGCGAAAATGAAAACCCAAAAGAATTTAAAAACATTTCAAAAGCCACGCGGGTAATCCTCGTCAACCGGTCTAAACCAATCAAAACAAAGACTCAACACCTATATAACCCCAAACCCGCAATTTCAATCCACCGTACGACAAACACATCCTTTCTCTCTCCTAGGGTTTTGCTATTCTGTACAGAACATTTAGATCGTCAGATAGAAGAAATATAGAGATGAGTTCGAAAGAAGGTTCAACCAAGGGTGGAAGAGGAAAGCCGAAGTCCTCGAAGTCTGTGACGCGTTCTTCAAAGGCCGGTCTTCAGTTCCCTGTCGGTAGAATTGCCCGCTTTCTCAAGAACGGAAAGTACGCCGAGCGTGTCGGTGCCGGAGCTCCGGTCTATCTGTCCGCCGTCCTCGAGTATCTCGCCGCTGAGGTATTAACTTTAGATATCTTTCTTTTGCATTTTTGTTGTTTTTTATAGATTAATTTGGTATATTGTTTAGGAATTGAGGGAAAAAGAGTTTTTATGCTTTCGTTTGATTGGTTCTGAAATTTTTGATTTTATTGGTTTTAGTTGAAGTTAATTTGAATAGAATAGTTTGGGAAATATGTTTTGATTATCTTAAAACTGCTATTTTGTTTTCTAACCGCAGCTTTGAGCTGTCAAGGATGGATATTATTGATATAAATTTGGTTGAATTGTCAGTTGATTTTAAAATTGATTCTGTTTTTGTTCTCTCCCAAGGAAAATAGACTCTTATTTTGGGAGTGTGGGATTTTGTTTTCTTCCATTTGGGGGTGTTCTTAGCTCTTGCTAATTTGGGGATGGTAATGATAATTATGGACTCAAGTTAAGTTCTATGTAATTTTAGTGAAATTTGGTATTTCAATTTTGAAATTGATTTTTATTCTTTCGGGTTTTGTTTTTTTACTTGTAATTTGTTCATATTTTGGTGGTTAGTAATCATAAAGATTGATTTTAATGATGGTTAATAGGTGCTGGAGTTGGCTGGGAATGCAGCAAGAGACAACAAGAAGAATAGAATAGTGCCAAGACACATACAGCTTGCAGTGAGGAATGATGAGGAGTTGAGCAAGCTTTTGGGTGCTGTAACAATTGCCAATGGAGGTGTTTTACCCAATATTCACCAGAATTTGCTACCCAAAAAGGTTGGCAAAGGCAAGGAAGACATTGGCTCTGCGTCTCAGGAGTTTTAGGAAGACATTGTGCTTAGTAGACATGTTGGTTTGTCTTCTCTTCTTAGCTTATTAGGAAAGAGAAATATGTTATATATAATATACCATGGTGTTTGATTATTTGGCGTGTGATGAGAATTTAGTTTTTATTTTTTTATCATAAAAATTATATATTTGTTTTGAGCTTGGTGCTTTCAGTTCAAGATTAGTAATTGGCATTTAAAGTTGTTTGATATTGGATGGAATGGTGTTGGTTCCTTCAAGAATGTTCCGCCCTTAAGGTAGATATGTTCAAATTCTATACTAAATATAATTTAAGACTTAGATTTTCTTCTAGTAGGAAGATTAAATATAATTTAGTGTATTTTTCGGTAAATCAAAGAGATTATATCAAGTAATAAGATTTGGTGGATTATAAAATTTTAATATATTTAAATGGGTGAGATGTTTAAAGAAGGGGTGAAGGGAAAGCTTGAAGAAGGAGATGAAGGTTTGAGAAGTGAAGAAGATGATAGTGAAGAAGAAGATAAGGGTAGAAGGGGTAGTGACTGATGAGTGCTCCAATGGATAGAAATTAGAATGGTTTTTTTGGATCAAAACGGTAATAAACTGATCAGAACGGATAGAAATTAAAAATGTTAGATTGTAAAAAATTTATAAATATGTACAATAATTAAATATATTTTATTATCTCTCAATTGAATATATCAACTTTTAGCCATTGTAAGAATTTTGCTAATAATAGTTTGTATTTTTATTATATTTGATTTTTGTTTTTTTACTTATAATATCTTTCTAATTTATTTTTTAGATGGAAAATCATTGTCCTACGATATTTTTTTTATTTATTATTATCTCAAGATTTCTTTCTTGATGATCTAAATTTATTGGATGAATTCTTAACTCAAATTGCTATACCAATTTAGACTCCTGAAAATGAGTAATAAAAAAACAGGACGAAAGGGAAATTACACAATTGATGACTTTATGTAAGTATGGATTCAATTCAAGGAAATGATTAGAAATATGGAAGATATTAGGAAAAAGTTCACGAATACTTTTATGAATATAAAAATTTTAAGTCTAAACGCAATTCTAATGCTTTGGTGAAACGTTGGTCAACAATTCAACTCGCAATTCAATTTTATAAGTTTATTCTTAATAGTTTATACTTAATACTTTGTAAATAATTTTTAAATTACAGATGTTCAATCCAAAAGCAATCATTTGGATTTATGCACTGTTGAAGACTATTAAAAGATGCACCGAAATGGAGAACATATAATAGTGGGAAAAAAAAGCACTCCATCAACTGTAAAACAAGTAAGCTTGGGTGAAGATGATGGTATTGAAAATACAATCTCTGTAGGATTAAAGAGGCCAATGAGAAGAAAGGTTTCGAAAGCATTATTTAAAAAGGGCAAAAGAACCGCTGATATTAGTACACATTTGGAATTGAGATTTGAGAAGTTTGAGTATCAGATGAAATTGAACCAACAAAAGAGACAAGAGAACATGGATAAAATATATTTTTAAGAGCAAGAGAAGTTGAATATCAAGAAAGCACAAGAGGATGAAAGGATCATGATGATTGACACCACTAACATGGAGCCAGAATTAGCTAAATATTACAAACAACGCAAGAAAGAAATCAAGAAAAGAGTTATATCTAGTACTTGACTTGCTTATTATTATAGAATAATGATTTGATTATTATTGTAGTAGAATATAATGGATTACGCTCCGCCATGTAGTGACCACAAGTGTTGAATAATATTTTCTTGAAGTTGAGAATTAACTTGATTATCTCTTATGCGATGATTGACTTCAATGAATTCAAGTAATTGTGGGGTATGTGACAACCGAGATTTTGTAATTTAATTTTAACATTTATTGGATTAAATAAATATTTTTACATGAATTAATTATTAGATTAAATAATTAATTGATGAAGTTGTGGTAGATTAATTTAATTATATGTGTTATATTTATTAAATTAATGTGGAAAATTTTTATTTTTTGAAGTATGTAATTATGTGAGCTTATTGAATTAAAAGAAATATTTAATAAGCTTTAATATTATTTTAATTAATTTAATAATTAATTAGAGAATTAATAATTTGGCATAATTAATAAATAAGAAATTATTATATTTTATTTAAATTAAATTAAATAAGATATTTGTTTTATTACTGTGCATGGATGTGACATTATTAAACTATAGTATAAAAGATTTATTAAATTAAGCGGTTATGATTCTTTTAAGAATAGCCAAACAAGGCCTTAGTGGAGGTTGAGGGCAGTTAACCCATGATCGGATTAACTGACCACGCTGCGTCAGTTTTGTAATTATATACGTCTTCCTTCTTTTATCTTGCTAAGTCTTTTATTTTCTAAGTCTGGCAAAGAAAATCACAGAGAGAGATTGAGAAATTGTTGAAGGAATTTGTGAGTTGTGTGATTGGAGAATTAATTGAGAAGGGTTTCATCTCTACTCATCTATACTTTGGGTAATCTCTTCAACCCAATTTTTATTTTACGTTATTAAAATTTTTAAGAAAATGGCTTTCAAATTCTGACAAAATCTCTGTAATTGGAAATTATAGTGATTATGTGGATATATATGTGATGATATGTTAACATAGCATGTTTTTATTATATATTATATGGTTCTATAACATCAGTTTCATAAAATATGTCGTATATTATTGCTACAAAATTACAGAGTATAGAAATATGGCCATATGGCCCTTACACGCAAATTTAATACGTTAAACATATAGTCTCATAAATTTTACACTTGTATATAATTATGCATGTCAAAACGAAGAAAATAAACTTCGAATGGACGGATTTGGTGTTATAACGAACCCGTGGTGTTAATTTTTATGTTGTGTTCAAAACCTTCAAGAACATCAAGAACAGTGAAATTACATATTTTGATTCTGTAAATTATGTGTTTTAACGTGATAAAATCATGCTAGAAAGGTTGAATAATGATTATGTGTATAAAATAATATCTGGGTATGTCTAATTTCATGTATGGATAAAGAAAATTGGTAGAAATTGACATATTACGCAATTTTCATGAATCGAGATTACGGTTTTTTTTGTTGGCGCATGGCGCATAACGCCATGTAAGCACAAGAACCAAAGCCATGAAGATTGAGCCTGAGCATGCATATGACGCCATTGTTCCAGTAGCCAGATGGCGTTGCCGCGCAGTGGTGAAACGAGCTTGATGATGGTGGCGCATGCATGATGCTACTCTGCGATTTGTTCAATAATGAGCAATTTAGTGGTTTTATTTTAGGATTTGTGATTGCAACCTAATTTAATGAACATAAAAATGTGTTAGTCATATAAGGTGGTAATTAATTAGATCCTTAACATGTCAATAACACAATTATGTGTGAATTGAATTATTGAACGCATAGTTAGCTTATTGTTCATAAAGTGTAAATTATGTGTCAATGAGTGTAGTAATTTGACTAAGTATGGTCATAATCAGAGTTAGACAAAGAGAATGAACTTGTGATGACCAGTTAGGTTATAATTAACTGGTATTGTGAATGTAAATGGTATGTAGGATTAAATCAAGGAACGTGTATAATTAACGTGTAATCTACGTACGACGCAAGTTTTCTAACCCTACTTGTTATCATTATATAAGTTTATAAATTTACCTCTCTACATCGAGCAAATTCTCATTATTATTGATCAAGTCTGTTTTGCTATATTAAAGTTTATTAATCTTTCAATGCACGATGCTGTTATACAATACTTATTCTATTGTATACCTCTTGAGATTTTATTTCAATTTAAATATCAGTTACGGTTGAACCTTGTTAGACTAGCGAACCCTTAACGATTCGACTAGTCCATAGTTGATGAACGTTCTAAATTTCAGAACCCTTGTTGAATTATCCAAACCAAACTTCCTTTGGTGCGGACTCTAATGTCAAACTAAGATGAACAACCCCGTATAGGGATTACTTATCGTTAAGCGTTAAGATATTGTGCATGATGATGGTACTAAGGGTGATCCCCTAAGTAAATGCGAGAAGAAGAGTCCATAGTCTTATGATATTAAAGGTTTCAAGTATAAACACTTGACAACCTAGGACATAGTTCAAGTCTTATGACCCTCGAAGTTCTTTTGATTCTTGTTATTCATTCTTGATTCAAAAAGCGAAGTTTTCCTATTTCGTAAGTCTTTGATTCATTCGCATGTTATTATTTTATTGCTATATTGTTATACTTGTGGGCAATCGTGCTCACTCTTGCGTAATAATAACATTGCAGTTAAGAACGAAAGATCGAACGAGCCTTCCACTAATAAAGGCAAGGGAAAGATTAACAAGTGATGAAGACTTGTTGTTTATGTGATTATGTATTTATGTTTCAAACTTGATGTTGTTTAAGACTTGTTATTTGTTTATGATTCCGCACAGATGTTTAAGGTTAGTTTAACCTGGGATTGTATTTGTTATTATTCAGATGTTGTAACCCCACAAGGGGAAGACTTATTTCTATCTATTGCATGGTTTGCATTTATTATCGGTAAATAGATAGACGATATTTGTACAGTGAACACCAAATCCCGCGGAAATGGAAGTACCCAGATTTGGGGATGTCATAGGGTACCCTCATGAGACACTTCTACAATTGGAATCTCGTCATGTGTATCATAGGCTGCTGGTTCTTGATTTTCATCTTGCTCATCCTTAATGATCATATTATGTAGTATTATGCATGCAGTCATAATTTCTTTTAGTGTTGTTTGATCCCAAAATCGTGCAAGACCACGAACAATCGCAAAACGTGATTGGAGTACCCTAAATGCTCGCTCAACATCCTTCCTAAGCGCCTCTTGAGTCTTAGCAAATAATTTTCTTTTATTTCCCTAAGGTGTCGAAATGTTTTTAACAAATGTTGTCCATGAGGGATATATACCATCAGCATGGTAATAACCCATCGTGTACTCATGTCTATTAATTGAGTAGTTCACAGCTGGAGCACGACCTTTAGTAGAGCAAAGAAGATAAATGATCTCTCTAAAACATTAATATCATTATGAGAGCCTGGTAATCAAAAAAATGCATGCCATATCCAAAGAATGTATAAAGCCACCGCTTTTAAAATAATTGTTGGCTCATGCACATGTCCAGAATACATACCATGCCACGCAACCTTGCAATTCTTCCATTTCCAATGCATGTAGTCGATACTCCCTAACATCACAGGAAAACCAAGCTCTTCAGCTTTTAATAGCAATCTAACAATGTCATCACTATTAGGGGATCTCAGATATTCATCACCAAAAAATTGCAATGACTGCTTTTACAAACCTTTTAAAACTCAATATAGTCGTGCTTTCATCGATTCCCACATATTCATCAACGAAATCTGCTCAAACACCATAGGCAAGCACCCGGATTGAGGCAATTAT
Source organism: Panax ginseng (assembly GCA_020205605.1). Classification (NCBI taxonomy): domain Eukaryota; kingdom Viridiplantae; phylum Streptophyta; class Magnoliopsida; order Apiales; family Araliaceae; genus Panax; species Panax ginseng. The sequence goes on from CM035133.1 coordinate 48,636,990, forward strand.
CTTTTGAAGAGAAGATAAACCGAATTTTCCTGTAGCATTCATTTTTTGGATAAAGTATGAATCATACACTTCAACTATTTGTTGAATTTAAAGGAAGAGTGGGCGCCGCATTCGAAACCTTCTCCGAAATAAATATAGGAGGTATGTAGGATGTTCATCAAAATAATCACCAAAAAGTCGATTATGACCTTCATGTCTACCCCGATTGTGAAGCCCCCAAAATAGGTCCACACGACCCATTCTGAGTCGCCAGATATCACACTACTAAATTCAAACACAAACTTCATTTTATACAACTATTAAGTTGTCGTGCAAAATACGACAACACATAAGCTGTGAGTTTCAATACAAATAACAGTACTCACACTCCAAACCAATGATACTCTACATAAAGGTACAGTCGATAGCTATTTTAGGAATTAAAATCTTTGGAAAATGCTTAAGGAATCCTTCATACATGGGAGGCCATGCATCTAAGTTATAATAGATATCATAGGACTTGAGCATTACCCTTGGTTGACCCAATAGACCCCAAAGAAGAACGAGAAGATTATTATCCTGTTCATTCCAATGGTGTGTATTTTCTTGCGATATAGTTACTTCAATTGTCTCAAACCGATGATTATACTCCAACCATACTCCAAGATTATATAGATAATGCTCATAGATATAGTCAGCAAGTGGATGTGCACAACCATATCTTATAATAACATGAGTTTGTATGTGGTCAGACATCATGTATGATAATAGAAACACACCCTTAAAGCTCTTAGTACAATTCTGTCCTTCTCATTCTAATGGGGTGTATTTTTGACGCTTTCAAAGTCGGGTTCTCATCACCCTATTGTTGTTCGCCAAAATCAATTATTAAGTGACGTATAAAATATGACACCCACATCTTAAGTCCTCAATACTATTATTAATTGTCATGCTGTTTTATAATGTATTGAGAAACTTCTATAGTCTCGGACCATCACACTATTCCCCTGTTATCCCCGCTTGACCCAGCTAGTCTCTTATTACCTGAAAGGAATTGTGAAGCAAAAGGGTGAGCTCAACTAACCCAGTAAATAATATTATGACTAAGATAATGTAGAACAAATAATCCTTTGTCCTCAACAGGGAAAAATTTGATAAAATATAATAGACAAAAAGTTTTAGATCAACAACTGCAGCGGAACCAACAATCCATTAGAAGAATCAAGTAGAACACAATGTCTACTATCTCTTTCAAATTAAAAGTCCATCATTAATATTTCATCCCTGTAATACCCTTCAACAGTTCTTTGTTGTACCCAAGACAAAGAGAACTTTCATCACCTGTCTTCACTTGAATTACCAAAGATTATAGTTAAATTCATAATTCATATTTATAATCATGTAAATCAACAGTCCATCTTTGCACTACGAGTCAAAGACACACAACTATAAAACCAATAATCAACAGTCCATCTTTGCACGTAAGCCAAAGATATACAACTGTAAAACCAATAATCAACAGTTCACAGTTCATCTTTGCACGTAAGCCAAAGATATACAATTATAAAATCAATAATCAACAATCCATCTTTTCACGTAAGCCAAAGATAACTTTTACCACATCATTTGTCTGTAACATTATAGGTCATGATCACGTCATACACCTGTGATGCCCCCAAATTCAGGTACTTGAAACCCAAATGCAGTGCTTCACGATACCATTTCTTTTAGCGGAATAATAATAATTTTGTCATAAATATCAAACTAAATTTACATATCAGAGTTGTCTAAATCCCAGGTACGCGACCTTAAAACATTTCATTACATGATAGATAATAAATATCACCATCTTATTTAAGTCTAGCTATTACATAAGATAACACAAACTTATTCTGACAGCATTCTTTTCCCTTTGTTCCTGGCAGAGCCCTCTGGTTGATCATACTTAACTGAAAACATTTAAATTAAGCAAGAATGAGCATTTGAGTGCCCAACAAGTAATAACAAACAATAAACATTAGCTGAAAGGATTAAATATTTTCTTTGAGTGACACTTCTATAACGAAGCAATAGTTGTGAAGTAACTGAAACAATTCTAATCAACATACCAATTCTATTTCAAAATTTTGAAACTACGTACTGACTATAAATGGAGATCAGTCGACAGACTATGAACATTGTTTTTTATTTTCGAAAAGGTTTAACAGAACTTCATCTATAAACCGTCATAACTTACGGGCACGGGGGGTGATAAGCCCATTATGCCCTGTATTGATCAATACTACATACCAGAACGATATTCTCGTTTATCATAACCGCCTTGGGCGCATGAAAGTTTCCCAGATTCGGGATGTTCGTACTAAGCCTGAATTCGAACCAAAACAATTTGGTTGGATATCATTAGGGTTCTATCATGTTCAACGATATTCTTAAATACGTGTATCAAAAAGTCAAATAGCTTAGACGACTTTTAATTAAGGTATACATACTGGAAATCAACAAGTATGTATCAACATGTACAATAATTATCCAAGTGAGGACACTTGTATAACCATACTTAGAATTCAACGAACATAATATATATATATATATATATATATATATATATATATATATATATATATATCTGAATCTTGTATTAATACGGTACTGATAAACAATGAACGAATAAAGTTTGAGAACTTGTATGAATATAAATGATTGGATACATAATCAATAACAATAGAGTTTAATAATCTGGCATAATGATAATATAATTCTGAAACTTTCTTACTCATGTCCATTGCATAAAGGAAATGCAAAGGTTAGGATACTTGCACAATGTAAAAGATAATTCAGATACTTGCCTATATGTGTCCATTGCATAAAGTTAATGCAAGAGAAAAGATACTTGCCTGGTCTGCTGCTTACACAACTTAGTTCTATCTTTAATTCAACAACCTATCATTTATAAGGTTGTTTTATTGATTAGAATAACATATCATAACACATCATACTGTTAGTCAATGCATAACCTAATCACATTGTCACATAGTTATATCAGTCATTAAGACACAAACAAACACTTATATAGTCAAATTATATAGGTTTGGATCAAATTCGGTAGCATTTTTGTGTACCGACGACTTTATCGGGTACTTATCGAGTATAAAACTCTAATCTGTATCTTAAATATTATTCTGGATAATTTAAATATCAATCGTATTATTTTTCCATGACTTATAATAATTTCAAATTAATTATTATAATTTATCATAATTTTTCAAACTTTGGAATCATTATTAAATGATTTAAATATTAAATAATTCTATTATCATTAATATTTAAATAACATCCAAATATTAATGAAACCATTGTTAAAATATTAAAGTTATTTATAATAACTCAAAATATTTTTAAAGTATTAATATTACCTTAAATGATTTTTAAAATATTTAAAATTATTTTTAAACAATTAGCATTAATATTTAAATATTAGGGTATTATTCATTAAAATATTAAAAGTCATTTATAATAACTTAAAATATCTTTAAACCATTTATATCCTTTTTAAATGATTTTAAATCAATAAAACCAATTTTAAATTATTTATTTAATATTATTATTAAATAAATCTAACATCATTAATATTAAATAATTAATAAAATTTATCTTAAAATATTAAAAGTTATATTTTATGTGAGACCCCAAATTTTATGAATAAAGATTTAATTTTCTCGAAATATTTTTTTTAAAATTATGGTGTGGATTTGAGATAATGTTATAGTTGTGGGTAATATTTATAAAATTTTGCAAAGTATGCAAGTTGTTATATAATATTCGATTGGTGGGGAAAATATTCTTTTTGTGGGGGAATATTAAATGCGGCGATACAATCATTAGTGGACTCCTAACGGAATTATTATTTCGGATTGAGAAAAGCGACAAAAATATTTTTATGAATATAACGATTTGGAGTTTCTACCGTTAAAACTGTTGAAGCGCTTGGTAGTAAAAGTCTGATGTCTGGCGTGGTTGCATAGTAGCACACACGGTATTGATTATTGATGCTTACGTGAGAAGTCACTCGGTTTTGTTCAATTATTGCTTGATAATTGTTGCATAGTATCTCACGTTATTTAATTCAATTATTGTCGATATTTTATATATTATTAAATCAATAATTGAGATAACAAAGTTATTAATGTTATTATTTGCAATATTAACGATGTTTAGAAGTTACGCAAGGAGAGGTTTGGTCACCTAATTTGCGGCGCATGATAGGAGAAATCCTTATTGGAAAGCCCCCCTTTTTCACAGGAGCGACACAGTGTCGATTAATAGTGTGAATTATAATAATGATGATGAAGTTTTGTTTTATTAGAAAAGTTTTTTATATAAAACAGAATACTTTTATAAAGTTATTCGTTTTATTAGATTATAAATAGAATATATTATATTTTATTTAAAATTTTTGTTTTATTAGAATATTTTATTGTAAACCAATACAGGACCGTCCGTTTAAAAGTAAATCAATACGGATAGTTCATGAATTAGTTCTTATTCGATCTATTCTCCTATAAATAGAAGCTCATTCCTTCATTATTTCTTACTTAATTCTTTGAAACTCTAGAGAGAGAAACTATAGAGAGAAAGAAGAAAAGTATTACGCTACTTCACTACTCCCCGTATCGACTTTTATTCTAAGTTAAATGATATTATTTGTTGTACTCGTAAAGGGTATTATTTCTTTCGTATTCATGAAGAGAACTTACATTATTCCACTCTTTATTATTACATTGGAATAACCAAAGATATCATGCGATTTCCCTATACTTGGTGAAATTCTTTTGTTATTCCATTCTTTATTATTATGTTGGAATAACTTTGTCTATCAAGCAACCGCATACATGGTGAAATTATTTTGTTATTCCATTCTTTATCATTACATTTGGAATATCCTATCGATGCGTATTACGCTCGACACAGTTCCATTAATTATTATTACATTGGAATAACACATGTATGTGCGATCTATCGCATGCATGGTGATTTCTATTGTTATTCCATTCTTTATTATTACATTTGGAATATCCGTCGGTCTTGTAATTTCGCGACGACTCGTTCCGATTCTTTATTATTGTGTCGGAATATCACATGCGTGCGTTTACGTATAACTTTGGTTCCATTCTTTATTATTACATTGGGAATAACACATGCATGCGATCTATCGCACGCATGGTGAATCCTTTTGTTATTCCATTCTTTATTATTCTGTTGGAATAACCTATCTATGTGGATTACCACATGCATGGTGAATGATCCTTTGTATTCATTCCTTATTAAATTGTGAAAATGATCTGTATACGTGGATTACCGCATGGCGGGAGAAAATCCATTTGTAATTTCATATATTCTATTATACTCAGTTGGTTAAAGTTTTGGATTCTATACTCCATGAAATTAGTGGAATATCCTGGATATTTGCGCTTCATCCAGTGTCTTTTCGTGAAAGTATTCTTCTGAGCATTCTTGAATTTTTCTCCACAAAGCAGTATCATGTTGACAATTTAGACGTTATTGGTTTCTGGATAAATTAATTCTTGAACTTGTTTTATTGAATTATTATGTCATTGTCATGATGAGTTATGTTGGTTATTATGTGAAAACATGAAAGTTTCTTAGAAATCACAAAGGGTTGAAAATCAGATTTTGGTGAAAATGGAACATGAAATTCAATTGACCATATCTCCTATTATATTTCGAATTTTTGAGTGTGTTCAAATTCTAGAGTTAGATCTATGAGTTTTCTAACTTATCCAAGTGGAATCACTGTAAAATGTGTTGTAGATTTTTGTGTGGACTGATTTTAGCAAAGGAGTCAAAAGCTGCAAATTTCGAAAAGGCTACTGCCCAGAAGTTTAAAAGGGCTGTTTCGGCCATTTAATTTGTGAGAAAAATTCTGGCCTTTTGGGACATGAAAATATATGGTATAAAGTACCTCATGTCCAAAAATGAGCTCATTCCGACTTAAAATGAGCAAGTTATGACTATTTCAATATTTAGGTTTTTCTGACAAAAAAACACTATAACCGGAGTTCTATAACTCCGATGACCATGAAATTTAAACTGGAAGATCACGTTAACATGTGTAAGATCCTCCCAAGATTTGGGAATTTCTGGAGTTAAACTTGAGGTAGCTAATTTCTTAAGAAATTAATTAGAAATTGATTTTTGAAAAAATAGTAAATAAATTTTAAAAATTCTGAGAAAAATATATGTTCAATATGGGACTATATTATGCTAAATCCCAGAAAAGAAATATTTTTGGGACTGATTTGGTATTTTTCATGAAAATAATCTAGTTATGAGTAAATGAGTTAAATATGTTATGTGAAGTAACAAAATTGGAAAATAGGATTTTATGGCTTGAAAATCCTATATAGGGTATATGCAGATTTTTGATAAGGGATTTGATCATTGGTGATGAAATCTTATGAGTATGACATTTTTGAATGATTAAATGCATTATTTGGTAAAGTATAAACAATTGAAATAAATTGTTTATAAGTTTTAAGTGATTAAAATATTGTTATAATATTAATAATATTAGATTATGAGTTTATTAAGTGATTGATAATATTTGGATAAATTTAAAGTCTTTAATATTTATCCTTGTTTGATTAATGCTTATATTATTGTCATCATCCTCATGCTTATATGGTGATATTTGGTTTACGTGCAAAGATGGTGCATTGATTATTGAATTGTATATCTTTGGCTTACGTGCAAAGATGGACTGTTGATTATTGATTTTATAGTTGTATATCTTTGGCTTACGTGCAAAGATGGACTTGGTATGATTATGACCAGGGATCATTCGGTATAATCATGACCTGTAATGTTATAAACGATGTGGTAAAAGTCCTCAGTGGCCTGTAGTGCATTGATGGACAGTTTTTGGTATGATTATAACCAGGAATTATTCGGTATACTCATGACCATTGATGATTTAATGAATATCCTTGGCCCGTAGTGCAGGGATGACTTGATGATATAGTTTATTTATTAAGCTGAGTCTCAGCGATAAAAATTGATGAAAACATTTTAAATCATAGAAGATAGTAGATATCATGCTCTACTTGATTTTTTTCTAATGGATTACTTATTCCGCTGCAGTTAAACTTGATGTCTATTGTATTTTATTAGTTTAACATTGTTAAAGACTAATGATAATTTATTCTGCATTATCTTAGTCATAATATTTCTTACTGGGCTAGTTGAGCTCACCCTTTCTTTCACTGTTCTCTTCAGGAAATGAGAACGTAGCCGGGACTAGTTAGGAAACGGAATGACGGTCCAGATGATAGCATTAGTAGTCCTCACTATGGCATGACATGCAATATATAATTGTATTGAAGACCTAAGATGTGTGTGTCGTATTTTATACGACACATAATAATTGATTTTGGTGAACAACAATAGGGTGATGAGAACTCAACCCTGAAAGCGTCAAAAGTGCACCGCAGTAAAATGAAGAGAACATAAATCTTCTCGTGTCCCTTTGGAGACTTGAAATATTTGCTGCTGTACTTTGTATGGCATGTATTAATTTGAGTATGAATATTGTCGTATTATATACGTTACAATATTTGTATTGAAACTCATGATATATATGTCGTCAGTATTTTTTACATTGTTGTATAATTAAGTTGTATTTGAATTTATGTACCATGTATCTGGCAACTCAAGATGGGTGATGAATACCTATTTTTTGGGGTGTCACATTTTATAACTTAGAATATCTTTAAACTCTTTATTTTCATTTAAAATGATTTTTATAATATTAAAATCATTTTTAAACTAATTTATTTAATATAATTATTAAATAAATCTAATATCATTAATATTAAATAAATAATGAAATTTACATTAAAATATTGAAAGTTAAATTTTTAACTTAAAATATTATTAAATACCTTATTATCATTTAAAATGATTTTAATATAATAAAATCATTTTAATTAATTTAGTTAATGCATTTATTAAATAAATTAAATATCAATAATATTCAAATAGTTACTAATATTTATGGAAAATGTGTCAAATTATTAAAAGTTAATTTTTATAACTTAAAATAAATTTTAAAACTGATTTTGTAATTTTTAGAATTTATTTTCTATTTTTAAATGATTTTTAGATTTTAATATAATTAAATTTAATAAGTCTGTCGCTAAAGCCTTTAGCGACAGTAAGTGTCGCCTTAGGTGTTCTTGAGGCTCAAGAACACTGACAATCAGTGTTCAAGAGGCTCCCTTTGACCATCTTTAACTCACTGCAATTTTTTTTTTGGGCAAGCTATGGCATGGATATTATAGTACTAAGGTAATACTACAATTATCAAATAAGTTCTGGACCAAAACATAACACTTGAGAAAGATATGAAGCCTTGAACAAGTCATCGAGTCATTCTTCATTTTTGGGTTACCGAAATGAAGAAAACGGTTAAGTGAGGCCTACTTTGAGCTTCCACTACTTACTGTTCTTGTATCCGTTTTGTGATATAAAGGTTCTAGGTTGTAGACACTATTTAAGATAACAAATCTATTACATAAAAATGGTATAACAACATTACAACAAGAAAATATACGCCGGTCAAAGCATGTCAGAAATCGTGCTCATAGGTTTTCTGGGTTACCCAGAAAACCGTTATCATGCTCAACCATGCTACTTTGACCGGTCACCACATTCTGTCTGTTATTCATTTAGGTAATCTAAAGGGATGATATTGTAGATCACATAACCGACTACAACTTAGATGCAACAAAAATAACAAAGAAACAACAACAAGCAAGATCCGAGGACACAAAGTCATTGTCAAATGCTTCTGGGCAAATCTGGTTTACCCAGAAAACCGAAAGTCATGGTCGGTCAATGGGGTTTGACCACCCATAACTTTCATTCTGAACACGATCTGAGCAAGATTCAAGTTCCAGAATACAGACCACATGTTATACTATAAGTTCAAACATGTAAAACACCAAGAACATAAACATGCTGAGATTTAGAAGGTCTGACATTTGTTGTCAGACAACAAAAACAAAAATTTTCAAATTTTATATAACATCAAATCCGAGCCTCTAGATGTTATGGATCTAACATGTACCAACCCAGATCACTTATAGGCACTATAAACAACATATTTTAACATTTAAACATAACATCTAACATAGCATACAAGATTGAAAATTTAGTTTAGGGTTATACCTTTCTATGATCAAATCAAGAATCTGAGCTTCTGATCTGCTATGAATGTTAGTGGGGCTCGTTTGTGGGACTGATTTACTACAGGTTTTTGTAGGTTTAGAGAGAAAAAAAAACTTTGGTTGAGGATAGGAGCATAAATGAGCTTGTAAAATGATTTCTCTCTCCAATTCTATTTATAATATGGTGAAATGTTTAGGGCTGATCATGTTTATCAGATTTGAATGATTAAAGTTCATCACTAGACCACATGGCTAGGTTGAGTTGGTTTACCAACTAAAGTTATGGCAACCTATACAAGTTATCTATTAAATAATACAAGAAGGGCAACTTGGTCATTTGGTACTTATTTTTAGTGGCAAAATTGGCAATTCATTCTAACCCTTAGGGTTTGACCCTAAGGTTCCCTAAGTTCATTATCTAGAATTGTGTATTAAGGGCAAAAATGGAAATCTTAGTCTCTACAAATGTGAATTAGGGTTCCCTAATTAAATTAGGTTTTCTAATCACTTAGGACTTATAAATTAGGCTTTATAATGTACTAATTACCATAAGCTTGCTAAATTAATAATTAGGGTTTAACTTAACAATTAGGGTTTTGATTTAGTAATTTGGGTTTCTAAATATTAATTAGGATTTACCTAATTAACATTAAACATAATAATGGTCATTAATTACATAACATATAACTTAACAAATCTTACAGTCATAGTTGACTTCTGTACTATAGTTTATCACTAATGTTAGGATTTTGTACTATTTTACTATAACTGTTCAACAAATTATATTACACACATACCATACATATTTATAGTAGTGAAATATAAATAATATTATATTCTTATTCTCATTCCTTATTCAAAATCTAGACTTAGGGTTTTGAATTCATATCTGACATAACCTTCATACATACCATTATTAATTGAGTTAAAATAATTAACTTAACTAATATAATAAAATACATATCATAATAATCATATCATATATACAATAATCATATTTTCATGGAAAATAAATAAGAATATAATCTAAAATGATCAATAATTCTTAAAAAGAATTTATTTACCATTATTCATGTAATAAATAATTTTATTTATCATATATATACATATACTTTACTTTGCACATATTCCCACCTTTATATATATATAAAAAACATTTATTCGCAAAATTTTTTATTGAAAATATTGGGTTATTACATCCACCCTCCCTTATAAGGATTCCGTCCCCTGAATCACCGCTTTAAAACTTATAGACACAAGGGCAAATAGCATACACAGTCATTTCATGTAGAGCTCGATCAGATTCGATCAAACTGATCTTTAACTATTCAACATAAAGCTTGTCTATCTGATTATACGGAAATTTGATTTCTAACAGAACTCAAATTTCTTTATAACATAATTTACTATATTTAAGAAAAATCATATATACGAAAATAAAATTCATACGAATAATACCCGGAGTTCCATCCCCGGCTGCTACAATATCCTGAACGGTCATGTTGAAGACTCTTGCGGTTGATTTCGTCGGAGTTAGTCCCGTTATCGCCATTGTTCCACTGCCTTTCCCCGCATTCAAGCTTCCTATATCCATTCTCCTTTTTGGACAGTCCTTCACCTTGTGCTCTATTGATCCACACAGAAAACACCCATTGCTCATCCTAGGATTGGGGCAGTTAGGAGAGATATGTCCCTCCTGCCCACACTTGTAGCACACAAACTTACCCTTAAGACACTCACCTGAATGACTCTTCCCACAATTTCTACATGCTTGCCTTGCTGCTTTTTCACACCTTTCTGCTTGACTTGGACACTCCCAACATTGTTCCACTTTCTTTTCTCACCCCTACTTCCATTACCTACTTCTATCTTCCCGGCTCCATCACCCTTATTCTTTCTCTCCTTATTGTAGAGGCTCATGGCCTCACTTCCCCCTTCAGCTATGATAGCCTTTTTTAAGAGTGCGGCAAACGTATTGATCTGCAACACCGCCACCTTATTGTAGAGCCAAGGTTTTAGGCCTAGTCAAAGCTCCTTGCCTTTCTAGTCTCCGTATCCACTTGATGCGGAGCGAACCTAGCTAATTCATTGAACTTGGCGGCATACTCCGCAACTGTCAAGTTCTCCTGCTTCAATTCTAAAAACTTTACCTCCATCCTAGCCTGCACACTAGTCGAGAAATAGTTCTCAAAGAACAACGTCTTAAACCTAGTCCATGCTATCACCCTTTCTCCTGCCCTAGCTTGGTTTGCCTCCCACCAGAAATTCGCCTCTCCTTTCATCATATAGGTGGAAAAAGCTGTCTTTTGCCCCTCATATACCCTTGCGACTACAAATGCTTTTTCTATTTCCTTAACCCAAGTTTGGGCTTCTATCGGGTCAGTGGTACCTCTAAATTCTGGCAGTCCTACGGCCTTAAAATCTTTGAAGTTTGCAAATCGATTATCTGGTTGATTTCTCGCGGTTGGCATTCCATTTTGCATGGCTTGAGCTACCATGTTCGTAAAATTCTGCATCAGGTCTGGTTGTTGTCCTCCAGCATTATTGACAGATTCTTTTGCCCTTTGGTTTCGAGTTTGACGTCTTAGCGGAATTTTCTGGTTAAATAAAACAAAATCTATATTTTATTAACTTACATTCTAAACCTTATCGTATAAGTTTAATATTTCAAACCTATTCCATTAATCAAACATAGATTCATATTCATTCAACTATCTCATAGTACATAACATAGTACATACTTCTTTAAACATCCGATATCCCTTTGTGACCATAAAAGTCGGGAATTGCTACCACAACTTACACCAAAGGTGAAAATACAGGCATACTTATCATATATACCACACCGAACACACTTATTCCTATAGTACTAATACTACTTATTAACTACGCCTTTTCCTAATCCTGGACACCCTTTCGCTCGATGACCTTCCAACCCACAAATAAAACAAGCACCTAGCTTAAAGTCGGGACAATGAGGAGAGGTATGTCCCTCACGGCCGCAAATATAACATATCTTTTTCCCTTGGTTATTATCGAATTTTCCTAAGTCGTAGTCTTGTATATTTCTTTTCCCCTTCTTGCTTGGAGCTGCACACGATATGTTGCTTTTGGCTCTCATCTGATCAATTTGGATTTTAAGCGTATCTTATTCTTCCATCGTTTTGATTAACGCCTTTCGTAATTGACTATTTAGTATCTTTTCTATCTCCCGCAACTTTTCCAGAAAAGAAACCTTGTTCCTCAGATTCTGCACCTCAGTTGATGCTTGATCAGTTCCAACTTCGGTGTCCGAATCATTATCTGTTAGTTCCACTATTTCTGGGTCCGGTACTATATTTTCCAAAATGATCACCTCATCAAGGTTATCTTCAATGTGAGCCTCTATTTCAGCTATTGGCTTTGATATTGGCTTGGTTATGGAGATTGGCTCCTTCTTTACGATCTTAGGGTATCCTAACCCTTTTCCTCCTGACATCTACACATAAATTATCCTGATTAGCATATATTATATACACACAACAAGTAAAAGCTTTATATAAGTTATCTTTTATTTGATTTAAAGACGAATTTATTCGATTCATCTCCTTTTAAACTCTATATGAGTTATTTTTACTTTCAACGTTTTCATCTGTTCTAAGGTTATAGCCTAAGGGCTATCCCCACCTATGGTTTCTAACCTTAAAGCTCTGATACCAACCTGTGACGCCCCCAAATACAGGTACTTGAAACCCGAATTCAGTGCTTCACGATACCATTTCTTTGAGCGGAATAATAATAATTTTGTCATAAATATCAAACTTAATTTACATATCAGAGGTGTCTAAATCCCAGGTACGCGACCTTAAAACATTTCATTACATGATAGATAATAAATATCATCATCTTATTTAAGTCTAGCTATTATATAAGATAACACAAACTTATTCTGACAGCTTTCCTTTCCCTTTGTTCCTGGCAGAGCCCTCTGGTTGATCATACTTAACTGAAAACATTTAAATTAAGCAAGAATGAGCATTTGAGTGCCTAATAAGTAATAACAAACAATAAACATTAGCTGAAAGGATTAAATGTTTTCTTTGAGTGACACTTCTACAACGAAGCAATAGTTGTGAAGTAACTGAAACAATTCTAATCAACATACCAATTCTATTTCAAAATTTTGAAACTACGTACTGACTATAAATGGAGATCATTGACGGACTATGAACATTATTTTTATTTTGAAAAGGTTTAACAGAGCTTCATCTCAGAAACCGTCATAACTCTGAACGCGGGGGGTGATCGGCCGTTATGCCTGTGATTGATCAATACTACATACCAGAACGATATTCTCGTTCATCATAACCGCCTTAGGCGCACAAAAGTTTCTCAGATTCGGGATGTTCATACTTAGCCTGAATCTGAACCAAAACAATTTGGTTGGATATCATTAGGGTTTTATCATGTTCAGCGATATTCTTAAATCTGTGTATAGCCGAGTCAAATAGCTTAGATGACTTTTAATTATGGTATACATACTGGAAATCAACAAATATGTATCAATATGTACAATAATTATCCAAGTGAGGACACTTGTATAACCATACTTACGTGCAAAGACGAACTGTTGATTGATAGCTTTGGCCCGTAGTGCAAAGATGGACATGTGTATGAAATGATCATGACCACTGGTGATACTAACGAATATCCTTGGCTCGTAGTGCATGGATAATTCGATGATGTGATTGGCAGGACTATGACCATGACCATTAGTTAACAGTTGTATGTCTTTGGACGAAGTGCACTTAGAGACAATTGATTGGTATGATCATGACCATTGGTTTATAGTTGAATATCTTTGGCTCGTAGTGCAAAGATAGACAACTGATTGGTATGATCATTGTTATTACATTTGAATATCTTTAGTTATTGGGGTAAGGATATTGAGTAAACGTTCTATTAAGCCTTTATGGCAAGGAGAAACTGTTGATTTACATGATTATAAATATGAATTATGAATTTAACTATAATCTTTAGTGGTTCAGGTGAAGACAGGTGATGCAAGTTCTCTTTGTCTTGGGTACAACAAAGAACTGTTGATGAGTATTACAGGAATGAAATATTAACAATGGACTTTTAATTTGGAGGACATAATATACATTACGTTCTACTTGACTCTTCTAATGGATTGTTGATTCCGCTGTAATTATGGTTGAAACTTTTATTATCTACCATATGTTCTAAATCTTTGATTTATTCTGATGAAGGCTATTGATAAATGAATTATCTTAGTCATAATATTCTTTATTGGGCTAGTTGAGCTCACCCTTTGCTTTCATTGTTCTCTTCAGGAAATGAGAACGTAGTCGGGATTAGTCGGGGAACGGAGTGATGGTCCAAGATGGTTCTTAGTAGTCCTCACTATTTTGTAAAATACTGTGATAATAATTATAATGAGGACTCCATTTGAGTTTGTATACTGTCTAGAAGACAATATTCATGTTAAACTCTCAGCTTATGTTTTGTCGTATTCTACATGACAATTGTATAATTAAGTTTGTAGTTGTATTCTGTACCATGTATTTGGCGACTCAGAATGGGTGATGTATACCTATTTTTGGGGCGTCACCGTTGGTATAAGAGCTTAGGGATATGGTCTTTGGAGGAGATCCGGGATTAGAACTAGGAGGGGAAAGACGAGTAATATCCTTTGCTAGTGTGTGTGTCCTACCTTAGCTAAATTTTATTACTTAATAAGTTGAAAAATTGTGATATGTTAATTAACCATTATTTTGAAGCTGTATTCTGAAATGATATCTGAAATCCAAGAGATGAGTAATAGAGAAATAATGATACAGAGGAAATGACTAGCACGGTATTCTTACCTCTTCGAACTACCAGGTACGTAAATTTCGAGGATGAAATTTCATAAGGAGGGGAGATTGTAAGACCCCGAATTTTATGAAATGAAAGTATTCAATTTTCTTATAATTATTATTCTATTTAGTAAATGGTTAAATTGATAAAAGGTTAAAGTTATGGGTGATATTTGAAAATTTTGCAAAGTAAGCAAGTTGATATAAAATATATTTTGTGCCGAGGAATATTTGTTTGGTCGGGGAATATTCTTTTTGTCAGGGAATATCCGTATGACGACACTATCATTGGTGGACCCCACAACGGAAGTATTATCGTAGTTAGAAAATGACAGAAATATCTTTTATAAAAATAACGACGAAAGTTTTACCGTTAAACTGTTGAAATACCCAGTGGTAAAAATATAGTAATACGCATGGTTGCATAGTAGCACACGATATTGATTATTGATGCTTACGTAAGAAGCCACTCAGTTTACTCTATTATTGCTACAATAATTGTTGCATAGTATCTGATGTTATTTGATTCATTTATTGTCATAGTAACATCTGCATAATATTTTATATTATTAAATTAATAATTAAGATGACAAAGTTATTCATATTATTATTTGCAATATTGACGATGTCTAGAAAGTTCTGTCGAGGAAAGGGGTTTGGTCACCATAATTTCGCGCCAATAGGGAGAAATCCTTATCGGAAAGCCCCCTCTTTCCTGAGAATAACCTGGTTGTTAAATATTGTGAGTTATAATATTAATGATGAATAATTGTTAATATATTAAAAATGTGTTTATTAAAAATAAATGATTTGTGGTAAATATTTATTCAATTTTTGATATAAATATAGGGATTTCTTATGAGGTGTTTGTTGTAAGTTTGACTTAGTATTCCATGGGAAGATTTACTAATTTTATGGACCGTCAATTGTGGTTTTAAGATCGAGAAATTTATAATTTAATTTAAATATTTATGGAATTAAATAAATATTTAAAATAATTTATTTATTGAGGAAAATAAATATTTGATGAATTGTCATGAATTAATTTAGTAGCTAAATTAATTAATGTTAATTGAATCGAGTAATGATAATTTTATTTGTTGGATTTAATTTAAGGAGATAATTAAATTAAATCAATTGCTTAATATTTAAGAAAATAAGTTAAATTAAATGAATTGTTTAATTTAATGGAAATGAATAAATTAAATATAGTGATGTTTCTAATTTATTAATTAAATTAGATATATAATTATTTATTAATGATAATAAGATTTTTATTATTAGTATTATAAGTTATTTAAATTAACTAAACTAAGTTATTTAAAATTAATAAAGTAAAAGTGACACATAAAACTATATAATATAAATAGTTATAATAATAATTTAGTTTGGGGGAGTTTTGGTTAGCCAAAACAAGGCCTTATGGCCTTTGGCTTATTTTTAACCGATTTAAACCTTTTTGCTTATTCAACTCGACGTTAGTGGGGAGTCAAATATATTTTCCTACGATCTTATTTTTCCTAAGGTTAGTGGTGAGTTGAGAGAGAAGAAAACACAGAGGGTTAGAGAGAATTTGAGTGTAATCTCTGCAAATTGTTGAGGGTTGAGGAAGGATTCTATCATCTTGCTAGTAGAGGAAATCAAGGTATAAACTATTTCCATTCTAACTTTTAGTTTTTATATATATATATATATATATATATATATATATATATATATATATATATATATATATATATATATATTCTATGTGGTTAGATATCACGTGAATTGTGATATGTATGTGTGTTCATATAGTTCTGCATAACTCTGTTAGTCATCATGTATACTTGATATTAGTTATCAAATTCGTGAGAAATTGGGTGTAGGAAGAAAAAGGAAAATCACAGTGCATGTTTGTATGTATTTTTCATATGGTTCATGGAAAAGTATCAATTTTAGTGGTCAATTTGTATGTGAAACTGTAAATTGACGCTTGCATATGGTAGTTCATCGAGATACGAACATAATATAATTTGAATGGAATGATTTGGTCAAATAATGAATTCACGGTGATGATTTTTGGGATAGACTATCAAAAATGGAGTTTTATATGAAAAACATGAAAATTGAGAAATTAAAATAGTTTTAGTTGTTGTTAAATTGTGCGAAGTGGTTGTATATGTTAGCAATCATGTTTATGATAGTTGTATATTTATTTTACATGTTGTTATCACTGTTTGGTGGGTGAATTTCATGTTAGTTGGGCTAAAGTTTGGCCATTGTTCATCGCTGCCTCTCTCAGTTTGTCTGTCAACACTCCAGAAGCACCAATTGCTTGCGCAAGGTGCAAAGTGCAAAGCAAAGGCAATTGCAAGCATGAGGTTCCAAGCCTAAGTGTGGCATGCATGCAATTGCCACACACCTCGAATCGATGATGTTGAGGTCTGCTTTTTTGTATGTCAGGCTTAATGGATTTATATTAGTTTAGTAAGCATGTTATTGATGTTGAGGCATAATATAAACTATAATATAGATTGTCATGCGTTATAATACAAAGTATAAAAAGATTTTGAAGTGATTGTTAATTAAGTTATATAATGAAACTAAAAGTGGTGTTTTTAAAAGTTAGAGATGAACGATTAAGTTATGTTGGCTCGTAATGAGATTTCAGATATGTGTTAACCCCATGGTTAGATGTTAAGTTAAGGTTATGACCTAAAATGATGGTTTAAACCCTAAAAGCTAATATTCATGCAATTAATTGTTGTTATGATTTCAATGGATATATGTAGGGTAATTGGAGATTATTTTACATTTTGTAGCTTACAATCAAGGCAAGTTTTCTAACTCTACCTTGTTATTATTGAGCAAGTTCTTAAATCTTAACTCTTTACATTGAGCAAAGCTTTCTAACTTCATTCTTTTCATATTGAATGCAAGTTCCCATTCCTAAATTATTATTGTGTAAGTTCCTAACATTGTTTATGAAGTTGAGCAAGCTTAACCTATCTTGCGTATGTTTGTACAAGCTTATGTAACCTAATTCGTTACATCGAGCGAGATTTAGTTTCCTAATTATTATTCAAAGCATATATTGTTCTAATACATTGATTCAAGGGAGATTGTTTTAACTCTTCTATAGCGCTTTGCATGTATATCATGTTTACTCAATTATATATTATTGTTATTCAATCTTTGACTTTGACAACCTTGTTCAAAGCTTTATCATTGTATTAAACCTTCAAGTAGTAAGCAAACCTTTATTAATTGAATTAATCTATATTCGAATAGTGTTCTAAAATTCTAGAAACACTGATAAGCTAGTTCCAAACTAAACTTTCTTTAGTGCAGAAATTCTAAATCCAAACTGAGAAGAACAACCCTAACATAGGGGATTTTGTAGGTGTAATGTTTAGATGTTTGTGCACAATACATGGTACAAAGGGTTGATCCCCCTAAGTATGTTAAGATGGGTCCGTATAGTCTAAATGATTGTTAAGGTTGGGTAACAATACCTAAGTACCGGGGACATAGTTCGTGGTCTTAAGACCCTCAGATAATTAAAGTTCGAACTTGCTTTCTATTTTGATTTATAGAACAAGTTCCTTATTGTTCAGCTTTCGTTGTTCACTCTCATGTTACTATCATTGCTACTTTCTATATCAGTGAGCATTTGTTTGCTCACTCTTGCAATTAACACTGCAGCTAAAGTGGAGAAAGTTGATGAGCCATCGACTAGCAAAGGCAAGGGCAAGATGTCCAAATGATGAAGACTTTTGAGAATTTTATTTTAATGAATTATGTTAAAGACTTGTTTTAATATGTGATGTATTCCGCAAACTTATGTAATAATTTTAAGGTTAGATTACCTAGGATTTATTTTGAGATGATGATGTAACCCTTTAATGGGAAAGATTATTGTTTAAGTTATTTAAATTATGTCTTTATCCTTAATTGATGGGTAGTTAGATGTAATAGTTTTGATAAGTGAACACCAAATCCTGTGGGAATGAAGTACCTGGATTTGGGGGTGTCACAGGTTGGTATCAAATCTTTAGGTTATGAACCTTAGGTGGGGAAACCTTAGGAAGTAACCTTTAAGGAAATAGAAAACATAGAGGTGTTCAACTCTTATCGAGTTTTGAGGAATGGATTAAGGTATAAATTGAAGCTAAACAATAAAAGACATTATGTACTATGTGTTAATAACTTATGTGCTCGCGACTATCAAAAAATGTTAAGTAAAACTTAAAACATTTTGTTGTCAGGGTGTCTAACGAAGGAGGATCCAGTCTAGCTAAAGAGGTGATACCTCAGAGACCTATAGATGATGAGCCCCATGATATTCATGTTGTGCGGGAACAGTTGATCCAGGAGAATGTGCCTGTGACCGATCCCGAGGAGGTTAGTTTTGAGGATGTAGAGGAGGAGGATGAGGAAGAGGATCCTGAGGAGTTTCCACCAAACTCCATATCAGCTGAGATGTATGACGCTCTGTATGACTGTAATATAGAATTACAGGACGAGGTCGAGGAGCTGAAGGAAATGGTTGAGATGCATCATGCCTCGATGGAGCAAAAGGATGCAGAGATTTAGGAACTTGATTTGAAACTTGGAAACACGGAGTGGGATCTGGTTCATACAAAGGGTCAAAGATGAAGACTGTTGGTAAAGAGCGAGAAGATGAAGACCGACATGGAGAAATTGAAAGATGATTTCAAGGAGGAATCGCCTAAGCTGCGTGCAAAGCAGAGAGGATGCGTGGATGAAGGCGACTCAACGTGTAGATCATGCTAAGGCTAAGGTTTAAGTGAAGAAAGCCAAAATGAAAGAGATGGATTATGCTTTTAATTCGGCGATTGATAGGGCCCAGGATCGAGTCTACTATTATCCACCTCAGTTTGAGAATTCGCCGTGGTTCGTGATGGATCGCAGAAATCACATATCGTCGATCATGGAGGAGGAACGCGGGAAGCCTTACGACGCCTTAATATGCCTAGATAGAATAAGATAGATAATAATATGCGGTTAAATTATGTGAATAAATAAATTGTGAATCCCTTATTTTGAGATAAATAAAGGGATAGTATGAGTATGTAATCCTGAAACTTGTTTAGTTTAGGAAAATGAATGTTTATAGCGGTTATGCTATTTTGAGTATGTTCTAAAAACTTTATGAATGAATAAAATATTAAATTTTATTTGAAATGTTGTGTTAAAGCTTTAATCTTGGAATGTTTAAGTTAAACTTTAAATACCCAAGAAGTTGAGTAATGTGCTAATAAGCATATATTTTAACAGAAAATGCCTCCTAGAAGAAGACAACCACGTCAGCAAGCACCTCCTGAGGGGTCTACTAATAATAACAACGAGACCAACGCTAATCCGGTTCAGCAGTTGGTAGCTCTATTGATGGGTGCACTTGCGAATCAACCGCAAGCTCAAGTCACGACTTTCAAGGAATTCAAAGCGATTGGACCGCCAGAATTTCAAGGGTCTATGAATCCAGTGGAAGCCCAAACCTGGATCATGGAAATGGAGAAGGTGTTCGACGTTGCTAGAGTTAACGAAGATCAAAAAAGATGCGTTTCGCAACTCGCAATGTTTATGTCAAGTCGATGCTAGCTATCGTGGAAAGCAAACAAGGTTCATGGAGGACAAAGAGAGGATAGCGTGGGATAGATTCAAGGAAATGTTTTTGAAAAATGTACTTTCCAAATGAAGTTCTCAAATCACGGAAGTACAATTTCTCGAGTCAAGCAAGGAACTATGACGGTGCTGGAATATGCTGCGAAGTTTAACGAGTTGGCAAGGTTTGCCACTTATCAAGTCAATACCGATGAACGTAAAGCAAGAAGATTCGAACAAGGATTGAAGCCCTCGCTTTACAGCAAGGTTTCAATGTTCCAGTTGAATACATTTGCGGCTGTATTGGAGAAGGCAATTATCGCGGAAGGTGGAAAGCGAAGTACAACCACCAAGTACAACCAAGAAGAAAAGAAGAAGAAGAAGAATGAGAATGAGAATAAGGTGAGAGGTGGTAGTAATGTTGGAAGTAATATATCAAAAAGGAAGTGGAGCGAGAATTCAACGGCGGGAGGACAACAAGGAAATCAGCAGAAGAAAAAGTTTGGAAGCTTGTGCAACTTGTGGGAAGAACCATACTGGGGTATGTTTGAAGGAAAGAGTGTGTGTCAAACTGTGGTCGGAGGGACACATTGCAATCAACTATTTTAGTCCCAAGAAAGGAACATGTTTTACCCGTGGTTCAAAAAGATCACATGGCTCGTGATTACCCTAAGAAGCCAAACGGAAGTGCAAGTGGCGGAAAAGGAAACAACAACGGTGGTGGTGCATCGACTATCATCGACCAAATTTCAATCAAGCCAACCCATCGCGAGGACTTTTCAATATGACCGCAGGATGATGTCAGATAGCCTAAGGATGTGGTGTCGTATCATTCCGATTAATGGTATTAATGCTTATGTACTATTTGATTCGGGTGCTACTTGTTCATTTATATCCCGAATGAATTTGCTCGTAATTTAGATTTGCCTCGTGAAGAATTAGAATTTCCTTAAGTATAGAGATTATGAAATAGGAAGTGATTCCTCGTTAAATTCATATATAGGAATTCAGAGTGGTTATAAAAGGTCATGAGATGATGGTAGATCCGATACCAATTAGACTTGGTGAATTTGATGTTATATCGAATGGATTAGTTATTCAAATTACGGAGCAAAGAATTGATTGCCAAAGAAAGTGTGTTAACCTTATGACTCCATCAAAGGTTGTGTTTTATGGTAAGAAGTCACCTCGACAAGCAAGTTGTCTGACGGTGATGCAAGCCAAGAAGTTGTTGAAATAAGGGTGTGTAGGATACTTAGCCTACATCGTCGATACGCAGAAGAAAAATGAGAGGTTAGAAGAGATACCGATCATAAGAGATTTTGCAGATGTATTTCCAGACGATTTGCCGGGTCTTCCGCCGGATCGACAAATCGAGTTCGTGATTGACTTACTACCAGGAACGGCCCCGATACCTAAAGCACCATACAGAATGGCCCCGGTAGAGATGAAGGAGTTGATGGTGCAATTGCAAGAATTACTCGATAAGAATATATTCAGCCGAGTGTTTCGCCATGGGGAGCACCGGTGTTGTTTGTTAAGAAGAAAAAGATGGATCGATGCGGACTGCATTGATTATAGAGAATTGAATAAGGTCACGATTAAAATAAGTATCCATTACCTAGAATCGATGACCTGCTCGATCGCTTGAAAGGAGCGAGGTATTTTCAAGATAGATTTGAGAAGTGGTTATCATCAGCTTGAAGGTGAGGCCGAGGATGTACCAAAAAAACAGAGTTCGTAAACTCTGTATGGTCATTACGAGTTTCTCGTTTATGTCTTTTGGTTTAACCAACGCACCGCAACGCTCATGGACTTGATGAATGTGGTGTTTAAACCATTCTTAGACAAATTTGTGGTGGTGTTTATTGATGATATATTGGTATATTCCAAAACCAAAGAGGAACATGTGGAACACTTGAGATTGATTGAGACGTTGAGAAAAGAGAAGTTGTACGCTAAGTTCTCAAAATGTGAATTTTGGTTGAACGTGTATAGCTTTCTGGACACGTTATTGATAAGGACAAAATTTTGGTAGATCCATCAAAGGTGAAGTCAGTAATAAATTGGGATCACCAAGACACCGCGTAAGTGAGGAGTTTCTTAGGATCAAGGTTACTACAAAGCGTTTTATTCAAGATTTTTCCAAGATCGCAACTCGCTGATTAATTTAACTAGAAAAGCGGTTAAGTTTGTTTGGACAGAGAAGTGTGAGGAAAGTTTTCAAGAATTGAAAGAAGAGGTTGAGTTCAAGACTGTGTTGTCATTGCTCGATGATACAGGAAATTTGTGTGGTATATAGTGACGCATCACATAAAGGACTAGGTTGTGTGCTTATGCAAAAAAGCAAAGTTATTATGTATGCATCACGATAGTTGAAAGATTACGAGAAAGGGTATCCCACTCATGACTTAGAGTCAGAAGCAGTGGTATTTGCCTAAAGATTTGGAGACATTATCTTTATGGAGAGAGGTGTGAGATATATACCCCACCATAAAAGTCTCAAGTATATCTTTACACAAAAGATTTGAACATGCGACAAAGAAGATGGTTGGAGCCGATCAAAGATTATGATTATGAGATTTTCTATCATCCCTAAAAGGCAAATGTTGTTGTTGATGCCTTAAGTAGAAGGGACGAGAGAAGTTAATGATGTTAATCGATCAAGAAAAGTTAGTGTCGAAATGGCTAAGATGGAGTTGGAAATTAAATATCCGATGTAATCCGATGAAAAGTTATTCTAGATGGGAAATAGTTCAACGTTGGTAGATAAGGTGAAAATGCACAACTTCGTGGATGAAGATCATGAAAAGATAAAATAGAAGATATCTGAAGGTGAGGAAAACAAATTCAAAATTGATTCGGAAGGGTTACTTTGATTCGAAGGGATAATTTAGGTTCCGCTAGTAACAGAGGTTAAAGAAGAAATTCTAAATGAATCTCACAACTCACGATATTCTATTCACCCTAGGAGTACAAAGATGTACCAGGATCTTAAGCATCATTTTTGGTGGCCGAATATGAAGAGGGATGTGGCTAAGTGTGTGGCGAAATGCTTATCGTGTCAAAAAGTCAAAGCTGAACATCAAAGGCCAAGCAGATTGTTACAAACGTTGGAGATACCATAACGAAAATTGGAGCATATCACAATGTATTTTGTGGTAGGTCTTCCAACGACTCAGCAAGGTTACGATGCCATTTGGGTGATTGTCGATCGACTGACGAAATCAGCACACTTTTTGCAAATCAAGATTTGATTTACCCTAGATCGGTTAGCAAAACTGTAAGTGAAGGAAATTGTTTCAAGGCATGGTGTACGTGTATCCATTGTATAAGACAGAGATCCACGTTTCACATCTAATTTTTGGAAACGATTACAAGAGTGTTTGGGAACATAGCTGAGAATGAGCACATCGTACCATCCCGTAATCGATGGACAAAGTGAGAGAACCATCCAAACACTAGAAGATATGCTCGAGCATGTATCATGGATTTCAAGGGAAATTGGGATTGGGATCTGACCATCCGCCATTGGTGGAATTTGCTTATAATAATAGTTATCACGCGAGTATTGGCATGCCGCCTTACGAAAGCGTTATACTACAGAAATGCGTAACTCCATTATGTTGGGATGAGGTAGGTGAACGCCACTATTGGGTCCGTAATTGGTACAAATGATCGTCGAGATCATCAAAGTAATTCGAGCAAGATTGATAGCAAAGACAAGATAGCCATAAGAAATATGCCGATCAACATCGATAAAATCGGAATTTGATGTCGGTAGTTATGTTTTCCTGAAAGTGTCTCCCTGGAAGGGAAAAATTGATTTGGCAAGAAAGGAAAATTGAGCCCTAGGTTTATAGGACCTTTTGAAGTGCTTCGACGAAGTTGGTGAAGTGGCGATGAGGTAGCTTTACCTCTGAAGAGTTAAACATATTCATAATGTTTTCCATGTTTCGATATTGAGACCATATAAGCCTGACTATAAACATGTTATAGAATATGAGCCCTTACAATTTGAGAAAGATTTATCATATGAAGAAGTCCCTGTTCAAATTGTTGACAAAAAAGAGCAAGTACTGAGGAATAAGGTGATACCTTCTGTTAAGGTAATCTGGAGGAACCACAATGCTGAAGAAGCTACGTGGGAACTTGAAAGCGTTATGATGAAGAATTATCCTCAGTTGTTTGCTTGATTTTGTATAGCAATCGGGGATGTAATCTTGTTAAGGAGGAAGAAGAATGTAACAAATAAATTTTTGAGTTGTGATTTCGGGGATGTAATCCTTTTAAGGAGGAAGGATGTAACGATCGAGAAATTTGTAATTTAATTTAAATATTTATGGAATTAAATAAATATTTAAAATAATTTATTTATCGAGGAAAATAAATATTTGATGAATTGTCATGAATTAATTTAGTAGCTAAATTAATTAATGTTAATTGAATCGAGTAATGATAATTTTATTTGTTGGATTTAATTTAAGGAGATAATTAAATTAAATCAATTGCTTAATATTTAAGAAAAAATAAATAAATTAAATGAATTAATTTAATATTAAATGAATAAATTAAATATAGTGATGTTTCTAATTTATTAATTAAATTAGATATATAATTATTTATTAATTATTATATAAGCATTTTATTAATTATATTATAAGTTATTTAAATTAACTAAACTAAGTTATTTAAATTAATTAATCAACTAAAAGTGTGACATTAAAACTATATAATATAAAGTTATATAATAATAATTTAGTTTGGGGAGTTTTGGTTAGCCAAACAAGGCCTTATGGCCTTTGGCTTATTTTTAACTGACGCAAACCTTTTGGCTTATTCAACTGACGTTAGTGGGAGTCAGTATATTTTCCTACGCATCTTATTTTTCCTAAGGTTAGTGGTGAGTTGAGAGAGAAGAAAACACAGAGGGTTAGAGAGAATTTGAGTGTAATCTCTGCAAATTGTTGAGGGTTGAGGAAGGATTCTATCATCTTGCTAGTAGGAAATCAAGGTATAAACTATTTCCATTCTAACTTTTAGTTTCGGTATATATATATATATATATATATATATATATATATATATATATATATATATATATATTCTATGGTTAGAAATCACGTGAATTGTGATATGTATGTGTGTTCATATAGTTTTTGCATAACTCAATTTGTCATCATGTATACTTGATATTAGTTATCAAATTCGTGAGAAATTGGGTGTAGGAAGAAAAGGAAAATAAATGTATGTTTGTATGTATTTTTCATATGGTTCATGGAAAGTATCAATTTTAGTGGTCAATTTTATGTGAAATCAGTAAATTGACGTCAGATATGGTAGTTCATCGAGATACGAACATAATATAATTTGAATGGAATGATTTGGTCAAATAATGAATTCACAAAGTGATGATTTTTGGGATAGACTATCAAAATGGAGTTTTATATGAAAAACATGAAAATTGAGAAATTAAAATAGTTTTAGTTGTTGTTAAATTGTGATAAGTGGTTGAATATGTTAGCAATCATGTTTATGATAGTTGTATATTTATTTTACATGTTGTTATCACCATTTGATGGGTGAATTTTGTGTTTGTTGGGCTAAAGTTTCGGCCATCGTTCATCATAATCTCTCTCTGTTTGTTTAAACAATGCAATTGCATGCAATTGCCAAGGCAAGGCAAAAAATCATAAGGCAACAAAGTGCCAAGCCCAACCTTAAGTGTGTATGTGCAAACGCGCCACACCCTCGAATCGAGACATTGAGGTCTCGCTTTGTTTGCAGGTCAGGCTTAATGGATTTATATTAGTTTAGTAAGCATGTTATTGATGTTGAGGCATAATATAAACTATAATAGCTGATTGTTATGCGTTATAATACAAAGTATAAAAGATTTTGAAGTGATTGTTAATTGAGTTATATAATGAAACTAAAAGTGGTGTTTTTAAAAGTTAGAGATGAACGATTGAGTTATGTTGGCTCATAATGAGATTTCAGATTGTGTTAACCTACATGGTTAGATGTTAAGTTAAGGTTATGACCTAAATGATGGTTTAAACTCGAAAGCTAATATTCATGCAATTAATTGTTGCGATTTCAATGGTGTATGTAGGGTAATTGAAGATTATTTTACGTTTATGTAGCTTACAATCAAGGCAAGTTTTCTAACTCTACCTTGTTATTATTGAGCAAGTTCTTAAATCTTAACTCTTTACATTGAGCAAAGCTTTCTAACTTCATTCTTTTCATATTGAATGCAAGTTCCCATTCCTAAATTATTATTGTGCAAGTTCCTAACATTGTTTATGAAGTTGAGCAAGCTTAACCTATCTTGCGTATGTTTGTACAAGCTTATGTAACCTAATTCGTTACATCGAGCGAGATTTAGTTTCCTAATTATTATTCAAAGCATATATTGTTCTAATACATTAATTCAAGGGAGATTGTTTTAACTCTTCTATAGCGCTTTGCATGTATATCATGTTTACTAAATTATATATTATTGTTATTCAATATTTGACTTTGACAACCTTGTTCAAAGCTTTATCGTTGTATTAAACCTTCAAGTAGTAAGCAAACCTTTATTGATTGAATTAATCTATATTCGAATAGTGTTCTAAAATTCTAGAAACACTGATAAGCTAGTTCCAAACTAAACTTTCTTTAGTGCGGAAATTCTAAATCCAAACTGAGACGAACAACCCTAACATAGGGGATTTTGTACGTGTAACGTTTAGATGTTTGTGCACAATACATGGTACAAAGGGTTGATCCCCCTAAGTACGTTAAGAAGGGTCCATATAGTCTAAATGACTGTTAAGGTTGGGTAATAATACCTAAGTACCGGGGACATAGTTCGTGGTCTTAAGACCCTCAGATAATTAAAGTTTAAACTTGTTTTCTATTTTGATTTGTAGAACAAGTTCTCCTTATTGTTCGCCTTTTTTGTTGTTCACTCTCATGTTACTATCATCATTACTTTCTATATCGGTGAGCATTTGTTTGAGCATTTGTTTGCTCACTGGAGAAAGTTGATGAGCCATCGATTAAAGGCACCGCAGATGTCTAAAGTGAAGAGAAAGTAATGATGAGTTTTAATATCGAAACTTAGTAATAAAGTTAGATTAAGGGCATGATGATGTAACCCTTTAATGATGAAGACTTTTGAGAATTTTAGTTTTTAATGAATTATGTTAAAGACTTGTTTTACTATCAAGTATATGATGTATTCCAAAAAAATTTCTTTTATGTAATAATTTTAAGGTTAGATGGATATTTTGAAACTCGGATAAATTTAAAGACGGGATTTGATTGATGTTTATATCATTTTGAGATGATGATGTAACGTAAAGTCATCCTTTAATGGGAAAGATTATTGATTTTTAAGTTATTTTAAATTATGTCTTTATCCTTTATTGATAGCTTTGGGTAGTTAGATGTAATAGTTTTGATATCCTTGAGCACCAAATCGATGATGTGATTAAGCGGGAATGACCATTAGTTACCGGATGTCTTTGGGGTAGTAATCGACAAACAATTAATTTATTACAGAATGAAATATTAACGATGGACTTTTAATTTAGAGGAGATAGTAGACATTATGTTCTACTTGACTCTTCTAATGGATTGTTGATTCCGCTGTAATTATGGTTGAAAACTTTTATTATCTACCATATGTTCTAAATCTCTGATTTATTCTGTTGAAGGTTATTGATAAATGAATTATCTTAGTCATAATATTCTTTATTGGGCTAGTTGAGCTCACCCTTTGCTTTCATTGTTCTCTTCAGGAAATGAGAACGTAGTCGGGACTAGTCGGGGAACGGAGTGATGGTCTAAGATGGTTCATAGTATTCTTCACTATTTTGTAAAATAGTGTGATAATAATTGTATTGAGGACTCCATTTGAGTTTGGATACTGTCTAGAAGACAATATTCATGTTAAACTCTCAGCTTATGTTTTGTCGTATTCTACACGACAATTGAATAATTAAGTTTGTAGTTGTATTCTGTACCATGTTTTTGGCGACTCAGAATGGGTGATGAATACCTGTTTTGGGGGCGTCACATCTCTACCCTAACATAAATCAAGATTCTATTCAATCACAAAATTCAAGAACACATGCTATTATGACTATGTCTAGAATCATACTTTATTTCTCGAATCCATACAAATCCACATTAAATTGGTGATCAAGCAATTCATAAATTAATCACAAATCACAATAGATAAACTAAATTAATAATTTATTAAACTCAAATCAAGGCATAATAATTGTCATCCAACATTAAAGATCCATTGCAAGCCTAAAAAGTAATTTAGTTCATAACTAATGAATTAAATACTAAATAAATAAAAGAAATCCTCATCCTGATTACACAAATTGAAATTAAAGAAGAATAGTAATACACCACCCTTCTCGCTCTTCAAATATGCAATCTTCGTGAAAATCACCTCTTTTCTTCATTCCACCAAAATCTTGCTCTTCGTTATAGATCTCTAAGTCTATGATCTCCTCTCTTTTTCTAATTCCCCAGCACTTAACACAAATTAATTCACTTCAGCTCCACCACCACCAATTCTAATCCATCTCAAATTCATCACATAGGAATTCTAATAAAAATTAAACTCCTAATTACACTCAACAAGTTTTTCAAACATAGAATCCCAATTAACATGAAATAACCTCCTTGACACACTCCTAATATAAACTTATTACATAAAGAAGTTAGATCTCCCAACACAACTCAACTTCCAGCAGATAAAAATAACACAGCTCCTGACCCGTCCGACCGGCGCTCCCCGAGCCGGGTTTTATACAACGACAGCGCGGCTCACACTATATGACTAGTAACTTTCCACGCCTGCAGCGCGCCCCGCGCCGCTTTGCTTATCATCATGGCGTGCCCCGCACTAGTCATGCAAATTGTTTAGATTTGCTTGAACTTTCTTCTAATGCTAACATTTTGATGTGCTCACTTAATATCCTACAACAAGAACAAAAACCCATTAAAAGCAACATGAAATATTCAAAAACTAACAATATAACAAGCTAAATAATGATAAATCGTAGCTTAAAAACCTATTCATCAAATTCCCCCAAACTTGAAACATTGCTTGTCCTTAAGCAAAACGATATGCAATGCAACTAACTACGCTAAAACTATGAATCCAGTATTAAGACAGTACATAGTCTACTCGAACAGTCTCAAAGAAATTAAGCAAACACAACAATACTTCATACCAAAAAATAATCCATAAATCCCATCAATCTTTGAATATTAACCTGTTATTACTGGTATAGTGTGTGTGTGCTCAACATCCCTGCTAACTGATGCAAATTCAAATTTAATACATAACAAGTCTCTGAGAAGGCATCATACAGTGTAAACTCAAGAATTTAAAAAACAGACGAGTTCCAACTAAAACCAAGCAATTACCAATATTAAGGGTCCAAATAGGATACTTATGCTTTATTTTTCAATCTCGAGGGCTTTTAGCTCTTATTTCCCGTTTTATTCCATTTTTTCTTTTAAATAGTGAGTGCGTTTTATGCTCCATCTCACATCTGTGTTTATGGGGAGTGCGTTTTACGCTCCTTCTCAACCCACCAAAAGAGTCAATTATTCATCTCGGGAAGGTTTCCCTTTTATAAATATAAGAAGCTTATATACCCCACTTTTTCCCCCAAACTTAGGTTCTTGCTTAATTCTTTGACTTCACTACCTATCCTTGTCATTCTCTTATTTAAACTAGCATTATCCTTTAGAGGTCCTTTATGTATCAATTTGAACTACATCCGTCAACTTAGGTGTTATCACAAGCTAACCTTATTATACCAGTTTCAAACAAGCAAAAGATCCAAATCATAACAAAAAATTACATCAAAGTTCTAATATTTGGTACTGTACTTGTCAACATAATTTCAATCTCATCATTGGCCAAGAATAAACTTTTACTATCTAATAACTGGATTTATGCAATTTAAACTACATGCATTTTTTTTTCACAATGAATGTATTAAACTAAAAGACATGAAAAACAAACAAATATAAAAGCTAAATAAACTAACTAACATGATTTTTTAAATTTTCACAAATTAACCAGGCAGAAACATAACCCCCCCAAACTTAAAGCAAGTAATGTCCTCATTACAACAAAATAAAACAAATAAAAATAGGAGGACTTCCCTGAAAGACGAGTCACTACTCGTCGTCATCCGAAGGAGGTTATGCTGGAAGAACAGGAGGAACATGCATAGCCACCGGATCTGCATTAGGATTGTATCGAGAAAATGCATCAGCAAGCGTGTTGAAAGCATTTGTATTGTACTGATGCATTAAATCTTGTCGTTGAGCCAACCAAAAAAATTGATTCCTTGAACAACGAGGTGGTTACTCTTCCATTGGTTCTGCTACAACTGGAGGTGAGGGTTGATGAATCATAATATAACCTTCTCCTCTTAGATGTGTTCTTGCCCCCTCCCATGCCTTGTACTTCTCAATTGTAGCATGATTGATTATAGCCATTGGTTGTTCAATAGGTTCAAAGGGATTCCATTGCACCCCAGCTTTGCGGCACAAATCAGTTATGAGAAATCCGTGCAAAAGGCCCCCCATAGTACTTCCCCGTAGCAATCACTCAATGGACTCTTGAATGCATTCAGCCATATCCACATTTTAGAATACAACGGAAATATTCACCCGATAATGGTGTGAACAATCCCATATAGCAGTCGTGCCCTTTCCTTAGTCACATCATTCTGGTGGCGTGTGGGCATCAAACGGACACAGATAAATGCATACCATGCTTTTCTATACCTACTTAGCGCTGAATGAGGAAAACTTATCTTTTCATTCGTGCTAGCTCGGGTAACCCATTGTGTTCCTGGTTTGCACAATCTTACAATCAACTCATCCAGGTCGAGCAAATCATCTTCATATTGTCCGTTAGTCGGTGTTTCCAGCTCAAAATAATCGTTTGATGGCATCGTCATGAAAAGACATCGGTTTACCCCGAACCATGACTACGTGATTGACATGCTCTATTGTGTTGGCATAAAATTCTTTCACTATGTTGATCACCGCTGGAAGTGGTTGCTCCACTAACTAAAACCAATTTTGCTCCACAATCATTAGAGCCATATCACCATCTAAGTTAGCGTCTGGCTTCAATTCTCGTTCTAACACCAAAGTCTTCTTGTCTACGTATGATTTGAACCTTGCCTCGGCCCCTTCACAAACAAATTTTGTGTGATCATACTGAGCCCGAGCAGTAGAGGTTGATGGACGTGGTCTCTTCTTTGAAGACATGGTGTTTTTGGTGAGGTATAGGCAAAAATTTTGGTTCAGGAATTTTGTCGAACAGTTGGTTGGCGTAAAGGCTAATTCCCCCAAACTTGCTTCTTGGAACTATCTCTCTAACTAAAGTATGAAATAAGGCAAAACAATCCTTGGGTAACCAATTCCCAAGGTTTTCCAACCAAATTTTACTAATAATAGAGAAGAAGAATGAGAAAGTAACAATTTGGGTTTACCTTCAATAAAAATTTTTGTTTCCCCCTTTGTATTAATGTCCCAATTTGTAAGAATTTTTTAAAAAAAGGAATTAGACTTAGTGTGGGAGTGTATTGCTTGTATGTAGAAGGAACGTGGCTACTTGCAGGAGTTGAGTTCATATAGGAGATGAAAACTAACGTGTATGGGGAGTTGTAGAGTTTGTGGGTTAATGGGAGAAGGAGTTGGGAAGGAGAAGGAGAAGTGGTGTAAAGGAGTTGTGGGTGTTATAGGAGTTATGGGGTAGTGGGAGAGTTTATTTAGGAAAAGAAATGGGGATTTTAAGTGTAATGAGGAGTTATTAAGTGGTTATGGTCGAATATGATGTGTTTAGATCACGTTCAATATCAAGTATCTCTGAGCGGCGCGGCCCGCGCCATGTATAGGCTCACATTAGTACGCCCCGCACTATGAGGACAGTATGTTTAATGGAAGTGGCTACCGCCGTCGTGTTTCAATGTACTATAAGCTATACTGCTACTGGTTGATCAGAAAGTAGTCGGCGAATTGGTGCGCCCCGCGCTTGATGTACACCTTATGTGGCGGGGCACGCCATTTCTGCAATGTCTTAGTGACTCTCTTTTTGCTTCATTCCCTACAAGCATATAATAATGAAGTCATTATTCTTGGGAAAAGAAATATCTAAGCTATACTATGAGCTAAAATGTACTTAGTAACAAAAATAGAAAAGGTTTAGAGCTTGGGTGTCCTCCTAAGTAGCGCTAGTTTTAACGTCGTAAGCCCGACGGTGCATCGACAAGTGTAATTGCAATGGCTTCGTTGTCGATGTCGCCACCCCAGTAGTGCTTTAATCTTTACCCGTTGACTTTGAAGGTATCGAACGGATTTCTGCTGTATAGCTCAATGGCACCATGTGGAAAGACTCGCTTAATAGTAAATGGATCTGACCATCTAGATTTGAGCTTTTCGGGAAATAGTCTCAATCTGGAATTAAACAATAGTACCGATTGCCCTGATTCGGCCTTTCGCTGCAAGATTTTCTGGTCGTGCCATTTCTTGACCTTATCTTTATACAACTTTGAATTCTCATAGGCTTGTAGTTTGAATTAATCAAGTTCATTCAATTGAAGTAGCCTCTTTTCTCTTGCTGTTGTTTCGTCGAAGTTGAGCTTCTGAATTGCCCAGTAGGCTTTATGCTGTAAGTCTACAAGTAGGTGACACGTTTTACCGCAAACCAATTGATATGGTGACATCCCAATTGGCATCTTGCATGCGGTCCTATAAGCCCATAATGCATCATCCAATTTTAGAGACCAGTCTTTTCTGTTCGGGTGTACTACCTTCTCTAAAATTTTCTTCACCTCCCTGTTGGAGACCTCGACTTACCCACTTGTCTGGGGTGATATGTTGTTGCAACCCTATGATTAACTATGTATTTTTCCAAGAGAGTTGTGGATGCTTTATTGCAGAAGTGACTTCCCTCGTCACTTATGATTGCTCTTGGTGTGCCAATTCGTGTGAATATGTTCTTTTATAGGAATTTTAGGACCACTTTGGCATCATTTGTAGGGAGTGCCACAACTTCCACCCATTTTATTACATAATCCACCGCAAGGAGAATGTATAAATTATTGAATGAGGGAGGAAAAGGCCCCATAAAGTCCATTCCCCATACATCAAAGACTTCTACCTCCATGATTGTGTTAAGTGGAATTTCGTTCCTCTTTGAGATGTTTCCCATCCGTTGGCATCTGTCACAACTAACTTACTCTTTGCTGATACGAACTTTCCGTATCTCATCATTTGTAACTCCTCATGAGTTTACCTTGTACTATTTCATAGTACATTCTCTTATAGCATCAAGCTATAACTATTCATTCATTACAGATCATCTATCATTTTATAACTTAACTAGATCACGTTGTGATCTTATTCTATAATCATCTTCTTTATGATTCCTTTCTTATTCTATGATCATTTTGGTTTTACGATCCTCATTACTTCTTCATTAATTACATTGTCTTGTGATTATTCGACTCAATTTTAACTCTTCAGGTTCTTCTTTGAACCCACACATATTATTTTAACTTGTTTCATAAGCATTCTCTGAATATATCATCAATTAAACTCTATTTGAGTTCATTATTATTATTAATTTAATCACCTTCATCTTGTAGACATCGTCTATTCATTAACGCTTACATCTTATTACTGGAGTCAGGTAACTCCAAATTCTTGTCTTGTATATGTCGTCAAGATTCTTCCTTGAATCTACTCATATATTTTAATCTTTGATTTATAAATTTTCAAAATTTATTTATTATCACTTAAACTCTATCTGAGTTTATTCTTTCATTATCTTCAACTTCCTTTTCTAAGGTTATAGCCTAAGATACTCCTACCTAATGTTTATAACCTACAGCTCTGATACCAACTATAACGACCCCAAAATTTATACAATTAAACTATCAACTTTGGTCGTTAATAATACGTCTAACTTCTGATTTTACATCATTATTCGATGTTAAACTTAATAAAATGCAGAATAATTAAAACTTTCCTATCTTCTTACTTTGATTCCCCGAATCAAAACCTATCATCTACACATCTCTGAATCAATTTTATTTTATGACTCACTTCATTAGAGTTGTAATATAAAATCTTACATCTCAGCTAGATATCCCTTATACATTGGGTAGCTCAAACTTTACAACTAAATATGAAATTTTACATCATAAATTAGCAAATACATCATCTAGAACCTTAAACATGGTTCAATTACTATCAACTCAGCCAAAGTATATAAATCTTCATGCATTACATCTGATTCATGTCTTTCAAGTAGCACATAGCATCACCTTGAATCCTTAGCCTGCAAAAGGGGTTATTTGCAAGGTTGAGCTCGACAACCCAACAATTTTAACAGTTTTCATGCATCACATAGCACAAAATAACATGCTCAAAATATATCTCATAATCATTGGACTAACATAACATACATGTTGTAGTTCACATAACAAATATAAAGATTGAGTTCCTTACTCAATCAATATTCATTACTCAATCAACCTAGTCATAAATTGACTTTAACATTTTATACTTTCAACATATATATAACACATCATGCTCTTTGTAATTAAGATTTAAAACAGTTAATCATCAAGTTTACATAGAAAATAGGAACTGAAAGACTTGCCTTGGTCGTTGTTTACTAATAATAGTTTAACAGCTTACAGCTATCTGCACTTCACGTGCCCTACACAATTATATAATCATGCACATCAACTATTAGTCACATAGCAATGCATAGTAGTTGTAATGTAAACTTTACTCTATATCTCATAATCCTTGCTATTATCAATACACAATGTTCAATTTGATTGTGTTAACTTTCGACTTATATCACACTATATTTCTTACTCAAAATTCATTCAAGGTTTAAGTCTTGCTAGGAATCATTACTGGTTTTATATTAACCCCATTCCATATCTTATAATACTAATTAACACATATGATCGATCTCTTAACAATTTAACCCTCAAAACCAATTACAAAGAAGAACCTTCAGAAAATAAAAACTAAAACTAAAAACTCCAAAAATTTACCTTTGATTCTTCTTTAAACTTAGAATAGATGATTAGCAAGCTTGGTTCCCTTGATTCTCCAAAATCTACTCTTCTATAGTTTCTCATAGAATCTCAATTTCCTCTCCCAAGCCCTCTCTCTTCTTTGTTTTCTTAAACTTAAGAATAATAGATGTAAGCCAAATAAACTGAAGAGAATTGTCTAACGTGCTTTTACGTGGGTTGTCAGTTAACAAAATAAAATATTTCATCAGTTTAAAAATATAAAGAGCCACTACGCCTTGTTTGACAAACACCCAAATAAGCTTCCTTAATCTATTTCCATTTTATTTCATTATTCATTTATATAATATGTTACACATGTCATGCCCCGTTTAATTAAATTCTAATATTTTAAATTGAATTAAATTAAACTTAATTCCTTAAGAAATAATATTGATCTTATCGGTCAAATTATAATTTCTATTCAACCATTATAATTATAACTTTATTTAACAAATTCTCACTTCTCTAATTTAATTATTTAATTAAATTAGAATATCATCATTATACTCGCGTAATAAAATTCGCATAAATCCCATCAATTTTATCACACTTAAAATAAATTATCCCATAATAATTTCCATCAAATATTTTATTTAATACCATAAATA
The DNA here is from genome assembly GCA_020205605.1 of Panax ginseng. Classification (NCBI taxonomy): domain Eukaryota; kingdom Viridiplantae; phylum Streptophyta; class Magnoliopsida; order Apiales; family Araliaceae; genus Panax; species Panax ginseng. Next base: position 48,673,439 of record CM035133.1, read on the forward strand.
TTTCAACTAAAATATTTATTTTATTCGATAAATATTTTAACTATTTACTTAGATTCACAATCATATTACATTAACATACCACATTTATATGTAATATATTACTCTCTCATTTTATTAAAACAAATATATACACATTAATTTATTATTTTAATTAAGTGAATTGCTCACATTATTTATGAAATTTAATTCATAACAATTCTAGTGCCAACAAGGCATAATAATCAAATTATATTATTTCATAATATAATTTTTAACTTGATTAAATTAACTAATATTATTCAGCTAATTTCCTTTCCGTAATAATTTTATTTAATTTCCTCAATAGTTAAATTAATTATTAAACCTCACTTTCCCAATATATGAATATATATTTCTCTTCACACCAGATCACATATTTCAAAATATATACATCTCATAATAAGAATTTTAATTATTAAATTCTTATTTTAATAACTTATGAAAATTCGGGTAGTCACACTAGCTGTCAGGGCGGAGGTACATCCTGTCCTCGGGGAGGGGTGAATGGAGTTTGTAGGTTGCTGGGATTCGGTATAGGTTATGAATTTCAAAGAGAGTTTGATCATCGATGGTGGAAATGGTGTTGATATGGGCGTAGTTTTCTTCATTGGAATATTCTTTTTACATTTTTTGGATTTCAAGCTCAGCTTTGGATGGGCGTGAAGTTTAGGGGGGCTGAGGAGTTGGTAGTGGTATCTGTAGTAGTAGAAGCAGTGACGATTATGGTGGAAATAGGGGCAATTAAAGCTGGGGAGGTGATGGTGGGGACATGAGTAGGGATGTTTGTGGCAATAGAGGTGACGATTGTGACTGAGGTGTAGATGACAGGGTAGATCTCAGCGGTGGCCGTGGTGGAAGCAGTTGAGGTTGGAGCACTATTTTTGGCTATTGATGGTCGAGAAATTAAGAGGTTTTGATGGTGATTTTCCGGAAGGGGGAAGTTGAAGGGAGGAGAGAGTTGCAGACACAGGAAGAGTGTTTTTGAATTCTAAGATCTAGAAAATGGCGATTAGTTTTAGGTGTACGGGTCTTTTGAAGTGACCGACCCTTTGCCTTTGTACGTTTTCCTAAATGCGGCGTAATGAGTGGTTTGATGGAGATGATGGTGGGACTCGATAATGAATGCTGGGTGAACTAATGTGTCCTATTTTGGACTTCGTGCTTTTTCATTTAATATTTAATTATTGGGCTTTAATTTCTACACTCTTTCATTAAATGTTCCATTATAAAAAATACTGAGTGGCAATGTTGGGGCATGGTTATTTGGGTCTGGATGGTTCGGTGAGCCATAGTCCACATGGAGGAAGTCTCCCCACGTAGGAGTCTGTTTTGGGCAGTTAGAGGACTTTAAGGATTCTAAGATTACTAGTTGCATTTAATTCCAATTCGTAGGGAAAGAGGCAGGATATTATTCGACTTCCTTTCTTTAAGGAGATTCACTTCTAACCCATTATAATATCTACCATAATGAGGAATTCTATTCTAATTCGGAATGAGGCGTTTTAAGAAGGTGTAATCATTATAAATACAGGGCTAAACCATAATTCTCAGGTAAAATATTATTTTTCAGCACTAAAGCTTTAAGCCTCCATTGTAAACTTTATTCAACATGTACTTATTCTAACACCAGAGTTATTCCTCGGCGGCCCAAGCCATTAAGTTTCTCTGTGTGATTTCATTTCTGTGCAGGATTGGACGTGCTATTGGTGATTGGGCGCATGTACGAACTTTGCATTAACAGGGATGAAACCACTAATTTGATTACTTGAGAGGTCAAGCCATTCTAGTTGGGTGAAGTTAGCCAGAAAATGAGGTAGCTTGCCTGTAAGAAGAAAGTTAGAAAGACGAAGTTCAATGACTACCTTTCTCATTGTAAGAAATGCATGACCAACCACAATGATTTTCAGAACGATCTACTGTAATAGGATATTTAAAATTATTACCCCACCAACCAATGTCGAGTAGAGCTTCCTTCTCTGTTGTTGATTGTTAATGCCAAGATCTTCTTCCACGTCCCAATCACTTAAGACGCTCTGATCCTGCACAATAAACACGATCAACACCAAAAGCTTGACGGCTTCGACCGTCGGGGGATAGCTCAGGCGTGAGAGTCAGTATAGGTGATCACAAGGTTAACAATGGAAGATAAAATATCTAGTGTATTGAGAGAGATGAAATTATCAGTTACCTATTATTGATCGACCACCTTGCTATCATATACTATCATTCCCGATTTACCGTGCCACCCACTCCCGTCTGACACCAATCCCCTGATCCTGATGATCTCAGCCGACTGCATCTATCTTACTCAATACCTCTGGTCACTATTTTCCACCGTCGGCCGACTATCATCCCATCCACATTAATGCATGGCAAAGATAACAGTCAATTATTATCTCTTGCCATCATTACCAGTTAAAGATATTTAGTTAATTGATGGGTTGGCCCAACAATCCGACCCAAGAGGATCCACTATTTTGACTCAACCGGCCAAGCCCAATAGAGATAACCCAAAAGGTTAACCAAATAACTCGGCCCAATATGTGAAATATCATGGCCCAACATTGCCCCCTAGTTTTTTATTGAACAGACTGTTTAATAGAAAACTATGAACGGTCCATGATTTACGGAAATGTGATAGGATTATTAAAGGCCCACAATAAAACCAACTGAAATCTAATCAGTAAATAGTATATAGTGAAATAAAATAAAACCGGAAGCCCAACTGAAAAGTCCAATTCGGCAGATACTTGAGACTTAAATCAGACGTTACCCTTTCAAATTCGTCATCATTATCAGTATTAAATGTGCCACCCCCGAGCCTCGTAAAAATGTCATAAATGTTCATATAAAAACTCCTTTTACCCCCAATTTGAATTTTTACCTGCTAATTTGAACTACCAGACTTTTGAGCTCTCTTCTTCTCTCTCGAACTCTTCTCCTTTCTGCAATTTTTCAACAATGGCTTCTCAAGAATTCAGCCGGGAAATCCCTCTAAAGGTAACTCCAATTACCTCGATTCCTCCTAGCCCTAGCCCTACTAAAGAAGCCTCGAGTTCCAACCCTAAGGTTGCCAATCCAAGTAAGAAATCTCTGCCTCTGAAACCTTCGCCGGAACCCTCTGATTTCTTCAAGAATAAGGAGCAATTCCCCCATGCCAACACCCCTTCATCTGTTTTTGAGATTGAACTGCGTAAGATTAGGACTCGTTACCATATCCCTGATACACACTTGGTACTAGCCCCTAAATCTGACGAGAGAATGTATCAGCGTCTAGAGGGTTGGATGGCCAGTCTAGTGACCTTGCTTGAAAAGGGGGTTCGATTCCCTCTTCACATTTTCTTTGTTACCCTCCTAGGGTTCATTGGTGTTGGGTTTGCCCAATTAGTTCCGAACTCCTATATCCACATCCTAGCCTTTATCGCATTCTGTCACGAAGTAGGAGTCAAACCCACTCTTGACTCCTTCTTCACCATCTACAAGGTCGGCTAATCCCGAGAAAGGGGATTTAAAGCTCTGAGCAAACATTCACCAAAGTCAGGTGAAAAGTTTGAGAGACGCTCTCTGGTTTCTACCCCCTTAAGCAACAAAGGATGGCACAATGGATGGTTCTTCATCAAGGGACCTGAAATCGCTTCCTTACCGAGCTGGACTACTCAAGAAAAGGTTTCTGCCGACTTTGGTGATATCCTCGAAAAGCGAGTAAACAGATGATAGAGCTTTTCGAGAACTTCCCAAAGGAGGAGTGGAAATATAGCCTTCTTACCAAGCAGGCCTGATTGTACGAGCATAAATATAAGTGATGAACTATCTTTTGCCTGACTTTCTAGAACTTTTGATAGTATCGATTCTGAATGACTTGTTGTATGTCTCTTGCAGTGTCTTTGATCAAGCCGAACTCTTTGGAGGAAAAAGATTTGGAAGATTTTTTTGCTGGGAAGTCTTCTGAAGCGAATGAAGAGCTCCCAACAGGAGAATCCCACCAAGCTGATCCTTCCATTACTGAAATACCTACTACCAAACCTCAAATCAATGAGCCACAAACCGACGACCCCATTCCACCCGAAGACTCACTTAAGCCTCGATGAAGAAAGAGAGCCGCTAGGAGATCTAGATTTATTCACCCAGAAATAAACCCTGAAACCAACCCAGAAGCAAACCCTTCATCTGTGCCCACTCCCACACCACCAGAATCTGCTCCAGCCAGGGGAAGTCTGCTTGACATGCCCTTAAATGAATGGACACGAGTCCTACGTGTTAAGAAATTGAGAACTAAGATTACCCCCTTAACTGCCAATGACCTTTGAGTCCCTTCCTCTTCAACTGACATTCCCCCAATAATTCCCATAGAAATTCAAGTCTCAGATGACAACAAGCCAATCGAACCCATACCCTCACTCTCTCACAAAAGAAAGCAACCATCTGATAGTCACCCAAGTTCAACATCTGCCGCCTCACTAAGACGTGAACCCATTCCTGCTCGGTCCCCATCTCCTGAAAATATTTACACTGAAACACCACCGCCTCCCGAACGACCCATGCCTTCACCTTCAAAGACTTCATCTTACGAATTTCAGAATGAGGCCATGGCATCACCCACGCTGTGGCCTTATTTCAACGCCAACTTCCCTTTTAAACTATACGATGCCTTTTTCTGAGATACTGACGATCACTGATTTGGAAATAGCTCAATCAGGGATCTGATCGATGAAGGCATGACATACCAAGCGAAGGTAAATGTCTTTCCTTTTAACTTTTTTACTTATCCACATGCTCAACTATTTGAAACTGATTGAATAACATTGGACATGTGTAGGCAAATGCTGTATTTGGGCATTTACACCCAAAATATATAGAAGCCAAAACCGAAGAAGATGCTGCACGTAAAGAAAATGTCATACTACAGTCGGCTTTGGCGAAGGCAAAACATGACAGTGACGTTGCACTTTTCAACAACGAGTGTCTTCGGAAGGATTTGGCTCAGACCAAGGAGGAGCTGAAGACGTCCAATGACGAACTGAAGTCAATCAAGGCCAAACACCAAGAGATTATCAATATGAACGTTGACTTAGTTCAGAGGAATGAAATAAGGATGAAGAAGAATGCAGATCTGAAGGCAACCAATAAGAGCCTGGCTAAATTAGTCGAAAATCTCGAGGAAAAAGAAGCCCGCCATTTGAAGAGAAGACAAAAGCATGAAGAAGAACTTCGGGAGCTTCAGGCCTTTCGGGATTTAGGTCCTCCTTTAACCAATGAGCTTCGTAAGCAGATCTGTGAAGAGTACCGTAAGTTAGATGAGCTGAATGGAGAAATTGTTAAGATGTACTCTGAAGGTTACGAGATCTGCTGAAGCCGTTGCAATGAAAAGCTAGTTGCGGCCAAGGTAGATCCGGCTCTTCTTGACTCTTCAGAAGGCGAAGGCGATGCTTAAAAATTATCTTACTTCTTCTTAGTGTTAGGATTTTGTGTAAAAATTTCCATCTTTTTATGTAATCGTTTAAATATTAATGAAATTTCAACTTTGTTCCTCATGACTTCTGTTTAATTCATTTTTTGTCAATAATTCAACATCAATCAATTTGAAAAATGTACAAGTTTCTCAACTTAAACTGTTAATCAAGCGAATCATATACCAGTTAAGTTAAAGAATAACATAAACCGAACTCAACACTTGAACAAAATAAAGTAATGCATACTTATCGTTACAGAAATGCGAGACAGATCATATAAAAGATTAATCGAGTCGAACCTCCTTGCACCATCGGGAATTTGTTTACCGCACAGGGTATAACAAGTTTATAAGAACATTTGTTTACCACACGAGGTAAAACAAGTATATACGGACCATGGAATTTGTTTACCACACAGGGTTCTAACAAATCCATAAGGACACACCTTCCGATAAGGCTACCATCGAATGGTCAGCGAGTCCTCCCGAACCACCTTACACCAATGAAGTTTGCTTACCACTCGGGGTTCTAGCAAATTTATAAGGACACACCTGCCGATAAGGCTACCATCGAATGGTCAGCGAGTCCACCCGAACCTCCTTACACCGATGAAGTTTGGATCAATAAAGAGAAGATGATTTGAGAAAACATGGATCTTTTATTGATGATGATTCAAAAATTTATAGACTTCTGGTATACTGACACTGATATTGTATTTACTGAAAGTACTTCCAAAGTCTACCGGTATGCCAAGTGTTGTTGATCTTTGATCTGTCCAATGCCCTCAACTGATAAGTTCCTGGTTTAGGTACTTCAAGTACTTCATACGGTCCTTCCCAGTTCGGCATCAGCTTTCCCAAGTTTTGAGGCGTAGATGCTTCGACTTCCCTGAGGATGAAATCTCCCACTTCAAATATACGAAGCTTTACCCCCTTATTGTAATGCTTAGCCACTCTTCGCTGATAGGCTGCCAATATGATCAAAGCTGTTTCCCTGACTTCTTCAAGAAAATCAAGATTGATCTTCAGCCCTTCTTCATTGTATATCTCCTTGTACCGACTGACCCGAATACTTGGAGATCCAATTTTAACTGGGACTAAGGCATCAGTACCATAGGCCAATCTGAAAGGTGAATCTCCTATTGTAGTCCTCGGTGTAGTTCGATAAGCCCATAATACGCTGAGAAGCTCCTCTGGTTATCTTCCTTTAGCTTCATCCAGTCTACGCTTGATCCCATTCAGTAGCGTTCTGTGGATGAGCTACCGAAGTCTTTCTGTGCTGAACCCCCAGCTCTTTTAAAAATGCTTCAAACTTCGATCCCACGAACTGGCGTCCGTTGTCCGATATCACCACCTTAGGAATTCTGAAACGAAACACTACTGACTCTGTAAGACCCCAAATAATTAATAAATGAAATTTAATTTCCTCTAATTATTATTTTGAAATAGTAAGGGTTGATTTGATTAATGTGGATAGTTATGGGTAAAATACGCAAGTATTTCAAAATAAGCAAATGGTTATAAAATATTCATTATTGTCGAGGAATATTCGTTTGGTCGTGGAATATTCGTACTGTCGGGGAATATTAAACGCGACCAAGTAATGACCATGTGTGGGCCCCATAATGGAAAGCGATTGGAGGAAGAAAACGACAAACATAAGTTTTTAAAAATAACGACGTAGTTATTCATGAATTTACCTTCTTTGGAATACCCGGTGGTTAAAACACGATGTCTGGCGTTGTTGCACAAAGAGACACGGTATTGCACCAATTATTGACTCTTACGTAAGAAGGCACTACTCAATAATGGTTCTGATAATTCTTATTCAAAGATTTTATTTTATTGATTCAATAATTGCTGCGTTGATATTTTATATTGTTGTTGTTTCAATAATTGTCATTACACAGTATTTTTCATTATCAAAGCAATAATTCATATTATCTGAATAATATTATTAGATGACATTATTGGCAATGTCTAGAAAGTTCTGTCTAAGGAGAGGTTTGGTCACCTAATTGCGCTACCAATAAGGAGAAATTCTTATTGGAAAGCCCCTCTTTCCTGGAACCGCCGGTTGTCAATATTGTAATTACGTAATATTATTTGTGAATAATTAATTATTGATTCATATGATGAGGAAAATATTGATTTTATATGGATATAGATGGAGAAAATTTTTAATGTGACAATTGTTGAAAATTAAAATTTTATCTTTTTACGATAAAATAATTCATTTAAATATATTATTATATTTTAATAATATAATAATGGTGATATTTTACAATGAATGTGTGATATACAGTATCTGAGGAGAAAGAGTATTTTTTGTTGCAATAAATGTTTAAAACATGTTAAACATTCCTGTGGACCCATTTATTGATGAAATTTGATTATAGCTTTGAAAAAATCGCTTCGTTTATGGATTTCGGTTATTTTACATTTGGGAATTTTGAAAAACTTTCTTACGCAAAGTTGTAGAGAATTGAATTTCCTATAAAAACACGCGAGATTCGAATTTTATGGCAAAAGGGCTATTTATTGTGAATTATTGAAGTTCGAAGTCTCAAATAATTGATTTTGGAAGTTTAAAATATTTTAAATAACAAAAACGTTTTTTAAGCTTGGTGAGGTGAGACCACATGTGGCATTTGAAGTCTTTGGGCAAATCTAGTGTGCGAGGAAAATTTTGTTAAATATATTATTAATATATTAAATTTTACGCTTTGGTGTTCTAAGCATTTTCCTATAAATAGGTGCTTAGGTTAGAATTGAAAAATCGCTAGAAAGCTGAAGTTGTCTCTCTCTATATTATCGGCGTATTCTTGTGAGTATTTTGAGTATACTTTGAGTATTGCTATACTGGTGCAAGTTCAAGTTATAGCCTATATCCGATTATTCCAAAGGAGAAATCTTTGTCTTTCCGAGGTAAGGATATTATTTTTTTCGTAATGATATTATTTCTTCAATATCATTATCTTTGAAATATTGATCTGAAGTTTTTATCAAATTTGGAACTTTTGGTGTCGGGGTTACTTATTCACGATAAAGACTTTATTCACGTATAAGGTCTTATTCACGAATACGGGCACTATTCATCGAAAAATGAAAATTTTTCTGTTCGTCAAAATATCTATTCGGATACTAGCTTTGATTGTATCCATGTTTTGATCATTCTTGAATTTTACACCACTATGATTATTTTTGAGGTATTTTTGGACGTGGATAAAACAAAGTACGAATCCTTAATCCTTAATCCTTGTCATTTTGTTTCTTTGGATTCGTTTCTTTAAAAATATTTTCATCATCCTCGAGTCTTAAATGATGATATTATTGAATATCTTTGGCTTTGTAGTGCAAAGATGAATGATTTATGATGAATATCTTTGGCACTGTAGTGCAAAGATGAATGATTTCGATGAATATCTTTGGCCGTGTAGTGCAAAGATGAGCAGTGTTTAGATGAACATGATCAATTGGTGAATGTCCTTGGCCTGTAGTGCAAGGATGAATATTTGATCCCAGATATATATTGATTGATGTTACAGGGATAAAAAAAAATAGACGATGAACTTTAAAATTCATACATAGAAGATAGTAGTTTGCATTCTTTACTTAACTCTTCTAATGAATTATTATTTCCGCTGCGAATATTGATTTAAAACTTGTTGTTTATTGTATTCTATTAGATTTTTTCCCTGTTGAAGACTAACGATAATTTGTTGTATATTATCTTAGTCATAATATTCTTTACTGGGCTAGTTGAGCTCACCCTTTTTCTTTTTGTTCCATTTTTTCTTCTTAGGAGGCGAGAATATAAGCGAGTCTAGTGGGGGTATGGAATGAAGGTTCTAGGAGAGTTGTTTAGTAGTCCTCACCATTGTTGTAAAATAATGTATCAATAATTATGATGAGAATTTATTTGTATGTGGATATTGTCTAGATGGCAATATCTGTATTTAAACTCACAGTTTTACTATTGTAATAATGAAGTTGTAGTTGTTTACATCTGAGTGTATTGACAACTCGAGAATGGGTGATGTATACCTATTTTGGGGGTGTCACGGTTGGTATCGAGCTTAGGGATATGATCTCTGGCGGAGATCGGGGAATAGAACTAGGAGGGGAGAGACGAGTAAATCCTTCGCTAGTGTGTCCTACCTAAGCTTATTTGTTAGTTGGTCAGTATATAGGGACATTATGTGATATATTGATTTCCTTAATTAACCCTTATTTTATGACAGTATTTGAGAATGTCGACTGAGAATATTAACAATGGAAATGAGACCGTGGAGACGCCTGTACTCACCAACGAAGAGAACGTGCAACAGGTTGGCAATGTTGCTCCTGTGAACAACATCATTGATCAGACGATGAACGACGCAATGTTTAGAAGCTTTTTGCAGTTTATGCAAAATCAGACGAGGGAGACTCGTGTTCAAAACATAGGAGGAAATGATAGCAATTCACGGGTTGTCACAGCCAAGCAGTTCAAAGAGTTGGGACCACCAGAATTTAAGGGAAAGCCTGATCCGATCATGGCGGAAACATGGGTCAAGCAAATTACCAAGATATTCGATGTCTTGGGATGCACGGAGGAACAGAAGGTTCCATTCGCCACCTTTATGTTCCATGGCGAAGCGCATTGATTTGGTGGGAACACATGAAGCATACCCATCCAATTGCGCAAGGCCGGTATGTCTTGGGAGACGTTTCAGAAACTATTTAATGACAAATACTTTCCTGAAAGTGTTTGTCATATGAAGGAAGTGGAGTTTATTAGATCGGAGCAGTAAACAACATGGCGGTGTCTCAAAGACGAGGCGAAGTTTGCGAGTTATCCGAGTTTGCACCTCATTTGGTGGAGAATGAGGAGCGATATGACGGATACGGATGTTTTACGAGAGGTTTGAAACCCGGCATACGTCAAGATCTCATCTCTCATAAATTTTCTCTTTATTAGGATGTTGTTAATAGGGCTTAATTGTTTAAGCGAGATAACGAGTACGGCCAACCGAGGTACCACAATCGAGGATCATCTTAGAGATAGCGATTAACAAAATAACAATAACCGGTGGAGAAAGAAAAAGGCAGATAAAAATGGTAACCACTCCGGTGGTAATCATGGCCATGAAAATAGAATAAAGCGAGTCGGGAGGAGATTTTAAAAAGAGGAGATTCAACAACGACCATGTGAAGACAGCGATGCAAAGAAGAATCTGGTTCCAAGGGAGGAGAACGACCACCGGTCATATGCTATAAATGCGGAAAGAAGGACATATCGGTCAAATCGCCACTAGCAGTTCGGGTATGCTATAATTGTGGAAAGGAAGGACATATCGCTTCGAGATTGCACGGTGCAGAGCGAAATCTAGTTCAATGGGACGGTGACTCAAAAGATCTATCCCGAGAAAAGTCAAAGTCAAGCGGTTCGGAAGAGCGTTTGTTGTGGTGGTCAAAATCGAGAACCCAAACGAGGTGATCACGGGTAAGCTATTTATAAATTCTTGTGAAGTTTATACTTTACTAGATACCGGTGCTACCCATTAATTTATCTCTCCTACTTGTGCTCAACGTTTAAATTTGACTCCGGAAAAATTAGACTTTGACCTATCTGTGGAAACTCCGTTAGGAGAAACTTTCGTCACATCCACTGTTTATAAATCTTGTCTAATCCAAGTTGGCACCCTTATCTTACCTGTTGACCTTATCTCTTTAAAGATACTTTCTTTTGATGTGATTTTAGGGATTGATTGGTTAACTACTCATCAAGCCAAAATTGATTGTTTTCGTAAGGTTGTTAGTTTTTATATTCCTAAATAACCTGTTGTTCGAATTCAAGCAACTAAACCATTAAAATCAATCACTGTCATATCTAATCATAAAGCTATTCGTTTATTGAAAAACGGATGTCAAGCTTTTTTAGCCCATGTTATGGATTTGAATAAAGACACGTCAAAATTGAATAATATTCCTGTTGTTATTAACTTTCCGACGTATTTCTGAAGAACTTCCGGCCTACCCCGTAGCGTGAAGTTGAATTCTTTATTGACCTTGAACCTGGTATAAAGCCCATTTCTAAAACCCCATATCGAATGGCTCCTATTGAACTTCAGGAGTTAAAGGTCCAACTACAGGAGTTGTTGGACATCGGTTTCATTCGTCCTAGTACATCTCCTTGGGGTGCTCCTATTTTATTCGTAAAGAAGAAAGACGGGAGTATGCGACTTTGTATTGACTATCGGGAATTGAACCATGTCACCATCAAGAATAGGTATCATCTACCTCGTATTGATGACTTGTTTAACCAGTTGCAAGGAGCACAATTCTTTTCAAAAATCGATCTTCGTTCTGGATATCATCAGCTGAAGATTAGAACTGAGGATATTCCAAAGACTGCCTTTAGAACTCGGTACGGGCATTATGAATTCCTAGTCATGTCTTTTGGATTGACTAATGCTCCTGCGGCTTTTATAGATATGATGAACCGAGTATTCAAGAAATATTTGGATCAGTTCGTTATTGTCTTTATTGATGACATCCTCATATATTCCAAAAGTCGTGAAGATCATGAGCACCATTTGAAGCTGGTACTACAAAGGCTTCGTGAAAATAAGCTATATGCTAAGTTAAAGAAATGCGAGTTCTGTCATGAGGAAGTAGCATTTCTTGGGCACGTGGTGTCAAAACATGGAGTATCTGTTGACCCGGCGAAGATTGAAGCAATACAAAGTTGGGAGCAACCGAAGACGGTGACTGAAGTACGTAGCTTTTTGGGTTTAGCTGGTTATTATCGGAGATTCGTGGAAGGGTTTTCTCGAATCGCTACTCCATTAACCCAGCTAACTCGGAAGGATACAAAATTCGTTTGGAGCAAAGAATGCGAGAAGAATTTCCAAGAGCTTAAGAGGAGACTTATTTCGGCACCTGTTCTAACAATACCATCTGGTACGGATGGATTTGTTATCTACAGCGATGCTTCGGACAAAGGGTTAGGATGTGTTCTCATGCAACGTGGGAAAGTCATAGCCTATGCCTCGCGACAACTTAAAGAATATGAGAGGAATTATCCTACTCATGATCTAGAGTTGGCAGCAGTTGTTTTCGCGCTAAAGATATGGAGGCACTATCTATATGGGGAGAAAGTGGAGATATATTCAGACCATAAAAGCCTTAAATATTTCTTCACTCAAAAGAACTCAACATGCTTGCAAATGACGTTGGCTTGAGCTATTGAAAGACTACGACCACACTATTCAATACCATCACGAAAAGCGAGCGTGGTAGCCGACGCAGAGTAGAAGATCATATGCGAGGAATGTAATGCGATGATGTCAAGTATACGCATAGAGCCAACTTTAATAGAAAAAGTTAAGGTTGCTCAAGCCACCCCAACCCGTAAATGATGATGCGTATGAAGAAGAAAGTACAAGAAGGTGCTATTCGAAGCAAGAATCGATGATGAAGGAATACTTGAGTCCACTCTGGACTTTGTGTTCCTAATGACTCGATTTGAAGTACAAGATTATGATGGAGGCACACAATACACCATTTGCAATCCATCCTGGAAGTACTAAAATGTATCGTGATCTTCGACATACATTTTGGTGGAACAATATGAAGAGAGAGATTGCAAAGTTTATCTCAACATGTTTAACTTGTCAACGTGTAAAGGCGGAGCATCAAGTGCCTAAGGGACCATTGCAACCACTTAAGATTCTGAAATGGAAGTGGGAACACATTACCATGGATTTTGTTACGGGTCTTCCCACGGTTTCTCAAGGCATAAATGCTATTTGGGTTATTGTTGATAGATTAACCAAGTCTGCACATTTCTTGCCGATACGGGAGACTTATTCTCTTGAATGTCTTGCTCAAATGTACGTAAATGAGATTGTGAGGTTGCATGGCATGCCAGTATCCATAGTTTCGGATCGTGACCCAAGATTTACTTCAAGATTTTGGGTTAGCTTGCAAAAAGCTATGGGTACGGATTTGCGATTCAGTTCGGCATACCATCCTCAAACGGACGGACAATCAGAGAGGACTATTCAAACTCTTGAAGATTTATTAAAACTCTGTGTCCTAGACTTCAAGGGCAGTTGGGATAAGTATTTACCATTGGTGGAATTCTCCTACAACAACAGTTATCAGGCAAGTATAGGTGTGGCTCCATATGAAGCATTATATGGACGAAAGTGTCGCTCTCCAATATGTTGGGATGAGGTGGGTGAAGCAACATTGTTGGGACCCGAGTTAGTACGTATGACTACCGAAAAGATCCAAATGATTCGACAACGTATACAAATGGCACAAGATCGACAAAAGAGTTATGCGGATCTTCATCGAAAGGACGTGGAATTTAGTATAGGGGATCATGTATTGTTGCGTGTTGCCCCATGGAAGGGAGTTACAAGATTCGGGAAGAGAGGAAAGCTCAATCCACGATTTATTGGTCCATTTCAAATTCTTGACCGAGTAGGTAATGTAGCCTATAGACTCGCGTTACCTCCGAGTATGTCTCGTGTTCATAATGTGTTTCACATATCTGTACTTCGTAAATATGTGAAAGACCCAAACCACGTTATTGAGTTAGAACCGGATGAGATAGCCCAAGACTTAACGTATGAGGAGGTACCTGTCAAGATCTTGGATAGGAAGGAGCATGTCCTACGCACGAAGGTCATACCACAAGTTAAAGTTTTGTGGAGAAACCATGCTATAGAGGAAATGACCTGGGAGTTGAAAACGGAAATGAAAGCGAGGTATCCTCATCTTTTCGAAACACCAGGTACGTACGTCAATTTCGAGGACAAAATTTCATAAGGAGGGGAGGTTGTAAGACCCCAAATAATTAATAAATGAAATTTAATTTCCTCTAATTATTATTTTGAAATAGTAAGGGTTGATTTGATTAATGTGGATAGTTATGGGTAAAATACGCAAGTATTTCAAAATAAGCAAATGGTTATAAAATATTCATTATGTCGAGGAATATTCGTTTGGTCGTGAAATATTCGTACTGTCGGAGAATATTCGTATGACGGCGCAGCCATGTGTGGGCCCCATAATGGAAAACAATTGGAGGAAGAAAACGACAAATATAAGTTGTTTAAAAATAACAGTAGTAGTTATTACTGCTATTAATCATTGGAATACCCGGAATTGGTTTAAAACACGATGTCTGGCGTTGTTGCCAATAGCAGCTGCAGTATTGCACCAATTATTGACTCTTACGTAAGAAGGCACTACTCAATAATGGTTACTGATAATTCTTTATTCAATATTTTATTTATTGATTCAATAATTCTTTGCGTTGATATTTTATATTGTTGTTGTTTCAATAATTGTCATTACGGTATTTTTCATTATCAAAGCAATAATTCATATTATCCGAATAATATTATTAGATGACATTATTGGCAATGTCTAGAAAGTTCTGTCTAAGGAGAGGTTTGGTCACCTAATTCTTGGCTTGAAGAAGGAGAAATTCTTATTGGAAAGCCCCCTTTCACAGGAAGCGCACTCGTTGTTAATATTGTAATTACGTAATATTATTTGTGAATAATTAATTATTGATTCATATGATGAGGAAAATATTGATTTTATATGGATATAGATGGAGAAAATTTTAATGTGACAATTGTTGAAAATTAAAATTTTATCTTTTTCTCGATAAAATAATTCATTTAAATATATTATTATATTTTTAATAATATAATAATGGTGATATTTTTATTATGAATGTGTGATATCTGAGTATACGAGGAGAAAGAGTATTTTTGTTGCAATAAATGTTTAAAACATGTTAAACATGCCCTGTGGACCCATTTATTCGACCGAAATTTGATTATAGCACGAAAAATCGCTCGTTTATGGATTTTCATTTTATTTTCTTTGGGAATTTGGAAAAACTTTCTTACGCAAAGTTGTAGAGAATTGAATTTCCTATAAAAACACGCGAGATTCGAATTTTCTGGCAAAAGGGCTATTTATTGTGAATTATTGAAGTTCTGAAGCTCCGAAATAATTGATTTTTGGAAGTTTAAAATATTTTAAATAACAAAAACGTTTTTTTTAAGCTTGGTGAGGTGAGACCACATGTGGTTGAAGTCTTTGGGAAAATCTAGTGTGCGTTGGAAAATTTTGTTAAATATATTATTAATATATTAAATTTTCTGCTTTGGTGTTCTAAGCATTTTCCTATAAATAGGGTGCTTAGGTTAGAATTGAAAATTACGCTAGAAACTGAAGTTTTCTCTCTCTATATTATCGAGCGTATTCTTGTGAGTATTTTGAGTATACTTTGAGTATTGCTATACTGATTGCAAGTTCAAGTTATAGCCTATATCCGTATTCCGGTGAAGATTGTCTTTCCGAGGTAAGGGATATTATTTTTTTCGTAATGATATTATTTCTTCAATATCATTATGCTGAAATATTGATCTGAAGTTTTTATCAAATTTAGAACTTTTGGTGTCGGGGTTACTATTCACGTATATGGCACTATTCACGTATAAGGTACTATTCACGAATACGGCACTATTCATCGAAAAATGAAAATTTTTCTGTTCGTCCAAAATATCTATTCTGGATACTAGCTTTGATTGTATCCATGTTTTGATTATTCTTGAATTTTACACCACTATGATTATTTTTGAGGTATTTTTGGACGTGGATAAAACAAAGTACGAATCCTTAATCCTTAATCCTTGTCATTTTGTTTCCTTTGGATTCGTTTCTTTAAAATATTTTCATCATCCTCGGTCTTAAATGATGATATTATTGAATATCTTTGGCACTGTAGTGCAAAGATGAATGATTTATGATGAATATCTTTGGTGCGTAGTGCAAAGATGAATGATTTCGATGAATATCTTCTTTGGCCGTAGTGCAAAGATGAACAGGTGTTTAGATGAACATGATCAACTGGTGAATGTCATTGGCCTGTAGTGCAAGGATGAATATTTGATCCCAGATATATATTGATTGATGTTACAGGATAAAAAAAAATAGACGATGAACTTTAAAATTCATACATAGAAGATAGTAGTTTGCATTCTTTACTTAACTCTTCTAATGAATTATTATTTCCGCTGCGAATATTGATTTAAAACTTGTTGTCTATTGTATTCTATTAGATTTTTTCCCTGTTGAAGACTAACGATAATTTGTTGTATATTATCTTAGTCATAATATTCTTTACTGGGCTAGTTGAGCTCACCGTTTTCCTTTTTGTTCCATTTTTCTTCTTAGGAGACGAGAATATAGCGAGTACGAGTCGGGGTATGGAATGAAGGTTCTAGGGAGAGTTGTTTAGTAGTTCTCACCATTGTTGTAAAATAATGTATCAATAATTATGATGATGATTTATTTGTATGTGGATATTGTCTAGATGGCAATATCTGTATTTAAACTCACAGTTTTACTATTGTAATAATAAAGTTGTAGTTGTTTACATGCAGTGTATTGACAACTCAGAATGGGTGATGTATACCTATTTTGGGGGTGTCACAGTTGGTATCAGAGCTTAGGGATATGATCTCTGGCGGAGATCGGGGAATAGAACTAGGAGGGGAGAGACGAGTAAATCCTTCGCTAGTGTGTCCTACCTAAGCTTATTTGTTAGTTGGTCAGTATATAGGGATATTATGTGATATATTGATTTCCTTAATTAACCCTTATTTTATGACAGTATTTGAGAATGTCGACTGAGAATATTAACAATGGAAATGAGACCGTGGAGACGCCTGTACTCACCAACGAGGAGAACGTGCAATAGGATGGCAATGTTCCTCCTGTGAATAACATCATTGATCAGACGATGAACGACGCAATGTTTAGAAGCTTTTTGCAGTTTATGCAAAATCAGACGAGGGAGACTCGTGTTCAAAACATAGGAGGAAATGATAGCAATTCACGGGTTGTCACAGCCAAGCAGTTCAAAGAGTTGGGACCACCAGAATTTAAGGGAAAGCCTGATCCGATCATGGCGGAAACATGGGTCAAGCAAATTACCAAGATATTCGATGTCTTGGGATGCACGGAGGAACAAAAGGTTCCATTCGCCACCTTTATGTTAAAAGTGGCGAGGCGGATTCTTGGTGGGAATCGTGAAGCGTACCCATCCAACAAGCTCGATTTGTCTTGGGAGACGTTTCAGAAACTATTTAATGACAAATACTTTGATGTCCGAAGTAGAAGACCCATTGGCATACAACGTCCATGAGCTCTACTTCTGCTGGAGAATCGCAACCGCTCTGTTAGACCCTTCAGCTTCTGTCACACCAACATCCGCCTCGAAAAACGAACATTTGACCACAAAATCAACCAAGGCCAGCCCTTTTATAGTAGTTCGGGGATGGTATTCTATGAAAAATTGAGACAACTCCATTGTCCAAGAAACCAATCTCCCTGAAACTTTAGGCTTGCTCATAACCTTCTTCAAAGGCCGATCAGTGTAAACTACCAGGAGCCGACCTTGAAAATAATGCCTAAGCTTTCGACTAGCTATCATCAAAGCAAAGGAAAATTTTTCAATATTCGGGTACCTGGTTTCAGTATCCCTAAGGACATGACTGACATAATAAACTGGATGCTACTTTCCCCCCACCTCTGGAACCAACACTACTCCCACTGCCAACGAACTAGCTGCCAGATACAAGTATAGGGGCTCAACAGGAATTGGCTTTACCAATAAGGGAACCGAACATAAGTACGCCTTTATTCCCTGGAAGGCGTCTTCACACTCCGAAATCCACTAAAACGTCTTTGCATTCTTCCGTCCTTTCAGCGTGTCGAAGAATGATAAACATCTTTCTGCCGATTTGGACATGAACCTCCTTAAAGCTGCAATCCTCCCAGTTAGACGTTGAACATCTTTGAATGATTGAGGAGTCTTCATGTTCAAAATAGCCTGGATCTTCTCTGGATTGGCTTTGATACCCCTCTGACTGACCAGATAGCCTAGGAACTTCCCTGCACCGAGCTCGAAGGTGCATTCAGTGGGATTTAGCCTTAAGTTGTGATGACGAACTATCTGAAAGCATTCCTCTAGATCATCCAAGTGCTTCTGAACGATCATGCTCTTCACTATCATATCATCAATGTACATCTCCATGTTCCTCCCTAACTACTTTTGGAAGACAAAGTTCATCATTCTCTGATAGGTGGCTCCCGCATTAATCAAGCCAAATGTCATCTTCTTGTAGGCATACACCGAATGGTGTGTAATGAATGTTGTCTTCAGAATATCCTCTTTGCACATGGCGATCTGGTGATAACCTGAAAAAGCATCCATAAAGCTTAGTAGTGCATACCCTGAAGTCGCATCAATGAACTGATCGATATGGGGAAGAGGATAGAAGTCCTTTGGGCAAGCTTTATTCAGATCTGTGTAGTCAATACAAACTCACCACTTCCCATTATGTTTCTGGACCGGCTCCATGTTAGCCATCCACTCCGGATAATCTATCTCAAAGATGAAATCAGCAGCTAGCAGCTTTGCAATCTCTTCATCAATGATCCGTTGTCTTTCTGGTGTGAAGATCCGCCTCTTCTGCCGAACTAGCTTCTTTGATGGATCCACTTCCAGCCTATGCTCTGATATCTTCTAGCTCACTCCGGGCATATCCTTGGGTTCCCAAGAGAAACTGTCTGCATAATAGCGAAGTAGTTCCATAAGGTTTGTCCAGAGAGGTTTTGACAGACCCAAACCTATCTTCACTGTTTTATCCTTCTTGCCAAGAATCAGCTCGATCTCCTCCGTTTCTCCCGCTGGCATGACTAATGGCTTCGAACTGCTTTCGGTAAAAGGCTCTATCTCTATTGCCATGGTCTGCTTCTGCTTACTGACTCTTACTCCCGAAGCAATCACAACATTTTGATAATAGCGTCTGGCCAGATCTAAGTCCCCTATTACCTCACCAACTCCATGTGCCGTTGGAAACTTGATTTTGAAGTGAGGAATTGATGTGACAGCTTGCAGTGCAGTCAAAGTAGGTCTACCTAGTATGGCATTGTAGGTCGAATCTACATGCACAACATAAAATTTACATGTTATTTCAACCTGCCGAGGAGCTGTGCCAAAGATTACTAGTAGCTCAATAGTTCCTGCCACTTTGACCGGATCATTGCTAAAACCATATAAGGGGGCCTCCTGCCAAACCTCCATCTTTTGCCCATCAAGATGCATCCTCTGATAAGCATGGGCATACAGAATGTCAACAGAAGATCCATTATCGATCATCATCCGCTTCATGTCCACCGAACCCACTTGTGCAGTTATCACCAACGCTCCCTTATGGGGTTCGATGAGCTACGAAGGATAATCGTCATCAGTGAAAGATAGGACTGTGCCTGGATACGGTCTCTCGGTCTTCGGGAGAACACCCACCATAGACATGACCGAGTCCAGATATCCCCTCCTCTTCTTCCCTACCAACTTTCCTGCCGTCCCACCGGTAATTACATCAACGACGTGCCTTAGTGACTGATTTGGAGCAGGTTTCACAGGTGGAACCGGTTGAACCACTTGAACAGTATGGTCATCATTCTGTTGTTCTTACTGATGATCCCTTTCGTCCACATACCGGACCAACACACCGCTTTGAACCTTCCTTTCCACAAAGTCCTTCAGACTACAACATTCATTGGTGTCGTGACCTGCGACTTGATGATAACCATAGAACTTCCGAGTATTACCTTGTCCGGGCTTAATGTTGTCATGAGGTGGTTCGAAGTACGGCTAGCTCCTGATCTGATCCAAAATTATAGCTCTATCCATATTCAGTTTGGTGTAAACCTTATTCACCTTCTAGGTAGGAGCAGGTGGGCAATTGCTTCCTTGTCGCCAGTTGTTGTTGTACTTCTTCAAACTACCCTCTGGCCGATCATTATTTCCTCCCCCTTCCTTTGATCACCTTCAGTTTTGGTATCTACCTCTTTTATTCGGGCTGAAGAAGGACGCTTTAAGCTATTCATAGCCTCCTCCACCACAATATAGCCCTCAGCTTTATCAAAAGCTTCGGCCAAACTCTTCGGATGGTGAAACATCAGCTTCTTCACCAAGTAGACGCCTGGGCTTCTTCACCTTTTTTCCTGAGGTCGACCCCGAGATACATGAATAGAGTGCACCGGCTCTTTCCCTTTTCTTTTTTGTACATCCCTGGGCTTACTACGTCTTTCAGACTGCACATAAGTAGACGCCTCGTCCTTCAACTCTGCCATCCGAAGCATCTGTTCGGCTATATCCTCCCTCTACTTTAGAAGAACTTCCAAAGCTTTATCTGCTTCGTCTGCCATCTTCGCCAACTTGGAAGCTTTGTCATCCTGACCACTTCGGTGCCGAGTTCTAGGCGGTGTGCCTTCTACTCTCTTTCGGCCATGATCACGCTCCTTATCAGCAACAAAGACTAATCTCTTTCTGGCTTTACCATGGGCTCTCGAACGAGAACCCCCTGAATCGTGTTTGGAAGCCGTGTTTTCATGGACACTCTTTGAGGGGCCCAAATGATCCCTGATAGAAATACGTTGGACAGACGAACTCACAGCCCTTGGCTGTCCCTCCGGTGTAACAGTTCTACTCCTCACCATCTTCCAACGTAGAACAATTGAAAGTTTGTGATTGAAAACTCAAAAGCACTAGAATACAGCCCTCCTTCTAGTGCCAATGTTAACGCCAAGATCTTCTTTCATGTCCTAATCACTTAAGACGCTCTGATCCTGCACAATAAACACGATCAACGCCAAAAACTTGATGGTTTCGACCGTCGGGGGATATCTCAGGCGTGAAAGTCAGTACAGGCGATCACAAGGTTAACAATGGAGGATAAAATATCTAGTGTATTGAGAGAGATGAAATTATCAATTACCTATTATTGATCGACCACCTTGCTATCATATACTATCATTCCCGATTTCATCGTGCGCCACCGCTAATCCCGACACCAATCCCCGATCCTCGATGATCTTAGTTGGTCGCATCCGACTCACCCACTACCTCTGGTCACTGTTTTCCACAGCCGGCCGACTATCATCCCATCCACATTAATGCATGGCAGAGATAACAATCAATTATTATCTCTTCCCATCATTACCGGTCAAAGTTGAAGATATTTAGTTAATTGATGGGTTGGCCCAACAATCCGACCCAAGAGGATCCACTGTTTTGACTCAACCGGTCAAGCCCAATGGAGATAACCCAAAAGGTTAACCAAATAACTCGGCCCAATCCATTCGGCCCAATATGTGAAATATTATGGCCCAACAATGATGATGAATTAGCAGAGGGAAGCAAAATAAGTATTACTAGAGGAACTATTTCACAAGTAGCACACTTCATTCTTTTTGTTTGGGCTAATGTAAAAGTAATGGATTCTGATCTTACACACATGTATATATATAATTAAATTTGAGACATGGTTAACCTATATCCGCCCATATCCATTTATGATTGCCCATTTACCACCCACCTAATTGTCAGTCGTATAAATCCCACCCATATATGTGACGCCCCAAAATCTCTGCACTCTTTACGACTAATTTGGTGCATCATTATCCAAATACATCCATCATACTTGCTTAATATTTAAGCATCATTTTCTTATACAATCACTACCTTTCTCATCATAACGTTAAATAAAAATCCATTCAATCTTCCTCAGGTCTCAACAATAATGAAACTAGGGGGCGGGGGCATCTGCCTCGATAAAAGCAGCAGAGGAGAACTAGGGGCGGCGACGGAAGGGGCGCCGACCACTCTTCGACCGCTCAAGGCCTTAGGTGGGAAATTTTGACAAAGACTTTTGAATTTAGATGGTGGTGGGTAATCACCGATTTATGAAAGGAAAATATAATAATATAACTTAAATTTTTAGGAGATAATGGAGTCATGGAGAGGAGAGAGAAACTGATGATGATGATGATGATGTTTTTAATGAGTTTGAAATTACTATTTAAATAAAATTAGTTTTTTAATTTTAACCCATGCCAGGCGCATGGCTAATTTGTTTTATTTAATATAATTAATATTTATACATATTTAAGGTGTTAATTAATGTTTTGAAAAAAATTAGTAAGATTTCCTTATAACAATGATTCAAGTAACAACCATAACACAATAAAAATTACAAAAATAAGGATAAAAATACATACATTTGAACCATGTACCTAAGAGGTGTGAAATTTGTTTTTTAAAATTGTGCACATGTTATGTTTGATAAATGTTCTCTAAGAGGTTGTCAAGCATAAATAAGAAGATTTGGTCAAGTTTGTGATTAAGAAATTCTTTATATATGTTTTATAAAGTAAGTCAACTTATTTTGGTTGGGTGAGCCAAAACAAGTTTGTAAGAATTGAATGAGTTAGGCTCTGTTGAAAAACTGTTTCAGCTAGGTAGTTTTAAATTCTTATAAAACCTATCTAAGATGCTTGTTTTAGTAGGTTTATATTTTTTTTTAAAAAGTATGATATGCCTTCTACAACATATTAAAAGTTGGTTTATATTGGATGTACGGTTTAAAAGATAGAAAATCGCAAAGTAGCTACTATTGGATGTTAGAGTTCTTTCAATTAATTAATTTTTTATTGGGCCGCTAATATACTTTTCATTTTTTTCAATCTGGGTCAAAATTAAACTTAAGGACCTTAACTCCGCTCCCTCGTCACTGTAACCTACACATCGCTGCTCCGGACCTCCGGTAACCGCCCTCAAATTTTGTTTTGATTCCGCCACTAGATCTCAAACCTAACATTCTCAAAACCTTCCTATAATATAAACTAGGCTTTACCTATAATAAATTATACGTACATGAATTTACATATTTCAACATCTCTGCTCCTTTCACAATTTAATATTTGATTACATGATAACACATCTAACACAACAAA
Source organism: Panax ginseng (assembly GCA_020205605.1). Taxonomy (NCBI): domain Eukaryota; kingdom Viridiplantae; phylum Streptophyta; class Magnoliopsida; order Apiales; family Araliaceae; genus Panax; species Panax ginseng. The sequence continues at coordinate 48,696,795 of CM035133.1, forward strand.
AATTAGTATAACATAGCTAATCTGTTACATAAATATTATCTATCCTGAAACTTTAATATTATCTTCTCTTTATCTTTACCTCTGGATCTTTGCAATCCTTTTGCCTTATATGAAAATTTAAATAGAATATAAGGGTGAACAACGAAATTGTTCAACAAGTTTAAAAGATTTTTGAACATTAGCACGAGTATAAATTTCAGCTATTGAATTAACATCACAGATAACTATAAAATTGATTATTCAATAAGAATCTTAGAATAGACAACAATAACATCACAAAATATCTAACTTTGGATTTCAGAGTTTATGAAATTCATCACATCATTATTCACAAGGATTTATTAGGTGATCAATCTAATAACATCCACAAGTTATGACTTCATCATATGCACACCATATTTTAACGATGCGTTGATGATCCCATTAGTTCTACACTGTAATTCAACGGTAAATGGTCGGCTCACCCCACACTCCCCTATTTAATAGGGTTGTTCAAGTTAGTTAATATCATCAGGAATCCGCACCAAGAAAAATTTGGTTTGGAACATTCAACTTTTCTTTAAGGAATTAATAGAAATTTAAATGCTTTGAGAGAAATCATTCAAACATGAATAATTTATTGATAGAGTTTAGCCTAAACAAATAGTATCAACTCTATATTGTAAATATCACGAGAATAAGCATGTATTACCAGAGTACAGTTTCAACAATTGAAAAAAATGCCTGACACACATTATGGAATATTAAGGAATTCAAGAGAATTTGCATGACTTAGCTATTTAGTCTTGTATCCTTCTCCCGTACTCAATTTTGAGTAACCTACAACGTTATGGAATATTAACATATTAATTCCCTCATAATAATCTTAATCTTTGTCGATTACTTCCCGTAATTATATTTCAATATTATTTACCCCTATAAACATATTTTAAAGGTAATTTTCTATTCATTTTTGCATTTTGATACTCCAAAATTTAATTTATTTTTTTTTGCAAACTAAAGTCCTATGAATTAATTTTAACTTATAGTCATCAATAAATTTTAATTACGCAATTTTTGGTTACTTAAACATATTTTATAATTTTTTTCCTTCTTCGAACCTTGCACAAGTCATACTTGCAAATTAGTTTTGCCAAACCCTTTATACCCAGGATAAACATACTCATTTTAGAATTCCTTTGAATTTTCCAAAATTTTTCGATTACATTTACTATTTATTTCATAGCCATTTATGTTCAAATTTTCAATAATCTTCATAATTTAAAATTAAGTCCAAAAATTCTAAAATTTCTATAATATCTTCCTTACATTAGAATACACTTTTGCCCAAAATTTCATCTCAAATTGAGTCATAGAACTCAAGTTATAACTATTTTAATTTTTAAAAAACTAAGATTCTATTTTGGTCATAACTCATTCATTAAACGTCCGTTTACGTTCATTCTTGGGCTGAAATACACCTTATACTACAAGATTTCATACCCAAAAAGCCCTGATTTTATTTCACCGGCTAACTGTCTAGAACCTTCTTTTAAAAAACTATGTCAGAAAGTTACTCAAATTTGCCCTGTTTAGCTAGAAAATGCATCAAAAAATAAGTTAAAAAGATTTTAATTTTCAAACCTTTGCAAGATTTTGGCTAACTTAAATCTATCCATCCCAACAAATCTTACTCAAAAATTCAAAATACACTAACAATGCTGATCATTACAAGACCATGTTTTAGGGTTTTTGCCCTAGTTTGCTTAAAATTTCAATAAAGCTTGTTTCAAATTTTCTTTTCTTGGTTCTTATAGGATTTTTAATTTCCTTTTCCATGGTCTTGTTATAACACCCTAACATATTATTATTTACCTTAGCATGTGAAAATTCATATATGTAGACACTCAAAATTTTGTTTTCCTGTTACTAACCATATAGGAAGGAAAAAACGTCTTTTGCTTCACTTCGGAGACAACCCTGGAGGGTTACAACATCCATTTCGTAGACAGCCCCGGAGGAATACAACAACAATCAAACCCTAGATACAACCCCGAGAAAAGACATAACATAAACAACAGTCATTCAGCTGTAGATAAGGTCACAAAGAGCCATCGCAGCAATCCTGAGTGCAAACTACACAAGACAGCTTAACGGACTGCCTACGAAGACTTGAAGGTGTTATTTTGGTCATCAAACCATATTCCTAGATTTGGAAAAAATCAATCCCCATGTCATTGTGTAGCTCTCGGAAAGACCTTTCCAGAATGGTATGACACATCTCCATAGGATTCCCAGATTGCAAGATATGAAGGTTTCTGTAGACTGTACGTCGATCGAGAGAACGAACTTCTAGACGACAAAGCCCACCTAACCCAACCGCAGGTCTACCTGCGGCTGTCGCAGATAGACTCGCTGGTAGTCGAGGCTTTAAATACAACACCCCTAGCTCATTTTCAAAGAGATTCTAGGGAGCGAGAAGGCTCAAGAGAGAGAAAATTTGAGAGATAGAGTGAGAAACAACTTAAATCTTCATCTAATCTTTGTAAATCTCTATTAAAAACATTTATATACATATATACTTCAACATATCAACTTTTCACCTGTTGAAATCAAGTTTTCAGCAGCTTTAGTCATTCGTTGTGCTGTTTTCGCGCCACATTATAAGATCTTCTTAGATTTGGGTTTATTTACTACTTTAATAAGCATATAAGTGCTAGATATACATATATCTTGCTTGGTTGTGGTTAGATTTAGTTTTTAACCATTCATTTCTTGTCAATAGTCAATATTTGAAGTGTATTGAATAGATATATACTAGATTTAGCCAGATCTTGCTTTTAACCGGTTCAAAAGCTGTAAAACTTGAACCATTGAGCTAGAATGACTACGATCTAGATAAATCTATTTTACTTTCTAGTTTTGTAAATAATAGCAACCATGTGGCCCTAGATCTGTATCTAGAGGAAACGAGAAGCTCATTTACTCGTATGGAAGGATTTAACCGATAAATCACTTGTTCGAGTAAAGTTTGTAAGTTATATACGTTTTATTGCAATATACATTTCATGCAAGCTTTTAAATGATGTGATGTGAGCCTAGGAACCATTCGAGTAAAGATTCAATCAATGAATCTGAAACTCGATTCCAGTGATGGACATGTTTAAGTTGTACAACCAGTTTGCAAGGTATATGTAATCCTTGGGCCTTAACACGATTATCCGAATTTAAGGCCCCATAATAGTGAAAAAATTATGTAGGTGGTGCTCGGGCTACTTAGATGGCTTTCATGACCATAAGGAGCCCGACACTTGTAAATAGTTTTAATTTATTATCAAAGATGCTTCGCATCTCAATAAAATCCAATCAAGCCGAATCTAGTTAAAATGGAATTATCAATGGGCTTCAATTCCTATTTGGCAAAATGGTTTGAAAACCAGCTTTCAAAACCTCACTTTCATATGCTTTAAATAAAAAAATGAACTTTTCTATAAATCAAACCCTTTGTACATAGGTTCAAATAGGCACAACACTATTTTCAAATAAAGCATTTAAGCACTTTTTCAAAACAAAAGCTTTCAATACACACACATACACACATATTAAATGCATAGGGAATGAAAAGACGCTTGATAGCTTAGTGTTTCACAATAAAGGGGGTGCTTAACACATTCCTTTTCGCCAAGCAAGCCCTTGAACTTTATGAATATCGAGTTCTAGACCAATTAAATGGAGTTACATATTAGGTCATATTGCGAAAACCTTGAAAATCCAGTTGAGTTGGTACAACCCTTTAAACTTATACCAACTGGCGGCTCTGTCTAATTCGGCCCAATCATTAAAATCAATCTTTTTAAATCGTCGACATATATGTCGGTCTTTTCTAAAACTCACCCTTGAAATAGAATGATTGTAACAACCCGATATTTTCTATATAATTAACTCAAAAATTTTGCGTATAATTTTATTTTATTTTATTTTAAAGGTGGGAATATGTATAAGGTAAAGCTTATGTATTTATGTGATAAATAAAATTTATTTATTACATGAATAATTTAAACAATTAATTTTTTTTTAAAATTATTGATCATTATAAATTATGTTCTTATAATAATTAATTTGGTAATAAAAATATTTTTATTTATTTTCTATGAAAATATGATTATTATATTAGTATATAATATATGGAATGATTATTAGAATTATTATAATAATTGTTTTATTATATGATTTTAGTTCAGATTATTAAGTTAATTATTTTAACTTAATTAATAATGTTAAATGTGCAAGGTAAATCAGATATGGAATCCAAACCCTAATTCTGGTTTTTGACTAAGGAATGAGAATAATAATATAATATTATTATTTGTCAATGCTATAAATATGTATGTTATGTGTGTAAGGTTAATGTGTGGAACAGTTTTAATGTAACATGTAGAACCCTAATATTACTGATAAACCCTAGTTTTGAAGTCAAATGAGACTTTAAAAACTGTCTAGTAATTGTGTTATGTGATTAATGACATTTATTATAAATATTAATGCTAATTAGGAAAACCCTAATTATAGGAAACTCTAATTGTAAATTAGAAACCTTAATTTCAAAATTAGTAACCCTAATTGCTAAATTGGTAACCCTAATTATTAATTATAAGCCCTAATACTAATCATTGGATCTTAAACCCTAAATGCCTAAATGTTCAAGTATAATGTAATTAGAAAACTAATTGTAATTAGGAAACTCTAAATTACATTTTTAGGAAACTAATTTTTATTTTTATTTTAAATCCTAATTGAAAACCTAGAAATCCATTTTTTGAAAAACCATAGGGTTAAACCCTAAGGGTTTGCCAAGTTATAATTTTACCATTAAATTTATATGACAAATGTCAAAAGTGCCCTTTTTGTAATTCTTTATTTGGAAGGAGTGTAGATCTTGCCATATATGTGGTAGTTTACACAATGCACTAGCCATGTGCATTGTGTAATACCCGAGAATTTCCACGTATTATTAAATAAATATATTAATGGAAATAAAATTTATGTGAATAAAAGTGTTATTATTTTGTGAGTTGGTTTATTCAATTAATTCGTATTAGACCAATGCGTATTAAGATGTGTGAAGTGACAATGAGGATTGTGAAATGCCTTGTGTGGCATAATGTGAAACGAAGAAATCCGTTAAGCAAATTAAAACGAGAGTTAAGAAGATTAATCGTGTTGATCATGTGATTTCATATAAGTAATCAATACAATCGTAGACTCGTAGTAATACTCGTGTGGACAGTAATTCATGTCGTGTAAAATGAGTATGACATTAGGGGTTTACACTGGCTTAAGCTAAACCAGGTCTTAGCATCTTTAGTTTAAGGCACGGCTAGCAATTCTGGCCGTCAAGAAGATAAAATTAAGCGCAATTGCGCCAATGGTCAGTTAGAGAAAAATTAATTCTTCTAAATGGAACAATTATGTGGCGTATGTGACATTAAGTAACCATGAAATAAAGTGCGCAAAAAACCACTATTAATTGTTAATTGTTATACTAATTAATTGATAATGATTGTGGTAGAATATTGAATTCTTAGTAATTAACTAATGATGTGTGATTACTATTATTTGCAAAATATTATAAAGATGAATAATGATTATGGAAATCCATAACTACATTAATCAATATTTAGATTAATTAATATTGGTGTTAATTAATTAAGAAAGTGCATGATTTATTTATTTAACATAAATAAGTAAGTTAGTAATAATATTATATTGACGGTTATGTGCATATACAACTATACTATATATAGTGCGATTGTGACATTGTGTGACTATATATTAAGTTATATGAAACTATAATATATTAAGTGGTAATTAATAAAGGGAAGGAATAAATTTATTTATTTAACATAAATAAATAAGATATTAATATAATAAGGTTATTATATGATTATATGAGTGGTAGAATTAATTATGGAACTACCCGGACAATAATACCTGAATGCATTATTTTATTGCGTATATTAAATGTACATGCATTATATGTATGTTGCATAACATCTACTACCTTAAAATGTTTAGTCATATTGTAACAGTAGGTTATAATATATGGTTGATATGTGTATTAAAATATAACATAAGAGTGAGAATGTGTATGAGTATACAAGAATGCTGAGTTATATTGGATTGTCCCAAATTGAGAGCCCCATTTGCTCCTTCCTCAGTCACGTGTAAGAACAAAAAGATAAGGCCTATGTTCTTCATTTTCCTTCCAAGCTTCCTAGCTAATGATCATGGGGGAGTGGTGGTCATGATCCAAATCACCAACCAATTACCAACTCCTCATTACCCTTCATGCAATCCTTTCATCCATGAGTTTGATTTGGGGGAGAATGTCATTGTCTGAGTATTGAGTATTCCTATAAATATGAGCTCTCTTTCCATTTTTCCAAGTGCTGAGAATTATCAAGGTGTGAGATTGAGAGCATTCAAGTATTCTAGGACATTGGGAGTTCAATTAGTAGCAAGTTCATTCATTTGCAGAGGTATAACCTCTCTTCCTTGCTTCAATTTCATTCTCTGTGAAAAAATGGAGTCTTAAGTCTTAAATTTCAAATTCTTGATTTTATGGAATTGGATGTTAATAAGGTTGGGTATTGATTATATAGTTGTTATATGACTATATAAATATGTTTAAACTGATACATGAGTGTTTAGAATCGAATTCATGAGAAATTTCTATGGTTGGGCTAGCTTTCTTCCGAAGCAAATTGCTACTGATTCGAACCAGACATGGCGCAGCTGCGCTAGATTAACAATGAGGCGCAGCCACTGAATTCAGTTTTGAGTTTTGTTTTAAAATCTGCCAAATGTTAGTTAATCATTATGACATGTACTAGCTTACAAGCATGTGTAAGGGGTATATATAGCTATATGAACCTAATGTGAGCATGTTAGACTAGCTTAACATGATTAAAGAAAGTTTGTAGCTTAAAATGGATTTATGACTTTAGAAACGAACTTAAAATGTATGTATGCCATGCATGTATACTAATTTTGCAAGCATGTTAATATAACGTAGAAATACATGAATAAACCTTTTACTTGTGTTTATGTGAATAGTAAGGAAACATGAGCATGTTGAACCTACTAGTAAGCTTTGAATGTGAATATTGTCAAGTTACCTTGAGGACTAGAATCTGACATTTGTGATCATGTTTGATGACACTCTTAGACTCACTCATGTAGTATAACCATAGATATACCATGCTTGTGTGTCATATTTCAAATAAAACATGAACAAAGCATGTTTTCAACTAAAGCGGTGTTAGTTTCACACATGTGTTATGAATACTCACAAGCATGCATAATATGAGCCTTGTAACTATCTTATATGGTTAAAAGAGCAAACATGATAGACTTTGTGGTTTCATAACCTTGAAAGGCCTTAAATTATTGAAATGATCAACTTAGAATTCTATTATGAAAGAAGGAACCTAGATTGACTTACGGAGCATGAGGAGGCCATTAACATGTCAAAATATATCATGTATGATTGTTTTGAGCAAGCCGATTAGAAACCACAAGGCAGCAGCTAAGTTTTGGCTTGGCTAGAGGACGACACTGCTGCGCCGGTCCTAGGCTTAGCCATGGCGCAGCTGCGCTAGTCTGGAACCTTGGGTTCTGCATTCTATTTTTGAACTGATGTTGAAGTATGCCTATAGTATTACTTTAACTTATCTTACATGACCAATATGCTACGTAATATGTTAAGAAGCATGCTATGTGATAGAGACAAATGTTGAACATAACTTCCAAATGTTAAGTCCGAAGAATGTCTTCAAGAAATTTAGCAATCAAGACGTCGTTGTAATTGTGTTGATTTATAAACTGATTTTGTACCATATGTGCATACTTGAATCATGTCAAGCTTGATTAAAGACTGTGTTAGCTAATGAACATCTTATACTTATAATACACTATACTAGGATTCGAATGTGTTGATTTATTAACGTGGATAAACTACGCTTAAGTCAAGTTCCCTAAACTTACTCTAATTATTATTGAGCGAGTTTCCTTGAACTTCACTTTTGATTGTGCAAGTTCCTTGAACCCTACTTTTAAACTTATCTTTTGAATGTAAGTTATCCCGCTTATTCGTTCAATCGAGCTAGTATGCTTAAATTCTGGTGAAAGTTATTATTTATGTTGAACTTAGTATTGTTCTTAAAATATTGTGAAAGAGTCGATGCCATTTGATTCGGCTAGACTATATGCATGTTTATAAAAGCTGTCTAAACCAATTGATTTGTGCGGAAATCTTGAAAGCTGAGTTAGACGACCCTTTTGGTAAGGGGAGTGTATGTCGTTGGAAACCCCAACACATGAATAAATATTATTGTGGTGTTATGCATAACTTGAAGTATTGTAAACTGATCATCTATAATACTTGATATTTTTGGGTTATCAGTTTAATATTGGTAATTCTAGTATATGTTCAATAGTCCTTAGTGACTGCTCAGTATAAATTGTTTATCCAGTTAGATACATTGATAGTCGTTAAATTCATATATATCTGTTGATTTATATTGAATTATCGTTCTTATTCCAAGAATTGTTGATATTCACTATTCATGATATTATTCTGAAACTCTGAACTATCTTAGAGATGATACTTTGATATTTCAAACTCATGTTATGAAACTCTTTACCTTTGTTGTATATTACTTGCTGGGCAATTTGTGCTCATCCTTGCTTATTTAAAACCTTTTAGTTAAGGAGGAACAGGGTGGTGTCTCTGGAACAGACAAAGGCAAGGGCAAGGCTACCAACTAGCTTGTCCCTTTTATGTTTAAAATCTATTATGTTGTATTAAGACTGTGTTTAAGCTTAAGTAGGGTTATGTAATAAGTCTTTATTCGATATTATTATGTAATCTATTAAGCACTGTAGGTTGCGAGACTTGGGGGAATAATTATAATAAATCATTGTATATTATTCTAAATTAGATTTTCCGTTGTGAATGAGTTATTTAGTTATTATGGTGTTACCATAAGAACGTGACAAACCGAATTCGAGTGACCAAGTGGAGGTCCGAATTTGGGGGCGTCACAGGTTGGTATCAAAGTTATAGTTATAAATCTTAGGAACAAGAGTCCTTACATTATAACTTAAGAGAACTTAGAAGTTAGGAAGGAGATAAAACTCATATAGAGTTTTTCTTGAGAGACTTAGTGTGTTATGAAATGTAACTTCATTCTATACAATGAACTTATGTTTATTTAACATTCTAATGGAGTTGTTGTTTGTGTTGTCTTCTGTTGGTGATTGTAGGATGACTGACATGGGAGGACCTAGCCGAGTAGTAGAGGAGGAGCCACGTGATATCCACGTAGTCTATGAGGCACCATTGATAGCGGAGCCTATTTCAGTAGTAGCCCCTTTTGATGATGACGATGAGGAAGAGGTGGAGTCTGATCTGGAGGAGGAGCCTTTGGAGGAGGAGGCAGAGCCTATGGAGGACTCCGACGAGGCTACTTTCAAGGATTGGATGTTGGGAGAGTATGAGGAGCAGATTTTAGAGGTAGGATGTACAGTGGAGGAGTTAGAGGCTGAGGCTAGGGAGAGGGAGTCTGCGTTCAAGAAGTTGAGGGACGAAGACCATCAGAGGCAGCTTGTGATGCAGGAGATGGAGGTGGAAATTTCTCACCGTAAGGAAGCAGGATCCAGATGGGAGCTTTGTTTCACCAAGCGGTAGCGAGGAATGTTGAGGTGGCAGGAAAGCTAGAGGAATTAGAGCATGAGGTTTTGAGCGAGAGGGCGATGAAGGAAGCTCTCCGAACTCAGTTAGAAATGGAGGTGATGGATAAGATTCACTTCGAGGAGAAGTGGGAGGAAGCCAATGATAGGGTAGATGACCTAGAAGATAAAGTGCAGTGTAAAAGAAGGAAGATGAACAAGATGGGCTATGCTCTATGCACGACCATGAAGAGATTGATCGATGGGGTACATCACTACCCAGCTGAGTACCATAAGCCGAGACATGGTGGTGCACATCACATAGAAGGAATATCAGAGGGCCGTTGAGCGTGGGATGTTAGATTTAGTCTAGAGGGAAAAGCTCAGTAGTGTAGTATTTTTATTTATGTGTTATTAAGATGTTGTTGTAATCTCAGTCTTTTGTGTAAGATGTGAGATAATGGTAAACCCCCAAACTTCTGAAAAGTGTTAGAGGGGTAATAAGTTAGTATGTCCCCGTCTTTTGTGATATTAGGGGATATGTGTTATCATTTATAGCAGTATGCTAGAAAAGAACATGTAATGTAACCCTTTAGCATATGAATATAAATGATCTTATTTCAGAAATGTGTTATGAACTTGTAGTTCTTTTCTATTGAGAAATGTCTAAATATTATAATTAGATAATAAAGTGAAAAATTTTGTGATACAGAAAATACCGCCCAGACGTAGAATAACTGTCCTAGAAGAGTCAGTTAATGATGAGAGAGGTCTGGTAGTCCCGATATAGAGACTGGTAGATTTATTGGGAGAAGCTCTGAGGGGAAGAAACGAACCCGTACCACCCGTTCCCCAAGCTGTCCCAATAACAACCTTCAAATATTTTAAGAGCGTAGGACCCCCGGAGTTCACGGGAACCACTGACCCGATAGTTGCGCAAACCTGGATCAAGGAGATCGAGAAGGCCTTGACTATATCTCGCATGGGTGAAGACCATAAGATAGTATTTGCCAATATATGATGAGGGGCGAAGCAAACTATTGGTGGGAAACTAATCAGCAGAGAGCGGGGGAAGGAACGATAACATGGGAGAGGTTTACAACACTGTTTTTTGAGAATTATTTTTCGAAAAGTATGAAGAGTAGGATGGAAGTAAAATTCCTAGAGTTGAAACAAGGTGATATTCAATGAACTAGTGCGATTTGCAGAGCACCAAGTTGTGGATAAGGAAAGGAAGGAGAGACATTTTGAGCAAGGGTTGAAACCGTGGTTGTATAATAAGGTATCAATCCTCCAGATTGATTCCTTTACAACATTGTTGAAGAAGGCAATCATTGCGAAAGGTGGCAGTGAGGCCTTAAGTCTATATCATAAGGAGAAGAAGAACAAGAACGCTGGTAGTGAGCATCGTGGAGGGAGCAACAACGGAGGAAGTAACTCCGAAAAAAGGAAATGGGAAAATAACAACAACAGAAACAATAACCAAGGTGGAAGTCACCAAGGAAACTTCAAGAAGAGGACCGAAGCTTGTAACAAAGGTGGAAGAAGTCATCAGGGAGAATGCTGGAAGAGGAAAAACACTTGCTATAATTGCAGCCAAGAGGGGTGCATATCGCCAAATTTCCCAAAGCCGAAGAAGATCAGAGGATGTTTTGTTTATGGATCAACAAAGCACCAGATAAAGGATTGCCCGAAGAAAGGAAGCGGTGGAGTGGTGAAGCGAGGGAGGAGGAAGTAAGTTAATGATTGGTGGACTCTTATGAACCCAACCGATCATTATTCGAACCTTTAACATGACCGTCAAGACGCCAGAGTAGCTCTAAAGGGCGTGGTGTCGGGTATAATCCCAATCAATAATATAAATGCTTATATATTATTTGATTCTAAAGATTGCCACACATTCATTTGTATCTGAAGAATTTGCTAATAAACTTAGTACACCCCGAGAACGTTTAGAAGATCCTTTAAACATAAAAGTTGCGAATAAAGAAATAATCCCTGTAGAATACGTCTATCAAAATTGTCGCGCAAACATTAGAGAACATGAACTGAGCGTAGACTTGATTCCTATTATACTAGGAGAATTTGACGTAATACTGGGGATGGATTGGTTATATAACCATGCAACAATAATTAACTATCAGAATAAATGTTTGAACCTTCAAACTCCAAGTAAGTCTAAGGTAGTGTTTTATGGTAGCTCATCACTTAGGCAATCGTGTTGCGTTACGATGATGCAGGCCATAAAATTGTTAAAGAAAGGATGTGTAGGTTATTTAGCTTACATCGTGGATACTCGAAAAAAGGGAGTAGAGATTAAAGATATACCCGTCGTGAGTGAATTTCAGGATGTGTTTTTGGACAATCTGCCTAGCCTTCCGTCAGACAGAGAAATCGAATTCGTAATAGACTTAGCACCGGGAACAGCACCGGTTTTAAAAGCTCCATATCGTATGGCGCCAGTAGAAATGAAGAAATTGATGATACAACTTCAAGAGTTATTGGATAAATGTTACATTCGACCGAGTGTGTCTCCTTGGGGAGCACCAGTGTTATTCGTTAAGAAAAAGGACAGATCGATGAGGCTCTGTATCGATTATCGAGAATTGAACAGGGTAACGATCAAGAACAGATATCCATTACCAAGGATAAACAACTTATTTGATCAACTGAAGGGAGCGAAGTGTTTCTCGAAGATTGACCTACGGACGAGATATCACCAACTAAAAGTACGGGATGAAGACATACCAAAGACTGCGTTTAGAACCCATTATGGACGTTACGAGTTTTTGGTAATGTCATTCGGTTTAACTAATGCTCTGGCAGCATTCATGGACTTGATGAATTGAGTTTTTAAGCCATATTTGGATAAATTTGTAGTGGTTTTCATCGACGATATTTTAATTTACTCGAAGACGGAGGAAGAACACGCCGAACATCTGAGGATTATTTTGGAGGCACTACGAAAGGAGAAGATGTATGCGAAGTTTTCTAAGTGTGAATTTTGGATGAAGAAGGTTCAATTCTTAGGCCACGTGGTGGATGAGAATGGAATCTCAGTAGACCCCGAAAAGGTCGAAGCGGTAAGTAATTAGGAACAATCGAAAACTCTGACGGAGGTGAGAAGTTTCTTAGGGTTAGCTAGGTACTATCGGAGATTTATCCCGAATTTTTCTAAGATAGCAACCCCGTTAACTAATTTGACGAGGAAGTCGGTGAAATTTCTATGGACCGACAAATGCGAAGAGAGTTTTCAAGAGTTGAAGAAGAGATTGAGCGAGGCGCCTATATTATCATTGCCAGATGATACGGGAGGATTTTTGGTATACAGTGATGCGTCGCATAGAGGACTTAGTTGTGTGCTTATGCAACATGACAAAGTCATTACGTATGCATCACGACAATTGAAGGATTATGAAAAACGATACCCTACTCATGACTTAGAGTTAGCGGCAGTAGTTTTTGCATTAAAGATATGGAGGCATTATTTGTACGGGGAGAAATGTGAGATATACACGGACCGCAAAAGTTTGAAATATATCTTCACACAGAAGGAGTTGAATATGCGTCAGAGAAGGTGGTTAGAATTGATCAAGGATTATGACTGTGAGATTCTTTATCACCCGGGGAAGGCAAACGTAGTTGTCGACCCTCTAAGCAGGAAAGGAAGGGAGAAATTGTTTCAACTGACAACTCAGGAGGAGTTAATAAGAGATATGGAGAAATTAGAAATAGAAGTGAAGGGACCCGAGAGGTCTGAAGAGAAGATATTTGTAATGGAAGTTTGTCCGACATTATTGGATAGAGTAAAGGAAGCACAAGAGAAAGATGGAGAATGTGAGAAAATCAGGAGAAGGATCATGGAAAAAGAGGAAGAAAAATTTCGAATAGATAAAGATGGTATCCTAAGATTCGAAGGGAGAGTGTGGGTACTGGCAGTGGCCGAGTTAAGAGAGGAGATTTTGCACGAGGCACACAATACGGCATATTTCGTTCATCCGGGAGGCACAAAGATGTACCGGGACTTGAAGCAATATTTTTGGTGGCTAAATTTAAAACGAGAAATCGCGGAGTACGTTAGTAGATATCTTACGTGTCAACGAGTAAAAGCAGAGCTTCAGCGACCGAGTGGTTTATTACAACCATTGGAAATACCAAAGTGGAAATGGGAGCATATCACGATGGATTTCGTGGTAGGACTATGACGCCCCCAAAACAGGTATACATCACCCATCTTGAGTCACCAAATATATGGTACAAAATTTAAATACAAACTTAAATATACAACTATCGTGTAAAATACGACAAAACATAAACTGAGAGTTTAAACAAGAATATTGTCTTCTAGCAAATATCCACTCAAAATGGAGTCCTCATAGACAGTATAAAAACTCAAATTCAGTCCTCATTACATATATTGTCACACTATTTAACAGAATAGTGAGGACTACTAATGTTATCATCTGGACCGTCACTCCGTTCCCCGATTCGTCCCAGCTATATTCTCATTTCTTGAAGAGAACAGTGAAGAAAAGGGTGAGCTCAACTAGCCCAGTAAGAAATATTATGACTAAGATAATGCAGGATAAATTATCATTAGTCTTCAACAATGTTAAACTGATAAAATACAATAGACATCAAGTTAACTGCAGCGGAACAAGCAATCCATTAGAAGAGTCAAGTAGAGAATAAAATCTACTATCTTCTATGATTTAAAAAGTTTTTCATCACTTTTATCATTTGAGACTCGATTTTAATAAATAATCCACATCATCAAATCATCCCTGTATTACAGGCCAAGGATATTATTTAGTATCACAACCACGAATTATCCATGCACTACGGGCCAAAGATAATCGTGTTTTCATCAACGGTCCTGATCATACCATAAAACAATTCATCTTTGCTCCCTTGGCCGAAGAGAATCCATAGCCATAATCATACCAAAAACTATCCATCAATGCATTACGGGCCAATGAGGAGTTTTTCCACATCATTTGTAACATTACGGTCATGATTATACCGAATAATCCCTGATCATAATCATACCAAGTCCATCTATGCAATACAGGCCACATATGACTTTCAACATAATATAAACATGAGGATGATGACAATGATATAAGAATTCAATAAAACAAGTTCAAGAATTAAATTATCCAGAATTAATAACGTCCAAATTGTCAACATGATACTTCTTTGTAGAGTAAAATTCAAGAATAATATTCATGCACCAAAAATAATTTTGGACAGAAAAGAATCAATTTTTCGTCGTGAATAATACCCCGTGAATAGTACTTTGGGAATAGTATCTTGAGAATAGTAACCCGACATGAAAAGTACTCCAAATATCCGAGTAAATAATATTCGGGTGAATAGTAATTTCGATGAATAGTAACCTGTGAATAGTAACTCGTGAATAGTATTCCGGCATGAAAAGTGCCCCAAATACCCGAGTGAATAATACTAGAGTGAATAGTAATTGGGTGAATAGTAACTCGTGAATAGTAACTCATAATGAGAAAATACCAAATAAAATGATATTTCAAGAGCCAGTATAGAAGTCAAAACTTTAACCAACCTGAGTATAATAAAGAATGAAATAACAAAAGAAATCACCGGGCATGCGGTACTTACGCATAGATGTAAAGTTATTCAATAGAATAATAAATAACGGAACCAGGTCAAGCGTAATACGCACCGACATGATATTCCAACAGAATAATAAAGAATGGAATAACAACAGAAATCACCATGCATGCGGTACTTCGCATAGACATGTTATTCCAATAGAATAATAAATAATAGAACAATGTCAGGTGTAATACGCACCGACAGGATATTACAACAGAATAATAAAGAATGGAATAACAACAAAAATTACCATGCATGTGGTACTCCATTATGAAACGAGTTATTCCAGCGAGAATAATAAATAAACTAAAACCAGTGTCCGCGTAAAATGCACAGCATGGGATATTCAAATGAATAATAAAGAATGGAATAAGAACAGAATTTCACCATGTATGCGGTGCCAGCGTAGAAAAGTTATTCCAAATAGAATAATAAATAATGGAATAATGAGAAGAATTTCACCAAGTATAGGGTAGATCCAGCGTATCTGAGTTATTCCAACAGAATAAAAAAGAATGGAATAACAGAAGTTCTCTTCATGAATAAAAAAAATAATACCCCTTACCTCAAAAGAAGACTGGATACTAGAATAGTGAGGTAGCAGACTTCTCTTCTTCTTTCTCTCTATAATTTCTCTCTATAATAATGGCTCTAAATCTTTAGTGAATTGGTGAGAAATGAAGAAAGAATAAGCTTCTATTTATAGGAAAACATAGTTTCGATAATTGCACGTTTTAGGGCTCAAAAAATTACAGTACAATACCAATAGCTTTTCTTTCATTTTTAATTTAGTCCTGCAAGTATTATCAAACTTGCACCACCTCCCCTAATAGTAAATAATGTGAATCAATAGTTCATTCATGTGACTCAATAGTATAATCATGTGAAAAATATGAATTACAGTATATTACCTCCATCTATACCTCTATTTTTAACTTAGTCATGCAAGTATTATCAATCTTGCACCAACTCCCCTAATAGTAAGTGAATGTGACTCAATAGTACACACATGTGAACAAATAGTTATATAAGCATGTGAAGTAGTAGCAATTAATTGCTCATTTATCCGATAAATTACCCGATTTATTAATATAATCCCCAGACATCAATTATCATCGAAATAGATGTCGATTTCAACTAACACCAATAATCCCAACACAATGGAACTATCAAATTCATCTTTAATCAACATGAACTTATTCATCATTAATATTATAACTCACAATATTTAACAACCAGGTCATTCCCAGGAAAGAGGGGGCTTTCCGATAAGAATTTGTCTTTATTGGCGCACAATTAGGTGACCAAACCTCTCCTTGGCAGAACTTCTAGACATTGTAAATATTGTAATTTAATAATATGAATAACTTTGTCGTCTCAATTATTGATTTAATAATATATCATATAATACAGATGATATTGTGGCGATAATCGAATCAATAATATGAGAGATATGATGCAACAATTACTGTAGCAATAATTGAGTATAACTGAGTGACTTCTCAAATAAGCATCAATAATCAATACTGTGTGCTACTATGCAACCACGCGTATTTTACCACTGATTATTTTATAACAACTTGCTTACTTTGTAAAATTTTCACATATCACCCTTAACTTTAACCTTTATCAATTTAACCATTTACTAAATAGAATAATTATAAAAAAATTAAATACTTTCATTTCATAAAATTCGGTGTCTCACAAGGACTTCCAGTCACGCAGAAAGATTTGGATGCCATTTGGGTTATCGTAGACCGACTTACGAAGACCACACATTTTCTACCTATCAAGATCCGCTACAGTTTAAATCAGTTAGCGAGCATGTATGTAAAGGAAATTATTTCACGACATGGAGTGCTGATATCAATTGTTTCTAACCGAGACCCGCGTTTCACGTCAAAATTCTAGAAAAGCTTGTAAGAGAGGATGGGAACACAATTACGGTTAAGTACCGCTTATCATCCTCAGACAGACGGACAAAGTGAGCGAACGATACAAATGCTAGAGGACATGCTTAGAACTTGCGTGATGGACTTCCAGGAAAATTGGGACGACCACCTACCCTTAGTCGAATTTGCGTATAATAATAGCTACCATGCGAGTATCGGCATGCCACCATATGAAGCTCTTTACGGAAGGAAGTGCAGAACGCCATTATGTTCGGACGAAGTCGGAGAACGATGAATACTCGAACCAGAGTTAGTACAACAAACCACAGACGTAGTTACAGTAATAAGAGCCAGACTAGTAGCAGCTCAAGATCGCCAGAAGAAGTACGCAGACTTGCATCAGCAAGACCG
Source organism: Panax ginseng (assembly GCA_020205605.1). NCBI lineage: Eukaryota > Viridiplantae > Streptophyta > Magnoliopsida > Apiales > Araliaceae > Panax > Panax ginseng. The sequence continues at coordinate 48,714,443 of CM035133.1, forward strand.
AGATTTTGAAGTCGGCAGTTTCATATTCTTAAAAGTATCTCCGTGGAAGGGAAAGATCCGTTTCAGCAAAAAAGCAAAACTGAGTCCAAGATTCATAGGACTATTCGAAATACTAAAGCGAGTGGGAAAAGTAGCATACAAAGTTGCACTACCACCTGAGTTAGAGCACATCCATAACGTGTTTCACATATCCGTGTTGCGTCCGTACAAGCCTGACTACAAACACATGATTTCTTATGAATGTATTTAAGTGGAGAAGAACTTAGCGTACGAAGATATTCCTGTCCAAATTTTAGATAGGAAAGAACAAACTTTAAGGAATAAAGTTATTTCTTCTGTAAAAGTACTTTGGCGTAACCACAATGTTGATGAGGCAACGTGGGAGTTAGAAGATAGGATGATGAGGGATTATCCCCATCTATTTGTGTAACCTTGTAGCAATTCTGGGATAGAATTTTTATAAGGGAGGGAGGATGTAATACCCGAGAATTTCCACGTATTATTAAATGAATATATTAATGGAAATAAAATTTCTGTGAATAAAAGTGTTATTATTTTGTGAGTTGGTTAATTCAATTGATTCGTATTAGACCAATGTGTATTAAGATGTGTGAAGTGACAATGAGGATTGTGAAATGCCTTTGTGTGGCATAATGTGAAACCAAGAAATCCGTTAAGCAAATTAAAACGAGAGTTAAGAAGATTAATCGTGTTGATCATGTGATTTCATATAAGTAATCAATACACTCGTAGACTCGTAGTAACACTCGTGTGGATAGTAATTCATGTCGTGTAAAACGAGTATGACATTAGGGGTTGACAATGGCTTAAGCTAAACTAGTTTTAATCGCTTGTATAGAGAACGCAGTAGCAAGACTCTTTCTCCCAAAGATATAAATCGCCCAAATTGCCTTGATGGTCGATTAGAGAAAAATTAATTCTTCTATCTTGGAAAATTAAATGGAACAATTATGTGGCGTATGTGACATTAATGAACCATGAAATAAAGTGCGCAAATAACCAATATTAATTGTTAATTGTTATATTAATTAATTGATAATGATTGTGGTAAAATATTGAATTCTTAGTAATTAACTAATAATGTGTGATTACTATTATTTGCAAAATATTATAAAGATGAATAATGATTATGGAAATTCATAACTACATTAATCAATAGTTGGATTAATTAATATTGGTGTTAATTAATTAAAGAAGTGCATGATTTATTTATTTAACATAAATAAGTAAGTTAGTAATGATATTATATTGACGGTTATGTGCATATACAACTATACTATATAGTGTAGTGTTACATTGTGTGACTATATATTAAGTTATATGAAACTATTAATATATTAAGTGGTAATTAATCAAGGAAGAAATAAATTTATTTATTTAATATAAATAAATAAGATATTAATATAATAAGGTTATTATATGATTATATGAGTGGTAAAATTAATTATGGAACTACCCAGACAATAATACATGACTGTATTATTTTATTGCGTATATTAAATGTACATGGATTATATGTATGTTGCATAACATCTACTACCTTAAAATGTTTAGTCATATTGTAATATTAGGTTATAATATATGGTTGATATGTGTATTAAAATATAACATAAGAGTGAGAATGTGTATGAGTATACAAGAATGCTAAGTTATATTGGATTGTCCCAAATTGAGAGTCCCATTTGCTCCTTCCTCAGTCACGTGTAAGAACAAAAGGCTAAGGCCTATGTTCATCATTTTCCTTCCAAGCTTCCTAGCTAATGATCATGGGGTAGTGGTGGTCATGATGCAAATCACTAACCAATTACAAACTCCTCATTACCCTTCATGCAATCCTTTCATCCATGAGTTTGATTTGGGGGAGAATGTCATTGTCTGAGTATTGAGTATTCCTATAAATATGAGCTCTCTTTCTATTTTTCCAAGTGCTGAGAATTATCAAGGTGTGAGATTGAGAGCATTCAAGTATTCTAGGACATTGGGAGTTCAGTTAGTAGCAAGTTCATTCATTTGCAGAGGTATAACCTCTCTTCCTTGCTTTAATTTCATTCTTTGTGAAAAAATGGAGTCTTAAGTCTTAAATTTCAAATTCTTGATTTTATGGAATTAGATGTTAATAAGGTTGGGTATTGATTATATAGTTGTTATATGACCATATAAATATGTTTAAACTGATACACGAGTGTTTAGAATCGAATTCATGAGAAATTTCTATGGTTGGGCTAGCTTTACTGCGCGAGGCGATTCTTCTTGATTCGAACCAGAGACCTTTGCAATTGCGCTTGATTAACACGAGGCAGATTATTCATGACTTTAGAAACAAACTTAATAATCAGTTTCCATTGAAATACAACTAAAATGAATATAATTACTATCTTGGTTTTATTACAATCAAAGTATAATCAACTTAGAATTCTATTCGAAGGTTCATAAAGCATGAGGAGGCCTTTACATGTCAAAATATTCATTGTTTTCAATAATGTATAATACATACAAACTTACTAAACTATTACACACATATTCCTGAAGCATCCATCTTAGCTTTGCTCCTTATCTTCTCATTCATTCCATTGCATTACAATCTTCTTATTACAATCATCGTTCATCCTTCTTAGGTTTATAAAGTTACATAGTTCATTGTTATATAATTCTTACTAAACGAATGTAAGCATCCATAGCTTTGACCTTATCTCTCTCTTGGCATTCAAAGTACAAGTTTAATCAGGTTGTATAATACGCAAAGAATAGTATGGTAATACCAAGTTTAATCGTGAATTATATCGTGAATTATATAACAATTCGAGCATAAGCGAACAATAGTTATGAAGTATTATAAATCAATAATACTTTAACGATTCATAACATCAATTCCCAAAGTATAGAATAGATTAGGAATTACAGGCAAATTCGATAGACCATGAGCGATAATTTTCGGTTTTCATACTTGAAAAGGAGTCCATGACACTAAGGTCGTTCATTCGCATAACTTACGAGCACTTCTAGGTGATCGACCTATAGTACTCTATGTTGATCGACACTCATTCATTAAGCGTATTTCGTTTAATATTTTTGGCAAACTTCGCGTGCCCATCGAATAATCGATGAAAAATACTTTTGTTTGTTCATAGACAAACCTTACCTTCACGTCCGTACCAATTACTTGGCATAGGATAGCGTTAACATTTCTATATAGAATGATATGAATAATAATCAATCTATATATTACGAATAGTCCAGCCGAGTTAAAATCTGGCATCGACCCTTTCTTTAAAATAAGTCTTGCAATTCAATTCAATGAATCACATAAAACTTAGCTAACTTGAAAGTTAGACAAGCGTTAAGAAAACTTGCCTTTCAGCGTCTTCAAATAACTTACTCGATTGACCACATCCTTTATAGAATCTAAATGATATATTCACATAGCACACTGTAATTAGCTAGCAAATAAATGTTTCTACCAACTTCTTTCTCTTCTTTGTCTTAGTTAACTTAATAACTTTATTAAAGTTAACATAGCTTATTACCCTTCATCCTGGTTTATTACTCAACTGACGTTATACTTAACCGGACTCGAACATCGTTGCTAAAGTACCAACTTTGTTCATCGTTCTTAACTTATTAACATGCATTCAATTCCTAAGTTTTTTATCACCATATACCTTAGTACAGGTAGCATAGGAATAGCTTTAATACACTTATAAAGTGTACAAACATTACCCTTTAGGTCCCCGAACAATTGAAGTTCAAAACCTAAATCACTATCAAGAACCTTGAACTTCATATTTGTGGCTGCGCCTTTATAATACTAGGCTGGTATTTATTTCGATTAGCGATGATTGATTGACTCCGGTCTCGTGCTGCGTTGATGAGACTTAGTACTACTGGTGGTGATTCTACGGCGCCATTTAGCGATAGAAAATACCTTATTCTTGTGACTGTGTGATGCGACAATTTTTACACTATATGCGGCGCGTGGCCGCGCTTGGACCTCGATTCTGAAAAATTCAACATTTTTTGAAAATTTTTGTGAAATTCCGGGGGTAGTAACTTCTTCCGTTATAAGCCCGATTTGGTCCATTCAAAAGCCTACACATCATAAATGACATAATCTCTGGCGTTCATATAAGAATTTGACACTTTTGAATCGATAACTCAAAATTCACTATTGAGTTCATTTACAGAGCGTTAAATAGCGTTAATGAGCGTTGATGCTCGTTTTCTTCGTTTTAAGTCGAGAATCAAGCGATTCTCGAACCCTGACTCTTAATCACCCCCTATCTCACGTGTTGACATTGAAAACCAACGTTTTCAAGTCTCATGGGAACTTTTAACCCTTAATCCAGAATTTCGACGTTTTCGACGTTTAACGTCTATTTTCGTGAAATCCGCCATAACTTCGTTACTAGCGTTCTCTAAGCCAAATCACATGTAATACTCCATGGATTTCATATCTACATCCTAACCAAACAAGATGCATATATTAACGTATTGATGGAGTTCAATCGTTTATAAACAATTGATCTCAGCAAATAATATTTTCATGGTTCAAAACTATATTAAACCTTATGATTCATATAATCTCATGACTTGTAGAGATTGAATCTATGGTAAGTCATCTTTAATCCCTCATCTGAGACATATACCACCCATTCTATGATTCTCTAAGATAAAAGAAAATCTAAAAGAGATGGAAATGAGAAGCGAAAAAGTATTACCTCAAGAACTCTTATGAAACTCTCTTGGAAAACTCTAAGATCAAGCTTCAAGTAAAGGATTTGTAAGTCTAGCTCTCTTTCTCTCTCAAATAATCTAGGTTGGAAATTTGTAAAACTCCCAAATGAAACAATCTAGCCTCTTATTTATAGGAAACTAGAATGGAGGGTAATTTGGACTTTAAACCACAAACCTCCTTACTTATTCATGTGTGGTCACCAAGTAAAATACTTGGTGACCAAAGCCTCAAACTTAGCTTGCACACCAAGTGGTAGGCCCACCTCTTGCCATGTGACATCCATGGGTTGCCCATGGGTTTTACCCATTCGGTAACCCACCAGGTTCGATCCACAGTTCGGTTTTTTAATGAATTGGGCTTAACTAACTTAACAATGGGCCTTGACTTGGAAGCAACCCATCAATCTCTTTGGGCTTGGTCATTCAATTGATTGGGCTAATTCTAATCCAACACAATTGAATTAGTCATTAAGTCTTAACTTAATTCTATAATACGAATCGTATCCCATACGTACAATTCACGTATTCTCTCCGTATACTACTCGTACAATAATCGTATTGTACTTCGTATTTACTCAACGTATTATACATAGATACTAAATAGTATCATAAATGTATAACACTCGCATTAACCCTAACGCCATTCCTTCTACGCATATTATTTCCTTCTCGGAAATCAATATACTCAACCCTTAGGTTTTAAGTCCGCAGGCGAAAGCTGCGTTTGCCATAAATGAAATATTATCAGATATTCCATCTAATCTCAATATTCTATCATCACGCGTTTCTCGAAATTTCAAAATAATTCCCCGAACAGAAAAGGATGAATAGTGTTTTTACGGAAATTTCTCGGAAAATAATTATTTTCGTCTTGGAAATTCCAAACAAATAATTCTAGCACGAAGCCAGAATACTAACCACGTTAGCACATTCTAGGTCATAGAACGACCTTCACATAGCTTACTCACATAATAATCAATTAAATTCATTTAATTCACATAATCAAATAAAAATTTAATTGTCATAAAAATTCGATTTTCTCGGGCGTTACATTCTCTCCCCCTTATAAGGATTCTGTCCCCAGAATCTTAGCTTATAATTACATAAACAAATGAGGAAAATCTTCCTTCATTTTACTCTCGAGCTCCCACGTTGCTTCTTCAGCATTGTGGTTTCTCCATAACACCTTCATTGAAGGTATTACCTTATTTCTTAAAACTTGTTCCTTCTATCAATAATTTGAGCTGGAAGTTCCTCGTAGGACAAGTCTTTCTCTATTTGGATAGATTCATACTCTATTACGTGTTTATAGTCCGGTTTATAAGGGCCATGACAACGACACATGAAACACATTATGAATCGTTCCATTTACGGAGGTAAAAGCTACTTCATAAGCTACCTCTCTACCCTTCTTAAAATCTCAAAAGGTCCTACAAACCTTGGACTTAACTTCCCTTTTTTCCAAAAGCGTATCTTCCCCTTCAAGGTGATACTTTTAGAAAAACAAAAGATCTACATGAATTCTCTCTTTTTCTCTGTGAGGATCTGCATACTTTCTTACGCCTATCTTCTTGGCAACTAATAAAGTGCGTATTAACTTCACCATGTCGCCGTCTCTTTGTACCATCTCGAGGTCCCAACATCAAGCGTTCACCCACCTCATCCCAACACAATGGAGTTTGGCATTTCCTTCCATCTGATGCCGTAAGGCGGCATGCCTATACTAGCGTGAAAACTATTGTTGTACGAAAATTCCCTGACGGTAGATATTCGTCCCAACTCCTTTGAAATCCATAACGCAAGATCTTAACATATCTTCTAGCGTTTGAATTGTCCTCACTCTCGACCATCCAAATGCGAGGATGATCATCGTATACTCGATCTTAGCTGCGTTCCCATTTGCTCTTGCAAACTCCTCCAAAAGTTTGATGTGAATCGTGGATCACGATCGACATGATCGAAGCAGGTACTCCATATGCGGAAATAATTTCCTTGACATGACTTAGCTAAGCGATCAAGTTATACTTGACTCTATTGGTAGAAAATGAGCGATTTTTGTCGATCGATCCATTATCACCCAAATAACATCATATCCTTTTACGGTTGTTGGAAGTCCCACCACAAAGTCCATTGTGATGTGCTCCCACTTCCACTCTGGAATTTCTAGCAGTTTGCAACAACCCGCTAGAGGTCGTTGGTGTTCGACCTTAACTTTTGACAAGTTAAGCACCTCTAACATATTGCTATCTCTCCTCTTCATGTTTGGCCACAAAAGTTACGGCGAAGGTCTTGATACATCTTCGTACTACCGAGATGTATCGAGTACCTCGAACTATGAGCCTCCATCATTATTTCCTCCTTTAATTTGGGATCATTCGGAACCCAAATTCTTCCTTCAAAATGAAGTAATCCCTCCTTATCGAGGTTATACCTAGTCATCTCTTCATCTTCTACCCTCTTCTTCATTTGCTTGCATTCCTCGTTGCTCGATTGTACTCCCCTAACCCGCTCCACTATGGTCGGTTAGGTTTCCATAGAAAATAACATTTCCACCTCCTCCTCCGGTAACTTAACTTCTAATTCCATGTTTGCCATCATTTGTTATCAACTCATTACGAGTTGTTAACATTGTGATTTCTCTCTACCCTTCCTACTTAGCGCGCCGGCTACTACATTTGCTTTTCCGGATGATATAAAATATCACGGTCATAATCTTTTATTAACTCTAACCACCTTCTTTGTCTCATATTCAACTCCTTACGTGTGAAGATATATTTGAGACTTTTGTGGTCGTGTATATCTCACACTCTCTCACCATAAAGATAATGCCTCCATATCTTCAAAGGCAAAAACTACATTTGCCAATTCCAAATCATGAGTAGGATAGACCTTCTCATAATCCTTGATTGGCGTGTGATGCATCTGTGATGACTTTGCCATCTTTGCATGAGCACTCAACCCAGATCCTTTATGCGAAGCATCTCGCTATACACTAAAATTTCACTATATCATCGGGTAAGGACAATACTGGTGCCTCTTAATCTCTTTTTCAACTCACGAAAAGCTATTTTCACATTTTGGTCCACACATACTTCACCAGACTTTCTTGTCGGTTTGTCAATGGAGTAGCTATTTTAGAAAAGTCGGAATGAACCTTCTATAGTATCCGCTTAACTGAGAAAACTCCAGAACCTCGGTTGGCGTTTTCGGTTGCTCCCATTCATTATGCTTGCTTCCATTTTTTTTGGATCTACTGAAATGCCATCTTATCGATAACATGTCCTAGAAAGCGCACTCTCTCAAGCCAAAATTCACACGCCCGTGAATTTTCGCATACAACTTCTCCTTCTTAGTGTTTCCAACACTATTCTTAAATATTACGCATGATCTTACGGCGTCTTTGAATAGACTAGAATATCATCAATGAACACTCTGACAAACTTGTCCAAATATTGTTTGAACACTTTGTTCATCATATCCATAAAATTGGTGGCGCATTAGTCGACCCAAACGACATTACGAGAAACTTCGTAATGACCATAGCGAGTTACGAGCGCCATCTTAGGTACATCCTCCTTCCTCACCTTTAGCGATGATACCCGTGTGCAAATCTATCTTAGAAAAATACTTTGCCTTTCAAGTGATCAAATAGATCATCGATCACGGGCAGCGGTATTTATTCTTAATCGTTAACTTATTCGACTCTCGATAGTCGATACAAAGTCTTAATGACCCATCCTTCTTCTTGACAAACAACACGGTGCTCCCCGAGGAGACACACTCGGTTGAATGTACTTTCTATCTAATAGTTCTTGTAATTGAACCATTAACTCCTTCATCTCATTTGGCGCCATCCGATATGGTGCCCTTGAAAGCAGTGTCGTTCGATAATGAGATCAATTACAAACTCCTCCTCCATATCGGTGGAATACACGGTAACTCCTCGAGGAAATACATCATGAACTCTTGCACACTATAGGTATCTGGTCGAGGATGTTCCCACTCTTTGGGTATCCACAACATGGCATAGATAACCTACACACCCTTTTCTCGACATCTTCAGCTTGTGTCATGACAGACAACAAAGGCGTCTCGGTGATTTACTACTGAAGAAGAACACTACCTTGGTTTTCTTAGAAAGCAGAAGGTTTACTTTTCTATGGCAATCTATAATTGCCTTATGGTTAACCAACCAATCCATACCAAGAATTACATGAATTCTTTTAACCTTATCGGTACCAAATCTACACAGATAACTTATTCCCTCTAATTTCTACATAACAATCCTTATGAATATGTTGATGGGGATTATCTCTTCGTTTGCTACCTTAACGTCTAAAGGTATAGGTAACTTCTCGGGGATTAAACCTAATCGCTTAGCAAATTCACATCTTTATAAAAGAACAAGTAGCTTTTAGAAAGTCAAATAGCACATAAGCATTTATCTTATGGGTAGGAATGATACTACTTTACCACATCCGTTGATGCAACCGCATCTTGGACGATCATATTAAGCGTCTGGTGAGGTCTACCCACCCAGATGGTGTTGGTCGATAATGGCTAATTTACCACTACGAACTCTTATTCCCCTCTAAACCCTTCTTGGGCAATTTCTTGCCATGTGGTCCATTGACCCCCAGACAAAACATCCCTGGTTCTTCTTAGGGTTAGGGCGGTTGGGTGACAAATGCCCCCTCACCTTACGGTTGTAGCATCTTACTTTCCCCTTTAAGCAGACTCCCATGTGAGGCTTTCGCATGTCTTACATGCTTCCAGTCCTCGTTTGGGATCTCCTGCTTTACCCGGTATTCCCGAGGTTAAAACTCTTTCTCTTTGGCAAGTTTGCCGCTTCCATTTGGCAACTTGACCTACTACTACCTCCCTCTAACTTGCTCTTGATCTTTTCGCTCTTTGTAGATTTGAGACAATGCCTCACCACCACCTTCAGCTATTATCGCCTTTTCCAGAATGGTCCCGTAGGAAGCACTCTGAAAAATCGATATCCTACTATAGAGCCAGGGTTTTAAGCCCTGCTCAAACCTGCGCGCCTTTCTCTCCTCTGTATCCACCTGGTGTGGAGCAAATCTCGCCAATTCGTTAAACTTGGCGGCATACTGGGGAACTATCATATCCCCCTGCTTAAGTTCTAGGAACTTAATTTCCATCCTACCCTGCATGCTAGTAGGGAAATAGTTCTCGAAGAAAACCTTCTTAAAGCTATTCCCCACATGTGACTCTTCATCCTAGCCCCACCACTGGTGAGCCTCCCACCAGTAGTTGGCTTCCCCCTTCATCATGTAAGTCGTAAAAGAAGTCTTTTGCGCCTCACCTACGTTTGTTATCACAAACGCCTTTTCAATCTCTCTAACCCATGTCTGGGCTTCTAGTGGGTCCGTCGTTCCTCGGAACTCGGGAGGACCCACACTTTTAAAGTCCTTAAAGGTAGTTGTTCTTGCTACCCCAGGAGCTACAGGAATCCCACCCCCACTTGGTTAAATGCAGCCGTTAATAAATTAACGAATTCTTGCATAGGGTTATTAGGACCCCCCCTGATTCTCATTATGAGACTCGGCCTCTTGGTTACGTTGTCTCTCCTTCTTGGTGGCATAATTACGATTAAATAAATAAAGCTTCGTTATTATCTCTTTTAACTACTCGGTTATCATTCTCAATCAACAACAACCATTCATACCACAACAAGCACATTTAATAAAAACTTCATTATATAAATATGCTTTCATAGTCAAAACTATTTACATCATGTTCCTTTAGCCAAAAGCTATTACATACTATCCATGATTGCCTTCTACAAAATTGGGATTTACAAAAAGACTACCCTTAAATTATCTACAAAAGAGGGTTTTTCGTCACTACTACATACAAAAGATCTAATGATCTATTAACTTTGTCGAGCGACATTCTCATATTTACGATTTGCGAATCGACACTATATCTCGACTTATGGTATGTCGAGTGCATCACGACTCAATAGAATAACAAGCAATTTTCGACTTGAAATCCTCATGGCGCATTCGTGGATGTATGACATCTAGCTATCTTGGTCTTTCTCAACTAGTTTCTTTTGTAGCTCGAGGACCTCATCCTTATAGTCATGAGCCTTATCGATCATAAGCACTTTCTCGTCGTGCTTTCGACTCAAAAATGCGCCTCTGCTGATTCTTTACGCCTCATATAAAAGCGATTATCTCCTCATTACGTGTGTCTCTCTCTACTACATCTTGTGATTGCACATTCCTATCAACCTGACTAGATACAATGCTCTCATTGCATCACGGAGGTGTCGGCTCTGAGTAGGCACCACCGTGATACTGGCGATGTCGCCTCCATCTCCTCCTCCACGTCTAGCATCTCGTTAAGGTATGATCTTAACCCATGGTCTCCTCGAGTATTCCTCCTCGAGAGATGTACTCCTCGATATCTGAGTCATCTAGTACAACTATCGGTACCTCCGCCACTGGCATTGGTACTATCTCAACTTGGTTAACTGAGTCCTCACTTATCATTTCCACGCTTCTAAACATCAAGTTATCGGTTTGACATCTACAAACACATAACACATTGATTAGTACATAATATACAATAGTATAAGCACAAATCACATTTAATATCTTTAAGATTAATTTCCATCTTTTAATCCTTTCGATCTTGAGTTATCTCAATACCTTATTAATTGATGGACTTGAATTTCATTCTTGGACTTTACCTTCCTTACGAGGTTATTAGCTAAGGTTTTCCCCCCTTAAGTTTTATAACCTAAGGCTTTGATACCAACTTTGTGGCGCCCCCAAATTGGGTATCTTCCAACCAGAGCATATGGTGCTCCTTTGTCTTAACATCCATACAATCATTCCATTGAAATACAACAAAATGAATGTAATTACTATCTTCTTATTACAATCAAAGTATAATCCTTCCCAGGTTCATAAACCGGTTACATCGTTCATTGTTCATAATGTATAATACATACAAACTTACTAAACTATTACCTGATGCCTAAGCATCCATCTTAGCTTTGCCCTTATCTCTCTTGGCATTCACGATCGTTCATCTTTTAGCTGCGGTTATATAATTCACCTAAAGAAGTGAGCATGTGCATTTCGACAAGTTTAATCAAGGATAACAGTAATACCACATTCGTGAATTATATAACAATTCTGACATAACTGAACAATAGTTATGAAGTATTATGAATCAATAATACTTTAACAGTTCATAACATCAATTCCCAAAGTATAGAATAGATTAGGAATTACGAGGCAAATTCGATAGACCATGAGCGATAACTTTTCGGTTTTCATACTTGAAAAGGAGTCCACTGACACTAAGGTAGTTCATCCGCATAACTTACGAGCACTTCTAGGTGATCGGCCTATAGTACTCTATGTTGATCAACACTCATTCATTAAGCGTATTTCGTTTAATATTTTTTTAGCAAACTTCGCGTGCCCATCGAATAATCGATGAAAAATACTTTTGTTTGTTCATAGACAAACCTTACCTTCGCGTCCGTACCAATTACTTGGCATAGGATAAGCGTTAACATTTCTATATAGAATGATATGAATAATAATCAATCTATATATTACGAATAGTCTAGCAGAGTTAAAATACGGCATCGACCCTTTCTTTAAAACAAGTCTTGCAATTGAGTTCAGCGAATCACATAAAACTTGGCTAACTTGAAAGTTAGACAAGCGTTAAGAAAAACTTGCCTTTCGGCGTCTTCAAATAACTTACTCATTGACCACAACCTTCTGAGAATCTACATGATATATTCACATAGCACCTTTGTAATTAGCTAACAAATGTTTCACATTTTCTACCAACTTCTTTCTCTTCTATGTCTTAGTTAACTTAATAACTTTATTAAAGTCAACATGACTTATTACCCTAAATCTCGGTTTATTACTCGGTAGCGTTATTAATAGGACTCGAACATCGTTGATAAAGTACCAACTTTGTTCATCGTTCTTAACTTGTTAACATGCATTCAATTCCTAAGTTTTTAACACCATATACCTTAGTATAGGTAGTATAGGAATAACTTTAATACACTTATAAAGTGTACAAACATTACCCTTTAGGTCCACGAACAATTGAAGTTCAAAACCTAAATCACTATCGAGAACCTTGAACTTCATGTATTTGTTGGCTGACCATCTCTAATACTAGGCTGGCTGGCTGCTGGTGCCGATTAGCGATACTTTGACTCCGGTCTCGGTCTTTTTGTGTGAGACTAGAACATGATGGCGATTTGGCGCCATTTAGCGATAGCAAAACTACTATCTTGTAGCTTTGCTGTGCATGACAATTTTACTACTATATGCAGCGGCATGCATTTCAGACCTCGATTCTGAAAATTTCAACAATTTTTGAAAAATTTTTGTGAAATTCCGGTAGTAACTTCTTCGTTATAAGCCCGATTTGGTCCGTTCAAAAGCCTACGTCATAAATGACATAATCTACGCGTTCATATAAGAATTTGACACTTTGAATTCAATAACTCAAAATTCACTATTGAGTTCATTTTCAGAGCGTTAAATAGCGTTAATGGCGTTGATGCTCGTTTTCTTCGTTTTAAGTCGGAATCAAGCGATTCTCGAACCCACGACTCTTAATCACCCTATCTCACGTGTTGACATTGAAAAATAGCGTTTTCAAGTCTCACGACAACTTTTGACCTTAATCGGAATTTTCAACGTTTTCGACGTTTAACGTCTATTTACGTGAAATTCGCCATAACTTTGTTACTAGCGTTCTCTAAGCCAAATCACATGGAATACTCCATGGATTTCATATCTACATCTAACCAAACAAGATGCATATATTAGCGTATTGATGGAGTTCAATCGTTTATAAACAATTGATCTCAACAAACAATATTTTCATGGTTCAAAACTATATTAAACCTTATGATTCTTATAATCTCATGACTTATAGAGATTGAATCTATGGTAAGTCATCTTTAATCCCTCATACAAGACATATACCACCCATTCTATGATTCTCTAAGATAAAAGAAAATCTAAAAGAGATGGAAATGAGAAAGCAAGAAGTATTACCTCAAGAACTCTTATGAAACTCTCTTGGAAAACTCTAAGATCAAGCTTCCAAAGTGAAGGATTTGTAAGTCTAGCTCTCTTTCTCTCTCAAATAATCTAGGTTGGAAATTTGTAAAACTCCCAAATGAAACAATCTAGCCTCTTATTTATAGGAAACTAGAATGGAGGGTAATTTGGACTTTAAACCACAAACCTCCTTACTATTTCATGTGTGGTCACCAAGTAAAATACTTGGTGACCAAGCCTCAAACTTAGCTTGCACACCAAGTGGTGGCCCACCTCTTGCCATGTGACATCCATGGGTTGCCCCATGGGTTTTACCCATTCGGTAACCACAGGTTTCGATCCACGGTTTGGTTTTAATGAATTGGGCTTAACTAACTTAACAATGGGCCTTGACTTGGAAGCAACCCATCAATCTCTTTGGGCTTGGTCATTCAATTGATTGGGCTAATTCTAATCAACACAATTGAATTAGTCATTAAGTCTTAACTTAATTCTATAATCTGAATCGTATCCCATACATACAATTCACGTATTCTCTCAGTATACTACTCGTACAATAATAATCGTATTGTACCGTATTTACTCAGCGTATTATACATAGATACTAAATAGTATCATAAATGTATATAACACTCATTAACCCTAACGCCATTCCTTCTACGCATATTATTTCCTTCTCGAAATCAATATACTCGACCCTTAGGTTTTTTTAAGTCATGACGCAAAGCTGCGTTTGCCATAAATGAAATATTATCGGATATTCCATCTAATCTCAATATTCTATCATCACGCGTTTCTCGAATTTCAAAATAATTCCCCGACGAAGCGGATGAATAGTGTTTTTGAAATTTCTCGGAAAACAATTATTTTTGTCTTGGAAATTCCAAACAAATAATTCTACACGAAGAAGCGAATACTAACCACGTTAGCACATTCTAGGTCATAGAACGACCTTCACATAGCTTACTCACATAATAATCAATTAAATTCATTTAATTCACATAATCAAATAAAAATTTAATTGTCATAAAAATCCGATTTTCTCGGGCGTTACAAAGCATGCCTATATGATTACTTTAACTAATCTTACATGACCAATATGCTATGTAATATGTTAAGAAGCGTGCTAGGTGATAGAGACAAATGTTGAACATAACTTCCAAATGTTAAGTCCGAAGAATGTCTTCAAGAAATTTAGCAATCAAGACGTCGTTGTAATTGTGATGATTTATAAACTGATTTTGTACCATATGTGCATACTTGAATCGTGTCGAGCTTGATTAGAGACTGTGTTAGCTAATGAACATCTTATACTTATAATACGCTATACTAGGATTCGAAAGTGTTGATTTATTAACGTGGATAAACTACGCTTAAGGCAAGTTCCCTAAACTTACTCTAATTATTATTGAGCGAGTTTCCTTGAACTTCACTTTTGATTGTGAAAGTTCCTTGAACCCTACTTTTAAACTTATCTTGTGAATGTAAGTTATCCCGCTTATTCGTTTAATCGAGCTAGGATGCTTAAATTCTGGTGAAAGTTATTATTTATGTTGAACTTAGTATTGTTCTTGAAATATTGTGAAAGATTCGATGCCATTTGATTAAAATTAGACTATATGCATGTTTATATAAAAGTCATCCAAACTAATTGATTGGATGCGGAAATCTTGAAAAAATTTGAGTTGGACAACCCTTTTGGTAAGGGGAGTGTATGTCGTTGGAAACCCCAACACATGAATAAATATTATTGTGGTGTTATGCATAACTTGAAGTATTGTAGACTGATCATCTATAGTACTTGATATTTTTGGGTTATCAGTTTAATATTGGTAATTCTAGTAGATGTTCAATAGTCCTTAGTGACTGCTCAGTATAAATTGTTTATCCAGTTGGATACATTGATAGTCGTTAAATTCATATATATCTGTTGATTTATATTGAATTATCGTTCTTATTCCAAGAATTGTTGATATTCACTATTCATGATATTATTCTGAAACTCTAAACTATCAAGATTTATTCATAGTAAAGGTATAAACCCTAAACTAAATCTGAACTTTGATTCCATGTTAGATCTTGTGTTTTAATGTTTAATCATGTTGATTGTAGTCTATATAAGTGATCTGGGTTGATAGATGTTAGATCCATAACATCTATAGGCTCAGATTTGAAGATTTCAAAAATTTGGAAAAAATTTATATTGTGTCTGACAAGCAAAAGTTAGAGGCTGTAGATCTCTCTCTGTTTATGATTTTGTGTGTTTTATGTTTTGGACTTGTAGTTTTGCCATAAGGACTTTAATCTGAAACTTGAATCAAGGTCAGATCAGGTCTAGAACTCAAGATATGAGTGGTCAAAGTGTGTTGACCGACATTGACTAGCTGTTTCTGGGTAACCCAGATTTGCCTAGAAAATCTGACAGTCGTTTTGCAGGGCCTTGATATTGCTTGTGTTTATGTTTTAGGCCATGTTATATTTTTAATATTGTTGTATGACATGTAGGCTACAGGACCATGCCTCTAGAATCTTTAGATCCTTCTCAGAATCAAAGAAATCAGTGGTCAAAGTTGTGTGGACGAAACTGTCGGATGAAGTTTCTGGGTAACCCAAAAATGTTCATAAGCCACTACTTTGACCGGCCAATATCTCTTGCATGTGTTGATGTTATGATGATCGGATGATATGTTATTGTACCTGGACATGTATTCTACAATTATGAATCTTTAAATCATTCAAAGCAGACTTGTAGTGGAAGTTACAAGGATCGAAAGTAGGCACCTAAGATTGTTCTTCAATTCTAGAAAACCCAGAAATTGAAGAACATGTCAGACAACACTTTTGAGAGCTTAGATCTTTCAGATGCGATATGTGTTGGCCATGAACTTGATTGATGATGGTAGTATTATATTTATACTACAATCTAAACACTTTAGGCTGGTCAGAATACCTTAGGATCATGGAGCAAATGATGGTCAAACGTGACACCTTGCTCAGTGACATGCATTTCTGGGTTTCATCAAGAACACTCAAGAACACTTTCAGCGACGGTTTTGTCGCTTAACCTTTAGCGACACTTAATTTCTAAAAATTATTATTTTATTAAATAAATAGAGAAAATTAGTTTTAAATTATTAAAAATACAAAATAAATTCCTAAAAATTATTTTAAAGTCCAAAAATGGGTTTTTTTTTATAATTTTGAATATATTTCATAAATATTTAATATTTTTAGAATATTAAAGGAATTTAATTTATTTAATGATTATATTAAATAAATTATTTTAAAATGATTTTAATTCTTAAAAATCATTTAAAATTATATTATGGTATAAGAAAATATTTTAAGTTATTTTTAATGACTTTTAATATTTTGTGATGAATTTTGTTAATAAATTAATATTAATGATAATTAAGTTATTTAAAAATATATTAAATAAATTATGAAAAAATAGAATTAATAATTTAAAATCATATAAAAATGATTTAAAGGTTATAAAATATTTGAAGTTATAAAATATAACTTTTGATATTGTCATGAAAAATATTAATATTTTAATATTAATGATATTAGATATTTTAATATTTAAAGGTAAATTTCATTAATTATTTAATACTAATGATATTATAATTATTTCATAATTATATTAAATAAATTTATTTAAAAATTATTTTAATATTATAAAAATCATTTTAAATAAAAATAAAGTGTTTAAGAATATTTTAAGTTATAAAATATAACTTTTAATATTTAAAGGATAATTTCATTAATAATTTAATATTAAGCGATATTAAATTTATTTAATAATTATATTAAATAAATAGTTTAAAAATGGTTTTATTAATTTAAAATTATTTAAAAAGGATATAAATGAATTAAAATATTTTAAGTTATAATTAATGACTTTTAATATTTTGGTAAATACTAGTGCATTAATATTTAAGTATTAATGGTAATTATTTAAAAATAATTTTTATTATTTTAAAAATTATTTAAGGGTAATATTAGTACTTTAAAAATATTTTGAGTTATTATAAATAACTTTAATATTTTGGCAATGGTTTCATTAATTGTTTAATATTAAATAAATATTAAATATAATAGAATTATTTAATATTTAAATCATTTAATAATGATTCTAGTGTTTGAAAAATTATGATAAATTATAATAATTAATTAAAAATTATTATAAGTCATTTAAAAATAATTTGACTGATGTTTAAATTATATTGAATTTTGGTATAGAGTTTTTAACTCAATAATTACCTGATAAAGTCGTCGGTACACCAACATGTTTCAGAAATTGATCTGGACTTATATAATTTGTCTGTATACGTGTTTGTATGTGATCCAATGACTATTAAACATGTGACAATGTGATTAGGTTATGTGCAGACTGCAAATAGCCGTATTGTGTGTTATGATCTTATTAATGATAGGGCTTGATATAAAAGATAAAACTAAGTTGCATAACTATAAGCAGTAGATCAGGCAAGTATCCTATCTTTGCATTTACTTTATGCAATGGACATGCGTAAGCGAACATCTGAACTATTCTTTTTCATTGTTCAAATATCTTAACCTTTGTATATACTTATGCAATGATTCTGTATAAGTTATTAGATTATAATCTGTTGTACAAGTTCTTTAATTATGTTATTATAGATCAAGATATATATTTTGTTCGTAAATTTCTAAGCTTGGTTATACAAGTGACCTCACTTGGATAATTATTGTATTTAATCACATGTTGATACATACCTATTGATTTTCGGTATGTATACATCAATTAAAAGCCGTCTAAGCTATTTGACCCAGCTAGACACAGATTTAGAAATATCATTGAACATGATAGCACTTTATTATATCTAATCAAATTGTTTTGGTTCGAATTCCTGACTAAGTATGAACATCCCAATTCTGGGAAACTTTTATGCGCCTAAGGCGAAAATGCTGGACGAATATATCATTTTTGTTGTTGGGTAAAATCTATATACGCACAACACGCAAGTATACGTGGTCAACAAGTAATATAATGATAAGTAGAGTATCGTTCCCACAGAGACTAACTAGCAATAATCTTAACTTACAATTACTAATTCCCTATTAACCCTAATTTTATTAAACAAATCAACTCAGTAATTATAACTAATGATTCTAAATTAAAGAATAATTAAACTAACACAAAGTAATCACAAATATCAAAATATGGAATTTCAAACAATTAATGGAGAATTAGACTTATGATTTCACCCTAAGCTTAACTCTAATTTTAACACCTTTATTCCAATTCAATGCATTATCCCAGTTTATTAATCAAGAACACGAAAGTAGTATTAACCACCTCTTGATGCACTAATACCATATTAACGTCAATCCACAATTAAGATAGAAATTCGTTAAACACCTTAATCAACTAACCCACTATATCTCTATATGAATTACAATTGAAGAAGGTTGAAGAATAAGTTCTCTATCCGATTACATGCGATGTCAAACATATCTCTACCTTAACACTCATCAAGTTTAAGCTACTAACAAAATCTTGAACACATGCTATATCAACTAGGTCTAGATTCGAATATCCTCTCTCGATTCCATCCAAATCCACAAAGAATTATTGATCAGGCAATTCATAGATTCAAGCATAAATCAATATAGATAAACTGGAGATAGCTTATTAAATTGGAAATCAAAGTTTACAAAATCATTGATTCACTTAAGGATCCATCACAAGCCTAAAAAGTGAATTAGTTCATGCTAAACGAAATAAACACTGAATAAATCATAGAAATCATCCTTCCAATTACAAATAATAGTCTAACACGAAGAATATTGAAAAATACCCTTCACGTAAACTAGAATCGCAATCGCCTTGAAAATCTCCCGAAATACTCCTCCATACTTGCTCTCAAAATCTCAGCTTAGAATCTTCGTAATGTCTCCTCTCTTTTTTTCTTGAAGTTGTTGTTAATAGAGTACTAGATATCTAGCATACAAGCTCCAACCGAAATTTTCATCAATTAGAGTTCCATTGTCATTCCAGTTGCTAGAAACCATGCCCAATAAGCAATTTACTAAAAACAGGACACTCCAGGCCCGACACTCCCAGCCACCGTACGTGTTCCTTTCTATTAACTCAACTTAGACCCTTCTCGACTCGGCGGGGTACACAAGACAAATTAGTCCGCCCAATGAGTATCCTTTCTGATAATTGGAGATCAAGACCCCGCCGACTGGGTGTATAGTAAAAAGAGAGCGCCTTGAAGCAGGCTTGTCTTCTGCTAAATAACTTGGTGAATTCTACAAGTTCTTCCAAGTTTGCTCTAATTTACTTCAAATCATACCAAATAGTTCCAAATGTCCATTGAATGCTACAACCACCATTCTACACATGAAATAACATAAAACAAGTAAAAACGAACATGATCGCGAGGATTTAGTAACAATTAAGCATGGAATGAATATTGCATCGCGTATATAAAATTCACTTATCAAAATCCCCCAAACTTAAACCGTGCTAGTCCTCGAGCACAAAACAACTACATGCAATGCAATGATATGAATACGACTTAACTTATATTTTTTTAAATCCAACAATATTGCAGAATCAAAATTATCTTAACGGCCTCAGCAAAAATAAGCAACTATACAATACCAATTACCAAACACTAATCTATAATTACATTTTAATCCATGAATCTCAAGCCATCATCACTGGTATAGTGTGTGTGTGTGAAACATCCATGATAACCGATATTGACTCAAATTTCAATACATAACCAATCTCTTAGAAGGAATCATGAAGCACAAATTTAAAATTTTCAAAAATATACAGCTTCAACTAAAATCAAACAATCACTAACTCGGGGGTTCAAACAGGGTACTTATACTTTATTCATAGATATATACGGGGGCTTTTTGCTCTTATTTCCCGTTTTATTTTTTATTTTTTTTATACACATAACTATGCAATGTCTTATTCCCTTAGGCTTTTCAATGCTACCTTAACGAGCTTTCGACCAACGACTCCCAGACCATTAAGACCTTAGGACGCTGGGTGTAAAGACAATCCCCTCGGTGTGACGCCCCCAAAATATAGGTATACATCACCCATCTTGAGTCGCCAAATATATGGTACAGAATATAAATACAAACTTAATTATACAACCGTCGTGTAATATACGACAATACATAAACTGAGAGTTCTAATAGGAATATTGTCATCTAGACAATATCTACACTTAAAGGAGTCCTCATTACATTTATTGTCACACTATTAAACAGAATAGTGAGGACTACTAATGCTATCATCTGGACCGTCACTCCTTTCCCCGACTCGTCCCAGCTATATTCTCATTTCTTGAAGAGAATAGTGAAAGAAAGGGTGAGCTCAACTAGCCCAGTAAGAAATATTATGACTAAGATAATGCAAAATAAATTATCATTAGCCTTCAACAATGTTAAACTGATAAAATATAATAGACATCAAGTTCAACTGCAGTAGAATAAGCAATCCATTAGAAGAGTCAAGTATAGCGTGATATCTACTATCTTCTATGATTTAAAATATTTTCATCAATTTTAATCGCTAAGACTCAGCTTAATAAATAAACCATATCATCGAATCTTCCCTGCACTACAGGCCAAGGATATTAAATCATCAATGGTCATGACTATACCGAATAATCCCTGGTCATAATCATACCAAGTCCATCTCTGCACGTAAGCCAAAGATATACAACAATAAAACCAATAATCAACAATCCATCTTTGCACGTAAGCCAAAGATATACAATTCAATAATCAAAAGTTCATCTTTGCACGTAAGCCAAAGATAACTTTCATCACCATATAAGCGTGAGGATGATGACAATGATATAAGCATTAATCAAACGAAAACAAGGATAATTATTAAAGACTTTAAATTTATCCAGATATTATCAACCACTCATAATCTAATATTATTAATATCATAACAATATTTTAATCACTTCTTAAACTAATAAACAATTTATTTTAATTGTTTACACTTTACCAAATAATACATTTAATCATTCAAAAATGTCACACTCATAATATTTTATCACCAATGATCAAATCCCTTATAAAAAAAATCTGCATATACCTTATATAAGATTTTCAAGCCATAAAATCCTATTTTCCAACTTTGTTACTTCACATAACATATTTAACTCATATATTCGTAACTAAACTATTTTCATGAAAAATACCAAATCAGTCCCAAAAATATTCCTTTTCTGGGATTTAGCAGAATATAGTCCCACAATGAACATATATTTTTCTCAGAATTTTTAAAATTCATTTACTATTTTTCAAAAATTAATTTCTAATTAATTCCTTAAGAAATTAGCTACCTCAAGTTTAACTCCAAAAATTCCCAAATCTTGGCAGGATCTTACACATGTTAACGTGATCTTCCAGTTTAAATTTCATGGTCATCGGAGTTATAGAACTCCGGTTATAGTGTTTTTCGTCAGAAAAACCTAAATATTGAAATGGTCATAACTTGCTCATTTTAAGTCCGAATGAGCTCATTTTTGGACAGGAGTTACTTTATACCATATATTTTCATTTCCCAAAAGGCTAGAATTTTTCTCACAAATTAAGTGGCCAAAAATTCCCTTTTAAAAATCTGGATAGTAGCTTTTTCTAAAGTGGCAGTTTTTGACTCATTTGCTAAAATCAGTCCACACGAAAATCTACAACACCTTTTTCAGTGATTCAACTTGGATAAGTTAGAAAACTCATAGATCTAACTCTAGAACTTGACCGCACTCAAAATTTTGAAATATAATAAGAGATATGGTCAATTGAATTTCATGCTCCATTTTCTCAAAAATCTGATTTTTAACCCTTTGTGATTTCTAAGAAACTTTTATGTTTTCACATAATAACTAACATAACTCATCATAACACTTACTAATACTTTATATACCCATTATTTTCATCAGATCAATGCTTTTATTATGACTTTCATCATAATATACGTAAACAGATCATTTCCACAATTTAATAAGAAATGAATATAAAGGATCATTCACTATGCATGTGGTAATCCACATAGACAGGTTATTCCAACAGAATAATAAAGAATGGAATAACAGAAGGATTCACCATGCATGCGATAGAGACCGCACAAATAGGTTATTCCCAACAGAGTAATAAATAATGGAACCAGGTCCTGCTTAAACGCATGCATGTGAGGATATTAAGCGTAATAATAAATACGGAATAATAAATAATGGAACCAGTCCAGCGCAAACGCTTACGCACGTGATATTTCACGAGAATAATAAATGTGGAATAATAAATAATGGAACCAGGTCCGGCGTAAACGCACAGATAGGATATTCTGACAAAATAATAAATAATGGGAACTGTGTCAAAGTGAAATTACTTGCCAGCCAGGATATTCCAATGTAATAATAAAGAATGGAATAATAGAAGAATTTCACCATGTATGCGGTACTTTGCATAAACAGGTTATTCCAACATAATAATAAGGAATGGAATAATATAAGAATTTCACCATGTATGCAGTACTTCGCATAGACAGGTTGTTCCAACATAATAATAAGGAATGGAATAATAGAAGAATTTCACCATGTATGCAGTACTTCGCATAGGCAGGTTATTCCAACATAATAATAAGGAATGGAATAATAGAAAATTTTCACCATGTATGCAGTCCTTCGCATAGACAGGTTATTCCAATATAATAATAAGGAATGGAATAACAGAAGAATTTCACCAAGTATAGGGTAGTCCACGTATACAGGTTATTCCAATAGAATAATAAAGAATAGAATAACATAAGTTCTCTTCATGAATATAAAAAAATAATACCCCTTACCTTAGAATAAAACTGGATACTGGAATAGTGAGGTAGCAGACTTCTCTTCTTCTTTCTTTCTATAGATTTTCTCTCTATAATTTCTCTTTATAATTTCTCTCTCTAGAGTTTCAATGAATTCGTAAGAAATAATGAAGGAATGAGCTTCTATTTATAGGAGAATGGACTGAATAGTAACGAATTCATGAACGGTCCAGATTGATTTACTTTTAAACGGACGGTCCATATTGATTTACTATTAAAACTTTAAACCAACGGTCCATACTGATTCACTATTAAAATTTAAACCAACGATCCATACTGATTCACTATTAAACTTTAAACCAACGGTCCATACTTATTCACTATTAAACTTTAAACCAACGATCCATATTGATTTATTAATATAATTTCAACCAACGGTCTGAAAAATTAGCACCTCTCCTCATGGAATAATATTGTACCCAAAAATGATTTGAACCGAAAATAAATATATTTTGTTCGGGTGAATAGTATCCCGTGAATAGTAACTCATGAATAGTAACTTGCAAATAGTAACTCATGAATAGTAATTCATGAATAGTAACTCATGAATAGTAACTCTGACATGAAAAGTGCCTCGAATACCCGATTGAACAATATAACCTCCAGACATCAATTATTATCGAAATAAATGTCGACTTTCACTAACACTAATAATTCCAACACAATAGAACTATCAATTTCATCTTTAATCAACACGAGTTTATTCATCATTAATATTATAACTCACAATATTTAATAACCAGGTCGTTCCCAGGAAAGAAGAGGCTTTCCAATAAGGATTTCTCCCTATTAGCGCGCAATTAGGTGACCAAACCTCTCTTTGACAGAAATTTTAGACATTGTAAATATTGTAATTTAATAATATAAACAACTTTGTCGTCTCAATTATTGATTTAATAATATATCATATTATGCAGATGATGCTGTGACAATAACCGAATCAATAATATGAGAGATATGATGCAGCAATTACTATAGCAATAATTAAGTATAACTGAGTGAATTCTCACGTAAGCATCAATAACCAATACTGTGTGCTACTATGCAACCACGCCAGACATCGTACTTTTACTACCGAGTAGTTCAACAGTTTTAACGGTAAAACTTCCGCCGTTATTTTTATAAAAAGATAATTCTGTCGTTTTCTAAATACGACAATACTTCCGTTGTGGGTTCACCAATGATTGTGTCGTCGTACGGATATTCCTGATAAAAAGAATATTCCCTGACCAAACGAATATTTTATAACAACTTGCATACTTTGCAAAATTTATAAATATCACCCACAACTTATAACATTATATCAAATCCACACCATAATATTAAAAAAAATATTTCGAGAAATTTAAATCTTTATTCATAAAATCTGGGGTCTCACACTCGGGCTTACTTACTCAAGTAACAAAGGCCACAAAACTAGACAAGCACGCCATGGTGTTTATTCATATTTTTTTTAAAATAAAGCTTATATACCCCACATATCATCCCCCAAACTTAGGTTCTTGCCTAACTTTGGCGTTTACTGTCTATCCTTGTCATTTTGACATTCACTCTAGCATTATCCTTTAGAGACCATTTAGGTATCAATTTGAACTTGACCAATCAACACAGATGTTTGTTAATCGTGCTATCCTTTCATACCAATTTCAAACAAGCTCAAGATTTGATTCATAAACAAACATTGTGTCACAGTTTGGGCTGTTGGTATGGAAATTGTGCCGCCGGGTTAAAACTTTGAAGAGTTATGTTCAACGAGGCAAACGATGTGTGTATAGCATCGAACATGTGCTCTTGACTCATTACCAATCGGCGCATTTCCCGATGAGTTGCCTTGGTGTGTGCATTCATTTGATTCTGTAACGCAAGGAACTGAGAACTAGATATGGCCTCGGCCTGCGGTACCTGCTCATCCCATTAATCGCCCATTTCTTCATCATTGTCCCCCGATGCCTCTGTAGCATCCACGTCGTCTTCTGACAATGACGAAAAAATGAACCCCACACTACGCGGATGTAACTCGCCCCCTGCCCATATAGAATACCACACTATCATCCTCGAATCAAGCAACACAAGTGGCATTTGTGTGGGCTCATCGTCGGACAATCGTACACCTGCTTGACGGCACAACTCACATATGAGTGATGGGTGTAGTAAGCCTCCAAAAAATTATCCACGTAGGCACCGACGGATGGAGAAGCAAATGATAGCTCCGACGTCAATGATAAAATCTTGCACAATGGCGTACAATAGTAGCGCCTTCTCTTTGGTGACGTTCGAAGTGTGTTGGGATGGAAGAAATTTCGCGTAGAAGAAGGCATACCAGATTTTTCCATACCTACTAAGGTCCTTGATATGAAACATGGTGCCTCCCTTTCGACCCTTGATCCACGATGTTCCCGGCTTTGTCATCTCCGTGATAATGGCATCAAAATCCGGGTCAGAAGTAAGGAGATGATCATACTGCCAGTGGCGAGGCACCCTTAGTTGGTAGTAAGTATTTATGGCGTCGGCACTGAATAGAACCAACCGTCCTCGCACAAATGCTTGGAATGGTTCTTTGTCCTCAGCATTTACGTAGAATTCTTTGACGATGCTGACAACGGCTGGTTCCGGCTCCTCGGTGAATTTGGTCCATCCCTTTTGGTAAATTTGCGGCATAAGCTCCCCATCGTTAGTATCCGGTGCCAATCCCAGCTCCGGTGTAAGGGCTTTGGTGAGCATGTAGTCATACCGGTCGGAGGCGGCGGCACTTGTAAATTTCCAGCGATCGAAGGTGCGGGTTGGTTGGGCTGACCGTGAGCTTTCTCCCCTTTGGCGTTTAGATAATGATTGTGAAGCCATATCCTCCTTATTGTTGGCTTTACCCTAACTCTCCCCCAAACTTTTCAATATTATCTCTCTAGCTCACAACTATACCCTCTTTTTGCTTTATATCAAGTGTAGTGGGAGAGTTTGTATGAGATGTTGTGGTATTTATAGAGGGAGATGGAATGCTACCATTGGTGGATTGAAGAGGTGGAATGGAGTTATGACGTATTGGGAATGTGGGGAAGAAATAATTGTGGTGGGTGGTGGTTATGGAGTAATGGAGTAGTGGGGAAATGGGAAAGTGGGGTGTTATTGGGAAGGGGAGAAATCTGTGTAATTGCCACATCTTTCTGAATTCCAGGAGCCCCACCCCGGCGGGGGTTATTACACTAGGAAGGCCCGGCCAGGAGGGCTTATGTTCTGTCTTCTGAGTTCGTGGACCCTCGACCCGGCGGGGGTTGTAGTTCTAGAATGGCCCACCCCAACGGGCTAGCTGACTGTCAGGCCCTATCTTTTGTTTCATTATAGTGCACTTGTGCTTCAGTTTTGCTCACTTAACGCTCCATTTTCAAACCTACATGACATAAAGCAAAAATATTAGTGAATTATTTATAGCATGATGTATTGAAAAGAGATTAACAAGATTTTTCTTTTATTCGTCTACCTAATACTGAAATGAAAACTATGAATAAGCAATTATGAGTATAAAATATGATAAAGAACTAAAAATTGGGTTGCCTCCCAATTAGCGCTTGATTTTAAGTCGTTCAGCCTGACTACTTCCTGCTTAAGTTGTGTCGGCCAATGTGATGGTGATGACGTCGGTATTGGCTTCGCCACCCCAGTAATGCTTTAGACGGTGTCCGTTGACTTTGAATTTTTCAAGTGGATTGTGACTGTAAATTTTGAAAGCACCGTGAGGGAATACCTGCTTGACCGTGAATGGTCCCAACCATCTCGATTTAAGCCTTCCAGGGAACAATCGCAGCCGTGAGTTGAATAAGAGTACTGATTGGCCTGGCTCGAATGTTCGACGCATAATTTTCTGGTCGTACCATATTTTGACTTTTTCTTTGTATAGTTTGGCATTCTCATGGGCGTGAAGGAGAAACTCGTCGAGTTCATTCAATTGTAGTAGCCTCTTCTCACCTACAGCTTTTTGATCAAAATTGAGTTTTTGCACAGCCCAATATGCCTTATGTTGTAGCTCGATCGGTAAGTGGTATGCCTTCCCGTACAGTAGTTGATATGGTGACATCTCGATTGGCGTCTTGTATGCAGTCCGGTAGGCCCATAATTCATCGTCTAATCTAAGCGACTAATCTTTCCGACTCGGATTCACCACTTTCTCCAATACCTTCTTGACTTCCCTGTTTGATACCTCAGCTTGTCCACTGGTTTGAGGGTGATACGTTGTAGCTATCTTGTGGTTGACCCCATACTTGGCCAAGAAGTGACTACCTTCGTCACTGATAATTGCCCTTAGCGTGCAAACCTCATGAAGATGTTCTTTTAAAGGAATTTGAGGACCACTTTGGCATCGTTTGATGGTAAAGCTGCAGCTTCAACCCACTTTGACACGTAGTCCACTGCGAGTAGAATGTATTCATTGTTCAATGACGAGGGGAATGGTCCCATGAAATCGATACCCCATACGTCAAAAATTTCCACTTCCAGAATCGTTTGTAAGGGCATCTCATTACGTTTCGAAATGTTGCCCACCCTTTGACACCTATCGCATTGTTTGACAAACTGGTGGGCATCTTTGAATAATGTGGGCCAATAAAAACCACATTATAGCACCTTCGCTGCTGTCCTCTCACTCCCATAATGCCCGCCATACGTCGATGAGTGACACTCATGCAGAATATTCTTCACTTCACTATATGGGACGCACCATCGAATCATTTTGTCGGTGCACTGCTTGAACAAATATGGTTCATCCCACATGTACCATTTCACGTCGTGAAGATTTTTTTTTTTCTATTATCTTGTGAGGTCAGGTGGTAGAATGTTGCTCACAATGAAATTTGCATAATCACCATACCACAGAATGTCTGCTGAAATCCCAAACAGTTGTTCATCTGGGAATGACTTATTAATCTCACATCTGTCATCTTTTGCTTTCCCGTGGTTTTCCAACCTAGATAAGTGGTCGGCTACTTGATTCTCTGTCCCCTTCTTATCCTTTATTTCTAAATCAAACTCTTGAAGTAGAAGAATCCACCGGATAAGGCGTGGCTTAGCATCCTTTTACGTTATCAAGTACCGAATTGTTGCATGGTCTGTATAGACTACCACCTTAGTTCTGATCAAGTAAGCCCGAAATTTGTCAAACGCATATACCACTGTAAGCAATTCCTTTTCTGCGGTTGTGTAGTTCATTTAAGTTTCTGTACGTGTTTTGCTTGTGTAGTATATGGCGTGAAACACCTTGTCTCTACGTTGGTCCAAAACAGCCCCAACCGCGAAGTCGCTCACATCACACATAAGCTCGAATGGCATGCTCCAATCTGGTGCAACTATAACGATGGCTATAGTTAATTTCCTCTTTAATAAGTCAAAAGCCGTCTTTCATTCTTCATCAAAGCTGAATGTTGCATCCTTCTCTAAAAGACTGCATAGAGGTTTCATAATTTTAGAGAAGTCTTTTATAAACCTCCTGTAGAACCCAGCGTGTCCCAAGAAACTCCTAATACCCTTAACTGAGTTTGGTGGAGGCAATTTTTCAATAGTTTCCAGCTTTGCTTTATCAACTTCCAATCCTTGAGCCGATACCTTATGGCCCAAAATTATGCGCTCTTCAACCATGAAGTGGCATTTTTTCCAATTTAGTACGAGGTTCGTGTCCTTACATCTTTGCAACACCATGACCAGATTCTGTAAGCAAATATCGAAACTGTCCCCATAGATCGAGAAGTAATCCATGAAAACCTCAACATTTTTCTCCATCATATCTGAAAAAATGGCCATCATACATCGTTGGAAAGTTGAAGGTGCATTGCATAGCCCAAACGACATCCTCCTAAATGCAAATGTGCCATAAAGGCACGTGAATGTAGTCTTCTCTTGATCCTCTGGAGCGATGACTATTTGGTTGTAGCCCGAGTACCCATCCAATAAATAGTAATACGCATGTCCCACCAATCTATCCAACATTTGATCAATAAATGGTAGCGGGAAATGGTCTTTTCGGGTTGCCTTGTTTAATTTTCTATAATCCATGCAAACCCTCCAACCTGTCACTGTTCTAGTCGATATTAATTCATTGTCCTCATTTCGCACCACCGTATTCCTCCTTTCTTCTAAGACGCATCAAGACCGGACTAACCCATTTGCTGTTAGAAATCGGGTAGATGATGTCGGCATCTAACCACTTCAAAATTTTCTTCTTCACAACTTCCTTCATAATTTGATTGAGTCGTCATTGTTTCTCCACCATTGGTTTTGCCACATCTTCCATTAGGATCTTGTGCATGCAAAATGCAGGGCTGATTCCTTTTATATCAGTGATTGTCCACCCAATAGCTGATTTGTGTTCCCGAAGCACCCTCAGTAACTTTTCTTCCTGCAATTCGTTGAGTGCAGCTGAAATAATAACAGGTAAAGAATTTAAATTGCCTAAATATGCATACCTGAGGTGCTTAGGAAGTGGCTTAAGTTCCAACTTTGGTGGCTCTTCCAATGATGGTTTCAGTTTTTCTGCGGTTACCTCCTCTGTGTGCAGTGGTTCAAACGGTGTTCTAAATCTGGGTACTCGTGGCAATGAGTCTAGCATTTGTAGGTAATCCACCAATTCCAGATCGTCGATCTCTTCATCTCCCAATAACGTTATTTCTAACGAATCTTTCACCAAACTTTGCTCATGTCATCACTAATGATTTGCTTAATGAAATCCATTCGAAAACATTCTTCCTCATCCGTAGGGAATTCCATGGCCTTAAACACATTGAATTTCACTTCTTGATCTTGGACCCTCATAGTGAGTTCTCCCTTTTGTACATCTATGAGTGTCCGTCCTGTAGCCAAATATGGTCTCCCTAGGATAATTGGGATGTTCTTGTCCTCCTCAAAATCCAGAATGATAAAGTCCGTGGGGAATATAAACTTATCCACTTTCACTAAGATGTCCTCAACTATGCCTCTTGGACACATGACTGACCTATCCGCCAACTGTAATGTGATATTTGTAGGTCTTGGTGCAGGCAAACCCAATTCTAAGTATACTGACAATGGCATAAGGTTTACACTTGCCCCCAAATCACATAAACACTTGCTGAAATGCATATCCCCGATCGTGCATGGAATAGTAAAGTTCCTCGAGTCTTTGAGTTTTGGTGGTAATTTCTACTGTAATACTGCACTACACTCCTCTGTTAGTGCCACAGTCTCGAAATCATCCCATTTCTTTTTCCTTAATAGAATCCCTTTCATAAATTTTGTATAGCTCGGCATTTGTTCTAGGGCCTCTGCAAATGGTATGTTGATTTGAAGTTTCTTGAAAACTCCCAAAATTTTTGCAAATTGCTTGTCTAATTTTTGTTTTTGAACTCTTTGCTGGAATGGTGGGGGACGATAAACAGCTGGTTCGTTAACTGGTTTGTTCTTTTCCATTTGTTTTTTGTTCCCTTGCTTTACCTCACCCACTATATTTTCTTTCTCTGGTTCAACCTCCTTTATAACTGAAATTTCTGGCTCTTGACCATCAAGCTGTTTTCCACTTCTCAACATAATGGCTTGACACTGCTCGTGATTACCCTTAGGATTTCTCTCGGTGTCACTTGGTAATGTCCCTTGTGGTCTATAATTCAATGCCAACGCAATTTGACCTATCTGATTCTCTAGATTCTTGATCGCCATCTCTTGTGATTTCATAGCCATGGCTTGATTTTTTATAGCCAAATCGGTGCTAGTCATGTATTTTGTCAACACTTCCTCCAGATCAAATTTCCTTTCTTGATATTGAGCTGGTTGTTGCTGGTTTTGAAATCCTGGTGGATATAATTGTCGTGAAGCTTGATTTTGCTATTTGTTGTTCCATGAGAAATTCGGATGATTCCTATTTCCTTGATTGTATGTGTTCTGATATGTGTTTTGCATAATTCTGTTGTAATTGCCAATGAACTG
The DNA here is from genome assembly GCA_020205605.1 of Panax ginseng. Lineage (NCBI taxonomy): Eukaryota > Viridiplantae > Streptophyta > Magnoliopsida > Apiales > Araliaceae > Panax > Panax ginseng. The sequence goes on from CM035133.1 coordinate 48,746,120, forward strand.
TACAGATGCTGGATTAATTACGCATTACTCCGTTAGGTGCTCTCCCGCGCACAACTCACATATTATTGCCACTTACCGTGTTTGTTGTGCTTGTGCTGCTGTCACTGACTCCAACTTCTTTGAGAGTGAAGATATCTGTGCTTGCATCATTATCATACTATCTACTTCTAATACCTCAGCTGCCTTCGCCTGTGTCATTCTTACTTTGGGCCACTGGTAGTTATTAGACGCCATGGTTTCAATCAACTCATAGGCTTCCTCATAACTCTTAGCCATGAATGCTCCGCCCGACATTGCATCAATACTTGTCCTGAGATTCCCATGTAGTCCGTTGTAAAAAGTGTTCATTTTCAGCCATCTGGGTAATCCATGATGTGGGCATTTTCTAAGAAATTCTTTGTATCTCTCCCATGCCTCATATAACGACTCCCCATGTTGTTGTTCAAACATCGTAATCTCGTTCCTCATCTTCGCAGTTTTTGCTAGTGGAAAGAATTTTGTGAGGAATTTCTGAGCTAAATCCTCCCATGTAGTTATCGAACCGGATGGTAAAGAATGTAACCAACTCTTCGCCTTGTCCAGTAAAGAGAATGGGAACAATCGAAGTCTCACCGCTTCATCCGACACCCCATTGAACCTAAAGGTGTCGCACAGTTCCAGAAAACTAACTAGATGCTCGTTCGGATCGTAATTTGCCAATCCCCCAAACTAAACTGAATTCTGAATCATTTGTATCATCCCTGGCTTAATTTCAAATGTATTTGCTGCTATTACTGGCCTGGTGATGCTTGATTGCAGTTCAATTACCTTGGACGTGGCGTAGTCCCTTAATTTCGAATTCTTGCCTCGTTTCCTTGATCCACTTACTCAACCTTTGAAATCTTTTCTCAATATCGTCCTCAAAAGGCAGCAGGTCTGGATTCTTGGACCGAGTTTGCACAAACTACTTCCAACACCTGAAATAAGAAGCACAAAACAAAAATAAAAATAAAAATGTCTATGTAAAACCGGAATAATTAAACTGATATTGTAAAAATATTAAGAATTATACTAAATAGTCCCCGACAACGGCGCCAAAATTTTTTTGGGTAAAATCTATATACGCACAACATGCAAGTATACGTGGTCAACAAGTAATATAATGATAAGTAGAGTATTGTTCCCACAGAGACTAACTAGCAATAATCTTAACTTACAATTACCAATTCGCTATTAACCCTAATTTTATTAAACAAATCAACTCAGTAATTATAACTAATGATTCTAAATCAAAGAATAATTAAACTAACACAAAGTAATCACATATATCAAAATATGGAATTTCAAACAATTAATGGAGAATTAGACTTATGATTTCACCCTAAGCTTCACTCTGATTTTAACACCTTTATTCCAATTCAATGCACTATCCCAGTTTATTAATCAAGAACACGAAAGTAGTATTAACCACCTCTCGATGCACTAATACCGTATTAACGTCAATCCACAATTAAGATAGAAATCCGTTAAACACCTTAATCAACTAACCCACTATATCTCTATGTGAATTACAATTGAAGAAGGTTGAAGAATAAGTTCTCTATCCGATTACATGCGATGTCAAGCATATCTCTACCTTAACACTCATCGAGTTTAAGCTACTAATAAAATCTTGAACACATGATATATCAACTAGGTCTAGATTCGAATATGCTCTCTCGATTCCATCCAACTCCACAAAGAATTGTTGATCAGGCAATTCATAGATTCAAGCACAAATCAATATAGATAAACTGGAGATAGCTTATTAAATTGGAAATCAAAGTTTACAAAATCATTAATTCACTTAAGGATCCATCACAAGCCTAAAAAGTGAATTAGTTCATGCTAAATGAAATAAACACTGAATAAATCATAGAAATCATCCTTCCAATTACAAATAATAGTCTAACACAAAGAATATTCAAAAACACCCTTCACGTAAACTATAATCGCAATCGCCTTGAAAATCTCCCGAAATACTCCTCCACACTTGCTCTCAAAAACTCATCTTAGAATCTTCGTAATGTCTCCTCCCTTTTTTTCTTGAAGTTGTTGTTAATAGAGTACTAGATATCTAGCATACAAGCTCCAGCCGAAATTTTCATCAATTAGAGTTCCATTGTCATTTATGTTGCTAGAAACCATGCCCAATAAGAAATTTTCTCAAAACAGGACACTCCAGAACTGACACCCCCCGCCCCGGCGGGCTCTCTTTCTGTTAACTCGACTTTGACCCCCCCTTCCCCCTCGCCCCGGCGGGTGTACACAGTACAAATTAGCCCGCCCCAGCAGGCATCCTTTCTGATAATTGGAGATCAAGACCCCCCTCCCCGGCGGGGGTGTATAGTGTAAAAGAGCCCACCCCGGTGGGCCTGTCTTATGCTAAATGACTTGGTTAATTCCACAAGTTCTTCTAAGTTTGCTCTAATTTACTTCAAATCATACCAAATAGTTCCAAATGTCCATTGAATGCTACAACCACCATCCTACACATGAAATAACATAAAACAAGTAAAAATGAACATGATCGCGAAGATTTAGCAACAATTAAGCATGGAATGGATATTGCATCGCGTATATAAAATCCACTTATCACTTGTATGTAGTATTGATCAATACAGGGCACATTGGGATGATCACCCTCGTGTCTGTAAGTTATGACGATTTGCGGATGAAGTTCTGCTAAACCTTAGCAAAAATTAAAAACAATGTTCATAGTCTGTCGACTGATCTTTATTTATAGTCAGTACGTAGTTTCAAAATTTTGATATAGAATTGATATGTTGTTATTATTGGTTCAACTTACTTCAAAACTATTGATTCGTTGTAGAAGTGTCATTGAAAGAAAATATTTAATCCTTTCAGCTAATATTTATTGTTGTTATTACTTGCTGGGCACTCAAATGCTCATCCTTGCTTAATTTAAATGTTTTCAGCTAAGTGTGAACAACCAGAAGGTTCAGCTAAGAACAAAGGAAAAGGTAAAGTTGTTGAATGAGTATTATGTTATATATTATGTAATAGTTTGGTTTTATTAAGATAAGGATGATATGTATTATTATCATGTATTGTAATGAATGTATTAAAGGTTACGTACTTGGGATTAGACTCTGATATATATATATATATATATATATATGTAAATTAAGTTTGGTATTTATATTATTGTTATTATTATTAGTATTAGGGGTGCTCATCGGTAAAAAAATCGAACCCGATCTTTAATCGAAAAACGAGAAGAAAATTAAGAACCAAGTCTTAGAATATAGGTTTCGGTACAAAATCAGATCCGATTTTTTTCATTTTCTTTTTGTTATATCAATAATAATTAAATAATTTTTTTAAATAGTAACAAATTTTTTTAAATTAAGAAATGAGACTAATAAATTACATTCTTACAAATACTAATTACAATTGTTAGTCTAATAGTATTTTTTTTTATTTTTCAAACACACTTGAGAAGAGTACAATACAATTTAACTCACTCTCTTGTTAAGATGGCCTTCTTTTTTTAATATCTTTTAATTTTACTAATAGAGGAGGGTTTCTCTAAATTTTATCATATACAAAGTATGTATTCGGATATCATTGAACACAGTATGTATACAAAGTATAAATTATATACAAAGTAAGGATATCATTGAACACAGTATGTATACAGTATGTATTTGGATATCATTGAACAAAATATAAATTATTAGTTTGGACGGACGTATATCAATTATTTGGTATTAGAAGTTGTAATAAAGTTTGGGTCTCTTTTAACTCCTTACATTATACTATGATTTTATATCTACTTCTAGCATTAAGTTATAGTTTATTTTATTTGATTAGTAATTTTTGTTTGTTCTTCATAAATTATTTTTAAAGTTCACATGGTAATTTATTTATAATGAAAATACCATGTCATTTTATGACAACTTTTTTTGAGAAATAATTTATTATAAAAATTCAACTATTCTTTAGGGAAAGAGATGAAGCAGGGCCATAATTTATAAGTTGGTCAAACTTATTTATAATTAAGTTTTTTTTAATATTGAATTGTTTGGTTGATACTTATTTTCAAATTTATAAATTGATTTATAAGTAGTTTCTAAAAAGTAACAAACTTTTACTTCTCAAAAAATTAATAATTTACATATCAAATGTAAAGATTTTTTTACCTTTATTTTTTTATTTATAAGTCATTATTTAAAATAATTTATAAGTTATTTTAAAATAAATCATTCCCATACTAACATCATGAGGAAACAAAGCTGAAAGAGGATGAAATAACCTCACAATGTTTTTCTATAACTTAATATACTCCACTAATTAATTCTTATTTCTTATTAACACTTAAAAAGCTCGCATAAACCTGACTCAGCAATGTTCACTCCTATGTTGAGTTTCTGTTTGCATCAAATCCTTTTCTCCTTGTTCAATTTCCCTTATCGATTTCAAAATTATTGCCTACTAACATTATTGAAATGTTGAAAGCTATACAAATTCGATTTTTTCGGTTTTTCGGTATTTACCGAATTTAAAATTTTCATTACCGCTACTGGTACCGAAAAGTATAAAAAATCGAAAAACCGGTACCAACGGTACCGGTTTCAACCGGTTCGGTAAAAAACCAAAAAAACTGAATTTTTTGAACACCCCTAATTAGTATTATTTCGCTCATAGAAATGGTATCGTGAAGCACCAAGTTTGGGTTTCAAGTACCTGAATTTGGGGGCATCACAATGATAAAAGAAAAAGGGTAAGAAACACATAGAAAAAACATGAAATTTCCCGGCGTGGACAGGTGGCGACTCTGCTGGGGATAGTAGAGGGTTTAAGCCACATTTCAATCTCTTCAATTTCCTTTTATCTGGGTGTGATGAATGCTTTTTTTACAATTTTTATGTGTGATTGAATGCTTCTTTACAATTCTTTATATTAGTGTTTCACACAATGTCATCATAATGCATGCGGTGAAGCGCGATGAATGTATATGAATGTATGTTGTGTGATTCGTCCACCAGGAGGCAAACCCGTCAGTGGCTGATTACTAGACTCGAGAGGAGAAAAATCCCACGAGGTTCAGGAAAGGTGCCACTCATATCCGCTCCAATTGAAAGATCGGATTAAATTCTCATCTGGTAAATTGCGATGATCTGGGAACCTTCATGCCAAAAAGCCCGTGAGAGTAAACCTAAGAAATGCCAGCCTCTAATAAACCAAATGCGAAGGGAACTCTCTTCATGCCTTTCCCTTTCAATTCCATATTAATTCAATTCCTGTCAAATATCAAATGTCAATTAAATATTAAATTCCTATCAAATATTAAATAGCATACTTGTCATGTTATTCTATCATAAAAAATAACTAACCTTTGTTTTGCAGGAAAACATTAAAAAACCTTAAAACTAACACATTACATAGCATTCATATTGTTAGTGTTTATCAAGACTAAACTACCTACCCTTTTTGTAGGGCAAGATTGGTTCCACTACCAGATCAAAATCTTAGAAGGCACAAAGCCTATCCACCGACATGGTTGAAAGTGCCCAGTACGAATCAAGCTCCGTGTCCAGAGAAGAGTTTGAGGGACTTAAAAATTAAATAGCTGAATTGGCTATCCTCCTAAAAGAACAAAGTAAAAGCACTCAGGGTCAACAGACACCCACTCAACCAGAGTCCTCCGCACAAGGTGGCAATCAAGGTTCTAATAAAAAGGTGGAAATACAGATACCTGAACCTCGATCCAGTGAGCTAACCAATAAAACTCCTGAAATCACAAATCTCAGGGAAGACCGAGAAACTGGTGATATAAGAAAGAAGGTCTAACAGATGTAAGAAACCATCTGGTCTATAAAAGGAATTAGAATTTATGGAAGTGTTAACTATTTAGATCTATGTATATTTCCAGGGGCTAGATATCCTGATAAATTTCAAGTCCCAGATTTTAAAAAGTACAACGGGGTAAGAGACCTTTATACCCATATGAAGGTATATATCGGAGAACTCAGATCCTATGTAGAGGACGAAAAGATGAGAATGCAGCTATTTTAGAAAAGTCTAATTAGAGAACCCAGAGCATGGTATGCTTGACTTGATAATTCCAAAGTCCACAGCTGGGAAGAGCTGGCTCATGCCTTCTTGAATCAATATAGCTTCCAATCAAAAATGGCTCCGGATAGATATCAAGTGACCAAAGTTAAGAAGCATAACAATGAGTCTTTCCCGGAGTATGCCCAAAGATGGAGTGGTATGGCAGCACAAGTCAACCCACCCATAACAGAGACTGAAATGGTGATGACTTTCATTGACATACAAGAAGCTCCATATTATGATAGGGACCTAGCTAGAATAGGAAAATCGTTCTTAGAGATGATAAAACATGGAGAAATGGTTGAAATGGAGATGAAATATGGAAAGATTAAAGACCTTACTACTTTAGAGGCAGTTGCTGTGCATATCCAGATTGGAAATTAAGGGAGTAACCCTCGGAGGGCCCATAAAAAGAAGGAAGAAGATGTATCCTTGTTACTTTAGGTTCAAACTCAACGAGGTAGTCAGAATCCACCCATTCAAAAGAAGAATAATTATTCCCCTTTTCAAACATCTGTAAAGTCTCCAAATCCTCCATTTCAGAAAGAATGAGAGGTTAAGTGCAGAAGAACTTTTACACCCTTGGGGGATTCACTTGAAATATATTCAAGATTCTGACAAACCAAAAGAAGATCACTCAACTTCTTCCTCCTGCAAATTTAAATGGAAAAGCTTTGACCCAAGTAAAAAATGTGCGTATTATTCTGGTTCCCCTGGCCATGATACACAAGAATACTGGTCACTGAAGCATAAGATCCATGATATGATAGATAATAGTGAAATTTTGGTAACAATACCAGAACAATCACATGTCCAAGATAATCCTCTGCCTCAACACAATGAGTAAGGAGTCAACATGATTAGTATGGGAAGTGAAGAAAATTCCAAGTACCTTAAATACATTGGAGAAACTTCACAAACAGATGAATGTAACCTTGCTAAGTTGGTATATTCAGAAGGACAGTCTTCGATAAAACATAAAATAAAATCCACCAAGGAGTAGATTGATCAATTTGCATAGTTAATGGCATATCAGCACCAATTAACTCGACATCTGATAAGTTAGATCATTCAGAATCAAACAAACATCTCTCCATCTAGAATCCTCCCAATTACTAAAAGGGATCATTCTCGTTTCCAAGAACATGAAACCTGGGCTGATAAAGTTACAAGGGAAGCAAGATTCCAGGCTCGTAGAGAGTTCACAATTAAGAGAAAGTTCACTCCTTTGAACCAATCCAGGGAGGGGACTCCACAGATGTTGATCAATGAAGGAAAGATCATTGTTGGGTGTAATCTAATCATGCACAGCACACAAGTATACGTGATCAACAAGTAATATAATGATAAGTTGAGTATCGTTCCCACAGAGACAAAAATTATTTTTAATCTAACAATTTCTAACCTTGTATTATTTTAATTTTATTAAACTAACCAAATTAATGATTGAAAAAAATGAAAAAACTAATAAACAAAAATCAAATCAAATCAATTCAACTAACTACCGCAAATTTTACTTAGATAATGGAGAATTAAGCCTACAACTTCACTTTATGCTTCACTCAGATTATCACACTTCTTTTTAATTCACTTAACTATTCCAGTTCATTAATCAAGAACATGAAAGTAGAATTAACCATATCTCGATGCACTAAATCCATATTAACTTAAATCCATAGATGATAGAATTAAGCAAAACACCCTAATTAACTAATTCACTATATCTCTATGTGAATTAAAACAAAAGAAGGTTTAAATCCCAAGTTCTCACACGATTACATGCGATGTATAGGTATATCTCTATCCTAAACCTACATCATGAATTCCATTAAAATGCAAAAATCACAAACACATGCTATTATGACTAAGTCTAAACTCATATCTCATCTCTCGAATCCATACAAGTCCACATAGAATTGGTGATCAAGTAATTCATAAATTACGCACTAATCATAATAGATGAACTGAAAAATAGCTTCATTGAATTGAAATCAAAGCATGATAATCCTTGTTACACTTAAAGATCCATTGTTAGCTTAATAAGATGATTTGGTTCATAACTAATGAATTAAACACTGAATAAATTAAAGAAAACAACATCCCAATTACAGAAACTGAAATTAAAGAACAAGAATAGTAATAGAACCACCCTTCTCTTCACTGAATTCTATAGTCTTCGTAATCCTTACTTCTTTGGTCTGCTCCTCCATAAATCTTCTCGAATCAGGGCTTGAAAGTTGTAATTGATTGGTTGATTGATGAATGTTAGAATCGAATCGCCTAAGTCCATGTAATAACAGCTAATTACGTCCTCTTTCCAGTCCCAATCGAATCCAAAGTCCATCAGTCCACGCAATGATAGTATTAAAATTACAATAAAACTCCTCTTTCTTGTTCGCGTACCCCCGCCCCGGTGGGATATTTAGGCTTGGGAACCCCCAACCCGGTGAGGTGTTAAGTTTTTAGTCAATGTACATCCCCGCCTCGGTGGGGTATTTGCTATGTAAAAGGCCCACCCCGGCGGGGTACTGTCCTGCACTTTACTGTTTTCCTCACTTTTTATGCCATATCACCACCATCTCGCCTTAACTAACACGTACTAAAACCTGCACACAAAACAAGCACAAACACATAAAACGATACCAAAGTATACGAAATAAGAACTGTTTAAGTCCGAATAGGCATCCGATTTGTAGGTATGTAACCCACGCATCAAATTCCCCCAAGCTTAAATCGTGTTTGTCCTAGAGCACAACAACATGCAATTCAATGTAACTAACTACATGCCTAAGAATCCAGCTATCAGATGTAACAAAGTCTATTCAAATTACCTTAAAGAAACTACAATAGACATGACAGTACATCTTACCAGGATAAATCAATAACTTCATATTCAATCACCAAATCTTCCCCCAAACTTAGGTTTCTGTCTAAACTTAGCCATCACCATTTATTCATGACTTTCTTTCATTCAAACTAACATTATCCTTAAGAGTTAAATTATGTGTCAATTTAAATCCAATCAGTCAACATAGTCATTTTATAGTGTTTTCCTGATTATACCAGTTTCAAACAAATAAAGATTTAGATCATGATAAGAAATTACATCAAATCCTTGACAATCAATACTATTCTTGTCTACGTAATTCCAATCTCATCATTGGCCCAGACAAACTCTAACCATCTAAAAACTGGAATCATGTAAATATGAACTAAATGCAACATAAAAACAGTAAACTAACTAATATTTTTGAGATTTTTTGATTTTTGATTTTTTTTATAACTCAACAGAAAACTACTATCTACACTACTAAACTACAAAAACATAAAAAAAACATAATTACATTATACTAATGATGCAACTAACATGTAATGCAAACATGAATTAGCATGAACTAATGAATGCAAAACTAACTAACACAAGCAAACCCACATATGACATATTTAACATAAACAAAACTAAACATCAAACATATAACTAAAACTCCCCCGAACTTAACATAAACAATGCACTCATTGTTAAAATATATCCATAAAGCATAAGAGGACTTCCCTGTGTTATGCTAAGTCAGAGGTGGTGGCATCTCCTCAACGTCAAAATCTGATGGTGGATAACCTGGCAATGGCTGTGGAACTGGTCAGCAGCAGCTGGATTCATTCTGGCAAATGCCTCTGCCAAAGAAGCATTTAAGGCATTTTGCGTGACAAAGCCATGGTCTTTTCGTGCTGCTATTCTCTTCAAATTCCTATCCTCCTCTATATCCCTCTCATCAATATGGCGCTGCATACTACGGAACTAAGTGTTGAACATATACTTGGTGGACCGATGACCCTCTTAGCCTCCTCAACTCTTTCAGACATCTCGTCAAGTTTGAATTCATCATCCTTAGAGGTATCTATCGACGTCGGGATTTTTATTGTCCCTCTTCTGTTCTTGTCTTTTGGTGTTCTCATGTTAGGTGAGATTTATTTGAAAAAATAAGTTGTGAAAAGGTCCAACATTTATATGTCGACGATTTGACTGTAAGAGTTGCCAGTTGGTTTTTTAAATGGTTGTACCAACACAACCGAGAAAAGGTTTGCACATTGACCCAATGATGTGACATTGCTAAACGGGTCTGTGAAACTGAGTTTCGTTAGGGTCTGGGGACTTGCTTATGCGGAGGGAAGGTGTTAGGAACCCCCCGACATCTGTGTTACCACGGTGACCGCTACTTTTCAATTAAATAGTTATATGAATGTGTGTGTGTGGGTCAATGTGAATTTATTTAGAAGTAGTGATATGCCTCGTTCGAACTTATATAATATTCGGCTTGATTGCTTTTATTTTCGAGATGTGAAGCATCTTGGAGAAAATAATATATAAAGCAGTGCCGAACTCCTCATGGGCATGAAAGCCATCTAAGGAAATTCGAACACCGTGAATAATTTACAAGCTACTTACAAATTGAAAATATCCACCACGAACAGAATCTAGATTGAAGAGATGAATCTGTGATCACATGATTCCTAGGCTCACATGATGCCGTAATTTATAGAAAGCGATGGCGTTATATATATAAAAGTCAGTAAACATATATATATATATATATATATATAGAGAGTTCAAGTTCTATTAGGACGCTTGACATTTTAGTAAGCGTCAGGACCTTTTTTTTTTTTTTTGCTTTTTTTATCTAACTTTAAAAAAATTATGGAACTTGAATTTTACATATATGAGTGTTTTGAAGGCGTGATTTGGATACATATATCAAAACATGGTATCATGCATACATGCGTGCATCGTACATACATTTTTGGTATAGGTATCCAAATCACGCCCAAAACATTATATTATGGAAAAATTTGATTCCATAATTTTTATTTTTTTACTTTGTTCAAAAAAAAAAAAAATTGGGGTCCGGATTTTGGACATGTCCAGGGAATGGGACAGATCCATGTGTGTGTGTGTGTGTGTGTATATATATATATATATATATATATATATATATATATATATATATATATATATACATGATCAACCACCACGAAGCACCTCCATGGGGATCGAAATGTAAATAAAGCAATAAAGACGATCAACCACCACAAAGTAAACTCTAAGCGGGACTAAATGTAAATAAAGTAGTAAAAACGATCAACCGCCACGAAGTAAACTCCAGGCAGGACTAAATGTAAATAAAAGCAAAGAAAGGCCAATAAGTAAACTCCAGGCGACAGAAATGTAAATATATATATATATATATATATATATATATATATATATATATATATATATATATATATATAAGCGAGAACGCACTGGATGTTAAATCGGGCTCATCGAATGAGTCCAAACAATAGTTTATATATGTAAGTATATATATATAAGTAATAAATACTCCGGATGTAAAATTCAGGCTCATCGAACAGTGTTCGACAACAGTTCATATATATATATATATATATATAAGCAAATAAACACTCCGGACGTGATTCCAGGCTCAATCGAGGCATAACTCTATAATGTTAGTCCATATATATATATATACACACACACACACACACACAAAAGGAAATAAAAGCCATGGACTGAAGTCCGGACATACACACGTAACACGACTCTCAATGTAAAGAACGGTGTGTGCACAGTAGAAGAGAAATGCTTTAAAATGTGTAAGAAGGCTTACAGTGGACTTCCAAAGAAGGCTTCTATAGCTTTAAATGGATGAAAACTCGGCTCCCGCCGGTAAAAATATGACTGAATATATAACACCCCCAAATTCAGGTACTTAAAACCCGAACTCGGTGCTTTATGATACCAATTTTATGAGCGGAAATAATACTAATAATAATATAAATAATATAAATATCAAACTTAACTTAAATTTATCAGAGCCTAATCCCAAGTACACAACCTTTACTACATTCTTTACATGATATATAATACATATCATTATCTTAATACAGTTTAACTATTACAAAAGAATACCATTAACACTTATTATGTTTTCTTTCCTTTTCACTTGTTCTTGTCTGAACCTTCAAGTTGATCATGCTTAGCTGAAAACATTTAAATTTAAAGCAATAATGAGCATTTAGGTGCCCAACAAGTAATAACAATTATAAATATAATTAGCTGAAAGAATTAAATGTTTTCTTTGTACATCACTTCTACAACGAAATTAATAGTTGTGAAGTAAACTGAACCGATAATAATAACATAATAATTCTATATCAAATTTTTGAAACTACTTATTGACTATATATATAGGGTAGTCGACATACTATGAACACTGTTTTCTATTTTTGAAAAGGTTAGACATAACTTCATCTACAAACCGTCATAACTTACGGGCACGAGGGTGTACATCCCATGGACCCTATATTTATCAATACTACATACAAGAACGATATTATCGTTCATCTTTTCCGCCTTGGGCGCATAAAAGTTTTTCCATGTTCGGGATGTTCATACTTAGTCCTAATCGAACCAAAATAATTTGATTGGATACAAAAAAGGTTTTATCATATTCAACGATATTTCTAAATCGTGTCTAGTGACCAAATAGCTTAGAGTATATATATATATATATATATATATATATATATATATATATATATATATATATATATATATATATATATATATATCAACATGTGATTAAATATAATGATTATCCAAGTGGGGACACTTGAATAACCATATTTAGAAATTAACTAATGTAATATATATCCGAATTATAATATAGTACCATGTTGATAATCAATGATCGGATATAACATATATAATAATAGGGTTAATAATTTGGTATAATAATAATATAATTTTGAATCTTCAGACTCATGTCCATCAGATAAAGAAAATGCAAAGGTAGGATACTCATCGGTCTCTTTGCTTATAATACGTAACTTAGTTTTATCTTTTATCTAGAAACCTATCATTAATAAGATCATTTGATCGATTAGAATAACATACTATAACACATAAGACCGCCTATTGCGAACAAAGACATAACCTAATCACCTTGTCACACACATTCATCACGGTCGTTCAAGCACAAACAAACATTAATACATTAAAATTATCTAAGTCTAGATCAATTTAAAAACATGTCTTTTAAAATTAACGACTTTATCGGTATTTATCGAGTCTAAGACTCTATCCTATAGTTCAATAGATGCAAATATCACCATAATACGATTTTTTCATAATAGCGTTATAACAATTTTTAAATAATTTATCATTAATTTTCAAAACACAGGAATCATTATTAAATGATTTAAATATTTAACATTTAATTAATAATAAACTATTAATGAAACCATTACCAAAATATTAAAGTTATTTATAATAACTAAAAATATTTTTAAAATACTATTACTACCCTTAAATGATTTTTAAAACATTTGAAATCATTTTTAAATAATTACCATTAATATTAAAATATTAATGCACTATTTATCCAAATATTAAAAGTCATTAATTATAACTTAAAATATTTTTGATTCATTAATATCCTTTTAAATGATTTTAAATAAATAAAACCATTTTTAAACTATCTATTTAATATAATTATTAAATAAATTTAAGATCATTAATATTAAAATAATATCATTAATATTAAATTATTAATAAAATTATCCTTTAAATATTAAAAGTTATATTTTATAACTTAAAATATCTTTAAACCCTTTATTTTCATTTAAAATGATTTTTATAATATTAAAATTATTTTTAAACTAATTTAGTTAATATAATTATAAAATAAATCTAATATCATTAATATTAAATAATCAATATTTTTCATGATAAAACATCAAAAGTTATATTTTATAACTTTAAAATATTTTATAATCTTTAAATCATTTTTATATGATTTTTAAATCATTAATTCTATTTTTCATAATTTATTTAATACATTTATTAAATGAATTAATTATCATTAATATTAATTAATTAATGAAATTCATCACATAATATTAAAAGTCATTTAAAATAACTTAAAATATTTTCTTATACCATAATATAATTTTAAATGATTTTTCAAGTATTAAAATTATTTTAAATAATTTATTTAATAATATAATTAAATAAATTAAATACCTTTAATATTCCAAAAATATTAAATATTTATGAAATATATTCAAAATAATTAAAATTAATTTTGGACTTTAAAATAATTTTTATAATTTATTTTGTATTTTTAATAATTAAAAACTCATTTTCTATTTATTTAATAAAATAATTAATTTTGGAAATAAACCTGTCATAAAAAAGCGCTATATATAATGACGTAAACGTCGCTATAGGTGTTCTTCGCATTCATCATGAAACCCAGAATATCATTGTCAGTTAACTAGGTGCCATGTTTGACCGGTTCTAGATCATTAGTTATCACGTTTCTAGATTTGCTAATGGTTTATGATTGTAGTATTAATGTAATACTGCAATTATCAACAAGTTGTATGCCCAAATATCATCATATCAGTGAGATCTAGCCCATCAAAAACCTTGCAAGGACTGTTCTTAAATTTTTGGGTTTCCCAGAAATTAAGAACAGTCAAAGTACCTTATTTTCAATCCTTATAACTCGCATACAAATTCTGCTTAGTGTGATCTAAAGGTTTATAAATATAGCCGAGATGTCAAAGAACAAATTCGTAACAACAAATCATCATATCATCATCACACAAGAAATATCAAAGCTGGTCAAACATTGTCAAAGAACTAGTTCATACAGTTTTCTGGAAATTCCAGAAAATGCAATCGTGACTGAGTGGCCTGGTTTGACCACTCACTGCGTTCAATCAATTGATTCCTTAAGGGATCTAGAGGCCTGGATCTAAAGTCCAGATTACAGGCTACAATCTAGTTAGAAAAACAACATCAAACATTCAATCATCTGACAGATCTTGGCCTTCAAATATCTTGTCAGACGCTGAAAATTCATTTCTGGGTTACCCAGAATTTGACTGGTCATGCCCGGTCAATGGGTTTTGGTTGATTATAACTTCAAATCTACAACAGATCTGACCCTGAATCAAGTTCTATATGAAAGATTACATAACATACTACAAGATTAAACACTTAAACAACAAAAACACTTAATAACCAAAGATTAAAGAGGTCTGACATTTGACTGTCAGACACAAAAACAACAATTTCCATATTCTTGAAATCTTCAAATCTGAGCTTATAAATGTTATGGATCTAACATCTATCAACCCAGATCATTGATTAATTACACCTTATACAACATATTACAACATAAAAACATAAGATCTAACATAGCTTTAGAGATCAAATTTCTTGGTTAGGGTTTATACCTTTATGCATCAATTCTTGATTCTTGGCTTTTGTTTTTTCTATGGGTGTTAGTGGGGCTCAGTTTGGGACTGGTCTAGCAATAAATTTTGAGGGGTCTGAGTGGAGAGAAAATGGTTGAGTGTTTTGTGCAAAATGGGCTACCAATTGATATTTCTCTCTCCTAGATCTATTTATATAACATGTATACAATGTATATAGCTGGTGAGTTGGCTGAGCTGCTGATATATGTTAGTCATATGGTCAACATTTTAGGTTACCAACTACAAATTTGGAAGGATTTGCAAGCAATCTTCAATTATGCAATAAGGGAAAAATGGTCAATTAGCTTGGAATTTTAATGGCACATTGGTCATTTGGCAAACCCTTAGGGTTTGACCCTTAGTGTTTAACCCTAAAGGTTTAACCCTGAGGTTTAACACAAAAATTGCATGATTTCCAATTAGGGTTTAAAAATAAAATTTTTAGTTTCTAAAAATGCAAAATTAAGGTTTCTTAATTAATTATGTTTCCTAATTACATAAACTTGAAAATTAGGTTTATGTTTCACTAATTATCATTAAGCGTGCAAAATTGGCAATTAGGATTTATAATAAACAATTAGAGAAAATAACTTAGCAATTAGAATAGAAATTTAGCTTTCTAAAAATGAAAAATAGGGTTTTCTAAAATAATTATATTTTCTAATTACTTTATACATGAATATTAAAGTTTACATATTTACTAATTATAGTTAACCTTGCTAATTTAGCAATTAGGGTTTATAATTAGTAATTAGGTTTTATAATTACTAATCAGTGTTACTAAATATAGAAATTAGGGTTTCTAATTTCATGATTAGGGTTTTTCCTAATTAACATTAATATCTATATTAACATTAATCACATAACACAATTTCTTACCAACCATAAACTTCGGTTTGAGTTTTAAATTAGGGTTAAACCAATTAATACTAGGGTTTTGACATTATACACATGATTGACCAACCTTTATCAGTCCACACATACAGTACATATTTATAGCACTGAAATCAAATTAATATTTATAATAAAAATCGTTAATAACATAACATATTTACTAGACAGATTTTAAAATCTCATTTGACTTCAAAACTAGGGTTTATCAGTAATATTAGGGTTTTGCCACGTTTCATTTAAACTTTTCCACACGTTAATCTTATACCGATAATATACACATTTATAACACTGACAAATAATAATATAATATTATTATCCTCATTCCTTGTTCCAAAACCGTAATTAGGATTTGAATTCCATATCCGATTTATCTCATATATAACATTATAAATTAAGTTAATTAATTAACTTAATTATTCAAATAAATTCATATAATAAAAAGTTATTATAATAATGTTATAATCATATCATATATTATTTAAATAATATATAAACATATTTTCATTGAAAATAACTAATAAAAACATTGCTACTATAAAATTAAGTATTATAAGAATATAATTTATAATGATCAATAATTCTAAAATAAAATTATTTAAAATTATTCAAGTAATAAATAAATTTTTTATTTATCACAAAAATACATACACATTACCTGGCAAATATTCTCACCTTAAAAATAAAAAAAAATTTATACGCAAAATTTTTGATTTAATTATATAGAAAATATTGGGTTATTACAGAATATAAGCTCACAAGTGTTTAAAATGAGAAAGCACTCAGTTTAGGATGTGTACAGAGCAAATTGGACAGGGCTTCCTCATTGTTTTCTCTTACAAAATGGTCACCCCAAGTCCTCTATTTATAGAGGGGGGGAGCCGTAGGTACACCTGTGATAGCTGCAGATTTACTGCATGGCCCCGGGGTGCCCTTGTCTCTCATGGGTCCCGCTTAGTCTCAAGAAATGCGTGCGTGCAACGTGATGTCTGCTTTAACTTTCAGAACTTCAATCTGGGCCTCCGATTGAGGTTTATAAGACCTTTTACGGAGTGCTGTTGTCGAGAGCTATACAAATGACATAGGATAAGAGGTTGTAAGAAGTCAAGAAGATGGTACCATGCCCTTGGTCTTCAAGCTTCAAATTCAATCCGGTGTGCTGTCATGTGTAGTAGTCACTCGGGATTACAGCTATTTAGTTCTTATAGGACACTGCTGTGTAGAATGTATGTTGAAATGTGTTGAGACGACGCACGTGTGGAATCGAGGTGGCAAAATGACAATTTTTCCCCTCACCGGAGTTATCTCCGGTTTGGACTGATAAAGCAGTCGTTGCTCATGGTTATCTCTGAGATTGGGCTGTTGCAAGTGCTGAATGTCCTCAGGGTTATCTCTGAGGTATGCCTAACCTCCCGGGGTTATCTCCGGGATTGGAGCTGAGTGCTTTGGTGTGGTTTTCGAGGTTCAAGCTGACTGCATAGGTTGAAATGAGCATCTCTGGGGTTATCTCCGGAACTGCAACTGCATTCCTCGGGGTTATCTCCGAGGTTGAAACTGTCTTTTCTGGTGTTGTTTCCAGGACTGAGACTGATTATCTCGGGGTTATCTCTGAGATGAAACGGCCTTCTCCGGTGTGATTTTCGGTATTGGAACTGCATTCCTCGGGGTCATCTCCGAGGTTGAAACTGAGATTCCCGGTGTTATTTCTAGGATTGAGCTGAGCTGTCCTCCAAGGTTATCTCTGAAAGATGATTCTGCCTTCTTGCAATATTAGTAGCAAGTATGCAGAAAATTTCAAGTGTCTACAGTATCTTTGGCGTCCCCCTCCTCAGAAGCATCAAGAAATATAAATCCTAGTCCTCTAGGATGTGACTCTCTTCTAGGCCAGACTGAGTATCGAGCAATCAAACGGGAGTCTAGCATCTGAAGTAGCTACTGTACAGGCTCATCAGCTGACCATCGAACTCTTAACTGTCTACACAGTCCACATATAAGTGAGGGGTATGGCAAACCCCCAGAGAATAGCCCGCACATGCAGTGTCTGATCGAGAAATTGATGAAGGCCCCACATCAATATCAAAGTCCTTCACAATGGCATACATGAGTAACACCTTTTCTTTAGTCACCTCACTGGTGTGTGTGGATGGAAACAATTTTGCGCACAGGAATGCATACCAAATCTTTCCATATAAACTCAAATCTTTACTCATAAAAGGGTCCCTCCTTTCTTTCCTTTCGCCCAAGTGATGCTCAACTTTAATATTTCAGCAAGAATTTGATCATAGTTAGGGTTACTGTCTCTAAGCTGTGCATACTAGTAGACAGTTGGGGCTACCACATTATAGTATTCATTGATAGCCTCCAGACCGAATGTTACTTGCTTGCCATGAACAAATGCCACAAAAGGTGATTTATCCTCTACATTAGCATAAAACTCCTTCACCACTATTACTACGATCGGGTCTGGTTGATTCGTGAATGTGTCCCAATCTTGTTTATTAATTTGTCTCCTCATCTGCCCGTCAAACGAATCAGGCCGCTACCCTCTTTCTGGTGTCAACACCTTTGGTGTAAAGTAATCATATTTGTCAACCGCATAAGCATTGACAAATTTCTGTTTATCAAAGCTACGGGTTGGCGGCGATGGCCCTTCACCTCGTTGATGTTTTACCGGCATTTTTGGTGATATTTTATCATAATGTAGTTAACAAATTCCCCAAACTTGCTCTTGGGAAATTTCTCAAATACTTGGTGTGCACACTGACCCTTACTGCCCCAAATTGAAAAATGAATGCCAATTTTGATGAAAATCTGAGGTAGATGCTTACCCACACTACTTTCTTAACTCTGTGATGAGATTGAAGTGATGAAATACCAATTTCAGAGCTTCCCCCTCCTTCCTTGCTTGAAATCCAAAAGTTAAAGAAACCCTAGGTTTTGTGTATGAAAATCAGAGGAATTGATTTTTATATGGTGTGGAATAGAAGAAATTGGGGTTAAGTTTATATAGGATAGCAGTAGATGATGAATTTAGTGGAGAGTACATGTTTGTGGGGGAATTTCGTGGGTTTAGAGGTGGCTTGGTTTTGGTTTTGAGCAATAGAAGTTGAAGGTAGCGATCCAAGAAGGGATTTTAAAATGACTTCTCGTATTTTCGACAGAAAGGGTACTTTTTCCTTTAAAATCCGCTTGTAAGGTGCAAATATAGAGACCTCGGCTTTGGCGGGCATGTCAGTGCTATTAGGTTCATTGGGAAGTGGTATGTGCTTTCTGTAGGACTTATGATTTTTAGCTGTTTTGACCCGCATACGTACACAACTTCATCCTCAGTTCCTGAAATACAATAAAAACCAAAATTTTAAGTTAAACATATGGAGTTTGAGCAAGAATGTTGTAAATTACTTACAATGACTCACTACTTACCTAAAATTTTCACATATTTGAACTATGAAATACTAAAACTACTACCTAAACTATGAATTATGTAATGCGAAACTAAATACTGTAAATAATAGAAAATTGGGTTGCCTCCCAATGAGCACTTGTTTTTGAGTCTTTCAGCCTGACTACTCCTTGTGTCATAGCGCATCGGCAAGAGTGATCGCGGTGGCTTGATTGTCGATGTCATCGCCCCAATAATGCTTTAGATGTTGCCCGTTGACTTTGAATATTTCCAGTGGATTCCTGTTATAGAGTTCAACAGCGCCATGTGGGTCGACTGTCTTGATGGTGAATGGCCCTGACCATCGTGATTTAAGTTTCCCAGGAAATAATCTCAGTCGAGAGTTATACAATAACACAGCTTGTCTTGGTTCAATCTTCCTCTGCAAAATCTTCTGTTCGTGCCACTTCTTGACCTTTTCTTTATATAACTTAGAGTTTTCGTAGGCTTGCAAACGATACTCATCCAGCTCATTAAGTTGTAGTAGTCTTTTCTAGCCTGCAGCTATTTGACCAAAATTCAACTTTTGAATGGCCCAGTATGCTTTGTGTTGAAGTTCAACTAGTAGATGACACGCTTTCCTGTAAACTAATTGATACGAAGACATCCCAATTGGTGTCTTGTATGTTGTTTGATAAGACCATAAAGCGTCATCCAATTTTAGAAACCAGTCTCTTCTATTTGGATTCACCACTTTCTCTAAAATTCGTTTCACTTCTCTATTTGAAGCCTCAGCTTGGCCACTCGTTTGGGGATGATAAGTGTGATAGCCCCAAATCCGGGTCCTAAATCACCACGGATCTGGTATATTATTTCTATAACTATTGCGAAAGATATAAACATAAATTATTTATACATTAAACTTACACACTTTTCCCTAAGGTCGAGAACCTTCACATAATACACAATTCATATCCCTATCTAACAAACATTATTATTATAATATGTTTCTGTTACAAATCTAGCTTCACACATAGTCCCAAGCTGAACTTGGCTTTGTCTTTTCCTTGTATCCGACGTATTTGTCTTAATCTGCAATGTTTATCATGATATAGCAAGGGTGAGCATAAATTTGCCCAGCAAGTATAAGTTATTTAAAGATATATCATGATTAAAAGAATTGAATAATAAGCTGGCTATAATTCTTCAATATAGTTGAGAACTAGTGTGACGCCCCCAAAATAGGTATACATCACCCATCTTGAGTCGCTAAATATATGGTACAAAATTCAAATACAACTTAATAATACAACTGTCGTGTAAAATACGACAAAATATAAACTGAGAGTTTTAAAACGAATATTGTCTTCTAGACAGTATTCAACTCAAATGGAGTCCTCAATACATTTATTATCACACTATTTCATAGAATAGTGAGGACTACTAATGCTATCATCGGACCGATCACTCCAGTCCCCGACTAGTCCTGCCACGTTCTCATTTCTCAAGAGGACAATGAAAGGAAAAGGGTGAGCTCAACTAGCCCAAGAAGAAATATTATGACTAAGATGATGCAGAATAATTTATCGTTAGTCTTCAACAATGTTAAGCTGATAAAATATAACAAACATCAAGTTTAAGCTGCAATGAACATGCAATCCATTAGAAGAGTCAAGTAGAGCATAAAATCTACTATCTTCTATGATTTAAAAGGTTTTTCATCACTTTTCATTTGAGACTCAAACTTAATAAATAATCCACATCATCGAATCACCCCTGCACTACGGCCAAAGATATTCTTTAGTATCACGACCATAAATTATCCATGCACTATGGGCCAAAGATATTCATGTATTCATCAATGGTCATGATCATGCATACAACTGTCCATCAATGCACTACGGGCCAATGAGGACTTTTACAACATCATTTGTAAGATTATGGTCATGATTATAACGAATAATCCCTGGTCATAACCATACCAAGTCCATCTATGCACTACAGGCCACAGATGACTTTCAACATAATATTAACATGAGGATGATGACAATGATATAAGAATTCAATAAAACAAGTTCAAGTATAAATTTTTAAAGATTTATAATTTAATTTATCCAGAAATCAATAACGTCCAAATTGTCAACATAATACTGCTTTGTGGAGTAAAATTCAAGAATAATATTGTACCAAAAATAATTTGGACCGAAAACGAATCAATTTTTATCATGAATAGTACCCCGGGTGAATAGTACTCGAGTGAATAGTACCCCATAAATAGTACTTTGGGAATAGTAATCCCGTGAATAGTACTCCAGCATGAAAAAGTTAAAACTTATCAAGAATACTCAGAATAATATTTCCATGAAAAAATACTGGATGAAGCGCAAATATCAAGGATATTATACTAATTTCATGGAGTATAGAAGCCAAAATTTTAACAAAACGAGTATAGAATTCGAAATCTGAAACGAAATAATATTACTTACATACTACAGAATATGGAAGAAAATATTATTTCAAGCGAATATTGAACAAAAATAACATCCCTTACCTTGAAAAGGAGAGTATTCCGACTGGTATAGCGAGAATATTCTTGAAGAAAACTTTCACTATTTTATACGCTCAAAGTTTTCTAAAACTCTAAAGAAATATGCTCAATATTATAGAAGAAGAATTCTCTGATTCTGATATGATTTTCAATTATAACCTAAACGCCTATTTATAAGAAAATGCTAGAACGCCATAGGAGACTAAATTAATAAAATATTAATTTATATAAAAAAAATCTACGCATATTTATTGGACCCAATTTATCAGCCATCACAAGTGAGGCCCACCAGAAATCAGAATTTCCACACCAACCAAAGTTGGGCCCACCATATTTTTCAATAAAAATATTTAATTTCTAAAACTTGAATAATTTATAATAAATAGCCCTTTTATCAGAAAAATACGAATTTTATGTCCATTCCATACGAAATTTAATTCTCTACAACTTTGCAAAAGAAAGTTTTTCCAAATTCCAAACAGAAAATATCTGAAATCCACAAGCGGATGATTTTCAACACCTCTTAAATTCATAACAAATTATACGCTAATTTTTAACAATTCAAAATTTGTGGACATATACTCAACTTATATATGTATAACATATCCAAAAATCACAATGATCCAACGCTCGGATCAAAATTATAACTCACGCAATAGAGCTTTAAGAACACTGATTTGATTTTTAATACCTCCAAACCGATAAAACATCTCATTATTAATTCTTTCATTTATATCCACATAAAAATTTATATTTCCTTATCATATAAATCAATAATTAATTATTCACAAATAATATTACAGAATCACAATTATGACAAACTGCATAGCTCCCAAGAAAGAGGGGTTTTCGATAAAGATTTCTCTCCTTCTTAAGCGCAATTAGGTGGCCAAACCTCTCCTTGAAAGAAATTTCTAGACATTGCCAATAATGTTATGTAATAATATTATTCAAATAATATGAATTATTGATCTGATAATGAGAAATATTGTGCAGTGACAATTATTGAAACAACAATAATATAAAATATCAACGTAGCAATTATTGAATCAATAAAATAAAATATTGAATAGTAATTACTGTAACAATTATTGAGTAGTGCCTACTTACATAAGAATCAATAAATTAAAAATACTGTGTAATACCGTGTGTTACTGTGCAACAACGTGTATTACTGTATTTTTACCACCAGGTATTCCAACAGTGTTAACGATAACAACTACGCCGTTATTTATATAAAAAGATATTTTTGAAGTTTTCTCAATCCGATAATAATTTCGTTGTGGGATCCACCAATGATTGTGCCATCGTACGAATATTCCCTGTTAAAACGAATATTCTCTGACCAATCGAATATAATATAACAACTTGCGTACTTTGCAAAATTTATAAATATTACCCACAACTATATCATTATATTAAATTCACTCCATAATATTCAAAAATAATATTTATAGAAAATTCATCTTTATTCATAAAAGTTGGGGTCTTACAACCTCCCATTCTTATGAAATTTCGTCCTTGAAATTAGGGTACATACCTGTTATGATGAATATGTGAGGATACCTTAATTTCATTTCAGATTCTAACTCCCAGGTTATTTCCTTAACATCGTGGTTTCTCCACAAAACTTTGACTTTAGGTATAACCTTGGAGCGTAATATATGCTCCTTCTTATCCAAGATTTTAACAGGAACCTCTTCATACGTTAAATCTTCCGCTATTTCGTTCGGTTCTAACTCAATAATGTAGTTCAGGTCTTTCACATATTTACGTAACATAGATATGTGAAAAATGTTATGAACACGAGGCATACTTAGCGAAGAAAGCGAGTCTATAGGCCTGATTCCTACTCGTTCGAGGATTAAAAATGGGCCAATGAATCGAGGATTGAGCTTTCCTCTCTTTCCAAATCTCGTAACTCCTTTCCATGGAGCAACACGTAACAACACATGTTCTCCAATATTTAATTCCAAGTCCTTTCGATGAAGATTAACATAAGTCTTTTGTCGATCTTGTGAGGTTTTTATACGTTGTCAGATCGTTTAAATCTTTTCCATAGTCATACGTACCAACTCCGATCCCAACAACGTTGCTTTACCCACCTCATCCCAGCATACTGGAGAACGCCACTTTCTTCCATACAACGCCTCGAATGGAGCCATGCCAATACTTGCTTGATAACTGTTGTCACCAATGGAAAGAACTTGTCCTAACTTCCCTTGAAGTCAAGGACACAGAGTCTTAATAGATCTTCAAGAGTTTGAATAGTCCTCTCTGACTGCCAGTCCATTTGAGGATGATAAGCTGAACTAAATCGTAAATCTGTGCCCATAGCTTTTTGCAAACTAACCCAAAATCTTGAAGTGAATCTTGGGTCTCGATCAGAAACTATGGATACTGGCATACCATGCAATCTTACAATCTCGTTTATGTACATACGAGCAAGACTTTCAAGTGTATAAGTTTCTCGTATAGGTAAGAAATGAGCCGTCTTGGTCAATCTATCAACAATGACTCAAATCGCATCTAAGCCTTGAGAAACCTTGGGAAGACCGGTAACGAAATCCATTGTAATGTGCTCCCACTTCCATTCTGGAATTTCAAGTGGTTGCAATGGACCTTTTGGTACTTGATGCTCTACCTTGACTCGTTGATAAGTTAGACACCTTGAGATAAACTCCGTGATCTCTCTCTTCATATTATTCCACCAAAATGTATGTCGAAGATCATGATACATTTTGGTACTCCCAGGATGGATTATAAACGGTGTGTTGTGCGCCTCAATCATGATTTTATACTTTAAGTCAGGGCCATTAGGAACACAAAGTCTGGAGTTGACTCGAAGTATTCCTTTTTCATCAATTCTTGCTTCCGGTATAGCACCATCTTGCACTTTCTTCCTCATATGCATCAGCTCCAGGTTTGTGGCTTGAGCATCTTTAACTTTATCGATTAAAGTCGGCTCTACTCGTATATTCGCCATCATCACGTGGGTCCCTGGAGTCTTTAACTCTATCTCCATCCTTTGCAAGTCATATAAAATGGGCCTTTGCATTGACAATATCGCACTCATACCCGCATATGATCTTCTACTCAATGCGTCAGCTACTACGTTCGCTTTACCAGGATGGTATTGAATGGTATGATCATAATCTTTCAACAGTTCAAGCCAATGTCGTTGCCGCATGTTAAGTTCCTTTTGGGTGAAGAAATATTTGAGGCTTGTATGATCCGTAAAGATCTCCACTTTCTCTCCATACAGGTAATGCCTCCAAATCTTTAGTGCAAAAATGACTGTTGCCAACTCTAGATCATGAGTAGGATAATTCCTCTCATATTCTTTGAGTTGTCGTGAGGCATAGGCTATGACTTTCCCATGTTGCATGAGAACACATCCTAACCCTTTTCCCGAAGCATCACTATAGATGACAAATCCCTCCGAGCCCGATGGTATTGTCAGAACAGGTGCTGAAATGAGTCTCCTCTTGAGTTCTTAAAAACTCTTCTCACATTCCTCGCTCCAACCGAATTTTGTATCTTTTCGAGTCAGCTGAGTTAATGGAGTAGCGATTCGAGAAAATCCTTCCACGAATCTCCGATAATAACCAGCTAAGCCCAGAAAGCTACGTACTTCGGTTACTGATTTAGGTTGCTCCCAGCTTTGAATTGCTTCAATCTTCACTGGGTCAATAGATATTCTATGATTTGATATCACGTGCCCAAGAAATGCTACTTCCTTAAGCCAGAACTCACATTTCTTTAACTTGGCATAAAGCTTGTTTTCACGAAGCTTTTGGAGTATCAACCTCAAGTGTTGCTCATGATCTTCACGGCTTTTGGAATATATGAGGATGTCATCAATAAAGACGACCACAAAGTGATCCAAATATTCCTTGAATACTCGGTTCATCATATCCATGAAGGCAGCTGGAGCATTAGTCAATCCAAAAGACATGACTAGGAATTCGTAATGCTCATACCGAGTTCTGAAAGCCATCTTTGGAATGTCATCGGTTCTAATCTTTAACTGATGATATCAGGAATGAAGATCGATCTTTGAAAAGAATTTGGCGCCTTGCAACTGGTCAAATAGGTCATCAATACGTGGTAATGGGTACCTATTCTTGATGGTGACATGATTCAACTCCCGATAATCAATACAAAGTCGCATACTCCCATCTTTCTTCTTCACGAATAGAATAAGAGCACCCCAAGGAGACCTACTAGGACAAATGAAACTGATGTCTAACAATTCCTGCAATTGGGTCTTTAACTCCTGAAGTTCAATAGGAGCCATTCTTTATGGGGCTTTGGAAATGGGTTTTGTACTAGGTTCAATGTCGATACAAAATTTAATTTCTCTCTCTAGGGGTAGGCCAGGAAGTTCTTCAGGTAATACGTCAGGAAATTTATTAACAATAGAAATACCATTCAAAATTGACGTATTTTTGTTTAAATTCGTGACATGAGCTAAGAAAGCTTAACATCCGTTTTTCAATAAACGAATAGCTTTATGGCTTGAGATGACAGTGATTGATTTTAATGGTTTGGTTGCTTGAATTCGCATAATAGGTTGGTTAGGAATATGAAAGCTAACAAGCTTACGAAAATTATCAATTTTTGCATGATGAGTAGTTAACCAATCAATCCCTAGAATTACGTCAAATGCAAGTATTTTCAATGAAATAAGATCGACAGGTAATGTGAGGGTACCGATTTGAACCAAATAAGACTTATAAACAGTGGATGTAATGAAGGTTTCTCCCAACGGAGTTTCAACAGATAAGTCAAAGTCTAATTTCTCCGGAGTCAAATTTAAACGTTGAGCGCAAGTAGGAGAAATAAAATAATGGGTAGAACCGATATCAAATAAGGTATAGACTTCGCTAGAATTTTTGATAAGCTTACCCGTGATGACCTCGTTCGGGTTCCTTGCTTTCTAGGAGGTCACGGAAAACGCTCTCCCTTGAACTACCGGCTTTGACTTTTCTGGGATGGCCTTAAGTTCCTCCATCCCAGCTGGACTTGTCTTCGGTGCACGACAAAATCGGGCTAGGTGACCTTCTCTTCCACAATTATAACACGCTTTGGACTGATGTGTCCCTCCCCTCCGCATTTGAAGCATATAATAAGTGGTCGTTCTCCTTCCTTAACAACGAGTGCTGGTGCTGACGTCTTTCCATCATTGTTGAATCTCCTCTTCTTGAAATGTCCACTCTTATTGTCTTGGCCATGATTACCACCAAAGTGGTTACCATTTCTGGCATGTTGATTCCCTCCACATTTGGTTTCACCGCTTTGATGACTGCTACCACTGGTATTATCATTTTGCCGGCTACTCTCTTTTGGTTGGGTTGACTCATTATCACGTTTCAATAAATGAGTCCTATTCACAACATCTGAATACAAGAAAAGTTTGTGAGAGATAAGGTATTGACGTATCTTAGGTTTCAAACCTTTTAAAAATATCCGCGCCATTCTCTCCTCATTATCAACTAAGTGGGATGCAAACCGGGATAACTAAGCAAACTTGGCTTCGTACTATGACACGGTCATGTTGTTTTGCTCCAGTTTAATAAACTCTACCTCTTTCATGTGACGAATACTTTCGGGAAAGTATTTGTTGTTGAACAGTTCTTGGAACTTCTCCCAAGACATCTTGAGTCGGCGAGTTGAGTCGTTTTACATATTCCCACGATAATCTGCTGCTGCTTTTGCATAACATGAAGGTGGCAAAGGGAACCTTTTGCTCCTCAGAGCATCCCAAGACATCAAATATCTTGCAGATCTGCTTTATCCACGTCTCCGCCTTAAGTGGTTTTGGCTCTCCAAAAAACTCTGGTGGTCCCAGCTCCTTGAATTGTTTAGCGGTGACCGTCCGAGAGTTGCCAGTGTTTCCACCTACATTTTGGACAGGAGCCGCTTTCGCCTGATGTTGCATGAATTGCATAAAGCCTCTGAACATTCCATCGTTCATCATTTGGTTAGTGTTGTTGTTTGCATAAGGATTGTCGCCTTCCTGATGCACATTATCCTGATTATTGATCTGTGCAGACTCATCGGTCTCCTGTGCTCCATTGCTATTCTCAACATTCTCGGATGTCATTTTCAAATACTGCCACAAAACAAAGGTTAATTGACATGCCACATATTATCCCTATACTTTGACCGACCAATTAAATATCAATTAAACTTAGGTAGGTCATACTAGCGAAGGAATTCCCCGTCTCTCCCCTCCAAGTTCTTGTCTCACATATCAGCCAAAGATCATATCCCTAAGCTTTGATACCAACTGTGACGCCCCCAAAATAGGTATACATCACCCATCTTGAGTCGCCAAATACATGGTACAAAATTCAAATACAACTTATTAATACAACTGTCGTGTAAAATACGATAAAATATAAACTGAGAGTTTTAAAACGAATATTGTCTTCTAGACAGTATTCAACTCAAATGGAGTCCTCAATACATTTATTATCACACTATTTCATAGAATAGTGAGGACTACTAATGCTATCATCTCGGACCGTCACTCCGCTTCCCGACTAGTCTCAAGCTACGTTCTCATTTCCAAGAGGACAATGAAAGCAAAAGGGTGAGCTCAACTAGCCCAAAGAAGAAATATTATGACTAAGATAATGCAGAATAATTTATCGTTAGCCTTCAACAGTGTTAAACTAATAAAATATAACAAACATCAAGTTTAACTGCAGCGGAACAAGCAATCCATTAGAAGAGTCAAGTAGAGCATAAAATATACTATCTTCTATGATTTAAAAGGTTTTCATCACTTTTATCATTTGAGACTCGACAATAAATAATCCACATCATTGAATCACCCCTGCACTACGACCAAGGATATTCTTTAGTATCACGACCACAAATTATCCATGCACTGCGGGCCAAGGATATTCGTGTATTCA
This sequence comes from Panax ginseng, assembly GCA_020205605.1. Lineage (NCBI taxonomy): Eukaryota > Viridiplantae > Streptophyta > Magnoliopsida > Apiales > Araliaceae > Panax > Panax ginseng. The sequence goes on from CM035133.1 coordinate 48,775,296, forward strand.
TCAATGGTCATGATCATGCCAACAACTATCCATCAATACACTACGGGCTAATGAGGACTTTTACCACATCATTTGTAACATTACGGTCATGATTATACCGAATAATCCCTGGTCATAATCATACCAAGTCCATCTATGTACTACAGGCCACAGATGACTTTCAATATAATATAAACATGAGGATGATGACAATGATATAAGAATTCAATAAAACAAGTTCAAGGATAAATTTTTAAAGATTTATAATTAATTTATCCAGAAATCAATAATGTCCAAATTGTCAACATGATACTGCTTTGTGGAGTAAAATTCAAGAATAATATTGTACCAAAAATAATTTGGACCAAAAACGAATCATTTTTTTATCATGAATAGTACCCCAGGTGAATAGTACTCGAGTGAATAGTACCCCGTGAATAGTACTTCGGGAATAGTAACCCCGTGAATAGTACTCCCGCATAAAAAAGTTAAAACTTATCAAGAATGCTCAGGATAATATTTTCATGAAAAGATAATGGATGAAACGCAAATATCAAGGATATTCTACTAATTTTATGGAGTATAGAAGCCAAAATTTTAACAAAACGAGTATAGAATTCGAAATCTGAAATGAAATAATATTACTTACATACTACAGAGTATGGAAGAAAATATTATTTCAAGCGAATATTGAACAAAAATAACATATCTTAACTTGAAAAGAAGAGTATTTCAACTGGTATAGCGGGGATATTCTTGAAGAAAACTTTCACTGTTTTATACACTCAAAGCTTTATAAAACTCTAAAGAAATACGCTCAATATTATAGAAGAAGAATTCTCTGATTCTGGTGTGATTTTTAATTCTAACCTAAGCGTCTATTTATAGGAAAATATATGCTAGAACGCTATAGGAGACTAAATTAATAAAATATTAATTTATATAAAAAAAAATCTACGCACATTTATTTGACCTAATTTATCAACCATCACAAGTGGGGCCCACCAGAAATCAGAATTTTCACACCAACCAAAGTGGGGCCACCATATTTCTAAATAAAAATATTTAATTTCTGAAACTTCAATAATTCATAATAAATAGCCCTTTTATCAGAAAAATACGAATTTTATGTCCATTCCATACGAAATCGAATTCTCTACAACTTTGCAGAAGAAAGTTTTTCCAAATTCCAAACAGAAAATATCTGAAATCCACAAACGGATGATTTTCAACACCTCTTAAAATTCATAACAAATCATACGCTAATTTTTAACGGTTCAAAATTTGTGGACATATACTCAACTTATATATGTATAACATATCCAAAAATTACAACGATCCAATGGTCGGATCAAAATTATAACTCATGCAATATAGCTTTAAGAACACTGATTTGATTTTTAATACCTCCAATCCGACAAAATATCTCAACATTAATTCCTTCATTTATATCCACATAAAAAATTATATTTTCTTATCATATAAATCAATAATTAATTATTCACCAATAATAGTACAGAATCACAGTTATGACAACCAGGCCGTTCCAAGGAAAGAGGGGGCTTTCCAATAAGGATTTCTCCTTACTAGCGCGCAATTAGGTGACCAAACCTCTCCTTGACTGAACTTTCTAGACATTACCAATAATGCTATCTAATAATATTATTCAAATAATATGAATTATTGATCTGATAATGGGAAATACTGTACAGTGACAATTATTGAAACAATAATAATATAAATATCAATGTAGCAATTATTAAAATAATAAACAGTGAAAGAAAGGGTGAGCTCAACTAGCCCAGTAAGAAATATTATGACTAAGATAATGCAGAATAAATTATCCTTAGCCTTCAACGATATAACAACCGATGGAATATAATAGACAACAAGTTTTAGATAAACAATCGCAATGAATAAGCAATCCATTAGAAGAGTCAGTAGAGCATAAAATCTACTATCTTCTATGATTTAAAAAGATTTTCATTAACTTTATCACGAGACTCGACTTCATAAATAAATCACATCATCCCCGCACCATGACAAGGATATTCATGTAATCATCAATGGTCATGATTATACCGAATAATCCTCGGTCATAATCATACCAACAATTGCCCACCAATGAACTATGTGCCAATGAGGACTTTTACCACATCATTCGTTACATTACGGCCATGATTATACCGAATAATCCCTGGTCATAATCATACCAAGTCCATCTCTGCACGTAAGCCAAAGATGACTTTCATCAAAATATAAGCATGAGGATGATGACAATAATATAAACATTAATCAAACAAAAATAAGGATAAATATTAAAGACTTTAAATTTATCCAAATATTATCCATCACTTAAATAACTCATAATCTAATATTGTTAATATTGTAACAATATTTTAATCACTTCTTAAACTTATAAATAATTTAATTTAATTTTTTACAATTTACCAAATAATGCATTTAATCATTCAAAATGTCATACTCATAAGATTTCATCACCAATGATCAAATCACTCATCAAAAAAATCAGATATACCTTATATAGGATTTTCAAGCCCTAAAATCCTATTTACCAATTCTTCAACTTCACATAACATATTTAACTCATATGTTTGTAACTAAGCCATTTCCATGAAAAATTACCAAATCAACTTATTATTTTTATATCCTTTGTCCAAACATATATACATTTATTTCATACACAACAAGTATTTTTTTTATAATTTTTCAACTCCCTAAAGTATTTTTTAAAAATCAAATTCTAATTAATTCCTTAAGAAATTTGCTACCTCAAGTTTAACTCCATAAATTCCCAAATCTTAATCTTACACATGTTAACGTGAGCTTCCAGTTTAAATTTTATGGTCATCAGAGTTATAGAACTCCGGTTATAGCATTTTTCGTCAAAAAAACCTAAATATTGAAATAGTCATAACTTGCTCATTTTAAGTCGGAATGAGTTCATTTTTGGACAGGAGGTACTTTATACCATATATTTCCATGTCCCAAAAGGCCGAAATGTTTCTCACAAATTAAGTGGCCAAAAATGCCCTTTGAAATTTCTGGGCAGTTGCTATTTAGTACTTTGTAGTTTTTGACTCCTTTGCTAAAATCAGTCCACACGAAAATCTACAACACCTTTTCCAGTGATTCCACTTGGATAAGTTAGAAAACTCATAGATCTAACGCTAGAACTTGACCACACTCAAAAAATCAAAACATAATAGGAGATATAGTCAATTGAATTTCATGTTCCATTTTCACTAAAATCTAATTTTCAACCCTTTGTGATTTCTAAGAAACTTTCATGTTTTCACATAATAACCAACATAACTCATCATAACACTTACTAATACTATATATACCCATGATTTTCATCAGTCCAATGCTTTTATTATGACTTTCATCACAATCCACGTAAACAGATCATTTCCACAATTTAATAAGGAATGAAATACAAAGGATCATTCACCATGCCTGTGGTAATCCACATAGACAGGTTATTCAAACATAATAATAAAGAATGGAATCACATAAGAATTCATCATGCATGCGATAGATCGCACAGACAGGTTATTCCTAACAAAATAATAAATAATGGAACCAGGTCATGCGTAAACGCACAGACAGGATATTCCGACATAATAATAAATAATGGAACTAGGTTTGGCTCAAACGCACAGATAGGACATTCCGACAGAATAATAAATAATGGAACCAGGTCCGGCGTAGACGCACAGATAGGATATTCCGACAGAATAATAAAGAACGGAATAATAGAAGAATTTCACCATATATGCGGTACTTCGCATAAACAGGTTATTTCAACATAATAATGAAGAATGGAATAACAAAAGAATTTCACCATGTATGCGGTACATCGCATAAACAGGTTATTCCAACATAATAATGAAGAATGGAATAACAACTCTTACGAGTATTGAAAGAAAATAATTCTCTTCATGAATACGAAAGAAAATACCCCTTACCTTTAGAAAAACTTGATATTGGAAAGTGAAGTAGTAGAATACTTTTCTTCTTTCTCTCTATAGTTTCTCTCTCTAGAGTTTCAGTGAATTTGTAAGAAATAATGAAGGAATGAGCTTCTATTTATAGAAGAACTGAAAGTGGCTCTTGCTCTTAACGAAGGGTCAAAATGACTCTTGGTAATATTGAAGAGACAACTACTATTTGCGAAGGGGCAATTAACTCTTGAAACATCGAAGATGCAAATAACTCTTGGAAAACTGAAGGGACAAATAACTCTTGGAAAACTGAAGGGACAAGTTACTATTAAAACTTTAAATCAACGATCCATATTGATTTACTATTATAATTTCAACCAACGGTCTGAAAAATTAGCACATCTCCTCATGGAATAATATTGTACCCAAAAATGATTTGGACCGAAAAGAAATATATTTTTCGGGTGAATAGTACTGCATAAATAATAACTTGTGAATAGTATCTTGTGAATAGTACACCGACATGAAAAGTGCCCCGAATACCCGATTGAACAATATAACCTCCAGACATCAATTATTATCGAAATAAATGTCGATTTTCACTAACACAAATATTTTCAACACAATGAAACTATCAATTTCATCTTTAATCAACATGAACTTATTCATCATTAATATTATAACTCACAATATTTAACAACCAGGTCGTTCCCTGGAAAGAGGGGGCTTTCCAATAAGGATTTCTCCCTATTGGCGTGCAATTAGGTGACCAAACCTCTCCTTGATAGAACTTTTAGACATTGTAAATATTGCAATTTAATAATATGAATAACTTTGTCGTCTCAATTATTAATTTAATAATATATCGTATTATGCAGATGATACTGTGATAATAATCGAATTAATAATATGAGAGATATGATGCAGCAATTACTGTAGCAATAATTGAGTATAACTGAGTGACTTCTCACGTAAGAATCAATAACCAATACCGTGTGCTACTATGCAACCACGCATCGTACTTTTTTTACTACTGGGTAGTTCAACAGTTTTAACGGTAACACTTCCGCCGTTATTTTTAATAAAAGATAATTATGTCGTTTTCTAAATACGACAATACTTCCGTTGTGGGTTTGCTAATGATTGTGCCGTCGTACGGTTATTTCCAACAAAAAGAATATTCTCCGACCAAACGAATATTTTATAACAACTTGCATATTTTGTAAAATTTATATATACTACCCACAACTATAACATTATATCAAATCCACACCATAAAAAAAATATTTTGAGAAAATTAAATCTTTATTCATAAAATTTGGGGTCTTACAATCTCCCCTCCTTATGAAATTTCGCCCTCGAAATTTACGTACATACCTAGTATGCCAAAGAGATGAGCATACCTTGACTTCAGATTCTAACTCTTGAGGTATAACCTTTTGAGTGTTGAATACGATCCTTCTTATCCAAGATTTTAACACGTATCTCCTCATACGTTAAATCTTTTGTTATATCGTCTAGTTTTAATTCAATAATGTGGTTCGGGTCGTCCACATAATTACGTAACATCGATACGTGAAAAATGTTATGAATACGTGACATACTTGGCTGTAAAACGAGTCTATAGGCCATAGTTCCTACTCAATCGAGGATTTCAAATGGGCCAATAAATTCGAGGGTTGAGATTTCTTCTCTTCGTCGATTCTTGCTTCTAGAATAACGCCCTCTTGAACCTTCTTCTTCACATTCATCAGATTCGGGTGTGTAGCTTGAGCGGCTTTAACTTTATCGATTAAAGTCGATTCTACTCGTATATTCGTTATCTTCACGTAGGTCCCTAGAGTCTTTAACTCCATCTTCATCATTTGTAAGTTATACGAAATGGGTTTTGTACTTGGGTCAATACAAAATTCAATTTTACTCTCTAGGATAGGCTAAGAAGTCTTCAAGGATATGTCAAGAATTTATTAACAATAGAAATATCATTCAAAACTGTGACCCTCATCCAAGACTCGGATAGTACGTCACATTGATACCTATCAACTTTCCACCGTTATTCATGACATCCCCTACTGAAAGTTCGGCTTCAGTGCATTCCACACAAGGAAGTCACCAGCGAAAGGCTCAGGGCTCTTTACTTATTGCGTGATATGACAATGATTAACTTTAGTAGTTTGGTTGCTTGAATTCGCATAACAACCTTACAAAAATAATCAATTTTAGCATGATGAGTAGTTAAACAGTCGATTCCTAAATTCACATCAAAGGCAACTGCTTTCAAAGAGATAAGATCGTCAGATAACGTGAAAGTGTTAATTTGAATCAAACAAGATTTATAAATAGTGGAGGTAACGAAGGTTCTCCCAACGGAGTTTCAACAGATAAATCAAAGTCTAATTTCTCCAGAATAAAATTTAAACATTGAGCGCAAGTGGGAGAAATAAAAGAGTGAGTAGAACTGGTATCGAATAAGGTATAAACTTCGCAAGAGTTTATAATTAACTTACCCGTAATAACTTCATTTGGGTTTCTTGACAAACGCTCTCACTTAAACTACCGGATTTGACTTTGCTATAGGGTACATTCCACCCTTAAGTGCTTCGTCACATTCCTGATCCATGATTTGAATCATTATTCTCTGATCCATATCGAATTGGGGTTGAGCGCTCTGCACAGGGTAATTCCGAATTCGATGTTAGATTCTCCCAATTGTTGTCCAAAAAGCAAAATCCATTTCATCTATTTTGGTCTTATTGGATCGGATGTCTTTTTCTACAATATCTACGCATCGTGTGGCTTTTAACCATGCATCATCTATTCTCCTTCGTTCAGTTGTTTCTACTTTCATCAGAACTTTGATCATAGCATTCTCAGATTCCAGCTCTAATATCTTATACTCTGCCAAAGAGTGCTTCTTTTCAAACATCGCACATCGGGTAACACAATTTTGAATTGTTACATCTCTTTGCTCCACGACCACCTGCCGTTCTTTAGCCTGCTCTTCTAACTCATGAATACGATTTGGTAATTCTAAATTTTGATCATAAAATTCTTTTAATAAATTCTCCTCAAGTTCCTCTTCTTCCTCTTCTTCCTCGCTCTCACCGCTACCTCCTCTACAACTAGCTCAAGGTGCAACTATTAGTTCTTCACTCACCACGTAGATATCTCTAATTTCTTCTTCGTCTGACATCACATTAACCTGGTTAGTGATTAAAGGTGTCTCAACGGTCTCCTGTGCTCCATTGCTATTCTCAAGATTCTCGGATGTCATTTTCAAATACTGCCACAAAACAAGGGTTAATTAACATATCACATATTATCCCTATATTTTGACCGACCAATTAAATACCAAATGAACTTAGGTAGGTCATACTAGCGAAGGAATTCCCCGTCTCTCCCCTCCTAGTTCTTGTCTCATATCTCAGCCAGGGATCATATCCCTAAGTTTTGATACCAACTGTGACACTCCAAAAATAGGTATACATCACTCATCTTGAATCGCCAAATACGTGGTATAAAAATACAAATACAACTTAATAATACAACTGTCGTGTAAAATACGACAAAACATAAACTGAGAGTTTTAATAAGAATATTGTCATCTAAAAAATATCCACACTCAATGGAGTCCTCATTACATTTATTGTCACACTATTTAACAGAATAGTGAGGACTACTAATGCTATCATCCGGACCATCACTCCGTTCACGACTCGTCTCCCCGGCTATATTCTCATTTTCAAGAGAATAATGAAAGAAAGGGTGAGCTCAACTAGCCCAAAGAAGAAATATTATGACTAAGATAATGCGTAATAAATTATCCTTAGCCTTCAACAAAGATAATAACCGATGTAATATAATAGACAACAAGTTTTAGATCAACAATCTGCAATGAAATAAGAAATCCATTAGAAGAGTCAAGTAGAGCATAAAATCTACTATCTTCTATGATTTAAAAGATTTTCATCAACTTTATCACGAGACTCAATTTTAATAAATAAACCACATCATCCTCGCATCTGCTGCCAAGGATATTCATGTAATCATCAATGGTCATGATTGTACCGATTAATCCTCGGTCATAATCATACCAACAATCGCCCACCAATGAACTATGTACAGCCAATGAGGACTTTTACCACATCATTCGTTACATTACGGTCATGATTATACCGAATAATCCCTGGTCATAATCATACCAAGTCCATCTCTGCACGTAAGCCAAAGATGACTTTCATCACAATATAAACATGAGGATGATGACAATAATATAAGCATTAATCAAACGAAAACAAGGATAAATATTAAAGACTTTAAATTTATCCAAATATTATCTGTCACTTAAATAACTCATAATCTAATATTGTTAATATTATAATAATATTTTAATCACTTCTTAAACTTATAAACAATTTAATTTAATTTTTTACAATTTACCAAATAATGCATTTAATCATTCAAAAATGCCATACTCATAAGATTTCATCACCAATGATCAAATTACTCATCAAAAATTTGCATATACCTTATATAGGATTTTCAAGCCCTAAAATCCTATTTATCAATTCTTCAACTTCACATAACATATTTAACTCATATATTTGTAACAAAACCATTGCCATGAAAAATTACCAAATCAACTTATTATTTTTCTATCCTTTGTCCAAACATATATACATTATTTCATACACAACAAGTATTTTTTTTATAATTTTTCAACTCCCTTAAGTATTTTTCAAAAATCAATTTCAAATTCTAATTAATTCCTTAAGAAATTAGCTACCTCAAGTTTAACTCCAGAAATTCCCAAATCTTGGCAGGATCTTACACATGTTAACGTGAGCTTCAGGTTTAAATTTCATGGTCATCTGAGTTATAGAACTCCCGGTTATAGCGTTTTCGTTGAAAAAACCTAAATATTGAAATAGTCATAACTTGCTCATTTTAAGTCGGAATGAGCTCATTTTTGGACAGGAGGTACTTTATACCATATATTTCCATGTCCCAAAAGGCCAGAATTTTTCTCACAAATTAAGTGGCCAAAAATGCCCTTTTAAATTTCTAGGCAGTAGATATTTAGTACTTTGTAGTTTTTTACTCCTTTGCTAAAATCAGTCTACACGAAAATCTACAACACCTTTTCCAGTGATTCCACTTGGATAAGTTAGAAAACTCATAGATCTAACTTTAGAACTTGACCACACTCAAAAATTCAAAATATAATAGGAGATATAGTCAATTGAATTTCATGTTCCATTTTCACCAAAATCTGATTTTCAACCCTTTGTGATTTCTAAGAAACTTTCATGTTTTCACATAATAACCAACATAACTCATCATAACACTTACTAATACTACATATACCCATGATTTTCATCAGTTCAATGCTTTTATTATGACTTTCATCATAATCCACGTAAACAAATCATTTCCACAATTTAATAAGGAATGAAATACAAAGGATCATTCACCATGCATGTGGTAATCCACATGGGAAAAGTTATTCCAATGTAATAATAAAGAATGGAATAATGTAAGAATTCACCATGTATGCGATAGATTGCATGCATGTGCGGGTTATTACGAGCAGAATAATAAATAATGGAACCAGTCATGCCAGAACGCAGACGCATGTGATATTAAAGCTGAATAATAAATAATGGAACCAGTCCTGCCAGAAACGCACGTACGTGATATTCGATGAATAATAAATAATGGAACCAGTCCGGCGTAAATGTACGTAAAGGATATTCCGGCGAATAATAAATAATAATGGAACCAGTCCGCACAGAATGCACGTATACATGATATTCTATGAATAATAAAGAACGGAATAATAGAAGAATTTCACCATGTATGCGGTACTCGGCATAAACAGGTTATTTCAACATAATAATGAAGAATGGAATAAAAGAAGAATTTCACCATGTATGCGATACTTCGCATAAACAGGTTATTCCAACATAATAATGAAGAATGGAATAACAACTCTTACGAGTATTGAAAGAAAATAATTCTCTTCATGAATACGAAAGAATAATACCCCTTACCTTTAGAAAAACTGGATATTGGAAAAGTGAAGTAGTAGAATACTTTTCTTCTTTCTCTCTATAGTTTCTCTCTCTAGAGTTTCACTGAATTCGTAAGAAATAATGAAGGAATGAGGTTCTATTTATAGAAAAACTGAAAGTGGCTCTTATTCTTAACGAAGGGTCAAAATGACTCTTGGTAATATTGAAGAGACAACTACTATTTACGAAGGGGCAATTAACTCTTGAAACACCGAAGAGGCAAATAACTCTTGGAAAACTGAAGGGACAAATAACTCTTAGAAAACTGAAGGGACAAATAACTCTTGGAAAACTAAAGGGATAAATAACTCTTGGAAAACTGAAGGAACAAGTTACTATTAAAACTTTAAATCAACGATCCATATTGATTTACTATTATAATTTCAACCAACGGTCTGAAAAATTAGCACATCTCCTCGTGGAATAATATTGTACCCAAAAATGATTTGGACCGAAAAGAAATATATTTTTCTGGTGAATAGTACTCCGTGAATAGTAACTCATAAATAGTAACTTGTGAATAGTACACTAACACGAAAAGTGCCCCGAATACCCGATTGAACAATATAACCTCCAGACATCAATTATTATCGAAATAAATGTTGATTTCCACTAACACAAATAATTTCAACACAATGGAACTATCAATTTCATCTTTAATCAACACGAACTTATTCATCATTAATATTATAACTCATAATATTTAACAACTGTGTCGTCCTGTGAAAGAGGAGCTTTCCAATAAGGATTTCTCCCTATTGGCGCGCAATTAGGTGACCAAACCTCTCCTTGACAGAACTTCTAAACATTATAAATATTGCAATTTAATAATATGAAAAACTTTGTCGTCTCAATTATTAATTTAATATTATATCATATTATGCTGATGATACTATGACAATAATCGAATCAATAATATGAGAGATATGATGCAGCAATTACTGTAGCAATAATTGAGTATAACTGAGTGACTTCTCACGTAAGCATCAATTACCAATACCGTGCTACTATGCAACCACGCCAGACATCTTGTACTTTTACTATTGGGTAGTTCAAGCTTTAAACAGTAATACTTCCGTCGTTATTTTTAATAAAAGATAATTATGTCATTTTCTAAATACGACAATACTTCTGTTGTGGGTTTGCTAATGATTGTGTCGTCGTACGGATATTTTTGACAAAAATAATATTCCCCGAACAAATGAATATTTTATAACAACTTGTATATTTTGCAAAATTTATATATACTACCCACAACTATAACATTATATCAAATCCACACCATAAAAAAAATTATTTCGAGAAAATTAAATCTTTATTCATAAAATTTGGGGTCTTACAGTAATTACTGTAACAATGATTGTGTAATACCTTCTTACGTAAGAATCAATAATTTAAAATATGTAATATAAACGGTGTCTTACTCTTGTCTGCAACAACGCAGACATCAGTATTTTAACCACCGTGTATTCCAACAAGTTGTTAATTGTGAATAACTACGTAGTTATTTATATAAAAAGATATTTTTGTCATTTTCTCAATCTGACAATAATTCTGTTGTGGGATCCACCAATGATTGTGTCATCGTACGGATATTTCTTATTAAAACGAATATTCCCTGACCAATCGAATATAATATAACAACTTGCGTACTTTACAAAATTTATAAATATTACCCACAACTATAACATTATATTAAATTCACTCCATAATATTCAAAAATGATATTTATAGAAAATTCATCTTTATTCATAAAAGTTGGGATCTTACAACTAGCATGAACAAACTTGCATAACTGAAGAACATTTAACATGAACATATCAATTATATCTGGACCGAATGGTAATGAAGGTGATCAACCTTTCATACCTGATTAATACATGCAATATGTACAGAGTACAATTTAACAATTCTTAGATATGGCAATCAGCAATGATTAACCATAAGTATATTTGAATGAAACAACTCGAGATCATGTTAAGGAAACTTGCCTGTTCGGTCGATTACTGTTACGCAATTTATTATGTTTTGTCTGAATACCTAATATATAAATAATATCGATATACAAATTAGAATAATATCATCACAATAATTAAAATAACCTAAACACATTAACACATAACCCTATCAGTCTATACATCACATAAAACTTAACCTCAAGTCAAACTTTTATAATCTGAGTCGAGTTTGGCACAATTCTGACATCACGACGGCTTAGTCGGATAAATATCGAGTTTAAGTTCAATTAAACTCTGCCTAACACTTAACAATTATCTTAGATAATTTTATTATCAGTCAAAATATTTTTCATAAACTCGTAATAATTTTCAAATAATTATTACCATTTATCATAATTTTTCAATCACTTATATCGTTAATCCTGAATAATTCACCAAAAGATTTTAAACCCACCAAAATCCTTCACGGAATTTTGAAATCTTTAAAATTTCTTCACAGAAATATCAAATCCATACACTTATTTTTTGTCTAGGTCTATTATTTGACCTTAATTAAATCTTTTAAGATTTTAATTAATTTTCTAAATTCTCGGGTCGTCACATTCACCCCTTCTTCTAAGAATTTCGTCCCCGAAATTCACCTTACACCTTACACAATACTACTTGCACCATTCATACACATCATCACATACTACCCAATACACCACTTACAAGAGTAAAAATTTTCAAATTGTGCTGAGGAGTTATATAGACTATTGTCTGTCATTTTCGTAAAGGTTATATGGAAATTCATCCGCAAACCATCATAACTTATGGACATAGTGGGTGATTAGCCCGTTATGCCCTATACTGATCAAGTACTGCTGGTCGGAACCATTTTCTTGTTCTTCTTATCCGCCTTGGGCACATAAAATTTTCTTACCTCAGTCTTATCGAATTCCGCACCAAAAAAATTTGGTTCGGGAAAATTTTCAAAGAACACTTGGAGTTTTCATAAACGTTGGTCTAGCCAAATCAAATAGTTTAGACTCATATCAATAATTTAATTCAATCAAAATATTTAGGTATAGCCAAACGCCATTGGTAAATTAAAATTTTGAAAATATTTTTAGAAAATGATGTCATGATGTCGTACTGTATTAACAGTCCGTTTGAGGATGTTGTTATTATATGACTTTGTTATAACACATCATACAATAGTGGGATAACGATTTTTGGATCGAATTCAACACTATGTATTCCTGTATTTATAACTCTATCAACTTTTTATCATCTCTGCATCAGGTTACATGGTATATAAGTGATAAATAAAAAATATATTTTGATATTTCAAATCATTATCGTTTAGCCTAAACAAGTAGCATAGACTATTCTTTAAATTGTTCAAAAATCTTTGCAAATCAGTTTTATAATCCCAATAGGTAACGATGTGTCGGTGGCCTGAAGTCCACACATACACAATGGTCACCAAGAGTTGAGAATAAAAATTCATTTTTAAAAGCACATAGTGCGTATTTAACTTGACGTTAAAAATTTCAGAGTCTAGCATAGCTAGGAGTTTTGGAGAGCTTATGTCTCCACTAATAATCATTTACTTAAACAGTCTATCTACTCCTATTATCCTAAATACTCCATTCACACAAAACTATACCCAGTTCTTCAAACCACACTTATGGGTTCAGGCACTTTCCACAATCATATGAGTTTAAGAACTTGTCCTAGACAGACCTTTGGCGTCCATTCGATAAGGGGTTCATAAACATTTCATATAATCATGAGTCATGAACATACCATAAGTATGAGTTTTAAGAACTCGTACTTAACTTGATATTCTTTACCTATACCCTACCTATCTGTTATACACCTGAGAAAAGAATCACCTTCTCAATAGGTATATAGCAAATAAGCGCATGACACACGTACATTTCAATGATTATCGCATTTAAACTAAGTGGTTTTTACACCAAGTACAATTCCCCACCCATAACAAGGAATCATACAACTCAGCTGCTAACATGAGTCCTCAATTGAAATCCCCACCTAATCTTAACACCCTTCTCAATATGAATTTTATTTAATCCGTATTCATAATCCTTTCCTGAATCTGTACCAATTCATAGTACAACAGACACAACAATCTTTGTTGTAAACTTTTCAATCATTAGATTGATTCTTATCCCATACTATAACCTTATCAGATCACGGGGTGATCTCATCGTATATATTATGATTCATTTCTATACTATGATCTTTTTGTTTTACGATCTCCTATCCCGATTCTTTTAGTCTTTTAGACTCTATCTATTCACCACTATTGTTCAACTTTATTATCAGAGTTAAGGAACTCTGTATCTTTACAACTTCCCGAGATTCGTCTTTGAATCTTACCGACCAACTAACCCTATGTGAGTTAGATCTTATCCTAATCACTGCGGTTATTGGTCTTAGGTATTCCTACCTAAGATTCATAACCAACAGCTCTAATACCAACTGTAATAGCCCCAAATCCGGGTCCTAAATCACCACGGATCTGGTATACTATTTCTATAACTATTGCGGAAGATATAAACATAAATTATTTATACATTAAACTTACACACTTTTCCCCAAGGTCGAGAACCTTCACATAATACATAATTCATATCCTATCTAACAAACATTGTTAGTATAATACATTTCTATTACAAATCTAGCTTCACACATAGTCCCAAGCTGAACTTGGCTTTGTCTTTTCCTTGTATCCGACATATTCATCTTAATCTGCAATGTTTATCATGATATAGCAAGGGTGAACATAAATTTTCCAAGCAAGTATAAGTTATTTAAGGATATATCATGATTGAAAGAATTTGAATAATAAGCTGGCTATAATTTTTCAATATAGTTGAGAACTAGCATGAACAAACTTGCATAGCTGAAGAATATTTAACATGAACATATTAATTATATCTGGACCGAATGGTAATGAAGGTGATCAACCTTTTATACCTGATTAATACATGCAATATGTATAGAATACAATTTAACAATTCTTAGACATGGCAATCAGCAATGATTAACCATAAGTATATTTGAATGAAACAACTCGAGATTGAGTTAAGGAAACTTGCCTAATCGGTCGATTACTGTTACACAATTTATTAAGCTTTGTCTGAATACCTAATATATAAATAATATCGATATACAAATTAGAATAATATCATCACAATATTTAAAATAACCTAAACACATTAACACATAACCCTATCAGTCTATACATTACATAAAACCTAACCTCACGTTAAACTTTTACAGTCCGAGTCGAGTTTGGCATAATTCTGACATCCCGATGGCTTAGTCGGATAAATATCGAGTTTAAGTTCAATTAAACTCTGCCTAACACTTAACAATTATCTTAGATAATTTTATTATCAGTCAAAATAGTTTTCATAAGCTCGTAATAATTTTCAGATAATTATTACCATTTATCATAATTTTTCAATCACGTATATCGTTAATCCTGAATAATTCACCAAAAGATTTTAAACCTACCAAAATCCTTCACAGAATTTTGAAATCCTTAAAATTTCTTCACAGAAATATCAAATCCATACACTTATTTTCTGTCTAGGTCTATTATTTGACCTTAATTCAATCTTTTAAGATTTTAATTAATTTTCTAAATTCTTGGGTCGTCACAATAAGTCGTTGCAACCCTGTGATTAACCCCATATTTTGCCAAGAGAGCTGTAAAGAACTTATTGCAGAAGTGACTTCCTTCGTCAATTATAATTGCTCTCGGCATGCCAAATCTTGTGAGAATGTTTTTCTGTAGGAATTTCAAACCCACTTTGGCATCAATCGTAGGGAGTTCCACAACTTCAACCCACTTCGATACATAGTCTACAGTTACCAAGATGTATAGATTTTTGTATAAAGGAGGAAAAGGTCCCATAAAGTTAATCCCCCATACATCAAAAATTTCAACTTCTACGATTGTGTTGAGCGGCATCTCATTTCTTTTTGAAATATTGCCCACTCTTTGACATCTATCACAACTTTTGACAAACTGGTGGGCATCTTTGAACTACGCCAGTAGAATCCTGCCTGAAGAACCTTTGCCGCTATTCTTTCACTTCAATAGTGTCCCCTATATACAGATGTGTGGCATTCGTGCAAGATGTTATTCACTTCAGTGTGTGGCACGCATCGACGAATCATCTTGTCCACATATTGTTTGAAGAGATAAGGCTCATCCCACATATACCACTTAACACCATGTAGGCACTTCTTTTTCTGTTGACGTGTCAAATCAGGGGGAAGGATCTTGCTCACCAAGTAATTAGCTAAATCTGCATACCATGAAAATTCAGAATTTACCCCAAATAATTGTTCATCCAAAAATGACTCATTGATCAAACATTTATCTGCCTTGTTCTTGTCTGGATTTTCTAACCTCAAAAGATGATCAGCTACTTGATTTTCTGTCCCCTTCTTATCCTTGATTTCCAAATAGAACTCTTGAAGGAGTAGAATCCATCGAATAAGACTAGGCTTTGCATCTTTCTTGGAAATTAGATACCAAATCGTCGAGTGGTCCGTGTATACAACAACCTTTGTTCCTATCAAGTATGAGCGAAATTTGTCAAAGGCATACACGACTGCAAGTAACTCCTTCTCGGTAGTTGTGTAGTTTAATTGTGCATCCGTGAGGGTTTTACTTGCATAGTATATAGCATGAAAGATCTTATCTTGGCGTTATCCCAAAACAGCACCTACCGCGTAATTGCTAGCATCACACATTAACTCAAATGACATTGTCCAATCCGGTGCTACGATTACGAGAGCTGTTGTCAACTTCTTCTTTGACTGTTCAAAAGTTGTTAAACATTCTTCATCAAATCTAAAAATTGCCTCTTTCTCTAGAAGACTACATAGTGGTTTTTGCAATCTTTGAGAAATCTTTGATAAACCAACGGTAGAATCCAGCATGCCCGAGAAAACTGTGAATTCCTTTAACTGAGGTTGGAGGTGGAAGATTCTCAATTGTTTCCAACTTTGCCCGGTCAACTTCCAACCCTTTCGCAGAGAATTTGTGCCTGAGAATGATTCCCTCTTCGACCATCAAATGGCATTTTTCCCAGTTCAACATAAGATTTGTTACCACGCAACGTTTCTATACCATAACTAGATTCTTAAGACAACTGTCAAAAGTATTCCAATATACGAAAAAGTCGTCCACGAAAACTTCAACATTACACTCCACCATGTCTGAAAATACAGTCAGCATACGTCTTTTAAAGGTCGC
This sequence comes from Panax ginseng, assembly GCA_020205605.1. NCBI lineage: Eukaryota > Viridiplantae > Streptophyta > Magnoliopsida > Apiales > Araliaceae > Panax > Panax ginseng. The sequence goes on from CM035133.1 coordinate 48,792,562, forward strand.
CGGTGTAAGACCCTGAATTTTATGAAATAAAAGTATTCAATTTTTCTATTTAGTAAATAGTTAAATTGATAAAGTTTAAAGATAAGGGTAATATATATAAATTTTCTCAAAATAAGCAAGTGGTTATAAAATACTCATTTTTGTCGGGGAATATTCGTTTGGTTGCGGAATATTATTGCTGTCGGGGAATATTCGTGCGACGGCGTACCCATTTGTGGACCCCATAACAAAATAAATGTCGGATGAAAAAAAAAACGACAAGTATGAGTTTTTATAAATAACGGCGTAGTTGTTACCGTTAATACTGTTGGAATACCTGGTGATTAAAATACAGTAATACACGTGGTTACACAGTAGCACACAGTATTGCACAATATTTTTGGATTATTGATTCTTATGTAAGAAGGCACTACTCAATAATTGTTACAGTAATTACTGTTCAATATTTTATTTTATATATTCAATAATTCCTACATTGATATTTTATATTATTGTTGTTTCAATAATTGTCCATGCACAGTATTTCCCATTCTCATATCAATAATTCATATTATTTGAATACTATTATTAGATAGCATTATTGACAATGTCTAAGGATGTTCTGTCTAGGTAAGGGGTTTGGTCACCTAATTGCGTACCGGTAACGAGAAATCCTTATCGAAATGCCCCCTTCTTTTCTTGAAAACAACCTGGTTGTCATAATTGTGATTCTGTAATATTATTTGTGAATAATTAATTATTAATTTATATGATAAGAAAATATTTATTTTATGTGTATATAAATGAAGGAATTAATGTCGAGGTGTTTTATCAGTATTTTGTCAGAATAGGGGTATTTTATCAGTATTTTGTCAGAATGGAGGTATTAAAAATCGTCCGTATGTTAATTTTGGTCATTTTTTGTTTGGAATTTGGAAAAATTTTATTCTACAAAGTTGTAGAGAATTAAATTTCCTATGGAATAGACATGAGATTTGAATTTTTTTTGATAAAAGGCCAATTTATTATGAATTATTGAAGTTTTGGAAATAAATATTTTTTTTATTAAAAACATGGGTGGGCCTCACTTTTGGTTGGTGTGAAAATTTGCTGAATTTGTTGGGCCCCACATATGGTATGCTGAATTCTGTTCAAAGTGGTGTGCATATAAAAATTATATTAATATTTTATTAATTTAGACTGCTTTGGCGTTCTAAGCATTTTCCTATAAATAGGGTGCTTAGGTTAGAATTGAAAATCACACCAAAATCTGAAGTTTCCTCTCTCTATTATATCGAGCATATTTTTGTGAGTAATTAGATACTTTGAGAGTTGCTATTCAGTACAAGTTTCCTTCAGCATTATATCTGATATTCCAGTCAGAAGTGTTATTCTTTTGAGGTAATAAGAGTGTAGCTGGGTCGAGCGGGGGTAACAGGAGAATAGAACGGTGGTCTATAGCTGTTGAGGTTCTCCCTAAACAGGTGAGGCAAACCCAACTTTGGAAGGGTATTTTGCCACAATCATAGAAGATGTCTAATGACCTACGACTTCGTGTTATCATAAGACAGGGTTTTGCACATCCATTTGCTGATTATATCTATGAGCACTACCTATATAATCTTGGAGTTTGGTTGAAATATAATTCTCAATTGGAGACAATGGAGATAATTATATGTCAAGAGAATACTCACCATTGGAAAGAACATGATAGCAATCTTCTCGTTTTTCTTTGGGGTTTATTGGGTCAACCAAGGATAATTTTCAAGTCATATGATATCTATTATAACTTAGATGCATGGCCTCCCATGTTCGAAGGTTTCATTGAGCATTTTCCAAAGATTTTAATTTCTAAAACTATTATTGACTATACCTTTATGTAAGGTATCAATGTGAGGTGTTATCCAAGTAAAGGGATAAGTGTCACAGTTGGTATTAAAACTCACAGTATATGTGTTATTGTATTTTACAGGACGATTGTAATAATGAAGTTGTAGTTGTTTTCTGTACCATGTAATTGGCGTCTCAGAATGGGTGGATTGGACCTATTTTGGGGGCGTCATAGTTGGTATCTGAGCTTAGGGATATGGTCTCTGGCGGAGATAGGGTAATAGAACTAGGAGGGGAGAGACGAGTAAACCCTTCGCTAGTGTGTCCTACCTAAGCTGAAATTTCTTACTTAATTAGTTGACAAATTATGATATGTCAATTAACCGTTGTTTTGAAGCTGTATTCTAGAATGATATCTGAAATACAGGAAATGAACAATGGAGAAATCATGATATAGAAGATATGACCGGGAAGATAGAATCTAAATGAAAGCAAGGTATTCTCAACTCTTCGAAATACCAGGTACGTAAATTTCGGGGACGAAATTTCATAAGGAGGGGAGATTTTAAGACCATGAATTTTATGAAATAAAAGTATTCAATTTTTCTATTTCGTAAATAGTTAAATTGATAAAAGTTTAAAGTTAAGGGTGATATATATAAATTTTTTTAAAATAAGCAAGTGGTTATAAAGTACTCATTGTTGTCGGGGAATATTCGTTTGGTCGTGGAATATTCTTTGCTATCGTGGAATATTTCATGACGACATCGTGAGCCCATTTCAGGGGCCCCATAATGTAATAACTGTCGAATGAAGAAAATGACAAGTATGAGTTTTTATAAATAATGCCAGTAGTAGTTATTACCAAGATTAATCTCGTTGGAATACTTGGTGGTTAAAATACGATGAATACGCGTGGTTTATAAAGAAAGTACATGGTATTGCATAATATTTTTGGATTATTGATTCTTACGTAAGAAGGCACTACTCAATAATTGTTACAATAATTACTGTTCAATATTTTATTTTATTGATTCAATAATTGCTACATTGATATTTTATATTATTGTTGTTTCAATAATTGTCCTTGCACAATATTTCCCATTATCAGATCAATAATTCATATTATTTGAATAATATTATTAGATAACATTATTGGCAATGTCTAAGGATGTTCTGTCTAGGAAAGAGGTCTGGTCACCTAATTGCGCGCCAGTAAGGAGAAATCTTAATCGAAAAGCCCCCTTCTTTCCTGGGAACGACCTGGTTGTCATAATTGTGATTCTGTAATATTATTTGTGAATAATTAATTACTAATTTATATGATAACGAAATATTTATTTTATGTGGATATAAATGAAGGAATTAATGCTGAGGTATTTTATCAATATTTTTTCAGAATAGGGGTGTTTTATCAGTATTTTGTCAGAATGGAGGTATTAAAAATCGTCCGTATGTGGATTTTGGTCATTTTATGTTTGGAATTTGGAAAAACTTTCTGCTACAAAGTTGTAGAAAATTAAATTTCCTATGGAATAGACATGAGATTCAATTTTTTTGATAAAGGGCTATTTATTATGAATTATTGAATTTTTGAAAATAAATATTTTTTTATTAAAAACATGGGTGGGCTCCACTTTTGGTTGGTGTGGAATTTTACTGAATTTGGTGGGCCCCATATGTGGTGTGCTGAATTTTGTTCAAAGTGGTGTTCATAGAAAAATTATATTAATATTTTATTAATTTAGTCTGCTTTGGCGTTCTAAGTATTTTTCTATAAATATGGTGCTTATGTTATAATTGAAAATCACACCAGAATCTGAAGTTTTCTCTCTCTATTATACTGTGCGTATTTTTGTGAGTAATTAGATACTTTGAGTGTAAGACCCCAAATTTTATGAATAAAGTTGAATTTTCTATAAATATCATTTTTGAATATTATGGAGTGAATTTAATATAATGTTATAGTTGTGGGTAATATTTATAAATTTTGCAAAGTACGCAAGTTGTTATATTATATTCGATTGGTCGGGGAATATTTATTTTAACAGAAATATTCAGTATGACCAAGACAATCATTGTGGACCCCTACAAATGTAATTATTGTCGGATTGAGAAAATGACAAAAATATCTTTTATATAAATAACTACAGTAGTTATTTACTGCTATTAATCATTGTTGGAATACCACCGTTAAAATACTGATAATGGCGTTGTTGCACAACAAGAAGATACCAGTATTGAATAAAGATTTTTGAATTATTGATTTTTACGTAAGAAGGCACTACTCAATAATTGTTATAGTAATTACTGTTCAATATTTTATTTTATTGATTCAATAATTGCTACGTTGATATTTTATATTATTGTTGTTTCAATAATTATCACTGCACAATATTTCCCATTATCAGATCAATAATTCATATTATTTGAATAATATTATTAGATATCATTATTGAAAATGTCTAGAAAGTTCTGTCAAGGAAAGGTTTGGTCACCTAATTGCGCGCCAGTAAGGAGAAATCCTTATTGGAAAGCTCCCTCTTTCCTGGGAACGGTCTGGTTGTCATAATTGTGATTCTGTAATATTATTTGTGAATAATTAATTATTGATTTATATGATAAGGAAATATAAATTTTTATGTGGATATAAACGAAGGAATTAATGTTGAGATGTTTTGTCGGATTAGAGGTATTAAAAATCAAATCAGTGTTCTTAAAGCTCTATTGCGTGAGTTATAATTTTGATCCGACCGTTGGATCGTTGTGATTTTTGGATATGTTATACATATATAAGTTGAGTATATGTCCACAAATTTTGAACCGTTAACAATTAGCGTATGATTTGTTATGAATTTTAAGAGGTGTTGAAAATCATTCGTTTGTGGATTTCGGATATTTTCTGTTTGGAATTTGGAAAAACTTTCTTCTGCAAAGTTGTAGAGAATTTGATTTCGTATGGAATGGACATAAAATTCATATTTTTTTGATAAAAGGGCTATTTATTATGAATTATTGAAGTTTTAGAAATTAAATATTTTTATTTAAAAATATGGTGGGCCCCACTTTGGTTGGTGTGGAAATTCTGATTTCTGGTGGGCCCCACTTGTGATGGCTGATAAATTGGGTCAAATAAATATGCGTAGATTTTTTTATATAAATTAATATTTTATTAATTTAGTCTCCTATGACATTCTAGCATTTTCCTATAAATAGGCGCTTAGGTTAGAATTGAAAATCACACCAGAATCAGAGAATTCTTCTTCTATAATATTGAGCGTATTTCTTTAGAGTTTTAGAAAGATTTGAGCGTAGAAAACAGTGAAATTTTTCTTCAAGAATAACCCCGCTATACCAGTTGGAATACTCTTCTTTTCAAGGTAAGCGATGTTATTTTTGTTCAATATTCGCTTGAAATAATATTTTCTTCCATACTCTGTCGTATGTAAGTAATATTATTTCGTTTCAGATTTCGAATTCTATACTCGTTTTGTTAAAATTTTGGCTTCTATACTCCATGAAATTAGTAGAATATCCTTGAAATTTGCACTTCATCCAGTATCTTTTCAAGGAAATATTATTCTGAGCATTCTTGATAAGTTTTAACTTTTTTATGCCGGAGTACTATTTACGGGGTTACTATTCTCGAAATACTATTCATGAGGTACTATTCACTCAAGTACTATTCACCCGAGGTACTATTCATGATAAAAATTGATTCATTTTCGGTCCAAATTATTTTTGGTGCAATATTATTCTTGAATTTTACTCCACAAAGCAAAGATCATGTCGACAATTTGACGCTTATTGATTTCTCGGATAAATTAAATTATAAATCTTTAAAAATTTATCCTTGAACTTGTTTTATTGAATTCTTATATCATCATCATCATCATCATCATGTTTATATTATGTTGAAAGTCATCTATATTCAGATTGCATAGATGGACTTGGTATGATTATGACTGGGGAATATTCGGTATAATCATGACCGTAATGTTACAAATGATGTGGTAAAAGTCCCTATTGGCCCGTAGTGCATTGATGGACAGTTGTTGGCATGATCATAACCATTGATGAATACACGAATATCATTGGCCCGTAGTGCATGGATAATTTGTGGTCGTGATACTAAATAATATCCTTGGCCGTAGTGCAGGGGTGATTCGATGATATGGATTATTTATTAAGCTGAGTCTTAGCGATAAAAGTGATGAAAAACCTTTTAAATCATAGAAGATAGTAGATTTTATGCTCTACTTGACTCTTCTAATGGATTGCTTATTCCGCTGTAATTAAACTTGATGTTTGTTATATTTTATCTGTGACTCCCCCAAATTCGAGTACTTCAATTCCACGGGATTTGGTGTTCACTGTACAAATATCATCTATCTATCTACCCATAATAAATGCAAACCATGCAATAGATAGAAATAATAATAAATCTCTCCTTATGGGGTTACATCAACTACATAATAAATAAAATCCCAGGTTACTCTAACCTTAAACATCTGTGCGGAATCATAAACAATTAAGTCTTAAACAACATCATTAACTTAAGTCTAACATAAATACATCATCAAATAAAATAACAAGTCTTTAACACTTGCTAACTTTGCCCTTGCCTTTACTAGTGGAAGGTTCGTCAGTTCTTTCGTTCTTAACTGCAATGTTATTATTAAGCAAGAGTGAGCACTAATGCCCACAAGTATAATAATGAAATAACAGTATAATAACATGCGAGTAAATCAAAGACATCTGAATAAAAGCTCAACTTTTGAATCAAGAATGAATAACAAGAAAGAAAAGAATTCTGAGGGTCATAAGACCTTGAACTATGTCCTAGGTTATCAAGGGTTATAGTTGAAACCTTTAACAAATCATAAGACTATGGACCTTTTCTACTGCATTACTTAGGGCGATCAAACCCTTAGTACAACATCGCATGCATAATATCTTAACGCTTAAGCGATAAGTAAATCCCTTTGCAGGGTTATTCATCTCAGTTTGACATTCGAGTCCACACCAAAGGTTCAGAAATTTAGAACGCTCATCAACTATGGACTAGTCGAATCAATAAGGGTTCGCTAGTCTAATAAGGTTCAATAATAATGATATTCAAATTGAATAATAATCTCGTGAAGTATACAATAGGACAATTATTGTATAATCGAATCATGCTTTGAAAAGATAATCAATCTTTAATATAACATTTGAACATGAATAATAATAATGATAATTTACTCGAGGTAATTAATAAACTTGAACAATAATGACAAGTAGGGTTAGGAAACTTGCCTCGCAAGCGTAGCTAAATGATTACTACTCCGCTCACCACAAATCCTACACACATATATATGTATTCATTTACATTCATTAGTTACATTTTCACTTAATTATTTAATATAAACTCCACTTTATTTAACAAATCATTACCCTTCTAATTTAATTACTTAATTAAATTAGAATATTTTCATTCTCTTACTATTATTGCACTTTAATAAATTATTTCATAATAATTTCCATCGAATATTTAATTTATTCCATAATATCTCAATTAAAATATTTAATTTATTTTATAAATATTTTAATAATAATTTTCATGGAATATTTATTTTATTCCATAATATCTCAATTAAAATATTTAATTTATTTTATAAATATTTTAATAATAATTTTCATCGAATATTTATTTTATTCCATAATATCTCAATTAAAATATTTAATTTATTTTATAAATATTTTAATAATAATTTTTATTGAATATTTATTTTATTTCATAAATATCTCAATTAAAATATTTAATTTATTTTATAAATATTTTAATAATAATTTTCATCAAATATTTATTTTTTTTTATTTTTTTATTTTATTTTATTTATTTACTTTGATCACGTAAGGTAGGTAATTTAGTTTAGTAACGCCTTAAAAGTGGGTTACCTAGGCTCATTTTCTCATAGATTCTCGAGTCATGAACATAACAAGGCCAAATTAGGCTAAAATCAATCACACGTAAAATTATACATGAATATGGCCACAACTTCCAATTAGTTATTTTTTACACGAATTTAGACTTACCCAATCATTGTAATACATATATAATCATTACTTAACCCATCTAGCATAATTTTAACAAGTTACAACACATAATTTGCAAAATCAACACATTTACTTTCACCGTTTCTTGATGTTCTTGAAGGTTTTGAAAATAAACATGAAAATTGTCACTACGGATTCGTTATAACAAGAATCCGCTTATTTAAACTTTGGTCTCTTCAGTATCAACATGCATAACATCATACGAGTGTAAATTTTACGAAAACATTTATGTTTGACATACTAAAATCATGTATAAGGCCTTAAGGCCAAAACCCAAACTCGTAATTTTGTAGAAATCATATACGATGTAATACTATGAAACCGATGATATGGAATCATGCAATATATATATAAAACATGTTATGCTAGTCTTATTATTACATATATCCATATAATAGCACAATTTCTCAATTACTGAGAGACATAACAGAGGTTTGAAAGCCAAAAACTATGAAACCCATTTTATGAAAACTAAATAACGAAAGTAGAATTTGGGAAGGAGGAGATTACCCTATAGAATATAATTAGTAGGCTTAGTTTCCTCACTCTCAATTCTCTTTCACAAGATCTTAATTCTTCTTGGAAATTCTCGGACTCTCTCCGAATATTTCTTAGACTTAGGCAAAAATGAAAAAAGAAAAAGAAGACGTCAGTATATAATGATCGATAATCGAAAGCGCAGAGTGGTCGGGATTGGCCCAATCATGGGTTAATCGCACCAACTCCTCTTAGGGCCTTGTTTGGCTAGCTTCAAAAGACTTAATCTCATTTAATTAAATAAAACCTTTATCATATAGTTTAATTAATGTCACACTCCTTTATAAAATAAACTCATATCTTATTTAATTTATTATAAATAAAATATAATAATTTCTCATAAATTCACATAGTCACATAATTAAATAAATCATTAATAATAATGTCAATTTATTAAATCTCTAATTAATAATTAAATTAATTAAAATAACTTCATGCTTAATTAAATAATTCATTTAATTCAATAAGCTCACATAATTACATGCTTTGATAATAAAACTCTCTACATTAATTTAATAAATGTAACACATATAATTAAATTAATCTACCACAATTAAGTCAATTAATTATTTAATCTAATAATTAAATCATCGAAAAATATTTATTTAATTCAATAAATATTAAAATTAATTATAAAATTCTCGTCATTACATCTTTTCCCCTTAAAAGGATTCTCGTCCCTAGAATCACGACTCAATAAATTCGACATGTTACATTCTCCCCCCCCCCCCCTTACAAAGATTACATCCCCATAATTGGTTACACATAATTAAGTAAATAAATGAGGGTAATTCTTCATCATATTCTCTTCGAGTTCCCACGTAGCTTCGTCAGCGTTGTGGTTCATCCAAATTACCTTAACAGAAGGTATAACTTTATTTCTGAGAACTTGTTCTTTTCGGTCGATAATTTGGACAGGAATTTCTTCGTAAGACAAGTCTTTCTCAAAATGCAGGGGTTCTTATTCAATTACATGCTTGTAATCAGCTTTGTATGGTCGTAATACAGAAACATGGAATACGTTGTGGACATTCTCGAGTGATGGAGGTAAGGCTAACTCGTACGTAACTTCTTCTATTCTTCTCAGTACTTCAAAGGGTCCAATAAATCTTGGGCTCAATTTCCCTTTCTTTCCGAACCTGATCTTCCCCTTCCAGGGAGAGACCTTCAAGAAAACATAACTACCGATTCAAACTCGATATATTTATGATGTGGATCAACAGATTTCTTCCGTCGATCTTGAGCCACTACCAATCGTGTTTCGGATCACTTTGACTATTCTGCCATCTCATTGCACTAATTTTGGCCCTAGCAATTGTCTTTCACCAACTTCATCCCAGTAAAGCGGAGTTCTGCACTTTCTGCCGTATAACGCTTCGTAAGGCGGCATGCTAATACTAGCGTGGTAACTGTTGTTGTAGCCGAACTCTACTAACGGTAGGTGATCATCCCAATTTCCTTTGAAGTCCATTACACAGGCTCTCAACATATCTTCTAATGTTTGAATCGTTCTCTCACTCTGTCCGTCTGTTTGAGGGTGGTAAGTTGTACTCATTCACAATTGCGTACCCATGCATTCCTGAAGACGTTTCCAGAAATTTGATGTGAAGCGCGGATGTCTATCAGAAACAATTGACACCGGCACTCCGTGTCTCGAAACAATCTCTTTCACATATAACCTTGCCAACTGATCTAAGTTGAATCTGATTTTGATTGGAAGGAAGTGTGCAGATTTCGTAAGTCGGTCAACGATAACCCATACTGCGTCGTAGCCTTTCTGAGTCGTCGAAAGGCCAACCACGAAGTCCATTGTAATATGTTCCCATTTCCATTCTGGGATTTCTAACGGTTGTAGCAATCCACTCGGTCTTTGATGTTCTACTTTTACTTTCTGACAGGTCAGACACTTGGTAACACATTCTGCAACATCGCGTTTCAAAGTTTGCCACCAGAAATGTTGTCGAAGATCTTGATACATCTTTGTATTATTCTATGAAATAGTGTAATAATAAATGTATTAAGGACTCCATTTGAGTTGAATACTGTCTAGAAGACAATATTCATTTTAAAACTCTCAGTTAATGTTTTGTCGTATTTTACACGACACTTGTATTTGAATTTTGTACCATGTATTTGGGGACTCAAGATGGGTGATGTATACCTATTTTGGGGGCGTTGCAGTTGGTATCAAAGCTTAGGGATATGATCCCTGACTGAGATGTGAGACAAGAACTAGGAGGGGAGAAACGGGAAATTCCTTCGCTAGTATGACCTACGTAGGTTTAATTGGTATTTAATTGGTCGGTCAGAGTATAGGGATAATATGTGGCATGTCAATTAACCCTTGTTTTGTGGCAGTATTTGAAAATGACATCCGAGAATTTTAAGAATAGCAATGGAGCACAGGAGACTGTTGAGTCTCCACAGATCAATAATCAGGATAATGTGCATCAGGAAGCTAGGCGACAATCCTCATGTAAACAACAACACTGACCAAATGATGAATGATGGAATGTTTAGAGGCTCTATGAAATTCATGCAACATCAGGCGAGAGCGGTTCCTGTCCAAAATGCAGGTGGAAACACTGGCAACTCTCGGACGGTCACCGCTAAACAGTTCAAGGAGCAGGGACCACATAATTTTTTTGGAGAGCCAAAACCACTTAAGACAGAGATGTGGATAAAGCAGATCTGTAAGATATTTGATGTCTTGGGATGCTCCGAGGAGCAAAAGGTCCCCTTTTCCACCTTCATGTTGCGAGCAGAGGCAGATTACTGGTGGGAATCTGTAAAATGTACTCAACTTGCCGCACGAAGATGTCTTGGGAGAAGTTCCAAGAACTGTTCAACGATAAGTACTTTTCCAAAAGTATTCGTCACATGAAAGAGGTAGAGTTCATTAAACTGGAGAAAAACAACATGACCGTGTCACAGTACGAAGCCAAGTTTACTGAGTTATCCCGGTTTACGTCCCGCTTAGTTGATAATGAGGAGAGAATGACACGAATATTTCTAAGAGGTTTGAAACCCGAGATACGTCAATACCTTATCTCTCATAAACTTTGCTTGTATTCAGATGTTCTGAATAGGGCTCAGATATTAGAACGTGATAATGAGTCAACCCAACCAAAAGAGAGCAACCGTCAAAATGATAATACCAGTGGTAGCATTCATCGAAGCTGTGACAACAAACGTGAAGGGACTCAACATGCCAGAAATGGTAACCACTTTGGTGGTAATCATGGCCAAGACAATAAGAGTGGACATTTCAAGAAGAGGAGATTCAACAATGATGGAAAGACGTCAGCGCCAACACCCGTTGTTAAAGAAAGAGAACGACCACCTATCATATGCTTCAAATGTGGAGGGGAGGGACACATCAGTCCAAACTGCGCGATGCAGTCCAAAGCGTGTTATAATTATGGAAGAGAATGTCACCTAGCCCAATTCTTTCGTGCACCGAAGACAAGTCCAGCTGGGATGGAGGCACCAAAGGCCGTCCCAAAAAAGTCAAAGCCAATAGTTCAAGGGAGAGCGTTTGCCGTGACCTCCCAGAAAGCAAGGAACCCGAACGAGGTCATCACGGGTAAGCTTATCATAAACTCTAGCGAAGTCTATACCTTATTTGATACCAGTTCTACCCATTCTTTTATTTCTCCTACTTGCGATCAACGTTTAAATTTGACTCCGAAGAAATTAGACTTTGACTTATCTGTTGAAACTCAATTGGGAGAAACCTTTATTACATCCATTGTTTATAAGTCTTGTTTGGTTCAAATCGGTACCCTCACATTACCTTTCGATCTTATTTCATTAAAAATACTTGCATTTGATGTAATTCTAGGGATTGATTGGTTAACTACTCATCATGCAAAAATTGATTGTTTTCGTAAGGTTGTTAGCTTTCATATTCCTAACCAACCTATTATGCGAATTCAAGAAACCAAACCATTAAAATCAATCACTGTCATCTCAAGCCCATAAAGCTATTCGTTTATTAAAAAACAGATGTTAAGCTTTCTTAGCTCATGTCACGGATTTAAACAAAAATACGTCAGTTTTGAATGATATTTCTATTGTTAATAAATTTCCTAACGTATTCCCTGAAGAACTTCCTAGCCTATCCCCAGAGCGAGAAATTGAATTTTGTATCGACCTTGAATCTGGTACAAAACCCATTTCCAAAGCCCCATATCGAATGGCTCCTATTGAACTTCAGAAGTTTAAGACCCAATTGCAGGAATTGTTAGACATCGGTTTCATTCATCCTAGTACGTCTCCTTGGGGGCTCCTGTTCTATTCGTGAAGAAGAAAGATGGGAGTATGTGACTTTGTATTGATTATTGGGAGTTGAATCATGTCACCATCAAGAATAGGTACCCATTGCCACGTATTGATGACCTGTTTGACCAATTGCAAGGCGCCAAATTCTTTTTAAATATCGATCTTCGTTCCAGATATCATCAGTTAAAGATTAGAACCGATGACATTCCAAAGACAGCTTTCAGAACTCAGTACTGGCATTATGAATTCCAAGTCATGTCTTTTGGATTGACTAATGCTCCTGCTGCCTTCATGGATATGATGAATCGAGTATTCAAGGAATATTTGGATCACTTTGTGGTCATCTTTATTGATGACATCCTCATATATTCCAAAAGCCATGAAGATCATGAGCAACACTTGAGGTTGATACTCCAAAAGCATCGTGAAAACAAGCTTTATGCCAAGTTGAAGAAATGCGAGTTCTGGCTTGAGGAAGTAGCATTTCTTGGGCACGTGATATCAAATCACAGAATATCAGTTAACCCAGCAAAGATTGAAGCAATTAAAAGCCGGGAGCAACCTAAATCAGTAACCAAAGTACGTAGCTTTCTGGGCTTAGTTGGTTATTTTCAGAGATTCGTGGAAGGATTTTCTCGAATCGCTACTCCATTAACTCAGCTGACTTGAAAAGATACAAAATTTAGTTGGAGAAAGGAATGTGAGAAGAGTTTTCAAGAACTCAAGAGGAGACTCATTTCAGCACCTGTTCTGACAATATCATCGGGCTCGGAGGGATTTGTCATCTATAGTGATGCTTCGGGCAAAGGGTTAGGATGTGTTCTCATACAACATGAGAAAGTCATAGCCTATGCCTCACGACAACTCAAAGAATATGAGAGGAATTATCCTACTCATGATCTAGAGTTAGCAGCAGTCGTTTTTGCACTAAAGATTTGGAGGCATTACCTGTATGGAGAGAAAGTGGAGATCTTTACAGATCATAAAAGCCTCAAATATTTCTTCACCCAAAAGGAACTCAACATGCGGCAACGACGTTGGCTTGAACTGTTGAAAGATTATGATCATACAATTCAATACCATCCTAGTAAAGTTTAACGTAGTAGTGGCCGCGATTGAGTAGAAGTTCATACGCGGCATGAAAGTGCGATATTGTCAACGCAAAGGCCCATTTTATATGACTTGCAAAGGATGGAGATAGAGTTAAAGACTCCAGGGACCCACGTGATAATGACAAATATACGAGTAGAACCGACTTTAATCGATAAAGTTAAAGCTACTCGAGCCACAAACCTGGAGCTGATGCGTATGAGGAAGAAAGTGCAAGAAGGTGCTATGCTGGAAGCAATAATCGATGAAGAAGGAATACTTCGAGTCAACTCCAGACTTTGTGTTCCTAATGACCCTGACTTAAAGTATAAAATTATGATGGAGGCGCACAACACACCTTTTGCAATCCATCCTGGGAATACCAAAATGTATCATGATCTTCGACATACATTTTGGTGGAACAATATGAAGAGAGAGATCGCGGAGTTTATTTCAAGGTGTCTAACTTGTCAACGAGTCAAGGCGGAGCATCAAGTACCAAAAGGTCCATTGCAACCACTTGAAATTCCAGAATGGAAATGGGAGCACATTACCATGGATTTCATTACCGGTCTTCCCAAGGTTTCTCAAGGCTTAGATGCGATTTGGGTCATTGTTGATAGATTGACCAAGTCAGCTCATTTTTTACCTATACGAGAAACTTATACACTTGAACGTCTTGCTCGTATGTACATAAACGAGATTGTAAGATTGCATGGTATGCCAGTATCCATAGTTTCTGATCGAGACCCAAGATTCACTTCAAGATTTTGGGTTAGTTTGCAAAAAGCTATGGGCACGGATTTATGATTTAGTTCGGCTTATCATCCTCAAACGGACGGGCAGTCGAAGAGGACTATTCAAACTCTTGAAGATCTATTAAGACTCTGTGACCTTGACTTCAAGGGAAGTTGGTACAAGTTTTTACCATTGGTGGAGTTTTCCTACAACAACAGTTATCAAGCAAGTATTGGCATGGCTCTATTTGAGGCATTGTATGGAAGAAAGTGTCATTCTCTAGTATGTTGGGATGAGGTGGGTGAAGCAACGTTGTTGGGACCGGAGTTGGTACGTATGACTACAGAAAAGATTCAAACGATCCGACAACGTATAAAAACCTCACAAGATCGACAAAAGAGTTATGATGATCTTCATCGAAAGGACGTCGAATTCAATATTGGAGAACATGTGTTGTTATGTGTTGCTCCATGGAAAGGAGTTACGAGATTTGGAAAGAAAGGAAAGCTCAATCCTCGATTCATTGGCCCATTTTTAATCCTCGAACGAGTAGGAACTGTGGCCTATAGACTCGCCTTCCCGCCAAGTATGTCTCGTGTTCATAACATTTTTCAAATATCTATGTTATGTAAATATGTGATAGACCCGAACCACATTATTGAATTAGAACCGGACGAAATAGCGAAAGATTTAACGTATGAAGAGGTTCCTGTTAAAATTTTGGATAAAAAGGAGCATATTTTACGCTCCAAGGTTATACCTCAAGTCAAAGTTTTATGGAGAAACCACGATGTTGAGAAAATGTCCTGGGAGTTAGAATCTGAAATAAAATCAAGGTATCCTCACTTATTCATCATACCTGGTATGTACCCTAATTTTGAGGGCGATATTTCATAAGAAGGGGAGGTTGTAAGACCCCAACTTTTATGAATGACGATGAATTTTCTATAAATATCATTTTTGAATATTATGGAGTGAATTTAATATAATGTTATAGTTGTGGGTAATATTTATAAATTTTGCAAAGTACGCATGTTGTTATATTATATTCGATTGGTCAGGAAATATTCGTTTTAACAAGGAATATTCGTACGACAGCACAATCATTGGTGGACCCCACAACAAAATTATTGTCGGATTGAGAAAATGACAAAAATATCTTTTTATATAAATAACGGCGTAGTTGTTACTGTTAACACTGTTGGAATATCTAGTGGTTAAAATTGAAAGTAGTATGTACACAAGCCAATCATGTTTGATGATAAGGCATATACTTGGTAACAATCTTATTCATTTATTAATAAAAAGTATTAATTTATTAAAGGCTTTTAATTAACTACATGATGCTATTTTATACTATGTGATAAACTCATAGTTTTAAGCAATGCTTTTAGAATAATGATGATGATCATTCTAATGATATCTAAATTCTTAGTAAGCTTTTAACTAAAATAGTTCCCAATCGTTGGATTACTAAATTGGGGATTAGTGAATCCGGATAGATTGATACATACGTTGCTTGCTCATTGGATGAGGATGATTGATCTCATGATCATTTGTGTGGAGACATTAAAGCAAGTATGTAGGTGCTTATTAGAGAATAAGTTCACTGAACGTGGCTCGCTAAGAAATACCTAATGGAGTTTTACTTGCCTGTCAATAGGAATTCCTGTAGTGATAGTAGTACAAGTGATCCTTGGATTTTAGATCATCATAGTATCTTGTGTATGATGAGTTATACTTTAACTTGTTCCTTAAGACCCTTAGGGTATATCAAAGGGTATGCTTGGGTATAATAAGTTGTACATGGAGATAATATATGATCAATAAAGAATCTACCGCTTCTAGTAAAAGAAGAGAAATGTCTTATGAGATTCGATAAATGACAACCCAGTAGTCCTTGGCCAAGGCAGAATAAAATTAGAAAATGAGTTTCTAATTTGCATTATTTGGAGTTGTGCATTTAAGAGTCGAAATACATATAATTAAATAAAATAAGACTTGACAGTAATTTCATGTCTTATATTTAATTGGGACATTGTATGGTGGAAAGATTGAATTGTACGGTAACTATTTACTCAAAGGTTCTTTTATGATTAATGTTGAAATCTATATTATCTGGAAAGTCGTTGATCGCTAGGGAGGCTTATCCCTATTGTAGAATAAATATTATTTATTTAAATAAATTAATTGTTTAGTTTATTTATTTAAATAAGATTAGAATTGTTCAAATTGATTTATTCACAACCGATTTAATACGGAGAACCTAAAGGGTCACACCATAAAAGGAAGAATAATTATTTAAGAAGTTAATGACATAATCGTAATAATATGTTAAGTGTATTTAATTTAATCTATGGTGATAGAATAAATTAAATAGCTTAATATTTATTATTTAATATTTTGGAAATATTAAATTTATAAATTAATAAGAGGAGTCTTATTAATATTATTAAAATTATTATTATTTTAATTTCTAAAGAGTTGGAAATTAATTTAATATTAGTACTCTCATTTATTCCTAATAAGATTAGGAGGCTAATTAATTAAAGAATTTTAATTAATTAAAATAAAACTCAATTCCTTAATTGTTAAGGAGGGTTGCCCACATCTATAAATAAGAGGAGTCTTATTACGAGTGAGGTGGTTGTTGACTTTTTCACAACATACGCAATTCCAATAGTTGGAGAGTACGTTTTTTCTCTGGAGATAGAAACTAGGGTTTTGCCAAACACCCATCTTCTTGAACTTTTCTTCTTTCTTGGTGGATCACCTCTAGAGGCCAAACACTTGGGTGCCTAACGTTGATCAAAGGAAGGAACCAAACCCGGTGGATTCAAGTTGAACGTGAAAGGATTTGGAGGTGAACTTGTACTTGAGGAAACTCGAATCTTCAAGGGTATAATTTTTGTTCTTTATCTTTTCGTTTAATTAATAATTGTGCATAAAGGATGATTCGGGTATATGGTTTGTTAAATTTTAAAATTCTGATTTTCCATGCTTCCGTTTATTTTGTGCAATTTGATTGCGTTCATGAATATTATAAACCTAACAGTGGCATCAGAGCCAAACCTTTATATAAATTATTAATTGTTTTAATTTGATATGTATATTGATATGTGTTTAGAACAATTTAATTGGGCATAATTTTATTGTATAAAATTAAAAAAAAATCGCAAAACAAGTTTTTTTTTTTTTGAAAACGTTATTGGCGAAACTGTTCTCCGTGATTCGCGTGGGTAGGCGTGGTTAGTATGTTTTTCCTGAAGCACGATTACTATCATGATTACATTATATATTTATATCATGTGATAATCACATGGAAAGTATTAAATAACCACTGTTAACTTCCTGGTACGTAAATATATAATATTAACCATGTTAATATCCTGGACATTCAAGAATATGAATTTGTGACTCATGCGAAATTGCGAATAATGAGCAGGAAATACTCCTATTAAGCATATTTACTAGTTTATCCACGTGGCCACATATATTCATGGAAGCGTAAATGTGCAGAAATAGGATTCGCAAGTTTATAATATATAATTCTTAATTATTTTATAATTAAAATAAAATATTTATTTTAATTTTAAAATAAAAAGTTTATTTTAATTTTAAAATTGGATTTCATGCTAATTAATTAGAGTTGGAATTGGATTCCATGACTAATTGGAGTTGAAATTAGAATCCTAATTTCCTTAAATAAAGGAGTTTATTTAGATATGTAATAAGATTTCATATTATTCAAAATAAAGAAGTTTATTTGTGAATAGGAAAGAGAATCCGTGTTTCCTTTAATAAAATATTTTTTTTTTCTTGGAATTGGATTCCATAATTAATTAAAATAAATGAGTTTATTTTGATTACAATAAAATAGTTTATTTTATTCAAGATTGGATAAATTAAAATAAAATAAGTTTATTTTGATTTAAATTTGGATTAAAATAAAGGAGTTTATTTTAATTCAAAATTAGATTTTATACTAACTAAATTTGCCTATTAAATGATATCAATATATATATATATATTGAATGTTTATTATTCATGAGATGAATGTTATTTATTGATGCATATGGTGATGTGTATGATAATAAATGGGATTGATTATGGACTATTGACCAATGTGATTGAATTTTATTTTAGTTGGATGCTTGAATGTATAGGTTTTATTAAATGGGGTCTGCGCACCTCGTCCTCTCTAATTTTTTTCTTAATATAAATTCTATCTCCCTCCTATGTACTTCCCCTTGACTGCTGATCAATGTTTCTATTTATTTTAAAAATATTTTTGTAATAGGAATAGTTAGAATTAATTTTGAAGAATTAGAGATCAAGGAGCAAGAGCGCGTGAAGACCCGTTTATAATGGAGCCCGGGTTTAAATGTAATAGTTATATTTAAATATTAATTCTTACACCCCTAGAGTTTGACCTTTTTGGTTCACTTGGTGGCTCTAGTGAACCAAACTAGAATAAAAGTCCATAATCAATTTGGGTAGAATATAGTATTTTATATGTGCATGCTTATATATATATATATATATATATATATATATATATATATATATATATATATATATATATATATATATATATATATATATTATGCAAACATGCTTCGCATGTTCATTAATATGACGTGTATTTTATATATATAAGTGCATGCGCGCTAAATAAGATGAGACAAATTAATAACAAACCCCTCAAATATTTTATATTAAGTTGTAACGTTCAAAGATATTTGGAATATCGAACGTCACCTTCAAGCATGGTAAAACAATAGAGTATTAAATATTTAATATGAGTTTGTTGTGCACACACAAGGCAAGTATTAAATATTTAAGATGTTGTTTTATCACATTTAATGCTTATAAATAGACTGAACAATCATGTTTTGTTATGCACACACAAGGACAGTGTTTTTCTTTCGAATATATGGAAGTGCTAGGTATGACTTAACTTAGATCATTTTAGTTTGGATGTGCACACACTTGACCATTATGATCTAAGAGGCAAAATACAAGGAGTTACATAGTTGATGTAATTGACAAGAGTTGTCTACCTATTTATTTATATATAGTTTGTTGTGCACACACAAGGCTATATACATTTGAAATGGGATCCTTATTCTCACTAGCATATCTTTAATTAGATATTGCCGAACTATATATATTGAGGGTAATATAGTTTGAAGAAATTAGTGTGAGATACCAATTTAAAACAAGACCTAATTTATTTTGGTAATTAATAAAAGAATGTATGCTAAAATGTTGTTAATTACAAATTCATTTACAGAATTTTACAATGTCTAAATTACTATCACTGCGAAGCATATTAGATGCTATTTAACCGGACCGTATTAAACAGATTGGTTAAGGAAATTGAGAAAAGTTCTCACGACTGAAAAGCTATCTTATGTCCTTAATACGCCTATCCCTGGTTGCAGACAATGCCTCTAAGGAAGAGATTGCTACTTTTAGAAAGTGGCAAGATGATGCACAGTTGGTTCAATGCATCATGCTCTCATCCATGAGTAACGAGCTTCAGCGTCAGCATGAAACTATGGATGCTCCTACTATTCTCCTGCACGTCAAGTATTTGATGGTGAGGAAAGTAAGACTAATAGATATTAGATATCTAAGGAGCTCTTCCGATCTAGAATGACTGATGACACTACAGTATAGATAAAAGTCCCTAACATTATCAATTTGATTGATCAATCAGGACAACAGGTTTTGTCATGCATGGAGAGTTGAGCCAAGATTTGATCTTGCACTCACTCCTGGACTCCTTTCATAATTGTTGTGAATTTTTCATATGGACAAGCTAAAGATCAGCCTCGTTGATTTGCTTAACATGTTGAAAAATGTTGAGAGTCACTTTCCAACCAAGAAAGACCAAGTCTTACTGATAGGGACCAAAGGATCTTCTAAAAAGAAGAACGATTCTAAGAAGGTAAATAGAAAGGAAAAAATAAAGGATAATAAGAACAAACTAATACGGATAGCAAATGAATTTGTTCCACTGTAATAAGCCTGGACACTAGAAAGGAAACTACAGGAAACATCTTGTAAGGGCTAACCAGAAGAAGCTTAGTGAAGTTTCGGTTAAAAATATAGTTTTTGTTCATGATTGAAATAAATTTTTCTTTAATTCAAGGTTCTACTTGGGTATTGGATACCGGCTTTGGTTATCATAAATATAGATTTATGAAGGAACCAAGCAGTAGTAGAATACTAAACAAGGGATAAATAATCCTATGTATGGAAAATGAAGCACATGTTGCTGCATTAGCCATAGGAACTTATAGTTTAGTATTGCCTACGAGAAAATCTATTAAATCAATAAGTTGTTATTGGATTCCAGTTCTCGTTAGAAACATTATTTCCATTTTGTTATTGGACAATGAAATCTTTATTATATTTAAGAACAATTGTTGTTCTATTTATAATAATAATATTTTTATAGAACTGGAATATTACTTAATAGATTTTGTGTACTTGATTTACGTAAAAAATTATTTTGCAAATTGAACAAACTAGTATAAGAAAAGGAGATGATCATTCAAAGAGTTGAATGTTTGTATTTGATGAAATACAAGTATGAATTATTTGGAAGGTTCATAGAATTCAGAAGTGAAACAAATTGGCAAAGTATTAGGATTCTTTGATCGGATCAAAGAAGGAATACTTGTGCAATAAGTTTCTACATCACCTCAAATGGTTTTCTCATAATGGACGCCTCCTGATAGGCACTAATTGATTGATGTATCTAAAAGGCAAAATCATACCTTGTTGGACATGGTACAGTTCATAATGATTTTACCGATATTTCAGTATCCCTCTAGGGTCATGTCCTAGAAAAGGCTGCATATCTACAAAAAGGTAACCTCAAAATCTAGTCCCAAGACTCCATAAAAGTTATGGACAGGGAGGATTCCTAATCTTAAGTATGTTAAGATAAGGGGTTGTCCAACTTATGTGAAAAGGTTTCAATGGATAAGTTTGGGACAAGATTTAACAAGTGTCAATTTGTGGGACATCCTAAAGTAAGTTTAGGGTATATGTTCTATAATCCTACTTAGCAAAAGGTGTTTGTTGCGAAACACGCTGCCTTCTAAGATAAAGGTGTTTATCATTGAAGGGGCTAGTGGGAGGATAATAGAATCTTGAAGAGTTCAAGAACCACAAAACACTATAAGTTAAATAAGAGAAACTTGTAGATAGATATATTGTACCACAACCGAATCGTAAATCTGGAATAGTACCGAAGATACCTAGGAGGTATGGATTCATCATAGATGATGATGATGAGGTACACATCATAGAGGATGATGATCCAGTTACATACGATGAGGTAAGAGTTGTAGACACTCAGAGAAATGGATTGAAGCAAGCTTCTCAACATGGAACATTCGTTTTAATGAAACAAATCAAAAGAGTTTGATTTTATCACAAACAAGAATGAACCTAGTGTGTACAAAAGGGTCAGTGGGAGCATCGTGACATTCCTAGTATTATATATTGATATACTACAGATAAGGAATGATATGCTAATACTAGAATCAGTAAAGATAAAGTTGTCAAAACATTCTTCCATGAATGATTTGGGAAGAGTATCGTAATTGGGGATACAAATCTATATAGATAGATTCAAGAGGATGCTCGACTTAACCCAAGGAACGTATATTCATTTGATGTTAAAGTTGTTTAGCATGACAAACTCCAAGAGATGTCTCATGTTGATGACCCATGGAGTGTATCTCTCTTAATAGTCCCTATAGACTCCTGAAAAGAGAGATCGCATGAGTGACAATCATGTATACAATGAAATATATGAGACCTAATGTTGATCGGTCATATTCTGGAGAAGATCACTGTAAGACAGTGAAAAAATCTTAAAGTACTTAACCGACACTAAGGATGTGATTAAAATTTATAGTGGGTTTAAATTAAAACTAGAGGGCTTAACAGACTCAAGTTCTTTTTTAGACAGACCATGACGATAGAAAAATCCACTTTAAGGTAAAGCGTTACCTTGAACAGTGGTGCAGTGAATTGGAAAGGTTCCAAATAGTAAATAGTTGTTGGTTTAGTGATAAAGACAAAGTATATAGCTGTAAATGAAGCTGCAAGTTGATTGTTTGGATGACAAATTCATTACAGAACTAGGAATAGTTCCTAAGTCTCATCTTGGATCTAAACATGTGTTGTGGCACTTTCACTTGATTATAGGAATCATTAAAAGATGGGAAATCACTATAGAGATAGTGAACTCTCAAGAACAACATTACATATCCATTAACTAAAGCTTATCCAACAGCAGGATAATCGTCACTTAGAGAAGAAATGTATGAGATACCATGACGATTGGCTTTAGTGCAAGTGGGAGATTGAAAGTAGTATGCACACAAGCCAATCATATTTGATGATAAAGCATATACTTTGTAACAATATTATTCATTTATTAATAAAAAGTATTAATTTATTAAAGGCTTTAAATTATCTATATTATGCTATTTTATAATATGTGATAAACCCATATTTTTAAGCAAATCTTTTAGAATAATGATGATGATCATTCTAATGAGATCTAAATTCTTAGTAAGCTTTTAACTAAAATAGTTCCCAATCGTTATATTACTAAATTGGGAATTAGTGAATCCGGATAGATTGGTACATACGTTGCTTGCTTATTGGATGAGGATGATTGATCTCATGATCATTTGTGTGGAGACACTAAAGCAAGTATGTAGGTGCTTATTAGAGAATAAGTTCACTAAACATGGCTTGCTAAGGAATACCTAATGGAGTTTTACTTGCCTGTCAATAGGAATTCCTGTAGTGATAGTAGTACAAGTGATCCTTGGACTTGAGATCATCATAGTATCTTGTGTATGATGAGCTATACTTTGACTTATTCCTTAAGACCCTTAGGGTATATCAGAGGATATGCTTGGGTATAATAAGTTGTACATGGAGATAATGTATGATCAATAAAGAATCTATCGCTTCTAGTAAAAGAAGAGAAATGTCCTATGTGATTCGATAAATGACAACCCAGTAGTCCTTAGCCAAGGCAGAATAAAATTAGAAAGGAGTTTCTAATTTGCATTATTTAGAGTTGTGCATTTAAGAGTTGAAATACATATAATTAAATAAAATAAGACTTGACAGTAATTCCATGTCTTATATTTAATTGGGACATTGTATGGTGGAAGGATTGAATTGTACGGTAACTATTTACTCAAAGGTTCTTTTATGATTAATGTTGAAATCTATATTATCTGGAAAGTCGTTGATCGCTTAGGAGGCTTATCCCTATTGTAGAATAAATATTATTTATTTAAATAAGATTAGAATTGTTCTAATTGATTTATTCACAACCGGTTTAATATGGAGAACCTAAAGGGTCATACCATAAAAGGAAGAATAATTATTTAAGAAGTTAATGGCATAATCGTAATAATATGTTAAGTGTATTTAATTTAATTTATGGTGATAGAATAAATTAAATAGTTTAATATTTTGGAAATATTAAATATATAAATTAATAAGAGGAGTCTTATTAATATTATTAAAATTATTATTATTTTAATTTTTAAAGAGTTGAAAATTAATTTTGTAAGACCCCAACTTTTTAATAAAGATGATTTTTCTAAAAATATCAGTTTTAAATATTATGGAATGAATTTGATATAATGTTATAGTTGTGGGTAATATTTATAAATTTTGCAAAGTATGCAAGTTGTTATATAATATTTGATTGGTCGGGGAATATTCGTTTTAACAGGGAATATTCATACGACGGCACAATCATTGGTGGACCCCAATAACAGAATTATTGTCGGATTAAGAAAATAACAAAAATACTTTTATGAAAATAACGGCGGAAGTTTTACAGATTAAAACTGTTGAACTACTCGGTAGTAAAGAAATAAAGAATCTGGTGTGGTTGCATAATAGTAGCACACGGTATTGATTATTGATGCTCACGTGAGAAGTCACTCGGTTTTGTTCAATTATTACACTGAAGAATTCTTTGATAGTATCTCACGTTATTTGATTCAATTATTATCGATATTATATATATATTATTAAATCAATAATTGAGACGACGAAGTTATTAATATTATTATTTGCAATATTAACGATGTCAGAAGTTACGCTTAAAGAGAGGTTTGGTCACCTAATTGCGGCTACCAATAGGGAGAAATCCTTATTGAAAGCCCCCTCTTTCACAGGAACGACACGGTCGATTAATATTGTGAATTATAATAATGATGATAAATGTTGTTAAAAATATTGAAAGAATTTTGTAATGTATTTGTTATAAATTGGCTTATTATATGGACCCCATTTACCCAATTTTCAAAATAATTGGTAGAAAATTATTCTATATTATAAAGGTGGGGGCCACATGTGGGGCCCACGTATAGAAAAAAATGAGATGGGTGAGAGAAATGAAATGTCGGAAAATGGGGGGGAATGAGTTAACGATAAAAAGAGGAGTATATAGATTATGTATATATATAATTGATTTTTGCATGTGTGGAATTAAGGGAGTACATTAATATATTTATATATGTTATCAAGTTGTCAAATATGTGGGTGGGTGATGGATGAATTTGGCAGGTTATGGGAGGTTTCTTTTCAAAGGTTGTTCATGGGGGGTGAATTTTTCTTTTCAGCATGTGTGGGTTTATATATATATATATATATATATATATATATATATATTATATTTACTTGATTATTCTTATTGGAGGAAGGTTTGAATTTTGCATCCGTGGGTTATTAAAATTTCATCCTTGAATTGCATCGCTGTTGCGTCCGTGATTTTTTCTCAAATAGTATCCTTTCCATTCTCCTATAAATAGGATGCTTAGTTAGAATTGAAAACCACACCAGAAGTTCAGAGAATTCTTCTATAATCTTGAGCGTATTTCTTTAGAGTTTTAAGAAGCTTTGAGCGTAGTGCAAGTTTTCTTCAAGAATATCCTCGCCCTACCATTTGGAATACTCTTCTTTTACGGTAAGGGGTATTATTTCTTTCTTTCGTCTTTATGAAGAGAACTTCTGTTATTCCATTCTTTAATATTATGTTGGAATAACCTATCTATGCAAAGTACCGCATACTTGGTGAAATTCTTCTTTATTCCATTCTTTATTATTATGTTGGAATAACCTGTCTATGCGAAGTACCGCATACATGGGGAAATTTTTTTGTTATTCCATTCTTTATTATTTTGTTGGAACATCCTGTCTGTGCGTTACACATGACCTGGTTCCGTTATTTATTATTCATTGGAACATCCCATGCATGCGTTTACGCATGACACCGGGTTCCATTATTTATTATTCATTGGAATATCCGTAATGCATGCATTTACGCATGACACAGTTACGTTATTTATTATTTTGTTGGAATAACTTTATGTAATTCTATCGCATGCCTGGTGATTTCTTTTGTTATTCCATTCTTTATTATACTCAGTTGGTTAAAGTTTTGACTTCTATACTCCATGAAATTAGTGGAATATCCTTGATATACGCGCTTCATCCAGTATCTTTTGATGGAAATATTCTTCTGAGCATTCTTAAATTTTACTCTATAAAAAAGTATCATGTTGACAATTTAGACGTTATTAGTTCCTGGATAAATTAATTCTTGAACTTGTTTTATTGAATTCTTATATCATTGTCATCATCCTCATGTTTATATTATGTTGAAAGTCATTTGTGGCCTGTAGTGCATAGATGGACTTGGTATGATTATGACCAGGGATTATTCGGTATAATCATGACCATAATGTTATAAATAATGTGGTAAAAGTCCTCATTGGCCCGTAGTGCATTGATGGACAGTTGTTGGCATGATCATGACCATTGATGAATACACGAATATCCTTGGCCGTAGTGCATGGATAATTTGTGGTTGTGATACTAATGAATATCCTTGGCCGTAATGCAGGGATGATGTGGATTATTTATTAAGATGAGTCCCGGCGATAAAAGTGATGAAAAACCTGTTAAATCATAAAAGATAGTAGATTGTATTCTCTACTTGACTCTTTTAATGGATTGTTTATTCCGCTGCAGTTAAACTTGATGTCTATTGTATTTTATCAGTTTAACATTGTTAAAGACTAATAATAATTTATTCTGCATTATCTTATTCATAATATTTCTTACTGGGCTAGTTGAGCTCACCCTTTCTTTCACTGTTCTCTTCAGGAAATGAGAACGTAGCCGGGACTAGTCGGAGAACGGAGTGACAGTCCATATGATAGTATTAGTAGTCCTCACTATTCTGTTAAATAGTGTGATAATAAATTTAATGAGGACTCTTTTGAGTGTGGATATTGTCTAGATGACAATATTCTTATTAAAACTCTCAGTATATGTTTTGTTGTATTTTACACGACAGTTGTATTATTAAATTATATTTAAATTTTGTACCATGTATTTGGCGACTCAAGATGGGTGATGTATACCTATTTTGGGGGTGTCGCGATTGGTATCAAAGCTTAGGATATGATCCTGGCTAAGATGTGAGACAAGAACTAGGAGGGAGAGCAGGGGAATTCTTAAGCTAGTATGACCTACCTAAGTTTATTTGGTATTTAATTGTTCTACGTCGAGTATAGGGATAATATGTGATATGTTAATTAACCCTTGTTTTGTGGCAGTATTTGAAAATGACATCCAAGAATGTTGAGAACATCAATGGAGCACAGGAGACCGTTAAGTCTCCACAGATTAATAACCAGGATAATGTGCATCAGGAAGGCGACAATCCTCATGTAAACAACAACACTGACCAAATGATGAATGATGGAATGTTCAGAGGCTCTATAAAATTCATGCAACATCAGGCGAGAACGGCTCCTGTCCAAAATGCAGGTGGAAACATTGGCAACTCTCGGATGGTCACCACTAAACAGTTCAAGGAGCAGGGACCACATAAGTTTTTTGGAGAGCCAAAACCACTTAAGGCGGAGACATAGATAAAGCAGATCAACAAGATATTTGATGTCTTAGGATTCTCTGAGGAGCAAAAGGTTCCCTTTGCCCCCTTCATGTTGCGGGCAGAGGCATATTACTGGTGGGAATCTGTAAAATGTACTCAACCTGCCGTACTGAAGAGGTCTTGGGAGAAGTTCCAAGAACTGTTCAACGACAAGTACTTTCCCGAAAGTATTCTTCACATGAAAGAGGTAGAGTTCATCAAGCTAGAGTAAAACAACATGACCGTGTCGCAGTACGAAGCCAAGTTTGTCGAGTTGTCCCAGTTTGCGTCCCATTTGGTTGATAATGAGGAGAGAATGACGCGAATGTTTCTAAGAGTTTTGAAACCTGAGATACGTCAATATCTTATCTCTCATAAACTGTGTTTGTATTCAGATGTTGTTAATAGGGCTCAGTTATTGGAGCGCGATAATGAGTCAACCCAACCAAAAGAGAGCAGCCGACAAAATGATAATACCAGTGATAACAGTCATCGAAGCGGTGATAACAAGCATGGAGGGAATCAACATGACAAAAATGGTAACCACTTCAGTGGTAATCATGGTCAAAACAATAAGAATGGACATTTCAAGAAGAGGAGATTCAACAATAATGGAAAGACGTCAGGATCAGCACTTGTCATTAAGGAAGGAGAACGACCACCTATCATATGCTTCAAATGTGGAGGGGAGGGACACATCATCCAAAGCTAGCATGATGCCATCCAAAGCATGCTATAATTGTGGAAGAGAAGGTCACCTAGCCCAATTTTGTCGTGCACCAAAGTCAAGTCCAGCTGGGATGGAGGCATCAAAGGCCGTCCCAGACAAGACAAAACTGGTAGTTCAAGGGAGAGCGTTTGTCGTGACCTCCCAGAAAGCAAGGAACCCGAGCGAGGTCATCACGGGTAAGCTTATCATAAACTCTAGAGAAGTATATACCTAATTTGATACCGGTTCTACCCATTCTTTTATTTCTCCTACTTACGCTCAACGTTTAAATTTGACTCTGGAGAAATTAGACTTTGACTTATCTGTTGAAACTCCGTTGGGAGAAACCTTCATTACATCCACTATTTATAAGTCTTGTTTAGTTTAAATCGGCACTCGCACGTTACCTGTCGATCTTATTTCTTTGAAAATACTTGCATTTGATGTGATTCTAGGGATTGATTGGTTAACTACTCATCATGCAAAAATTGATTATTTTCGTAAGGATGTTAGCTTTCATATTACTAACTAACCTATTATGTGAATTCAAGCAACCAAACCATTAAAATCAATCACTGTCATCTCAAGCCATAAAGCTTTTCATTTATTGAAAAACGGATGTCAAGATTTCTTAGCTCATGTCACGGATCTAAACAAAAATACGTCAATTTTGAATGATATTTCTATTGTTAATAAATTTCCTGACGTATTCTCTGAAGAACTTCCTGGCCTACCCCCAGAACGTGAAATTGAATTTTGTATCGACCTTGAACCCAGTACAAAACCCATTTCCAAAGCCCCATATCGAATGGCTCCTATTGAACTTCAGGAGTTAAAGACCCAACTGCAGGAATTGTTAGACATTGGCTTTATTCATCCTAGTACTTCTCCTTGGTGTGCTCTTGTTCTATTCGTGAAAAAGAAAGACGGGAGTATGTGACTTTGTATTGATTATCGGGAGTTGAATCATGTCACCATCAAAAATAGGTACCCATTGCCACGTATTGATGACCTGTTTGACCAGTTGCAAGGTGCCAAATTCTTTTCAAAGATTGATCTTCATTAGGATATCTCCAATTGAAGATTAGAGCCGATGACATTCAAAGAGGCGACTTTCGAACTCGATGCGGGCATTATGAATTCCTAGTCATGTCTTTTGGATTGACTAATGCTCCTCTTTGCCTTCATGGATATGATGAACCGAGTATTCAAGGAATATTTGGATCACTTTGTGGTCGTCTTTTTTGATGACATCCTTATTTATTCCAGAAGCCGTGAAGATCATAAGCAACACTTGAGGCTGATACTCCAAAAACTTCGTGAAAACAAGCTTTATGCCAAGTTGAAGAAATACGAGTTCTGGCTTGAGGAAGTAGCATTCTTTGGGCACGTAGTATCAAGTCATGGAATATCTGTTGACTCGGCAAAGAGTGAAGCAATTCAAAGCTGGGAACAACCTAAATCAGTGACCGAAGTACGTAGCTTTCTCGGTTTAGCTGGTTATTATCGGAGATTCGTGGAAGGATTTTCTCGAATCTCTACTCCACTAACTCAGCTGACTCGAAAAAAGATACAAAATTCAATTGGAGAGAGGAATGTGAGAAGAGTTTTCAAGAACTCAAGAGGAGACTCATTTCAGCACCTGTTCTGATAATACCATCTGGCTCGGAGGGATTTGTCATCTACAGTGATGCTTCGGGCAAAGGGTTAGGATGTGTTCTCATGCAACATGGGAAAGTCATAGCCTATGCTTCTCGGAACTCAAAGAATATGAGAGGAATTATCCTACTCATGATCTAGAGTTGGGAGCTATTGTCTTCGCACTTAAAATTTGGAGGCATTACTTGTACGGGGAGAAAGTGGAGATCTTTACGGATTATAAAAGGCTCAAATATTTCTTCACTCAAAAAGAACTCAACATGCGATACAACGGCGTTGGCTTGAAGCTCATTGAAAGATTATGATCATACCATCCAATACCATCTCGAAAAGCTTAAGCGTGGTAGGCGGCGCATTGAGTAGAAGATCATATGCGAGTACGAGTGCGATATTGACAACGCAAAGGCCCATTTTGTGTGACTTGCAAAGGATGGAGATTGAGTTAAAGACTCTAGGGACCCATGTGATGATGGCGAATATATGAGTAGAACCGACTTTATTTGATAAAGTTAAAGCTGCTCAAGCTACAGATCTGGGGTTGATGCGTATGAGCAAGAAAGTGCAAGAAGGTACTATACCGAAAGCAAGAATCGGTGAAGAAGGAATACTTCGAGTCAACTCTAGACTTTGTGTTCCTAACTACCCTGATTTAAAGTATAAAATCATGATGGAGGACCGTTTGCATTCCATCTTGGGAGTACGAAAATGTATCTTGATCTTCGTCATACATTTTGGTGGACCAATATGAAGAGAGAGATAACGCTATTTATCTCAAGGTGTCTAACTTGTCAACAAGTTAAGGCGGAGCATCAAGTACCAAAAGGTCCATTGCAACCACTTAAAATTCCAGATTGCAAGTGGGAGCACATTACCATGGATTTCGTTACTGGTCTTCCCAAAGTTTCTCAAGGCATAGATGCAATTTGGGTCATTGTTGATAGATTGACCAAGTCTGCTCATTTCTTACCAATATGAGAAATTATACACTTGAACGTCTTGCTCGTATGTACATAAACGAGATTGTAAGACTGCATGGTATGCCAGTATCCATAGTTTCTGATCGAGACCCAAGATTCACTTCACGATTTTGGGTTAGTTTACAAAAAGTTATGGGCACGGACTTACAATTTAGTTCGGCATATCATCCTCAGACGGACGGATAATCAGAGAGGACTATTCAAACTCTTGAAGATTTATTAAGACTCTGTGTCCTTGACTTCAAGGGTAGTTGGGACAAGTTTTTACCGTTGGTGGATTTTTCATACAACAACAGTTATCAAACAAGTATTGGCATGGCTCCATTTGAAGCGTTGTATGGAAGAAAGTGTCATTCTCCAGTATGCTGGGATGAAGTGGGTGAAGCAACGTTGTTGGGACCGGAGTTGGTATGTATGACTACGGAAAAGATTCAAACGATCCGATAACGTATAAAAACCTCACAAGATCTACAAAAGAGTTATGCTTATCTTCATCGAAAGGACGTGGAATTCGATATTAGAGATCATGTGTTATTACGTGTTGCTCCATGGAAAGGAGTTACGAGATTTAGAAAGAGAGGAAAGCTCAATCCTTGATTCATTGACCCATTTTTAATCCTTGATTAAGTAGGAACTGTGGCGTATAGACTCGCTTTACCGCCAAGTATGTCTCGTGTTCATAACATTTTTCATATATCCATGTTACGTAAATATGTCGACGTCGGGATTTTTTAGTGTCCTTTTTCGTTACTTGTTCTTTGGTGTTCTCATGTTAATGTGAGATTTGTTTGAAGAAACAAGTGAAAAAGGTCCGACATGTATAATGTCGATGATTTGACTTTAAGAGTCGCCAATTGGTGTATTTAACTGGTTGCACTGCTTAACTAAAAAAGGTTTGCACATTGACGCGATGATGCGATAATCGCCTCGTGAAACCGAGATTTATTTAGGTCCGGGGGCTTGATTATACGGAGGGAAGGTGTTAGGCACCCCCCGACATCCGTGTTACCACGGTGACCGCCACTTTTCAAAGAAACTGTTATATGAATGTGTGTGTGTGTACGTGGATCAATGTGAAATTATTTGGAAGTAGTGTTGTACCTCATTCGCACCTATATACATAGGGTTTGAATTTATAGAAAAATTCAGTTTTAAACAAGATATAGCAATGACGTTTTGTAAAAGAGGTTTTTCAAACCCTGTGCTTAATAGTAATTGAGGCCTTTGATACTTTCATTTTATTATTAAATGTTCAGCTTGTTTGCTTTTTTATTTTTGAGATGCGAAGCATTCTAGAAAATAATACGCAATGATCTTAGAACTCCTCATGGGCATGATGACCATCCAAGGAAATTGAGACCTTTGTAAAATAATGTACAAGTCGCCATAATTGAAAAATATCCATCATGGGAACCGAATCTAGATTCATTAGACTGAATCTATGATAACATGATTCCTAGGCTCACATGATACTGCAGTTTGTATGGAAAGCAGTAAGAAGTTATACATATAAAAGCTGTAAATATATATATACAGACATGATCAACCACCACGAAGAAACTCCATGGGGGATCAGAAATGTAAATATATAAAAGTAGTAAATATATATATGGACATGATAAACCACCACGAAGTAAACTCCAGGTGGGATGAAATGTAAATAAAGCTGTAAAAGCAATCAACTGCCACAAAGTAAACTCCAGGCAGGACAAAATGTAAATAAAGTTGTAAAAGCGATCAACTGCCACGAAGTAAACTCCAGGCAGGATGAAATGTAAATAAAGGTGTAAAAGGTCACGAAGTAAACTTCAGGCCTGACAGAAATATAAATATATATATATATACAGATATATATATATATATATATATATATAAGCATTAAATGCACTGGATGTGAATCCAGGCTCATCTAATATGTTCGACAACAGTTATATATATAAGTATATATATATATAAAATCAGTAAACGTACTGGATGTAAATCTAGGCTCATCAGATATGTCTGACAATAGTTAGCTCCGATTGCGAGGTATGAGTGCCTCAAGGGGAGGTCTCGAGCTTGAAGGCGATCGCATGTGTTTGAAATAAACAATTAGGAGTTATCACGGAAGCGCAAAAGCATCCTTGGGGCTATCACCAAGGATGGAGTCGCTACTCTCTAGTGTTGGTTATGGAATTTGGGCCCAATGTCACGGTGTTATCGCCTTGAGACAGAACTATCCTCTCCGGTGTTGTTGCCGGTCTTTTGATCTGCATACCTCGGGGTTATCTCCGAGATTGGAAATGACATTCCCAGTTTGTGTTCCGGGTTGGAATTGATGTTCCCAATTTATGCTCTGGGTTGGAACTGAACTTCCGGTAGTATCCAGAATGGATGTCAGCTGTCTTCTAGGGTTATCTCTCGAAGAGCGAATCGCCTCCTGCAATGTCGATGAATGAAGCGTGCGAGAAAATTTTGAGTGTCTCTGAGATGCCCTCTTTATCTTATTCATACAATGCAAGGCATGGATAGGATAAAGAATCCTAGACACTTGAAATACAAGCAAGATAAACATGATGCTATATGCAGCAACATGATGCAAATGTATGATGTATGATTGTTAGGTAATCCTGTTGGGATGACAATCAGTGATGGCTTGGACATGCGATCCAAGTCTCTAAGGATGTTGACGTTGGGGCTATCACCAAAGTCTTGAATCCTAGACACTAGCTTATATTCCATAGAGGTACCTTTTATGTGTAAGAGATCTGTGGGGATAAGGCTTTGTCTGTTTGAGGATGTGTATAATATATTTCCTCATTCTATCGGAGTTACTGCCAACAGTTTGTCGTTGTCAGGGTTGCCCGACCTTCGTTGATGTGTGTATCACCGGATAAATCCCTGCTGGGTACATTGTAAAGGTTGCTTGACCTTCATTGATGTATGTGTCAATGGTAGCATTGCGTTGTAACCCCTGCCGGGGATACGCAGATGAGTTGCTTCGATGGGTTTACCTGCCATCGGCTAACATGACGTCAAGGTTGCTTGACCTTCATTGATGTGTGTATCAATGGTTGCATTGCGTTGTAACCCCCACCAGGGATATGTAGATGCTTGAAAGATGTGTGTTGTGACCCCCGTCGGGGTTACTTTATCAGTTTGTAACTTTGGTGTTGTAACCCCCGCCGGGGAAGTTTGATATTTTGTGGTTTTGCGTTGTATCCCCCGCCGGGGAGGTTTAGGGTTGTGACCCTGCAAATGACGACATCAGACCTTTGTGGGGTATTACTGAGCAAGATCTGTGAATGTTAAGCTCATTGGTATAGTATACCCTGCATTCAGGCGAATACCATTGAGACGACGGGAGTTCAACTATGACCGACAAGAAACCAGGATTTCAGGCTATTCCGCTCAATCACGTAGCATTTTTATTTTTGATTTGGCCTTTTCAGCTTGTGAGACCTCCTTTGCAACTATAACTGGAGCGAGCCGGAGGTGTGGGACCCATGAGTTGACTCCTACTTTGGAGGAGTATGCACGGTTGACGATGCTGCCGCTGGAAAGACCTTGTGTGTATTTGGCTATTGGAGACATGGCGGACACTTCATAACCCTCACCGGATTGAGGCGTGAGAGTGAGTGCAGGCGAGATTACATCGTAGCCCACGTGATATACCGGCGTTTTACATTTGATGATTTGGCTCTAAGGATAGTTATACACGGCATTCCGGGGATTTCACCATACCAGAGGACCATTGGCGTTCAGCTAGAGTAGATGTACTGCTTCTATGCGTATTGTCATGCGTCTTCATGCTGCGGTACATGGATGAGCTGGATATCGGCGTCATTATTGCAGTGAGAGTTCTCAGGGAGGGTCATACCATTGTACCAATGATCATTGCAGAGACTCTGAGGTCAGTTACATACTGCTGCACTTATCCAACATGAGTGTTTACAGGTAGCTCGGTCATGCTGTATGTGTGGTTTATGTCACACTCGAGACCGATTGGCACATTTAGATGGCAGGGGTTTTGTTTCACCCATGATATAGCCATGTCATACTCCTTTCGACTTTCTGAAGTGTCTGAGATCTTTGCATCGTGGTCGAACTTTTACGGTAGGGATTAGAGATCCATTTGCCATATTACCGTGTTCAGGGCTTAGCTCACCCTATAGCTTCATAACTCATGCTCCGGGCATGGATTATCTCCCTCTGGCTGGATTGAGGGGTATGATTACTTACCACCCACTGACCGTGATGTGTCAGTTTGACCAGTTTCAGGATTTTCATCCTTTTAAGGGGGCAGTGAGTCAGTACTTCACTTAACACCGTTTATCAATGAAGGATAAATCCAGGTTGTATGCCTATTGGGATCAACAAGAGCTGGCTGAGTTTTCTGTCAGTCATCCGGGTTATTCTGCAGAGTATTTCGCATGGATGGAGAAGAGAGGCGCATTGGGTGTGGTAGTATCCATGTAAGGGGGTGATTACGGCGATGAGGAGCCTATAGAGGAGGCTGACATTCCCATCGATGACTTGAATGCTGGGCTGCTAGTATATGTGATGGATTCTCCCACCCCGACTTCCACTGTTACTCAGTATTCGGCATAATATTTGGAGCAGAGCTTACATCTGATGACCTATGATAGAGATCAGGCTAGGGCCGCGATGTTGACAACTCTTGATGAGAGAGACGCCGCTATATTAGAGAGGGATGAGGCTATATCAGCCAGGGATGCATTGATTGGGGAGCGAGATGCCGCCTTATCTGCTAGGGATGTGGCCATTGCAGATAGTACTTCCGTTAGATCCCAGATGACTATTAGTCTTGCTAACATGAGTGCTTACATTGATGAGCATTATGCCACCATGCAGTTAGCCTCTGATCTTCTAGCTCGTGTAGATACCCTTGGGCAGGAGCTTGCAGTGCTACCTCCGTCTTCAGAGAGGGATGCCATGTTAGATTTGATAGTCCGCATACACACAGATCTGTAGATAGCTTTGTATTTTCCTGCACAGACTAGCTTAGCCATTTTGTCATGTACAACACATATGTATATATCAAAAAGTATTATGTATGGTAGGAAAATATATTTTGATTCACTTCCCTTTTAGTTATGCCTTGATACTTGATTAATATTTGCCTGTTTCTTCAGGGCCTTGTGATCTTAATGCATTCTGAACTTATCCTTGATAGATGGACATTGAGACGTCGCAAGATCTCTCAGAATGGATCATTGATTTCTGTAAATCCCTACCATCTTTGGGGTCTTGGGACTGGTATCTGTATGGAAAAGTGGAGAGGAGGGTAGTTTCTTCCTCTCTGAGATTGACCACACCACAGATGGTCGTCAGTACTTCTATTTGTGAGAAGACTAGTTAATTCCATCTCTTATGGGTTGGTATTACTCTTTGAGGTACGATCGCATCTTAGATGGTCACCGAATCTTCTATTTGTGAGAAGAGGTTGGGTAATTCCATCCCTTTGATCTGAAACCGATGAAATGTGGCGAATTGAAGGTTGATCGATCCCAAGATGTGACAAGAATTTTTTTGTTACGGTAGGGTTAGGATGAACCATAAATGGTCGCCTACGTACTCTATTGAAGAGGAGATCAAGTCTGCGTAGTTCGAACACAGTGTAAGAGGTTCATTATTTGAATGTGAAAGCGGATGGGTGTAGAAATGTTTTGTTGTTTTTGTATAGAAAAGGGCGAAATGTTTTTGTTGTTTTTCTTTATTGCGACCGGGCCATATAGAATATGGTTGCCTACGTACCCCCGGGTATCAGGGAGATCAGGTCGACGTAGTTCGCCCCTCAGGACGAATCGCAGCTAAAGAAAAAGCGTGAATCCCATGTGCAGGCTATACTGCGGGGAGAAGAAAGCTTGATCCCATAATAGGGATAAACTGCAAGTGTGGAAAAAGTTTGATCCCGTCCTCAGGACAAAATGCAAGCGTAGAAAAGTTTAATCCCGTCTTCAGGATAAACTACAGGCGTAAAAAAGTTTAATCCCGTCTTCAGGATAAACTGCAAGTGTGAAAGGTTCAATCCCGTCTTTAGGATAACCGAAATTGTGAAAGGTTCAATCCCGTCTTTAGGATAGCCAAAATTGTATGGAAGGTTTGAAATGAAGTGATACCAGGCTGCTGGTTTGAAGTGTATGTTTCCCTGAGGGGTAGAAAAGTATGCAAAAAGGAGAGGGTTCAAAACCAGAATGACTGGTGAATTGATGATCAAAACCAGGATGTTTGTTTGATGGTAACTTCAGACATAGTACCGTTTCACAGTGTCTAAGTTGATAAGCTGTGGAAATTCATCGCCATCCATTTCCTGCAATTTGAGAGCACCTCCTGTCAATACCTCTTTGACAACAAATGGGCCTTCCCAGTTAGGAGTGATTTTCCCTTAGATTGATCTTGGTTGTCAATGATCTTCTTCAAAACCAAGTCATGTTGTTTGAATTGCCTTAGTCAGACTTTTCTGTTGTAGGATCGAGTGATCCTTTGCTGATATAACTGACCATGGAAGATAGCTGCTGTGAGACCCCAGATTTTTTATGAATAAATATTTAATTTTCTCGAAATATTTTTTTATATTATGGTGGGAATTTGATATAATGTTATAGTTGTGGGTAATATTTATAAATTTTGCAAAGTATGCAAGTTGTTATATTATATTCGATTGGTCAGGGAATATTCTTTGTCCCAGGGAATATTAAATGCGACGACCTCAAGACAATCATTGGTGGACCCCAGCGAGAATTATTATCGGATTAAGAAAGCGACAAAAATATTTTTATGAAAATAACGGCGGAAGTTTTACAGATTAATCTTGTTGAACTACTCGGTAGTAAAAATGCTGATGTCTGGCGTGGTTGCATAGTAGCTACGGTATTGATTATTAATGCTTACGTGAGAAGTCACTCGGTTTTGTTCAATTATTGTTGTAGTAATTGTTGGATAATATCTCACGTTATTTGATTCAATTATTGTCGATATTTTATATATTATTTAATCAATAATTGAAATGACGAGTTATTAATATTATAAATTGCAATATTAACGATGTCCAGAAGTTACGCCAAGGAGAGGTTTGGTCACCTAATTGCGGCGCTAATAGGAGAAATCCTTATTGGAAAGCCCCTTTCTCGGAAGCGACACAGTCGATTAATATTGTGAATTATAATAGTGATGATAAATGTTGTTAAAAATATTGAAGGGATTTTTATGAGGTAGTTGTTGTAAATTTGGCGTATTATTAAACCCCCATTTACCTATTTTTCAACATTATTCGTAGAAAGTTATTTAAATATAATGGACCCTGTGATTATGACATGTTGGGGGAGGGGAACTTGTGGGGCCCACGATATTGAAAATTGAATGGTTGGAAGTTTTTTCAAAGTTGTTATTTTGGGTGGGGGATTTTTGGTTTATCGGAGGAGTATTATTATTATTATTATTATTATTATTATTATTATTATTATATATATATATATATATATATATATATTATATATAATTTATTTTATTTAAAAGATTTTGCTTTAAATATGGACCGTCAGATTAAAAAGTAAATCAATCTGGACCGTTCATGAATTAGTTACTATCTGCAGACCATTCTTCTATAAATAGAAGCTCATTCCATCATTATTATTTTCTTACGAATTCTTTGAACTCTAGAGAGAAAGTTATAAGAGAGAAATAAGAAGAGAAGTCGCTAACTTTCTTTTCCTTTATCCGATTTCTTTTACTATGAGGGATATTATTCTTTTGTATTCATGAAGAGAACTTACATTATTCCATTCCTTATTATTACATTGGAATAACTTTTGTATATACAGGCTACCCTTTACTTGGTGACATTCTTCTATTATTCTTTCTTTATTATTACATTTGGAATATCACGTCATGTGTTTTACACAAGACTGGTTAAAATCTTTATTATTATTACATTGGAATATCACATGCATGCGTTTCGTGGGACTGGTTCCATCTTTATTAATATTGGTTGGAATAACCTATCTATCGCAATACCGCATGCATGGTGATTTACATTGTTATTCCATTCTTTATTATCTTTGTTGGAACATCTATCGGTTGCAATTTACTTTGACACGGTTCCGATTACTTATTATTACGTTGGAATAACTTTTGTCTACATCTGATACAACATGCATAGTGATTTCTTTTGTTATTCCATTCGTTATTATACTCAATTGGTTAAAGTTTTGACTTTTATACTCCATGAAATTAGTGGAATATCCTTGATATTTGCGCTTCATCCAGTATCTTTCATGGAAATATTCTTCTGAGCATTCTTGAATTTTATTCTACAAAGCAGTATCATGTTGACAATTTGGACGTTATTAGTTCCTGAATAAATTAATTCGTGAATTTGTTTTATTGAATTCTTATATCATTGTCATCATCCTCATGTTTATATTTTTTTTAAAGTCATCATCGTATTCTGTGGTGCATAGATGGACTTGGTATAATTATGACCGAGGATTATTGATTGTAATCATGGTAGTAATGTTATAAATGATGTGATAAAAGTCCTCATTGGCCCGTAGTGCATTGATGGACAGTTGTTGGCATGATCATGACCATTGATGAATACACAAATATCCTTGGCCGTAGTGCATGGAATTTATGGTCGTGACCCTAATGAATATCCTTGACCGTAGTGCAGGGATGATGTGGATTATTTATTAAGCTGAGTCCCAGCAATAAAAGTGATGAAAAACCTTTTAAAACATAAAAGATAGTAGATTGTATTCCCTACTTGACTCTTTTAATGGATTGCTTGTTCCGCTGCAGTTAAACTTGATGTCTATTGTATTTTATCAGTTTAACATTGTTGAGGACTAATGATAATTTATTCTGCATTATCTTAGTCATAATATTTCTTGCTGGGCTAGTTGAGCTCACCCTTTCTTTCACTGTTCTCTTCAGGAAATGATAACGTAGCAGGGACGAGTCGGGGAACGGAGTGATGTTCTAGATGATAATGTTAGCTAGTAGTCCTCACTATTCTGAGAGTGGATATTATCTAGAAGGCCATATTTGTATTAAAACTCACAGCATGTATTTTGTCATACTTTACACGACTGTTGTATAATTAAGTTGTATTTGAATTTTGTACCATGTATTGGCGACTCAAGATGGGTGATGTATACCTATTTTGGGGCCGTCACAGTTGGTATCAAAGCTTAGGGATATGATCCCTGGCTAAGATGTGAGATAAGAACTAGGTGGGGAGAGACGGAGAATTCTTTTGCTAGTATGACCTACCTAAGTTTATTTGTTATTTAATTGGTTGGTCAGAGTATAGGGATAATATGTGATACGTTTATTATCCCTTGTTTTTGTGGCGATCTCGAAAATGGCATCAGAGAATGTTGAGAACATCAATGGAGCACGAGGAGACCGTTGAGTCTCCACGGATCAATATCCGAGGATAATGTACAACAGAAGGCGACAATCCTCGGAAAACAATAACACTGACCAAATGATGAACGATGGAATGTTCTGAGGCTTCATGCAATTCATGCAACAACAAAGTAGAGGCGGCTCATCCAAAATCTGAGGTGGAAACAACGGCAACTCTCGGATGGTCACCGCCAAGCGGTTTAAGGCGGGACTCTTGAAGTTCTTTGGAGAGCCAAAACCACTTAAGGCGAAAGCGTGGATTAAATAGATCAACAAGATATTTTATGTCTTGGGATGCTCAGAGGAGAAAAAGGTTCCCTTTGCCACCTTCATGTTGCGTGCAGAGGCAGATTACTAATGGGAATCTATAAAACGTACTCAACCTACCACACTGAAGATGTCTTGGGAGAAGTTCCAGGAACTGTTCAACAGCAAGTACTTTCCCGAAAGTATTCGTCACATGAAAGAGGTAGAGTTCATCAAGTTGGAGCAAAATAACATGACCGTGTCGCAGTACGAAGCCAAGTTTGCCGAGTTATCCCGATTTGCGTCTCATTTGGTTGATAATGAGGAGAGAATGACACGAATGTTTTTAAGAGGTTTGAAACCTGAGATACGTCAATATCTTATATCTCATAAACTATTTTTATATTCAGAAGTTGTTAATAGGGCTCAGTTATTGGAGCGTGATAATGAGTCAACCCAACCAAAAGAGAGCAGCCAAAAAAATGATAATACCAGTGAGAACAGTCATCGAAGCGGTGACAACAAGCGTGGAGGAAATCAACAGGCCAGAAATGGTAACCACTTCGGTGGTAATCAAGGCCAAAACAGTAAGAATGGATATTTCAAGAAGAAGAGATTCAATAATAATGGAAAGACGTCAGCACCAACACCCGTTGTGAAGGAAGGAGAACGACCACCTATTATATGCTTCAAATATGGAGGGGAGAGGCACATCAGTCCAAACTGCGTGATGCCGTCCAAAGCATGTTATAATTGTGGAAGAGAAGGTCACCTAGCCCAATTTTGTCATTCACCGAAGACAAGTTCAGCTAGGATGGAAGCACCAAAGGTCATCCCAAAAAAGTCAAAGCCGGTAGTGCAAGGGAGAGCGTTTGTTGTGACCTCTCAGAAAGCAAGGAACCCGAACGAGGTCATCACGGGTAAGCTTATCATAAACTCTAGCGAAGTTTATACTTTATTCGATACTGGTTCTACCCACTCTTTCATTTCTCCTACTTGGGCTCAACGTTTAAATTTGACTCCGGAGAGATTGGACTTTAATTTATCTGTTGAAACTCCGTTGGGAGAAACCTTCATTACCTCCACGGTTTATAAGTCTTGTTTAGTTCAAATCGACACCCGCACGTTACCTATCGATCTTATTTCATTGAAAATACTTGTATTTGACGTAGTTCTAGGGATTGATTGGTTAACTACACATCATGCAAAAATTGATTGTTTTCGTAGGGTTGTTTGCTTTCATATTCCTAACCAACCTATTATGCGAATTCAATCAACCAAGCCATTAAAATCAATCACTGTCATCTCAAGCCATAAAGCTATTAGTTTATTGAAAAACGGATGTCAAGCTTTCTTAGCTCATGTCACGGATCTAAACAAAAATACGTCAGTTTTGAATGATATCTCTATTGTTAATGAATTTTCTGATGTATTCCCTGAAGAACTTCCTGGCCTACCCCCAGAGCGTGAAATTGAATTTTGTATCGACCTTGAACCCGGTACAAAACTCATTTTCAAAGCCCCATATCGAATGGCTCCTATTAAACTTCAGGAGTTAAATACCCAACTGCAGGAATTGTTAGACATTGGCTTTATTCGTCCTAGTACTTCTCCTTGGGGTGCTCCTGTTCTATTCGTGAAAAAGAAAGATGGGAGTATACGACTTTGTATTGATTATCGGGAGTTGAATCATGTCACCATCAAAAATAGGTACCCATTGCCACGTATTGATGACTGTTTGACGGTTGCAAAGAAGCGCGCCAAATTCTTTTCAAAGATTAATCTTTGTTCCGGATATCACCAATTGAAGATTAGAACCAGGTGACATTCCAAAGATGGCTTTCGGAACTAGTGATGCAGGCACTATGAATTCCTAGTCATGTCCTTTGGATTGACTAATGCTCCTGCTGCCTTCATGGATATGATGAACCGAGTATTTAAGGAATATTTGGATCACTTTGTGGTCATCTTTATTGATGACATCCTCATATATTCCAAAACCCGTGAAGATCATGAGCAACATTTGAGGCTGATACTCCAAAAGCTTCGTGAATATAAGCTTTATGCCAAGTTAAAGAAATGCGAGTTTTGGCTTGAGGAAGTAGCATTTCTTGGGCACGTGGTATCAAGTCATGGAATATCATTGACCCAAAGAAAGATTGAAGCTATTCAAAGCTGGGAACAACCTAAATCAGTGACTGAAGTACGTAGCTTTCTTGGTTTATTTGGTTATTATCGGAGATTCGTGGAAGGATTTTCTCGAATCGCTACTCCACTAACTTCGGTGACTTGGAAGATACAAAGTTCGGTTGGAACGAGGAATGTGAGAAGAGTTTTAGGAACTCAAGAGGAGACTCATTTCAAATTTTGTTACGACAATACCATACGGTTGGAGGATTTGTCATCTACAATGATGCTTTGGGCAAAGGGTTAGGATGTGTTCTCATGCAGCATGGGAAAGTTATAGCCTATGCTTCATGACAACTCAAAGAATATGAAAGGAATTATCCTACTCATGATCTAGAGTTGGCAGCTGTTGTCTTTTTACTAAAGATTTGGAGGCATTACTTGTATGGGGAGAAAGTGGAGATCTTTACGGATCATAAAAGCCTCAAATATTTCTTCACTCAAAAGGAACTCGACACATGCGACAACGACGTTGGCTTGAACTATTGAAAGATTATGATCATACCATCCAATACCATCTTGAAAAGCGAATGTGGTAGGTGACGCATTGAGTAGAAGATCATATCGCGAATGCGAGTGCGATATTATCAACGCTTGAGGCCCATTTTGTGTGACTTGCAAAGAATGGAGATAGAGATAAAGACTCGGGGACCCACGTGATGATGGCGACTATCTGAGTAGAGGCCGACTTTAATTGATAAAGTTAAAGGCGCTCAAACTACGGACACTGAAGGCGATGCGTATGAGGAAGAAAGTGCAAGAAGGTGCTTATCTTAGGAAGCAAGAATCGATGATGAAGGAATACTTGAGTCAACTCCAGACTTTGTGTTCCTAACGATCCTGAGTTAAAGTATAAAATCATGATGGAGGCTCATAACACACAGTTTGCAATCCATCTGGGGATTACTAAAATGTATCGTGATCTTTGTCATACATTTTGGTGGAGCAATATGAAGAGAGAGATAACATTGTTTATCTCAAGGTGTCTAACTTGTCAACGAATCAAGGCAGAGCATCAAGTACCAAAAGGTCCATTGCAACCACTTAAAATTCCAGAATGGAAGTGGGAGCACATTACCATTGATTTCATTACTGGTCTTCCCAAGGTTTCTCAAGGCATATATGCAATTTGGGTCATTGTTGATAGATTGACCAAGTCTGCTTATATCTTACCAATGCGAGAAACTTATACACTTGAACGTCTTGCTCGTATGTACATAAACGAGATTGTAAGACTGCATGGTATGCCAGTATCCATAGTTTCTGATCGAGATCCAAGATTCACTTCACGATTTTGGATTAGTTTGTAA
Organism: Panax ginseng; assembly: GCA_020205605.1. Classification (NCBI taxonomy): domain Eukaryota; kingdom Viridiplantae; phylum Streptophyta; class Magnoliopsida; order Apiales; family Araliaceae; genus Panax; species Panax ginseng. Next base: position 48,836,632 of record CM035133.1, read on the forward strand.
AAAGCTATGTGCACAGATTTACGATTTAGTTTGGCATATCATCCTCAAACGGACGGATAATCAGAGAGGACTATTCAAACTCTGGAAGATTTATTAAGACTCTGTGTCCTTGACTTCAAGGGAAGTTGGGACAAGTTCTTACCATTGGTGGAGTTTTCCTACAACAACAGTTATCAAGCAAGTATTGGCATGGCTCCATTCGAGGCGTTGTATGGAAGAAAGTGTCGTTCTCCAGTTTGCTGGGATGAGGTGGGTGAAGCAACGTTGTTCGGACCGGAGTTGGTACATATGACTACGGAAAAGATTCAAACGTCCGACAACGTATAAAAACCTCACAAGATCGACAAAAGAGTTATGCTGATCTTCATCGAAAGGACGTGGAATTCGATATAGGAGATCATGTGTTGTTACGTATTGCTCCATGGAAAGGAGTTACAAGATTTGGAAAGAGAGGAAAGCTCAATCCTCTATTCATTGGCCCATTTTTAATCCTCGATCGAGTAGGAACTGTGGCCTATAGACTCGCTTTACCACCAAGTATGTCTCGTGTTCATAACGTTTTTCACATATCCATGTTACGTAAATATGTGAAAGACCCGAACCACATTATTAAATTAGAACCGGATGAGATAGCGGAAGATTTAACGTATGAAGATGTACCTATTAAAATCTTGGATAAGAAGGATCATATTCTACGCTCCAAGGTTACACCTCAAGTCAATGTTTTGTGGAGAAACCACGATGTTGAAGAAATGATCTGGAAGTTAGAATCTGAAATGAAATAAAGGTATCCACACCTTTTCTGTGATAACCCAAAAAATCAGATTGTCCATAATTTAAAATTTAAAGAATTAGTTATTAATAAAATGAATTTTTATTAATACTATTATGTGTTATGTGTTTATTAATTGTTCTAGAACCTATAATGATTATTAATCAGGAGAATTCTGGCTACGAGCTAGACCTAACGAGTAAGAATTTTCAAGACGAAAATAAAAATTTTCTGGGAAAAAAATATTTCCGGGGAAAAAGACAAAATAGGCACTATTCACCTGACAAAACCCTAAGGGTTAGGGTTTGAATAACCTAGGCCTTTTCGAGAGTTCGGTATGTTGAAATGACATTCTGTCGAAAGATTTGACGATAATATATCGTGAAAAGTTAAGTAAGCCAATAAAAGTTTTTCTCAAAAAACGTGCAGAAATAGGACGAAATAAAAATGACGAAAAGTACTGTTACGTACTTTTCACTCGTTTAGCTACGTTAGGGGAAAACGTGAAAGAAAACGCTTAATCTTGAATTTTTTTTTTAGTTTTTCGGAAATCCAAAGAATACGTAAAAGTTAATCGGTAAAGAAAAGACGAAATATCCAAAAATATTTGGATTCCGAGAATCACAGTTTTTAAAACTGTCGGACGAAACTCGAAAAATGGAACTACGAAACTTAAGGGCTAAGAAAACTTGAGGGCTAAGTTAACTTAGTCCTTAAGCCTCGAATAGTATGGAGGTTAGGGGGCGAAATGACTAAAATGCCCCTAGCCTTGAAAATCTATAAATAGAAAACTTATTTCATTGTTTAAGGATTTTGAAAATCCTACAACTTTGAGAGAGAGAGTTCGGATGGGAGAAGAGAAGAAAAAGGAAGAGGAAAAGCTTGCCCGAGTGCACGCTTTGTCCAACGGAGGAAGATTAAAGAAGAAAGGTAATCCAAAAACCTAGCTTCTGATTAATTTTCTTTAAGTTTATATGTTGAAAACATAGCTTAATGAGAATAAGGAGTAAATGATGTTAGAAATGAGAATTAGAAATTTATTTTATAAATTTCTTAAGAAAGTGTAAGATTCGTAATGAATTAGAATGATCCGAGTGGATTATATGAATGAGTAGGTGAATTAAGTAAGGAATGGTGTTCTATAACATCAAATTCCAAGAAAAAGTAAAATCATAATCAAAATATCGATTAAAAATGAAGAATGTGAAGAACACGCGAAGAACGTTGTTGATGGACAAATTTAAAACCATCGTAGGATAATTATTGTTGATGGACAAGTTTAAAACCATCGTGTATAAGTTAGTTGTTTATTTCTTGGTTAGGAACATTAGAAACCTTCATGAAGAACGGATTAAAACTGAGCTATGATGAAGTTATGGCAAAAATTCATAAAAGATGAACGAGAAATAGAAAGTTAGTAAATGAACCCGAACATGTAGGGTTTCATAAGAATGTAAGAGAACGTATAAAATGTGAGTCATGGACTCAAGAACAAATGAGTTTCGAGATCAGATGACCGAATTACGGACGAAAGAACGAAGAACGTTAAAAACATAAAATGAACGAAGAGCGAAGATTAAGTCAATTGAATGGCATGTTAATGGATTCAGAATGAAGTTCTGTCCATGGGTAATTGAAGTACGTAAGATAAGGAAGAAAATGGCTTTGGAATGACCTCATTCCGAGTTATAATGAATAAGTTATGGAATCAGGAAGTAAGCGTCTTAAGCAATTTTTAAGACTTAGAAAAATTTTCTAGGTTTTTGTGCTTTGCATAGCGGCTGATCCAAACAAGCCTCAGAGGCGGTATTTGCGGCGTGAGGGCTCGGCCATCACCATCTTTTGTTGAGTGGAAATGTGGCTTGTATGAGAAATAGAGAAGGGAAAATTTAGCGTATGAAGCGGTTCCTATTCAAATCTTGGATAAGAAGGAACATATTTTACGCTCCAAGGTTATACCTCAAGTCAAAGTTTTGTGGAGAAACCACGATGTTGAGGAAATGACCTGGGAGTTAGAATCTAAAATGAAATCAAGGTATCCTTTTCTCTTCGATATACCAGGTACGTACTCTATTTCGAGGGTGAAATTTCTTAAGAAGGGGAGATTGTGAGACCCCAGATTTTTTACGAATAAATATTTAATTTTCTCAAAATATTTTTTTATATTATGGTGGGAATTTGATATAATGTTATAGTTGTGGGTAATATTTATAAATTTTGCAAAGTATGCAAGTTGTTATATTATATTCGATTGGTCAGGGAATATTCTTTGTGTCGGGGAATATTCGTACGACGGCACAATCATTGGTGGACCCCACAACAGAATTATTGTCGGATTAAGAAAACGACAAAAATATTTTTATGAAAATAACGGCGGAAGTTTTACCAGATTAATCTTTGTTGAACTACTCGGTAATAAAAAAGTACAAGAATCTGGCGTGGTTGCATAAGTAGCACACAATATTGATTATTAATGCTTACGTGAGAAGTCACTCGGTTTTGTTCAATTATTCTTTGTAGTAATTGTTGCATAATATCTCACATTATTTGATTCAATTATTGTCGATATTTTATATATTATTTAATCAATAATTGAAATGATGAGTTATTAATATTATAAATTGCAATATTAACGATGTCAGAAGTTCTATCGAGGAGAGGTTTGGTCATCTAATTGCGCGCTTGATAGGGAGAAATCCTTATTGGAAAGCCCCCTCTTCACAGGAACGACACGGTCGATTAATATTGTGAATTATAATAGTGATGATAAATGTTGTTAAAAATATTGAAGGGATTTTTATGAGGTAGTTGTTGTAAATTTGGCGTATTATTAAACCCCCATTTACCTATTTTTCAACATTATTGGTAGAAAATTATTTAAATATAATGGACCCTGTGATTATGACATGTTGGGGGAGGGGAACTTGTGGGGCCCACGATATTGAAAATTGAATGGTTGGAAGTTTTTTTCAAAGTTGTTATTTTGGGTGGGGGGGGATTTTTGGTTTATATGGAGGGAGTATTATTATTATATATATATATATATATATATATTATATATAATATATTTTATTTAAAAGATTTTGCTTTAAATATGGACCGTCCGATTAAAAGTAAATCAATCTGGACCGTTCATGAATTAGTTACTATGCAGACCATTCTTCTATAAATAGAAGCTCATTCCTTCATTATTTTCTTACGAATTCACTGAACTCTAGAGAGAGAAAGTTATAAGACAGAAATAAGAAGAGAAGTTTGCTAACTTTCTTTTCCTTTATCCAGTTTCTTTTACGGTAAGGGATATTATTCTTTTTTATTCATGAAGAGAACTTCTGTTATTCCATTCCTTATTATTCTGTTGGAATAACCTATATATGCAGGCTACCCTATACTTGGTTACATTCTTCTATTATTCTATTGGAATATCCTGTTTGTGTGTTTTACAGGACTGACGGTTAAAATCTTTATTATTATTACATTTGGAATATCCGTTCAGACGCTTTTACATGGGACTGGTTAAAAGTCTTTATTAATATTCTGTTGGAATAACCTATCTATGTGAAGTACTGCATGCATGGTGATTTCTGTTGTTATTCCATTCTTTATTATTTTGTTGAAACATCCTATCGGTGCGAATTTCGCTTGACCTGGTTCCGTTACTTATTATTCTGTTGGAATAACCTGTCTATGCGAAGTACATCACCATTCATCTTTGGACGGTAGATGACGGAATTGAGGTGTTTGATGTGGAATTTTCTGCATAACTCCTCCATCATTTTGTTGTTGAGGTTCTTAGCATTGTCTGACACAATGACCTCTGGTTGTCCACATTGACAAACAACATTATTTCTGATGAAAGCAATGATGACTTCTTTAGTAACCCTGGGGAAGGAGGCTGCTTCTACCCATTTGGTGAAGTAGTCGATCATGGTGAATATAAATCGATGTCCATTACTAATTTTGGGCTTGATGGGCCCGATCACGTCCATTCCCCACATTGAGAAGGGCCATGGTGAACTCATATTGTGGAGTTCCCTTGGAGGGGCGTGGATAGCATTCCCATGAATCTGGCATTGATAGCACCTCTTGACATGATCATCACAGTCAACTTTGAGTGTAAGCCAATAATGCCCCATTCTGAGGATCTTCTTGACAAGTAGGGGTCCGCTCATGTGAGGGCCACATACTCCACCATGGATCTTATCCATGAGTCTCTGAGCTTGGTCTTTATCTAGACATCTGAGGAGACGTAATCCAGTATCTCTTTTGTAGAGTGCATCTCCGCTCAGGTAGAATTTCATAGTAAGTCGATGAATCTGCCTCTTCTCAGTTAGGCTCGCCTCAACGGGTGTAGATCCATCTCGCATATACTCCTTGATGTGCTGATACCAAGGATTGTGGATGGGAGGTAGCTCATCCGATACTTCTCCAACGTAATTCCCATAGATTGGGGCTTTTTTCAAAGTAAACGTGATGTTTGGCATGTTTTCATTGTCAGGTATGTAAACCAAGGAGGCCAACGTTGCTAATGCATCTGCAAAATCATTCCTATTACGAGGAATGTGTAGAAAGGAGACTTCTTCAAACTCCAAAGCCATCTATAAAACTTGCCTATGGTAAGGCAGCAAATGTAATTCTTTGGTTTGATATATTCATGTGGATTGTCTGATTACCAATTCGAAATCCCCAAAGACAGTTAACCGCTTGATGCCCATTGAATGGGCAAGTTTTAGCCCCATGATACAGCCTTCATACTCAGCTGTGTTGTTGGTGCTGACAAACTGCAATTTGATGGCGACGGATATCGCTCCCCGTCTGGGATATTAGAAGCTGCCCACTCTAGAGCCTTCGTGTTAATGACTCCATCAAAATACATTCTCCACGTACAACATGTATCGTACTGATGTTGTAGCTGAACGGTCATTATCCCTTCATCGGGAAACTATGTTTCCAAGGGTTTGTAGTCCCCTGCAGGTGCGGTGGCCAGTTAATCCGCAATTCCTTGACCTTTGACTAACTTTTACATCACGTAGACGATGTTAAATTGTTGTAGGATCAACTGCCATCTGGACAGTCGACAATTCAGTATGGGCTTACTGAACACATACTTGAGAGGATACATTCGGGATATGAGATGGGTTGTGTGACCATAGAGGTAATGCTTTAACCTCATGGAAGCCCATGCTAAAGCACAACAAGTCTTCTCAATCAAAGTGTACTTGTGTTCATTGATGCTGAATCTTTTACTGAGGTAATAGATAGCTTGTTCTTGGCCTCTATTGTCTTTTTTCCCTAACATACAGCCCATGACATTGTCATTTATGGACAGGTACATGAACAGGGGAACATCATCCCTAAGAGGTACCAAAACAGGAGCGTTAATCAGTTGCTCTTTGATTGTGAGGAAGGATTTCTAACACTCATCATTCCATTTCATGGAGGAGTTCTTCCTTAACAACTTGAAGATTGGCTCACAGGTTGCTGTGAGTTGAGAAATGAATCTTCTAATGAAGTTGATCCTTCCCAAAAATCCCCGTATTTCCCTCTCTTTCTAAGGAATGGGCATTTCCTTGATGGCCTGGATTTTGGTAGGATCCAGTTCAATACCTTTGTGGTTGACTAGGATACCTAGCAACTTGCCTGACTTAACACCAAAGGCGCACTTGGCGGGATTCAACTTCAAGTTGTACTTACGCAACCTGTTGAAAATTTTTCTGAGATGGTCTAAGTGGTCTTCCTCCTTTCGGGATTTGACAATGATGTCATCCACGTAGATCTCTATCTCTTTATGCATTAAATCGTGGAAAAGAGCCATCATAGCTCGCTGATAGGTTTCCCCGACATTGATGAGGCCGAATGACAACCGTCTGTAGCAAAAAGTTCCCCAAGGCGTGATGAAAGCAGTTTTCTCACGATCTTCCTCAGCGACCATAATTTGATGGTACCCCGCAAAGCAATCAGCAAAGGAGTACATGCCGTATTGAGCAGTATTATCAATAAGAATGTGGATAAAGGGCACGGGAAAGCTATCTTTAAGGAAACCTTTGTTCAAATCACGATAATCCACGCAGACTCGTACCTTTCCCCCTGGTTTAGGCACGGGAACAATGTTGGATATCTACTCCGGATATGTAGACACCATGATAATGCCAGCTTAAAATTGTTTTACAATTTCTTCTTTAACCTTTAAACTCCACTCAGGTTTCAATCGCCTGAGCTTTTGCCTAACTGGCTTGAATCCTTCTTTAATGGGAAGGCGATAAAGAACAATGTCAGTGGACAAACTCACCATGTCTTCATGAGACCATGCAAACACATCCTAGAATTGGGTTAGTAGTGCAACCATGTCATTCCGCTGATTGGTGGTAAGGTCTGAACCAATTTGGATTAGCTTAGGGTTGTCTAAGGTTCCAATATTGAAAGAAGTGGTTTGATCAAGATTGGGTTTGGGTTTATCTGTGACTCATTCCTTAATCTCTTGAGGTGTCTCAATGTCCTCTTGTGCGTCCATCAAGTATGAGTCCAACTTTGCATCAAAGTTATAGCCCTTATGGAGAGAAGGCATCTCATCAGCAAGTACAGGCACATCTAAATTCAGAGTCCTGAACCAAAAGATGCTTTCACTTAATATATGCAACTGTTCGATCATACAAAAGTGTTAACATGTACTTGATAAAATAACTGCTAGTACTGTAAAGGAAAGCAAGCAATTAAAGTTATCTATAGGGCAGAGGGATTTTTCTACCCATTTTACCCTCGTCGACCAATGTATGGAGTGCTGCTCCAACTTTCGAGGGCAAAGTCCTGAAGGACTGCAGTGATGGAAGGATCATCATTGTCCTCCTTTTCTCAAATGATAACCATAACATCTGGGCAATCATCGTCTGGGGTGTATCTGTTTGTATGTTCATCATGAACAATGACACGTATGCCTGCCATCATCAAGGCAATGTCATGTTTACGTTTCCGTTCCTTTTCTTCCACTTCAGGATCGGGAATCAGCACCTCTTTTGCTTTGATTGGTACTGGTTTAGGAAACAAAATGGCCATAACATAGGCTGGAACCTTTACTGGAGATTGCATCAACTCATGAGGTAAAGGTATAGAAAATCGCCGTGCGGCGGAATCTTGAGGAACCTGCTTGTGCTTATGAGGATTCCTGTGTCTGGAACTGGCAGAATATCTTAGCCCTGCTTATCTTTACCAAGCCCTTGTCCAGGTTGATAACCCAATGGCATCATTTCTTGAGTGGCCGACATAACCTCGTTAGAAATCTTGGGTACGGGAAGTGGCGCTCCAATAGAATGGTATTGCGTGTTACTCACTTCCAGAGTATGGAAACTTGAAGCTGATAATTGGTAGAGTTCCTTGTTCTGGACATTCTGGCTCAGCGTTGACAGTGACTTGACTGTTGTTGATAATGTATTTGAGCTATTGATGTAGCGTGGAGGGAATGACTCCAGCCATGTGTATCCATGGCCTCCCCAATAGCAGGTTGTATCCTGAGTCTATCTTGAGGATGCGGAAAGATACATTGAATGTATTTGGACCAATCTCAATTGGCAATTCAATCTTTCCAATGGAATTTCGTCGGGATCCATCAAAAGCTCTGATGACCATATGGCTGCTTTGGATCCGCTTGAGATTGATATTCATCTTCACCAAGGTGGCATAAGGATATATATTTAGAGATGAGCCTCCATCTATCAAAACTCCAGCTAGCATGTACCTGGAAGACAAAACTGCAATGTGTAATGGTTTGCAATGATCAGTCCCTTCGTGAGGTATGTCGTCATCAGTGAAGGATATCACATTGTTGTTGAAAATGTGATCAACCAAATGTTGATATTTTTCCACATCCACTGATTTTGGCAAGTAGGCTTCTTCCAAAACCTTCAGTAAGATCTTCCGATGATCCTTAGAAGAGAAAACCAAGTCTAGTATTGAAATCTAGTGTGGAGCTTCTTGCAAGCTTAAAACCACTTTGGCTTCATTGTGGCCCATAGTGCAGAGGAATTTTTTAATCTTCTCCATGGGAATCTTCCCCTTTTCTTCGCAAGTAGGTTTCATAACCCGTTGAGGAAGATACAAATGGATTTCCTTCGACATTTATAGTGATAGTATGAGGCGTGGATCCTTGACTTCTCCATAATTCCATGGAACTTTGTGTAAGTCGACAACAGGATATTGTGTTATGCGAAAGATAAAGAAAATGGCTCTCAGTGCGGCCACTTTCAAAGGATTATCAGCTCCTTTGAGTTGAATTGGTTGTATGGGAAATACTTTGACAGTGTCATCATCCACTTCGGATATAACTGCCACTGATCCCTTCCATTTGGTAGGACATGCATTCCCACCCTTGAGTTGCACAGTGTAATCATCTGCTATTTGCAGGACACCGCTATCAATAAGATTCTGAATGAGATGGTGGAGTGCTCAGCATTCTTCTGTGCTGTGAGTGCGAGAATGTGAATGATATTGACACACTTCATCAGAATTAAACCGTCCTGAATGGGGATTGATTGGAGGGAGAAGGAAGGTAATTCTTCCTTCGTTGATCAACATTTGTAGTATCTCCTCCATAGATTGGCCCAAATAGGTGAATTCCCTCTGATTGGAAAAATCCCGACGGGCTTTAGCATTTGCTCTCTTCGCAACCTTATCCTCCATAGCTTCGCTTTCTGAAGGTGGTGAGGAAGCATTCATAACAAAAGGAAGGAGATAGACATGCTCCTGCCTGATTAATTGGCGTGTGACTTGATGCTGGTGGGTCACCAGTTCTGCCAGTTGCTTAATTTGTTTGCAAAGAGTTTTCATCTTTCGTTCCATGGTAAACTATAACTTTGCATAATCCTATTTGTCAACACCGTGTTTGATGGGTTGGGATGATTCGCCATTAGAATTGGAACCTTGTCTAGTGGTCTAACTGATCATGTTGACCTCTTCTTCTTTGTGTTGAGGAAGAGGGTTGTCTTGCATATAAGGTTGATCTAGTTTGTTGACCACGATCTCACCGTTGTCTATTAGATCTTGAATCTTGTGTTTCAAGGCCCAACAGTCTTGAGTATCATGTCCAGGTGCTCCGACATGATAAGCACACTTCCGAGTAGAATTAAAACCCCTCCCGTTAGGGTTGGCTGGTGGAAGAAGATGTGTAATTTTCTTCTGAGCAGTCAGAAGAGCAAGAATATTCTCGAGCGAGTCCCCTAAGGGTGTGAACGTTCGAGATCGCTTTACTTCTCCATTTTTAGGCAATGGAGGGTTTAAAGATTGTGCTGGAAAATGGGAGTAGTTTCTCCTCTGCATAGTCATGCTTTGATTGCCTTTTTGTCCTTGTAGTATCAAGGAAACATCCTCCTCTTTCTTTTTATGGATCCTCCGGGGGTGGTTTCCATAAGATCTGGACTGGATGTGCTCAGCAACAGCTTTAAGAACGGCTAGGTCTTGAATTTTACAGGACTTCAATCCCATCTCAGCCATTTCTCCGTGCTTGATCATTTCAAAGAATGGTTTGCCACTACCAGCTAGAACTCTTTCATAGAAATGTGTTAGAGTTTATGCCCTAGAGGCCAATTATTTGATATAATTGCTTAACATTTTGATATTATATTTGATTGAATAAATGAATGATTTTATTATGGTTTTATTTACTGCGTTATATAAATGTTAATATAATAAAAAATCCTTAGAATAGTGATAGAAATTATATAGTTTCAAGTATGTGACTTGAACATGAGATTATATAATTACAATTAGTATCATTGTTCTTAAATGTCCCTAGTCGAGTATCATTGTTGATGGGACAACAATGATGCATTAAGACTAGTATGTGGATTGACTGATGACCAAATCTCATTGGTCATAAATATATGAGATATTAAGTCAATGTATAGGTACATGTTAGAGAACGATGTACTGGACAGACCCACCATGAGAATTCTATGTGGAGCATTATGCGAAGTGTCATTAGCAATTCTCATAGTGACAATGATGTAATGATCCTCCAACTTGAAATCACTATATTTCTACACGGGAATTTATGTACTTTGATATCATCAAATGTCACCTTTAATTGGGTGGACTATAAAGGTGATTATTGGGTACATCATGAATCGTGTGAGGAATATGAGTGATCTAGATGGAATTTAACCATCCTATATATTAGGGGTGATATCCATAGGCCTCTTGATTGAGTAGGACTATGAAATGCATGGCCATGCTCAAATAGTGATTAGTTTCATATAGTCTACTCATTGATCAAGAAAACTCAGATTAAATTATGAAGAGTATGACACATTCCATGACTCGAGTTTAATCTAGGATATTAAGGTTAAAAGGATTAAATTACATTGAAACATTGGTCAGGAAAAGGTTGCATCAAATCATCGATCTTATTATTACTTGGGTAGTAGTGATGCATTATTAGATGCCGCTCACTGTTTATAATTTTATAATATGATTTTAAAATTATTGTCAACGTAATAATAACCTATAGGGTCACATACATAGAACGTAATTTAAAATGGAATTAATTTAAATTTTAAGGATTTAAATATATTAATATGATTAATAGTATTTAAATCATTTAATTTAAATTAAAAGGATAATTTGTATATATGTATATTAATTAAGTAAGACTTCATTAAGATATATATATATATATATATATATAAATTCAGATTTTATGAAATTAGGTTTTGATTAATCCCTTTTTAACTACTATATATATGATATAGTAGCCACTTAGGGTTATATCATAACTTCATAACCCTAGTGCTTCTTAGAGAGAGACTAGAGAAAGCAGTTCTAAAATCCATTCCTTTTTGGTGGCTAGTACTGTGATTCCTTTTTTCGCAGATCTGACGATTTATCATGCGTGCTCGTGTGGATACCGTAGAGGCGCGATTCGTTTGGATTGCGTTGGAGATTCGAGCGCATCAATTTCAGAAGCATTTTCATATTCAGTATAATTTCTAACCATTGAATTAATTATTTTTGCATGGATCCTGTTTAGGGTTTTGAATTTAGTTTAAATTGTTCTATTTCCGCTGTACGTTTCTATGTCAAAACCCATGACCATTTCTGATTCTGTCATGGAAGGAATAACTTGAGCATCAAGGCGCCTCCACCTTTGAGCGTACTCTCTAAATAACTCATTAAACTGTTTCTTGACCTTGGTGATTTGATACCGGTCAGGAGCCATCTGAGATTGAAAACTGTATTGAGTGAAGAAGGCGTAAGCTAGCTCTTCCCAGCTATGGATCTTTGAGTTGTCTAATCTGGTATACCATGAACGGGCTTCTCCAGTCAGACTTTTTTGAAACAGCTACATTCTGAGCTTTTTATTTTCTGCATAAGATCCGAGTTCTCCAATGAACACCATTAAATGTGTATAAGGATCCCTTAATCCATCATATTTCTCAAAATCAGGGGTCTTGAATTTCTCTGGATAAGGAACACCAGGAAATATGCAAAGTTCTTCATATGAAACACTGCCATGTGTTCCAATCCCTTTGAGAACACGAATAGTTTCCTCCATTTGAAGGACCTTCTTCCTGATATCACCGGTGTCTGGATCTCCTTTGAGATGGGTGTTTTCAGGGTCTTTGTTGGTCGTATCCAATTGAGGTTCTGAAATTGTCTTTTTCAGACCTTGAACTCCTCTTTGTGTAGAGGATTCTGCATGTGGAGGGATCTTCGCATTCTCGAGTGTGGTGGTACAATTCTTTTCAAGAGAACAACCAAGTCTGTAATTTGTTTACTCAATCCGTCAAATTCTTCTCGGGAAACAGCATTAGACTGGCCAGAAGAAGACATGAGTGGTTGTAGGCCTGTGGCCTTTTTGGATTTTGAGCGGGTAATGGGCCCAATTGCTTCCCTACAAAAGACTTACGTAGTTTAGTCTTAGGGAAATGTAAATGTTATCATAACATGTCTGTTTTAGGAATTTTTGTCCTGCAAAACTGGTTGTTAATTGATAACATGCATTCATGCACAGATATTCTTCATATTTTCCATTACATATGGATGAACATGGAATAAAATTACAAGTAAATGCTTTTACAAGTAATTGAAAATGGAAAGTATGAAGAGATTTTCCTTCGCGTTTGGTTTATCAGAGGTTGACCTATCTTGGGGTTACTCTCGCGGCTTTTTGGCATGAAGGTTCCCAGATCATCTCAATTTACTTGACGGGAAGTTAATCCAGTCTTTCAACTGGAGCGAATATGGGTGGTGCCTTTCCTGTAACGCCCCCAAATCTGTGTAACATCGACTACGGGACTTGGTGCTCACGATACAACATACAACATCATCTATCTAAGTAAACTTTAACAATAATAATAATAATATTATATTACCCATTACATAAATAGTCAAAATAAAATCCCAAGTCTTTACAACCTTAAAACATACTGGAACTTAGTCTTAGCGTTTATCGCTACATTACACATATACGGAAATAATTAACTTATTACATAACCATTAGCATCACTTCATCTTGGACTTTCCCTTGTCCTTGCCCGAACCCTCAGCCTTCTCACCCTTAACTAAAAGGTTTAAGCAAGAATGAGCACGAATTGCCCAACAAGTATATACAGAAATTTGAAAACATACATCAGTAGTGAAAGCAGTTGAATAGCTAAACCTCAACAGTTGAAATGATTATCAAGCGTTAAATAGGAACATCAAGAATGGAAATTTAAGAATTTTAAATATCATACTAAGGGGTGTAAAATACCCTGAACATATTTTCTTTCATCAAAAATCATCAGACGGTTTAACAATCCAATAGATAAGAAACGGTCTCTCGCAAGTACGCCTGTGGTGATCACCTATTATACCCTACGTTGTGCACAAGTATTAAGTTTTAAAAGTCGCATAAGCGTAAATCAGGTGCAAGGGACCGCTCCGAATTTGTTGGATGATTTGACGTAACTACTTTGAAAAGTCATAACTCCTTGTTCCGGAAGTCGGAATTAGTCCGTTCGAGTCTATGGAAAGCTTATTCAGTGTACTATAATAACCCAAAAGCCCAAAACTTTCTGGAAACTGTAGCTAGCCCCAAATTTGTCCTTAGGGTCAGCAGTTCACAATTTTTTTTGGTTTCTAACATGTTTATTTCCCGACCTTACGATTTTCATATCTCACTCAATATAGCTTCGATCCGAATGAAATTTGGACATGTTATACGTCATGCTACATAATATTTTAGAAAATTATTACATGCAACAAATGGATTATCTAAGACATGATTTCGAGTGACCAAAAATCCTGAAAACTCATGCAAACTAGTTTAACCCAACTTTTGAGAAAATTATGATTTTGATTCTAGCATGCATGGGTTTGATTCCTATTATCCAGACCACTTCTAATAACATATATATACATGTTACAATAATTCATTTCTCTAACTTTTCATGTTTTGATCAAATTAGCATGTTAGAGGCATTTTATCAAACACTTAGCATACATACATGAACTCTTTAATTCTTTAAGAAATTGCTACTTGTTCAAATCAGAACTTTTGTTCTTCATACCCACATATCATCCACAAGCAGTAGCATGGCGTCATAGCATCAACACAAAGTAGTTCCAATGGCCACTCAAGCATTTTCTTACTAGTTTCTAAAAACATATACATGGGTCATGGCTTACCTCTTGCTGCAAATTTCTTCTTATAGATGGAGATAGCTACTGATCTCTCCCTTCTTGCTTGCTTGATTATGCTCCTCAAATTCGTAGACAACCTTGACCCACTCTCAAACTCTAATCATTTCTTCTCTATTTTTGCTCTCTTAGTTGTAATGTTGCAAAGTGAATAAATGCTTGAGTTGGGTGTATATGTATATATTATTAGGACTGATATGCTCAAATTTCTTCACCTCTCCAACCATCAGTTATGTATTCATGGATCATTATACAATAGTTAATGGTCATAAGGGAGGGAGTTAAGAACATGAAAAGCCTTTGTCAAACAATTATAACCTCCTCCTTCCTCACACTCTATATTATACGTATATACACTCCCTCCTTGTCTCAATATACTTGTCACGCAGACCCACCAAATTCTTGACTTGTATAAAATTAATATAATAATCATTTAATCAATTAACAAGTCATTTTGACCATTTTGCCCTCCGTAGTCAAACGTGTCGATACTTATATCGATTTCTACTAAAGTCGACGTCCCGGACGTCATGGAACTCTCTGTTTCGTCAAACTCAACTTCAAAATTCGTAGTTGACTTTTTTCCCAAAAAAGTCAACCGGTTGACTTTAACTAAAAAGTCAACCGTGACGCATTTTCGTGGTTACGGTCTATCCTGACTAATTTCGATGTTCCGGACTCAAATACGCTGTCCGCGTCACTAAATTCCGCTCCAAACTCAAAGTCATGTTTTAAAGTTATCCCACGAAATTAATTAAAATTAATTTCATACTTAGCCAAATTGAATAGTTGACTCAATTGTAACAACCATTCCAATACATCTTATCACATAACATATAATGAAATTAAATAATTCATTTATGAATAATTTGTCACATAAGAATTTCACATAGGTTTGTTTATTGAAATTGTTAAATTACATAGAAATCTCGGATATTACATTCACCCTCCCTTATAAGGATTCCGTCCCCGGAATCATTACACATCAAACAAACAGATTAGGGTGGTTTTTCATCATTTTCTCTTCGAGTTCCCACGTAGCCTCCTCGGCGTTGTGGTTCCTCCATACTACCTTAACAGAAGGTATTATTTTATTTCTTAACACTTGTTCTTTTCTATCAATTATCTGTACTGGAACCTCTTCGTAAGTTAAGTCTTTTTCGAACTGAATGGGTTCAAACTCTATAACATGCTTGTAGTCCTGCTTATATGGGCTTAAGACTGAAATGTGGAATACGATGTGTATATGTTCTAGCTCCGGAGGTAAAGCTATTTCATAAGCTACCTCACCGACTCGTCTCAGAACTTCAAAGGGTCCTATGAATCTGGGACTAAGTTTTCCCTTCTTCCCATATCTCATTTTCCCTTTCCAAGGTGACACTTTCAAAAACACATAAGTGTCGACGTCAAAGTATCGTTGTTGTCGGTGTTGATCAGCATATTTCTTCTGTCGATCCTGAGCCGCCACTAGGCTCGCTCGAATAGTTTTGATCACATCCGCAGTCTGTTGTACCAATTCTGGCCCTAGTAGTTGACGTTCTCCTATTTCATCCCAGCACAATGGCGTTCTGCATTTCCTTCCATATAAAGCTTCATAAGGTGGCATCCCGATGCTCGCATGGTAGCTGTTCTTGTATGCAAATTCCACCAACGGTAGGTGGTCATCCCAACTCCCTTTGAAATCCATCACACATGCTCTCAGCATGTCCTCTAACATTTGAATAGTTCTCTCGCTCTGCCCATCTGTTTGAGGATGATACGCGGTGCTCAACCTCAGTTGCGTTCCCATGTGTTCTTGAAAACTTCTCCAGAAATTTGTTGTGAAGCGCGGATCGCGATCTGACACAATTGATATTGGTACACCATGCCTGGAAACGATCTCTTTCATATAAAGCTTTGCCAACTGATCCAAGGTATATCTGATCTTGATTGGCAAAAAATGCGCTGACTTGGTCAATCGGTCGACGATCACCCACACTGCATCGTAACCCTTCTGCGTAGTTGGAAGTCCTACCAAAAAATCCATCGTGATATGCTCCTACTTCCATTCCAGAATTTTTTAACGGTTAAAGTAACCCGCTCGATTTCTGATGTTCTGCCTTGACCCGCTAGCACGTTAAACACTTGCTGACGCACTCTGCGACTTCTCTTTTCATATTGGGCCACCAATAATGTTGACGAGGATCCTGATATATTTTTGTGCTCCCCGGGTGGATTGAGTAACTTGAACTATGAGCTTCTTGCAAGATTTCTTCCTTTAACTCAGATACCGCTGGCACCCAAATTCTCTCCTCAATTTTTAACAGACCATCACCACCCATGCTGAATTTAAGCTCCTCTCCGTCGAAAATTCTTTTCTTCATTTTCTCACATTCTTCATTACCGCCTTGTGCTTCCTTGATCTTGTCCAATAGAGTCTGATTAAACCTCATCGCGAACAATTTCCCATCCGGCTCTCTCGGCCTCTTTATCTCTAGCTCCAAACTGGCCATCTCCTTGATTAACTCCTCCTGAGCTGTTAGCATTGCCAATCTACCACTGCCCTTTCTGCTTAACACATCCGCTACCACGTTCGCTTTCCCCGGATGATACAAAATATCGCAATCATAATCCTTTATTAGCTCCAACCATCTCCTCTGCCTCATATTTAACTCCTTTTACGTGAAAATATACTTCAGACTTTTATGGTTCGTGTATATTTCACACTTCACACCATATAAATAGTGCCTCCAAATCTTGAGGGTAAATACTACCGCTGCCAATTCCAGGTCATGGGTAGGATATCCCTTCTCATAATCTTTCAATCGGGCGCTGATCGCGACGCAATGACTTTACCATGTTGCATAAGCACACGCCCAAGCCCCTGTGTGTGACGATCATCGAAAATCATGAAGTCACCAGATCGTATCGGTAACAACAACGGCAAGGTGCCTCACTCAATCTCTTCTTGAGTTCTCGAAAACTCTCTTCACACTTCTCAGTCCAGACAAACTTCACCGACTTCTTTGTTAAATTCGTCAATGTTCCTGCTATCTTCAAAAAAACTTCAATGAACCATCTGTAGTAGCCCGCCAATCCTAAGAAACTTCTTACTTCCGTCGGTGTTCTTGGTTGCTCCCAATTCTGTACCGCTTCCACCTTTGCTGGATCCACAGAGATTCCGTCCTTGTCGATTACGGCAAACCTGAAGCGAGAGAGAGCTTCTCGGTAGAGGTAGTAAAGCTAAGAGTGACCTAGAAACTGAACCTTCTCCAACCAAAACTCGCACTTCGAAAATTTTGCGTATAATTTATCCCTTCTCAACGCCTCCAATACCAACCTTAAATGTTCAGCATGATCTTCCCGAGTCTTGGAATAGATTAGGATATCATCTATGAACACAACTACGAATTTATCTAAATACTGTTTGAATACCCGATTCATCATGTCCATAAACGCTGCTGGCCCGTTTGTTAACCCGAACGACATTACCAGAAACTCGTAGTGACCGTAACGAGTTCTGAACGTTGTCTTAGGTACATCCTCCTTTCTCACCTTCAACTGGTGATACCCCGTCCTCAAATCGATTTTGGAAAAATATTTCGCTGTCTTAGCAATGACGTTTTGTAAAAGAGGTTTTTCAAACCCGGTGCTCAATAGTAATTGAGGCCTTTGATACTTCTATTTTATTATTAAATGTTCGGCTTGTTTGTTTTTATTTTCGAGATGCGAAGCATTCTCGAGAAAATAATATATAGCAGTGCCGAACTCCTCATGGGCATGACAGCTATCCAAGGAAATTCAGACACTGTAAAAAAATGTACAAGCTGCTTACAGCTGAAAAATGTCCATTATAGGAACCGAATCTAGATTCAGTAGACTGAATCTGTGATCACATGATTCCTAGGCTCACATGATACTGCAGTTTGTATGGAAAGTAGTAAGCAGTTATATATATAAAAACTATAAATATATATATACAGACATGATCAACCACCACGAAGCAACTCCATGGGGGATCGAAAATGTAAATATATAAAATCGATAATATATATATATATGGACATGATCAACTACCACGAAGTAAACTCAGGGTGGGACGAAATGTAAATGTAAATAAAGCTGTAAAAGCAATCTACTGCCACGAAGTAAACTCCAGGCAGGACGAAATGTAAATAAAGCTATAAAAGGCCACGAAGTAAACTCCAGGCCTGATAGAAAAATATATATATATATATATAAGCATTAAACGCACTAGATGTGAATCCAGGCTCATCGGATATATCCGACAATAGTTATATATATAAGTATATATATATAAAAGCAGTAAACGCACTGGATGTAAATCCAGGCTCATCGGATATGTCTGACAACAGTTATATATATAAGTATATATATATATATATATAAAAGCAAGTAAATGCTCCGGATGTAAAATCTAGGCTCATCAGATATGTCTGACAATAGTTATATATATATATATATATAAAAGAAATAAATGCTCCAGACCGAAGTCTAGGCTCAATCGAGGCATAACTCGATAATGTTAGTCCATATATGAAATATATACATATATAAATATATATATATAGACAGAAATGAAAACCATGGACCGAAGTCCGGGCAAACGCACATAACACGACTCTCAATGTGTATAACAGTGTGTCCTAATATGAGAAGAAGGCTTTATATAATGTGAGAAGGCTTACAGTGGGCTGCCAATGTAGACTTCTATGACTTTAAATGGATAAACACTCAGCTCCCGCCGGATAAAAGATAACTATATGTGAGCTAACAAGTGTTTAAAGATGAGGAAACACTTAAAAGATGTGTATACAGAATAAAATTGACAGGGATTCCTCGCCTTTTTCTCTCATTCTCCTCTTCAAATGGCTGACCCCAAGGCTCATATTTATAGACGGATGGCTGCAGGTACACCTGTGGTAGCCGCGGTTGTACCTACGGCTGGTCGTGGTGCATCTGAGCCTCGCGGGTCCTGTTGTCTCGAAGTACGTGCACTTATGCACTTTAATGTCTATTCGAACTTGTAGAACTTCAATCTGAGCATCCGAACGAGGTATATCTGACCTTCTTCGAATCGCTTGTGTCGAGAGTTATGCAATAACATGGATTA
This sequence comes from Panax ginseng, assembly GCA_020205605.1. Taxonomy (NCBI): domain Eukaryota; kingdom Viridiplantae; phylum Streptophyta; class Magnoliopsida; order Apiales; family Araliaceae; genus Panax; species Panax ginseng. The sequence continues at coordinate 48,856,185 of CM035133.1, forward strand.
GAAGTTGTACGAAGTTAGGAAGAGGGGTCTATGCCCATGGTCTTCAAGCTTCAAATTCTATCCAAAGTACTGTCACGCGTAATAGTCACTCAGGATTGTTACTCCTCGGTTCTTGTGGGACATTATTGGATGTATGTATGTATGTATGAAGTGTTGAGACGATGCGCAGGTGTTGAAGAGACAAGATGAAGTTTGACTCTTCGCCGGGGTTATCGTCGGTTTGAGTTGAAAGTAGACGTTGCTCAGGGTTACATCTGAGATTGGACTACTTGTTGGTATGCCACGATATCATCTTGTGAGAGAAAATGTTGAGGCAGTAAGACGACGTTTTGACTCCTCACCGGGGTTATCGCCGATTTGAACGGAAAGTAGACGCGCTTTCGTGGTTACATCCGAGATTGGATCGCTTGTTTGTATTCCTCACCGCCATCCGTGGGTGTGCCTGCTCACCGCTGTCGCCCGGTCTCGAGGTATGAGTGCCTCGGCAGGAGGTCTCGAGCTTGAAGTCGATCGCATGTGTTTGAAACAAACAATTTGAGTTATCACGAATCGCAAAAGCATCCTTGGGGCTATCACCAAGGATGGAGCCGCATTACTCAAAGTGTTGGTTCCGGGATCTGGAACCGAATGTCACGGTGTTATCGCCGAGATGTAATCGTCCCTCTCTGTGTGTTGTTCACGGCCTTTTGATCTCAGATACCTCGGGGTTATCTCCGAGATTGGAAATGACATTCCCGGTTTATGTTCCGGGTTGGAACTGAACTTTCGGTAGTATCCGAAATGGATGTTAGCTATCTTCCAGGGTTATCTCTGAAAGAAGAATCTGCCCTCCTACAATGTTAGTAACAGGCGTGCAGAAAATTTCGAGTGTCTACAATGTATGAAGAGGTTCCTTTTCAAATCTTGGATAAGAAGGAACATATCCTACGCTCCAAGGTTATACCTCAAATTAAAGTTTTGTGGAGAAACCACAGTGTTGAGGAAATGACCTAGGAGTTAGAATCTGAAATGAAATCAAGATATCCTTACCTCTTCGACATACCAGGTACGTACCCTAATTTTGAGGGCGAAATTTCATAAGAAGAGGAGGTTGTAAGACCCCAACTTTTTAATAAAGATGATTTTTCTATAAATATCATTTTTAAATATTATGGAATGAATTTGATATAATGTTATAGTTGTGGGTAATATTTATAAATTTTGCAAAGTACGCAAGTTGTTATATAATATTCGATTGGTCGGGGAATATTTGTTTTAACAGGAATATTCAGACGACTAAGTAAAATCATCAGTGGACCCCATTAACGGAATTATTATTGTCGGATCGAGAAAACGACAAAAACATTTTTATGAAAATAACTATGGAAGTTTTAGCTTAAAACCGTTGAACTACTCAGTAGTAAAGTACAAAGAATATGGCGTGGTTGCATAGTAGCAATACTCAGATTGATTATCGATGCTTACGTGAGAAGTCATTCGCTTTTGTTCAATTATTACTACAAAGAATTATCGCATTGTATCTCACGTTATTTGATTCAATTATTGTCGATATTATATATATTATTAAATCAATAATTGAGACGACGGTTATTAATATTATTATTTGCAATATTAATGATGTCTAGAAGTTCGCCAATGAGAGGTTTGGTCACCTAATTGCCGCCAATAGGAGAAATCCTTATTGAAAGCCCCTCTTTCTCAGGAACGACCGGTCGATTAATATTGTGAATTATAATAATGATGATAAATGTTGTTAAAAATATTGAAGGAATTTTGTAATGTATTTGTTATAAATTGGCTTATTATATGGACCCCCATTTACCCATTTTTCAAAATAATCGGTAGAAAATTATTTTATATTATAAAGGTGGGGGCCACATGTGGGGCCCACGATGGAAAAATGAGATGGGTGGGAGAAATGAAATGTGTCGAAATGGGGGGGGATGAGTTAACGTACAAAAGAGGGAGTATATAGATTATGTATATATATAATTGATTTTTGCATGTGTGGAATTAAGGGAGTACATTAATATATTTATATATATTATCAAGTTGTCAAATATGTGGGTGGGTGATGGATGAATTTGGCAGGTTATGGGAGGTTTCTTTTCAAAGGTTGTTCACTGGGGTGAATTTTTCTTTTAAGTATGTGTGGGTTTATATATATATATATATATATATATATATATATATATATATATTATATTTGCTTGATTGTTCTTATTGGAGGAAGGTTTGAATTTTGCATTCGTGGGTTATCAAAATTTCATCCGTGAATTACATCGCTGTTGCGTCCGTGATTTTTTCTCAAATAGTATCCTTTCCATTCTCCTATAAATAGAATGCTTAGTTAGAATTGAAAACCACACCAGAAGTTCAGAGAATTCTTCTATAATCTTGAGCATATTTCTTTAGAGTTTTAAGAAGCTTTGAGCGTAGTGCAAGTTTTCTTCAAGAATATCCTCGCCCTACCAGTTGGAATACTCTTATTTTATGATAAGGGGTATTATTTTTTTATTTCGTCTTCATGAAGAGAACTTCTGTTATTCCATTCTTTAATATTATGTTGGAATAACCTGTCTATGCGAAGTACCGCATACTTGGTGAAATTCTTCTGTTATTCCATTCTTTATTATTATGTTGGAATAACATGTCTATGAAGTACCGCATACATGGTGAAATTCTTTTGTTATTCCATTCTTTATTATTCTGTTGGAACATCCTGTCTGTGCATTACGCACGACCTGGTTCCGTTATTTATTATTCTGTTGGAACATCCTGTCTGTGCATTTACGCATGACCTGGTTCCATTATTTATTATTCTGTTAGAATATCCTGTCTATGCGTTTACGCATGACCTGGTTCCGTTATTTATTATTCTGTTGGAATAACCTATCTGTGCGGTCTATCGTATGCTTGGTGATTTCTTTTGTTATTCTATTCTTTATTATACTCAGTTGGTTAAAGTTTTGACTTCTATACTCCATGAAATTAGTGGAATATCCTTAATATTTGTGCTTCATCCAGTATCTTTTCATGGAAATATTCTTCTGAGCATTCTTAAATTTTACTCTACAAAAAAGTATCATGTTGACAATTTAGACGTTATTAGTTCCTAGATAAATTAATTCTTGAACTTGTTTTATTGAATTCTTATATCATTGTCATCATCCTCATGTTTATATTATGTTGAAAGTAATTTGTGGCCTGTAGTGCATAGATGGACTTGGTATGATTATGAACATGGATTATTCGGTATAATCATGACCATAATATTACAAATGATGTGGTAAAATTCCTCATTGGCCCGTAGTGCATTGATGGACAGTTGTTGGCATGATCATGACCATTGATGAATACACGAATATCCTTGGTCGTAGTGCATGGATAATTTATGGTTGTGATATTAATGAATATCCTTGGTCAGAAAAGCGTGGATGATGTGGATTATTTATTGTCGAGTCCCGTTGATAAAAGTGATGAAAAACCTTTTAAATCATAAAAGATAGTAGATTATATTCTCTACTTGACTCTTTTAATTCATGGATTGCTTATTCCGCTGCAGTTAAACTTGATGTCTATTGTATTTTATCAGTTTAACATTGTTAAAGACTAATGATAATTTATTCTGCATTATCTTAGTCATAATATTTCTTACTGGGCTAGTTGAGCTCACCCTTTCTTTCACTGTTCTCTGAAGGAAATGAGAACGTAGCCGGGACTAGTCGGGGAACGGAGTGGCGGTCCAGATGATAGTATTAGTACTCCTCACTATTCTGTTAAATAGTGTGATAATAAATGTAATGAGGACTCTTTTGAGTGTGGATATTGTCTAGATGACAATATTCTTATTAAAACTCTCAGTGTATGTTTTGTCGTATTTTACACGACAGCTGTAATGTTAAATTGTATTTGAATTTTGTACCATGTATTTGGCGACTCAAGATGGGTGATGTATACCTATTTTGGGGGCGTCACAAATTTAATATTAGTACTCTCATTTATTCCTAATAAGATTAGAAGGCTAATTAATTAAAGGATTTTAATTAATTAAAATAAAACCCAATTCCTTAATTGTTAAGGAGGGTTGCCCACATCTATAAATAAGAGGAGTCTTATTATGAATGAGGTGGTTGTTGACTTTTTTACAACATACGCAATTCCAATAGTTGGAGAGTACGTTTTTTCTATAGAGATAGAAAACTAGGGTTTTGCCAAACACCCATCTTCTTGAACTTTTCTTCTTCCTTGGTGGATCACCTCTGAAGGCCAAACACTTGGGTGGCTAACTTTGATCAAAGGAAGGAACCAAACCTGGTGGATTCAAGTTGAACGCGAAAGGATTTGGAGGTGAACTTGTACCTGAGGAAGCTCGAATCTTCAATGGTATGATTCTTGTTCTTTATCTTTTCGTTTAATTAATAATTGTGCATAAAGGATGATCCGGATATATGGTTTGTTAAATTTTAAAACTCTGATTTTCCATGCTTCCGCTTATTTTGTATAATTTGATTGCGTTCATGAGTATTATAAACCTAACAAAAAATACGAGAATACGGCGTTGTTGCACAAAGAAGTACACTCAGATTGTATAAGATTTTTGAATTATTGATTCTTACGTAAGAAGGCACTACTCAATAATTGTTATAGTAATTACTGTTCAATATTTTATTTTATTGATCCAATAATTGCTACGTTGATATTTTATATTATTGTTGTTTCAATAATTGTCACTGCACAATATTTCCCATTATTCGATCAATAATTCATATTATTTGAATAATATTATTAGATAGCATTATTGGCAATGTCTAGAAAGTTTCATCAAGGAGAGGTTTGGTCACCTAATGCGCGCCCAAGAAGGGAAATCCTTATTAGAAAGCCCTCTTTCCGGGAACAAATTTTAGTTGTCATAATTGTGATTCTGTAATATTATTTGTGAATAATTAATTATTGATTTATATGATAAGGAAATATAAATTTTTATGTGGATATAAATGAAGGAATTAATGTTGAGGAGTTTTATCGGATTGGTGGTATTAAAAATCAAATCAGTGTTCTTAAAGCTCTATTGCGTGAGTTATAATTTTGATTCGACCGTTGGATCGTTGTGATTTTTGGATATGTTATACATATATAAGTTGAGTATATGTCCACAAATTTTGAACCGTTAAAAATTAGCGTATGATTTGTTATGAATTTTAAGAGGTGTTAAAAATCACCCGTTTGTGAATTTCGGATATTTTTTGTTTCGAATTTGGAAAACCTTTCTTCTGCAAAGTTGTAGAGAATTCGATTTCGTATGGAATGGACATAAAATTCTTATTTTTCTGATAAAAGGGCTATTTATTATGAATTATTGAAGTTTCGGAAATAAAATATTTTTATTTAAAAATATGGTGGGCCCCACTTTGGTTGGTGTGGAAATTCTAATTTTTGGTGGGCCCCACTTTTGATGGCTGATAAATTGGGTCAAATAAATGTGCGTAAATGTTTTTTATATAAATTAATATTTTATTAATTTAGTCTCCTATGGCGTTCTAGCATTTTTCTATAAATAGGCGCTTAGGTTAGAATTGAAAATCACACCAGAATCAGAGAATTCTTCTTCTATAATATTGAGCGTATTTCTTTAGAGTTTTAGAAAGCTTTGAGCGTAGAAAACAGTGAAAGTTTTCTTCAAGAATATCTCCGCTATACCAGTTGGAATACTCTTCTTTTTAAGGTAAGGGATATTATTTTTGTTCAATATTTGCTTGAAATAATATTTCTTCCATACTTTGTAGTATGTAAGTAATATTATTTCGTTTCAGATTTCGAATTCTATACTCGTTTTGTTAAAATTTTGGCTTCTATACTCCATGAAATTAGTAGAATATCATTGATATTTGCGCTTCATCCAGTATCTTTTCATAGAAATATTATTCTGAGCATTCTTGATAAGTTTTAACTTTTTCATACCGGAGTACTATTCATGGGGTTACTATTCCTGAAGTACTATTCATAGGGTACTATTCACTCAAGTACTATTCACCTGGGGTACTATTCATGATAAAAATTGATTCATTTTTGGTCCAAATTATTTTTGGTACAATATTATTCTTGAATTTTACTCAACAAAGCAGTATCATATTGACAATTTGGACGTTATTGATTTCTGGATAAATTAAATTATAAATCTTTAAAAATTTATCCTTGAACTTGTTTTATTGAATTCTTATATCATTGGCATCATCCTCATGTTTATATTATGTTGAAATTCATCTGTGGCCTGTAGTGCATAGATGGACTTGGTATGATTATGACTGTGGATTATCTAAGATAATCATGACCGTAATGTAATGTTATAAATGATGTAGTAAAAGTCCTCATTGGCCCATAGGTGCATTGATGGACGCTTGTTGGCATGATCATGACCATTGATGAATACACGAATATCCTCGCCCGTAGTGCATGGATAATTTGTGGTCGTGATATTAAAGAATATCCTCGGGTCAGAAAGTGCAAGGGTGATTCGATGATGTGGATTGTTTATTGTCGAGTCTCAAAGAATAAAAGTGATGAAAAACCTTTTAAATCATAGAAGATAGTAGATTTTATGCTCTACTTGACTCTTTTAATGGATTTCTTGTTCCGCTGCAGTTAAACTTGATGTTTGTTATATTTTATCAGTTTAACACTGTTGAAGGCTAAAGATAAATTATTCTGCATTATCTTAGTCATAATATTTCTTACTGGGCTAGTTGAGCTCACCCTTTTGCTTTCATTGTCTTCTTCAGGAAATGAGAATGTAGTCGGGACTAGTCGGGGAACGGAGTGACGGTCCAGATGATAGCATTAGTAGTCCTCACTATTTTATGAAATAGTGTGATAATAAATGTATTGAGGACTCCATTTGAGTTGAATACTGTCTAGAAGACAATATTCATTTTAAAACTCTCAGTTTATGTTTTGTCATATTTTACACGACAGTTGTATTATTAAGTTGTATTTGAATTTTGTACCATGTATTTTGCGACTCAAGATGGGTGATGTATACCTATTTTAGGGGTGTCACATTGAGAGTTGTTATTCAGTACATGTTTCCTTTAGCATTGTATCTGATATTACAGTCAGAAGTGCTATTCTTTTGAGGTAATAAGAGTGTAGCTGGGTCGAGCGGGGGTAACAGGGGAATAGAATGGTGGTCGATAGCTATTGAGGTTCTCCCTAAACAGGTGAGATGAACCCAACTTTGGAAGGGTGGTTTGCCACTATCATACAAGATGTCTAATGACCTACGACTTCGTGTTATCATAAGATAGGGTTGTGCACATCCACTTGCTGATTATATCTTTGAGCACTACCTATATATTCTTGGAGTTTGGTTGAAATATAATTCTCAATTGGAGACAATGGAGATAATTATATGTCAAGAGAAGACTCACCATTGGAAAGAACATAATAGCAATCTTCTCATTTTTCTTTGGGGTTTATTGGGTCAACCAAGGATAATTCTTGAGTCATATGATATCTATTATAACTTAGATGCATAGCCTCCCATGTACGAAGGTTTCATTGAGCATTTTCCAAATATTTTAATTTCTAAAACAGTTATTGATTGTACCTTTATGTAAGGTATCAATGTGATGTGTTATCCAAGTAAAGGGATGAGAGTCACAGTTGGTATTAAAACTCACACTATATGTGTTGATGTATTTTGCACGACAATTATAATAATAAAGTTGTAGTTGTTTTCTGTACCATGTATTTGGCGACTCAGAATGGATGGATTGGACCTATTTTGGGGGCGTCACAGTCGGTGCATTACACAACCCAAATCACATCCTCCTAAAAGCAAAGGTGTCATATGGACACGTGAATGTAGTCTTCTCTTGATCTTCAGGAGCATTGATGATCTGATTATACCCCGAATACTCGTCCAATAGGAAATAATACTCATGTCCAGCCAAACAGTCCAACATCTGATCGATGAAAGGTAAAGGAAAGTGGTCCTTCTGGATTGCCTTGTTAAGCTTCATGTAATCCATGTATACCCCCCAGCCAATCACTGTGTTCGGCGATATTAATTCGTTATCTTCATTAGTCACAACCGTCATTCCACCTTTCTTCGGGACACACTGAACTGGGCTCACCCATGAACTGTCTGAGATAGGGTAGATTATCCCAACATCCAACCATTTCAGAATCTCTTTCTTTAAAACCTCTTTCATGATTGGATTGAGCCTTCTTTGCTGTTAGACTATCGATTTTTCCTCCTCTTCTAAGAGTATCTTGTGCATACAGAATGAAGGGCTTATTCCCTTGATGTCAGTAATTGTCCATTCTATTGCAGACTTGTATTCTCGAAGAACCCCCAACAACTTACTTTCTTGCAAATCGTTAAGCGCAAATTCAATAATAACAGGTAAAGTATTAGAATTACCTAAAAATGTATACTTGAGGTGTTTAGGAAGAGGCTTAAGCTCAAGAGCGGGTGGTTCTTCAAGTGAGGGTTTCATTTGTGATGATACTTTCTCTTCTATATGTAATGGATCGAATGGCACCTTGAATCTACGCACTCTAGGCAATGTATCCAACATATGCAAATAGTCCTCAAATTCTGGATCATCCAAGTCGGTATCTCCCATCAAAGTGTTTTCCAACAGATCCCTGTCCAAACCTCTGATCAAGTCTTCATTAACCATCTTTTCGATCACATTCATTCTGAAACACTCTTCATCATCTGTAAAGAATCTCATAGCTTTGAAAACATTAAATTTCACCTCTTGGTCTTGTACTCTCATTGTTAACTCCCATTTCTGAACATCAATGAGAGTCCTCCCAGTAGCCAAGAATGGTCTCCCTAAGATAATAGGAATGTTCTTGTCTTCTTCATAATCCAGAGTGATAAAATCTGTTGGAAATATAAACTTATCCACCTTTACTAGAATATCTTCAACAATCCCTCTCGAATAAGTAACTGATCTATCTGCCAACTATAATGAGATGTTAGAAGGTTTCAGGGCTGGCAAACCTGTAAGACCCCAACTTTTTAATAAATAAAATTGAATTTCCTCTATTCATGATCTTGAAATAATAAGGAGTTAATTTGATATAATGCTTTGGTTGTGGGTGAAATGTGCAAATTTTGCAAAATAAGCAAGTGGTTATAAAATATTCATTGTTATAAGGGAATATTCGTTTGGTCATGGAATATTCTTGCTGTCGGGGAATATACGTATGACAACGCAACCATTTGTGGGCCCCATAACGAAAAATGGTCGAATGAAGAAAATGACAAGTTTGAGTTTTTATAAATAACAACGTAGTTGTTACCGTTAACAGTACTGTTGGAATACTTGGTGGATTAAAATATAGTAATACGCGTGGTCGCATAAAGTAGATAGATACCAGTATTTACAAAAGATATTTTTGAATTATTGATTCTTACGTAAGAAGGCACTACTCAATAATTGTTATATTAATTATTGTTCAATATTTTATTTTATTAATTAAATAATTGATACGTTGATATTTTATATTATTGTTGTTTCAATAATTGTCACTGCACAGTATTTTCTATTACCAGATCAATAATTCATATTATTTGAATAATATTATTAGATAGCACTATTGGCAATGTCTAAGAAAGTTCTATCTAAGAAAGGGGTTTGGTCACCTAATTGCACGCCAGTAAGAAGAAATCCTTATCGAAAAGCCCCCTCTTTCCTAGGAACGACTTGGTTGTCATAATTGTGATTCTATAATATTATTTGTGAATAATTAATTATTGATTTATATGATAAGGAAATATTTATTTTATGTGGATATAAATGATGGATAGGGAAATATTTATTTTGTGTGGATATAAATGAAGGAATTAATGATGAGGTATTTTATCAGTATTTTGTCAGAATGGAGGCACTAAAAACCACCCGTATGTGGATTTCGAACATTTTTTGTTTGGAATTTGGGAAAACTTTCTTCTACAAAGTTGTAGAGAATTTAATTTCCTATGAAATGAACATAAAATTCGTATTTTTCTAATAAAAGGGCTATTTATTATGAATTATTGAAGTTTCAGAAATAAATGTTTTTTTTATTAAAAACATGGGTGGGCCCCACTTTTGTTTGGTGTCGAAATTCTAAATTTTAGTGGGCCCCACTTATGATGGCTGATAATTTGGTTAAATAAATGTGCGTAGAAAAAATTTATTATTATTTTATTAATTTAGTCTCCCTTGGCGGCTCAAAATGGGTGATGAATACCTATTTTAGGGGCGTCATAGTTTGTATTAGAGCTTAGGGATATGGTCTCTGGTGGAGATTGGGGAATAGAACTAGGAGGGGAGAGACGAGTAAATCCTTCGCTAGTGTGTCCTACCTAAGCTTATTTGTTGGTCGGTCAGAATATAAGGGTATTATGTGGTATGTCAATTTCTTTAATTAACCCTTGTTTTGTGGCAGTATTTGAGAATGGCAGCTGAGAACGTTAACAATGGAATGAATGAGACCGTGGAGACACCTCTAATCACCAACCAGGATAATGTGATGCCAGGAAAAGAAGAAATTAAAGATATCCATGTGGTGAGTGAAGAATTAATAGTTGCACCCGAGCTAGTTGCAGAGGTAGTAGCTGAGAGTGAGGAAGAAGAGGAACTTGAGGAGGATTTATTAGGAGAATTTTATGATCAAAATGTAGAATTGCAAAATCGTATTCATGAGTTAGAAGAGTAGGCTGAAGAACAGAAGGCGGTCGTGGAGCAAAAGGATGCAACAATTCAAGCTTATGTTACCCGATATGTGATGCTTGAACAGAAGCACTCTTTGGCAGAGTATAAGATGATAAAGCTGGAATCTGAGAATTCAAATGTCAAGGATTAGCTGAAAGAAGAAACAACTGAATGAGTGAGAATGAAGGATGCATGGGTGAAATCCGCACGACTCGTTGATATTGTGGAAAGAGAAGTCCAATCCAAGAAGGCTAAAATAGATGATATATATTTCTCTTTTTGAATTACCCTGTACATTGCGGTCAACCCTAATTCGACATGGATCGAAGATTAATGATTCAGATCATGAAACAGGAGTACGATGAAGCAGTTGAGGGTGGATTATGCCCAATAGTGAAAGTCAATTCTAGCGGTAATGATGACACCAAAGGCTATCCCAAACAAGTAAAAATTGGTGGTTCAAGTTAAAGCACTTTTCATAACTTCCCAAAAAGTGAGGAATCGAACGAAGTTATCACGGGTTAGTTAATCATAAATTCTTGTGAAGTTTATACCTTATTAGATACCGGTTCTACCCATTCTTTTATCTCTCCTGCTTGTGCTCAACATTTAAACTTGACTCCAGAGAAATTAGACTTTGACTTATCTGTGGAGACTCCGTTAGGAGAAACTTTCATTACATCCACTATTTATAAATCTTGCTTGATCCAAGTTAGCACCATCACATTACCTGTTGATCTTATCTCTTTAAAGATACTTGCATTTGATGTGATTTTAGGGATTGATTGGTTAACTACTCATCATGCCAAAATTGATTATTTTCGTAAGGTTGTTAGTTTTCATATTCCTAACCAACTTGTTATGCGAATTCAAGCAACCAAACCACTAAAGTCAATTACTGTCATATCATGTCATAAAGCCATTCGTTTATTAAAAATGGATGTCAAGCTTTCTTAGCCCATGTTATGGACTTGAACAAAAATACATCAAATTTGAATAATATTTCTGTTGTTAGTGAATTTCTTGACGTATTTCCTGAAGAACTTCCTGGTCTACCCCTAGAACGTGAAGTTGAATTCTTTATTGACCTTGAACCAGGTACAAAGCCCATTTCTAAAACCCCATATCGAATGGCTCCTATTGAACTTCAGGAGTTAAAAGGTCCAACTACAGGAGTTGTTGGATATCGGTTTTATTCGTCCTAATACATCTCCTTGGGGTGCTACTATTTTATTCGTAAAGAAGAAAGATGGGAGTATGCGACTTTGTATTGACTACCGAGAATTGAACCATGTCAATATTAAGAATAGGTATCCGCTACCTCGCATTGATGACATGTTTGACCAGTTGTAAGGAGCACAATTCTTTTCAAAGATCGATCTTCATTCTGGATATCATCAGCTGAAGATTAAAACTGAGGATATTCCTAAGACTGCCTTTAGAAATCGGTACAAGCATTATGAATTCTTAGTCATGTCTTTTGGATTGACTAATGCTTCTGCTGCTTTTATGGATATGATGAACTGTGTGTTCAAGGAATATTTGGATCAGTTCGTTGTTGTCTTTATTGATGACATCCTCATCTATTCCAAAATTCGTGAAGATCATGAGCACCGTTTGAAGCTGGTACTTCAAAGGCTTCGTGATAACAAGCTATATGCTAAGCTGAAGAAATACGAGTTCTGGCTTGAGGAAGTAGCATTCCTTGGGCACGTGTTGTCAAAACATGGAGTATCTGTTGACCCGATGAAGATTGAAGCAATACAAAGTTGGGAGAAACCGAAGTCGGTGGCTGAAGTACGTAGCTTTCTGGGTTTAGCTGGTTATTATTGGAGATTCGTGGAAGGATTTTATCGAATTGCTACTCCATTAACTCAGCTGACTCGAAAAGATACAAAATTCGTATGGAACGAGGAATGCGAGAAGAGTTTCCAAGAGCTTAAGAAGAGACTCATTTCGACACCTGTTCTAACAATACCATCTAGTTCGGATGAATTTGTATCTACAGCGATGCTTTAGGCAAAGGGTTAGGATGTGTTCTCATGCAACATGGGAAACTCATAGCCTATGCCTCGCGACAACTCAAAGAATATGAGAGGAATTATCCTACTCATGATCTGGAGTTGGCGGTAGACGTTTTCGCGTTGAAAATCTGGAGACACTACCTATATGGGGAAAAAGTGAAGATCTATACAAATCATAAGAGCCTCAAATATTTCTTCACCCAAAAGGAACTCAACATGCAGAAACGACGTTGGCTCGAGCTGTTGAAATATTACGACCATAGCATTCAATATCATCCTGGAAAAGCGAACGTGGTAGCTGATGTGAGATCCCAAATTTTAGGAAATAAAAGTATTCAATTTTTCTATGTTGGTAAATAGTTAGATTGATAAAAGTTTAAAGTTAAGGGTGATATTTGAAAATTTTGCATAGTAAGCAAGTTGTTATAAAATATTCGTTGTGTCGGGAAATATTCGTTTGGTCGGGGAATATTCTTTTTGTCAGGGAATATTCATACGACGATACAATCATTGGTGGACCCGCAATGAATCAATACGGCCGGATATAGAAAATGATGTAATTATCTTTTATAAAAATAACGGTGAAAGTGTTACTGTTAAAACCGTTGAACTACACCTTAGTAGTAAAAGTACGATGAATACGCTGTGGTTGCATAGTAGTACACGTTATTGATTATTGATGCTTACGTAAGAAGTCACTCAATTATACTCAATTATTGTTACAGTAGTTGCTGCATCATATCTCTCATATTATTGATTCAATTATTGTCACAGTATCAATATTTTATATTATTAAATCAATAATTGAGACGACAAAGTTATTCATATTATTATTTGCAATATTGACAATGTCTAGAAGTTTTGTCAAGGAGAGGTTTGGTCACTTAATTGCGCGCCAATAAGGAGAAATCCTTATCGGAAAGCCCCCTCTTTCCTGGGAACGACCTGGTTGTTAAATATTGTGAGTTATAATATTAATGATGAATAAGTTCGTGTTGATTAAAGATGAAATTGATAGTTCCATTGTGTTGGGATTATTAGTGTTAGTGGAAATCGACATTTATTTCGATAATAATTGATGTCTTGAGGTTATATTGACCAATCGGATAATTAAACGGATAAATGAATAATTAATTGCTATTAATTCACATGCTTATAACTATGTGTTCACATGTGTGTATTATTGATTCACATAATTTACTATTAGGGGAGTTGGTGCAAGATTGATAATACTTGCATGACTAAATTAAAAATGGAGGTATAGTTGAAGGTACTATGCTATAATTAATTTTTTCACATGTTTAGAACTATTGAGTCACATGATTTACTATTGATTCACATGATTTACTATTAGGGGAGGTGGTGCAAGTTTGATAATACTTGTAGGACTAAATTAAAAATGAAGGAAAAGATGAAGGTACTATACTGTAATATTTCGAGCCCCAAGACGTGCAATTATCGAAACTATATTTTTTTATAAATAGAAGCTCATTCTTCCTTCATTCTCACCAATTCACTAAGACTCACAAGAGCAATTATACATCACCCATCTTGAGTCGCCAAATACATGCTACAAAATTCAAATATAACTTAATTATACAACAGTCGTGTAAAATACGACAAAACATAATCTAAAAGTTTTAATAAGAATATTGATATCTAGACAATATCCACAGTCAATGGAGTCCTCATTATATTTATTGTCACACTATTTAACAGAATAGTGAGGACTACAAATGCTATCATCTGGACCATCACTCCATTCCCTGACTCGTCCTAGCTATATTCTCATATCCCGAAGAGAACTGTGAAAGAAAAGGTGAGCTCAACTAGCCCAGTAAGAAATATTATGACTAAGATAATGCAGAATAAATTATCATTAGCCTTCAACAATGTTAAACTGATAAAATACAATAGACATCAAGTTTAACTACAGCGGAATAAGCTATCCATTAGAAGAGTCAAGTAGAGCATGATATCTACTATCTTCTATGATTTAAAATGTTTTCATCAATTTTTATCGCTGAGACTCAACTTAATAAATAAATCACATCATCAAGTCATCCTTGCACTACGGGCCAAGGATATTCATTAAATCATCAATGGTCATGACTATACCGAATAATCACTTGTCATAATCATACCAAAAATTGTCCATCAATGCATTACCGTCCTATGAGGACTTTTACCACATCATTCGTTACATTACGGTCATGATTATACCGAATAATCCCTGGTCATAATCATACCAAGTCCATCTATGCACGTAAGCCAAAGATGACTTTCATCACAATATAAGCATGAGGATGATGACAATGATATATAAGCAATAATCAAACGAAATCAAATCAAACGAAATCCAGGATAAATATTAAAAACTTTAAATTTATCCAAATATTATCAATTAGTTAATAAACTCATAATCTAATATTATTAATATTATAATAATATTTTAATCATTTTTTAAACTTATAAATAATTTATTTCAATTGTTTACACTTTACCAAATAATGCATTTTAATCATTCAAAAACGACATCCTCATAAGATTTCATCACCAACGATCAAATCCCTCATCAAAAATGTGCATATACCCTATATAGGATTCCCAAGTCATAAAATCCTATTTTTCAATTTGTTACTTCACATAACATATTTAATTCATTTACTTATAACTAGTTCATTTTTATGAAAAATACCAAATCAGTCCCAAAAATATTTCTTTTCTGTGATTTAGCGTAATATAGTCTCATATTGAATATATATTTTTCTTAATTTTTAAAATTCATTTACTATTTTCATATGGCCAAAACTGCCGAATATTTAGACATTTATCATAAGTTGTACTTTTGTCCAAAAATTCCAAAATTTACAGGGTATATCCCTGTTATATGCATGTACTCCCAATAAAAATTTCACCAATTTTGAAGTTAACCACAAGGAGTTATAAGGGTTTACTTTTAAAATAGTTTTTTCCCATAAAATCCATAACTCTTAATCTATACATCCAAAAATCGCCATTTTGGACACAATCTAGAAAACTCATCAAATTATCATTTTAATTTTTTCCGTAATTTTTGAGGGTCGAGAAAAATTTTAAACCGCCCTAATAGAAAACCCTTTTGAATGAAAATATTATTCATATGAATACAAAGGATCATTCACCATGCATGCAGTAATCCACATGACAAAGTTATTCCAAATGTAATAATAAAGAATGGAATAATGAGAAGAATTCACCATGCATGCGATAGATCAAGACAAACAAAAGTTATTCTCAGCGTAATAATAAAGAATGGAACCAGGTCATGCGCAAACCGCACAGATAGGATATTTCAACAGAATAATAAAGAATGGAACCAGGTAATGTGTAAACCGCTTAGACAGGATATTCCAACAGAATAATAAAGAATGGAACCGGGTCTAACATAATCCGCACAGACAGGATATTCCAATAGAATAATAAAGAATGGAATAACAATGAATTCACCATGCATGCGGTACTTCGCATAGACAAGTTATTCCAATATAATAAAAAAGAATGGAATAATAGAAGCTCTCTTCATGAATACAAAAGAAATAATACCCCTTATCTTAGAAAGAAACTGGATATTGGAGTAGAGAGGTAGGAGACTTCTCTTCTTCTTTCTCTCTATAATAATTACTCTATAGCTTTAGTGAATTGGTGAGAAATGAAGGAAGAATGAGCTTCTACTTATAGGAAAATATAGTTTCGATAATTGCACATTTTGGGGATCAAAATATTACAGTACAATACCTCTAACTTTTCTTTCATTTTTAATTTAGTCCTGCAAGTATTATCAAACTTCACCACCTCCCCTAATAGTAAATAATGTGTATCAATAGTTCAATCATGTGAATCAATAGTTATAATCATGTGAAAATAAGAATTACAGTATAGTACATCCATCTTTACCTCTATTTTTAACTTAGTCATGCAAATATTATCAATATTGCACCAACTCTCCTAATAGTATAAGAATGTGATTCAATAGTACACACATGTGAACAAATAGTTATATAAGCATGTGAATTAGTAGCAATTAATTGCTCATTTAACCGATTAATTACCCGATTTATCAATATAACCCCAGACATCAATTATCGTCGGAATAGATGTCGATTTTCACTAACACTAATAATTCCAACACAATGGAACTATCAATTTCATCTTTAATCAACACAATCTTATTCATCATTAATATTATAATTCACAATATTTAACAACCGTGTCGTTCCTGTGAAAGAGGGGCTTTCAGATAAGGATTTCTCCTTATTGGTAGCGCAATTAGATGACCAAACCTCTCCTCGATGTAACTTCTAAACATTGTAAATATTGTAATTTAATAATATGAATAACTTTATCGCCTCAATTATTTATTTAATAATATATCATATTATACGAGATGATAATGTGACAATAATTGAATAAATAATATGAGAGATATGATACAAAGAATTATTTGTAGTAATAATTGAGTATAAGCGAGTGACTTCTTACGTAAGCATCAAGAAACAATACCATGTGCTACTTATGCAACCATGCCAGACGTATCTTTGTAATTTTACTACCGGGTAGTTCAACAATTTTAATGAAGAATACTTTCATACCGTTATTTTATAAAAAGATGATTCTGTCATTTTCTAACTACGAAAATACTTCTGTTGTGGGGTCCACCAATGATTGTGCCGTCGTACCAATATTCCCTGTTTAAACGAATATTTCTCGACCAATCGAATATTATATAACCACTTGCTTACTTTGCAAAATTTTCAAATATTACCCATAACTATAACATTATATCAAATCCACACCATAATATTCAAAAAAAATATTTCAAGAAATTTAAATCTTTATTCATAAAATTTGAGGTCTCACAAGAGTAGTCTGCTACCTCACTACTCTAGTATCCAGTCTTCTTCTGAGGTAAGGGGTATTATTTATTTCATATTCTGAAGAGATGTTATTTTTTGTATTCGTATGAATATTATATTCGTTCAATATTCGTAAGGAATATCATCTTCGTTCAATATTCGTAGGAATATTATTTTCGTTCAACAGTCGTAAGGGGTATTATTTATTTCATATTCTGAAGAGATATTATTTTTCGTATTCGCATGAATATTATTTTCGTTCAATATTCGAAAGGAATATCATTTCGTTCAATATTCGTAGGAATATTATTTTCGTTCAGCAGTCGTAAATGATATTATTTATTTCATATTCAGAAGAGATATTATTTTTCGTATTCGTATGGATATTATCTTGGTTCAATATTCGTATGAAATAATATTTTCTTCCATACTCTATAGTATGTAAGTAATATTATTTCATTTTGTATTCCTACTTCTACACTCATTTTGTTGAAGTATTGCTTCTATACTCCGTGAAGTTAGTAGAATATCCTTGATATATGCGCTTTGTGATGCCCCCAAAACAGGTATACATCACCCATCTTGAGTCACCAAATACATGGTACAAAATACAAATAAAAACTTAATTATACAACTGTCGTGTAAAATACGACAAAACATATGCTATGAGTTTTAATACAAATATTGTCATCTAGACAATATCCACACTCAATGGAGTCCTCATTATATTTATTATCACACTATTTAACAGAATAAAGACGACTACTAATGCTATCATCTGGACCATCACTCCGTTTTCCGACTCGTCCCAGCTATATTCTCATTTCCTGAAGAGAACAGTGAAAGAAAGGGTGAGCTCAACTAGCCTAGTAAGAAATATTATGACTAAGATAATGCAGGATAAATTATCATTAGCCTTCAATAATGTTAAGCTGATAAAATATAATAGACATCAAGTTTAACTGCAGCAGAATAAGCAATCCATTAGAAGAGTCAAGTAGAGCATGATATCTACTATCTTCTATAATTTAAAATGTTTTTATCAATTTTTATCGCTGAGACTTAGCTAAATAAATAAACCATGTCATCGAATCATCCCTGCACTACGGGTCAACGATATTCATTAAATCATCAATGGTCATGACTATACCGAATAATCCATGGTCATAATCATACCAAAAATTTTCCATCAATGCACTACAGGCCACTGAAGACTTTTACCACATCGTTTATAACATTACAGGTCATGATTATACCGAATGATCCCTGGTCATAATCATACCAAGTCCATCTCTGTACATAAGCCAAAGATATACAACTATAAAACCAATAATCAACAGTCCATCTTTGCACGTAAGCCAAAGATAACTTTCATCACCATATAAGAATGAGGATGATGAGAATGATATAAGCATTAATCAAACGAAAACAAGGATAAATATTAAAAACTTTAAATTTATCCAAATATTATCAACCACTTAATAAATTCATAATCTAATATTATTAATATTATAACAATATTTTAATCACTTCTTAAACTTATAAAAAATTTATTTCAATTGTTTACACTTTACCAAATAATGCATTTAATCATTCAAAAATGCCATAATCATAAGATTTCATCACCAATGATCAAATCTCTCATCAAAAATCTGCATATACTCTATATAGGATTCCCAAGCCATAAAATCCTATTTTCCAATTTTGTTACTTCACATAACATATTTAATTTATTTACTCATAACTAGTTCATTTTCATAAAAAATACCAAATCAGTCCCAAAAATATTTCTTTTCTGGGATTTTGCAGAATATAGTCCCATATTGAACATATATTTTTCTCAGAATTTTTTAAATTCATTTACTATTTTTCATATGGCTAAAAATGCCGAATATTTAGACATTTATCATAAATTATACTTTTGTCCAAAATTCCAAAATTTACAGGTATATCTCTGTTATATACATGTACTCCCAATAAAAATTTCACCAATTTTGGAGTTAACCACAAGGAGTTATAAGGGTTTACTTTTAAAATAGTCATTTCCCATAAAATCCATAACTCTTAATCTATACATCCAAAAATCGCCATCTTTGGACACAATATAGAAAAATCATCAAATTATCATTTGAAATTTTTTCAGAATTTTTGAGGGTCAAAAAAATTACGAAACTGCAAATGGATTTTCACCCGCCATGTGGTAATCCAAGTAGACAGATCATTTTCACAATTTAATAAGTAATGAATACAAAACATCATTCACCATGCATGTGGTAATCCACATAGACAAGTTATTCCAACAGAATAATAAAGAATGGAAAAACAAAAGAATTCACCATGCATGCGATAGACCGCATGCATGTGTTATTCCCAATGTAATAATAAAGAATGGAACAAGGTCATGCGTAATCCGCATGAATGTGATATTTCAAATGTAATAATAAAGAATGAAATAACAATAGAATTCACCATGCATGCGATAGAATCGCATGCATATGAGTTATTCCAATAGAATAATAAATAATGGAACCAGGTCATGCGTAATACGCACAAACAGGATATTCAGACAAAATAATAAAGAATGGAACCAGGTCATGCGTAATCCTTACATGCATGTGATATTCGGCGAGAATAATAAAGAATGGAATAATAGAAGAATTTCACCATGTATGCGGTACTTCGCATAGACAGGTTATTCCAACATAATAATAAGAAATGGAATAACAAAAGCTCTCTTCATGAATTCGAAAGAAACAATACTCCTTACCTTAGAATAAAGCTGGATACTAGAATAGAGAGGTAGCAGACTTCTCTTCTTCTTTCTCTCTATAATTTCTCTCTATAATAATTGCTCTATAGCTTTAGTGAATTGGTGAGAAAAGAAGGAAGAATGAGCTTCTATTTATAGGAAAATATAGTTTCGATAATTACACGTTTTGGGGCTCGAAATATTACAGTACAATACCTTCAACTTTTCTTTCATTTTTAATTTAGTCCTGCAAGTATTATCAAACTTTCACCACCTCCCTTAATAGTAAATCATGTGAATCAATAGTTATAATCATGTGAAAATACGAATTACAGTATAGTACCTTCATCTATACCTCCATTTTTAACTTAGTTGTCCAAATATTATCAATCTTGCACCAACTCCCCTAATAGTACATGAATGTCATTCAATAGTACACACATGTGAACACATAGTTATAAGCATGTGAATTAATAGCAATTAATTGTTCATTTATCCGGTTAATTACCCGATAACTTCCAAACATCAATTATTATCGAAATAAATTTCAATTTCCACTAACACCAATAATTCCAACACAATAGAACTATCAATTTCATCTTTCATCAACACGAACTTATTCATCATTAATATTATAATTCACAATATTTAACAATCAGGTCGTTCCCAGGAAAGAGGGGGCTTTTCGATAAGGATTTCTCCTTATTGGCGCGCAATTAGATGACCAAACCTCTTCTTGACAAAACTTCTAGACATTGTAAATTTTTCAATTTAATAATATGAATAACTTTGTCGTCTCAATTATTGATTTAATAATATAACATATTATGCAGATGATACTGTGACAATAATCGAATCAATAATATGAGAGATATGATGCAAAGAATTATCAGTAGCAATAATTGAGTATAACCGAGTGACTTCTTACGTAAGCATCAATAATCAATACCGTGTGCTACTATGCAACCATGCGCCAGACATCGTATTTTTTACTAATAGGGTAGTTCAACAGTTTTAATTCAGTAAAACTTTTCGCCGTTATTTTTATAAAATGATAATTCTGTCATTTTCTAACTACGACAATACTTATGT
This sequence comes from Panax ginseng, assembly GCA_020205605.1. Lineage (NCBI taxonomy): Eukaryota > Viridiplantae > Streptophyta > Magnoliopsida > Apiales > Araliaceae > Panax > Panax ginseng. The sequence goes on from CM035133.1 coordinate 48,877,660, forward strand.
TGTGGGGTCCACCAATGATGGTGTCGTCGTACAGATATTCCCCGACCAAATGAATATTTTATAACAACTTGCATATTTTGCAAAATTTATAAATATCACCCACAACTATAACATTATATCAAATCCACACCATAATATTCAAAAAAAAATATTTCGAGAAATTTAAATCTTTATTCATAAAATTTTGGGTCTCACAATCTCCCCTCCTTATGAAATTTTGTCATCGAAATTTACGTACATACCTAGTATGCCGAAGAGGTGAGGATACCTTGACTTTATTTCAGATTCTAACTCTTGAGGTATAACCTTTGAGTGTCGAATATGATCCTTCTTATCCAAGATTTTAACACGTATCTCATCATACGTTAAATCTTCTGCTATCTTGTCTAGTTCTAATTCAATAATGTGGTTTGGGTCATCCACATAATTACGTAACATCGATACGTGGAAAACGTTATGAACACACAACATACTTGGCGGTATACGAGTCTATAGGCCACAGTTCCTACTCGATCGAGGATTTCAAATGGGCCAATTAAATCGAAGGTTGAGATAATGCCTTCTTGAACCTTCTTCTTCACATTCATCAGCTCTAGGTGTGTAGTTTGAGCGACTTTAACTTTATCGATTAAAGTCGATTCTACTCGTATAGTTGATATCACCACGTGGGTCCCTATAGTATTTAACTTTATCTTCATAATTTGTAAGTTATACGAAATGAGTTTTTGTGTTAACAACATCGCACTCGTAAATGCATACGATCTTCTACTCAACGCGTCAGCTACCACGTTCGCTCTTCCACGATGATATTGAATGGTATAATCGTAATCTTCAACAGCTCGAGCCAGCGTCTTTGGCACATTATACGATTGTTTTAGGTAAAGAAATATTTGAGGGTTTTAGAAATGGGTTTTGTACTGGGGTCAATACAAAATTCGATTTCATGCTCTAGGGGTAAGCTAAGGAGTTCTTTGAGAATACGTTAGGAAATTTATTAACGATAGAAATATCATTTAAAAACTTTGACTCTCATCCAAGACTTGGATAGCACATGAAGTGAAGGTTTCTACTAACGAAGTTTCAACCAATAAGTCAAAGTCTAACTTCTCTGGAGTCAAATTTAAATGTTGAACGCAAGCAAGAGAGATAAAATAATGGGTAGAACTGGTATCTAATAAGGTATAGACTTCGCAAAAAATTATAATTTACTAACCCGTGCTAACTTCCTTCGGGTCACTCACTTTTTGAGAAGTCACGAAAAACGCTCTTCCTGAAACCACCGACTTTGTTTTGTTCGTATCCGCCTTTGGTGCCACCGTCCCAGCTGGACTTGATTTCGCTACAGGACAAAATTGAGCTATGTGACCGTCTTTCCCACAACTAAAACATACCTTGAAAGGCTGTGAATAGTTTGGACTTATGTGTCCCTCCTTTCCACATCTATAGCAAATAACTGGCAGTCGTTCTCCTCCCCTAGAATTTTTTGCTGGTGTTGGTGCTGCTGCCAACATCTTCCCATCATCGTTAAATCTTCTCTTCTTGAATTTTTCCACTTATATTATCTTGGCCATGATTACCACCGAAGTGGTTACCATTTTTGGCATGATAATTTCCCCCACGATGGTTATCATTGTTCCGATGGTCGTTGCCACCGGTACGATTATTATCGTGTTGTTGGTCGTTGCCTTTTGGTTGTGCTGACTCATTATCACGCTCCAATAACTGAGCCGTATTCACAACATCTGAATATAACCAAAGTTGTGAGAAATGAGGTATTGACGTATATCGAGTTTCAAACCTCTTAGAAACATTCGCGTCATTCACTCCTCATTATCGACCAAATGCGATGCAAACCGGGATAACTCCGCAAATTTAGCCTCATATTGCGACACGGTCATATTATTTTACTCCAACTTGATGAACTCCACCTCCTTCATGTGACGAATACTTTCGGGAAAGTACTTGTCATTGAACAACTCTTGGAACTTCTCCCAATACATCTTGAGTGCGTCAGGCTGGGTACGCTTTACATTTTCCCACCAATAATCTGTCTTTTCACGCAACATAAAGGTGACAAATGGAACCTTTTGCTCCTCGGACCATCCCAAGACATCAAATATCTTGGTGATCTGCTTTAACCACGTCTCCGCCATAAGTGGTTCTGGCTTTCCCAAAAACTCCGGTGGTCCCAGCTCCTTGAACTGCTTAGCGGTGACCGACTGTGGGTTGCCATTATTTCCACCTATATTTTGAACAAGAGTCTCTCTTACCTTATGTTGCATGAATTGCATAAAGCCTCTGAACATCCCATCGTTCATCATTTCATCGGTGTTATTGTTTACCTGAGGATTATTGTCTTCCTATTGCACATTATCCTGGATATTGATCGTTGGTGAATCAACGGTCTCATGTGCTTCATTGCTGATCTAAACATTTTTAGATGCCATTTTCAAACACTGTCATAAAACAAGGGTTAATTAACATATCACATATTATCCCTGTACTCTGACCGACCAATTAAATACCAAGTAACTTAGGTAGGTCATACTAGCGAAGGAATTACCCGTCTCTCCCCTCCTAGTTCTAGTCTCACATCTCAGCCAAGGATCATATCCCTAAGCTTTGATACCAACTGTGACGCCCCCAAAACAGGTATACATCACCCATCTTGAGTCTCCAAATACATGGTACAAAATACAAATAAAAACTTAATTATACAACTGTCGTGTAAAATACGACAAAACATATGCTATGAGTTTTAATACAAATATTGTCATCTAGACAATATCCACACTCAATGGAGTCCTCATTATATTTATTATCACACTATTTAACAGAATAGAGACGACTACTAATGCTATCATCTGGACCATCACTCCGTTTCCCGACTCGTCCCAGCTATATTCTCATTTCCTGAAGAGAACAGTGAAAGAAAGGGTGAGCTCAACTAGCCTAGTAAGAAATATTATGACTAAGATAATGCAGGATAAATTATCATTAGCCTTCAACAATGTTAAGCTGATAAAATATAATAGACATCAAGTTTAACTGCAGCAGAATAAGTAATCCATTAGAAGAGTCAAGTAGAGCATGATATCTACTATCTTCTATAATTTAAAATGTTTTTATCAATTTTTATCGCTGAGACTTAGCTAAATAAATAAACCATGTCATCGAATCATCCCTGCACTACGGGTCAACGATATTCATTAAATCATCAATGGTCATGACTATACCGAATAATCCATGGTCATAATCATACCAAAAATTTTCTATCAATGCACTACAGGCTACTGAGGACTTTTACCACATCGTTTATAACATTACAGGTCATGATTATACCGAATGATCCATGGTCATAATCATACCAAGTTCATCTCTGCACGTAAGCCAAAGATATACAACTATAAAACCAATAATCAACAGTCCATCTTTGCACGTAAGCCAAAGATAACTTTCATCACCATATAAGCATGAGTATGATGAGAATGATATAAGCATTAATCAAACGAAAACAAAGATAAATATTAAAGACTTTAAATTTATCCAAATATTATCAACCACTTAATAAACTCATAATCTAATATTATTAATATTATAACAATATTTTAATCACTTCTTAAACTTATAAACAATTTATTTCAATTGTTTACACTTTACCAAATAATGCATTTAATCATTCAAAAATGCCATACTCATAAGATTTCATCACCAATGATTAAATCCCTCATCAAAAATTTGCATATACCCTATATAGGATTCCCAAGCCATAAAATACCATATTTAATTTTTAGTAAAATATAGTCCCATATTGAATATTGTTCTCAAAATTTTTAAAATTCATTAACTATTTTTCATGGCCAAAACTGTCGAATATTTAGACATTAATCATAAATTGTACTTTTGTCCAAAAATTCCGAAATTTACAGGGTATACTCCTGTTATATAGATGTACTCCCAATAAAAATTTCATCAATTTTGGAGTTAACCACAAGGAGTTATAAGGGTTTACTTTTAAAATAGTCTTTTCCCATAAAATCCATAACTCTTAATCTATACATCCAAAAATCGCCATCCTTGGACACAATATAGAAAACTCATCAAATTATCATTTCAAATTTTTCCAGAATTTTTGAGGGTCGAAAAATTACGAACCTACAAAAGTATTTTCACCACCATGCGATAATCCACGTAGATGATCATTTCCACAATTTAATAAAGAATGAATAAAAAGGATCATTCACCATGCATGTGGTAATCCATATAGACAAAGTTATTCCAATGTAATAATAAAGAATGGAATAATGAAGAATTCACCATGCATGCGATAGATCACATGCATGTGTTATTCCCAATGTAATAACAAAGAATGGAACCAGTCACGCAGAATCCGTAGATGCATGTGATATTCCAATAGAATAATAAAGAATGGAATAATAATGTAATTCACCATGCATGCGATAGACACGACGAGATAGGTTATTCCGACGTAATAATAAAGAATGGAACCAAAGTCATGCGTAATATGCATGCATGTGATATTCGACGTAATAATAAAGAATGGAACTGAGTCACGCCAGAATCCGCATGCATGTGATATTTCGGCGTAATAATAAAGAATGGAATAATAGAAGAATTTCACCATGTATCAGATTGCGATAGACAAAGTTATTTCAACATAATAATAAGAAATGGAATAACAAAATCTCTCTTCATGAATACGAAAGAAATAATACCCCTTACCTTAGAATAAAGCTGGATACTAGAATAGAGAGGTAGCAGACTTCTCTTCTTCTTTCTCTCTATAATTTCTCTCCATAATAATTGCTCTATAACTTTAGTGAATTGGTGAGAAATGAAGGAAGAATGAGCTTCTATTTATAGGAAAATATAATTTTGATAATTGCACGTTTTGGGGATCAAAATATTATAGTACAATACCTCCAACTTTTCTTTCATTTTTAATTTAGTCCTGCAAGTATTATCAAACTTGCACCACCTCCCCTAATAGTAAATCATGTGAATCAACAGTTAAATCATGTGAAAATAAGAATTACAGTATAATACCTCCATTTTAACTTAGTCATGCAAGTATAATCATTAAAAAATGCCATACTCATAAGATTTCATCACCAATGATCAAATCCCTCATCAAAAATTTGCTTATACCCTATATAGGATTCCCAAGCCATAAAATACCATATTTAAATTTAGCAAAATATAGTCCCATATTGAACATATATTGTTCTCAAAAATTTTAAAATTCATTTACTATTTTTCATATGGCCAAAACTGTCGAATATTTAGACATTTATCATAAATTGTACTTTTGTCCAAATATTCCAAAATTTACAGGGTATACTCCTGTTATATACATGTACTCCCAATAAAAATTTTACTAATTTTGGAGTTAACCACAAGGAGTTATAAGGGTTTACTTTTAAAATAGTCTTTTCCCATAAAATCCATAACTCTTAATCTATACATCCAAAAATCGTCATCTTTAGACACAATATAGAAAACTCATCAAATTATCATTTCAAATTTTTCTAGAATTTTTGAGGGTTAGAAAAATTACGAACCTGCAAAAGTATTTTCACCCGCCATGCGATAACCTACAAAGGATCATTCACCATGCATGTGGTAATCCACATAGACAGGTTATTCCAATAAAATAATAAGGAATGGAATAACAGAAGAATTCACCATGCATGCTATAGATCCGCATGCATGAAGTTATTCCCAATGTAATAACAAAGAATTGAACCAGTCATCCGTAATCCCGATGCATGCAGGATATATTCCAATAAATAATAAAGAATGGAATAACAATGTAATTCACCATGCATGCGATAGACCACGTAGACAAAGTTATTCCGATGGCGAATAATAAAAATGGAACGAGGTCATGCGTAATATGCATGCATGTGATATTCCGGCGTAATAATAAAGAATGGAACTGTGTCATGCGAATCCATAGCATGCACAAGATATTCGACGTAATAATAAAGAATGGAATAATAGAAGAATTTCACCATGTATACGGTACTTCGCATAGACAGGTTATTTCAACATAATAATAAGAAATGGAATAACAAAATCTCTCTTCATGAATACGAAAGAAATAATACCCCTTACCTTAGAATAAAGCTGGATACTAGAATAGAGAGGTAGCAGACTTCTCTTCTTCTTTCTCTCTATAATTTCTCTCCATAATAATTGCTCTATAACTTTAGTGAATTGGTGAGAAATGAAGGAAGAATGAGCTTCTATTTATAGGAAAATATAATTTTGATAATCGCACATTTTGGGGATCAAAATATTACAGTACAATACCTCCAACTTTTCTTTCATTTTAATTTAGTCCCGCAAGTATTATCAAACTTGCACCACCTCCCCTAATAGTAAATCATGTGAATCAATAGTTAAATCATGTGAATCAATAGTTATAATCATGTGAAAATAAGAATTACAAAGATAATACCTCCATTTTTTACTTAGTCATGCAAGTATAATTATTCAAAATGCTATACTCATAAGATTTCATCACCAATGATCAAATCCTCATCAAAAATTTGCATATACCCTATATAGGATTCCCAAGCCATAAAATACCATATTTAAATTTAGCAAAATATAGTCCCATATTGAACATATATTGTTCTCAAAATTTTTAAAATTCATTTACTATTTTTCATATGGCTAACTGCATTTAATATTTAGACATTTATCATAAATTGTACTTTTGTCCAAAAATTCCAAAATTTACAGTGGTATACTCCTATTATATACATGTACTCCCAATAAAAAATTTACTAATTTTGGAGTTAACCACAAGGAGTTATAAGGGTTTACTTTTAAAATAGTCTTTTCCCATAAAATCCATAATTCTTAATCTATACATCCAAAAATCGCCATCTTTAGACACAATATAGAAAACTCATCAAATTATCATTTCAAATTTTTCCAGAATTTTGAGGGTCAGAAAAATTACGAACTCGCAAAAAGTATTTTCACCCGCCATGCGATAATCCACGTAGATAGATCATTTCCACAATTTAATAAGGAATGAATACAAAGGATCATTCACAATGCATGTGGTAATCCACATAGACAAAAGTTATTCAAATGTAATAATAAAGAATGAAATACGAGAAGAATTCACCATGCATGCGATAGATCAAGATGCATGAAAGTTATTCCCAATGTAATAACAAAGAATGGAACCAGTCATGCGTAATCCGTCTGCATGCATGTGATATTCCAATAGAATAATAAAGAATGGAATAACAATGAATTCACCATGCATGCGATAGACCACGAGATAGGTTATTAAATGTAATAATAAAAAAGGAACCGTGTCATGCGTAATATGCACCGGCTGTGATATTCGGTGAGAATAATAAAGAATGGAACTGTGTCATGCGTAATCCGCATGCATGTGATATTTCGACGTAATAATAAAGAATGGAATAATAGAAGAATTTCACCATGTATACAGATTGCGATAGACAAAAGTTATTTCAACATAATAATAAGAAATGGAATAACAAAAGCTCTCTTCATGAATACGAAAGAAATAATACCCCTTACCTTAGAATAAAGCTGGATACTAGAATAGAGAGGTAGCAGACTTCTCTTCTTCTTTCTCTCTATAATTTCTCTCCATAATAATTGCTCTATAACTTTAGTGAATTGGTGAGAAATGAAGGAAGAATGAGCTTCTATTTATAGGAAAATATAATTTTGATAATTGCACGTTTTGGGGATCAAAATATTATAGTACAATACCTCCAACTTTTCTTTCATTTTTAATTTAGTCCTGCAAGTATTATCAAACTTGCACCACCTCCCCTAATAGTAAATCATGTGAATCAATAGTTAAATCATGTGAAAATAAGAATTACAGTATAATACCTCCATTTTTAACTTAGTCATGCAAGTATAATCATTCAAAAATGCCATACTCATAAGATTTCATCACCAATGATCAAATCCCTCATCAAAAATTTGCTTATACCCTATATAGGATTCCCAAGCTATAAAATACCATATTTAAATTTAGCAAAATATAGTCCCATATTGAACATATATTGTTCTCAAAAATTTTAAAATTCATTTACTATTTTTCATATGGCCAAAACTGTCGAATATTTAGACATTTATCATAAATTGTACTTTTGTCCAAATATTCCAAAATTGACAAGGTATACTCCTGTTATATACATGTACTCCCAATAAAAAGTTTACTAATTTTGGAGTTAACCACAAGGAGTTATAAGGGTTTACTTTTAAAATAGTCTTTTCCCATAAAATCCATAACTCTTAATCTATACATCCAAAAATCGTCATCTTTAGACACAATATAGAAAACTCATCAAATTATCATTTCAAATTTTTCTAGAATTTTTGAGGGTTAGAAAAATTACGAACCTGCAAAAGTATTTTCACCCGCCATGCGATAACCTACAAAGGATCATTCACCATGCATGTGGTAATCCACATAGACAGGTTATTCCAACAAAATAATAAGGAATGGAATAATGAAGAATTCACCATGCATGCGATAGATCGCCATGCAGACGTGTTATTCCCAATGAATAACAAAGAATGGAACCAGTCATGCGAATCAAATGCAGATGCAGGATATTCCAATAGAATAATAAAGAATGGAATAACAATGTAATTCACCATGCATGCGATAGACCACGAGACAAAGTTATTCCGATGAATAATAAAAAAGGAACCGGTCATGCGTAATATGCATGCATGTGATATTAAGCTGAATAATAAAGAATGGAACCAGTCATGCGTAATCCAGATGCACGAGGATATTCAGCGAGTAATAATAAAGAATGGAATAATAGAAGAATTTCACCATGTATACTAGATTACGCGACAGGCAAAGTTATTTCAACATAATAATAAGAAATGGAATAACAAAATCTCTCTTCATGAATACTGAAAGAAATAATACCCCTTACCTTAGAATAAAGTTTGGATACTAGAATAGAGAGGTAGCGAGACTTCTCTTCTTCTTTTCTCTCTATAATTTCTCTCCATAATAATTGCTCTATAACTTTAGTGAATTGGTGAGAAATGAAGGAAGAATGAGCTTCTATTTATAAGAAAATATAATTTTGATAATCGCACATTTTGGGGATCAAAATATTACAAAGACAATACCTCCAACTTTTCTTTCATTTTTAATTTAGTCCCGCAAGTATTATCAAACTTGCACCACCTCCCCTAATAGTAAATCATGTGAATCAATAGTTAAATCATGTGAAAAAATAGTTATAATCATGTGAAAATAAGAATTACAGAGTATAATACCTCCATTTTTAACTTAGTCATTCAAGTATAATCATTCAAAAATGCCATACTCATAAGATTTCATCACCAATGATCAAATCCCTCATCAAAAATTTGCATATACCCTATATAGGATTCCCAAGCCATAAAATACCATATTTAAATTTAGCAAAATATAGTCCCATATTGAACATATATTGTTCTCAAAAATTTTAAAATTCATTTACTATTTTTCATATGGCCAAAACTGTCGAATATTTAGACATTTATCATAAATTGTACCTTTGTCCAAAAATTTCAAAATTTACAGGGTATACTCCTATTATATACATGTACTCCCAATAAAAATTTTACTAATTTTGGAGTTAACCACAAGGAGTTATAAGGGTTTACTTTTTAAAATAGTCTTTTCCCATAAAATCCATAACTCTTAATCTATACATCAAAAAAATCGCCATCTTTAGACACAATATAGAAAACTCATCAAATTATCATTTCAAATTTTTCCAGAATTTTGAGGGTCGAGAAAAATTACGAACCTCGCAAAAGTATTTTCACCGCCATGCGATAATCCACGTATATAGATCATTTCCAAAATTTAATAAGGAATGAATACAAAGGATCATTCACCATGCATGTGGTAATCCACATAGGCAAAGTTATTCAAGAGAATAATAAAGAATGGAATAATGAAGAATTCACCATGCATGCGATAGATCAGATGCATGAGTTATTCAGCAATGAATAACAAAGAATGGAACCAAGTCATGCGAATCAAATGCAGACGAGGATATTCCAATAGAATAATAAAGAATGGAATAACAACGAATTCACCATGCATGCGATAGACCACGAGACAAAGTTATTCGGCGTGAATAATAAAAAAGGAACGTGTCATGCGTAATATGCATGCATGGATATTCCGCGTAATAATAAAGAATGGAACCAGGTCATGCGTAATCCGCACAGACAGGATATTCTGACAGAATAATAAAGAATGGAATAATAGAAGAATTTCACCATGTATACGGTACTTCGCATAGACAAGTTATTTTCACCATAATAATAAGAAATGGAATAACAAAATCTCTCTTCATGAATCCGAAAGAAATAATACCCCTTACCTTAGAATAAAGCTGGATACTAGAATAGAGAGGTAGCAGACTTCTCTTCTTCTTTCTCTCTATAATTTCTCTCCATAATAATTGCTCTATAACTTTAGTGAATTGGTGAGAAATGAAGGAAGAATGAGCTTCTATTTATAAGAAAATATAATTTTGATAATCGCACATTTTGGGGATCAAAATATTACAGTACAATACCTCCAACTTTTCTTTCATTTTTAATTTAGTCCTGCAAGTATTATCAAACTTGCACCACCTCCCCTAATAGTAAATCATGTGAATCAATAGTTAAATCATGTGAAAAAATAGTTATAATCATGTGAAAATAAGAATTACAGTATAATACCTCCATTTTTAACTTAGTCATGCAAGTATAATCATTCAAAATGCCATACTCATAAGATTTCATCACCAATGATCAAATCCTCATCAAAATTTGCATATACCCTATATAGGATTCCCAAGTCATAAAATACCATATTTAAATTTAGCAAAATATAGTCCCATATTGAACATATATTGTTCTCAAAAATTTTAAAATTCATTTACTATTTTCATATGGCCAAAAGCGTCGAATATTTAGACATTTATCATAAATTGTACCTTTGTCCAAAAATTTCAAAATTTACAGGGTATACTCCTATTATATACATGTACTCCCAATAAAAATTTTACTAATTTTGGAGTTAACCACAAGGAGTTATAAGGGTTTACTTTTAAAATAGTCTTTTCCCATAAAATCCATAACTCTTAATCTATACATCAAAAAATCGCCATCTTTAGACACAATATAGAAAACTCATCAAATTATCATTTCAAATTTTTCCGAATTTTTGAGAGGGTCGGAAAAATTACGAACCCGCAAAAGTATTTTCACACCGCCATGCGATAATCCACGATATAGATCATTTCCAAAATTTAATAAGGAATGAATACAAAGGATCATTCACCATGCATGTGGTAATCCACATAGACAAAGTTATTCAAGAGAATAATAAAGAATGGAATAATGAAGAATCACACCATGCATGCGATAGATCCGCAGCATGCATGAGTTATTCCCAAGCGAATAACAAAGAATGGAACCAGTCATGCGTAATCCGATGCATGATGACGGATATTCCAATAGAATAATAAAGAATGGAATAACAACAGAATTCACCATGCATGCGATAGACCACAGAGACAGGATATTCTGACAGAATAATAAAGAATGGAACCAGGTCATGCGTAATCCGCAGAGACAGGATATTCTGACAGAATAATAAAGAATGGAATAATAGAAGAATTTCACCATGTATACGGTACTTCGCATAGACATGTTATTTCAACATAATAATAAGAAATGGAATAACAAAAGCTCTCTTCATGAATACGAAAGAAATAATACCCCTTACCTTAGAATAAAGCTGGATACTAGAATAGAGAGGTAGCAGACTTCTCTTCTTCTTTCTCTCTATAATTTCTCTCCATAATAATTGCTCTATAACTTTAGTGAATTGGTGAGAAATGAAGGAAGAATGAGCTTCTATTTATAAGAAAATATAATTTTGATAATCGCACATTTTGGGGATCAAAATATTACAGTACAATACCTCCAACTTTTCTTTCATTTTTAATTTAGTCCTGCAAGTATTATCAAACTTGCACCACCTCCCCTAATAGTAAATCATGTGAATCAATAGTTAAATCATGTGAAAAAATAGTTATAATCATGTGAAAATAAGAATTACAGTATAATACCTCCATTTTTAACTTAGTCATTCAAGTATAATCATTCAAAAATGCCATACTCATAAGATTTCATCACCAATGATCAAATCCCTCATCAAAAATTTGCATATACCCTATATAGGATTCCCAAGCCATAAAATACCATATTTAAATTTAGCAAAATATAGTCCCATATTGAACATATATTGTTCTCAAAAATTTTAAAATTCATTTACTATTTTTCATATGGCCAAAACTGTCGAATATTTAGACATTTATCATAAATTGTACCTTTGTCCAAAAATTTCAAAATTTACAGGGTATACTCCTATTATATACATGTACTCCCAATAAAAATTTTACTAATTTTGGAGTTAACCACAAGGAGTTATAAGGGTTTACTTTTAAAATAGTCTTTTCCCATAAAATCCATAACTCTTAATCTATACATCAAAAAATCGCCATCTTTAGACACAATATAGAAAACTCATCAAATTATCATTTCAAATTTTTCCAGAATTTTTGAGGGTCAGAAAAATTACGAACCTGCAAAAGTATTTTCACCCGCCATGCGATAATCCACGTATATAGATCATTTCCAAAATTTAATAAGGAATGAATACAAAGGATCATTCACCATGCATGTGGTAATCCACATAGACAGGTTATTCCAAGAGAATAATAAAGAATGGAATAACAGAAGAATTCACCATGCATGCGATAGATCAGCATGCATGAGTTATTCCCAACGAGAATAACAAAGAATGGAACCAAAGTCATGCGTAATCCAAATGCAGATGAGGATATTCCAATAGAATAATAAAGAATGGAATAACAATGTAATTCACCATGCATGCGATAGACCACGAGAGCAAAGTTATTCCGGCTGAATAATAAAAAAAAGGAACCGAGGTCATGCGTAATATGCATGCATGTGATATTCCAAACGTGAATAATAAAGAATGGAATCCGAGGTCATGCGTAATCCATGCAGACGGGATATATTCTACGAGAATAATAAAGAATGGAATAATAGAAGAATTTCACCATGTATACGGTGATTGCTGACATGAAAAGTTATTTCAACATAATAATAAGAAATGGAATAACAAAATCTCTCTTCATGAATCTGAAAAGAAATAATACCCCTTACCTTAGAATAAAAGTGGATACTAGAATAGAGAGGTAGCAGACTTTCTTCTTCTTTCTCTCTATAATTTCTCTCCATAATAATTGCTCTATAACTTTAGTGAATTGGTGAGAAATGAAGGAAGAATGAGCTTCTATTTATAAGAAAATATAATTTTGATAATCGCACATTTTGGGGATCAAAATATTACAAAGACAATACCTCCAACTTTTCTTTCATTTTTAATTTAGTCCCGCAAGTATTATCAAACTTGCACCACCTCCCCTAATAGTAAATCATGTGAATCAATAGTTAAATCATGTGAAAAATAGTTATAATCATGTGAAAATAAGAATTACAAGATAATACCTCCATTTTAACTTAGTCATGCAAGTATAATCATTCAAAATGCCATACTCATAAGATTTCATCACCAATGATCAAATCCCTCATCAAAAATTTATATATACCCTATATAGGATTCCCAAGTCATAAAATACCATATTTAAATTTAGCAAAATATAGTCCCATATTGAACATATATTGTTCTCAAAAATTTTAAAATTCATTTACTATTTTTCATATGGCCAAAAGCGTCGAATATTTAGACATTTATCATAAATTGTACCTTTGTCCAAAAATTTCAAAATTTACAGGGTATACTCCTATTATATACATGTACTCCCAATAAAAATTTTACTAATTTTGGAGTTAACCACAAGGAGTTATAAGGGTTTACTTTTAAAATAGTCTTTTCCCATAAAATCCATAACTCTTAATCTATACATCAAAAAATCGCCATCTTTAGACACAATATAGAAAACTCATCAAATTATCATTTCAAATTTTTCCAGAATTTTTGAGGGTCAGAAAAATTACGAACCTGCAAAAGTATTTTCACCGCCATGCGATAATCCACGATATATAGATCATTTCCAAAATTTAATAAGGAATGAATACAAAGGATCATTCACCATGCATGTGGTAATCCACATAGACAAAGTTATTCCAAGAGAATAATAAAGAATGGAATAATGAAGAATTCACCATGCATGCGATAGATCAAGATGCAGACGAGTTATTCCCAGCGTAATAACAAAGAATGGAACCCGGTCATGCGTAATCAAATGACAGACATGAGGATATTCCAATAGAATAATAAAGAATGGAATAACAATGAATTCACCATGCATGCGATAGACCACGAGAGGCAGGATATTACGGCGAATAATAAAGAATGGAACCGGTCATGCGTAATCCGCAGAGATGCAGGATATTTACGTGAGAATAATAAAGAATGGAATAATAGAAGAATTTCACCATGTATATCAGATTGGCATAGACATGTTATTTCAACATAATAATAAGAAATGGAATAACAAAAGCTCTCTTCATGAATCTGAAAGAAATAATACCCCTTACCTTAGAATAAAGTCGATACTAGAATAGAGAGGTAGCGAGACTTTCTTCTTCTTTCTCTCTATAATTTCTCTCCATAATAATTGCTCTATAACTTTAGTGAATTGGTGAGAAATGAAGGAAGAATGAGCTTCTATTTATAAGAAAATATAATTTTGATAATCGCACATTTTGGGGATCAAAATATTACAAAGACAATACCTCCAACTTTTCTTTCATTTTTAATTTAGTCCCGCAAGTATTATCAAACTTGCACCACCTCCCTAATAGTAAATCATGTGAATCAATAGTTAAATCATGTGAAAAAATAGTTATAATCATGTGAAAATAAGAATTACAATTATAATACCTCCATTTTTAACTTAGTCATTCAAGTATAATCATTCAAAATGCTATACTCATAAGATTTCATCACCAATGATCAAATCCCTCATCAAAAAAATTTGCATATACCCTATATAGGATTCCCAAGCCATAAAATACCATATTTAAATTTAGCAAAATATAGTCCCATATTGAACATATATTGTTCTCAAAAATTTTAAAATTCATTTACTATTTTTCATATGGCCAAAATCATTCGAATATTTAGACATTTATCATAAATTGTACCTTTGTCCAAAAATTTCAAAATTTCTGTGGTATACTCCTATTATATACATGTACTCCCAATAAAAATTTTACTAATTTTGGAGTTAACCACAAGGAGTTATAAGGGTTTACTTTTAAAATAGTCTTTTCCCATAAAATCCATAACTCTTAATCTATACATCAAAAATCGCCATCTTTAGACACAATATAGAAAACTCATCAAATTATCATTTCAAATTTTTCCGAATTTTTGAGGGTCGAGAAAAATTACGAACCCGCAAAAGTATTTTCACCGCCATGCGATAATCCACGTATATAGATCATTTCCAAAATTTAATAAGGAATGAATACAAAGGATCATTCACCATGCATGTGGTAATCCACATAAGACAAAGTTATTCCAAGAGAATAATAAAGAATGGAATAATGAAGAATTCACCATGCATGCGATAGATCAAGATGCATGACGAGTTATTCCCAATGAATAACAAAGAATGGAACCAGTCATGCGTAATCAAATGCAGACAGGATATTCCAATAGAATAATAAAGAATGGAATAACAATGTAATTCACCATGCATGCGATAGACCACGTAGAGACAAAGTTATTCGAGCGAATAATAAAAAAAAAGGAACCAGTCATGCGTAATATGCATGCATGAGGATATTCCGGCTGCGAATAATAAAGAATGGAACCGGTCATGCGTAATCCGCATGCATGTGATATTCTCGGACGTAATAATAAAGAATGGAATAATAGAAGAATTTCACCATGTATACGGTACCAGACAGACAAAGTTATTTCAACATAATAATAAGAAATGGAATAACAAAATCTCTCTTCATGAATCTGAAAGAAATAATACCCCTTACCTTAGAATAAAAGTTGGATACTAGAAGAATAGAGGTAGCAGACTTCTCTTCTTCTTTCTCTCAATAATTTCTCTCCATAATAATTGCTCTATAACTTTAGTGAATTGGTGAGAAATGAAGGAAGAATGAGCTTCTATTTATAAGAAAATATAATTTTGATAATCGCACATTTTGGGGATCAAAATATTACAGTACAATACCTCCAACTTTTCTTTCATTTTTAATTTAGTCCTGCAAGTATTATCAAACTTGCACCACCTCCCCTAATAGTAAATCATGTGAATCAATAGTTAAATCATGTGAAAAAATAGTTATAATCATGTGAAAATAAGAATTACAGTATAATACCTCCATTTTTAACTTAGTCATGCAAGTATAATCATTCAAAAATGCCATACTCATAAGATTTCATCACCAATGATCAAATCCCTCATCAAAAATTTGCATATACCCTATATAGGATTCCCAAGTCATAAAATACCATATTTAAATTTAGCAAAATATAGTCCCATATTGAACATATATTGTTCTCAAAAATTTTAAAATTCATTTACTATTTTTCATATGGCCAAAACTGTCGAATATTTAGACATTTATCATAAATTGTACCTTTGTCCAAAAATTTCAAAATTTACAGGGTATACTCCTATTATATACATGTACTCCCAATAAAAATTTTACTAATTTTGGAGTTAACCACAAGGAGTTATAAGGGTTTACTTTTAAAATAGTCTTTTCCCATAAAATCCATAACTCTTAATCTATACATCAAAAAATCGCCATCTTTAGACACAATATAGAAAACTCATCAAATTATCATTTCAAATTTTTCCAGAATTTTTGAGGGTCAGAAAAATTACGAACTCAGAAAAGTATTTTCACCGCCATGCGATAATCCACGTAGATAGATCATTTCCACAATTTAATAAGGAATGAATACAAAGGATCATTCACCATGCATGTGGTAATCCACATAGACAGGTTATTCCAACAGAATAATAAAGAATGGAATAACAGAAGAATTCACCATGCATGCGATAGAGCCTTATGCAGAAAAGTTATTCCCAACAGAATAACAAAGAATGGAACCAGGTCATGCGTAATCCGTACAGACAGGATATTCCAATAGAATAATAAAGAATGGAATAACAACAGAATTCACCATGCATGCGATAGACCACACGAGACAGGATATTACAGCGTAATAATAAAAGCGGAACAGTCATGCGAATCCGCAGAGATGAGATATTCGACGAGAATAATAAAGAATGGAATAATAGAAGAATTTCACCATGTATACGGTGATTGCGATAGACATGTTATTTCAACATAATAATAAGAAATGGAATAACAAAAGCTCTCTTCATGAATCTGAAAGAAATAATACCCCTTACCTTAGAATAAAAGTGGATACTAGAATAGAGAGGTAGAGACTTTCTTCTTCTTTCTCTCTATAATTTCTCTCCATAATAATTGCTCTATAACTTTAGTGAATTGGTGAGAAATGAAGGAAGAATGAGCTTCTATTTATAGGAAAATATAATTTTGATAATCGCACATTTTGGGGATCAAAATATTACAGTACAATACCTCCAACTTTTCTTTCATTTTTAATTTAGTCCTGCAAGTATTATCAAACTTGCACCACCTCCCCTAATAGTAAATCATGTGAATCAATAGTTAAATCATGTGAATCAATAGTTATAATCATGTGAAAATAAGAATTACAGTATAATACCTCCATTTTTAACTTAGTCATGCAAGTATAATCATTCAAAAATGCCAAACTCATAAGATTTCATCACCAATGATCAAATCCCTCATAAAAAATTTGCTTATACCCTATATAGGATTTCCAAGCCATAAAATACCATATTTAAATTTAGCAAAATATAGTCCCACATTGAACATATATTGTTCTCAAAAATTTTAAAATTCATTTACTATTTTTCATATGGCCAAAACTGTCGAATATTTAGACATTTATCATAAATTGTACTTTTGTCCAAAAATTCCAAAATTTATAGGGTATACTCCTGTTATATACATGTACTCATAATAAAAATTTTACTAATTTTGGAGTTAACCACAAGAAGTTATAAGGGTTTACTTTTAAAATAGTCTTTTCCCATAAAATCCATAACTCTTAATCTATACATCCAAAAATCGCCATCATTAGACACAATATAGAAAACTCATCAAATTATCATTTCAAATTTTTCCGAATTTTTGAGGTCGGAAAAATTACGAACCCGCAAAAAGTATTTTCACCGCCATGCGATAATCCACGAGATAGATCATTTCCAAAATTTAATAAGAAATGAATACAAAGGATCATTCACCATGCATGTGGTAATCCACATAGACAGGTTATTCCAACAGAATAATAAAGAATGGAATAACAGAAGAATTCACCATGCATGCGATAGACCAGCACAAACAAAAGTTATTCCCAATGTAATAACAAAGAATGGAACCAGTCATGCGTAATCAAATGCATGCGGGATATTCCAATAGAATAATAAAGAATGGAATAACAAATGAATTCACCATGCTTGCGATAGACCACGAGAGGCAAAGTTATTCGATGCGAATAATAAAAAAATGGAACCAGTCATGCGTAATATGCATGACGAGGATATTTCGACGAATAATAAAGAATGGAACCAGTCATGCGTAATCCGCCTGAGCACGGGATATTCTCAGCGTAATAATAAAGAATGGAATAATAGAAGAATTTCACCATGTATACGGTGCCAGATAGACAGTTATTTTAACATAATAATAAGAAATGGAATAACAAAATCTCTCTTCATGAATACGAAAGAGAAATAATACCCCTTACCTTAGAATAAAAGTGGATACTAGAATAGAGAGGTAGCAGAGACTTTCTTCTTCTTTCTCTCTATAATTTCTCTCCATAATAATTGCTCTATAACTTTAGTGAATTGGTGAGAAATGAAGGAAGAATGAGCTTCTATTTATAGGAAAATATAATTTTGATAATTGCACGTTTTGGGGATCAAAATATTACAGTACAATACCTCCAACTTTTCTTTCATTTTTAATTTAGTCCTGCAAGTATTATCAAACTTGCACCACCTCCCCTAATAGTAAATCATGTGAATCAATAGTTAAATCATGTGAATCAATAGTTATAATCATGTGAAAATAAGAATTACAGTATAATACCTCCATTTTTAACTTAGTCATGCAAGTATAATTATTCAAAAATGCAATACTCATAAGATTTCATCGCCAATGATCAAATCCCTCATCAAAAATTTGCATATACCTTATATAGGATTCCCAAGCCATAAAATACCATATTTAAATTTAGCAAAATATAGTCCCATATTGAACATATATTGTTCTCAAAATTTTTAAAATTCATTTACTATTTTTCATATGGCCAAAACTGTCGAATATTTAGACATTTATCATAAATTGTACCTTTGTCCAAAAATTCCAAAATTTATGAGGTATACTCTATTATATATACATGTACTCCCAATAAAAATTTTACTAATTTTGGAGTTAACCACAAGGAGTTATAAGGGTTTACTTTTAAAATAGTCTTTTCCCATAAAATCCATAATTCTTAATCTATACATCCAAAAATCGCCATCTTTAGACACAATATAGAAAACTCATCAAATTATCATTTCAAATTTTTCCGAAATTTTTGAGGGTCGGAAAAATTACGAACACGTAAAAGTATTTTCACCACCATACGATAATCCACGTAGATAGATCATTTCCACAATTTAATAAGGAATGAATACAAAGGATCATTCACCATGCATGTGGTAATCCACATAGGCGAGTTATTCCAACGAATAATAAAGAATGGAATAATGAGAAGAATTCACCATGCATGCGATAGACCGCATGCATGATGAGTTATTCCCAACAGAATAACAAAGAATGGAACCAGGTCATGCGTAATCCGTACAGACAGGATATTCCAATAGAATAATAAAGAATGGAATAACAACAGAATTCACCATGCATGCGATAGACCACGAGAGGCGGAGTTATTAAATGAATAATAATAAAAAAAAGGAACCGGTCATGCGTAATATGCATGCATGGATATTAAACGGAGAATAATAAAGAATGGAACCGAAGTCATGCGTAATCCAGATGAGATGAGGATATTACGACGAGAATAATAAAGAATGGAATAATAGAAGAATTTCACCATGTATACGGATTGCCGCATACAAAAGTTATTTCAACATAATAATAAGAAATGGAATAACAAAATCTCTCTTCATGAATCTGAAAGAAATAATACCCCTTACCTTAGAATAAAAGTGGATACTAGAATAGAGAGGTAGCGAGACTTCTCTTCTTCTTTCTCTCAATAATTTCTCTCCATAATAATTGCTCTATAACTTTAGTGAATTGGTGAGAAATGAAGGAAGAATGAGCTTCTATTTATAAGAAAATATAATTTTGATAATCGCACATTTTGGGGATCAAAATATTACGAAGACAATACCTCCAACTTTTCTTTCATTTTTAATTTAGTCCGCAAGTATTATCAAACTTGCACCACCTCCCCTAATAGTAAATCATGTGAATCAATAGTTAAATCATGTGAATCAATAGTTATAATCATGTGAAAATAAGAATTACAATTATAATACCTCCATTTTTAACTTAGTCATGCAAGTATAATTATTCAAAAATGCCATACTCATAAGATTTCATCGCCAATGATCAAATCCCTCATCAAAAATTTGCATATACCTTATATAGGATTCCCAAGCCATAAAATACCATATTTAAATTTAGCAAAATATAGTCCCATATTGAACATATATTGTTCTCAAAATTTTTAAAATTCATTTACTATTTTTCATATGGCCAAAATTGTCGAATATTTAGACATTTATCATAAATTGTACCTTTGTCCAAAAATTCCAAAATTTACAGGGTATACTCCTATTATATATACATGTACTCCCAATAAAAATTTTACTAATTTTGGAGTTAACCACAAGGAGTTATAAGGGTTTACTTTTAAAATAGTCTTTTCCCATAAAATCCA
Organism: Panax ginseng; assembly: GCA_020205605.1. Taxonomy (NCBI): domain Eukaryota; kingdom Viridiplantae; phylum Streptophyta; class Magnoliopsida; order Apiales; family Araliaceae; genus Panax; species Panax ginseng. The sequence continues at coordinate 48,898,883 of CM035133.1, forward strand.
TAATTCTTAATCTATACATCCAAAAATCGCCATCTTTAGACACAATATAGAAAACTCATCAAATTATCATTTCAAATTTTTCCAGAATTTTTGAGGGTCAGAAAAATTACGAACCTGTAAAAGTATTTTCACCCGCCATGCGATAATCCACGTAGATAGATCATTTCCACAATTTAATAAGGAATGAATACAAAGGATCATTCACCATGCATGTGGTAATCCACATAGACAGGTTATTCCAACAGAATAATAAAGAATGGAATAACAGAAGAATTCACCATGCATGCGATAGGCCCTTGCAGACACGAGTTATTCCCAATGAATAACAAAGAATGGAACCAGGTCATGCGTAATCCGTACAGACAGGATATTCCAATAGAATAATAAAGAATGGAATAACAACAGAATTCACCATGCATGCGATAGACCACGAGAGACGGAGTTATTCGGCGATGGAATAATAAAAAAAAGGAACCAGGTCATGCGTAATATGCACAGAGCGTGATATTAAAGCAGAATAATAAAGAATGGAACCAGGTCATGCGTAATCCGCACAGACAGGATATTCTGACAGTATAATAAAGAATGGTATAATAGAAGAATTTCACCATGTATATACGGACTTGCCAGATAGACAAAGTTATTTCAACATAATAATAAGAAATGGAATAACAAAATCTCTCTTCATGAATACGAAAGAAATAATACCCCTTACCTTAGAATAAAGCTGGATACTAGAATAGAGAGGTAGCAGACTTCTCTTCTTCTTTCTCTCAATAATTTCTCTCCATAATAATTGCTCTATAACTTTAGTGAATTGGTGAGAAATGAAGGAAGAATGAGCTTCTATTTATAAGAAAATATAATTTTGATAATCGCACATTTTGGGGATCAAAATATTACAGTACAATACCTCCAACTTTTCTTTCATTTTTAATTTAGTCCTGCAAGTATTATCAAACTTGCACCACCTCCCCTAATAGTAAATCATGTGAATCAATAGTTAAATCATGTGAAAAAATAGTTATAATCATGTGAAAATAAGAATTACAGTATAATACCTCCATTTTTAATTTAGTCATGCAAGTATAATCATTCAAAAATGCCATACTCATAAGATTTCATCACCAATGATCAAATCCCTCATCAAAAATTTGCATATACCCTATATAGGATTCCCAAGCCATAAAATACCATATTTAAATTTAGCAAAATATAGTCCCATATTGAACATATATTGTTCTCAAAAATTTTAAAATTCATTTACTATTTTTCATATGGCCAAAACTGTCGAATATTTAGACATTTATCATAAATTGTACCTTTGTCCAAAAATTTCAAAATTTACAGGGTATACTCCTATTATATACATGTACTCCCAATAAAAATTTTACTAATTTTGGAGTTAACCACAAGGAGTTATAAGGGTTTACTTTTAAAATAGTCTTTTCCCATAAAATCCATAACTCTTAATCTATACATCAAAAAATCGCCATCTTTAGACACAATATAGAAAACTCATCAAATTATCATTTCAAAATTTTTCCGAGAATTTTTGAGGTCGAGGAAAAATTACGAACTCTGCAAAAGTATTTTCACCCGCCATGCGATAATCCACGTATATAGATCATTTCCAAAATTTAATAAGGAATGAATACAAAGGATCATTCACCATGCATGTGGTAATCCACATAGACAGGTTATTCCAAGAGAATAATAAAGAATGGAATAACAGAAGAATTCACCATGCATGCGATAAGATCTTATGCATAAAAGTTATTCCCAATGTAATAACAAAGAATGGAACCAGTCATGCGTAATCCAAATGCATGAGGATATTCCAATAGAATAATAAAGAATGGAATAACAACAGAATTCACCATGCATGCGATAGACAACAGAGACAGGATATTCCGACAGAATAATAAAGAATGGAACCAGGTCATGCGTAATCCGCACAGACAGGATATTCTGACAGAATAATAAAGAATGGAATAATAGAAGAATTTCACCATGTATACGGTACTTCGCATAGACATGTTATTTCAACATAATAATAAGAAATGGAATAACAAAAGCTCTCTTCATGAATACGAAAGAAATAATACCCCTTACCTTAGAATAAAGCTGGATACTAGAATAGAGAGGTAGCAGACTTCTCTTCTTCTTTCTCTCTATAATATCTCTCCATAATAATTGCTCTATAACTTTAGTGAATTGGTGAGAAATGAAGGAAGAATGAGCTTCTATTTATAGGAAAATATAATTTTGATAATCGCACATTTTGGGGATCAAAATATTACAGTACAATACCTCCAACTTTTCTTTCATTTTTAATTTAGTCCTGCAAGTATTATCAAACTTGCACCACCTTCCCTAATAGTAAATCATGTGAATCAATAGTTAAATCATGTGAATCAATAGTTATAATCATGTGAAAATAAGAATTACAAGTATAATACCTCCATTTTTAACTTAGTCATGCAAGTATAATTATTCAAAAATGCCATACTCATAAGATTTCATCACCAATGATCAAATCCCTCATCAAAAATTTACATATACCCTATATAGGATTCCCAAGCCATAAAATACCATATTTAAATTTAGCAAAATATAGTCCCATATTGAACATATATTGTTCTCAAAAATTTTAAAATTCATTTACTATTTTTCATATGGCCAAAAGCCGTCGAATATTTAGACATTTATCATAAATTGTACCTTTGTCCAAAAATTTCAAAATTTGAGGTATACTCTGTTATATACATGTACTCCCAATAAAAATTTTACTAATTTTGGAGTTAACCACAAGAAGTTATAAGGGTGTACTTTCAAAATAGTCTTTTCCCATAAAATCCATAACTCTTAATCTATAAATCCAAAAATCGCCATCTTTAGACACAATATAGAAAACTCATCAAATTATCATTTCAAATTTTTCCGAGAATTTTTGAGGGTCGAAAAATTACGAACTGCAAAAGTATTTTCACACCGCCACGATAATCCACGTAGATAGATCATTTCCACAATTTAATAAGGAATGAATACAAAGGATCATTCACCATGCATGTGGTAATCCACATAGGCGAGTTATTCCAATGCAAGAATAATAAAGAATGGAATAATGAAGAATTCACCATGCATGCGATAGACCCTTGCGAGATGAGTTATTTCCCAATGGAATAACAAAGAATGGAACCAGTCATGCGTAATCAAATGCTGAACGAGGATATTCCAATAGAATAATAAAGAATGGAATAACAATGTAATTCATCATGCTTGCGATAGACCACAGACAAAGAGTTATTAAAGCGAATAATAAAAAAAATGGATCCAGTCATGCGTAATATACGCATGCACAGGATATTACGACGTAATAATAAAGAATGGAACAGTCGTGCGTAATCCTTACAGATAGGATATTCGACGAATAATAAAGAATGGAATAATAGAAGAATTTCACCATGTATACGGTGACTTCGCATGACAAAAGTTATTTCAACATAATAATAAGAAATGGAATAACAAAATCTCTTCATGAATCTGAAAGAAATAATACCCCTTACCTTAGAATAAAGTCGATACTAGAATAGAGGTAGCAGACTTTCTTCTTCTTTCTCTCTATAATTTCTCTCCATAATAATTGCTCTATAACTTTAGTGAATTGGTGAGAAATGAAGGAAGAATGAGCTTCTATTTATAGGAAAATATAATTTTGATAATTGCACGTTTTGGGGATCAAAATATTAAAGACAATACCTCCAACTTTTCTTTCATTTTTAATTTAGTCCTGCAAGTATGATCAAACTTGCACCACCTCCCTAATAGTAAATCATGTGAATCAATAGTTAAATCATGTGAATCAATAGTTATAATCATGTGAAAATAAGAATTACAATTATAATACCTCCATTTTAACTTAGTCATGCAAGTATAATTATTCAAAATGCCATACTCATAAGATTTCATCGCCAATGATCAAATCCCACATCAAAATTTGCATATACCCTATATAGGATTCCCAAGCCATAAAATACCATATTTAAATTTAGCAAAATATAGTCCCATATTGAACATATATTGTTCTCAAAATTTTTAAAATTCATTTACTATTTTTCATATGGCCAAAATCGCCGAATATTTAGACATTTATCATAAATTGTACCTTTGTCCAAAAATTCCAAAATTTACAGGTATACTCCTGTTATATACATGTACTCCCAATATAAAATTTTACTAATTTTGGAGTTAACCACAAGGAGTTATAAGGGTTTACTTTTAAAATAGTCTTTTCTCATAAAATCCATAACTCTTAATCTATACATCCAAAAATCGCCATCATTAGACACAATATAGAAAACTCATCAAATTATCATTTCAAATTTTTCCGAGAATTTTTTGGGTCGAGAAAAATTACGAACCCGCAAAAGTATTTTCACCGCCATGCGATAATCCACGTAGATAGATCATTTCCAAAATTTAATAAGAAATGAATACAAAGGATCATTCACCATGCATGTGGTAATCCACATAGACAGGTTATTCCAACAGAATAATAAAGAATGGAATAATGAAGAATTCACCATGCATGCGATAGGCCAAATGCAGACGGAGTTATTCCCAATGTAATAACAAAGAATGGAACCAGGTCATGCGTAATCCGTACAGACAGGATATTCCAATAGAATAATAAAGAATGGAATAACAACAGAATTCACCATGCTTGCGATAGACCACGAGAGCGAGTTATTAAGCGAATAATAAAAAAATGGATCCGGTCATCGCGTAATATGCATGCAGACGAGGATATTACGACGAATAATAAAGAATGGAACCGGTCATGCGTAATCAAGACAGATAGGATATTACGACGAATAATAAAGAATGGAATAATAGAAGAATTTCACCATGTATACGGTGCTTAGCATGAGCAGAGTTATTTCAACATAATAATAAGAAATGGAATAACAAAATCTCTCTTCATGAATACGAAAGAAATAATACCCCTTAACTTAAAATAAAGCTGGATACTAGAATAGAGAGGTAGCAGACTTCTCTTCTTCTTTCTCTCTATAATTTCTCTCCATAATAATTGCTCTATAATTTTAGTGAATTGGTGAGAAATGAAGGAAGAATGAGCTTCTATTTATAGGAAAATATAATTTTGATAATTGCACGTTTTGGGGATCAAAATATTACAGTACAATACCTCCAACTTTTCTTTCATTTTTAATTTAGTCCTGCAAGTATTATCAAACTTGCACCACCTCCCCTAATAGTAAATCATGTGAATCAATAGTTAAATCATGTGAATCAATAGTTATAATCATGTGAAAATAAGAATTACAGTATAATACCTCCATTTTTAACTTAGTCATGCAAGTATAATTATTCAAAAATGCCATACTCATAAGATTTCATCACCAATGATCAAATCCCTCATCAAAAATTTGCATATACCCTATATAGGATTCCCAAGCCATAAAATACCATATTTAAATTTAGCAAAATATAGTCCCATATTGAACATATATTGTTCTCAAAAATTTTAAAATTCATTTACTATTTTTCATATGGCCAAAACTGTCGAATATTTAGACATTTATCATAAATTGTACCTTTGTCCAAAAATTCCAAAATTTACAGGGTATACTCCTATTATATACATGTACTCCCAATAAAAATTTTACTAATTTTGGAGTTAACCACAAGGAGTTATAAGGGTTTACTTTTAAAATAGTCTTTTCCCATAAAATCCATAACTCTTAATCTATACATCCAAAAATCGCCATCTTTAGACACAATATAGAAAACTCATCAAATTATCATTTCAAATTTTTCCAGAATTTTTGAGGTCGAGAAAAATTACGAACACTGCAAAAAAGTATTTTCACCGCCATGCGATAATCCACGATATATAGATCATTTCCAAAATTTAATAAGGAATGAATACAAAGGATCATTCACCATGCATGTGGTAATCCACATAGACAAAGTTATTCAAGAGAATAATAAAGAATGGAATAATGGAAGAATTCACCATGCATGCGATAGGCCATGACAGACGGGTTATTCCCAATGAGAATAACAAAGAATAGAACCGGTCATGCGTAATCCAAATGCAGACATGGATATTCCAATAGAATAATAAAGAATGGAATAACAACAGAATTCACCATGCATGCGATAGACCACAAAGACAGGATATTCCGACAGAATAATAAAGAATGGAACCAGGTCATGCGTAATCCGCACAGACAGGATATTCTGACAGAATAATAAAGAATGGAATAATAGAAGAATTTCACCATGTATACGGTACTTCGCATAGACAGGTTATTTCAACATAATAATAAGAAATGGAATAACAAAATCTCTCTTCATGAATACGAAAGAAATAATACCCCTTACCTTAGAATAAAGATGGATACTAGAATAGAGAGGTAGCAGACTTCTCTTCTTCTTTCTCTCTATAATTTCTCTCCATAATAATTGCTCTATAACTTTAGTGAATTGGTGAGAAATGAAGGAAGAATGAGCTTCTATTTATAGGAAAATATAATTTTGATAATCGCACATTTTGGGGATCAAAATATTACAGTACAATACCTCCAACTTTTCTTTCATTTTTAATTTAGTCCTGCAAGTATTATCAAACTTGCACCACCTCCCCTAATAGTAAATCATGTGAATCAATAGTTAAATCATGTGAAAAAATAGTTATAATCATGTGAAAATAAGAATTACAGTATAATACCTCCATTTTTAACTTAGTCATGCAAGTATAATCATTCAAAAATGCCAAACTCATAAGATTTCATCACCAATGATCAAATCCCTCATCAAAAATTTGCTTATACCCTATATAGGATTTCCAAGCCATAAAATACCATATTTAAATTTAGCAAAATATAGTCCCACATTGAACATATATTGTTCTCAAAAATTTTAAAATTCATTTACTATTTTTCATATGGCCAAAACTGTCGAATATTTAGACATTTATCATAAATTGTACTTTTGTCCAAAAATTCCAAAATTTACAGGGTATACTCCTGTTATATACATGTACTCCCAATAAAAATTTTACTAATTTTGGAGTTAACCACAAGAAGTTATAAGGGTTTACTTTTAAAATAGTCTTTTCCTATAAAATCCATAACACTTAATCTATACATCCAAAAATCGCCATCATTAGACACAATATAGAAAACTCATCAAATTATCATTTCAAATTTTTCCGCAATTTTTTGAGGTCGGAAAAATTACGAAACTGAAAAAAGTATTTTCACCGCCATGCGATAATCCACGTAGATAGATCATTTCCAAAATTTAATAAGAAATGAATACAAAGGATCATTCACCATGCATGTGGTAATCCACATAGACAAAAGTTATTCAACGAGAATAATAAAAAATGGAATAACGAGAAGAATTCACCATCCATGCGATAGACCGCCGCAGCACGAGTTATTACCAGCAGAATAACAAAGAATGGAACCAGTCACGCAGAATCCGTAAATGCATGTGAGGATATTCCAATAGAATAATAAAGAATGGAATAACAATGAATTCACCATGCTTGCGATAGACCACGAGACGAGTTATTAAGCGAGAATAAAAAAAAATGGAACCGGTCATGCGTAATATGCACGTACACGAGGATATTACGGCGAGAATAATAAAGAATGGAACCAGTCATGTACGTAATCCGCATGAGATAGGATATTACGACGAATAATAAAGAATGGAATAATAGAAGAATTTCACCATGTATACTAGATTGCAGCATGAAAAGTTATTTCAACATAATAATAAGAAATGGAATAACAAAATCTCTCTTCATGAATACGAAAGAAATAATACCCCTTACCTTAGAATAAAGCTGGATACTAGAATAGAGAGGTAGCAGACTTCTCTTCTTCTTTCTCTCTATAATTTCTCTCCATAATAATTGCTCTATAACTTTAGTGAATTGGTGAGAAATGAAGGAAGAATGAGCTTCTATTCATAGGAAAATATAATTTTGATAATTGCACGTTTTGGGGATCAAAATATTACAGTACAATACCTCCAACTTTTCTTTCATTTTTAATTTAGTCCTGCAAGTATTATCAAACTTGCACCACCTCCCCTAATAGTAAATCATGTGAATCAATAGTTATAATCATGTGAAAATAAGAATTAAAGTATAATACCTCCATTTTTAACTTAGTCATGCAAGTATAATTATTCAAAAATGCCATACTCATAAGATTTCATCGCCAATGATCAAATCCCTCATCAAAAATTTGCATATACCCTATATAGGATTCCCAAGCCATAAAATACCATATTTAAATTTAGCAAAATATAGTCCCATATTGAACATATATTGTTCTCAAAATTTTTAAAATTCATTTACTATTTTTCATATGGCCAAAACTGTCGAATATTTAGACATTTATTATAAATTGTACCTTTGTCCAAAAATTCCAAAATTTACAGGGTATACTCCTATTATATACATGTACTCCCAATAAAAATTTTACTAATTTTGGAGTTAACCACAAGGATTTATAAGGGTTTACTTTTAAAATAGTCTTTTCCCATAAAATCCATAATTCTTAATCTATACATCCAAAAATCGCCATCTTTAGACACAATATAGAAAACTCATCAAATTATCATTTCAAATTTTTTCAGAATTTTTGAGGGTTAGAAAAATTACGAACCTATAAAAGTATTTTCACCCGCCATGCGATAATCCACGTAGATAGATCATTTCCACAATTTAATAAGGAATGAATACAAAGGATCATTCACAATGCATGTGGTAATCCACATAGACGAGTTATTTCAATGAATAATAAAGAATGGAATAACGAGAAGAATTCACCATGCATGCGATAGAACCCATCACAGACGAGTTATTCCCAAGCGAGAATAACAAAGAATGGAACAGTCATGTCATGCGTAATCCGTCATGCAGACGAGGATATTCCAATAGAATAATAAAGAATGGAATAACAACAGAATTCACCATGCATGCGATAGACCACAGAGACAGGTTATTCCGACCGAATAATAAAAAAAGGAACCAGGTCATGCGTAATATACGCGAGCATGGATATTAAGCGTAATAATAAAGAATGGAACCAGGTCATGCGTAATCCGCACAGACAGGATATTCTGACAGAATAATAAAGAATGGAATAATAAAAGAATTTCACCATGTATACGGTACTTCGCATAGACAGGTTATTTCAACATAATAATAAGAAATGGAATAACAAAATCTCTCTTCATGAATACGAAAAAAATAATACCCCTTACCTTAGTATAAAGTTGGATACTAGAATAGAGAGGTAGCAGACTTCTCTTCTTCTTTCTCTCTATAATTTCTCTCCATAATAATTGCTCTATAACTTTAGTGAATTGGTGAGAAATGAAGGAAGAATGAGCTTCTGTTTATAGGAAAATATAATTTTGATAATTGCACGTTTTGGGGATCAAAATATTATAGTACAATACCTCCAACTTTTCTTTCATTTTTAATTTAGTCCTGCAAGTATTATCAAACTTGCACCACCTCCCCTAATAGTAAATCATGTGAATCAATAGTTAAATCATGTGAATCAATAGTTATAATCATGTGAAAATAAGAATTACAGTATAATACCTCCATTTTTAACTTAGTCATGCAAGTATAATCATTCAAAAATGCCATACTCATAAGATTTCATCACCAATGATCAAATCCCTCATCAAAAATTTGCATATACCCTATATAGGATTCCCAAGCCATAAAATACCATATTTAAATTTAGCAAAATATAGTCCCACATTGAACATATATTGTTCTCAAAAATTTTAAAATTCATTTACTATTTTTCATATGGCCAAAACTGTCGAATATTTAGACATTTATTATAAATTGTACTTTTGTCCAAAAATTCCAAAATTTACAGGGTATACTCCTGTTATATACATGTACTCCCAATAAAAATTTTACTAATTTTGGAGTTAACCACAAGAAGTTATAAGGGTTTACTTTCAAAATAGTCTTTTCCCATAAAATCCATAACTCTTAATCTATACATCCAAAAATCGCCATCTTTAGACACAATATAGAAAACTCATCAAATTATCATTTTAAATTTTTCAGAAATTTTTGAGGGTCGGAAAAATTACGAACTGCGCAAAAGTATTTTCACGCCATGCGATAATCCACGTAGATAGATCATTTCCACAATTTAATAAGGAATGAATACAAAGGATCATTCACCATGCATGTGGTAATCCACATAGACGAGTTATTCCAATGTAATAATAAAGAATGGAATAAATGGAAGAATTCACCATGCATGCGATAGGCCATGCAGACGAAGTTATTCCCAATGAATAACAAAGAATGGAACCACGTCATGCGTAATCAAATGCAGACGAGGATATTCCAATAGAATAATAAAGAATGGAATAACAACGAAATTCACCATGCATGCGATAGACCCACAGAGACAAAAGTTATTAAAGAATAATAATAAAAAATAGAACCGGTCATGCGTAATATGCATGATGGGATATTCCACGAATAATAAAGAATGGAACCGGGTTATGCGTAATCCTTGCATGATGAGGATATTACGATAGAATAATAAAGAATAGAATAATAGAAGAATTTCACCATGTATACGGTATTTCGCATAGACAGGTTATTTCAACATAATAATAAGAAATGGAATAACAAAAGCTCTCTTCATGAATACGAAAGAAATAATACCCCTTACCTTAGAATAAAGCTGGATACTAGAATAGAGAGGTAGCAGACTTCTCTTCTTCTTTCTCTCTATAATTTCTCTCCATAATAATTGCTCTATAACTTTAGTGAATTGGTGAGAAATGAAGGAAGAATGAGCTTCTATTTATAGGAAAATATAATTTTGATAATCGCACATTTTGGGGATCAAAATATTACAGTACAATACCTCCAACTTTTCTTTCATTTTTAATTTAGTCCTGCAAGTATTATCAAACTTGCACCACCTCCCCTAATAGTAAATCATGTGAATCAATAGTTAAATCATGTGAAAAAATAGTTATAATCATGTGAAAATAAAATTTACAAAGTATAATACCTCCATTTTTAACTTAGTCATGCAAGTATAATCATTCAAAATGCCATACTCATAAGATTTCATCACCAATGATCAAATCCTCATCAAAAATTTGCATATACCCTATATAGGATTCCCAAGCCATAAAATACCATATTTAAATTTAGCAAAATATAGTCCCATATTGAACATATATTGTTCTCAAAAATTTTAAAATTCATTTACTATATTTTCATATGGCCAAAAGCCTATCGAATATTTAGACATTTATCATAAATTGTACTTTTGTCCAAAAATTCCAAAATTTGAGGGTATACTCCTGTTATATACATATACTCCCAATAAAATTTTACTAATTTTGGAGTTAACCACAAGAAGTTATAAGGGTTTACTTTCAAAATAGTCTTTTCCCATAAAATCCATAACTCTTAATCTATACATCCAAAAATCGCCATCTTTAGACACAATATAGAAAACTCATCAAATTATCATTTCAAATTTTTCCAGAATTTTGAGGGTCGGAAAAATTACGAACTGCAAAAAGTATTTTCACCCGCCATGCGATAATCCACGTAGATAGATCATTTCCACAATTTAATAAGGAATGAATACAAAGGATCATTCACCATGCATGTGGTAATCCACATAGAGCAGAGTTATTCCAACGAGAATAATAAAGAATGGAATAATGAAGAATTCACCATGCATGCGATAGATCAAAGCAGCAGACGAGTTATTCCAAATGAATAACAAAGAATGCAACCACGCGTCATGCGTAATCCGTATGCAGACGAGGATATTCCAATAGAATAATAAAGAATGGAATAACAAATGTAATTCACCATGCATGCGATAGACCACAGAGCAAAGTTATTAAGCGACGAATAATAAAAAAAATAGAACGTGTAAATGTAATATATGCACATACTGAGGATATTCCGGCGAATAATAAAGAATGGAACCGTCATGCGTAATCCACTTACGCATGAGGATATTACGGCGAGAATAATAAAGAATGGAATAATAGAAGAATTTCACCATGTATACGGTACTTAGCATAGGCAGAGTTATTTCAACATAATAATAAGAAATGGAATAACAAAAGCTCTCTTCATGAATCTGAAAGAAATAATACCCTTACCTTAGAATAAAATTTGGATACTAGAATAGAGAGGTAGCGAGACTTCTCTTCTTATTTCTCTCTATAATTTCTCTCCATAATAATTGCTCTATAACTTTAGTGAATTTGTGAGAAATGAAGGAAGAATGAGCTTCTATTTATAAGAAAATATAATTTTGATAATCGCACATTTTGGGGATCAAAATATTACAGTACAATACCTCCAACTTTTCTTTCATTTTTAATTTAGTCCTGCAAGTATTATCAAACTTGCACCACCTTCCCTAATAGTAAATCATGTGAATCAATAGTTAAATCATGTGAATCAATAGTTATAATCATGTAAAAATAAGAATTACAGTATAATACCTCCATTTTTAACTTAGTCATACAAGTATAATCATTCAAAAATGTCATACTCATAAGATTTCATCACCAATGATCAAATCCCTCATCAAAAATTTGCTTATACCCTATATAGGATTTCCAAGCCATAAAATACCATATTTAAATTTAGCAAAATATAGTCCCATATTGAACATATATTGTTCTCAAAAAATTTTAAAATTCATTTACTATTTTTATATATGGCCAAAAGCATTGAATATTTAGACATTTATCATAAATTGTACTTTTGTCCAAAAATTCCAAAATTTACAGGGTATACTCCTGTTATATACATGTACTCCCAATAAAAAATTTACTAATTTTGGAGTTAACCACAAGGAGTTATAAGGGTTTACTTTTAAAATAGTCTTTTCCCATAAAATCCATAACTCTTAATCTATACATCCAAAAATCGCCATCTTTAGACCCAATATAGAAAACTCATCAAATTATCATTTCAAATTTTTCCATAATTTTTGAGGGTCAGAAAAATTACGAACCTCCAAAAGTATTTTCACCCGCCATGCGATAATCCACGTATATAGATCATTTCCAAAATTTAATAAGGAATGAATACAAAGGATCATTCACCATGCATGTGCTAATCCACATAGACAGGTTATTCCAAGAGAATAATAAAGAATGGAATAACAGAAGAATTCACCATGCATGCGATAGGCCTTGATGCATGAGTTATTCCCAACGAGAATAATGAAAAAGAATGGAACCAGGTCATGCGTAATCCGTACAGACAGGATATTCCAATAGAATAATAAAGAATGGAATAACAACAGAATTCACCATGCATGCGATAGACCACAGAGACAGGATATTCCGACAGAATAATAAAGAATGGAATCGAAGCATGCGTAATCACGCACATGATGAGGATATTACAGCTGAGAATAATAAAGAATGGAATAATAGAAGAATTTCACCATGTATACGGTACTTCGCATAGACAGGTTATTTCAACATAATAATAAGAAATGGAATAACAAAAGCTCTCTTCATGAATACGAAAGAAATAATACCCCTTACCTTAGAATAAAGCTGGATACTAGAATAGAGAGGTAGCAGACTTCTCTTCTTCTTTCTCTCTATAATTTCTCTCCATAGTAATTGCTCTATAACTTTAGTGAATTGGTGAGAAATGAAGGAAGAATGAGCTTCTATTTATAGGAAAATATAGTTTTGATAATTGCACGTTTTGGGGATCAAAATATTACAGTACAATACCTCCAACTTTTCTTTCATTTTTAATTTAGTACTGCAAGTATTATCAAACTTGCATCACCTCCCCTAATAGTAAATCATGTGAATCAGTAGTTAAATCATGTGAATCAATAGTTATAATCATGTGAAAATAAGAATTACAGTATAATACCTCCATTTTTAACTTAGTCATGCAAGTATAATCATTCAAAAATGCCATACTCATAAGATTTCATCACCAATGATCAAATCCCTCATCAAAAATTTGCATATACCCTATATAGTATTCCCAAGCCATAAAATACCATATTTAAAGTTAGCAAAATATAGTCCCATATTGAACATATATTGTTCTCAAAATTTTTAAAATTCATTTACTATTTTTCATATGGCCAAAACTGTCGAATATTTAGACATTTATCATAAATTGTACTTTTGTCCAAAAATTCCAAAATTTACAGGGTATACTCCTGTTATATACATGTACTCCCAATAAAAATTTTACTAATTTTGGAGTTAACCACAAGGAGTTATAAGGGTTTACTTTTAAAATAGTCTTTTCCCATAAAATCCATAACTCTTAATCTATACATCCAAAAATCGCCATCTTTGGACACAATATAGAAAACTCATCAAATTATCATTTCAAATTTTTCCAGAATTTTTGAGGGTCAGAAAAATTACAAACCTGCAAAAGTATTTTCACCCGCCATGCGATAATCCACGTAGATAGATCATTTCCACAATTTAATAAGGAATGAATACAAAGGATCATTCACCATGCATGTGGTAATCCATATAGACATGTTATTCCAACAGAATAATAAAGAATGGAATAACAGAAGAATTCACCATGCATGCGATAGACCGCACAGACAAGTTATTCCCAACAGAATAACAAAGAATGGAACCAGGTCATGCGTAATCCGTACAGACAGGATATTCCAATAGAATAATAAGGAATGGAATAACAACAGAATTCACCATGCATGCGATAGACCACAGAGACATGTTATTCCAATAGAATAGTAAAAAATGGAACCAGGTCATGCGTAATATGCACAGACAGGATATTCCGACAGAATAATAAAGAATGGAACCAGGTCATGCGTAATCCGCACAGACAGGATATTCTGACAGAATAATAAAGAATGGAATAATAGAAGAATTTCACCATGTATACCAGATTGCTTGGCAGACAAAGTTATTTCAACATAATAATAATAAATGGAATAACAAAAGCTCTCTTCATGAATCTGAAAGAAATAATACCCTTACCTTAGAATAAAATTTGGATACTAGAATAGAGAGGTTGCAGACTTCTCTTCTTATTTCTCTCTATAATTTCTCTCCATAATAATTGCTCTATAACTTTAGTGAATTGGTGAGAAATGAAGGAAGAATGAGCTTCTATTTATAGGAAAATATAGTTTTGATAATTGCACGTTTTGGGGATCAAAATATTACAATACAATACCTCCAACTTTTCTTTCATTTTAAATTTAGTCCTGCAAGTATTATTAAACTTGCACCACCTCCCCTAATAGTAAATCATGTGAATCAATAGTTAAATCATGTGAAAATAAGAATTACAGTATAATACCTCCTTTTTTAACTTAGTCATGCAAGTATAATCTTTCAAAAATGCCATACTCATAAGATTTCATCACCAATGATCAAATCCCTCATCAAATATTTGCATATACCCTATATAGGATTCCCAAGCCATAAAATACCATATTTAAATTTAGCAAAATATAGTCCCATATTGAACATATATTGTTCTCAAAATTTTTAAAATTCATTTACTATTTTTCATATGGCCAAAACTGTCGAATATTTAGACATTTATCATAAATTGTACTTTTGTCCAAAAATTCCAAAATTTACAGGGTATACTCCTGTTAGTACTCCCAATAAAAAATTTACTAATTTTGGAGTTAACCACAAGGAGTTATAAGGGTTTACTTTTAAAATAGACTTTTCCCATAAAATCCATAACTCTTAATCTATACATCCAAAAATCGCCATCTTTAGACACAATATAGAAAACTCATCAAATTATCATTTCAAATTTTTCCGAAATTTTTGAGGGTCGGAAAAATTACGTACTGCAAAAAGTATTTTCACCGCCATACGATAATCCACGTAGATAGATCATTTCCAAAATTTAATAAGGAATGAATACAAAGGATCATTCACCATGCATATGGTAATCCATATAGATGAGTTATTCCAAGAATAATAAAGAATGGAAATAATGAAGAATTCACTATGCATGCATGCGATAAGCATGCAGAAAAGTTATTCCCAATGAGAATAACAAAGAATGGAACCGAAGTCATGCGTAATCCGTCATTGCACGAGGATATTCCAATAGAATAATAAAGAATGGAATAACAATGTAATTCACCATGCATGCGATAGACCACGAGAGGCAGGATATTCCGAATAATAAAGAATGGAACGGTGTCATGCGTAATCGCTTGCAGACGAGGATATTACATGCGAATAATAAAGAATGGAATAATAGAAGAATTTCACCATGTATACGAAGATTGCATGAGACAGGTTATTTCAACATAATAATAAGAAATGGAATAACAAAAGCTCTCTTTATGAATACGAAAGAAATAATACCCCTTACCTTAGAATAAAGCTGGATACTAGAATAGAGAGGTAGCAGACTTCTCTTCTTCTTTCTCTCTATAATTTCTCTCCATAATAATTGCTCTATAACTTTAGTGAATTGGTGAGAAATGAAGGAAGAATGAGCTTCTATTTAAAGGAAAAATATAGTTTTGATAATTGCACGTTTTGGGGATCAAAATATTACAGTACAATACCTCCAACTTTTCTTTCATTTTTTATTCAGTCCTGCAAGTATTATCAAACTTGCACCACCTCTCCTAATAGTAAATCATGTGAATCAATAGTTAAATAATGTGAATCAATAGTTATAATCATGTGAAAATAAGAATTACAGTATAATACCTCCATTTTTAACTTAGTCATGCAAGTATAATCATTCAAAAATGCCATACTCATAAGATTTCATCACCGATGATCAAATCCCTCATCAAAAATTTCCATATACCCTATATAGGATTCCCAAGCCATAAAATACCATATTTAATTTTTAGCAAAATATAGTCCCATATTGAACATATATTGTTCTCAAAATTTTTAAAATTCATTTACTATTTTTTATATGGCCAAAACTACCGAATATTTAGACATTTATCATAAATTGTACTTTTGTCCAAAAATTCCAAAATTCTGAGGTATACTCTCTGTTATATACATGTACTCCCAACAAAAATTTTACCAATTTTGGAGTTAACCACAAGAAGTTATAAGGGTTTACTTTTAAAATAGTCTTTTCCCATAAAATCCATAACTCTTAATCTATACATCCAAAAAATCGTCATCTTTAGACACAATATAGAAAACTCATCAAATTATCATTTCAAATGTTTTAGGAATTTTTGAGGTCGAGAAAAATTACGAACACCCGCAAAAAGTATTTTCACGCCATGCGATAATCCACGTAGATAGATCATTTCCACAATTTAATAAGGAATGAATACAAAGGATCATTAACCATGCATGTGGTAATCCACATAGACGAGTTATTCAATGTAATAATAAAGAATGGAATAATGGAAGAATTCACCATGCATGCGATAGGCACATGCATGTACGAGGTTATTCCCAACAGAATAACAAAGAATGGAACCAGGTCATGCGTAATCCGTACAGACAGGATATTCCAATAGAATAATAAAGAATGGAATAACAACAGAATTCACCATGCATGCGATAGACCACAGAGACAGGTTATTCCGACAGAATAATAAAAAAAGGAACCAGGTCATGCGTAATATGCATGCATGCGAGGATATTAAAGCAGAATAATAAAGAATGGAACTAGGTCATGCGTAATCCGCATGAGACGAGGATATTTCACGAGAATAATAAAGAATGGAATAATAGAAGAATTTCACCATGTATATCACGGTGACTTAGCATAGATGAGTTATTTCAACATAATAATAAGAAATGGAATAACAAAATCTCTTCATGAATCTGAAAAAAATAATATACCCCTTACCTTAGTATATAAAAGTGGATACTAGAATAAGCGAGGTAGTGAGACTTTCTTCTTCTTTCTCTCTATAATTTCTCTCCATAATAATTGCTCTATAACTTTAGTGAATTGGTGAGAAATGAAGGAAGAATGAGCTTATTTATAGGAAAATATAATTTTGATAATCGCACATTTTGGGGATCAAAATATTACAAGACAATACCTCCAACTTTTCTTTCATTTTTAATTTAGTCCTGCAAGTATTATCAAACTTGCACCACCTCCCCTAATAGTAAATCATGTGAATCAATAGTTAAATCATGTGAAAATAAGAATTACAGTATAATACCTCCATTTTTAACTTAGTCCTGCAAGTATAATCATTCAAAAATGCCATACTCATAAGATTTCATCACCAATGATCAAATCCCTCATCAAAAATTTGCATATACCCTATATAGGATTCCCAAGCCATAAAATACCATATTTAAATTTAGCAAAATATAGTCCCATATTGAACATATATTGTTCTCAAAATTTTTAAAATTCATTTACTATTTTTCATATGGCTAAAACTGTCGAATTTTTAGACATTTATCATAAAATGTAATTTTGTCCAAAAATTCCAAAATTTACAGGGTATACTCCTGTTATATACATATACTCCCAATAAAAATTTTACCAATTTTGGAGTTAACCACAAGGAGTTATAAGGGTTTACTTTTAAAATAGTCTTTTCCCATAAAATCCATAACTCTTAATCTATACATCCAAAAATCGTCATCTTTAGACACAATATAGAAAACTCATCAAATTATCATTTCAAATTTTTCCGAATTTTTGAGGGTCGGAAAAATTACGAACCCCGCAAAAAGTATTTTCACACGCCATGCGATAATCCACGTAGATAGATCATTTCCACAATTTAATAAGGAATGAATACAAAGGATCATTCACCATGCATGTGGTAATCCACATAGACGAGTTATTCCAGCGAGAATAATAAAGAATGGAATAACGGAAGAATTCACCATGCATGCGATAGGCCGAATGCAGACGAGTTATTCCCAAGCAGAATAACAAAGAATGCAACCAGTCATCGTAATCCATACGCATGTGAAATTCCAATAGAATAATAAGGAATGGAATAACAACGAAATTCACCATGCATGCGATAGACCACGTAGAGCGAGTTATTAAACGCGAATAATAAAGAATGGAACCGGTCATGCGTAATATGCATGCATGAGGATATTCCAACGAATAATAAAGAATGGAACTAGGTCGCGTAATCGCATGCAGACGGGATATTTCGGCGAGAATAATAAAGAATGGAATAATAGAAGAATTTCACCATGTATGCGGTACCGCATGATGCAGATTATTTCAACATAATAATAAGAAATGGAATAACAAAAGCACTCTTCATGAATCTGAAAGAAATAATACCCTTACCTTAGAATAAAGCTGGATACTAGAATAGAGAGGTAGCAGACTTTTTCTTCTTCTTCTCTCTCTATAATTTCTATCCATAATAATTGCTCTATAATTTAAGTGAATTGGTGAGAAATGAAGGAAGAATGAGCTTCTATTTATAGGAAAATATAGTTTTGATAATTGCACATTTTGGGGATCAAAATATTACAGTACAATACCTCCAACTTTTCTTTCATTTTTAATTTAGTCCTGCAAGTATTATCAAACTTGCACCACCTCCCTAATAGTAAATCATGTGAATCAATAGTTAAATCATGTGAAAATAAAAATTACGATATAATACCTCCATTTTTAACTTAGTCACCGCAAGTATAATCATTCAAAATGCCATACTCATAAGATTTCATCACCGATGATCAAATTCTTCATCAAAATTTGCATATACCCTATATAGGATTCCCAAGCCATAAAATACCATATTTAAATTTAGCAAAATATAGTCCCATATTGAACATATATTGTTCTCAAAATTTTTAAAATTCATTTACTATTTTTCATATGGCTAAAACTGTCGAATATTTAGACATTTATCATAAATTGTAATTTTGTCCAAAAATTCCAAAATTTACAGGGTATACTCCTGTTATATACATGTACTCCCAATAAAAATTTTACCAATTTTGGAGTTAACCACAAGGAGTTATAAGGGTTTACTTTTAAAATAGTCTTTTCCCATAAAATCCATAACTCTTAATCTATACATCCAAAAATCGCCATCTTTGGACACAATATAGAAAACTCATCAAATTATCATTTCAAATTTTTCCAGAATTTTTGAGGGTCAGAAAAATTACGAACCTGCAAAAGTATTTTCACCCGCCATGCGATAATCCACGTAGATAGATCATTTCCACAATTTAATAAGGAATGAATACAAAGGATCATTCACCATGCATGTGGTAATCCACATAGACAGGTTATTCCAACAGAATAATAAAGAATGGAATAACAGAAGAATTCACCATGCATCGCGATAGGCCAGAGAATGCATGAGGTTATTCCCAGCGAGAATAACGAAAAGAATGGAACCAAGTCATGCGTAATCCAAATGCATGTGAAATTCCAATAGAATAATAAGGAATGGAATAACAACAGAATTCACCATGCATGCGATAGACCACAGAGACAGGTTATTCCGACAGAATAATAAAGAATGGAACCAGGTCATGCGTAATATGCATGCAGCGAGGATATTCCAATGAATAATAAAGAATGGAACTAGGTCAATGCGTAATCCTTGCAGCATGGATATTACGACGAGAATAATAAAGAATGGAATAATAGAAGAATTTCACCATGTATGCGGTACTTCGCATAGACAGATTATTTTAACATAATAATAAGAAATGGAATAACAAAAGCACTCTTCATGAATACGAAAGAAATAATACCCCTTACCTTAGAATAAAGCTGGATACTAGAATAGAGAGGTAGCAGACTTTTTCTTCTTCTTTCTCTCTATAATTTCTATCCATAATAATTGCTCTATAATTTAAGTGAATTGGTGAGAAATGAAGGAAGAATGAGCTTCTATTTATAGGAAAATATAGTTTTGATAATTGCACATTTTGGGGATCAAAATATTACGAAGACAATACCTCGACTTTTCTTTCATTTTTAATTTAGTCCTGCAAGTATTATCAAACTTGCACCACCTCCCTAATAGTAAATCATGTGAATCAATAGTTAAATCATGTGAATCAATAGTTATAATCATGTGAAAATAAAATTACAATTATAATACCTCCATTTTTAACTTAGTCATGCAAGTATAATCATTCAAAAAAATGTCATACTCATAAGATTTCATCACTAATGATCAAATCCCTCATCAAAAATTTGCATATACCCTATATAGGATTCCCAAGCCATAAAATACCATATTTAATTTTTAGCAAAATATAGTCCCATATTGAACATATATTGTTCTCAAAATTTTTAAAATTCATTTACTATTTTTCATATGGCCAAAAGCTACTTAGAATATTTAGACATTTATCATAAATTGTACTTTTGTCCAAAAATTCCGAAATTTATGAGGTATACTCTGTTATATACATGTACTCCCAATAAAAATTTTACCAATTTTGGAGTTAACCACAAGGAGTTATAAGGGTTTACTTTTAAAATAGTCTTTTCCCATAAAATCCATAACTCTTAATCTATACATCCAAAAATCGCCATCTTTGGACACAATATAGAAAACTCATCAAATTATCATTTCAAATTTTTCCAGAATTTTTGAGGGTCGGAAAAATTACGAACCTGCAAAAGTATTTTCACCGCCATGCGATAATCACGTAAAGCAGATCATTTCCACAATTTAATAGGAATGAATACAAAGGATCATTCACCATGCATGTGGTAATCCACATAGACAGAGTTATTCCAACGAATAATAAAGAATGGAATAAATGAAGAATTCACCATGCATGCGATAGGCCAGAAATGCAGACGAGTTATTCCCAAGCGAGAATAACAAAAGAATGGAACGTGTCATGCAGAATCAAATGCATGAGGAAATTCCAATAGAATAATAAGGAATGGAATAACAACAGAATTCACCATGCATGCGATAGACCACCAGAGACAAGGTTATTCCGCCAGAATAATAAAGAATGGAACCAGGTCATGCGTAATATGCAAGACAAGGATATTCCAAAGAATAATAAAGAATGGAACTAGGTCATGTGTAATCCGCACAGACAGGATATTCTGACAGAATAATAAAGAATGGAATAATAGAAGAATTTCACCATGTATGCGGTACTTCGCATAGACTGATTATTTCAACATAATAATAAGAAATGGAATAACAAAAGCACTCTTCATGAATCTGAAAGAAATAATACCCCTTACCTTAGAATAAAATTTGGATACTAGAATAGAGAGGTAGCGAGACTTTTCTTCTTCTTCTCTCTATAATTTCTATCCATAATAATTGCTCTATAATTTAAGTGAATTGGTGAGAAATGAAGGAAGAATGAGCTTCTATTTATAGGAAAATATAGTTTTGATAATTGCACATTTTGGGGATCAAAATATTACAGTACAATACCTCCAACTTTTCTTTCATTTTTAATTTAGTCCTGCAAGTATTATCAAACTTGCACCACCTCCCCTAATAGTAAATCATGTGAATCAATAGTTAAATCATGTGAAAATAAGAATTACAGTATAATACCTCCATTTTTAACTTAGTCCTGCAAGTATAATCATTCAAAAATGCCATACTCATAAGATTTCATCACCAATGATCAAATTCTTCATCAAAAATTTGCATATACCCTATATAGGATTCCCAAGCCATAAAATACCATATTTAAATTTAGCAAAATATAGTCCCATATTGAACATATATTGTTCTCAAAATTTTTAAAATTCATTTACTATTTTTCATATGGCTAAAACTGTCGAATATTTAGACATTTATCATAAATTGTAATTTTGTCCAAAAATTCCAAAATTTACAGGGGTTACCTCTGTTATATACATGTACTCCCAATAAAAATTTTACCAATTTTGGAGTTAACCACAAGGAGTTATAAGGGTTTACTTTTAAAATAGTCTTTTCCCATAAAATCCATAACTCTTAATCTATACATCCAAAAATCGCCATCTTTGGACACAATATAGAAAACTCATCAAATTATCATTTCAAATTTTTCAGAATTTTTGAGGGTCAGAAAAATTACGAACCTGCAAAAGTATTTTCACCCGCCATGCGATAATCCACGTAGATAGATCATTTCCACAATTTAATAAGGAATGAATACAAAGGATCATTCACCATGCATGTGGTAATCCACATAGACAGGTTATTCCAACAGAATAATAAAGAATGGAATAACAG
The DNA here is from genome assembly GCA_020205605.1 of Panax ginseng. NCBI lineage: Eukaryota > Viridiplantae > Streptophyta > Magnoliopsida > Apiales > Araliaceae > Panax > Panax ginseng. The sequence continues at coordinate 48,922,144 of CM035133.1, forward strand.
AAGAATTCACCATGCATGCGATAGACCGAACAGACAGGTTATTCCCAACAGAATAACAAAGAATGGAACCAGGTCATGCGTAATCCGTACAGACAGGAAATTCCAATAGAATAATAAGGAATGGAATAACAACAGAATTCACCATGCATGCGATAGACCACAGAGACAGGTTATTCCGACAGAATAATAAAGAATGGAACGGTGTCGCGTAATATGCATGACGATGGGATATTCCAACAGAATAATAAAGAATGGAACTAGGTCATGCGTAATCCGCACAGACAGGATATTCTGACAGAATAATAAAGAATGGAATAATAGAAGAATTTCACCATGTATGCGGTACTTCGCATAGACAGATTATTTTAACATAATAATAAGAAATGGAATAACAAAAGCACTCTTCATGAATACGAAAGAAATAATACCCCTTACCTTAGAATAAAGCTGGATACTAGAATAGAGAGGTAGCAGACTTTTTCTTCTTCTTTCTCTCTATAATTTCTATCCATAATAATTGCTCTATAATTTAAGTGAATTGGTGAGAAATGAAGGAAGAATGAGCTTCTATTTATAGGAAAATATAGTTTTGATAATTGCACATTTTGGGGATCAAAATATTACAGTACAATACCTCCAACTTTTCTTTCATTTTTAATTTAGTCCTGCAAGTATTATCAAACGTGCACCACCTCCCCTAATAGTAAATCATGTGAATCAATAGTTAAATCATGTGAATCAATAGTTATAATCATGTGAAAATAAAATTACAATTATAATACCTCCATTTTTAACTTAGTCATTTGCAAGTATAATCATTCAAAAATGTCATACTCATAAGATTTCATCACTAATGATCAAATCCTCATCAAAATTTGCATATACCCTATATAGGATTCCCAAGCCATAAAATACCATATTTAATTTTAGCAAAATATAGTCCCATATTGAACATATATTGTTCTCAAAATTTTAAAATTCATTTACTATTTTTCATATGGCCAAAAGCGCGAATATTTAGACATTTATCATAAATTGTACTTTTGTCCAAAAATTCCGAAATTTACAGGTATACTCTGTTATATACATGTACTCCCAATAAAAATTTTACCAATTTTGGAGTTAACCACAAGGAGTTATAAGGGTTTACTTTTAAAATAGTCTTTTCCCATAAAATCCATAACTCTTAATCTATACATCCAAAAATCGCCATCTTTGGACACAATATAGAAAACTCATCAAATTATCATTTCAAATTTTTCAGAATTTTTGAGGGTCGGAAAAATTACGAAACTGCAAAAGTATTTTCACCGCCATGCGATAATCCACGTAAACGAGATCATTTCCACAATTTAATAGGAATGAATACAAAGGATCATTCACCATGCATGTGGTAATCCACATAGACGAGTTATTCAACAGAATAATAAAGAATGGAATAATGAAGAATTCACCATGCATGCGATAGGCCGAATGCAGATGAGGTTATTCCCAATGAATAACAAAGAATGGAACCAGTCATGCGAATCCAAATGCATGATGTGAAATTCCAATAGAATAATAAGGAATGGAATAACAATGAATTCACCATGCATGCGATAGATTACGAGAGACAAAGTTATTAAAACAGAATAATAAAGAATGGAACCGGTCATGCGTAATATGCATGCAGACGAGGATATTCCAAATGTAATAATAAAGAATGGAACTAGGTCGTATGTAATCCCCGCGATGCAGGATATTCTGACAGAATAATAAAGAATGGAATAATAGAAGAATTTCACCATGTATGCGGTACTTCGCATAGACAGATTATTTCAACATAATAATAAGAAATGGAATAACAAAAGCACTCTTCATGAATACGAAAGAAATAATACCCCTTACCTTAGAATAAAGCTGGATACTAGAATAGAGAGGTAGCAGACTTTTTCTTCTTCTTTCTCTCTATAATTTCTATCCATAATAATTGCTCTATAATTTAAGTGAATTGGTGAGAAATGAAGGAAGAATGAGCTTCTATTTATAGGAAAATATAGTTTTGATAATTGCACATTTTGGGGATCAAAATATTACAGTACAATACCTCCAACTTTTCTTTCATTTTTAATTTAGTCCTGCAAGTATTATCAAACTTGCACCACCTCCCTAATAGTAAATCATGTGAATCAATAGTTAAATCATGTGAAAATAAGAATTACAAATTATAATACCTCCATTTTAACTTAGTCGCAAGTATAATCATTCAAAATGCCATACTCATAAGATTTCATCACCAATGATCAAATCCCTCATCAAAAATTTGCATATACCCTATATAGGATTCCCAAACCATAAAATACCATATTTAAATTTAGCAAAATATAGTCCCATATTGAACATATATTGTTCTCAAAATTTTTAAAATTCATTTACTATTTTTCATATGGCTAAAGCGTAGAATATTTAGACATTTATCATAAATTGTAATTTTGTCCAAAATTCCAAAATTTCTGAGGTATACTCCTGTTATATACATGTACTCCCAATAAAAATTTTACCAATTTTGGAGTTAACCACAAGGAGTTATAAGGGTTTACTTTTAAAATAGTCTTTTCCCATAAAATCCATAACTCTTAATCTATACATCCAAAATCGCCATCTTTGGACACAATATAGAAAACTCATCAAATTATCATTTCAAATTTTTCCAGAATTTTTGAGGTCAGAAAAATTACGAACTGCAAAAAGTATTTTCACCACCATGCGATAATCCACGTAGATAGATCATTTCCACAATTTAATAAGGAATGAATACAAAGGATCATTCACCATGCATGTGGTAATCCACATAGCGAGTTATTCCAAAGAATAATAAAGAATGGAATAATGAAGAATTCACCATGCATGCGATAGGCCGAATGCATGAGTTATTCCCAATGAATAACAAAGAATGGAACCAGTCATGCGTAATCAAATCCGTGATGACGGGGAAATTCCAATAGAATAATAAGGAATGGAATAACAACAGAATTCACCATGCATGCGATAGACCACAGAGACAGGTTATTCCGACAGAATAATAAAGAATGGAACCAGGTCATGCGTAATATGCACAGACAGGATATTCCAACAGAATAATAAAGAATGGAACTAGGTCATGCGTAATCCGCACAGACAGGATATTCTGACAGAATAATAAAGAATGGAATAATAGAAGAATTTCACCATGTATGCGGTACTTCGCATAGACAGATTATTTTAACATAATAATAAGAAATGGAATAACAAAAGCACTCTTCATGAATACGAAAGAAATAATACCCTTACCTTAGAATAAAATTTGGATACTAGAATAGAGAGGTAGTAGAGACTTTTTCTTCTTCTTTCTCTCTATAATTTCTATCCATAATAATTGCTCTATAATTTAAGTGAATTGGTGAGAAATGAAGGAAGAATGAGCTTCTATTTATAGGAAAATATAGTTTTGATAATTGCACATTTTGGGGATCAAAATATTACAGTACAATACCTCCAACTTTTCTTTCATTTTTAATTTAGTCCTGCAAGTATTATCAAACTTGCACCACCTCCCCTAATAGTAAATCATGTGAATCAATAGTTAAATCATGTGAATCAATAGTTATAATCATGTGAAAATAAGAATTACAGTATAATACCTCCATTTTTAACTTAGTCATGCAAGTATAATCATTCAAAAATGTCATACTCATAAGATTTCATCACTAATGATCAAATCCCTCATCAAAAATTTGCATATACCCTATATAGGATTCCCAAGCCATAAAATACCATATTTAATTTTTAGCAAAATATAGTCCCATATTGAACATATATTGTTCTCAAAATTTTTAAAATTCATTTACTATTTTTCATATGGCCAAAACTGCCGAATATTTAGACATTTATCATAAATTGTACTTTTGTCCAAAAATTCCAAAATTTACAGGGTATACTCCTGTTATATACATGTACTCCCAATAAAAATTTTACCAATTTTGGAGTTAACCACAAGGAGTTATAAGGGTTTACTTTTAAAATAGTCTTTTCCCATAAAATCCATAACTCTTAATCTATACATCCAAAAATCGCCATCTTTGGACACAATATAGAAAACTCATCAAATTATCATTTCAAATTTTTCCGAGAATTTTTGAGGGTCGAGGAAAATTACGAACCCGCAAAAAGTATTTTCACCACCATGCGATAATCCACGTAGATGATCATTTCCACAATTTAATAAGGAATGAATACAAAGGATCATTCACCATGCATGTGGTAATCCACATAGACGAGTTATTCAACGAATAATAAAGAATGGAATAACGGAAGAATTCACCATGCATCACGAAACCGCATGCAGACGGAGTTATTCCCAACAAAATAATAACGAATGAAGCCAGTCGCAGAATCCGTGATGCATGCTGAACGAGGATATTCCAATAGAATAATAAAGAATGGAATAACAACAGAATTCACCATGCATGCGATAGACCACAGAGACAGGTTATTCCGACAGAATAATAAAGAATGGAACCAGGTCATGCGTAATATGCACAGACAGGATATTCCAACAGAATAATAAAGAATGGAACTAGGTCATGCGTAATCCGCACAGACAGGATATTCTGACAGAATAATAAAGAATGGAATAATAGAAGAATTTCACCATGTATGCGGTACTTCGCATAGACAGATTATTTCAACATAATAATAAGAAATGGAATAACAAAAGCACTCTTCATGAATACGAAAGAAATAATACCCCTTACCTTAGAATAAAGCTGGATACTAGAATAGAGAGGTAGCAGACTTCTCTTCTTCTTTCTCTCTATAATTTCTCTCCATAATAATTGCTCTATAATTTTAGTGAATTGGTGAGAAATGAAGGAAGAATGAGCTTCTATTTATAGGAAAATATAGTTTTGATAATTGCACATTTTGGGGATCAAAATATTACAGTACAATACCTCCAACTTTTCTTTCATTTTTAATTTAGTCCTGCAAGTATTATCAAACTTGCACCACCTCCCCTAATAGTAAATCATGTGAATCAATAGTTAAATCATGTGAAAATAAGAATTACGATTATAATACCTCCATTTTAACTTAGTCCCGCAAGTATAATCATTCAAAATGCCATACTCATAAGATTTCATCACCAATGATCAAATCCTCATCAAAAATTTGCATATACCCTATATAGGATTCCCAAGCCATAAAAAACCATATTTAAATTTAGCAAAATATAGTCCCATATTGAACATATATTGTTCTCAAAATTTTTAAAATTCATTTACTATTTTTCATATGGCTAAAACTGTCGAATATTTAGACATTTATCATAAATTGTAATTTTGTCCAAAAATTCCAAAATTTACAGGGTATACTCCTGTTATATACATGTACTCCCAATAAAAAGTTTACCAATTTTGGAGTTAACCACAAGGAGTTATAAGGGTTTACTTTTAAAATAGTCTTTTCCCATAAAATCCATAACTCTTAATCTATACATCCAAAAATCGCCATCTTTGGACACAATATAGAAAACTCATCAAATTATCATTTCAAATTTTTCCGAATTTTTGAGGGTCGAGGAAAAATTACGAACCTGCAAAAGTATTTTCACCGCCATGCGATAATCCACGTAGATAGATCATTTCCACAATTTAATAAGGAATGAATACAAAGGATCATTCACCATGCATGTGGTAATCCACATGACAAAAGTTATTCCAATGAATAATAAAGAATGGAATAATGAAGAATTCACCATGCATGCGATAGGCCAATGCATGAGGTTATTCCCAACAGAATAACAAAGAATGGAACCAGTCATGCGAATCCGTCTGCATGTGAAATTCCAATAGAATAATAAGGAATGGAATAACAATGAGAATTCACCATGCATGCGATAGACCACGAGACAAAAGTTATTAAAGCGTAATAATAAAGAATGGAACCAGTCATGCGTAATATACGCATGATGGGATATTCCAAATGAATAATAAAGAATGGAACTAGGTCCGTATGTAATCCTTACAGACGAGGATATTCGACGAATAATAAAGAATGGAATAATAGAAGAATTTCACCATGTATGCGGTACTTACGCAGATGTATGCATTATTTCAACATAATAATAAGAAATGGAATAACAAAAGCACTCTTCATGAATACTGAAAGAAATAATACCCTTACCTTAGAATAAAAATTTGGATACTAGAATGAGAGGTAGCGGACTTTTTCTTCTTCTTTCTCTCTATAATTTCTATCCATAATAATTGCTCTATAATTTAAGTGAATTGGTGAGAAATGAAGGAATGAGCTTCTATTTATAGGAAAATATAGTTTTGATAATTGCACATTTTGGGGATCAAAATATTACTGATTACAATACCTCCAACTTTTCTTTCATTTTTAATTTAGTCCCCGCAAGTATTATCAAACTTGCACCACCTCCCTAATAGTAAATCATGTGAATCAATAGTTAAATCATGTGAATCAATAGTTATAATCATGTGAAAATAAAATTACAAATTATAATACCTCCATTTTAACTTAGTCATGCAAGTATAATCATTCAAAATGCCTATACTCATAAGATTTCATCACTAATGATCAAATCCCTCATCAAAAATTTGCATATACCCTATATAGGATTCCCAAGCCATAAAATAATATATTTAATTTTTAGCAAAATATAGTCCCATATTGAACATATATTGTTCTCAAAATTTTTAAATTCATTTACTATTTTCATATATGGCCAAAAGCTATGAATATTTAGACATTTATCATAAATTGTACTTTTGTCCAAAAATTCAAATTTTAGGTATACTCTCTGTTATATACATGTACTCCCAATAAAATTTTACCAATTTTGGAGTTAACCACAAGGATTTATAAGGGTTTACTTTTAAAATAGTCTTTTCCCATAAAATCCATAACTCTTAATCTATACATCCAAAAAATCGCCATCTTTGGACACAATATAGAAAACTCATCAAATTATCATTTCAAATTTTTCCGAATTTTTGAGGTCGGAAAAATTACGAACCTGCAAAAAAGTATTTTCACCGCCATGCGATAATCCACGTAGATAGATCATTTCCACAATTTAATAAGGAATGAATACAAAGGATCATTCACCATGCATGTGGTAATCCACATAGACAGGTTATTCCAACAGAATAATAAAGAATGGAATAACAGAAGAATTCACCATGCTTGCGATAAACCGCACAGACAGGTTATTCCCAACAAAATAATAACGAATGAAGCCAGGTCATGCGTAATCCGTACAGACAGGATATTCCAATAGAATAATAAGGAATGGAATAACAACAGAATTCACCATGCATGCGATAGACCACAGAGACAGGTTATTCCGACAGAATAATAAAGAATGGAACTAGGTCATGCGTAATATGCACAGACAGGATATTCCAACAGAATAATAAAGAATGGAACTAGGTCATGCGTAATCCGCACAGACAGGATATTCTGACAGAATAATAAAGAATGGAATAATAGAAGAATTTCACCATGTATGCAGACTTGCATGTATGATTATTTCAACATAATAATAAGAAATGGAATAACAAAAGCACTCTTCATGAATCAAAGAAAGAAATAATACCCCTTACCTTAGAATAAAGCTGGATACTAGAATAGAGAGGTAGCAGACTTCTCTTCTTCTTTCTCTCTATAATTTCTCTCCATAATAATTGCTCTATAATTTTAGTGAATTGGTGAGAAATGAAGGAAGAATGAGCTTATTTATAGGAAAATATAGTTTTGATAATTGCATTTTGGGGATCAAAATATTACGAGACAATACCTCCAACTTTTCTTTCATTTTTAATTTAGTCCTGCAAGTATTATCAAACTTGCACCACCTCCCCTAATAGTAAATCATGTGAATCAATAGTTAAATCATGTGAATCAATAGTTATAATCATGTGAAAATAAGAATTCTGATTATAATACCTCCATTTTAACTTAGTCATGCAAGTATAATCATTCAAAATGCTATACTCATAAGATTTCATCACCAATGATCAAATCCCTCATCAAAATTTGCATATACCCTATATAGGATTCCCAAGCCATAAAATACCATATTTAATTTTAGCAAAATATAGTCCCATATTGAACATATATTGTTCTCAAAAATTTTAAAATTCATTTACTATTTTTCATATGGCCAAAAGCTGCTTAGAATATTTAGACATTTATCATAAATTGTACTTTTGTCCAAAAATTCGAAATTTATGTGGTATACTCTCGTTATACATGTACTCCCAATAAAAATTTTACCAATTTTGGAGTTAACCACAAGGAGTTATAAGGGTTTACTTTTAAAATAGTCTTTTCCCATAAAATCCATAACTCTTAATCTATACATCCAAAATCTCCATCTTTGGACACAATATAGAAAACTCATCAAATTATCATTTCAAATTTTTCCGAATTTTTGAGGGTCGAGAAAAATTACGAACTGCAAAAGTATTTTCACCGCCATGCGATAATCCACGTAGATGCAGATCATTTCCACAATTTAATAAGGAATGAATACAAAGGATCATTCACCATGCATGTGGTAATCCACATAGACAAAGTTATTCCAAATGAATAATAAAGAATGGAATATGTGAAGAATTCGATGACGATGACACAATCATTGGTGGACCCCAGCGGGAATAAGCGCCGGATATAGAAAATGGCGTAATTATCTTTTTATAAAAATAACGGTGCAAGTGTTACCGTTAAAACCGCATTGAACTACCGGTAGTAAAAGTACGATGTAATATGCATGGTTGCATAGTAGCACACGATATTGATTATTGATGCTTACGTAAGAAGTCACCAGTTATACTCAATTATTGCTCATGAAGAATCATTGCTGCATCATATCTCTCATATTATTGTTTCAATTATTATCATAGTATCAATATTTTATATTATTAAATCAATAATTGAGATGACAAAGTTATTCATATTATTATTTGTAATATTGACAATGTCTAGAAGTTCTGTCAAGGAGAGGTTTGGTCACCTAATTGCGCGCCAATAAGGAGAAATCCTTATCGGAAAGCCCCCTCTTTCCTGGGAACGACTTGGTTATTAAATATTGTGAGTTATAATATTAATGATGAATAAGTTCGTGTTGATTAAAGATGAAATTGATAGTTCCATTGTGTTGGAATTATTAGTGTTAGGGGAAATCGACATTTATTTCGATAATAATTGATGTCTTGAGGTTATATTGACCAATCGAGTAATTAACCGGATAAATGAGAAATTAATTGTTATTAATTCACATGCTTAAAACTATGTGTTCACATGTGTGTACTATTGATTCACATGATTTAACTATTATGGGAGTTGGTGCAAGATTGATAATACTTGCATGACTAAATTAAAAATGGAGGTATAGTTGAAGGTACTATGCTATAATTAATTTTTTCACATGTTTAGAACTATTGAGTCACATGATTTACTATTGATTCACATGATTTACTATTAGGGGAGGTGGTGCAAGTTTGATAATACTTGTAGGACTAAATTAAAAATGAAGGAACAGATGAAGGTATTATACTGTAATATTTCGAGTCCCAAAACGTGCAATTATCAAAACTATATTTTTCTATAAATAGAAGCTCATTCTTCCTTCATTCTCACCAATTCACTAAGATTCACAAGAGAAATTATAGAGAGAGAAGCTATAGAGAGAGAAGCTATAGGGAGAAAGAAGAAGAGTAGTCTGCTACTTCACTACTTTAGTATCCAGTCTTCTTCTGAGGTAAGGGGTATTATTTATTTCATATTTTGAAGAGATGTTATTTTTTGTATTTGTATGAATATTATATTCGTTCAATATTCGTAAGGAATATCATCTTCGTTCAATATTCGTATGAATATTATTTTTGTTCAACAGTCATAAGGGGTATTATTTATTTCATATTCTGAAGAGATATTATTTTTCATATTTGTATGAATATTATTTTCATTCAATATTCGTAAGGAATATCATTTCGTTCAATATTCGTAGAAATATTATTTTCGTTCAACAGTCCTAAGGGATATTATTTATTTCATATTCAGAAGAGATATTATTTTTCGTATTCGTATGGATATTATCTTGGTTCAATATTCGTATGAAATAATATTTTCTTCCAAACTCTATAGTATGTAAGTAATATTATTTCGTTTTGTATTCCTACTTCTACACTCATTTTGTTGAAGTATTGCTTCTATACTCCGTGAAATTAGTAGAATATCCTTGATATATGCGTTTCATCCAGTATCTTTACATGGAAAAATTATTCTGAGCTTTCTTGATAATTATTGATCTTTTTATGTCGGAATATTATTCACGAGTTACTATTCCTGAGTTACTATTCACAGGTTACTATTTACCCAGTTACTATTTACTATTATTATTCACTCGGGTATTCGGGGCCCTTTTCTTGCTGGGGTACTATTCACGAGTTACTATTCACGGGTTACTATTTACCCGATTACTATTCACTCTAATATTATTCACTCGGGTATTTGGGATACTTTTCATGCCGAGGTACTATTCACAAGGTACTATTCCCTAAGTACAATTCACAGGGTACTATTCACGAAGTATTATTCACCCGAAAAATATATTTCTTTTCTGTCCAAATTATTTTTGATACATTAATATTATTCTTGAATTTTACTCCACAAAGCAGTATCATGTTTACAATTTGGATATTTTTAAACTCTGGATAAATTTAAAGTCTTTAATATTTATCCTTGATTTCGTTTGATTAATGTTTATATCATTGTCATCATCCTCATGTTTGTATTGTGATGAAAGTCATCTTTGGCTTACGTGCATAAATGGACTGTTGATTATTGGTTTTATAGTTGTATATATTTGGCTTACGTGAAAAGATGGACAGGTGTATGACATGATCATAACCACTGGTGATAATAACGAATATTCTTGGCCCGTAGTGCATGGATAATTCGATGATGTGATTGGCAGGATCATGACCATTAGTTAACAGTTGAATGTCTTTGGCTGTAGTGCACTGACAGGCAATTGATTGGTATGATCATGACCATTAGTTTTATAGTTGAATATCTTTGGCCCGTAGTGCAAAGGTAGACAACTGATTGGTATGATCATTGTTATTACATTTGAATATCTTTAGCCTTTGGGGTAAGGATATTGAGTAAACGTTCTATTAAGCCTTTGTGGCAAGGAGAAACTGTTGATTTACATAATTATAAATATGAATTGTGGATTTAACTAATCTTTGGTGGTTTAAGTGAAGACAGGTGATGAAAGTTCTCTTTGTCTTGGGTATAATAAAGAACTGTTAATGGGTATTACAGGGATAAAATTGATGAAAAACTTTATAAATCATAAAAATTAGTAGATATCATGCTCTACTTGACTCTTCTAATGGATTGCTTATTCCGCTACAGTTAAACTTGATGTTTACTGTATTTTATCAATTTAACACTGTTGAAGGCTAAGGATAATTTATTCTGCATTATCTTAGTCATAATATTTCTTACTGGGCTAGTTGAGCTCACCCTTTTCTTTCATTGTTCTCTTCAGGAAATGAGAATATAGCTTGGACGAGTCGGGGAATGGAGTGATGGTCTGAGATGGTGGCTATAGTAGTCCTCACTATTGTTATAAAATAGTGTGATAATAATTGTAATGAGGACTTCATTGAGTGTGGATATTGTCTAGAAGACAATATTCTTGTTTAAACTCTCAGCTATGTTTTGTCGTGTTTTTTTACACGACAGTTGTATTAAAGAAGTTTGTATTTGATTTCTATAGTGTGATATCTTGCGACCCAAGATGGGTGATATATACCTGTTTTGGGGGCGTCACAGCTGACGCATTGAGTAGAAGATAGTATGCGGGTACGAGTGCGATGTTGATAACACAAAGACCCATTTTGTACGATTTTCAAAGGATGGAGACAGAGTTAAAGGCTCTAAGTACCCACGTGATGATATCAAACATACGAGTAGAACCGACTTTAATCGATAAAGTTAAAGCTTATCAAGTCACAGACCCAGAGCTGATGCGTATGAAGAAGAAAGTACAAGAAGGTGTTATTCCAGAAGCAAGAATCGATGAAGAAGGAATACTTCGAGTCAACTCCAGACTTTGCATTCCTAACGATTCTGACTTGAAGCATAGAATCATGATGGAGGCACACAACACACCATTTGCAATCCATCCTGGGAGTACCAAAATGTATCATGATCTTCGACATACATTTTGATGGAGCAATATGAAGAGAGAGATCGCGAAGTTTATCTCGAGGTGTTTAACTTGTCAACGTGTAAAGGCGGAGCATCGAGTGCCAAAGGGTCCATTGCAACCACTTGAGATGTGACGCCCCCAAAATAGGTCCAATCCACCCAACCTATTCTGAGTCACCAAATACATGGTACAGAAACAACTACAACTTCATTAATACAATTATCGTGCAAATTACGACAACACATATACTGTGAGTTTAAATACAAATATTATCTTCTAGACAATATCCACACTCAAATAAGTCCTCATTACAATTATTTATACACTATTTTACAAAATAGTGTAGACTACTAAAACAACTATCTTGAAATATCACTCCACACCCCAACTAGTTCCTGCTATATTCTCGCCTCCTGAGAAGAAAAATGGAACAAAAAGGAAAAGGGTGAGCTCAACTATCCCAGTAAAGAATATTATGACTTAGATAATGTACAACAAATTATCCTTAGTCTTCAACAGGGGAAAATCTAATAGAATATAATAGACAACAAGTTTTAGATCAACAACTGTAGCGGAAATAACAATTTATTAGAAGAGTTAAGTAGAGAATAAAATCTACTATCATCTATGAATTTAAAAGTCCATCATCAATATTTTATCCAAATAACATCAATCAATATACATCTTGAATCAAATATTCATCTTTGCACTACAGACCAAAGATATTCATCAGTTGGTAATGTTCATCTCAACACCTGTTCATCTTTGCACTACAGGCCAAAGATATTCAATTATATCATCATTTAGGACTGAGGATGATAAAAAATATTTTAAAAAAAATGAATCCAGTGAGACAAAAGAACAAATATTAGGGATTCGTACTTCGGTTTATCCATGTTCAAGAACACCTCATACTATACTATAGTGGAGTAAAATTCAAGAATGAATATCAAAACATGGATACAATCAAAGATAGTAACAAAAATAGACAACTGGAACAAAAAAGAGAAAATTTCATTTTTCGGTAAATAGTGTCATATTCGTGAATAGTCTCGTATACGTGAATAGTGTCGTAACCCCGATACAAAAAGGTAGAAATTCTACAATAAAATTCATACCAATATTTCGGCATAATGATATTGAAAGAAATAATATCATTTACGAAGAAAATAACATCCCTTACGTCAAAAGAATAGTACTTCTAGCTAGAATATCAAATATAACCTTGAACGAAACTTGCACCGTATAGCAACACTCAAAGTATCAAAATACTAACAAAAATACGCTCGATAATATAGAGAGAGAAAACTTCAGTTTCTGGTGTGATTTCCAATTCTAACCTAAGCACTCTATTTATAGGAAAGTGCTTAGAACACCAAAGAAGAAAATTTAATAAAATATTATTATTTTTATAAAAATCATACTCACACTTTGACAATCCAACTTCAATACATTTACCACACAAGTGGGGCCCACCAACTCACCAAAAACGTTTTTCTTTAAAAAAATATATAAAACTTCAAAAATTAATTATTCTGGAACTTCAATAATTCATAATAAATAGCCCTTTTATCAGAAAAATTTGAATCTTATGTCTATTCCATAGGAAATTCAATTCTCTACAACTTTGTAGCTTTAAGTTTTTTTAAATTCCAAACAAAAATTGACTGAAATCCATATACGGACGATTTTATAAGCTACAATCAAATTTCAGTCAAAATGGGGTCCACCAACATGTTTAACATTATTTTTAGTATTTATTGTAACAAAAATACTCTTCCTCCTCAATTACTCATTTATCATAGATTAATTATAAAAATATCACAATTATTATATTATTGTAATATAATAATATATTTAAATAAATTATTTTATCAAAAAAGATAAAATATCAATTTTCAATAATTGTCACTTTTTTAAAAATTCCTCCATTTATATCCACATAAAATAAATATTTTCCTTATCATATAAATCAATAATTAATTATTCACAAATAATATTACAGAATCACAATAATGACAACCTGGTCGTTCCCAGGAAAGAGGGGGCTTTCCAATAAGGATTTTTCCTTACTGGCGCGCAATTAGGTGACCAAACCTCTCCTTAGACAGAACTTTCTTAGACATTGCCAATAATGCCATCTAATAATATTATTCAAACAATATGAATTATTGATCTAATAATGGAAAATACTATGCAGTGACAATTATTGAAACAACAATAATATAAAAAATCAACGTAGCAATTATTGAATCAATAAAATAAAATATTGAACAGTAATTACTGTAACAATTATTGAGTAGTGCCTTCTTACGTAAGAACCAATAATTTGTGCAATACTGGTAATGCTTCATCGCATGCAATGGCGCCAGACATCGTGTTTTAACCACCGTGTATTCCAACAAAGTTGTTAGCAGTAACAACTACGTCGTTATTTATAAAAAACTTATACTTGTCATTTTCTTCATCCAATTTTTACATTATGGGGCCCATACACAAGGCTTGCGCGTCAAATACGAATATTTTCCGACAAAGAAGAATATTCCACGACCAACCGAATATTCCCCGACAACAATGAATATTTTATAACCACTTGCTTATTTAAAATATTTGCGTATTTTACCCATAAATAATCACATTAATCAAATCAACCCCTTACTATTTTAAAATAATAAATCGAGGAAATTGAATCTTTATTTATAAAAAGTTGGGGTCTTACAACCTCCCCTCCTTATGAAATTTCGTCCTCGAAATTAACGTACGTACCTGATGTTTCTATCCATAAACTTTGACTTTAGGTATAACCTTTGAGCGTAGGACATGCTTCTTTCTATCCCAGATCTTGACAGGTACCTTGTGACGCCCCCAAAATAGGTATACATCACCCATCTTGAGTTGCCAAATACATGGTACAAAATTCAAATATAACTTAATTATACAACAGTCGTGTAAAATACGACAAAACATAATCTAAGAGTTTTAATAAGAATATTGTCATCTAGACAATATCCACACTCAATGGAGTCCTCATTATATTTATTGTCACACTATTTAATGTAATAGTGAGGACTACTAATGCTATCATACGGATTTGTCACTCCGTTCCCCGACTAGTCCCGCCACGTTCTCATTTCTCAAGAGAATAAATTGAAAGAAAGGGTGAGCTCAACTAGCCCAATAAGAAATATTATGACTAAGATAATGCAGAATAAATTATCATTAGTCTTCAACAATGTTAAACTGATAAAATATAATAGACATCAAGTTTAACTGCAGTGGAACAACCAATCCATTAGAAGAGTCAAGTAGAGCATGATATCTACTATCTTCTATGATTTAAAAAAAAATTCATCAATTTTATCGTTGAGACTCAGCTTAATAAATAAACCACATCATCGAATCATCCCTGTATTACGGGCCAAGAATATTCATTAAATCATCAATGGACATGACTATACCGAATAATCCCTGGTCATAATCATACCAAAAATTGTCCATCAATGCACTACAGGCCAATGAGGACTTTTACCACGTCATTCGTTACATTACGGTTATACTGAATAATCCCTGGTCATAATCATACCAAGTCCATCTATGCACGTAAGCCAAAGATGACTTTCATCACAATATAAGCATGAGGATGATGACAATGATATAAGCAAATAATCAAACGAAATCAAATCAAACGAAATCAAGGATAAATATTAAAGACTTTAAATTTATCCAAATATTATCAATTACTTAATAAACTCATAATCTAATATTATTAATATTATAATAATATTTTAATCACTTCTTAAACTTATAAACAATTTATTTCAATTGTTTACATTTTACCAAATAATGCATTTTAATCATTCAAAAATGCCATACTCATAAGATTTCATCACCAATGATCAAATTCCTCATCAAAAATCTGCATATACCCTATATAGGATTCCCAAGTCATAAAATTCTATTTTCCAATTTTGTTCCATCATATAACATATTTAATTCATTTACTCATAACTAGTTTATTTTCATGAAAAATATCAAATCAGTCCCAAAAATATTTCTTTTCTGGGATTTAGCAGAATATAGTCCCATATTGAACATATATTTTTCTCGGAATTTTTAAAATTCATTTACTATTTTTCATATGGCCAAAAGCCGCGAATATTTAGATATTTATCATAAATTGTACTTTTGTCCAAAAATTCGAAATTTACTGAGGTATACTCGTTATATACATGTACTCCCAATAAAGATTTTACCAATTTTGGAGTTAACCACAAAGAGTTATAAGGGTTTACTTTTAAAATAGTTTTTTCCTATAAAATCCATAACTCTTAATCTATACATCAAAAAATCGCCATTTTTGGACAAAATCTAGAAAACTCATCAAACTATCATTTTAATTTTTTCCAGAATTTTTGAGGGTCAAAAAAATTACGAAACTGCCCCTAGCAGAAACCCCTTTTGTATGAAAATACTATTCATATGAATACAAAGGATCATTCACCATGCATGCGGTAATCCACATAAACAGGTTATTCCAAAAGAATAATAAAGAATGGAATAAAAGAAGAATTCACCATGCATGGAATAGACCGCACAGACAGGTTATTCTCAATAGAATAATAAAAATGGAACTAAGTTATTCGTAAATCGCACAGACAGGATATTCCAACAGAATAATGAAGAATGAAATCAAGTCATGCGTAAACCGCACAGACAGGATATTCCAACAGAATAATAAAGAATGGAACGGTCATGTAAACCGTATGCATGAGGATATTTCAATGAGAATAATAAAGAATGGAATAACAATGAATTCACTGTGCATGCGATAGGCCATACGAGATAAAAGTTATTCTCAATGAATAATAAAGAATGGAATAACAGAAGAATTTCACCATGTATGTGGTACTTCGCATAGACAGGTTATTCCAACATAATAATAAAGAATAGAATAACAAATCTTACGAGTATTGAAAAAAATAACTCTCTTCATGAATACGAAAGAATAATACCCCTTACCTTAGAAGAAACTGGATATTGGAATAGTGAGGTAGTAGACTTCTCTTCTTCTTTCTCTCTATAATAATTGCTCTAAAGCTTTAGTGAATTGGTGAGAAATGAAGGAAGAATGAGCTTCTATTTATAGGAAAATATAGTTTTGATAATTGCACGTTTTGGGGCTCGAAATATTACAGTACAATACCTCTATTTATCAATATTGCACCAACTCTCCTAATAGTACAAGAATGTGATTTAATAGTACACACATGTGAACAAATAGTTATATAAGCATGTGAATTAGTAGCAATTAATTGCTTATTTATCCGATTAATTACCTGATTTATCAATATAACCCCCAGACATCAATTATTATCGGAATAGATGTCGATTTTCACTAACACTAATAATCCCAACACAATGGAACTATCAAATTCATATTTAATCAATATGAACTTATTCATTATTAATATTATAACTCACAATATTTAACAATCAGGTCGTTCCCAGGAAAGAGGGGGCTTTCCGATAAGGATTTCTCCTTATTAGCGCGCAATTAGATGACCAAACCTCTCCTTGACAGAACTTCCAGACATTATAAATATTGAAATTTAATAATATGAATAACTTTGTCGTCTCAATTATTGATTTAATAATATATAAAATATTATGCAGATGTTACTGTGACAATAATCGAATCAATAATATGAGAGATATGATGCAGCAATTACTGTAGTAATAATTGAGTATAACTGAGTGACTTCTTACGTAAGCATCAATAATCAATACCATGTGCTACTATGCAACCACGCGTATTACTGTACTTTTACTACCAGGTAGTTCAACAGTTTTAACGGTAACACTTTTGCTGTTATAAAAAGATAATTCTGTCGTTTTCTTACTATGACAATACATCCGTTGTGGGGTCCACCAATGATTGTGTCGTCTTACAAATATTCCCTGTTAAAACGAATATTCCCCGACCAATCGAATATTATATAACAACTTGGTTACTTTGAAAAATTTATAAATGTTACCCACAACTATAACATTAAATCAAATCCACACCATAATATTCAAAAAAATATTTTGAAAAATTTGAATTTTTATTCATAAAATTTGGGGTCTCACAATCTCCCCTCCTTATGAAATTTCGCCCTCGAAATTTACGTACGTACCCGATATGCTGAAGAGATGAGGATACCTTGACTTCATTTCAGATTCTAACTCTTGAGATATAACCTTTGAGTGTTGAATACGATCATTCTTATCCAATATTTTAACACATATTTCCTCATACGTTAAATCTTCTGTTATCTCGTCTAGTTCTAACTTAATAACGTGGTTCGGGTCATCCACATATTTACGTAACATCGATACGTGAAAAATGTTATGAACACGCGACATACTTGGCGGTAAAACGAGTCTATAGGCCACAGTTCCTACTCGATCAAGGATTTTAAATGGGTCAATTGTGACACCTCCAAACCCAGGTACTTCATTTCCACAGGATTTGGTGTTCACTTAATCAAACATTCATATCTAACTACCCAATCACAATAAAACTGGATAAATAAAACCTTCCCCATTAAAGGGTTACATAAAAAAAATCTCCCAGGTTGTCTAACCTTTAAACACAATCATTCAAATACGGAAAATAAATAATCTTTATTACAACCATTCCATTAAAAACTGATAATAAAATATCATCAAATTATAAGTCTTCAATACTTGTTCATCTTTTCTTTTCCCTTACTAGTGCTAGGTACATCAACCTTCTCATCCTTAACTGTAATAATTATATAAGCAAGAGTGAGCAAACAAAGCTCACTTGATACAATAATGAATGAAAAACCTTTACAACAAATGTTAAATAAGAGGCTCAATAGATTTAAACAATTACGATTTGTCAACAATCTGAAGTAAATAACTAAGGGTCCTAAGACCACGAACTATGTCCATAGTTATAAGTAATGTTTCAACTTAAACTTTAATATTCATAAGACTATAGGGACTCCTCGTACTTAGGGGGATCAGCCCTTCATACAATGTATTATGTACAAATATTTCAACGCTAAGCGTAAGTTACCCCTAATAATAGGGTTGTTCATCTCAGTATTTAGAGTACAAGTCCACACCAAAGTGAGTTTGGTTTAGATACATTTCAGGGTAATTTGGAATTCAATGAACATCAACTAAGGATTAGTTGAATGAAACCAATAACATCATACTATAGAATAATAAAGAATCGAATCAACATGGTAAATTAAAGTCATGCTTTAGGAATAATCTAATAGCATACAACTTGAATAACTATAATACACCTTGGTTGAACAATATTAAGCCAAGTTTATTTAGAATTGAATACTAAGCATGCATGGAAATATGAACGATAAAACTATTCAAATATATTTGGGCATGCTAAACAACAAGTTAAATACAAGAATAACTTGTTCAATATCAAAAATCAAAGTTTAGAAACCTTGCATTATTATATTGGGAACAATAATTGATTCAACAATAAAATAGATTAGACAACTTGCATCATTTATAAGGTAATCGAATTGGAAACCATAATTAGTTCAACAAGATAAAGGATTAGAAAACTTGCCTTGCTCGTAGGCTAAACCGAATCAATTCGGATCATAATACCCTATATACATATATATATATATATATATATATATATCTATACAAAATACAATTGATTTTGAAAATACTAAGTTTCCCGCTTGCCTAATAAAAGATCTGGACCCTCAAAACTTTGGGATAGATATGGCCATTGATTAGATAAGTTAGCTTCACTACTACTCTTACTTTCCAAAACCGTAGCATACTTCTTCTCATTTGCTTCAGTCATTTTCTTATATCTTGCCTCTTCTTCTCATTCTCTCCACCTTATACCTTGCCAAACCTTATACCTCTCCACCCTAACCCATTCTACATCTAACACCCGACGACTAAAATTGAAAAAATGCGCTTTGCTCTCTACGCCGATCACAATTTCTTGGCTTCTCCTCCTCCCCTCGCGGTTGTTACTCTGCTGCTACTCCTACTCCTTTGATCATTTGCTATTCCTTTTATTACCGTTAGGTACCAAATTCTAGACCTAATATTTGATATCGCTCGCTCTCTCTCTGCGCTCGATCGTCAATTTCTTGGCTTCTCCTCCTCCCTCCGCCATGGTACATTACTCCTGCTACTCCTACTCCTTTGATCATTGCTACTCCTTTTATTCTTTGTTAGGTACCAAATCCTAGACCTAATATTTGATATGTATATATGTGTGTATGATGTTATGTTTGAATTTTTGGCATGTGGTTTTCTTTTTTTTCTCTCTTTAATTTTGACTATAGTTGTAGTGCTCATGAGTTTCAATTCAATTCCATTTTTTTGTTAATTTATGTATTTCAAATGTTTGATTGATTGATTGAATGAATTGTTGTATACTTGGTAGCAACTTAAATAGGAATATGTGATGATTTTAATTTTAGTAATTATGAGAGCGACTTAATTTAAGTTAATAACAAAGATCAATAGGGTCCTGAAATGGTTGAAGGTACCATATTGAAAATTTACAATAAAAAGTGAGGTTTTCAAATAAAATTGAAGGGATAATGGTCCACCCATTCAACAGCTTTAGCTCCGCCCTTTAAGCAAATAAAGGGAAGTGTTTTGCTTAAGCACCAACAAATCCAAGGCTTCAATCTACTCTTATTATAAGCCTTGCTTTCTATGCCTCATTTTCCGTGAATATAATAGTTGTATAAAAATATGAATAACAAATGAATTTTTGTTACCCCTCAAAAAAAAGGAGATGATTCCGCCAAAAAGAATATGTTAAGCTATAAAATGTCGCTACTAAGAGGTTCGAGCAAAAGATTACTTACAAAAGTGAAAAACACTAAAATAAACTCGCATGTGTCATGTCCCTTAAAAACCTACAATTTAAAGAGATCAATGAAATTCCATAAAAATACTTTAAATCCAGCAAATATTTTTATGAACATCCACCCAAACTGTTTTATGTCGTGGAATGTAGCATTTCTTTTGCTAACACATGCATTTGTGGTGTATATAAAAGTAACCCTGTAAGTGGTCACCGCTACATTGTGCAAGGCGTTCTTTGTCTAAATAGTCCTAATTCGGCCTTTCACAGATGGTTCTTTTACTAGAACCGAACATCTCAACATAATATATTATCTCTTGAACTAAGTTCAATTTGAAATTTGATGAGGTTGATAGTGGTGGGACAAACCATTGATCAAATGGTTGCCTTGACAAAATATGAGTTAAGCGAAAAATTTAGTCAAAGTTTTGAGAATCAAAATTTTACTCTAGATGTAAGTGGATCCCTCCCGTGTATCGTGCTTTATCTGAATATATGTGTGTAATATTTGGTCCATTAGTAGTTAAATCAGATGCCTTATATCTAAAAGGAAGCTAGGACTCTTAAATATGAGCTCACGATTCTATTTTTATGTATGTACTTCTTTATATATACTTTGTTAATAGATGTTAGGACAAAAGGTGAACTCTTTTTCTAGAAGTAGAGTTTTTTTGTCGATGGGCTGAAAAGTTGTGTCAAATCTATCTCTACAAAATACAATTGATTTTGAAAAAACTAAGTTTCCCGTTCAAGCCTATTACAAGATCATGATCGTCAAAAAATTGGGATAAATCTAACCCTTCAATACTAACACGGAGCTTGAAAATCCCTCTATCTCTCTGTCTTTACACAGAGCTGAGAGATAAAACGGAGCTTGAAAATCAAAAATAAAACACGCAGATTATCTTGGTAATAGTTGAAGATCGAAGTAGAAGAAGAAGTTAAAGAGGAAAGAGAAACACAGAGCTTATCTGTTCTTACACACATTCCCCCTTATTCAAATTTTAAACTCTCTCTGTTCTTACACACCCAGAGCTTATCTCTCATACCCAGCCCTCTCAACTCCCCTAAATCTCTTATGTCTCATACCCAGCCCTAATTCCAGCCCCAAATCTCTCATACCCAACCCTAAATATCATACCCAGACTATATATGCACTCAGACTAACACGTACTCTAAACAACTCGACGGGATTATTCCTAAGATCGATCTATATATGCACTCGATGGGATTTCTTCTTCTCTCGGATCTATCGATTGATACCTAAGGGCTTGATTATATACCTTTTGTTTGTTAAGAAAGTTCTTGCGGGAAGTGACGGATTGATATCGTATATGGAAGAAAACAAACGGAGGATCTATTTTCGAGAGATGTGTTATTACTTGTTGATCGTTGGTTTTGCTTTTCACTCTCCGCTTCAAATTGATATCGGTATGTATTAGTTTCTATTTTGTGTTTTATATACACGTGTGTCTGTGTGGATCGATAAATGTGTGGAATCTTTTTGTAGATTTTTTATGAGTCATTTGATGAAGATTTTGATGGACGATGGATCGTCCTGGAGAAGGATGAATATCAAGGTTTTTTCACGTTAATCTTACTATTATTTGAAACTTATTAGGTATGTTTTACAAATCAATCGGTTGACATGTGAGCTAAAAGCTTGATATTGTCACCTAATTTGATGTTTTAATGCGATGAATTTGTTGCTTTTTGAATAGATACTTTACTAATTTTGTATGGTAGTTGTTGTAAATGCTAAGCGACTTTGCTCTAAGTCGTGTTGGGACTTATGACTAAAATGTTTTAATGTTAAACACAATGAATTCAAAGGTAAAACCCGATGGTTTAATAACGTAATTAAGAAAATAAAAATGCTTACGGTGAATTAGTACTTACAAAGACCTTTGGAATTAAACTATTTAATATATGCAGATTTTATGTAGACTAAATGAAGTATGATGCTTGAGAATTTCTGCTTGGTTTATGTTTATAAATCTACTTATACAAAACACAACAGATTTTGAACCCAAAAAAAATCCCGCTCAAAGTCTATTAAGAGATCCGGACCATCGAAAAGTTGGGATAAACCTAACCATTCAAAAATCTATCTATCCTGAAACTAATTCCCCTTCGATTTCCCTCCTTCGTAAGCCCTTTGTCAAAATTAGACACCCTTTCAAGTTTCAAATTTTTTCTTCTCTAGAGATTTCTCTCATCCATTTTATTCTTCCAATAAAAATACTCTAGAGCCCTCAAAATCTATCTGTTTCTCTTGACTTTTCATCGAATGTGTTCACTCCATTTTTCCTCTCTATATATTTGCTTATATGTTTACTATATTTAATTATGGATATGAATTTTTAATCGATCGGTTGATTGTTAGATTTGTATCCTATATCTTCTAAGGTAAATCTTATGGTTTTTTCTCATGATAAATTTTAATTTTAGGCTTTCCTAATTTTTATTTCTAGGTTATTTTGATCTCAAACTTCATGGGGTTTCTTGCGATTGTACTTTTTTAATCGATACCTAAAGGTGGTGTTTCGCTCTTCATGGATTTTGATTTGGGGGTATTTTGAGGTCGAGTAGGTAGGATAGCATAATCAATTGGAGAGGATGGTGATCGGAATTGTCTTGGGATGTTTTTGATATTTTGTTTTACTAATTTTTTGCTTCTTAGCTCATCTATCATTATCGGTTTGAGAAATCATTAATTTTATCGAAATTCTATTAATAGATAATAGATAACAGAGAAAGCAATAGGGGTTTGAAGTATTGTGACATATATTTCTATTTCTATTTCTCTCTTGGTAAACCTGGACGGTATGAATAAGCAAGCATTCCTTTGATGATGTAATGTATTCCAAAAAATGCTTGCAACTTATTCCTAATTAGAGGGTTCTCAACATGGATACTGTAATTTTATTTTATCAAATGGCCAATCACAAGTGATATTGGTAACCAATGTAATAATGTAACATCATTTCAGACCTCTAGGAAGTACTCTTTATTCATTTGTGTAATTGATGAAAAATTTAGTAACTTGCATACTAGGGTTTGAAAGTTAGGATGGGTAGGAGTGGTATCTGGTAGCATTTAATATTGTGGAGGATCATGAAATGGAGCTAGAGATTTTTTTTACTAGGAGTCATAGTGTAGATAAGTTAAAAAAAAAAGTTCTTGAAAATCCAAAGAAAATGAAAATGAAAATGACAGAGAGAAGATGTGAGAGAAAATACACTAAAAGAAAAAAAAGAAAACCCAAAAGGCTCAGTCTCTTTCTCTCTCCTCATTCCCCTTCTCTATAGTTCTCCATTTCCCCCCTCCATTAACAACCCACCTCAATGTTCTTCTCTGAAAGAAAGTACAATCTGAAGATAATTTATGCTAAAGTTTGAATCTTTACACTTTTTTAATATATAAAATTGATGACTATTAGAAATGACGTTTAGATTATGTGATCTGATTTTCGTATGGTCATTTTGCTTATTTTAATGGTTTAATTATGCAAGAATCTTATAAGTAGTGCCTAATTTCACCTAATTTTGAGCAAATATGGATATATCTAATTTTGTATCAATAATAAGATCTGGTTTTTTGTCTGATTTTGATCCTTATGTGTTTTTTCTGAGGGGTGATATTTGACCGAGTGTTTTATTGGTTTTAATTCTAAAGGAAAGTTACTGGGTTGAGCATGGGTTTCTCTGTTCATGCAATTTTGGTTTGTAGTGTTCTTAGGACTTGATTGGATGAAGGTGAATCTGAAGCTGTGATGCTTAAGTAGTGGTGAAAGGAATTTTGGGTTTGTTTTGATCAACGGAATTTCATGACATTTCCTTTTACTAATGAGGTAAGTAAATTATGCGATTCTATCGTTATTGGTGCTTTCATTTTGGATTAGTAAGTAGATTATTTTTTGTTGTTTGTTTAGTAAATGAACTGCGTTTTGTATGAATCTGAAGCTATGTCTGCATTTTGTATGACCAAACTGTAATCCAAAATCCATATATAACTTACAGAGAAAGAGAGAAAGGATTGTACCAGCGCCTTGAGCACCAGCTCCTCGAACAATGATGAGACCCACCAGAAGAGGATTATATGCAGCAGCAGAGACTCCAAAAACATAATTTGAAATGAAACCTCTGTTCCATTGAGATACTCATCATACTCATAACCATTGCTTAATCCCAAATACCCAATATCACTTGCACCGCAAAAACACAAAATGTTCCTCATTTATTATCTCTAATCCCACCTCTTTAATACCCAAAAATCAAAATGCTAACTTTTTACTGGAGTTGCACGGACACAAAATGCTTTTTGAATATTTTGGGATCTAAATCAACCCATTTTTTTCTTAGATTTAATAAACTTTCATGTATTCAAAGTTTCATTGAATTTCATGTAATTGTTTTAATTGTTTATTGATACAAGTATGATATTTGTTGTTTTCTCACTATCAAGTTTTACAATTTTGTTCTTTTGCTCGCAATTTGCAAAATTATATTTAATACTTGGAGTAATATTGAAAACTAAATAATTAATAATTACATAAAATTCTCAAACCACTTATATTAAAATTGAGTGTCATGACTAACATTGCAGTAGTTTAACCAACTTTAAACCTTACAGATTATAAAGTGCATAGGCGTGGCTTCAAATGCTTTTATCTATATTTTCCAATACGCTAACACTGTAAATATATAAACCAAACCATTTGGATACCTTTACGAAATTATTGTAATAAGAAATTTGACAAACACTGTGGTGTACAATCTGGTGATCATACATGCTCCAAACATTCTCACTGCGCAAACTCGTGCAAAGTGCAAACAAAACAATATATTCTGAGTGTTACTATTTTGATGTAGAACAATATCTGGAGATAGATCATTGTTGAAAATAATTGATAAAAATAAGGGAATAATGCATTTCTTTCAATTCCTAATTTTCTATGTACGGGAAGCTTAAATCCTCCAGTTTCACATTAACTCAGGTACAATTAGATAGTTTCAGAACTAAATATAATGACGTTCATTTGGCAACAACTTTAGGCTATAACCGTTGCCATAGTTATAATTGTCGTCATAGTTATGTCATCGGCTTTATATGCTATAACGACGAAAAAAATCCGACGTCATAGCCAGTTCATTTTTGATTCACTCCCAATGGAGTAAAATGATGTAAATCCACCTAATCTTTTATAAGGTCACTATTCAAATGTTGCGATATCACTCATGAATATGTTGAACCCAAAAATAAAATACTCAAATTACTTTTGATGTCATTAAGAAATACTCCCTTCATTAAGAAATTACTTTTGCTGTCATTAAGAAATAAACCCTTTTGAGGAGAGTATCAAATATATTCCATTTTTACCCATAGTGGATCCTACATATAGTAAACAAGAAATCTCAAATTTTGGACGGTGCTTATTGAACATTTGATCTCTTATTACAGCACTGGTGCTTTTCTTCCTCCCTCTGTGTCCGTCGACTTCTCGCTCCCTTCGTGGCCATCTCCTGCTACTCCTGCGATTGCTGCCAGGTACCAAATCCTAGACAAAGCTGTGATATCTCTGATTTTGTCCTCAAATTGTGCATAATGTGGGATAGATAGATTGCATATATGTAGATTTTGATTATTACCAAACTTAAGGCCTATTACCTATACCTTCTGTGTAGAGTCCTCTTGATTCAAGTGCCATTTTAATTTCAACATTAATTTGTATTGATTTTGCTTCAAAAATATTTGCATACCTCTAATGTGGTTGATTGCTTCAAAACTATTTTATTGTGGATTAATTGACATTTGTGGAGAAACTTACTGCTACGTTAGGAACAAATTCTTGATTGTGAAGATATTTCTACTTCAGTGTGCAGTTATCTAATTATAAGCTTAAATAAGCAAACACATCAGTAATTTACCAAGTTCACAAGTTTTTTTGCTGTCAAACTTATTGCCTATCCTCTCCTGTATTGGAAAAATAAATAAATGACTTTATCTCTAGAGAGAGAGAACAATCTAGAAGAAATACAATAGCATTGCTATATAGGCTGAACTATCCACTTGAACATCATTGTAATTGTCCATATTCCCCATATATTTGAGCCATTAATGCCAATGGATGTAATTTTCCAGACTACATAACATGTACAGGTGTAATTTTCTGTATAGATAGATTGGGGATTAATTGACAGTAAGTAAAGAAGAAAAAATCCCCTAAAAATCAAATAAATGCCATATCACTTATTGTTAAGTATGGAAAAATGACAAAACATGCAGTCATGAGTAATTCCATTTAATCAATTCTAAGTTGCATTGTACAGTTATCTAATTATAAGCTTAAATAAGGTATACGCCAATAATTTATCAAGTTCACAAGTTTTTTTTTTGTCAAACTTATTGCATATCCTCTCCCGTATTGGAAAAATAAATAAATGACTTTTATCTCAGAGAGAGAGCGAACAATCTAGAAGAAATACAATAAGATTGTCAGATAATTTGAACTATCCGCTTGAACATCATTGTAATTGTCCATATTCCCCATATATTTGAGCCATTAATGCCAATGGACGTAATTTTCCAGACTACATAACATGTACAGGTGTAATTTTCTGTATAGATAGATTGGGGATTAATTAACAGTAAGTAAAGGAAAAAAAATCCCCTAAAAAATCAAATAAATGCCATATCACTTATTGTTAAGTATGGAAAAATGACAAAACATGCAGTCATAAGTAATTCCATTTAATCAATTCTAAGTTGCATTGTACAGTTATCTAATTATAAGCTTAAATAAGCAGACACGTCAGTAATTTATCAAGTTCACAAGTTTTTTTGCTGTCAAACTTATTGCCTATCCTTTCATGTATTGGAAAAATAAATAAATGACTTTATCTCTAAAGAGAGCGAACAATCTAGAAGAAATACAATAGCATTGCTATATAGGCTGAACTATCCGCTTGAACATCATTGCAATTCTTAAATCGTATTCAAGTAATCACGTGTCAATTGTTTCGTTCTTGCGATACTACTAACATTTTGCTTTCTCTTATAAATAACAGATTTTTGTTACAAACAATATTTGTTGGCCGTGGACGTTGCCAATGGATAGCCTTTCTTTTCAAAGGTTTATGTACCAAAGACATGGTAGAGCTTGACAGATCTACAAGGTAAATATTATTATATGTATTTTCGGGTATATATTGAAGGATACTTGGTGTAAGCTGTAAAGAATATATTTGGTGTAAGATGTAAAGTAAAGGGTGGTGCTCAACATGTTATTTCTCTATTTTCTGCATATATGTATTTTTGTTCTCCATCTTTTGTTAAGTTGGGTAATTATACATGGTTATGATTATTTTGAGTATGGAATGATATTTTTTTTGGTGGTTTGGATATGTATGGATGATTGTAAGTTTTTTAAACAGGTTTAGATTTTTCTGGATATCTATTTTTAAAGGAAACTCTGCCGAAATTTCTTGAAATTAGTAGCTACTAGCTTGATATTTTGGTGGTTGGAAATGTGTTGATTATTGAATATGTATTAATTTCTGCATGGTGTGATGATTTTGGGTATGAAATGATGGTTTTTTTTGGTGGTTTGGATATGTATGGATGATTGTAAGTTTTATAGACAGGTTTAGATTTGTCTGGATATCTATTTTTAAATGAACCTTTGCCAAAAAAATTTTAAAATCAGTAGCGACTAGCTTGCCCAAATTTGCGATGGCCCAGATGATTTTTTTTGCTATATGTTTGACCAAATTTACCTTTTTTTTGCGGTTGGGTCAATTATTTTTGAAGTTCTTATTTTATTTTAATTTTTATTTAATTAGGCAAAGGAGCTCCAAACCAATTTGGTGCACATGAACCTTTTAAGCAAGTGGGTATCATTACGCTATTTCAAAACTACAATGCTTTTACCTGTTAATGTATCAATGACTGGTATTCAATGGACACATTTGTATGATGTATTGTGCTTAAAATAGTTTTACTAATTAATCCATGTTCCATCTAAAATTGCAAATTAAATGAAGGGAATCAATAGCATATACGGGAAGAGAAGTCCTTTTAAATGTGCTTGAAGAAAATATGAAGGTCATTGGCATTGGGATTGTTTCGAATTTAATAAATGTATTTAACTTGCCTAGGTCAAATTTATTATTGAGTGAATGTGGATGTTGGCTTTAGTTGTTTCCTTAACAAATTCATTTTTTCTTGCCAGTCTCGATTTGTAAATAATGAGTATGTAGATACAATTTGTGGTAAAATTCTTGACTTTTTTATTTTTTGGGTGGGATGTCTGTCTTGATTAGAAATTTTCTTATTTACAACAAATAATTACGAAATTTTCTAATTTTTATCAAATATATACTCTTTAAACATTGTAACTCACATTTTTTATTTAGATTTATCTTTAAGTATTAAATAATTAAACGAGTATTTGTAGTGCCGGAGGCACGGGTTAACCCTAGTATATATATATGTTATCATAACATAGTTAGTCACTACCACTTTACAAACTTAACTAACTACATTCATCATGTAGGTTTGATTATTTAATCACATAATCAAGTTATAACACAAGTTAATCGTTAATAACATACTTATTCATAGTATAGAAATACTAAAATCAACATTTTACAGTCCTACTATCATCACATAACAATTCTTTAAAATTTCGAGTATAAAAAGTACACTGTTAGACCATTTCGCTAACTTCGTCATTGTACCGCCACGCTTTATATCATGTGAAGTGCGGTGTCGCATGTTAAAATAACGCCATAAGGTCACATACTATTAATAGGCGCACAAGGCCGTAAATCTTTAAAGATGAATTGTTGTCATTGGTCATGGCTAGCTAAACTGCAGCTTCGATTGACGAAGCTTAATAAAGATAAGAAAAAGCCAATTTTGGCCTAAAAGTTCCTTTCTAACAACCTAATTCACATGCAATTCATACAAAGACTTCATGTAAACATAATTCAAAGATTGTAAACATGTTTCTACTCATAAAACAATATAAACAACAAATTTAACACATACAATTTCACTATTTTTGATAAAACTCACTTTTTGATGTTTTTGATGAAAATAAACACTGTGACTTTGTTTTTCAACCAAAACAGTTAATTCAAAGCATTTTATCAATGTTTATGCATACTCTATCAAACTCAACAGTCAATTTATCAATTAAACAACTAATTACCCTTAATTTTTACTTTAAACTAAACAATATATATATACACAAAAACTCTCTATAAAAATAGCTTTTCTTTACAACCATATACATAATACAAATTCATGGACAATTCTCCATTATAGCTTAAGAAAATAGTTTAACAACACTAGATTATCATATAAAATCACATACATAACAAATAATTTGTCCTTACACAAGGATTTTACAGAGAATTAGGGAAGAGAAAAAAACTAAACCTTTAAAACTAAAAAGAATAGCATAATACATTGAAGAAGATGATGATGGCTATTCCTTTTTTTTTGATTCTCAAGCTTTTCTTCTCACCAATTCCCTAGCCTTTCTTCCTCTCTTCTTTTCTCTCTTCTTCTTCTTCTTCTTCTTCTTCTTCTTCTTCTTCTTCTTCTTCTTCTTCTTCTTCTTCTTCTTCTTCTTCTTCTTAACTCTAACTACGTACTAACAATATAACGTATATAGGATATAATTTATATTAATTATATAATATAAATATAGATATAACTGATATCAGTTATCTAAGTTTTGAAAACCAAAAGCCATAAGGCTTGTTTGGCTAGTCACTAAAAAAATAACCAATTAATCCTTATGCCTTGTTTGGTAAAACACAATTAGAATAAAGACTTAATAGGCATTAGGCATTGTTTGACAAAACTAAATTAAAACTCCTTTAAGTTATTTTAATAACTACTTTATAAAAGGTTATTTGTCACACTTTTAATAAATTAAATTAATCTTAATAACAATATATTAAATTATTTTAACACATAAATCAATACCACAAAATTATAATTTTTTATATAATTATAACTTTATTTAACCAACTAACACATCCTTTTAATTACAAAATTCAAATAAAAAGAATAATAATTCAATTAATCAAAACTCTCTAACTTAATAATTAAATTAAATTAGCAAATATAATAATTTCCTTAATTATTTATTTAACAGATAGTTAACCAAATTGAATCAAATTTGAACAATTACAAATTCAACCATAAACACATCCATTAAATACTTAAATAATTCAATAAATATTTAATATAACAATTAAAATTCTAGAATGTTTCACCAATAAAATCGAGGGTTCAGATTTCCTCTCTTCATCTATTCTTGCTTCTAGAATAACGCCCTCTTGAACTTTCTTCTTCACATTCTTCAGCTCTGAGTATGTAGCTTGCACGGCTTTAACTTTATCGATTAAAGTCGATTCTACTCGTATATTCGTTATCTTCATGTGGGTCCCTAGAGTCTTTAACTCTATCTTCATCATTTGTAAGTTATACCGAAATGGGTTTTTGTGTTAACAACATCGCACTCGTAAACGATACGATCTTCTACTCAACGCGTCAGCTACCACGTTCGCTCTTCCACGATGATATTGAGTGGTATAGTCATAATCTTCAATAGCTTGAGCCAATGTCTTTGGCGAATAATACGTTCGTTCTAGGTGAAGAAATATTTAAGGGTTTTAGAAGTGGGTTTTGTACTGAGGTCAATACAAAATTCGATTTCACGCTCTAGGGGTAGGCTAGGAAGTTCTTCAAGAATACGTTAGGAAATTTATTAACGATAGAAAAAAAAAATTGTGACTCTCATCCAAGACTTGGATAGCACGTCACATTGATACCTATCAACTTACCACCGTTATTCACGACGTCCCCTACAGATATTCTGGCTTCGGTGTATTCCAAGACTTGGAAGTCACCAGCGAAAGACTCGGGGCTCTTTACTTATGGCTTGATATGACAATGATTGACTTTAGTGGTTTGGTTGCTTGAATTCACATAACAGGTTGGTTAGGAATATAAAAGCTAACAACCTTATGAAAAGCATGATGAGTACTTATGTTAAATCCCAAATTTTACGAATAAAGATTTAAATTTCTCAAATTTTTTTGAATATTATTGTGTGGATTTAATATAATGTTATAGTAGTGGGTAATATTTATAAATTTTACAAAGTATGCAAGTTGTTATATTATTCGATTGGTCGGAGAATATTCTTTGTGCCGGGGAATATTCGTACGACGGCACAATCATTGGTGAACCCCACAAATGTAATTATTATCTGATTGAGAAAACGACAAAAATATATTTTTATGAAAATAACTATGGAAGTTTTACCGTTAATCTTGTTGAACTACTCTTAGTAAAAGTACAAAGAATACGCGTGGTTGCATAAGTAGTAGCACGGTATTGATTATCGATGCTTATGTGAGAAGTCACTCATTTTGTTCAATTATTGCTACATGAGAGTTCCGCGATAGTATCTCACGTTATTTGATTCAATTATTATTGATTGTTATATATATATATATATAAATTTTGTTTTATTAGTATTATTAATGTAATAAAATAGAAAAACTTTTTATAAAAATGTAATACTTTTATAAAGTTATTCGCTTTATTAGGCTAATAGTAAAATCTTTTTATATAAAAAATGTAATACTTTTATAAAGTTATCATTTTATTAGACAATAATTAAATTATATTATATTTTATTATGCATAGTGTTTGCATAGTGCCTACATAGTATTTACATAGTAAAATCTTTTTAAAAGTTATTCGCTTTATTAGATTATAAATAGAATATATTATATTTTATTGTAAACCAATCTGGACCATCCGTTTAAAGTAAATCGATCTGGATTGTACATAGATTGGTTACTATTCAGTCCATTCTTTTATAAATAGAAGCTCATTCCTTCATTATTTCTTACGAATTCACTGAAAATCTAGAGAGAGAAACTATAGAGAGAATTATTCTTCTATAATCTTGAGCGTATTTCTTTAGCGTTTAAGAAAGCTTTCAAGTAGAAAGCAAGTTTCTTCAAGTATATCCTCGCCTCACCGGCTTTGAGTACTCTTCTTTATAAGGTAAGGGTATTATTATTTTTTTATATTCATGAAGAGAACTTCTGTTATTCCATTCTTTATTATTCTGTTGGAATATCATGTCTGTGCATTTTACACCGGACCTAGTTCCGTCTTTATTATTCTCGTTGAATATATCCGTCATGCATGCGCTTTTACTGGGACCGATTCCGTTATTTATTATTCTGTTGGAATAACCTGTCTATGCGAAGTACCGCATGCATGGTAATTTCTGTTGTTATTCCATTATTTATTATTCATTGGAATATCCCCGCTTGTGTATGACACGCCTCGACCGGGTTCCGTTATTTATTATTCTGTTGGAATAACCTGTCTATGCGAAGTACCGCATGCATGGTGATTTCTTTTGTTATTCCATTCTTTATTATACTTAGTTGGTTAAAGTTTTGACTTCTATACTCCATGAAATTAGTGGAATATCCTTGATATTTGCGCTTCATCTAGTATCTTCTCATGGAAATATTCTTCTGAGCATTCTTGAATTTTACTCTACAAAGAAGTATCATGTTGACAATTTGGACGTTATTAGTTCTTAGATAAATTAATTCTTGAACTTGTTTTATTGAATTCTTATATCATTGTCATCATCCTCATGTTTATATTATGTTGAAAGTCATCTGTGGCCTGTAGTGCATAGATGGACTTGGTATGATTATGACCAGAGATTATTCGGTATAATCATGACCGTAATGTTACAAATGATGTGGAAAAAGTCCTCATTGGCCCGTAGTGCATTGATGGACAGTTTTTGGTATGATTATGGCTAGGGATTCTCTTCGGCCAAGGGAGCAAAGATGAATTGTTTTATGGCATGATTAGGACCGTTGATGAATACACGAATATCCTTGGCCCATAGTGCATGGATAATTTATGGTTGTGATACTAATGAATATCCTTGGCCGTAGTGCAGGGATGATGTGGATTATTTATTGTCGAGTCTCAAAGAATAAAAGTGATGAAAACCTTTTAAATCATAAATGATAGTAGATTTTATTCTCTACTTGACTCTTTTAATGGATTGCTTGTTCTACATTGCGAGTTAAACTTGATGTCTATTGTATTTTATCGGTTTAACATTGTTGAAGACTAATGATAATTTATTACGCATTATCTTAGTCATAATATTTCTTATTGGGCTAGTTGAGCTCACCCTTTCCTTCACTGTTCTCTTAAGGAAATGAGAACGTAGCCGGGACTAGTCGGAGAACGAAGTGACGGTCCAGATGATAGTATTAGTAGTCCTTACTATTCGTTAAATAGTGTGACAATAAATGTAATGAGGACTTATTTCGAGAGTGGATATTGTCTCAGAAGACAATATTTGTATTAAAACTCACAGCTTTCTTGTTGTATATTAAAGATTGTATTTGTATTCTGTACCATGTATTTGGCGACTCAGAATAGGTGATGTATACCTATTTTGGGGGCGTCACAACTTAACCAATTGATTCCTAAAATCACATCAAAGGCAAATATTTTCAAAGAGATAAGATCGACAGGTAACGTGAAAGTGTCGATTTGAATCAAACAAGATTTATAAATAGTGGAGGAAATGAAGGCTTCTCCCAACGGAGTTTCAACAGATAAATCAAAGTCTAATTTCTCCGGAGTCAAATTTAAACATTGAGCATAAATAGGAGAAATAAAAGAGTGGGTAGAACTGGTATCGAATAAGGTATAGACTTCGCAAGAATTTATAATTAACTAACCCGTGATAACTTCATTTGGGTTCCTCACTTGTTGGGAAGTCATGACAACCGCTCTCCTTGAACTACCGGCTTTGACTTTGCAGGGCAAAGATTTGGTGTCATCACTACCGTTGAAATTGTCTTTTCTATAGGGCATATTCCATCCTCAACTGCTTCATTGAACTTCTGTTTCATAATCTGAATCATTAATCATCGATCCATATCAAATTGAGGTTGACCGCAATGTACAGGGTAATTCAAAACTCGATGTTGGGTTCTCTCAATTGTTGTCCAAAAAGAGAAATACATATCATCTATTTTAGCCTTCTTAGATCGGACATCTCTTTCCACAATATCAACGCGTCGTGCGGCTTTTACCTATGCATCACTCATTCTCACTCGTTCAGTTGTTTCTTCTTTCAGCTCAGATTCCAGCTTTATCATCTTATACTCTGCCAAAGAGTGCTTTTGTTTAAGCATCACATATCGGGTAACACGAGCTTGAATTGTTGCATCCTTTTGCTCCACAACCGCCTGCCATTCTTCAGCATGCTCTTCTAACTCATGAACACGATTTTTCAATTCTAAATTTTGATCATAAAAGTCTTCTAATAAATTCTCCTCAGGTTCCTCTTCTTCCTCACTCTCAGCTGCTACCTCTGCGACTATCTCAGGTGCAACTATCAATTCTTCACTCACCACATGGATATCTCTAATTCCTTCTTCGCCTGACATCACATTATATTGGTTGGTGATTAGAGGTGTTTCCACGATCTCATTCACTCCATTGTTAACATTTTCAGCTGCCATTCTCAAATACTGCCACAAAACAAGGGTTAATAGGTATGTCACATCTTATCCCTATACCCTGACCGACCAATTAAATACCAAATAAACTTAGGTAGGTCATACTAGCGAAGGAATTCCCCGTCTCTCCCCTCCTAGTTCTTGTCTCACATCACAGTCAGGGATCATATCCCTAAGCTTTGATACCAACTGTGACGCCCCCAAAATAGGTATACATCACCCATCTTAAGTCGCCAAATACATGGTACAAAATTCAAATACAACTTAATTATACAACAGTCGTGTAAAATACGACAAAACATAATCTAAGAGTTTTAATAAGAATATTATCATCTAGACAATATCCACACTCAATGGAGTCCTCATTACATTTATTGTAACACTATTTAATAGAATAGTGAGGACTACTAATGCTATCATTTGGACCGTCACTCCGCTCCCCGACTAGTCCCGGCTACGTTCTCATTTTCTGAAGAGAACAATGAAAGAAAAGGTGAGCTAAACTAGCCCAGTAAGAAATATTATGACAAAGATAATGCAGAATAAATTATCATTAGTCTTTAACAATGTTAAACTGATAAAATATAATAGACATCAAGTTTAACTGCAGCGGAACAACCAATCCATTAGAAGAGTCAAGTAGAGCATGATATCTACTATCTTCTATGATTTAAAAAGTTTTTCATCAATTTTATCGTTGAGACTCAGCTTAATAAATAAACCACATCATTGAATCATCTATGCACTACGGGCAAAGGATATTCATTAAATCATCAATGGTCATGACTATACCGAATAATCCCTGGTCATAATCATACCAAAAATTGTCCATCAATGCACTACAGGCCAATGAGGACTTTTACCACATCATTCGTTACATTACGGTCATGATTATACCGAATAATCCCTGGTCATAATCATACCAAGTCCATCTATGCACGTAAGCCAAAGATAACTTTCATCACAATATAAGCATGAGGATGATGACAATGATATAAGCAATAATCAAACGAAATCAAATCAAACGAAATCAAGGATAAATATTAAAGACTTTAAATTTATCCAAATATTATCAATTACTTAATAAACTCATAATCTAATATTATTAATATTATAATAATATTTTAATCACTTTTTAAACTTTTAAACAATTTATTTCAATTGTTTACACTTTACCAAATAATGCATTTTAATCATTCAAAAATGCCATACTCATAAGATTTCATCACCAATGATCAAATCCCTCATCAAAAATCTGCATATACCCTATATAGGATTTCCAAGTCATAAAATTCTATTTTCCAATTTTGTTCCTTCACAAAACATATTTAATTCATTTACTCATAACTAGTTTATTTTCATGAAAAATACCAAATCAGTCCCAAAAATATTTCTTTTCTGGGATTTAGCAGAATATAATCTCATATTGAACATATATTTTTCTCGGAATTTTTAAAATTCATTTACTATTTTTCATATGGCCAAAACTGCCGAATATTTAGACATTTATCATAAATTGTACTTTTGTCCAAAAATTCCAAAATTTACAGGGTATACTCCTGTTATATACATGTACTCCCAATAAAAACTTTACCAATTTTGGAGGTAACCACAAAGAGTTATAAGGGTTTACTCTTAAAATAGTCTTTTCCCATAAAATCCATAATTCTTAATCTATACATCCAAAAATCGCCATTTTTGGACACAATCTAGAAAACTCATCAAATTATCATTTTAAATTTTTTCAAAATTTTTTAGGGTCAGAAAAATTACAAAACTGCCCCTGACAGAAACCCATTTTGAATGAAAATACTATTCATATGAATACAAAGGATCATTCACCATGCATGCGGTAATCCACATAGACAGGTTATTCCAACAAAATAATAAAGAATGGAATAACAGAAGAATTCACCATGCATGCGATAGACCGCATGCATGACAAAGTTATTCTCAACATAATAATAAAGAATGGAACCAGTCATGCGTAAACCGCATGCATGTGATATTCCAAATGTAATAATAAATAATGGAACGGTGTGCAGAATCGCATGCATGTGATATTCTAAATGTAATAATAAAGAATGGAATAATAGAAGAATTTCACCATGTATGCGGTACTTTGCATAGACATGTTATTCCAATATAATAATAAAGAATGGAATAACAACTCTTACGAGTATTGAAAAAAAATAACTCTCTTCAAGAATACGAAAGAATAATACCCCTTACCTTAGAAGAAACTGGATATTAGAATAGTGAGGTAGCAGACTTCTCTTCTTCTTTCTCTCTATAATAATTGCTCTAAAGCTTTAGTGAATTGGTGAGAAATGAAGGAAGAATGAGCTTCTATTTATAGGAAAATATAGTTTCGATAATTGCACGTTTTGGGGCTCGAAATATTACAGTACAATACCTCCAATTTTTCTTTCATTTTTAATTTAGTCCTGCAAGTATTATCAAACTTGCACCACCTCCCCTAATAGTAAATAATGTGAATCAATAGTTCAATCATGTGAATCAATAGTTATAATCATGTAAAAATACGAATTATAGTATAGTACCTCCATCTATACCTCTATTTTTAACTTAGTCATGCAAGTATTATCAATCTTGCACCAACTCCCCTAATAGTACAAGAATGTGATTCAATAGTACACACATATGAACAAATAGTTATATAAGCATGTGAATTAGTAGCAATTAATTGCTCATTTATCCGGTTAATTACCCGACTGGTCAGTATAACTTCCAGACATCAATTAATATCGAAATAAATGTCGATTTCCACTAACACTAATAATTCCAATACAATGGAACTATCAATTTCATCTTTAATCAACACGAACTTATTCATTATTAATATTATAATTCACAATATTTAACATCCAAGTCATTCCTAGGAAAGAGGGGGCTTTTCGATAAGGATTTCTCCTTATTGGCGCGCAATTAGATGACCAAACCTCTCCTTGATAGAACTTCTAGACATTGTAAATATTGTAATTTAATAATATGAATAACTTTGTCGTCTCAATTATTGATTTAATAATATATAAAATATTATGCAGATGATACTGTGACAATAATCGAATCAATAATATGAGAGATATGTTGCAGCAATTACTGTAGCAATAATTGAGTATAACTGAGTGACTTCTTATGTAAGCATCAATAATAGATACCGTGTGCTACTATGCAACCACGCGTATTACTGTTGTGACGCCCCCAAAATAGGTCTATTCCACCCAACCCATTCTGAGTCGCCAAATACATGGTACAGAAATAACTACAACTTCAATAATACAAATGTCGTGTGAAATACGACAATACATATTATGAGTTTAAATACAGATATTGTCGTCTAGACAATATCCACACGCAAATAAATCCCCATCATAATTATTGATACATTATTTTACAAAAATGGTGAGGACTACTAAACAACTCTCTCTAGAACCTTCATTCCATACCCCGACTCGATCCTGCTATGTTCTCACCTCCTGAGAAGAAAATGGAACAACAAGGAAAAGGGTGAGCTCAACTAGCCCAAAGAAAGAATATTATGACTAAGATAATATACAACAAATTATTGTTAGTCTTCAACAGGAAAAATCTAATAGAATACAATAGACAACAAGTTTTAGATCAACAAATGCAATGGAAAAAGAATCCATTAGAAGAGTCACGTGAGAGAATGAATTCTACCGTCTTCTAAGATTTAAAAGTCCATCATCAATATTTTATCCCCTCAGAATAACAATCAATATTCATCTTTGCACACTACAGCCAAAGATATTCATCGCTTTAATCATTCATCTTTGCACTAAAAGCCAAAGATATTCATCAAGTATCACCATTAAGGACTGAGGATGATGAAAAACAATTTTAAGAACGAATCCAGTGATATAGAAGGACAAATATTAGGGATTCGTACAACAGTTTATCCAAGATCAATAATACTTCATAATAAACGATTTTGAAGCAGAACTCAAAAATAACGATCAAAACATGGATACAATCAAAGATAGTAACCATAAAAGACATCTGGAAGAAAAAGAGAAAATTTCATTTTTCAGGTGAATAGTACCGTATTTGTGAATAGTGCCGTATACGTGAATAGTAACCCCGACACATAAAGATAGAAATTTCATAAAAAAATATCTTCACGCTTCGTGAATAGTACTCGTGAATAGTAACTCGTGAATAGTAACTCATGAATAGTAACCCCGACATGAAAAAGTTCCAAATTTGATAAAAAGTTCAAAAAAGATTTTGGCATAATGATATTGAAGAAAATAATATCATTTGCGAAAGAAATAACATCCCTCACCTCAAAAACGTATTTTCGATCAATTTCAGATAATCTCGATGTAAACTCGCACCAGTATAGCAACACTCAAAAAATACTCACAAGAATACGCTCGATAATATAGAGAGAAAGAGAGAAAACTTAGTTTCGTGTGATTTTCAATTCTAACTTAGCCTCTATTTATAGGAAAATGTTAACGCCTAAAAGGAGACTAAATAATAAATTAATATTATTTATTAAACACATTTCTACGCATGCTTACCTACCAATTCACCACCCACCATCCTTGACTCAAATTAGCAAATTTCACATGTGTTAGAATAAAAGTGGGTCCCACCCATAATTTAATAAAAATCATTTTATTTTCCGAAACTTCAACAATTCATAGAAAATAGCTCGGTTATCGTAAAATTCAAAACTCGCGCCTTTCCATGGGAAATTCCATTCTCTACAACTTTGCGTAAGAAAGTTTTTCCAAATTCCAAATGTAAATTATCCGAAATCCATAAATGAGCGATTTTACGCCTATAATCAATTTTCTATTAAGAATTGTGTCCACCACACACAAAACATATGTTAAACATTTAATGCCACAAAATACTCTACCTCCTCATATACTCATATATCCCACATTCATTATAAAATATCACAGTTAATATATTATTAAAATAATATATTTAAATAAATTATTTTATCGGAAAAAGATAAAATATTAATTTTCAACAATTGTCACATTAAAAATTTTCTCCATCTATATCCACATAAAATCAATATCATATAAATCAATAATTAATTATTCACAAATAATATTATAGAATCACATTACTAACAACCGTGCAGTTCCAGGAAAGAGGGGCTTTCAATAAGGATTTCTCCTTACTGGCGCGCAATTAGGTGACCAAACCTCTCCTTAGACAGAACTTTCTAGACATTGCCAATAATGTTATCTCGATAATAGTATTCAAATAATATGAATTATTTATTTGATAATGGAAAATACCGTAATGACAATTATTGAAACAACAAAGTGATACCAAATATCAACGCAAAGAATTATTGAATCAATATAATATTGAGCAAGAATTCATCGTAACAATTATTGAGTAGTGCCTTTTACGTAAGGATCAATAATTCAACAATATGCGCAATACCGTGTCTGCCATCGCGTAAACCACGATATTATCGTATTTTAACCAATTTGGGTATTCCAACAAAGGTAAACAGAATAACTACGCCTGTTATTTTTAAACAACTTATATTTGTCGTTTTCTTCCTCCAATCTTTCAGTTATGGGCCCACACATGGTCGCTACTATTGCCGCATTTAATATTCCCCAACAACAATGAATATTTTATAACCACTTGCTTATTTTGTAAAATTTGCGCATTTTACCCATAACTAACCACATTAATCAAATCAACCCTTATTAATTTAGAATAATGAATAAAGGAAAATTCAATTTTATTTATAATAAGTTGGGGTCTTACAACTGTACTTTTACTTTACTAAGGGTAGTTCAACAGTTTTTAATTCAAGAACACATTCGCCATTTTAAAAAGATAATTCTGTCATTTTCTTACTACGACAATACATCCGTTGTGGGGTCCACCAATGATTGTGTCGTCGTACGAATATTCCTTTTTTAAAACGAATATTTCCTGACCAATCGAATATTATATAACAACTTGCTTACTTTGCAAAATTTATAAATGTTACCCACAACTATAACATTAAATCAAATCCACACCATAATATTCAAAAAAATATTTTGAAAAATTTAAATCTTTATTCATAAAATTTGGGGTCTCACATACCTCCTCGTACGTTAAATCTTGGGCTATTTCGTCTAGTTCTATCTCAATAATATGGTTCGGGTCGTCCACATATTTACGTAACATCGATACGCAAAAAATGTTATGAACACGCGATAAACTTGGCGGTAAAGCGAGTCTATAGGCCACAGTTCCTACTCAATCGAGGATTTCAAATGAACTATTAAATCGAAGGTTGAGATTTCTTATCTTCATCGACTCTTACTTCTAGAATAGCGCCTTCTTGCACCTTCTTCTTTATATTCATCAGTTCCCGTGTGTAGCTTGAGAAGTTTTAACTTTATCGATTAAAGTCGATTCTACTCGTAAATCATCACGCGGGTCCCTAGAGTCTTTAACTCTATCTCTATCATTTATAAGTCATATAAAACGGGTCTTTGTGTTCGACAATATCGCACTCTTACTCGCATACGATCTTCTACTTAATGCGTCAGCTACCACATTCGCTTTTCCAGGATGTTATGGTCAGAACAGGTGCCGAAATGAGTCTCCTCTTGAGTTCTTGAAAGCCTTTCTCACATTCCTCGCTCCATTCAAATTTTGTATCTTTTTGAGTCAGTTGAGTTAATGGAGCAGCGATTCGAGAAAATCATTCCACGAATCTCCGATAGTAACCAACTAAGCCTAAAAAGTTATGTATTTCGATTACTGACTTAGGCTGCTCTCAACTGTGACTCATATCCCAACCTTGGATAGCACGTCACAATGACACCTATTAATTTACCACCGCATGAATATGGCATCCTCTACGGAGAGTCTGGCTTCAGTGCATTCCACAAAGGAAGTCACCAGATAGAGGCTCGAGTACCAACTTCTATAGTTGGGTTTTTAACTCCTGAAGTTCAATAGGAGCCATTCGATATGAGATTTTAGAAATGGGTTTTGTACCGTGTTCAAAGTCGATACAAAATTCAATATCACGCTCTGGGGGTAGGCCAGGA
This sequence comes from Panax ginseng, assembly GCA_020205605.1. Classification (NCBI taxonomy): domain Eukaryota; kingdom Viridiplantae; phylum Streptophyta; class Magnoliopsida; order Apiales; family Araliaceae; genus Panax; species Panax ginseng. The sequence continues at coordinate 48,965,002 of CM035133.1, forward strand.
AGTTCTTCAAGAAATACGTCAGGAAATTCACTAACAATAGAAATATCATTCAAATCTGACGTATTTTTTTTCAAGTCCATGACATGGGCTAAGAAAGCTTGACATCCGTTTTTCAATAAACGAATGGCTTTATGGTATGATATGAAAGTGTTTGACTTCAGTGGTTTGGTTGCTTGAATTCGCATAATAGGTTGGTTAAGAATATGAAAACTAACAACTTTAAGAAAACAATCAATTTTAGCATGATGAGTAGTTACCCAATCAATCCCTAAAATTACATCAAATGCAAGTATCTTTAAAGAGATAAGATCAACAGGTAGGGTGAGGGTACCAATTTGAATCAAGCAAAATTTATAAATAGTGGATGTAACGAAAGTTTCTCCTAACAGAGTTTCAATAGATAAGTCAAAGTCTAATTTTTCAGGAGTCAAGTTCAAACGTTGAGCACAAGTAGGAGAGATAAAAGAATGGGTAGAACCGCTATCTAATAAGGTATAAACTTTGTAAGAGTTTATAATTAACTAAACCATGCTAACTTCGTTTAGGTTACTCGCTTTTTGAGAAGTCACGAAAAACGCTCTTCCAGGAACCGCTGACTTTGACTTGTCCGGGACAGCCTTTGGAGTCACCATCCCAGCTGGACTTGATTTTGCTACAGGATAAAATCGAGCTATATGACCGTCCTTTCCACAACTAAAACATACCTTGGAAGGCTGTGAACAGTTTGGGCTTATATGTCCCTTCTCTCCGCATCTGTAGCATCTAACTGGCGGTCATTCTCCTCCCCTAGAATTTGTTACTGGTGCTGGTACTGCTGCCGACGTCTTCCCGTCATCGTTAAATCTTCTCTTCTTGAATTTTCCACTTGAATTATTTCTTCTATTATCTTAGCCACGATTACCACTGAAGTGGTTACCATTTCTGGCATGGTAATTTCCTCCACGATGATTATCATTGTCCCGATGGTCGTTGCCACCGGTATGATTATTATCGTGTTGTTGGTCACCCGGTTGAATAGACTCATTATCTCGCTCTAATAATTGAGCCCTGTCCACAACATCTGAATATAGAGAAAATTTATGAGAAATGAGGTATTGACGTATTTTGGGTTTCAAACCTCGCAGAAACATTCGCGCCATTCTCTCCTCATGATCAACCAAATGGGATGCAAATCGGGACAACTTGGCAAACTTTGCTTCGTACTGCGACACGTTCATATTTTTTTTCTCCAGCTTGATGAACTCTACCTCCTTCATGTGATGAATACTTTCGGGAAAGTACTTGTCGTTGAACAATTTTTGGAACTTCTCCCAAGACATCTTCAGTGCGGCAGGCTGAGTACACGTTACGGATTCCCACCAATAATCTATCTCTCCTCGCAACATGAAGATGGCGAAAGGAACCTTTTGCTTCTCTGAGCATCCCAAGACATCAAATATCTTAGTGATCTGCTTTATCCACGTCTCTGCCGTAAGTGCTTTTGGCTTTCCCAAAAACTCTGGCGGTCCCAACTCCTTGAACTGCTTAGCGGTGACCATCCATGAGTTTCCAGTGTTTCCACCTGCATTTTGAACAGTAGTCTCTCTCGTTTGGTTTTGCATGAATTCTAAAAAGTTCCTAAACATACCATTGTTCGTCATTTCGTTGGTATTATTATTTACAGGAGGTTTATTGCCTTCTTGATGCACCTTATCCTGGGTATTGATCAGTGGTGACTCAACGGTCTCATGTGCTCCATTACTTATCTCAACATCTTCAGATGCCATTTTACTATCACAAAACAATGGTTAATTGACATGCCACATATTATCCCTATATTTTGACCAACCAATTAAATAACAAATAAGCTTAGGTAGGACACACTAGTGAAGGATTTACTCGTCTCTCCCCTCCTAGTTCTATTCCCTGATCTCCGTCAGAGACCATATCCCTAAGCTTTGATACCAACTGTGACGCCCCCAAAATAGGTCCAATCCACCCAACCTATTCTGAGTTGCCAAATACATGGTACAGAAATAACTCCAACTTCATTAATACAATTATCGTGCAAAATATGGCAACACATATACTGTGAGTTTAAATAATAATATTGTCTTCTAGACAATATCCACACTCAAATAAGTCCTCATTACAATTATTGATACACTATTTTACAAAATAGTGAGGACTACTAAAACAACTATCTTGAAACATCACTCCATATCCCGACTAGTTCCAGTTATATTCTCATTTCCTGAGAAGAAAATGGAACAAAAAGGAAAAGGGTGAGCTCAACTAACCTAGTAAAGAATATTATGACTAAGATAATGTATAACAAATTATCCTTAGTCTTTAACAGGAAAAAATCTGATAGAATATAATAGACAACAAGTTTTAGATCAACAACTGTAGCGGAAATAACAATTCATTAGAAGAGTTAAGTAGAGAATAAAATCTACTATCATCTATGAATTTAAAAGTCCATCATCAATATTTTATCCATGTAACATCAATTAATATACATCTTGAATCAAATATTCATCTTTGTACTACAGGCCAAAGATATTCATCAGTTGGTCATGTTCATCTCAACACCTGTTCATCTTTGCACTACGGGCCAAAGATATTCATCAAAAAATCATTCATCTTTGCACTACAGGCCAAAGATATTCAGTTATAGCATCATTTAGGACTGGGGATGATGAAAAATATTTTAAAGAAATCGAATCAAGTGAGACAAAAGAACAAATATTAGGGATTCGTACTTCGGTTTGTCCATGTTCAAGAACACCTCATAATATACTATGGTGGAGTAAATTTCAAAAATGAATATCAAAACATGAATACAATCAAAGATAGTAACAAAAATAGACATCTGGAACAAAAAAGAGAAAATTTCATTTTTCGATGAATAGTGTCGTATTCGTGAATAGTATCGTATACGTGAATAGTGTCGTAATCCCGACACAAAAAGGTAGAAATTCCACAATAAAATTCATACCAATATTTCGACATAATGATATTGAAAGAAATAATATCATTTACGAAGAAAATAATATCCCTTACCTCAAAAGAATAGTACGTCTAGTTGGAATATCAGATATAACGTTGAAGAAAACTTGCACCGTATAGCAACACTCAAAGTATCAAAATACTCACAAAAAATACGCTTAATAATATAGAGAGAGAAAACTTCAGTTTCTGGTGTGATTTTCAATTCTAACCTAAGCACTCTATTTATAGGAAAATACTTAGAACACCAAAGCAAAAAATTTAATAAAATATTATTATTATTATAAAAATCATACGCACACTTTGACAATCCAACTTCAGCATATTTACCACACAAGTAAGGCCCACCAACTGACCAAAAATGTTTTTCTTTAAAAAAATATTTAAAACTTCAAAAATCAATTATTTTAGAACTTCAATAATTCATAATAAATAGCCCTTTTATCAGAAAAATTCTAATCTTATGTCCATTCCATAGAAAATTCAATTCTCTACAACTTTGTAGCTTTAAGTTTTCCAAATTCCAAATGTAAATTGGACCAAATCCACATACTGGACGATTTTGAAATGTGCTATAATCAAATTTCAATCAAAAATGGGGTCCACCAACATGTTTAATATGTTTTTAGTATTTATTGTAACAAAAAATACTCTTCCTCCTCAATTACTTATTTATCACACATTCATTATAAAAATATCACCATTATTATATTATTGTAATATAATAATATATTTAAATAAATTATTTTATCGTAAAAGATAAAATATCAATTTTCAACAATTGTCACTTTTCTAAAAATTCCTCCATTTATATCCACATAAAATAAATATTTTTCTTATCATATAAATCAATAATTAATTATTCACAAATAATATTACGTAATCACAATAATGACAATCAGTCGCTCCTCAGAAAGAGGGGCTTTCCAATAAGGATTTCTCCTTACTGGCGCGCAATTAGGTGATCAAACCTCTCCTTCGACAGAACTTCCTTAGACATTGTCAATAATGCTATCTAATAATAATATTAAAATAATATGAATTATTGATCTGATAATGGGAAATACTGTGCAGTGACAATTGTTGAAACAACAATAATATAAAATATCAACGTAGCAATTATTGAATCAATAAAATAAAATATTGAACAGTAATTATTGTACAATTATTGAGTAGTGCCTTCTTACGTAAGAATCAATAATTGGTGCAATCATCGGCTGCATCTTTGGCAACACCGCCGTGTTACCGTGTTTTTAACCACGGGTATTCCAACAATGTTAATTCAGAATAACTACATCGTTATTTATAAAAACTTATACTTGTCGTTTTCTTCATCAATCGCTTTTAGTTATGGGACCCCATAAGGTCGCTACGCACCGTCGCATTTAATATTCTCCGACAAAAAGAATATTCCACGACCAACCGAATATTCCCCGACAACAATGAATATTTTATAACCACATGCTTATTTAAAATATTTGCGCATTTTACCCATAACTAACCACATTAATCAAATCAACCCCTTACTATTTCAAAATAATAAATAGAGGAAATTAAATCTTTATTTATAAAAAGTTGGGGTCTTACATGAGATTCTGAAATGGAAGTGGGAACACATTACCATGGATTTCGTTACAGGTTTTCCCAAAGTTTATTGAGACATAGATGTGATTTGGGTTATTGTTGATAGATTAACCAAGTTTGCTCATTTCTTGCCTATACGTGAGACTTATTCCCTTGAACGTCTTGCTCGTATGTACGTAAATGAGATTGTGAGATTGCATGGCATGCCAGTATCCATAGTTTCGGATCGTTACCCAAGATTTACTTCACAATTTTGGGTTAGCTTGCAGAAAGCTATGGGCACGGATTTATGATTCAGTTTGGCATACCATCCTCAAACGGACAGGCAATCAGAAAGGACTATTCAAACTCTTGAAGATCTATTAAGACTATGTGTCCTAGATTTCAAAGGAAGTTGAGATAAGTACTTGTCATTGATGGAATTCTCCTACAACAACATTTATCAAGCAAGTATAGGCATGGCTCCATTTGAGGCGTTGTATGGACGAAAGTGTCATTCTCCAGTATGTTGGGATGAGGTGGGTGAAGTAACATTGTTGGGACTAGAATTGGTATGCATGACTACAGAAAAGATCCAAATAATTCGGTAACGTATACAAATGGCACAAGATCGACAAAAGAGTTATGCGGATCTTCATCGAAAGGACGTGGAATTTAATATTGGAGATCATGTACTGTTACGTATTGCTTCATGGAAGGGAGTTACAAGATTTGGGAAGAGGGGAAAGCTCAATCCAAGATTTGTTGGTCCATTTGAGATTCTTGACCGAATAGGAAATGTGACCTATAGACTCGCATTACCTCCAAGCATGTCTCGTGTTCATAATATTTTTCACATATCTATGATTCGTAAATATGTGAAAGACCCAAACCACATTATTGCGTTAGAACCAGACGAGATAGTCGAAGATTTAACGTGCGAGGAGGTACCTGTCAAGATCATGGATAGGAAAGAGCATGTCCTACGAATAAAGGTTATACCACAAGTCAAGGTTTTGTGGAGGAACCATGCTATTGAGGAAATGACCTGGGATTTGGAAACGAAAATGAAAGTGAGGTACCCTCACCTTTTCGAAACACCAGGTAAGTACGTCAATTTCGAGGACGAAATTTCATAAAGAGGGGAGGTTGTAAGACCCCAACTTTTTAATAAATAAAATTGAATTTCCTCTATTCATTATCTTGAAATAATAAGGAATTAATTTGATATAATGCTTTGGTTATGGGTGAAATGTGCAAATTTCGCAAAATAAGCAAAAGGTTATAAAATATTCATTGTTGTCGGGGAATATTTGTTTGGTCGTGGAATATTCTTTGTCGTCGGAAAATATTATTAAATGCAGTAAAGTGCGACCATTGTGGCCCCCATAATGGAAAACGGTCGAATGAAGAAAACGACAAGTTTAAGTTTTTATAAATAACGGCGTAGTTGTTATCGTTAACACTGTTGAAATATTCGGTGGTTAAAATACGATGAATACGCGTGGTTGCACAAGATAGCATACCCAGATTGCACAAGTATTTTGAATTATTGATTCTTACGTAAGAAGGCACTACTCAATAATTGTTACAGTAATTATATATACATATTTATCCAAACCTTGCATGTACTTTTTTGAAAAGCAAATGTGCTGGCAACATTATATATATTACTCCTAGTTAATATATATTATACTCCCTCCATCCCAAATTAACTGTTCAGTTTTGATTTTTTAAGTCAAATTGACTATTTTAGAATTAATAATTATGCATATATAAATATATTTCTAAAATTATAAAAATTAGGATTAGTAATAAATTGTATTTACTTTCTTTTGGTTATAATCTCTTCACCTATATTTTAGCAAAAATAATAAAAAGATTAATTTTAAAAATGGTCAATTTGATTTTAAAAAATCAAAACTGAGCAATTAATTTGGGACGGAGGGAGTATAATTCATGCTGCAAGTGTTTTTTTGCTAGCTCCTCTAACAAAAAAAAACGCGTGACATTTATTGTGGGACATTATCGGCATTCAATTTTCTTTGACCGAATTGAATGGGTGTTGGAAATGTTGAGCCTTATTTTCTAAGTTGATGATGTGTAGCTTGGGCGGCAGTTTTATTTCTATTTGCTTGCAATCGGTGTGCTCTTCTTTAATCTAAACTTTTGATTTTAAATTAAAGCAATTCTAGTCATTCATTTAAAATCAGATTTTAAAAATTTGTCATTTTACTCCTGATTTAAAAAATCTATAAATAGGAGGCATTTCTTTCATTTTTAATTTGCCAATTCACTTGAAGAAAACCTTATTTCTGTCCCACATACTCTCTCTCTCTAAAAAGCTTTCTCTCTCTTATTACAAAAGTTCTGATTATTTGAGAAGATGAAATTGGTCTAAGCATATTGAGATAAGTTGTTTTATTTATTTATTTGAATTATCTCTTGCTTATTTATATTTATAGATATACGAATATAAATTGTTCTACACAATTCTATATTTCTATATTTCATCTATTTATCAAATAAAAGGATACTTGGGCGCCGCAAGGCTACAGAGATAAACCTCTACGGAGAGGAATCCGACCGTACGATTCCTTATAGCCTTCAGTAACCTTTTATTGATATTATTTATACAAATATCGTAAAATAGATACGACACTTGATAGCTCAAAACAACACTGAGATACTGCTCCAAAAAGAGTAGTCGTCCGAACCGGATTTGAGAATCGTAGTGATCTATTGAAAATATTTATATAAATATTAATTGTGAAAATTATAAATTTTGTTATACTTGGGCGCCGCAAGGCTACGGAGATAAATTGTTGGGTAAAATATATATACGCACAACACGCAAGTATACGTGGTCAACAAACAATAGAGTGATGAGTAGAGTATCGTTCCCACAGAGACTAACTAGCAATATCCTTAATTTACAATTATCAATTTCCTATTAACCCTAATTTTATTAAACAAATCAACTCAATAATTGTAATTAAAGAATCTAAATTAAAGAATAATTAAACTAACATAGAATAATCACAATTATCAAAATCTGGAATTTCAAACAATTAATGGAGAAATAGACTTATGATTTCACCTTAAACTTCACTTTGATTTTAACACCTTTATTCCAATTCAATGCATTATTCTTGTTTATTAACCAAGAACACGAACGTAGTATTAACCACCTCTCGATGTGATGTCAAGCATATCTCTACCTTAACATTCATCAAGATTAAGCTATTCACAAAATTATGAACACATGTTATATCAACTAGGTCTAGAATTGAACATCCTCTCTCGATTTCATCCAATTCCACAAAGAATTGTTGATCAGGCAATTCATAGATTCAAGCATAAATCAATATAGATAAACAGGAAATAGATTATTAACTTGGAAATCAAAGTCTACAAAATCATTGATTCACTCAAGAATCCATCACAAGCCTAAGAAGTGAATTAGTTCATGCTAAACGAAATAAACACTGAATAAATCATAGAAATCATCCTTAGATTACAAATAATAATCTAACACAAAGAATATTGAAAAACACTCTTCATGTAGACTAGAATTGCAATCGTCCCGAAAATCTCCTTCAAAATACTCCTCCACCCTTGCTATCAAAAACTGAGCTTAGATCTTCGTAATATGTCTTGTGTCTGACTAATTGTTGTTCATTGAGAATATGTTATCCAACAACCAAGTCCCAGTCGAATTCTCCATCAAATAGAGTTACACTGCCATACAAATAGCTAAGATTCGTGCCCAAAAAGAAGTTCAATCACAATAGGATAATGCTAGATTTTCCTCCCCCCGCCCCAGCGGGGGTTCAAGTACTATATAATCCCGCCCCGGCGGACATCATTTATGTCTAGCTCGTATGAAGACTCCCCGCCCTGGTGGGGGTATATAGTGTAAATTGATCATTTGTGGCTACCTTCTATTCGCTAATCGATTGAGACCCATTTTACGGGGGTGTATAAGCTAATAATGCCCGCCATGGCGGGCTTGTCTTCTGCCAGATAACTTGCTAAACTTCATGCTATACTCAAATTATGCTCCAATTGACTTCAAATCACACCGAATAGCTCCAAATAAACATTGAATGCTACAACCACCATTCTACACATGAAATAACATAGAACAAGTAAAAATGAACATAATCACAAGAATTTAGCAATAAATAAGAATGAAATGGATATTGAATCGCGTATATGAAATCCACTTATCATAAACCTCTACGGAGAGGAATCCGACCGTACGATTCCTTATAGTACCAAGTGACACTATTTATAAAAGTTCACATAATAGATAAAATATTCTTATATATTATTTGAGTTAAACAATAATATTTGTTATATCAAGAATTGCTTAACTGATTTATTTATTATACTTGATATTTGTCATCACAAGTATTTGATCATAAATTTATTTGTTCATAAAATACTTGTTGCATAATATAAAAGTTATTTAAACTTTTATTTCACAAACTTAAGTGAATATATCTGCTTAATTAGAAGCATATTTAATTCAAAGCTTAAAATAACTTATTTGCTTACTCAGAAGCATTTGTAATCTAAAAAGTTAAAGTGACTTTTCTTTACTCCATAAAGAATAAATAATTCTTTATAATTTGCATTAAATTATATATCTGCTTAAACAGAAGCATTTTTTAGTAGAAGCTAAAATTGACTTATTTTCTTATTCAATAAGCATCTTTTCACACAAAATATAAAAGTTATTTAAACTTTTATAAAAGTGCATAATTTTCATATTTGCTTACACATAAGCTTCATTTAATCAAAGCACAAATTAATATCTGCTTACTAAGAAGCATATTTTCTCAAGTATAAAAGTCTTTGAACTTTTACAAATACATTTGTTCTTTAATTGATATCTACTTATTTGAGAAGCATCAATTTGTACTAAATTATATTTGCTTATTTAAGAAGCATCCATCTGTACTAAATTCTTATTTGCTTATTTGAGAAGCATCAATCTGTACTAAATTAGTGTCTGCTTATTTAAGAAGCACATTGTTGTAAATCATTTGTAAAAAGGAGAAAAGGTCAGGGTTACTTTATTTTATGTACCTGTGAGAAAGACGAGTAATTCTTCGACCAAGACCAGAGTCTTAGAGAGGTCAGCGGGAAGTTGGGTCTCTAGTGTACTTGTGAGGTGAGGAAGAGGCTGTTGTTTCAAGACCAGATCATAGAATAGAACTGAACTCAAAGGAAGTACAACTAAGCTTGAGGAGGGAGCGGGGAGCTTGCTGTCCAAGATAGATTAGTTGGGAACAGTTAGAAGTTTGACTATAAAACTTTGTAAAGGCTTCTCACTTTGTTGAAGGAGTAATTATTATCGATAGTAATAGGATCTCAAGTCCGGAGAGGAGCTTGAGACTAGACGAATGCAAAGATACCCGGGATGTATGTTGTGAACTGATAAATCTCTCATGCATTGTGTGATTGAATTTTTTTGTCTTGCATATTAATTTCTAACACTACAAATTAATTATTCAAAAATTCAAAAAGGCCTTAGATAATTTTTAAATATGTAATAATCTATTCAACCCCCCTTCTAGATTATTATTGGACTTTCAATTGGTATCAGAGCGGTGTTCTTGTTTGTTAAGTAAATACAGGCATACCTAAGAGTAGATCCATCTATGGCCTACAATGCTACTGGTTGCGGAGAAGGATTATCAATGATTAGACCTCCACTATTTGATGGTACAAACTCTGCCACTTGGAAGAGCAGATTCAGAATCTATGCCAAATCACAAGGAATCAAAGTTTGGCTTGCAATAGAACAAGGTGTAAAATTCCAACAAAAATCGTGGGACAAAAGATCGTTGAGAAAGATGTTGATGAATTCACTACTGATGATGAAAAGGCTATGAACATTGCATCCTCGGTCGAACAAGTGTCGATGACTAGTGCCCTCATTGAAAAAGAATACAAAAGAGTTAGCAATTGCAAGAATGTAAAAAAGAAATCAGGAAAAATTGATTCGACTCACGAAGGAACGGTCATATCAAAGAAACCAGAAAAGATGTTCTAATCCAGGAGTACGAAAATTTCAAACTGGAAGAAGGTGAAAAGAACATTGATATAGAAACACATTTTTCTAGAATCATTGATGAACTGGAACAGAAGAATTCTCAAAGCCCTTCCATCCATCTGGAACATGAAGGTTATTGCTATTAAGGAAAGGCAAGACCTAACTACTTATCCTCTTGATAGCATTATTGGAAATCTACGTGCCCACGAAGTTGACATGTTAGTCAAAAAAGCAGGATCGGATACAGATATCAAAAAGAAAGGAATTGCTTTCAAAGATTTACTTATAAATCAAGAAGAAGTTGCTGAACAAACAGAGGAAGTTGTAAATCTGTGCTTAATGGCAAACAATGAGCCATCACCAAGATCTGAGGTACTTTTTGAACATCAATTATCTAGTACTTCATTTGTCATGCATTCCTTAAATAATATAAATGAAAAACACCATAAACTACAAGAAGCATATAATGGTTTATATAAAGATAATAAAATTATTAAAGAAGATTTTATTGAATTAAAAGTTTTATTAGAAAAATTAATTAAAATTAACAAAAATCTGGAAATGGAAAATGCAAACTTGATTATAACTAATGAAAGTTTAAATGAAGTAAACTTGGAAAATGATTCCTTAAAAAAAGAATTAGAACAACTTAAAAGAATCAATAAAAATCTTGAAATAGAAAATTCTACACTTGCTGTAATTAATGAAAATACTCAAATGAAAAATCAAGTGTTAAGTGAAGATATTAAAAATATCAATTTTGAAAATGCATCTCTAAAGATAAAATTAGAAAAACAAAATGAAGATTCTTCTTTAATAGATCAAATTAATATTTTAACTAAAGAACGTGATTATTGAAATCTTATAGTTCTTAAGTTCACAAAAGGGAAAGAAAATCTTGATGTCATGCTTAATCAACAAAGATGTGGATTTAACAAAGAAGGACTAGGATACATTGGAGAATTTAGTAAAAATAAAGGACTTTATCATGTTAAAAGTAAAGAAAAAGAAAATTATATGTAAGACCCCAACTTATTATAATTAAAATTAAATTTTTCTCTATTCATTATTCTAAATTAATAAGGGATAATTTGATATAATGCTTTGGTTATGGGTGAAATGTGCAAATTTTACAAAATAAGCAAGTGGTTATAAAATATTCCTTTTGTCGGGGAATATTCGTTTGGTCGTAGAATATTCTTTTTGTCGGGAATATCCGTACGACGGCACAGCCATTTCTGGGCCCCATAATGGGAAACGGTTGGATAAAGGAAAATGACAAAGTATGAGTTTTTATAAATAACGGCGTAATTGTTATCGTTAACTTCTTTGTTGGAATACACGGTGGTTAAAAATCTGATGTCGCATTCAGGGCACAAATAGCACTACAGTATTAGACAAGATTGTTGAATTATTGATTCGTGACGTAAGAAGGCACTACTCAATAATTATTACGATGAATTCTTTGTTCAATATTTTATTTTATTGATTCAATAATTGTTGCGTTGATATTTTATATTATTGTTGTTTCAATAATTGTCACCGCACATTATTTTCCATTATCAGATCAATAATTTATATTATTTGAATAATATTATTAGATAGCATTATTGGCAATGTCTAGAAAGTTCATCAAGGAGAGGTTTGGTCATCTAATTACGCTACCAAGAAGGAGAAATCCTTATTGGAAAGCCCCTCTTTCCTGAGGAGCCGTCGGTTGTCATAATTGTAATTACGTAATATTATTTGTGAATAATTAATTATTAATTTATATGATAAGAAAATATTTATTTGATGTGGATATAAATAATAGATTTATTTATTTTATGTGGTTATAAATGAAGGAATTAATGCTGAGGTGTTTTATCAGTATTTTGTCGGAATGGAGGTATTAAAAATCATCAGTTTGTGGATTTCGGATATTTTCTGTTGGGGATTTGGAAAAACTTTCTTCTATAAAGTTGTAGAGAATTCGATTTCGTTTGGAATGGACATAAAATTCGTATTTTTCTGATAAACAAACTATTTTCTATGAATTACTGAAGTTTCGAAAAATAAAATAATTTTTATTAAATTATGGGTGGGACCCACTTTTGTTTTAACACATGTGGGCTGCTGATTTTTGGTTCAAAGGTGGTTGGTCTTTGTTGGCAACTTAGGTCGCGTAAGAGAAAAAATGAAATAAATTATTATTTTATTATTTTAGTCTCCTATGGCGTTCTTGCATTTTTCTATAAATAGGCACTTAGGTTAGAATTGAAAATCATACCAGAAACAAGTTTTCTTTCTCTCTAGATTATAGAGCATATTTTTTTGAATATTTATATACTTTGAGAGTTGCTGTTCAGTACAAGCTTCCTTCGGCTTTATATCTGATATTCCGATCAGAAGTACCGTTATTTTGAGGTAAGGAGTGTTATTTTCTTCTTAAATGATATTATTTTCTTCAATATCATTATGCCAAAATATTAGTGAACTTTCTAATCAAATTTAGAACTTTTTGTGTTGGGGTTACTATTCACGTATACGGCACTATTCACCGAAAAATAAAAAAATTTCTTTTTGTCCAATATGTCTATTTTGGCTACTATCTTTGATTGTATCCATGTTTTGATCGTTATTTTTGAATTCTGCTTCACAATTGGTTATTATGAAGTATTATTGATCTTGGATAAACTGTTATACGAATCCCTAATATTTGTCCTTCTGTCTCACTGGATTCATTTTTTTTAAAATATTTTTCATCATCCTCAGTCTTAAATGATGATATTACTGAGTATCTTTGGCATGTAGTGCAAAGATGAATGATTAACTGATGAATATCTTTGGCCCGTAGTGCAAAGATGAACAGGTGTTGAGATGAACATGACCAACTGGTGATACAAATGAATATCTTTGGCCTGTAGTGAAAAGATGAATATTTGATTAAAGATGTATATTGATTATTGTTACAGGGATAAAATATTGATGATGAACTTTTAAATCTTAGAAGATAGTAGAATTCATTCTCTACGTGACTCTTCTAATGGATTGTTCTTTTTTCTGTGCAGAATATTGATCTAAAACTTGTTATCTATTATATTCTATCAGATTTTTCCCTGTTGAAGACTAATGATAATTTGTTGTATATTATCTTAGTCATAATATTCTTTACTGGGCTAGTTGAGCTCACCCTTTTCCTTTTTGTTCCATTTTTCTTCTCAGGAGGTAAGAACATAGCAGGATCGAGTCGGGGTATGGAGTAATGGTTCTAGAAAGATGTTTTAGCAGTCCTCACTATTTCTATAAAATAGTATATGAATAATTGTAATGAGGACTTATTTGAGTGTTGATATTGTCTAGAAGACAATATTTGTATTTAAACTCATAGTATGTGTTGTCGTATTTTGCATGACAATTATATTATTGAAGTTGTAGTTTGCTTTCTGTACCATGTATTTGACGACTCAGAATGGGTGTTGTATACCTATTTTGGGGGCGTCACAGTTGGTATCGAAGCTTAGGGATATGGTCTCCATGAGATCGGGGAATAGAACTAGGAGGGGAGAGATGAGTAAATCCTTCGCTAGTGTGTCCTATCTAAGCTTATTTGTTGGTCGGTCATAATATAGGGATATTATGTGATATATTAATTTGTTTAATTAACCCTTATTTTATGGCAGTATTTAAGAATGGCTGCTGAGAACGTTAACAATTGAGTGTATGAGACTGTGGAACAACCTTTAGTCACAAACCAGGAGAACGTGCAACAGGAAGGCAATATTCCTCCTGTAAACAACACTACCGAGCAAACGATGAATTAAGGAATGTTTAGGAGCTTTTTGCACTTCATGCAAAATCAGACGAGGGAGACTCGTGTACAAAATACAGGTGGAAATGATGGCAACGCGCATGGATCTCATCTCACCAAGCGTTCAAGTAGTTTGGACCACCGATTTTTGGGGAAAGCCCGATCGATTAAAGCGAAACATGGGTCAAGCAAATCACCAAGATATTCGATGTCTTGGGATGCACGGAGGAATGAAGGTTCCATTCGCCACCTTTATGTTCCGTGGTGAAAGCGGACTTGGTGGGAATCAGGAAGCGTACTCACCACCGCACTCAACATGTCTTGGGAAAGATTTCAGAAACTTTTCAATGACAAGTACTTTCCTAAAAGTATTCATCATATGAAGGAGGTAGGGTTTATTAGACTGGAATAGAACAACATGACGGTGTCTCAGTACGAGGCAAAGTTTGCAGAGTTATCCAAGTTTGCACCTCATTTGGTGGAGAATGAGGAACGTATGACGCAGATGTTTCTAAGAGGTCTAAAACCCGAGATTCATCAATACCTTATCTCTCATAAATTTTATCTGTATTCAGATGTTGTCAACAGGGCTTAATTATTAGAGCGAGATAATGAGTACACTCAACCGAGGGATAACAACTAGGGTCATACTGGTGACAGCAGTCATCGGAGCGATGATAACCAGCGAGGAGGGAAGAATACGGATAAAAGCGGTAACCACTCGGGTGGTAATCGTGGCCATGATAATATAAGAGGTGAGTCTAGCGGTAATTTCAAAAAGAGGAGATTCAATAATGACGGGAAGACAAGCATCAACTGTTGCTAGGGGAGGAGAACGACCACCGGTCGTGTGTTACAAATGCGGGAAAGAGGGACATATCAGCCCAAACTGCCCACAACAATCCAAGGTATTTTATAACTGTGGAAAGGAGGGTCATATAGGCCGAGAGTGTTCTGTAGCAAAACCAAGTTCAGCGGGGATGGTGACTCCAAAAGCTGTCCCAGATAAGTTGAAATCAACGGTTCCTGGAAGAGCGTTTGTGTGACTGGCCAAAATGTGAGGAACCCAAACGAGGTGATCACGGGTAAACTAATCTTGAATTCTTGCGAAGTTTATACCTTACTAGATACCGGTTCTACCCATTCTTTTATCTCTCCTGCTTGTGCTCAACGTTTAAACTTGACTCCGAAAAAAATGGATTTAACTTATCTGTTAAAACTCCGTTGGGTGAAACCTTCGTTACATCTACAGTTTATAAATCTTGCTTGATCCAAGTTGGCACTATCACATTACCTGTTGATCTTATCTCTTTAAAGATACTTGCTTTTGATGTGATTTTAGGAATTGATTGGTTAACCACTCATCATGTTAAAATTGATTATTTTTGTAAGGTTGTTAGTTTTCATATTCCTAACCAACTTCATATATATTAATTCAAACAACTAAACCACTAAAATCAAGAATCGTCATATCAAGCCACAAAGCTATTCGCTTATTGAAAACGGATGCCAAGCTTTCTTAGCCCATGTTATGGATTTGAATAAAGACAAGTCGATTTGGATAATATTTACGTGGTTAGAGAGTTTCGATGTATTTCTGAAGAACTTCCCGGTCTACCCCGTAACGTGATGTTGAATTCTTTATTGACCTTGAACCGGGTACAAAACCCATTTCTAAAACCCCATATCGAATGGCTCCTATTGAACTTCAGGAGTTAAAAGTCCAACTACAGGAGTTATTAGACATCGGTTTTATTCGTCCTAGTATATCTCCTTGGGGTGCTCCTGTTTTATTCGTAAAGAAGAAAGACGGGAGTATGCGACTTTGTATTGACTACCGAGAATTGAACCATGTCACCATCAAGAATAGGTATCCGCTACCTCTAATTGATGACCTGTTCGACTAGTTACAAGGAGCATAATTCTTTTCAAAGATCGATCTTCGTTCTGGATATCATCAGCTGAAGATTAAAACTGAGGATATTCCAAAGACTGCCTTCAAAACTCGGTATAGGCATTATGAATTTTTAGTCATGTCTTTTGGATTGACTAATGCTCCTGCTACTTTCATGGATATGATGAACCGTGTATTCAAGGAATATTTAGATCAACTCGTTGTTGTCTTTATTGATGACATCCTCATCTATTCCAAAAGCCGTGAAGATCATGAGCACCATTTGAAGCTGATACTTAAAAGGCTTCGTGAAAACAAGCTTTATGCCAAACTGAAGAAATGCAAGTTCTGGGTTGAGGAAGTAGCATTCCTTGGGCACGTGGTGTCAAAACATGGAGTATCTTTTGACCCGGCGAAGATTGAAGCAATATAAAGTTGGGAGCAACCAAAGTCAGTGACCGAAGTACGCAGCTTTCTGGGCTTAGCTGATTATTATCGGAGATTCGTGGAAGGATTTTCTCGAATCGCTACTTCGGTAACTCAGCTGACTCGGAAAGATACAAAATTCGTATGGAGCGAAGAATGCGAGAAGAGTTTCCAAGAGCTTAAGAGGAGACTCATTTTGGCAAATGTTCTGGAAATACCATCTGGTACGGATGGATTTGTTATCTACAGCGATGCTTCAGGAAAAGGTTTAGGATGTGTTCTCATACAACATGGGAAAATCATAGCCTTTGCCTCACGACAACTCAAATAATATGAGAGGAATTATCTTACTCATGATCTAAAGTTGGCAGCAGTCGTTTTCGCGTTGAAGATATGGAGACACTACTTGTATGGGGAGAAAGTGGAGATCTATACGGATCATAAAAGCCTCAAATATTTCTTCACCCAAAAAGAACTCAACATGCGGCAACGACGTTGGCTTGAGCTATTGAAAGATTATGATCACACTATTCAATATCATCCTAGAAAAGCGAACGTAGTAGGTGGCGCATTGATCGTAGAAGATCATATGCGAAAGTATCTGAAAAGCGATATCGTCAACACAAAGGCCTATTTTGTATGACTTGCAAAGGATGGAGATAGAATTAAAGACTCCAGGGACCCACGTGATGATGGCGAATATACAAGTAGAACCGACTTTAATCGATAAAGTTAAAGCTGCTCAAGCTACGGACCTGGGCTGATGCGTATGAAGAAGAAAGTGCAAGAATGAGTTATTCCATAAGCAAGAATCGATGAAGAAGGAATACTTTGAGTCAACTCTAGACTTTGCGTTCCTAACAATTCTGACTAAAATCATAGAATCATGATGGAGGCACACAACACCCCGTTTGCAATCCATCCTGGGAGTACCAAAATGTATCATGATATTCGACATACATTTTAGTGGAACAATATGAAGAGAGAGATCGCGGAGTTTATCTCGAGGTGTTTAACTTGTCAACGTGTAAAGGCGGAGCATCAAGTGCCAAAAGGTCCATTGCAACCATTTTAGATTCCGAAATAGAAGTGGGAACACATTACCATGGATTTTGTTACAGGTCTTCCCAAAGTTTCTCAAGGCATAGATGTGATTTGGGTTATTATTGATAGATTAACCAAGTCTGCTCATTTCTTGTCGATACGTGAGACTTATTCCCTTGAACGTCTTGCTCGTATGTACGTGAATGAGATTGTGCGATTGCATGGCATGCCAGTATCCATTGTTTCAGATCGTGACCCAAGATTCACTTCAAGATTTTAGGTTAGCTTGCCGAAAGCTATGGGCACGGATTTACGATTCACTTCAC
The DNA here is from genome assembly GCA_020205605.1 of Panax ginseng. Taxonomy (NCBI): domain Eukaryota; kingdom Viridiplantae; phylum Streptophyta; class Magnoliopsida; order Apiales; family Araliaceae; genus Panax; species Panax ginseng. The sequence goes on from CM035133.1 coordinate 48,983,103, forward strand.
CATATCATCCTCAAACGGACGAACAATCAGAGAGGACTATTTAAACCTTTGAAGATCTATTAAGACTCTGTGTTCTAGATTTCAAAGGAAGTTGGGATAAGTACTTGCCACTGGTGGAATTCTCCTACAACAACAGTTATCAAGTAAGTATAGGCATGGCTCCATTTGAGGCATTGTATGGACGAAAGTGTCGTTCTCCAGTATGATGGGACAAGGTGGGAGAAGAAACATTGTTGGGACCAGAATTAGTACGCATGACTACAGAAAAGATCCAAATGATTCGACAACATATTCAAACCTCACAAGATCGACAAAAGAGTTATGCTGATCTTCATAGAAAGGACGTGGAGTTTAATATTGGAGATCATGTACTGTTACGTGTTGCTCCATGGAAGGGAGTTACAAGATTTGGAAAGAGAGGAAAGCTCAATCCAAGATTTGTTGGTCCATTTGAGATTCTTGACCGAATAGAAAATGTAGCCTATAGACTCGCATTACCTCCAAACATGTCTCGTGTTCATAATGTTTTTCATATATCTATTCTTCGTAAATATGTGAAAGACCCGAACCACATTATTGAGTTAGAACCAGACGAGATAGTCGAAGATTTAACGTACGAGGAGGTACCTGTTAAGATCTTGGATAGCAAAGAGCATGTCCTACGCACCAAGGTTATACCACAAGTTAAGTTTTTGTGGAAGAACCATGCTATTGAGGAAATGACATGGGATTTGGAATCGGAAATGAAAGCGAGGTACCCTCATCTGTTCGAAACACCAGGTACGTATGTCAATTTCGAGGACGAAATTTTATAAGGAGGGGAGGTTGTAAGACCCCAACTTATTATAAATAAAATTAAATTTTCCTCTATTCATTATTCTAAATTAATAAGGGTTAATTTGATATAATGCTTTGGTTATGGGTGAAATGTGTAAATTTTACAAAATAAGCAAGTGGTTATAAAATATTCCTTTTGTCGGGGAATATTCGTTTGGTCGTGGAATATTCTTTTTATCGGGAATATCCGCATGACTCACAAGTATGACCATTCTCGGGCCCCATAACGAAAAGCGGTTGGATGAAGGAAAGAAAAAGTATTAGTTGTTAATTAACACTTTGTTGGAATACCGGTGGTTAAAATAACGAATGTCTGGCTGGCACACAAGTGGCACGACACTGTATTGCACAATATTGTTAAATTATTGATTCGTACGTAAGAAGACACTACTCAATAATTGTTACAGTAGTTACTCTTCAATATTTTATTTTATTGATTTAATAATTGCTGCGTTGATATTTTATATTATTGTTGTTTCAATAATTGTCACTGCACAGTATTTTCTATTATCAGATTAATAATTCATATTATTTGAATAATATTATTAGATAGCATTATTGGCAATGTCTAGAAAGTTCTATCAATGAGAGTTTTTGGTCATCTAATTACGCGCCAGTAAGGAGAAATCCTTATTGAAAAACCCCCTCTTTCCTGAGAACTGCCTGGTTGTCATAATTATAATTTTGTAATATTATTTGTGAATAATTAATTATTAATTTATATGATAAAGAAATATTTGTTTGATGTGGATATAAATGATGAATTTATTTATTTTATGTGGTTATAAATGAAGGAATTAATGCTGATGTGTTTTATCAGTATTTTGTCGAAATGGAGGTATTAAAAATCATCAGTTTGTGGATTTTGAATATTTTCTGTTGGGAATTTAGAAAAACTTTCTTCTGCAAAGTTGTAGAGAATTCGATTTCGTTTGGAATGGACATAAAATTCATATTTTTTTGATAAACGGGCTATTTTCTATGAATTACTGAAGTTTTGGAAAATAAAATAATTTTTATTAAATTATGGGTGGGACCCACTTTTGTTTTAGAACATGTGGGCTGCTGATTTTCGGTTCAAAGGTGGCTGGTCTTTGTTGGCAACTTAGGTTGCGTAAGAGAAAAAATGAAATAAATTATTATTTTATTATTTTAGTCTCTTATGGCGTTCTAGCATTTTTCTATAAATAGGCGCTTAAGTTAGAATTGAAAATCACACCAAAAATAAGTTTTCTTTCTCTCTAGATTATCGAGCGTATTTTTGTGAGTATTTATATACTTTGAGAGTTCTTTGTTAAGACAAGCTTCCTTCTTGCTTTTATATCCGATATTCCGATCAGAAGTACCGTTATTTTGAGGTAAGGGATGTTATTTTCTTCCTAAATGATATTATTTTCTTCAATATCATTATGCCAAAATATTGGTGAATTTTTTAATCAAATTTGAAACTTTTTGTATCGGGGTTACTATTCACGTATACGACACTATTCACGAATACGGCACTATTCACTGAAAAAAAAAAAAAAAAAATTTGTCCAAGATGTCTCTTTTGGCTACTATCTTTGATTATATCCATGTTTTGATCGTTATTTTTGAATTCTGCTTCACAATTGGTTATTATGAAGTATTATTGATCTTGGATAAACTATTATACGAATCCCTAATATTTATCCTTCTGTCTGACTGGATTCATTTTTTTTAAAATATTTTTCATCATCCTCAGTCTTAAATGATGATATTACTGAGTATATTTGGCCTGTAGTGTAAAGATGAAAGATTAACTGATGAATATCTTTGGCCCGTAGTGCAAAGATGAACAGGTGTTGAGATGAACATGACCAACTGGTGATACAAATGAATATCTTTGGCCTGTAGTGCAAAGATGAATATTTGATTAAAGATGTATATTGATTGTTGTTACAGGGATAAAATATTGATTATGAACTTTTAAATCTTAGAAGATAGTAGAATTCATTCTCTATGTGACTCTTCTAATGGATTGATGTTTCCGCTGCAGAATATTGATCTAAAACTTGTTGTCTATTATATTCTATCAGATTTTTCCCTGTTGAAGACTAATGATAATTTGTTGTATATTATCTTAGTCATAATATTTTTTACTGGGCTAGTTGAGCTCACCCTTTTCCTTTTTGTTTCATTTTTCTTCTCAGGAGGTGAGAACATAGCAGGATCGAGTCGGGGTATGGAGTAATGGTTCTAGAAAGATGTTTTAGCAGTCCTCACTATTTCTGTAAAATAGTGTATGAATAATTATAATGATGACTTATTTGAGTGTTGATATTGTCTAGAAGATAATATTTGTATTTAAACTCACAATATGTGTTGTCGTATTTTGCACGACCATTGTATTATTGAAGTTGTAGTTTGTTTTCTGTACCATGTATTTGGTGACTCAGAATGAGTGTTGTATACCTATTTTGGGGGCATCACATTATACATCTCCATTTACTAAATGTTTTTACTGTAACAGAAATGGTCATTCTTTTCACATGTGTAATGCTCGAAATGGAAATTATAAAGAAAAAATGATTTGGGTGCCTAAAGGAACGTATATTGCACCAATTATTAATACAAGGAAAGATTTTTATAATAAAAGTAAAAAATCTCACAGAAATTTTTATCAAAGTTTTTCAGGATATAATAATAAAATAAATCATGCATCTTATAGATCTGCTACTCATAAAATGCTCTTGTCTACTAAGATTGATTATCCTGTACCCATTTTTGTAAAGAAAAACACAAATGTTCCTTATACAAAATGGACAACTCACCCAAAGGACCATTCTTATTAAAGGGTACCAGTTCTTGAAATTGATAAATGGTGCAGGTATGCCTTGAAGCTGACTCTACTAAAAATAACTGACAACATCATTGTTGGGTCTATTGATATTACTTTGTGAAATGATGAAAGCATGAGCAAGGTTTTTAAAATGAGCATGAAGGAAGAATTAAACAGCTTCCTAAGAGTACAAATGAAATCAGGTGAAAAAGATTCTGACTATGTAAGTCATCATAATTATTCAAGTACAAGTGACACATGTCAATTTTCTCATAATTATTTATGCATTTATATATATATATATATATATATATATATATTTAAAGAATATATTTAATATTTAAATTTATTCTCTTTAAAAACATATATATATATATATATATAATAGATTTAATATGGAATATTTTTTATTATTTCTATATATCTAACGGTAAATAATCTCCATTATTGTATAGTAATTTTGGTCAATTAAAGGCAACCACACAAATTCAAATCTTGCAGGAGGCAACTATTTTTTAAAGAATTTTTTTTGCTAATCTCTTTCTTCGGTGTTACGAAAAGTAATTTATACTATTCTTTCCCCCCAATTTTTATGATGACAAAGGGGGAGAAGAAAAATATTATTGGGGAGAAGAAAAATAACTGTTTTATATTGTTGCTATTGTTGCATGTTAGTTTTTTTTCAAAAATTTAAATTTTTTTGATGATCGCATAAATTGAGGGGGAGCTTTTATGGAAAATATTTTTAGTTGATTGTCATCATCAAAAAGGGGGAGATTGTTGGGTCTCCAACTTTTAGTTTTATTTTGATGATAACAATAATTAGTAAATAAATTAATTAAAAGGGTAGAATCCTCTCCATAGGATTTTTTTCTTATAATTGTTTTATTTATCTTATTTACTTTGACCAAAAATATTTTCTAAATCTTATTTAATTGATTTTCTTGATCTTTGATAATTTAATTTGGTGACATTCTTTTTGGGACAAAAGCCTTATCAATTCATGTATTTACTGAGATATAATTATGTGATAATTCATTACATGAACAAGCTTTCAATTAGAATAGAACTTGAAAATGAGCATTAAATGAATTATTGATTATTGACCAAAATAGAATGCATATGCTAAAGATTTTGATTAAATCATTTTTTTATATGGATATTTTCTATTTATTCTCAAATTAATTTTATTATTTAAAAATTTACAAAAATTATTTTATTTCAAAATTAGGCAAAATTATTTTATTGTTTATATATATATATAAATTATATAAGTTTTATTTGATTATTTATACAAAAACCGAATATATATGTTATTAGTAAGTAATCTTTATCTAATATATTATATATTATAAAGTGCACGTGTGTGTGATTTAATAAACCGAATATATATGTGTGATTTATCTTTATATATGCATGCATTCTTCTTGTAATATATTAGTACTAATATGCATGCATGCCCTATAATATAATAATATATCTAATGTGCAAGTGTGTGATTTAATTGTGCTAGAAACTCCAAAAACCTTGTGTGTGTGTGTGTGTGTGTGGCTGTGCATAATATATACTACCTCTATTCCATAATAATAGTCTTTTTAGCTTCATGCACATGAATTAAAAAACTCATTTAAGAATTAAAATTTATATGAAATTTCATCACTACCCCTTTATATGAAGTTGAAAACTATTAATACAAGGGAGAAAATTTCTTGGGACAATGAGAGAAGTTAGGGGTGATATAGGAAAATAAATAATTTATTCTCCTAAAAAGTTGTAAAAAACAAATAAATTAGAACAAATTTTTTCTTACAGTTATTATGAAATGGAGATAGTATATACAAGTGTGTATTGCAAGTGCTATAGTATATATATATATATATATATATATATATGAAAACCGAACATGCATGCTACTAATTGCTAAGTATAATTTGTATATTATATATACATATTTATCCAAACCTTGCATGTACTTTTTTGAAAAGCAAATGTGCTGGCAACATTATATATATTACTCCTAGTTTATATATATTATATAATTCATGCTGCAAGTGTTTTTTGCTAGCTCCTCTAACAAAAAAAAACGCGTGACATTTATTGTGGGACATTGCTGGCATTCAATTTTCCCGAATTAAATGGGTGTTAGAAATGTTGAGCCTTAATTGCTAAGTTGATGATGTGTAGCTTGGGCGGCAGTTTTATTTCTTATGAGAACGTAGTCGGGACGAGTCGGAGAATAAAGTGATGGTCCAAAATAAGTGGCTATAGTAGTCTTCACTATTCTATAAAATAGTGTGACAATAAATATAATGAGGACTCTATTAAGTGTGGATATTGTCTAGATGAAAATATTCTTCTTAAAACTCTTAGATTATGTTTTGTCGTATATTACACAACTGTTGTATAATTAAGTTGTATTTGATTTATGTACCATGTAAGTGGTGACTCAAGATGGGTAATGTATACTTGTTTTAGGGGCATCACAATTACAAAGTTTTAGTTGTTATAATTTGGGAATTTCTGTGAAATTGGGAGTAATTGGAGGTCTTTGTGAAATAGAATTCGCTAACTATAGTTCATAAACGTCACTGGTAGCAAATTGCGCAAAGACTATTAAAGCGTAAACAAGCAAATTGCGCCATAAGGCCTTCTGCGTTTTGCACAACAACAAATTGCCTTAAGTTAATAAAGGCTGGAAGCGTAGCATTCTGTGCGTGCCTCGAACTTAGGTAGTGAGTTCTGATTATTTGTGGGTTATCAAATAACGACCTAATCTAGTTGGCATGCATGATAAACATGTTGAATCATAACATAAGACATTATAACAGATTGTAATATAATTAAATACCAAAATATGGAGATTTTAAATTATCACTTGAATAAGTTATGTAATGAACAAATGTGATGTTACAAGAGTTAGAGATGAATGATAAAGATTATGTTAGACTATAGTGAGATTTCAGATTTGTAGGGGTGGTTAACCAACATGATTAGACATTAAGTTAAGGTTATGACTTAAATGGTGGGTTAAACCCATAAAGCTAATATTAATACAACTAATTGTTATTGCAATTTCAATGGTATGTGTAGGGTAATTGACGACCATTATTATACTTGTGTAGCTTACATACGAGGCAAGTTCCCTAACTTCATTCCCTTTATAATGAATGTAAGTTTCACAGCTACGTTATCTTTTATGTCAAGCAAACTTTTTATTCCTAAATTACCGTTGTTGTCGGGGAATATTCGTTTGGTCGTGGAATATTCTTCTTTGTCGGGAAAATATTAAATGCGACCAAGTGCGACCATTTGTGGGCCCCATAATGGAAAACGGTCGGATGAAGAAAACGACAAGTTTGAGTTTTTATAAATAACGGCGTAGTTGTTACCGTTAACACTGTTGAAATACGGTGGTTAAAATACGATGTACGCGTGGTTGCATAAAGAAGCACCGGTATTTGCAGTATTTTTGAATTTTTGATTCTTACGTAAGAAGGCACTACTCAATAATTGTTATAGTAATTACTGTTCAATATTTTATTTTACTGATTCAATAATTGCTACGTTGATATTTTATATTATTGTTGTTTCAATAATTATCACTGCACAGTATTTTTCATTATCAGATCAATAATTCATATTATTTGAATAATATTATTAGATAGAATTATTGGTAATGTCTAAGGAAGTTCTATCTAGGAAAGGGGTTTGGTCACCTAATTGTGCGCCAGTAAGGAAAAATCCTTATCGAAAAGCCCCCTCTTTCTTGGAAATGACCTGGTTGTCATAATTGTGATTCTGTAATATTATTTGAGAATAATTAATTATTGATTTATATGATAAGAAAATATTTATTTTATGTGGATATAAATGATGGATAGGAAAATATTTATTTTGTGTGGATATAAATGAAGGAATTAATGCTTGTTGGGTCTCCAACTTTTAATTTTATTTTGATGATAACAATAATTGGTAAATAAATTAATTAAAAGGGTAGAATCCTCTCCATGGGATTTTTACTTATAATTGTTTTATTTATCTTATTTACCTTGACCAAAAATATTTTTTAATCTTATTTAATTAAGTTTCTTGATCTTTGATAATTTAATTTGGTGACATTCTTTTTGGGACAAAAGCTTTATCAATTCATGTATGTACTGAGATATAATTATGTTAGAATTCATTACATGAACAAGCTTTGACCGAATAGAACTTGAAAATGAGCATTAAACGAATTATTGATTATTGACCAAAATAGAATGCATATGTTAAAGATTTTGATTAAATTATTTTTTTTATATGGGCATTTTCTATTTATTCTCAAATTAATTTTATTATTTAAAAATTTCTGTAAATTATTTTATTTCAAAATTAGGCAAAATTATGTTATTGTTTTATATATATATATATATATATATATATATATATATATATATATATATATATATATATAAATTATATAAGTTTTATTATATATATATATATATATATATATATATATATATATATATATATATATATATATGAAAACCGAACATGCATGCTACTAATTGCTAAGTATAATTTGTATATTATATATACATATTTATCCAAACCTTGCATGTACTTTTTTGAAAAGCAAATGTGCTGGCAACATTATATATATTACTCCTAGTTTATATATATTATACTTCCTCTGTCCCAAATTAACTGTTCAGTTTTGATTTTTTTAAGTCAAATTGACTATTTTTAGAATTAATAATTATGCATATATAAATATATTTCTAAAATTATAAAAATTAGGATTAGTAATAAATTGTATATACTTTCTTTTGGTTATAATCTCTTCACCTATATTTTAGCAAAAATAATAAAAAGATTAATTTTAAAAATGGTCAATTTAATTTTAAAAAATCAAAACTGAGCAATTAATTTGGGACGGAGGGAGTATAATTCATGCTGCAAGTGTTTTTTTGCTAGCTCCTCTAACAAAAAAAAAACGCGTGACATTTATTGTGGGACATTGCCGGCATTCAATTTTCTTTGACCGAATTAAATGGGTGTTGGAAATGTTGAGCCTTAATTGCTAAGTTGATGATGTGTAGCTTGGGCGGCAGTTTTATTTCTATTTGCTTGCAATCGGTGTGCTCTTCTTTAATCTAAACTTTTGATTTTAAATTAAAGCAATTCTAGTCATTCATTTAAAATCAGATTTTAAAAATTTGTCATTTTACTTCTGATTTAAAAAATCTATAAATAGGAGGCATTTTTTTCATTTTTAATTTGCCAATTCACTTGAAGAAAACCTTATTTCTGTCCCACATACTCTCTCTCTCTAAAAAGCTTTCTCTCTCTTCTTACAAAAGTTCTGATTATTTGAGAAGATGAAATTGGTCTAAGCATATTGAGATAAGTTGTTCGATTTATTTATTTGAACTATCTCTTGCTTATTTATATTTATAGATATACGAATATAAATTGTTCTACACAATTCTATATTTCTATATTTCATCTATTTATCAAATAAAAGGATACTTGGGCGCCGCAAGGCTACAGAGATAAACCTCTACGGAGAGGAATCCGACCGTACGATTCCTTATAGTCTTCAGTAACCTTTTATTGATATTATTTATACAAATATCGTAAAATAGATACGACACTTGATAGCTCAAAACAACACTGAGATACTGCTCCAAAAAGAGTAGTCATCCGAACCGGATTTGAGAATCGTAGTGATCTATTGAAAATATTTATATAAATATCAATTGTGAAAATTATAAATTTTGTTATACTTGGGCGCCACAAGGCTACGGAGATAAACTGTTGGGTAAAATCTATATACGCACAACACGCAAGTATACGTGGTCAACAAATAATAGAGTGATGAGTAGAGTATCGTTCCCACAGAGACTAACTAGCAATATCCTTAATTTACAATTATCAATTTCCTATTAACCCTAATTTTATTAAACAAATCAACTCAATAATTGTAATTAAAGAATCTAAATTAAAGAATAATTAAACTAACATAGAATAATCACAATTATCAAAATCTGGAATTTCAAACAATTATTGGAGAATTAGACTTATGATTTCACCTTAAGCTTCACTCTGATTTTAACACCTTTATTCCAATTCAATGCATTATTCCTGTTTATTAACCAAGAACACGAACGTAGTATTAACCACCTCTCGATTTGATGTCAAGCATATCTCTACCTTAACATTCATCAAGATTAAGCTATTCACAAAATTATGAACACATGCTATATCAACTAGGTCTAGAATTGAACATCCTCTCTCGATTCCATCCAATTCCACAAAGAATTGTTGATCAGAAAATTCATAGATTCAAGCATAAATCAATATAGATAAACTGGAAATAGATTATTAACTTGGAAATCAAAGTCTACAAAATCATTGATTCACTCAAGAATCCATCACAAGCCTAAGAAGTGAATTAGTTCATGCTAAACGAAATAAACACTTGAATAAATCATAGAAATCATCCTTAGATTACAATTATAATCTAACACAAAGAATTATGAAAAACACTCTTCACGTAGACTAGAATTGCAATCGTCTCCAAAATCTCCTTCAAAATACTCCTCCAAATTTTGCTATCAAAAAGCTCGAGCTTAGATCTTCGTAATATGTCTTCAGGTGCATCTAATTGTTGTTCATTGAGTATATGTTATCCAACAACCAAGTCCCAGTTGAATTCTCCATCAAATAGAGTTACATTGCCATACAAATAGCTAAGATTCGTGCCCAAAAAGAAGTTCAATCATAATAGGACAATGCCAGATTTTCCACCCCCCCCCAATGGGGTTCAAGTATTATATAATCACTTCTACGGCATCATCATTTTGTCTAGCTCAGATGAAGACCCCATCAAGGGGTATATAGTGTAAATTGATTCCGAATCCGTACGGGCTACCTTCCTCGCTAACTAGAATTGAGACCCCAGCCTTGCGTGAGCCTTGTCTTCTGCTAGATAACTTGCTGAACTTCATGCTATACTCAAATTATGCTCCAATTGACTTCAAATCATACCAAATAGCTCCAAATAAATATTGAATGTTACAACCACCATTCTACACATGAAATAACATAGAACATAATCACAAAAATTTAGCAACAAATAAGCATGAAATGGATATTGAATCGTGTATATGAAATCCATTTATCATAAACCTCTACGGAGAGGAATCCGACCGTACGATTCCTTATAGTACCAAGTGACACTATTTATAAAAGTTCACATAATAGATAAAATATTCTTATATATTATTTGAGTTAAACAATAATATTTGTTATATCAAGAATTACTTAACTGATTTATTTATTATACTTGATATTTGTCATCACAAGTATTTGATCATAAATTTATTTGTTCATAAAATACTTGTTGCATAATATAAAAGTTATTTAAACTTTTATTTCACAAACTTAAGTGAATATATCTGCTTAATTAGAAGCATATTTAATTCAAAGCTTAAAATAACTTATTTGCTTACTCAGAAGCATTTGTAATCTAAAAAGTTAAAGTGACTTTTCTTTACTCCATAAAGAATAAATAATTCTTTATAATTTGCATTAAATTATATATCTGCTTAAACAGAAGCATTTTTTAGTAGAAGCTAAAATTGACTTATTTTCTTATTCAATAAGCATCTTTTCACACAAAATATAAAAGTTATTTAAACTTTTATAAAAGTGCATAATTTTCATATTTGCTTACACATAAGCTTCATTTAATCAAAGCACAAATTAATATCTGCTTACTAAGAAGCATATTTTCTCAAGTATAAAAGTCTTTGAACTTTTACAAATACATTTGCTCTTTAATTGATATCTACTTATTTGAGAAGCATCAATTTGTACTAAATTATATTTGCTTATTTAAGAAGCATCCATCTGTACTAAATTCTTATTTGCTTATTTGAGAAGCATCAATCTGTACTAAATTATTGTCTGCTTATTTAAGAAGCACATTGTTGTAAATCATTTGTAAAAAGGAGAAAAGGTCAGAGTTAGTTTATTTTATGTACCGTGAGAAAGATTTAGTAATTCTTGACCAAGACCCGAGTCTTAGAGAGGTCGTGGGAAGTTGGGTCTCTAGTGTACTTGTGAGGTGAGGAAGAGGTTGTTGTTTCAAGACCAGATCATAGAATAGAATCGAACTCAAAGGAAGTACAACTAAGCTTGAGGAGGAGCGGGAGAGCTTTGTCCAAGATAGATTAGTTGGGGAGCAGTTAGAAGTTTGACTATAAAACTTTGTAAAGGCTTCTCACTTTGTTGAAGGAGTATTTATTATCGATAGTAATAGGATCTCAAGTCCCGGAGAGGAGCTTGAGACTAGACAATGTGAAGATACCCGGATGTATGTTGTGAACCAGACAAATCTCTGTGCATTGTGTGATTGAATTTTTACTGTCTTGCATATTAATTTCTAACACTACAAATTAATTATTCAAAAATTCAAAAAGGCCTTAGATAATTTTTAAATATGTAATAATCTATTCAACCCCCCCTTCTAGATTATTATTGGACTTTCAATTGGTATCAGAGCGGTGCTCTTTAACTTGTTTGTTAAGTAAATACAGGCATACCTAAGAGTAGATCCATCTATGGCCTACAATGCTACTGGTTGCGGAGAAGGATTATCAATGACTAGACCTCCACTATTTGATGGTACAAACTTTGCCACTTGGAAGAGCAGATTCAGAATCTATGCCAAATCACAAGGAATCAAAGTTTGGCTTGCAATAGAACAAGGTGTAAAAATTCCAACAAAAATCGTGGGACAAAAGATCGTTGAGAAAGATGTTGATGAATTCACTACTGATGATGAAAAGGCTATGAACATTGCATCCCTGGCTAAACAAGTGCTGACTAGTGCCCTCATTGAAAAAGAATACAAAAGAGTTAGCAATTGCAAGAATGCAAAAGAAATCTGGGAAAAACTGATTCTGACCTACGAAGGAACCAGTCATATCAAAGAAACCAGAAAAGATGCTCTAATCCAGGAGTACGAAAATTTCAAACTGGAAGAAGGTGAAAAGAACATTGATATAGAAACACATTTTTCTAGAATCATTGATGAACTGGAACATCTGGGGAAGGCATATTCAACTAATGAGAAAAACAGAAGAATTCTCAAAGCCCTTCCATCCATCTGGAACATGAAGGTTATTGCTATTAAGGAAAGGCAAGACCTAACTACTTATCCTCTTGATAGCCTTATTGGAAATCTGCGTGCCCACAAAGTTGACATGTTAGTCGAAAAAGCAGGATCGGATACAGATATCAAAAAGAAAGGAATTGCTTTCAAAGATTTACTTATAAATTAAGAAGAAGTTGCTGAACAAATAGAGGAAGTTGTAAATCTGTCCTTAATGGCAAACAATGAGTCATCACCAAGATCTGAGGTACATTTTGAATATCAATTATCTAGTACTTCATTTGTCATTCATTCCTTAAATAATATAAATGAAAAACACCATAAACTACAAGAAGCATATAATGGTTTATATAAAGATAATAAAATTATTAAAGAAGATTTTATTGAATTAAAAGTTTTATTAAAAAAATTAATTAAAATTAACAAAAATCTGGAAATGGAAAATGCAAACTTGATTATAACTAATGAAAGTTTAAATTAAGTAAACTTGGAAAATGATTCCTTAAAAGAAGAATTAGAACAACTTAAAAGAATCAATAAAAATCTTGAAATAGAAAATTCTACACTTGCTGTAATTAATGAAAATACTCAAATGAAAAATCAAGTGTTAACTGAAGATATTAAAAATATCAATTTTGAAAATGCATCTCTAAAGATAAAATTAGAAAAACAAAATGAAGATTCTTTTTTAATAGATCAAATTAATATTTTAACTAACGAACGTAATTATTTAAATCTTATAGTTCTTAAGTTTACAAAAGGGAAAGAAAATCTTGATGTCATGCTTAATCAACAAATATGTGGATTTAACAAAGAAGGACTATAATACATTGAAGAATTTAGTAAAAATAAAGGACTTTATCATGTTAAAAGTAAAGAAAAAGAAAATTATATGTAAGACCCCAACTTATTATAAATAAAATTAAATTTTTCTCTATTCATTATTCTAAATTAATAAGGGATAATTTGATATAATGCTTTGGTTATGGGTGAAATGTGTAAATTTTACAAAATAAGTAAGTGTTTATAAAATATTCCTTTTGTCGGGGAATATTCGTTTGGTCGTGGCATATTCTTTTTGTCGGGAATATCTGTACGACGGCGCAACCATTTGTGGGCCCCATAACGTAAAATAGTTGGATGAAGAAAAACGATAAAGTATGAGTTTTTATAAATAATGGCGTAATTGTTACCGTTAACACTGTTGGAATACCTGGTGGTTAAAATATATTAATACGCGTGGTGGCACAGTAGCACACGGTATTGCACAATATTATTGAATTACTGTTCAATATTTTATTTTATTGATTCAATAATTGCTGCGTTGATATTTTATATTATTATTGTTTCAATAATTGTCACTGCACAGTATTTCCCATTATCAGATCAATAATTCATATTATTTGAATAATATTATTAGATAGCATTATTGGCAATGTCTAGAAAGTTCTGTCAAGGAGAGGTTTGGTCATCTAATTGTGCGCCAGTAAGGAGAAATCCTTATTGGAAAGCCCCCTCTTTCCTGAGAATTGCCTGGTTGTCATAATTGTAATTCTGTAATATTATTTATGAATAATTAATTATTGATTTATATAATAAGGAAATATTTATTTGATGTGATTATAAATGATGGATTTATTTATTTTATGTGGTTATAAATGAAGGAATTAATGCTGAGGTATTTTATCAGTATTTTGTCGGAATGGAGGTATTAAAAATCATCAGTTTGTGGATTTCAGATATTTTTTGTTGGGGATTTGGAAAAACTTTCTTCTATAAAGTTGTAGAGAATTCAATTTCGTTTGGAATGGACATAAAATTCATTTTTTTCTGATAAACGGGCTATTTTCTATGAATTACTGAAGTTTCGGAAAATAAAATAATTTTTATTAAATTATGGGTAGGACCCACTTTTGTTTTAACACATGTGGGCTACTGATTTTTGGTTCAAAGGTGGTTGGACTTTGTTGGCAACTTAGGTTGCGTAAGAGAAAAATTAAAATAAATTATTATTTTATTATTTTAGTCTCCTATGGCGTTCTAGCATTTTCCTATAAATAGGCGCTTAGGTTAGAATTGAAAATCACACCAGAAACAAGTTTTCTTTCTCTCTAGATTATCGAAGTTTTATTTTTGTGAGTATTTATATACTTTGAGAGTTCTTTGTTTTTACAAGCTTCCTTCTCGCTTTATATCCGATATTCGATCGAAATACTGAATTATTTTGAGGTGTGGGTGTTATTTTCTTCTTAAATGATATTATTTTCTTCAATATCATTATGCCAAAATATTGGTGAACTTTTTAATCAAATTTGGAATTTTTTGTGTCGGGGTTACTATTCACGTATACGGCACTATTCACGTATACGATACTATTCACGAATACGGCACTATCTTTGATTATTGATCTTGGATAAACTGCTTCACAATTGAGAACATAGCAGGATCGAGTCGGGGTATGGAGTAATGGTTCTAGAAAGATGTTTTAGCAGTCCTCACTATTTCTGTAAAATAGTATATGAATAATTGTAATGAGGACTTATTTGAGTGTTGATATTGTCTAAAAGACAATATTTGTATTTAAACTCATAGTATGTGTTGTCATAGTTTGCACGACAATTGTATTATTGAAGTTGTAGTTTGCTTTCTGTACCATGTATTTGACGACTCAAAATGGGTGTTGTATACCTATTTTGGGGGGGTCTGATTGGTATCAAAGCTTAGGATATGGTCTCCAAGGAGATCGGGGAATAGAACTAGGAGGGAGAGATGATTAAATCCTTCGCTAAAGTGTGTCCTATCTAAGCTTATTTGTTGGTCGGTCATAATATAGGATATTATGTGATATGTTAATTTATTTAATTAACCCTTATTTTATGGCGATTTAAGAATGGTCACGAGAACGTTAACAATGGAGTGTATAAGATCGTGGAACTACCTTTAGTCACAAACCAGAGAAGCGTGCAACAGGAAGGCAATATTCCTCCTGTAAACAACACTACCGAGCAAATGATGAATGATGGAATGTTTAGGAGCTTTTTACAGTTCATGCAAAATCAGACGAGGGAGACTCGTGTACAAAATACAGGTGAAAATGATGGCAACGCTGCAATGATCACATCATGCAAGCGATTCAAGGAGTTGGGACCACCAGATTTACGGGAAAGCCGATCCGATTAAAGGCGGAAACATGGGTCAAGTAAATCACCAAGATATTCGATGTCTTGGGATGCACGGAGGAACTGAAGGTTCCATTCGCCATCTTTATGTTCCGTGGTGAAGCAGATTACTGGTGGGAAATGTGAAGCGTATTGACAAATTTGCACTCAACATGTCTTGGGAAAGATTTCAGAAACTTTTCAATGACAAGTACTTTCCTGAAAGTATTCGTCATATGAAGGAGGTAGAGTTTATTAGACTGGAATAGAACAACATGACGGTGTCTCTGTACGAGGCAAAGTTTTCAAAGTTATCCAGGTTTGCACCTCTTTTGGTGGAGAATGAGGAACGTATGACGTGGATGTTTCTAAGAGGTCTAAAACCCGAGATTCATCAATACCTTATCTCTCATAAATTTTATCTGTATTCAGATGTTGTCAACAGGGCTCAATTATTAGAGCGAGATAATGAGTACACTCAACCGAGGGATCACAACCAGGGTCATACCGGTGACAGCAGTCATCGGAGCAATGATAACCAGTGAGGAGGGAAGAATACGGATAAAAGCGGTAACCACTCGGGTGGTAATCGTAGCCATGATAATAGAAGAGGTGAGTCTAGTGTAAATTTCAAAAAGAGGAGATTCAATAATGATGGGAAGACAAGCATCAACTGTTGCTAGGGGAGGAGAATGACCACCGGTCGTGTGTTACAAATGCAGGAAAGAGGGACATATCAGCCCAAACTGCCCACAACAATCCAAGGTATGTTATAACTGTGGAAAGGAGAGTCATATAGCCCGAGAGTGTTCTGTAGCAAAACCAAGTTCAGTGGGGATGGTGACTCCAAAAGCTATCCCAGATAAGTTGAAATCAACGGTTCTTGGAAGAGCGTTTGTTGTGACTGTCCAAAACGTGAGGAACCCAAACGAGGTGATCACGTGTAAGCTAATCTTGAATTCTTACGAAATTTATATCTTACTAGATACCGGTTCTACCCATTCTTTTATCTCTCCTGCTTGTGCTCAACGTTTAAACTTGACTCCGGAGAAATTGAATTTTAACTTATCTGTTGAAACTCCATTGGGTGAAACCTTCGTTACATCTACGGTTTATAAATCTTGCTTGATCCAAGTTGGCACTATCACATTACCGTTGATCTTATCTCTTTAAAGATACTTGCTTTTGATGTGATTTTAGGAATTGATTGGTTAACCACTCATCATGCTAAAATTGATTATTTTCGTATGGTTGTTAGTTTTCATATTCCTAATCAACCCGTAATACGAATTCAAACAACTAAACCACTAAAATTAGTAACTGTCATATCAAGCCACAAAGCTATTCGTTTATTGAAAAATGGATGCCAAACTTTCTTAGCCCATGTTATGGATTTAAATAAAGACAAGTCAGATTTGGATAATATTTCTGTGGTTAGAGAGTTTCCTGATGTATTTCCTGAAGAACTTCCCGGTCTACCCCCAGAACGTGATGTTGAATTCTTTATTGACCTTGAACCGGGTACAAAACCCATTTCTAAAACCCCATATCTCCAAATGAACTTCAGGAGTTAAAAGTCCAACTACAGGAGTTATTAGACATCGGTTTCATTCGTCCTAGTACATCTTCTTGGGGTGCTCCTGTTTTATTCGTAAAGAAGAAATATGGGAGTATGTGACTTTGTATTGACTACCGTGAATTGAACCATGTCACCATCAAGAATAGGTATCCGCTACCTCGCATTGATGACCTGTTCGACTAGTTACAAGGAGCACAATTCTTTTCAAAGATCGATCTTCCTTATGGATATCATCAGCTGAAGATTAAAACTTAGGATATTCCAAAGACTGCCTTCAGAACTCGGTACGGGCATTATGAATTCTTAGTCATGTCTTTTGGATTGACTAATGCTCCTGCTGCTTTCATGGATATGATGAACCGTGTATTCAAGGAATATTTAGATCAATTCGTTGTTGTCTTTATTGATGACATCCTCATCTATTCCAAAAGCCGTGAAGATCATGAGCACCATTTGAAGCTGATACTTGAAAGGCTTCGCAAAAACAAGCTTTATGCCAAACTAAAGAAATGCGAGTTCTGGCTTGTGGAAGTAGCATTCCTTGGGCACGTGGTGTCAAAACATGGAGTATCTGTTGACCCGGTGAAGATTAAAGCAATACAAAGTTGGGAGCAACCAAAGTCGGTGACCAAAGTACGCAGCTTTCTGGGCTTAGCTGGTTATTATCGGAGATTCGTGGAAGGATTTTCTCGAATCGCTACTCCGTTAACTCAGCTGACTCGGAAAGATACAAAATTCGTATGGAGCGAAGAATGCGAGAAGAGTTTCCAAGAGCTTAAGAGGAGACTCATTTCGGCACCTGTTATGACAATACCATCTGGTACGGATGGATTTGTTATCTACAGTGATGCTTCAGGCAAAGGGTTAGGATGTGTTCTCATGCAACATGGGAAAGTCATAGCCTATGCCTCACGACAACTCAAAGAATATGAGAGGAATTATCCTACTCATGATCTAGAGTTGGCAGCAGTCGTTTTTGCGTTGAAGATATGGAGACACTATTTGTATGGGGAGAAAGTGGAGATCTATACGGATCATAAAAGCCTCAAATATTTCTTCACCCAAAAAGAACTCAACATGCGACAACGACGTTAGCTTGAGCTGTTGAAAGCTTACGATCACACTATTCAATATCATCCTGGAAAAGCGAACGTAGTAGCTAACGCATTGAGTAGAAGATCATATGCGAGTATGAGTGCGATATCATCAACATAAAGGCCTATTTTGTATGACTTGCAAAGGATGGAGATAGAATTAAAGACTCCAGGGACCCACGTGATGATGGCGAATATACGAGTAGAACTAACTTTAATCGATAAAGTTAAAGCTTCTCAAGCTACGGACCTGGGGCTGATGTGTATGAAGAAGAAAGTGCAAGAAGGAGCTATTCCAGAAGCAAGAATCGATGAAGAAGGAATACTTCGAGTCAACTCTAGACTTTGCGTTCCTAACGATTCTGACTAAAAGCATAGAATTATGATGGAGGCACACAACACCCCGTTTGCAATCCATACTGGGAGTACCAAAATGTATCATGATATTCGACATAAATTTTGGTGGAACAATATGAAGAGAGAGATCGCGGAGTTTATCTCGAGGTGTTTAACTTGTCAACGTGTAAAGGCGGAGCATCAAGTGCCAAAAGGTCCATTGCAACCACTTGAGATTTCAAAATGGAAGTGGGAACACATTACCATGGATTTTGTTACAGGTCTTCCCAAAGTTTCTCAAGGCATAGATGTGATTTGGGTTATTATTGATAGATTAACCAAGTCTGCTCATTTCTTGTCAATACGTGAGACTTATTCCCTTGAACGTCTTGCTCGTATGTACGTGAATGAGATTGTGCGATTGCATGGCATGCCAGTATCCATAGTTTCGGATCGTGACCCAAGATTCACTTCAAGATTTTGGGTTAGCTTGCAGAAAGCTATGGGCACGGATTTAGGATTCAGTTCACCATATCATCCTCAAACGGACGGACAATCAGAGAGGACTATTCAAACCTTTGAAGATCTATTAAGACTCTGTGTTCTAGATTTCAAAGGAAGTTGGGATAAGTACTTGCCACTGGTGGAATTCTCCTACAACAACAGTTATCAAGCAAGTATATGCATGGCTCCATTTGAGGTATTGTATGGACGAAAGTGTCATTCTCCAATATGCTGGGACGAGGTGGGAGAAGCAACATTGTTGGGACCAGAATTAGTACGCATGACTACAGAAAAGATCCAAATGATTCGACAACGTATTCAAACCTCACAGGATCGACAAAAGAGTTATGTTGATCTTCATAGAAAGGACGTGGAGTTTAATATTGGAGATCATGTACTGTTACGTGTTGCTCCATGGAAGGGAGTTACAAGATTTGGAAAGAGAGGAAAGCTCAATCCAAGATTTGTTGGTCCATTTGAGATTCTTGACCGAATAGAAAATGTAGCCTATAGACTCGCATTACCTCCAAACATGTCTCGTGTTCATAATGTTTTTCATATATCTATTCTTCGTAAATATGTGAAAGACCCGAACCACATTATTGAGTTAGAACCAGACGAGATAGCCGAAAATTTAACGTACGAGGAGGTACCTGTTAAGATCTTGGATAGGAAAGAGCATGTCCTACACACCAAGGTTATACCACAAGTTAAGGTTTTGTGGAGGAACCATGCTATTGAGGAAATGACCTGGGATTTGGAATCAGAAATGAAGCGAGGTACCCTCACCTGTTCGAAACACCAGGTACGTACGTCAATTTTGAGGACGAAATTTATAAGGA
Organism: Panax ginseng; assembly: GCA_020205605.1. Taxonomy (NCBI): domain Eukaryota; kingdom Viridiplantae; phylum Streptophyta; class Magnoliopsida; order Apiales; family Araliaceae; genus Panax; species Panax ginseng. The sequence continues at coordinate 49,003,419 of CM035133.1, forward strand.
GGGGAGGTTGTAAGACCCCAACTTATTATAAATAAAATTAAATTTTCCTCTATTCATTATTCTAAATTAATAAGGGTTAATTTGATATAATGCTTTGGTTATGGGTGAAATGTGTAAATTTTACAAAATAAGCAAGTGGTTATAAAATATTCCTTTTGTCGGGGAATATTCGTTTGGTCGTGGAATATTCTTTTTATCGGGAATATTCGTACGACGGCGCAGCCATTTGTGGGCCCCATAACGGAAAACGGTTGGATGAAGGAAAATGACAAAGTATGAGTTTTTATAAATAACGGCGTAATTATTACTGTTAACACTGTTGGAATACCTGGTGGTTAAAATACAAGAATCTGGCGTGATGGGCACAGATAGACACCGATATTGCACAATATTGTTGAATTATTGATTAAATGACGTAAGAAGACACTACTCAATAATTGTTACGATGAGTTACTCTTCAATATTTTATTTTATTGATTCAATAAATCTGCGTTGATATTTTATATTATTGTTGTTTCAATAATTGTCTTCGCACGAAGATTTCCCATTATCAGATCAATAATTCATATTATTTGAATAATATTATTAGATAGCATTATTGGCAATGTCTAGAAAGTTCTGTCAAGGAGAGGTTTGGTCATCTAATTGCGCGCTAGTAAGGAGAAATCCTTATTGGAAAGCCCCCTCTTTCCTGGGAATTGCCTGGTTGTCATAATTGTAATTATGTAATATTATTTGTGAATAATTAATTATTTATTTTTATGATAAGGAAATATTTGTTTGATGTGGATATAAATGATGAATTTATTTATTTTATGTGGTTATAAATGAAGGAATTAATGCTGAGGTGTTTTATCAGTATTTTGTCGGAATGGAGGTATTAAAAATCATCAGTTTGTGGATTTCGAATATTTTCTGTTGGGAATTTAGAAAAACTTTCTTTTGCAAAGTTGTAGAGATATCGATTCGTGTGGAATGAACATAAAATTCGTATTTTTTTGATAAACGGGCTATTTTCTATGAATTACTGAAGTTTCGGAAAATAAAATGATTTTTATTAAATTATGGGTGGGACCCACTTTTATTTTAACACATGTGGGCTGCTGATTTTTGGTTCATAGGTGGCTGGTCTTTGTTGGCAACTTAGGTTGAGTAAGAGAAAAAATGAAATAAATTATTATTTTATTATTTTAGTCTCCTATGACGTTCTAGCATTTTCCTATAAATAGGCGCTTAGGTTAGAATTAAAAATCACACCAGAAACAAGTTTTCTTTCTCTCTAGATTATCGAGCGTATTTTATGAGTATTTATATACTTTGAGAGTTGCTGTTCGGTACAAGCTTCCTTCGGCTTTATATCGATATTCCGATCAGAAGTACCGTTATTTTGAGGTAAGGGATGTTATTTTCTTCCTAAATGATATTATTTTCTTCAATATCATTATGCCGAAATATTGGTGAACTTTTTAATCAAATTTTAAACTTTTTGTGTCGGGGTTACTATTCACGATACAAGACTATTCACGATATATGATACTATTCATTAATACTAAGACTATTCACTAAAAAATAAAAATTTTCCTTTTTGTCCAAGATGTCTATTTTGGCTACTATCTTTGATTGTATCCATGTTTTGATCGTTATTTTTGAATTCTGCTTCACAATTGGTTATTATGAAGTATTATTGATCTTGGATAAACTATTATAAGAATTCCTAATATTTGTCCTTCTGTCTCACTGGATTCGTTTTTTTTAAAATATTTTTCATCATCCTCAGTCTTAAATGATGATATTACTGAGTATATTTGGCCTGTAGTGCAAAGATGAATGATTAACTAATGAATATCTTTGGCCCGTAGTGCAAAGATGAACAGGTGTTGAGATGAACATGACCAACTGGTGATACAAATGAATATCTTTGGCCTGTAGTGCAAAGATGAATATTTGATTAAAGATGTATATTGATTGTTCTTACATGGATAAAATATTGATCATGAACTTTTAAATCTTAGAAGATAGTAGAATTCATTCTCTACGTGACTCTTCTAATGGATTGTTGTTTCCGCTGCAAAATATTGATCTAAAACTTGTTGTCTATTATATTCTATCAAATTTTTTCCTGTTGAAGACTAATGATAATTTGTTGTATATTATCTTAGTCATAATATTCTTTATTGGGCTAGTTGAGCTCACCCTTTTTCTTTTTGTTCCATTTTTCTTTTTAAGAGGTGAGAACATAGCAGGATCGAGTCGGGGTATGGAGTAATGGTTCTAGAAAGATGTTTTAGCAGTCCTCACTATTTCTGTAAAATAGTGTATGAATAATTGTAATGATGACTTATTTGAGTGTTGATATTGTCTAGAAGACAATATTTGTATTTAAAATCACAGTATGTGTTGTCGTATTTTGTACGACAATTGTATTATTGAAGTTGTAGTTTGTTTTCTGTACCATGTATTTGGCGACTCAGAATGGGTGTTGTATACCTATTTTGGGGGCATCACATTATACTTCTCTATTTACTAAATGTTCTTACTGTAACAGAAATGGTCATTCTTTTCACATGTGTAATGCTCAAAATGAAAATTATAAAAAAAATGATTTGGGTGCCTAAAGGAACGTATATTGCACCAATTATTAATACAAGGAAAGATTTTTATAATAAAAGTAAAAAATCTCACAGAAATTTTTATCAAAGTTTTTCAGGATATAATAATAAAATAAATCATGCATCTTATAGATCTGCTACTCATAAAATGCTCTTATCTACTAAGATTGATTATCCTGTACCCATTTTTGTAAAGGAAAACACAAATATTCTTTATACAAAATGGACAACTCACCCAAAGGACCCTTCTTATTAAAGGGTACTAGGTCTTGAAATTGATAAATGGTGCAGGTATGCCTTGAAGCTGACTCTACTAAAAATAACTGACAACATCATTGTTGGGTCTATTGATATTACTTTGTGAAATGATGAAAGCATTAGCAAGGTTTTTAAAATGAGCATGAAGGAAGAATTAAACAGCTTCCTAAGAGTACAAATGAAATCAGGTGAAAAAGATTCTGACTATGTAGGTTATCATAATTATTCAAGTACAAGTGACACATGTCAATTTTCTCATAATTATTTATGCATTTATATATATATATATAAATATAAATATATGTCTATATAAATATTTTACAAATATATATATATATATATAAATATATTTAATATTTAAATTTATTCTCTTTAAAAACATATATATATATATATATATATAATAGATTTAATATGGAATATTTTTTATTATTTCTATACTTCTAACGGTAAATAATCTCCATTATTGTATAGTAATTTTGGTCAATTAAAGGCTACCACACAAATTCAAATCTTGCAGGAGGCAACTATTTTTTAAAGAATTTTTTTTGCTAATCTCTTCTTCTGCAGGTTCTGAAAAGTAATTTATACTATTCTTTCCCCCCATTTTTTATGATGACAAAGGGGGAGAAGAAAAATATTATTGGGGAGAAGAAAAATAACTGTTTTATATTGTTGCTATTGTTGCATGTTAGTTTTTTTTCAAAAATTTAAATTTTTTTGATGATCGCATAAATTGAGGGGGAGCTTTTATGAAAAATATTTTTAGTTGATTGTCATCATCAAAAAGGGGGAGATTTTTGGGTCTCCAACTTTTAGTTTTATTTTGATGATAACAATAATTAGTAAATAAATTAATTAAAAGGGTAGAATCCTCTCCATAGGATTTTTTCTTATAATTATTTTATTTATTTTATTTACCTTGACCAAAAATATTTTCTAAATCTTATTTAATTGGTTTTCTTGATCTTTGATAATTTAATTTGGTGACATTCTTTTTGGGACAAAAGCATTATCAATTTATGTATTTACTGAGATATAATTATGTGAGAATTCATTACATGAGCAAGCTTTGACCGAATAGAACTTAGAAATGAGCATTAAACGAATTATTGATTTTTGACCAAAATAGAATGCATATGCTAAAGATTTTGATTAAATCATTTTTTTATATGGACATTTTCTATTTATTCTCAAATTAATTTTATTATTTAAAAATTTACAAAAATTATTTTATTTCAAAATTAGGCAAAATTATTTTATTGTTTATATATATATATATAAATTATATAAGTTTTATTTGATTATTTATACAAAAACCGAATATATATGTTATTAGTAAGTAATCTTTATATAATATATTATATATTATAAAGTGCACGTGTGTGTAGTGTATGGTGTATTCTTTAAGTTACAATTAATGCATGCATTCTTCTTGTAATATATTAGTACTAATATGCATGCATGCCCTATAATATAATAATATAACCGAACATGCATGCTACTAATTGCCAAGTATAATTTGTATATTATATATACATATTTATCCAAACCTTGCATGTACTTTTTTGAAAAGCAAATGTGCTGGCAACATTATATATATTACTCCTAGTTTATATATATTATATAATTCATGCTGCAAGTGTTTTTTTGCTAGCTCCTAACAAAAAAAAACGGGTGACATTTATTGTGGGACATTGCTAGCATTCAATTTTCTTTGACCGAATTAAATGGGTGTTGGAAATGTTGAGCCTTAATTGCTAAGTTGATGATGTGTAGCTTGGGCGGCAGTTTTATTTCTTTTTGCTTGCAATCGGTGTGCTCTTCTTTAATCTAAACTTTTGATTTTAAATTAAAGCAATTCTAGCCATTTATTTAAAATTAGATTTTAAAAATTTGCCATTTTACTCCTGATTTAAAAAATCTATAAATAGGAGGCATTTTTTTCATTTTTAATTTGTCAATTCACTTGAAGAAAACCTTATTTCTCTCCCATATACTCTCTCTCTAAAAAGTTTTCTCTCTCTTCTTACAAAAATTCTGACTATTTGGGAAGAGAAAATTGGTCTAAGCATATTGAGATAAGTTGTTTGATTTATTTATTTGAATTACTCTTGCTTATTTATATTTATAGATATACGAATATAAATTGTTCTACACAATTCTATATTTCTATATTTCATCTATTTATCAAATAAAAGGATACTTGAGCGCCGCAAGGCTATGGAGATAAACCTCTACGGAGAGGAATCTGACCGTACAATTACTTATAGTCTTCAGTAACCTTTTATTGATATTATTTATACAAATATCGTAAAATAGATACGACACTTGATAGCTCAAAAAAATACTGAGATACTGCTCCAAAAAGAGTAGTCATCCGAACCGAATTTGAGAATCGTTGTGATTTATTAAAAATATTTATATAAATATCAATTGTGAAAATTATAAATTCTGTTATACTTGGGCGCCGCAAGGCTACAGAGATAAACTGTTGGGTAAAATCTATATACGCACAACACGCAAGTATACGTGGTCAACAAATAATAGAGTGATGAGTAGAGTATCGTTCCCACAGAGACTAACTAGCAATATCCTTAATTTATAATTATCAATTTCCTATTAACCCTAATTTTATTAAACAAATCAACTCAATAATTGTAATTAAAGAATCTAAATTAAAGAATAATTAAACTAACATAGAATAATCACAATTATCAAAATCTGGAATATTAAACAATTAAAGGAGAATTAGACTTATGATTTCACCTTAAGCTTCACTCTGATTTTTAACACCTTTATTCCAATTCAATGCACTATTCCTGTTTATTAACCAAGAACACGAACGTGGTATTAACCACCTCTCGATGCACTAATACCGTATTAACGTCAATCCACAATTAAGATAGAAATCCGTTAAACACCTTAATCAACTAACCCACTATATCTCTATGTGAATTACAATTGAAGAAGGTTTAAGAATAAGTTCTCTATCCGATTACATGCGATGTCAAGCATATCTCTACCTTAACATTCATCAAGATTAAGTTATTCACAAAATTATGAACACATGCTATATCAACTAGGTCTAGAATTGAACATCCTCTCTCAATTCCATCCAATTCCACAAAAAATTGTTGATCAGGCAATTCATAGATTCAAGCATAAATCAATATAGATAAACTGGAAATAGATTATTAACTTGGAAATCAAAGTCTACAAAATCATTGATTCACTCAAGAATCCATCACAAGCCTAAGAAGTGAATTAGTTCATGCTAAACGAAATAAACACTGAATAAATCATAGAAATCATCCTTAGATTACAAATAATAATCTAACACAAAGAATATTGAAAAACACTCTTCACGTAGACTAGAATTGCAATCGTCCCGAAAATCTCCTTCAAAATACTCCTCCACCCTTGCTATCAAAAACTGAGCTTAGATCTTCGTAATATGTCTTGTGTCTGTCTAATTGTTGTTCATTGAGTATATGTTATCCAACAACCAAGTCCCAGTCGAATTCTCCATCAAATAGAGTTACATTACCATACAAATAGCTAAGATTCGTGCCCAAAAAGAAGTTAAATCACAATTGATATTTGTCATCACAAGTATTTGATCATGGATTCATTTATTCATAAAATACTTGTTGCATAATATAAAAGTTATTTAAACTTTTATTTCACAAAATTAAGTGAATATATCTGCTTAATTAGAAGCATATTTAATTCAAAGCTTAAAATAACTTATTTGCTTACTCAGAAGCATTTTCAATCTAAAAAGTTAAAGTGACTTTTCTTTACTCCATAAAGTATAAATAATTCTTTATAATTTGCATTAAATTATATATCTGCTTAAACAGAAGCATTTTTTAGTAAAAGCTAAAATTGACTTATTTGCTTATTCAAGAAGCATCTTTTCACACAAAATATAAAAGTTATTTAAACTTTTATAAAAGTGCATAATTTTCATATTTGCTTACACATAAGCTTTATTTAATCAAAGCACAAATTAATATCTGCTTACTAAGAAGCATATTTTCTCAAGTATAAAAGTCTTTGAACTTTTACAAATACATTTGCTCTTTAATTGATATCTACTTATTTCAGAAGCATCAATCTGTACTAAATTATATTTGCTTATTTAAGAAGTATCCATCTGTACTAAATTCTTATTTGCTTATTTGAGAAGCATCAATCTGTACTAAATTATTATCTGCTTATTTAAGAAGCACATTGTTGTAAATCATTTGTAAAAAGGAGAAAAGGTCAGAGTTAGTTTATTTTATGTACCTGTGAGAAAGACGAGTAATTCTTCGACCAAGACCAGAGTCTTAGAGAGGTCAGCGGGAAGTTGGGTCTCTGGTGTACTTGTTAGGTGAGGAAGAGGCTGTTGTTTCAAGACCAGATCATAGAATAGAACTGAACTCAAAAGAAGTACAACTAAGCTTGAGGAGGGAGCGGGGAGCTTGCTGTCCAAGATAGATTAGTTGGGAACAGTTAGAAGTTTGACTAAAAAACTTTGTAAAGGCTTCTCCGCCTGTTGAAGGAGTATTTATTACTGATAGTAATAAGATCTCAAGTCCTGGAGAGGAGCTTGAGACTGGACGTAGCAGCATTCCCGGGATGTATATGGTGAACCAGACAAATCTCTGTGCATTGTGTGATTGAATTTTTACTGTCTTGCATATTAATTTCTAACACTACAAATTAATTATTCAAAAATTCAAAAAGGCCTTAGATAATTTTTAAATATGTAATAATCTATTCAACCCCCCCCCCCCCCTTCTAGATTATTATTGGACTTTCAATACTGAGGTATTTTATCAGTATTTTGTCAAAATGGAGGCATTAAAAACCATCCGTATGTGGATTTTAGACATTTTCTGTTTGGAATTTGGAAAAACTTTTCTTCTACAAAGTTGTAGAGAATTTAATTTCCTATGGAATGGACATAAAATTCGTATTTTTCTGATAAAAGGGCAATTTATTATGAATTATTGAAATTTCGGAAATAAATATTTTTTTATTAAAAATATGGGTGGGCCCCACATTTGGTTGTTGTAGAAATTCTAAATTTTAGTGGGCCCCACTTGTGATGGCTGATAATTTGGTCAAATAAATGTGCATTAATTTTTTTATTATTATTTTATTAATTTAATCTCCTTTGACAACTCAAAATGGGTGATGTATACCTATTTTGGGGGCATCACAAAACCCAACTGAGTGTACATAGGTAATGGCATGAGATTCACACTCGCACCCAAATCACACAAACATTTGTTGAAGGCCATGTTCTCAATTGTGCAAGGAATGGTAAAACTCCCCGAATCCTTCAACTTTGGATGCAACTTCCTCTGCAATACAGCACTGCATTCCTTCGTCAATGCAACAGTCTCATAATCTTCCAACTTCTTCTTCCTTAACAAAATACCCTTCATAAACTTTGAATAGCTCGGCATCTATTCTAGGGCTTCTGCGAATGGAATATTAATCTGTAACTTCTTAAAGATTTCCAAAACCTTTGAGAACTATTTATCTAATTTCTTCTTTTGAACTCTCTGCTGAAACGGTGGTGGAGGATAGACAACTGGTTCAACATCTACCTGATTCTTATCCACTTGCCTGTCTTCACCTTGTTTCTTTTCAACCAACTTTTCTTCACTTTCTTTCATATCTTTCTTTGATAAAGTTTCTGCACTTTGCCCCTCAAGATGTTTTCCGCTTCGTAACATGATTGCTTGACACTGTTCATAATTTCCCCTTGGATTCTTCTCAGTGTCATTCGGTAAAGTCCCTTGAGGTCTGTTATTCAATGCCAACGCAAGCTGTCCCATCTGATTTTCCAAGTTCTTAATCGCCACCACTTGTGTTTTCATAGCTGCCTCATTACCGAATATATATTTCAATAACAACTTTTCCAAATTCGACTTTTTCTCTTGATGTGGAGCTGACTGTTGATGTTGATTTTGGAAATCAGGGGGATAAGATGGTCGTGGAGCTTGTTGATTTTGATTGTTATTCCACAAAAAGTTTGGATGGTTCCTTGACCCCGGATTGTAGGCATTTTGGTATGGATTTGGAGGTCTATTATAACTACCTACAAACTGAACTACTACAGGATTGATAGCACACTGCTCTGTCGGATGTTCCCCCGCACACAATTCACACACATATGCCACCCGCTGAACATGTGCACTCGTGAGGGCATCCATCTTCTTTCATAGCGTTGAAATTTAAGCTGCTAAAGCCATCACTCCATCTACCTCTAACACTCCAGCTGCCTTTGGTTGTGTCATTCTTGCTGTGGGACACTAGTAGTTGTTAGCTGCCATATTCTCAATCAAGCCATTTGCTTCCTCACATCTTTTAGCCATAAAAACTCCCCCTAAAGCTTCATCTATACTAGTACGGAGATTACCATTTAACCCGTTATAGAAGGTGTTCATCTGCAACCACTTGGGCAATCCGTGATGCGAACACTTCCTTAACAATTCCTTATACCTTTCCCAAGCTCCATATAGAGACTCCCCATGCAATTGTTCAAATGTTGTAACCTCATTCCTCATCTTTGCAGTCTTTGCTGGTGGGAAAAATTTAGCTAAAAACTTTTGAGCTAGGTCATCCCAAGTAGTGATTGACCCTGCCGGTAGCGAATGTAATCATCTTTTCACCTTATCTCGTAGTGTGAATGAAACCAAATGAAGCCTAACTGCATTATCAGATACCCCATTGTATTTGAAGGTATCACAAATCTCTAGAAAACTCAGAAGGTGCTCGTTCGGATCATCATTAGCCAATCCCCCAAACTGTACTAAATTATGTATCATCTGAATCTTCCCAGGCTTAATCTCAAAATGGTTAGCAGCTATCGCAAGCCTGGTAATGCTTGACTGAATTTTAGTAACCTTGGGAGTAGCATAGTCCCTAAGTGCTTTCTGATCCTCTGCAGCCATACTTTCTTGCTTATCAAAATTCTCCCTAGTCTTTTTAATCCACTTACTAAGCCTCTGAAACCTTCTTTCGATATTGTCCTCGTAAGGAAGCAAATCTGGTTTTTTTGAGTGAGTTTGCATGTACTACTTAAGAGAACCTGAAACAAGAATAAACAAAAAGAAAAAAAATGTTTAACCAAAACTGATCTAATTAAACTGATATTGAAAGTAATAAAATAAATAATCTAGTCCCCGACAGCGGCGCCAAGAACTTGTTAAACTTGTTGGGTGTAATCTAACTATGCACGGAATGCAAGTATACGTGATCATCAAGTAATATAATGATAAATTGAGTATCATTCCCATGGAGACAGAAATTAATTTTAATCTAACAATTATCACATGTATTATTTCAATTTTATTAAACTAACCGAATTAATGATCGAAAATAATGAAAAAACTACTAAACAAAAATCAAATCAATTCAACTAACTACCGCAAATTTTACTTAGATAATGGAGAATTAAGCCTATAACTTCACTTTATGCTTCACTTAGATTATCACACTTCTTTTCAATTCACTTAACTATTCCAATTCATTAATCAAGAACACGATAGTAGAATTAGTCATCTCTCGATGCACTAAACCTATATTAACTTAAATCCACATATGATAGAATTAAGCCAAACACCCTAATTAACTAATTCACTATATCTCTATGTGAATTACAATTAAAGAAGGTTTAAATCCCAAGTTCTCACATGATTACATGCGATGCATAGGTATATCTCTATCCTAAACATACATCATGAATTCCATCAAAACACAAAAATTACAAACACATGCTATTATGACTAAGTCTAAACTCATATCTCATCCCTTGAATCCATACAAGTCCACATAGAATTGGTGATCAAGCAATTCATAAATCACGCACAAATCATAATAGATGAACTGAAAAATAGCTTCATTGAATTGAAATTAAAGCATGATAATCCTTGTTACACTTAAAGATCTATTGTAAGCTTAATAAGATGATTTAGTTCATAATTAATGAATTAAAAACTGAATAGATTAAAGAAAACAACATCCTAATTATAGAAACTGAAATTAAAGAATAAGAATAGTAATAGAACCACCATTCTCTTCACTTAATTCTGCAATCTTTGTAATCCTTGCTCCTTTGCTCGACTTCTCCACAAATCTTCTTGAATTAGGGCTTGAAAGTTATAATTGATTGGTTGATTGATGAATGTTAGAATTGAATCTCCTAAGTCCCTATAATAGTAGCTAATTATGTTCTCTTTCCAGTCCCAATCGAATCCAAAGTCCATTAGTCTACGCCTTGATAGTATTAGAATTGCAACAAAACTCCTCTTTCTTGTCTGCGTACGCCCGCCTTGGCGGGCTATTTAGGCTTGGGAACCCCTGCCCCGGCGGGGTGTTAAGTTTATGGTCAATGTACACCCCCGCCCCAGTGGGGTATTTGCTATATAAATGGCCCGCCCTGGCGGGGTAATGTTTTGCACTTTACTAATTTCCTCACTTTTTATATCATATCACCACCATCTCGCCTTAACTAACATATACTAAAACCTGCACACAAAACAAGCATAAACACATAAAACAATACTAAAATAAACGAATTAAGCACTACTTAAGTCCGAATAGGCATCCGATTCATAGGTATGCAACCCACTCATCAATCACAGAACTGTTACCTCCAACGGACCCCAAATCAAAGAAGTTCGATGCTACTAAAATATGCCAATACCATTCCAACACCCCTGGTCATGACACAGAAGCCTGTTGGGCACTCCATCACCTAATTCAAAATCTTATTGAGAGTGGTGATCTGTAAATAGTAAATAGCAATACCTTCCTTGAAGAATAAGAGATATTTCCTCCCGGGACAAGAAACTTGAAAGAAATTATAGCTGTCATTTCCTATGAAGGAGACATGTCTGTAGTACCCTTGGTAATTTAAGGAAGATGGGATGGCATAAGAAAGATTCTTATGAGGATAGCTGCACCGGTATCATTAATGTTACCATTTTGACCTTAGTATCCTTTTACCAGCCTGAAAAAAGTCTCATAGAATTATGGGGAAAATGAGGGATCAACCTTAGATTGCATTGCTATCCTACCTAAGGATAACCCTTTATACCTACCTTAGAGGGTATTAAAGCCAGTTACCAAAACCACAGGGAAAATACCCGAGAAGAAGATTGCAGAATTCCTCAGCAAAATGGGGAATAATGAAGCAAGAGTGATCCAACGTTTAAAAGAAGAACCCAGGCTAATCTCCATTCTGGATCTGATATTATCCTCGGATGATCATTGTAAAATCCTGATGCAAGTCTTGGAAGAAGCTCACTTGCCAAAAATGGTGGATACATAAAAATTTTATCACCTGGTAGATCACACATCTTTAACAGCAATGTGATATCCTTCACTGATGATGACATACCAGCAGAAGGAACTGGTCATCTCAAGTCACTACATATAGCAGTGATATCCTCTGGATATGTGATAGGGGGTATTGATAGATGGATGATCTTCCTTGAACATATGTCCTTATGATACCTTGGAAAGAATAAAAAGCAACCCAAACCAAATACAAAGAAGTCATATTGTCGTAAGAGCCTTTGATGGGTCTAGACGTGACACGGTAGGAGAACTAGAGCTTCTGGTGGAGATTGGTCCACATACATTCCACATATCATTCCAAGTGTTAAACATCACTACTGGATACAATTTATTATTGTGAAACCTTGGATTCATACGGAGGGAAGAGTCTCATCCACACTTCATCAGCAGTTAAAATACATCATCAATGGTAATCTGATAACTGTTAATGCTGAACCAGAATATCCAGTTCATGTGAATGGAGAGATGCCTTTGATCAGCCTCAATGAAGGAGTTGAGCCTGCTAGTTTTCAAGCATTCGAAGTGAGCACCACTCATTATTGATCTATTAGGGCACAGACCTTAAAACCAAGAATCTCTTCTGAAGTAATGTCTGTTGGGCAAGAGATGATAGCCTTGGGCTTCTAGCCTGGCAAAGGGCTGGGAAAAAATCAACAAGGAATCAAGAGTCCAATTTAGATACCTAGCTAAATAGAGAAAAATGGATTAGGCTACTTCTACGGATCAAAATACAAAAACCCGCATAAGCATATACCGATTCATCTATCAACCATTCTGTTACCATATTTCACTGAAGTAGGCTTTAAGACACCTCTGAGAAAGGTTTCTGTCTCTTTGTCCAACCTGCTGATGCCAAAGGTTAATTTAGTTAAAAATAAAAGAGAAGCGACCCTTCCTGCCAAGGAAGAAAAGATGCAGGATAAGCACTTACTCCAGGAAGTTCAAAGTTAATTTGCAATAATGTTCTACCTAGGACTTACTGAGGGTGAGGATATAAATGTCAAGAAAGTTGACCAGTCAGGAAACCATCTTTCAATCCCTTTCATAGATTGGGCTAAGGTTGATGTTCCAGGGAAAGACGCTGACCCTAATAAGGATGTAATTCTGGCCATCATCAAGGAGGAGGACAACAACAACCCCTTCATCACTACAGTCAATAATGACCTAACTCTGGACAACTGGAGCAACACTCCTTGAATCACTCGAAAAGGGTAAAAGGGCAGAGATAGTCCATCTACCCTGAAGTGTAGATATTATCAAACTGCTTACTTTTGTTGTATGTTACTAGTAGTTTACTTTTGTTTATGTTTTTTGCTTGTATTTTTTGTATGTTAAACAGTTCCATATATTAAGTAAAAGCATTTTATTTTTAGGATTCCAAAGTTGGATTTGTTTAGCTTTGTGGATGAATAACCAAATCTAAATAGTGATTATGACTTTGATGTAGAACTGGACTTTGACCTGATAGGGATTGATCAAGATTAGATAGATGACATTGAGGTGCCAGAGGAGATCAAAGGATGGGTCGAAGACAAACCCAAACCCAACCTTGAGCAAACCACCACGGTCAATATCAGAACTCAAAAAAATCCCAAGGAAATCCATATTGGGAATAACCTTTCCCCGATCCAACAGAAAGATCTAATTCAATTCTTAACCCAGTTCAAGGATGTATTCGCATGGTCGCATTATGACATGATCAGGTTGTCCACAGACATAGTCGTTCATCGATTTCCCATCAAAGAAGGATTTAAGCCATTCAAACAGAAATTAAGAAGACTGAAGCCCGAATGGAGTTTGAAAGTTAAAGAAAAAATAGTCAAGCAGTTCAAAGCAGGCATTATTATGGTATCAACTTACCTGAATGGCTATCCAATACGGTTCCTGTGCCTAAACCCGGAGGGAAGGTACGAGTCTGTGTGGATTATCAGGATCTAAACAAAGCCACTCTCAAATATGACTTCTTAGCACCTTTCATCCATATTGTAATAGATAACACAGCCCAATATGATATGTACTCATTTGTCGACTGTGTTACTGGATATCATCAAATCATGGTTGCTAAAGAAAATAGGGAGAAAATTTCCTTTATCAAATCATGTCGACTGTGTTACTGGATATCATCAAATCATGCTAGCTTTCGGCCTTACCAATGCTAATGCCACGTACCAGAGAGTCGTGATGGCTCTATTAAATGAAATAATGCACAAAGAGATAGCGGTTTACGTGGATGATATCATCATCAAATCCAAAAAGGAAGATGACCACGACGACCATCTCAGAAAACTATTCAACTGGCTTCACAAATACAACTCGAAGCTAAACCCAGCCAAGTGTGCTTTTGGGGTTAAATCAAAAAAACTTCTGGGGTTCTTGGTAAGCAACCGAGGCATTGAACTTGATCCAGCCAAGATCAAAGTCATCACTGAGATGCCTACACCCCAGATAGAGAAAGAAATAAAAGGATTTTTAGGGAGGATTAATTTCATCAGCAGATTTATCTCCCAACTCACCATAAATTATGAGCCCATCTTCAAGTTATTAAGGAAAAATTCCTCTGAAAAGTTGAATGAAGAATGTCAAAAAGCTTTGTTCATCATCAAGAAATAATTAATTAAAGCTCTTGTTTTGATACCTCAAAGGGACAAAGTTTCACTTTTCATGTACATATCTGTTAACTTCAACGTTATGGGTTGCATGCTGTGGCAAAAGGATGATAGAGGCAAGGAAAGAGCCATCTATTACCTTAGTTAAAGGTTTAATAGATGTGAGTAGAAATACACCCTTATTGAAAAAACCTGTTATCCATTAGCATGGGCCGCCATGAGGTTACAACATTACCTCCATGGACACATAACCTATCTCATGTCCCGCATGGATCCTCTTAAACATGTCTTCAATAATCCCATATTAAATTGTCGATTTTCTAGGTGGCAGCTAATCCTCCAACAATTTGACATCATCCACGTAACACAAAAAGCCATTAAGGGTCAAGGAATTGCAGATCAACTAGCCAAAGTACCATCAGGGGACTTCAAGCCATTGGAAACTTATTTCCCTGACGACGGGGTAATGACAGTTCATCAAAATCATCAAGAAGATATAGACAAATTTTGGAAACTGTACTTCGACTGTGCTGTAAACATGGAAAGCACGGGAGCAGGGGCAATTCTCGTATCCATCATTAGAGAACAATATCCCATGGCCACCAAGCTACAGTTTGTTAACATCAACAACATAGTTGAATATGAAGGTTGCATAATGGGATTAAAATTAGCCCAATTAGTGGGTGTCAAACTGTTAGCAGTCTTTGGAGGTTCCGAATTGGTTATTAGATAGGCCACTGGGGCATATCACACAAAAGAATTGCACTTGCTGCCCTATCACATGCAGGTTATCAAGATGGTTATGGAGTTCGAAGATATAGCTTTCATACACATTCTTCAGAATCAAAATGATTTCGCAGATGCACTAGCAACGCTAGCTTCATTAGTCCGCATCTCTGCTAGGAAATGACTCTTGATATTAAATTTGCAAACCATATGGCACCAGCCTATGGAAATTATATTGGAGAAATATCAAATGAACTATCTCCCATCAAACATCTCTGGTATCAGGATATCAAAGAATATCTACATGATAGATCCACGCCCACTGGGGTACCTCAAGCTGAAAGAAAGCGGATCCATAAAATGACCATGAAATTCTATTTAAGCGGAGACGCTTTCTACAAAAGAGATGTTAAAATAGGACTCTTAAGATGCCTAGACAAAGACCAAGCCCGGAGACTTATGGATGAAGTACACGATGGAGTATGTGGGCCACACATGAGCGGTCCCTTGCTTGATAAGAAGATACTAAGAACAGGGCATTATTAGCTCTCCATTAAAGCAGATTGTGAGGATCATGTCAAAAGATGTTATCAATGTCAAATCCATGGAAATAATATCCACACTCCTCCAAATGAACTACACTGTATGAGTTTGCCCTGACCCTTTGCTATGTGGGGAATGGACGTGATCGGGCCGATCGAGCCCAAAGCCAACAACGATCATAGGTTCATCTTTACCATGATCGACTATGTTAGTTCCTAGAGACACAATAGTTATCTAGAAGGGGGGTTGAATAGATATTTTAGAAACTTTTTCCTTTTCAAAATACATGTCAGATTTGTTAATAAATTAACCACAACAGAATATATGATTTGTTTTTCCCCTTTAAGATAAACCAAGTTTATAGGTGATAAGCAGTTATGATAGATATAATAGTTATAGAAGTTATATATAAGACACAGTGATTTTAAGTGGTTTAGAGAACTCAAGGCTCCTATTCCACTCTTCTACTCCGCGAGTAGAAAATCCAGTAAGGATATCTTTATAATCTTTGAATCACTTAGATTTCTTCAAGACCAGTAGTCTTAGAACTTCTTAGTTCACTTATAACTCTTCAAGTCCAGTAGACTTAGAATACACTGTATGAGAGTTGAGTTCTTGGGTTGTGCTACTCAGTTGCAGTTAAGCATACGTTCGAAAGAATTGAGTAGCAGAACAAGTTTTTCTTTCTTGATCGTAGAGTATTGGTCATTGAGTGTTCTTGAGCTTTTGTTTTGTACTTACTTGATATTTCATCTATGTCTGATTTTTTTATAAAGGAGCCTTTAAAATATGTCAGTTGAAGGCATCTGTTGTAGCATTTAATGCATTAGACATTTCTAAGCACTGATGTTGACTTCCTGGAAATCTGTTGTTTAGCCGTCTGGCCCACTGACACAGCAGACTGCTTTCTCACCTAACACCTGAAAAGATGATTTTTAGCAGGCAAGCAGTCCTTTCCTTAGCTTATTTTATACGCTTCTTCGATACATATTAAGGATGAGTGTTGGGTCATTGGGATTCCCAAAATCTCAACGTCTATAAGTCATTATTCATTTGTTATACTTCATCCTTCTTCAAATGGATAAGGCTCGGTGCTTCTGATGCTGACTGGAGAGACACCACAATCGTTATGTCTTGACATGCTCGTGCTTGATTTAGCCTTGATCGAAGAGAACACTACAATTTCTCTTAAGCTCTGATAAACTACGATCTCTACTTACTTGTTTTGCAGACTCCACAATTTCGAGAGCTTATTGCAACTCTTGACTTATCTCGGCAGGCGCTCGGACTATTTTCATGATTCTGAGTGTGGCTTCCAAGACAGACTACGATTCTAAAGCAAATTTTTCAATACTCCACGATTCTTCCTTGGCTTCTGTAATCTCTCAGCTGTCTTGACAGACTACGATTTTGTTGAGTCCTATCTATTACATTTCAAAATAAATCATCCTAACATCTTTGATCTTTCTTCTATACATTCATTTACAGAATGATAAACATTAAGCAAATATCAACCTAACAATTTTGATCTACCATCTAAGTCCTTATACATATGTTCTTTGAAGGACTTTACACATAAGCATATTTATTTACTTTCAACATCAAATTTTAATGCAATTCCCAACAATCTCCACTTATTTGATGTTGACATAACTAAGGAGATTTTCATCATAACATCAATTTCTAAATGCAGGATGCTGGAAAGTAAATATGACTTAGTGTTTCAGTGAGCAGCTAAAATCTCTAGAGAATAAACATGAATTTATTGATGTTTGTGAAATAGATATTACAATTTAGCATAGTTACACAAAATAAGAAACAAATTTTAACTTATCTCTATGTCTTCTACCTTTTGCTCCTTGGAGGATTGTCATACTCTGCAGCTCTCCTTCTCCTGGTGGCTTCATCTCTCCATATAATATCTTTCAGCTCACTTTGACTTAGCCTTTCTCCATGATCATATATGTTCATAAAGGCATGATCTCCAATTGGCATGTTAAAGCCAGTAGTGGTTATTCCTTGTGAGCTAAGAGATGGCCCTTGACTCCTTAACAGTTGTGCCATGAGAATTAGTTGGCGCTGCTGCTGTTCAATTCGTGGAGTCTGATAGCGACTGTCTTGAGGGAGGATTCCTGGAGGATTAAGAAATTTGTTTTCCTTTGCCCCTGCCTTTGCCTTTCTCTACTTCTTCTTTAATCTCCCCCTTTATGTCAACATCCAGGGTTTGAATGTTTTCTGACAGACAATTCATGCCTTGAACAAGTTCGTGGAGTTGACTGCTTGACTGAGCAATGTCTTCACGATTTTCTTGAACTAGAGAACCAGTTTGTGATTTGTGTTTTTGCATAATGGCCAAGACATTGTCCGTTTGTTTCATCTGATTCATAGAATGTAACACCCCAACTTTTTTGAATAAAGAATAATTTTTCTCAAATTATATTTTTGAATATTATGGTGTGGATATGATATAATGTTATAGTTGTGGGTAATATTTGGAAAATTTTGCAAAGTAAGCAAGTTGATATAAAATATTCGTTGTGTCATTGAATATTCGATTGGTCAGGGAATATTCGTTTTAACAGGGAATATTCGTACGACAACACAATCATTGATGGACCCCACAACGGAAGTATTGTCGTAGTTAGAAAATGACAGAAATATCTTTTTATAAAAATAACGGCGGAAGTTTTACCGTTAAACTGTTGAACTACCCAGTGGTAAAAGTACGATGTCTGGCGTGGTTGCATAGTAGCACACGGTATTGATTATTGATGCTTACGTGAGAAGTCACTCAGTTATACTCAATTATTGCTACAGTAATTATTGCATAGTATCTCATGTTATTTGATTCAATTATTGTCACATTATCATCTATATAATATTTTATATTATTAAATCAATAATTGAGACAATAAAGTTATTCATATTATTATTTGCAATATTGACAATGTCTAGAAAGTTTTGTCGAGGAGAGGTTTGGTCACCTAATTGCGCGCCAATAGGGAGACATCCTTATTGGAAAGCCCCCTCTTTCCTGGGAACGATCTGGTTGTTAAATATTGTGAGTTATAATATTAATGATGAATAGTTGTTGAAGTATTAAGAATGTGTTTATTGAAGATAAGTGAATTACAAAAGTTAGAGGGGAATAATGCAAACTTGGAAAACTTTAGGGGTACTAAAGTGTAATAAGTTAAATCAATCTGGTGATTGGTGGTGGTTTTAATAGTAAATCAATCTGGACCATTGATGGTGGTTTTAATAGTAAATTAATCAGGACCATTGATGGTGGTTTTAAAAGTAAATCAATCTAGACCATCTGTGGTGGTTTTAAAAGTAAATCAATCTAGATCGTCGATGGTGGTTTTAAAAGTAAATCAATCTGGACCGTCGGTTGTGGTTTTAATAGTAATCAATATGGATCGTTCGTTCTAATAGTGAATCAATCTGGATCGTTCGTGAATTAGTTACTATTTAGTCCATTCTCCTATAAATAGTAGCTTAATTCTTCTTTCATTCTCACCAATTCACTGAGATTCACAAGAGACACTATAGAGAGAGAAACTATAGAGAGCAAGAAGAAGAGTATTCTGCTACTTCACTTTTGCAGTATCTAGCTTTCTACTAAGGTAAGCGGTATTATTTCTTTCGTATTCATAAGGAATACTATTTTTCGTATTCATCCTTTAGTATGTCGGAATAACCTATCTACGCGGATTACATATCGTATGACATGTGAAAATCCATTTGCAGTTTTCATATGTTAATTCTTTTCATATTCTTAAATCTAAACTTACTATGGTAAGTATTGCTTCTATAATCCTTAAAATTAGTGGAATATCTATGAGTTTTGCACTTCATCCAGTATCATTTTATTGGAATATTGATATGAACTTTTTTTTTATTAAATATCAATATTTTCACCCAAAGTACTATTCACGAGTTACTATTCACGGGTTACTATTTACCTGATTACTATTCACTATAATATTATTCACTCGGGTATTCAGGGCACTTTTCATGCCAGGTACTATTCACGAGTTACTATTCATGGGTTACTATTCACTCAAATATTATTCACTCAGGTATTTGGGACACTTTTTATGTCGGGGTACTATTCACGGGGTACTATTCCTAAAGTACTATTCACATGGTACTATTCACGGGGTACTTGTAAGACCCCAACTTTTATGAATAAAGATGATTTTTCTATAAATATCATTTTTGAATATTATGGAGTGAATTTGATATAATGTTATAGTTGTGGGTAATATTTATAAATTTGGCAAAGTACGCAAGTTGTTATATAAAATTCGATTGGTCGGGGAATATTCGTTTTAACAGGGGAATATTAAATGACGGCAAGACAATCATTAGTGGACCCCATAATCGAAATTATTGCCGGATTGAGAAAAGCGACAAAAATATTTTTATGAAAATAACGGCGGAAGTTTTACTGTTAACTATTGAAACACCCGGTGTAAAAAATACGATGTCTGGCGTGGTTGCATAGTAGCACACGGTATTGATTATTGATGCTTACCTTAGAAGTCACTCAGTTTTGTTCAATTATTGCTACAGTAATTGTTGCATAGTATCTCACGTTATTTGATTCAATTATTGTCGATATTTTATATATTATTAAATCAATAATTGAGATGACAAAGTTATTAATATTATTATTTGCAATATTAACGATGTCTAGAAGTTACATCAAGGAGAGAGGTTGGTCACCTAATTCAAGCGCTAATAGGAGAAATCCTTATTGGAAAGCCCCTCTTTCTCAGGAACGACTGGTCGATTAATATTGTGAATTATAATACTGATGATAAATGTTGTTAAAAATATTGAGGTAATTTTTATGAAGTCTTGCTTATTATATGGACCCTCCATTTACCAATTTTTTCAAAAATAGTCGGGAGAAGTTATCTCAGTTTTGTGTTATATATATATATATATATATATATATATAAGTATTATATATATACATGTTAATTAATGAATTTGGTGGGATTGTCAAGGAATGGGGGAGGGGGGAAACACGGGATTTCTATTTATATATATATATATATATATATATATATATAGAGAGAGAGAGAGAGAGAGAGAGAGAGAGATTTGGAAAAGTTGTCTGTGGGAGGAGTATAATGAATTCATGGGGAGTACTATGTAATCACAGGTTATATATATATATATATGTATATATATATATATAATATATATATATATATATATATATATTATTTAAAGTTTTTGTTTTATTAGAATATTTTATTACATAGTATCCTTTCCATTCTCCTATAAATAGAAGCTCATTCCTTCATTATTTCTTACGAATTCACTGAAACTCTAAAGAGAGAAAATTATAGAGAGATAAGAAGAGAAGTCTGCTACCTCTCTTTTCCTATATCCAGTTTCTTCTAAGGTAAGGGGTATTATTTCTTTCGTATTCATGAAGAGAACTTCTGTTATTCCATTCTTTATTATTCTGTTGGAATATCCTGTATACGCGGACTACCCTATACTTGGTGAAATTCTTCTGTTATTCCATTCTTTATTATTATGTTGGAATAACCTGTCTATGCGAAGTACCACATACATGGTGAAATTCTTTTGTTATTCCATTCTTTATTATTTTGTTAGAACATCCTGTCTGTGCGTTTATGCATGACCTAGTTCCGTTATTTATTATTCTGTTGGAATATCTTATCTGTGCGTTTATGCATGACCTTGTTCTGTTATTTATTATTCTGTTGGAATATCCTGTCTGTGCGTTTACGCATGACCTAGTTCCGTTATTTATTATTCTGCTGGAATAACTTGTTCATGCATGCGATTTCTATCGCATGCACGGTGATTTCTTTTGTTATTCCATTCTTTATTATACTCAGTTGGTTAAAGTTTTGGCTTTTATACTCCATGAAATTAGTGGAATATCCTTGATATTTGCGCTTCATCCAATATCTTTTCATGAAAATATTCTTCTGAGCATTCTTGAGTTTTACCCCACAAAGCAGTATCATGTTGACAATTTGGACGTCATTGGTTCCTGGATAAATTAATTCTTGAACTTGTTTTATTGAATTCTTATATCATTGTCATTATCCTCATGTTTATTTTATGTTGAAAGTCATCTGCGGCATGTAGTGCATAGATGGACTTGGTATGATTATGACCAGGGATTATTCGGTATAATCATGACCGCAATGTTACAAATGATGTGGTAAAAGTCCTCATTGGCCCGAAGTGCATTGATGGACAGTTGTTGGCATGATCATGACCATTGATGAATACACGAATATCCTTGGCCCGTAGTGCATGGATAATTTGTTGTTGTGATACTAATGATTATCCTTGGCCGTAGTGCAGGGATGATGTGGATTATATATTAAGCTGAGTCCCAGCGATAAAAGTGATGAAAAACCTTTTAAATCATAGAAGATAGTAGATTTTATGTAAGACCCCAAATTTTATGAAATAAAAGTATTTAATTTTTCTTATAATTGTTATTCAGTAAATGGTTAAATTGATAAAAGTTTAAAGTTAAGGGTGATATATATAAATTTTTAAAATACGCAAGTGGTTATAAAATAATCATTGTTGTCGGGTAATATTCATTTGGTCGTAGAATATTCTTTTTGTTGGGAATATCCGTACGATGGTGCAGTAATTTGTGGGCCCCATAACGGAATAACTGTCGGATGAAGAAAACGACAAAGTTTGAGTTTTTATAAATAATGACGTAATTGTTACCGTTAACACTGTTGGATTACATGGTGGTTAAAATCTGATGTCTGCGCGTGGTTGCACAAGAATAATACCAGTATTGCATGATGATTGTTGAATTATTGATTACGTAAGAAGGCACTACTCAATAATTGTTACAGTAATTACTATTCAATATTTTATTTTATTGATTCAATAATTGCTACGTTGATATTTTATATTATTGTTGTTTCAATAATTGTCACTGCACAGTATTTCCCATTATCAAATCAATACTTTATATTATTTGGATAATATTATTAGATAGCATTATTGGTAATGTCTAGAAAGTTCTGTCAAGGAGAGGTTTGGTCACCTAATTGCGCGCTAGTAAGGAGAAATCCTTATCGGAAAGCCCCTCTTTCCAGGAACCCACTGGTTGTCATTATTGTGATTCTGTAATATTATTTGTGAATAATTAATTATTGATTTATATGATAAAGGAAATATTTATTTGATGCAGATATAAATGATGGATTTATTTATGTGGTTATAAATGAAGGAATTATTGTTGAGGTGTTTTATCAGTATTTTGTCGGATTGGAGGTATTATAAGATCAAATCGATTGTTCTTAAAGCTCTATGCGTGAGTTATAATTTTAATCAAAAACCGTTGGATCGTTGTGATTTTTGGATATGTTATACATATATAAGTTGAGTATATGTCCACAAATTTTGAACCGTTAAAAATTAACGGTTGATTTGTTATGAATTTTAAAAGGTGTTAAAAATCATCCGTTTGTGGATTTCGGATATTTTCTGTTTGGAATTTAGAAAAACTTAAAGCTACAAAGTTGTAGAGAATTCGATTTCGTGTAGAATGGACATAAAATTCGTATTTTTCTGATAAACAGGCTATTTTCTATGAATTACTGAAGTTTAGAAAAATAAAATAATTTTTATTAAATTTGGGTGGGACCCACTTTGGTTGGTGTAGAAAAAAATGTGCTGAATTAAGTTTCAATTATTGTGGCTGCTAATTTGCCAAGGTTGGCATGCGTAGATGATAAGAAAGAAATATTATTATTTTATTAATTTAGTCTTCTTTGGCGTTCTACCATTTTTCTATAAATAGGTGCTTATGTTAGAATTGAAAATCACACCAGAAACAAGTTTTCTTTCTCTCTATATTGTCGAGCATATTTTTTTGAGTATTTAGATACTTTGAGAGTTGCTATTCAGTGGAAGTTTCCTTCGGCTTTTCATCCAATATTCCAATCAAAAATACTGCTCTTTCGAGGTAAGGTATTGTAAGGGTTATTATGTTTTTTAGTTTCGTAATTTTTTCGACCTTCAAAAATTTTGTAAAAATTTGAAATGATAATTTGATGAGTTTTCTTAATTATGTCCAAAAATGGTGATTTTTGGATGTATAGATTAAGAGTTGTAAATTTTATGAGAAAAGACTATTTTAAAAGTACTTGTAACTCCTTGTGGTTAACTCCAAAATTGGTAAAATTTTTATTGGGAGTACATTTATATAATATCAGTATACTCTGTAAATTTCGGAATTTTTGGATAAAAGTACAATTTATGATATATGTCTAAATATTCGGCAGTTTTGGCCATATGAAAAATAGTAAATGAATTTTAAAAATTCCGAGAAAAATATATGTTAAATACGGGACTATGTTATGCTAAATCCCAGAAAAGAAAATTTGATTGTACTGATTTGGTATTTTTCATGAAAATAGACTAGTTATGAGTAAATGAATTAAATTTGTTATGTGAAGCAAGAAAATTGGAAAATAGGATTTTATGGCTTGAGAATCCTATATGAGGTATATGTAGATTTTTGATGAGGGTTTTGGTTATTGGTGATGAAATCTTATGGTGTAAATAATTAAAATAAATTGTTTATAAGTTTAAGAAATGATTAAAATATTGTTGTAATATTAATAATATTAGATTATGAGATTATTAAGTGATTTATAACATTTTTATAATCCTGGTAAAGAAATTTCTCTTTGACTTAAGTGTAAAGGTGAATTGATCAACATGGTTATAATTATTGTTTATATAAATTCTGAAATGATTATCTCAAATATCTTTGGCCCGTAGTGCAAAGATGACGTGTTGTTGAATATCTTTGGCCCGTAGTGCAAAGATGACCTGTTGTTGAATATCTTTGGCCTGTAGTGCAAAGATGACCTATTGTTGAATATCTTTGGCATGTAGTGCAAAGATGAACTTGTTAGTAGGATTATGAACAAGAACTGTGATTTGGTGTAACCATGATCTTTGATGTTTCAGGTAAAAACAGGTGATGAAAATTATCTTCGTCCTGGATGAGAAAAGGAATTTGGAACCACAAATATGATTATGAGTTATTCATATGATTGTGGGATGAGAACTGTTGATTGATGTTACTGAGGATAAAACATTGTTGGTGAACTTTTAACATAGAGAAGATAATAGACATTATGGTCTATTGGACTCTTCTAATGGATTGCTCGTTCCGCTGCAACTATGGTTGAAAAATTTTATCATCTACCATATATTCTAAATCTCTGATTTATTACTGATGAAGGCTATTGATAAAATTATTTATCTTAGTCGCGATATTCTTTATTGGGCTAGTTGTACTCACCCTTTTGCTTCACAATTCCTTTCAGGTAATAAGAGTGTAGCTGGGTCGAGCGGGGATAACAGGGGAATAGAATGGTGGTCTATAGCTGTTGAGGTTCTCCCTAAATAGTATGGAAATAGTTTTATTGAGAACTTTAGATGAGTGTGTCGTATTGTATACGTCATTTGATATTTAATTTTGGTGAACCGAATAGGGTGAGGTGAACCCAACTTTGGAAGGGTGTTTTTCCACTATCATACAAGATGTCTAATGATCTACGAGTTATCATAAGACATGGTTGTGCACATCCACTTGCTGAGTATATCTACGAGCACTACCTATATGATCTTGGAGTTTGGTTGAAACATAACGTTCAATTGCAGACGGTGGAGATAGTTATATGTCAAGAGAAGACTCACCATTGGAAGGAACATGATAGTAATCTTCTCGTTTTTCTTTGGGGTCTATTGGATCCACCAAGGATAATTCTCTGGACATATGATATCTATCATAACTTAGATTTATGGCCTCTTATGTACGAAGGTTTTCTTGAGCATTTCCCAAAGATTTTAATTTCTAAAACAGTTATTGACTGTACCTTTATGTAAGGTGCCATTGTGACGTGCTATCCACGGTTAGGACATGAGTCACAATTGGTATATATTTGTATCAAAACTCAACATATGTGTTGTTGTAGTAATAAAGTTGTAGTTGTTTTCTGTACCATATTTTTGGCGACTCAGAATAGGTTGGATGGATTGGACCTATTTTAGGGGTGTCACATTTTATTCTCTACTTGACTCTTTTAATGGATTGCTTATTCCGCTGCAGTTAAATTTGATGTTTGTTATATTATATCAGTTTAACACTATTGAAGGCTAACGATAATTTATTCTGTATTATCTTAGTCATAATATTTTTTACTGGACTAGTTGAGCTCACCCTTTTGCTTTCATTGTTCTCTTCAGGAAATGAGAACGTAGCAGGGACTAGTCGGGGAACGGAGTGACGGTCCAGATGATAGCATTAGTAGTCCTCATTATTCTATGATATAATGTGATAATAAATGTATTGAGGACTTATTTTGAGTTTGAATACTATCTAAAAGACAATATTTGTATTAAAACTCACAGCTCATGTTGTATATTTAAGATTGTATTTGTATTCTGTACCATGTATTTGGCGACTCAGAATAGGTGATGTATACCTATTTTGGGGGCGTCACAGTACTATTCACCGAAAAGTTTATTTCTTTTCTGTCCAATTTTTTTGATACATAGATATTATTCTTGAATTTTACTCCACAAAACAGTATCATGTTGAAAATTTGGACATTATTGAATTCTGGATAAATTAAATTATAAATCTTTAAAAATTTATCCTTTGTTTTCTTTTAATTGAATTCTTATATCATTGTCATCATCCTCATGCTTATATTGTGATGAAAGTCATCTTTGGCTTACGTGCATAGATGGACTATTGATTGGTATGATTATGATCAGGGATAATTCGGTATGATCTTGACCATTGATGATTACACGAATAATTCTTGGCCCGTAGTGCAAGAATAATTTGTGGACGTGATACTAATGAATATCCTTGGCCCGTAGTGCAGGGATGATTCGATGATGTGATTTATTTATTAAGCTGAGTCCCAACAATAAAGTTAATGATAAAATTTTTAAATCATAGAAGATAGTAGATATCATGCTCTACTTGACTCTTATAATGGATTGCTTGTTCCGCTGCAGTTAAACTTGTTGTCTATTATATTCTATCAGTTTAACATTGTTGAAGGCTAATGATAACTTATTCTGCATTATCTTAATCATAATATTTCTTACTGGGCTAGTTGAGCTCACCCTTTTACTTCTATTGTTCTCTTCAGGAAATGAGAGCGTGGCGGAACTAGTCTGGAGCGGAGTGATGGCCCGAGATGGTGTTATAGTAGTCCTCACTATTCTATAAAATAGTGCGCCAATAAATGTAATGAGGACTCTATTTAAGTTTGGATATTGTCTAGATAATAATATTCGTGTAAAAACTCTCAGCTCATGTTGTATAATTAAGTTTGTATTTGTATTAAGTACCATGTATTTGGCGACCCAAGATGGGTGATGTATATCTATTTTGGGGGCATCACAGTTGGTATCAAAGCTTAGGGATATGATCCCTGGATGAGATGTGAGACAAGAACTAGGAAGGGAGATATAGGGAATTCCTTCGCTAGTATGACCTACCTAAGTTTATTTGGTATTTAATTGGTCGGTTAAAGTATAGGGATAATATGTGGCATGTCAATTAATCCTTGTTTTGTGGCAGTATTTGAAAATGACATCTGAAAATGTCGAGATAAGCAATGAAGCACATGAGACCGTTGAGTCACCAACGATCAATACCCACGATAATGTGCAATAGGAAGACAATAATCCTCAGGTAAACAACAACACCGATCAAATGATGAACGATGGGATGTTTAGAGGCTTCATGCAATTCATGCAACATCAGGCAAGAGTGGCTCCTGTTCAAAATATAGGTGGACACACTGGCAACTCACAGATGGTCACCGCTAAACAATTCAAGGAGCTGGGACCATCAGAGTTTTGGGGAGAGCCAAAACCACTTAAGGCGGAGATGTGGATAAAACAGATCACCAAGATATTTGATGTCTTGGGATGCTCCGAGGAGCAAAAGGTTCCCTTTTCCAAGAGCTGTTCAATGACAAGTACTTTCCCGAAAGTATTCGTCACATGAAGGAGGTGGAGTTTATCAAGTTGGAGCAAAACAATATGACCGTGTCGCAGTAGGAGGCTAAGTTTGTCGAGTTGTCCTGGTTCGTATCCCATTTGGTTGATAATGAGGAGAGAATGACGTGAATGTTTCTACGAGGTTTGAGACCCGAAATACGTCAATACCTCATTTCTCATAAACTGTGTTTATATTCAGATGTTGTAAATAGGGCTCAGTTATTGGAGCGTGATAATGAGTCGACCCAACTAAGAGAGAGCAGCCATCAAGTCGATAATACCAGTGGTAGCAGTCATCGAAGCGATGACAACAAACGTGGAGGGAATCAATATGCAAGAAATGGTAAACACTCTGGTGGTAATCATGGCCAAGATAATAGAAGTGGAAATTTCAAGAAGAGGAGATTCAATAATGATGGAAAGACGTTAGCACCAGCACCTGTTGTTAAGGAAGGAGAACGACCAATGGTCGTATGTTACAAATGCAGAGGAGAGGGACACATCAGTCCAAACTGTATACACCAGTCCAAAACATGTTATAATTGTGGAGAGAAGGTCATCTAGCCCGATTTTGTCATGCACCAAAGTCAAGTACAGCTGGGATAGAGGCATCAAAGGCCTTCCCAGACAAGACAAAACCGATAGTTCAAGGGAGAATGTTTGTTGTAACCTCCCAAAAATCAAGGAATCCGAACAAGGTGATCACGGGTAAGCTAATCATAAACTCTTGTGAAGCTTATACCTTATTTGATACCGGTTCTACCCATTCTTTTATTTTACTCCGGAGAAATTAGACTTTAATTTATCTGTTGAAACTCTATTGGGAGAAACCTTCATAACATCCACTGTTTATAATTCTTGTTTGGTTCAAATCGATAACCGCACGTTACCTGTCGATCTTATTTCTTTAAAAATACTTGCATTCGATGTGATTTTAGGAATTGATTGGTTGACCACTCATCATGCTAAAATTGATTATTTTTGTAAGGTTGTTAGCTTTCATATTCCTAACCAACCTATTATGCGCATTCAAGCAACCAAACCATTAAAGTCAATTACTGTCATCTCAAGTCATAAAGCTATTCGTTTATTGAAAAACGGATGTCAAGCTTTCTTAGCCCATGTCATAGATTTAAACAAAAATACGTCAGATTTGAATGATATTTCCATTATTAATAAATTTCCTGACGTATTCCCTGAAGAACTTCCTGGCCTACCCCTAGAGCTTGAAATTGAATTTTGTATCGACCTTGAACCCGGTACAAAAACCATTTCCAAAGCCCCATATCGAATGGCTCCTGTTAAACTTCAGGAGTTAAAGACTCAACTGCAGAAATTGTTAGATATCGGTTTCATTCGTCCTAGTACATCTCTTTGGGGTGCTCCTGTTCTCTTCGTAAAGAAGAAAGATGGAAGTATGTGACTTTGTATTGATTATCGGGAGTTGAATCATGTCACCATCAAAAATAGGTACCAGTTGCCACGCATTGATGACTTGTTTGACCAGTTGCAAGGCGCCAATTTTTTTTCAAAGATCGATCTTTTTTCTGGATATCATCAGTTAAAGATTAAAAATGATGACATCCCAAAGACTACTTTCAGAACACGGTATGGGCATTATGAATTCCTAGTTATGTCTTTTGGATTGACTAATACTCTTGTTGCCTTCATGGATATGATGAATCGAGTATTCAAGGAATATTTGGATCATGTTGTAGTCGTCTTTATTGATGACATCCTCATATATTCCAAAAGCCGTGAAGATCATGAGAAACACTTGAGGCTGATACTCCAAAAGCTTCGTGAAAACAAGCTTTATGCCAAGTTAAAGAAGTGCGAGTTTTGTCTTAAGGAAGTAGCATTCCTTGGGCACGTGATATCAAATCATAAAATATCTGTCAACCCAACAAAGATTGAAGAAATTCAAAGCTGGGAGCAACCCAAGTCAGTGACCAAAGTACGTAGCTTTCTCGGCTTAGCTGGTTATTATCGGAGATTCGTAGAAGGGTTTTCTCGAATCGCTATTCCATTAACTCAGCTGACTCGAAAAGATACAAAATTCGGTTGGAGCAAAGAATGTGAGAAGAGTTTTCAAGAACTCAAGAGGAGACTCATTTCATCAAAGACTTGTTCGACAATACCATCAGTTTGGAGGATTTGTCATCTCTGATGATGCTTCTTCAAAGGAAGGTTAGGATGTGTTCTCATGCAACATGGGAAAGTCATAGCCTATGCCTCACGATAACTCAAAGAATATGAGAGAAATTATCCTACTCATGATCTAGAGTTGGCAGCTGTCATTTTTGTGTTTAAGATTTGGAGGCATTACCTGTATGGAGAGAAGGTGGAGATTTATACGGATCATAAAAGCCTCAAATATTTTGTCACTCAAAAGGAACTCAACATGCGGCAAAGACGATGGCTTGAGCTATTGAAAGATTATGATCATACCATTCAATACCATCCTGGAAAAGCGAACATAGTAGCTGATGCATTGAGTAGAAGATCATATGCGGGTACGAGTGCGATATTGTCAACGCAAAGGCCCATTTTGTATGACTTACAAAGGATGGAGATAGAGTTAAAGACTCTAGGGACCCATGTGATGATGGCGAATATATGAGTAGAACCGACTTTAATCGATAAAGTTAAAGCTGCTCAAGATACAGACCTGGAGCTAATGCGTATGAATAAGAAAGTGCAAGAAAGTGCTATTCCGGAAGCAAGAATCGATGAAGAAGGAATACTTCGAGTCAACTCCAGACTTTGTGTTCCTAACAATTCTAACTTGAAGTATAAAATTATGATGGAGGCGCACAACACACCATTTGTAATCCATCCTGGGAGTACCAAAATGTATCGTGATCTTCGATATACATTTTGGTGGAGCACTATGAAGAGAGAGATATCGGGGTTAATCTCACGATGTCTAACTTGTCAACGAGTCAAGGCGGAGCATCAAGTGCCAAAAGGTCCATTGCAACCACTTGAAATTCCAGAATGGAAGTGGAAGCACGTTACCATGGATTTTGTTACTGGTCTTCCCAAGGTTTCTCAAGGCATAGATGTAATTTGGGTCATTGTTGATAGATTAACCATGTCTGCTCATTTCTTACCGATACGAGAAACTTATACACTTGAATGTCTTGCTCGTATGTACATAAATGAGATTGTAAGATTGTATGGTATGCCAGTATCCATAGTTTCTTATCGAGACCCAAGATTCACTACAAGATTTTGGGTAAGTTTGCAAAAAGCTATGGGCACGGATTTACGATTTAGTTCGGCGTATCATCCTCAAATGGACGGACAATCAGAGAGGACTATTCAAACTTTTGAGGATTTATTAAGACTCTGTGTCCTTGACGTCAAAGGAAGTTGAGACAAGTTCTTACCATTGGTGGAGTTTTCCTACAACAACAGTTATCAAGTAAGTATTGGCATGGCTCAATTTGAGGTATTGTATGGAAGAAAGTGTCATTCTCCAGTATGCTGGGATGAGGTAGGTGAAGCAACGTTATTGGGACCGGAGTTGGTACGTATGATTACGGAAAAGATTCAAATGATTCAACAACGTATAAAAACTTCACAAGATCGACAAAAGAGTTATGCTGATCTTCATCGAAAGGACGTGGAATTCAATATTGGAGATCATGTGTTGTTACGTGTTGCTCCATGAAAAGGAGTTACGAGATTTGGAAAGAGAGGAAAGCTCAATCCTCGATTCATTGGCCCAATTATAATCCTTGATCGAGTAGGAACTGTGGCCTATAGACTCGCCTTACCGCCAAATATGTCTCGTGTTCATAACGTTTTTCACATATCTATGTTACATAAATATGTGAAGGACCCGAACCACATTACTGAATTAGAACCAGACGAGATAGAGGAAGATTTAACGTATGAAGAGGTAGCTATTAAAATCTTGGATAAGAAGGATCATATTCTACGCTCCAAGGTTATACCTCAAGTCAAAGTTTTGTGGAGAAACCACTATGTGGAGGAAATGACCTGGGAGTTAGAATCTGAAATGAAATCAAGGTATCCTCACCTCTTTGACATATCAGGTATGTACCCTAATTTCGAGGACGAAATTTTATAAGAAGGGGAGGTTGTAAGACCCCAACGTTTTTGAATAAAGAATAATTTTTCTCAAAATATATTTTTGAATATTATGGTGTGGATATGATATAATGTTATAGTTGTGGGTAATATTTGGAAAATTTTGCAAAGTAAGTTGATATAAAATATTCGTTGTGTCAGTGAATATTCGATTGGTCGGGGAATATTCGTTTTAATAGGGAATATTCGTATGACGGCACAATCATTGGTGGAGCCCACAACGGAAGTATTGTCGTAGTTATAAAATGACAGAAATATCTTTTTATAAAAATAGCGGGTGAAGTTTTACCGTTAAACTGTTGAACTACCCGGTGGTAAAAGTACAGTATTATGCGTGGTTGTATAGTAGTACACGGTATTAATTATTGATGCTTACGTGAGAAGTCACTCAGTTATACTCAATTATTGCTACAGTAATTGTTGCATAGTATCTCACGTTATTTGATTCAATTATTGTCACATTATCATCTGCATAATATTTTATATTATTAAATCAATAATTGAGACAATAGAGTTATTCATATTATTATTTACAATATTGATAATGTCTAGAAAGTTACACGAGGAGAGGTTTGGTTACCTAATTGCGCGCCAATAGGGAGAAATCCTTATTGGAAAGCCCCCTCTTTCCTGGGAACGATCTGGTTGTTAAATATTGTGAGTTATAATATTAATGATGAATAATTGTTGAAGTATTAAGAATGTGTTTATTGAAGATAAGTGAATTACAAAAGTTAGAGGGGAATGCAAACTTGGAAAACTTTAGGGGTACTAAAGTGTAATAAGTTAAATCAATCTGGACGATTGGTGGTGGTTTTAATAGTAAATCAATCTGGACCATTGATGGTGGTTTTAATAGTTAATCAATCTGGACCATTGATGGTGATTTTAATAGTAAATCAATCTAGACCATTGATGGTGATTTTAAAAGTAAATCAATTTGGACCGTCGGTGGTGGTTTTAAAAATAAATCAATATGGACCGTCGGTGGTGGTTTTAAAAGTAATCAATCTGGACCGTCGGTTGTGGTTTTAATAGTAATCAATATGGATTGTCCGTTCTAATAGTTAATCAATCTAGACCATTCATGAATTAGTTACTATTTAGTCCATTCTCCTATAGATAGAAGCATAATTCTTCTTTCATTCTCACCAATTCACTGAGATTCACAAGAGACACTATAGAGAGAGAAACTATAGAGAAGAAGAAGAAGAAGAGTATTCGCTACTTCACTTTTGAAGTATCCGAATTTTCTACTAAGGTAAGGGGTATTATTTCTTTCATATTCATAAGAAATACTATTTTTCGTATTCATCCTTTAGTATGTCGAATAAACCTGCTACGATTACGTCATCGTATGACAGCTTGAAAATCCATTAGCGCCAGTATGTTAATTCTTTTCATATTCTTAAATCTAAACTTACTATGGTAAGTATTGCTTCTATAATCCTTAAAATTAGTGGAATATCCGTGAGTTTTGCGCTTCATCCAGTATCATTTTATTAGAATATTGATATGAACTTTTTTTTTTTTATTAAATATCAATATTTTTACCCAAAGTACTATCCACGAGTTACTATTCATGGGTTACTATTCACCCGATTACTATTCACTATAATATTATTCACTCGGGTATTCGGGGCATTTTTCATGTCGGGGTACTATTCATGAGTTACTATTCACAGGTTACTATTCACCCGATTACTATTCACTTAAATATTGTTCACTCTGGTATTTGGGGCACTTTTCATGTGAATTACTATTCACGGGTACTATTCTCAAGTACTATTGGTGGTACTATTCATAGAAAAATTTATTTCTTTTTCATCCAAATTATTTTTGATACATGGATATTATTCTTGAATTTTACTCCACAAAGCAGTATCATGTTGAAAATTTGGACATTATTGAATTCTGGATAAATTAAATTATAAATCTTTAAAAATTTATCCTTTGCTTTCTTTTAATTGAATTCTTATATCATTGTCATCATCTTCATGCTTATATTGTGATGAAAGTCATCTTTGGCTTACGTGCATAGATGGACTGTTGATTGGTATGATTATGACCAGGGATAATTCAGAATTATCATGACCATTGATGATTACACGAATAATTCTTGGCCCGTAGTGCAAGAATAATTTGTGGACGTGATACTAATGAATATCATTGGCCCGTAGTGCAGGGATGATTCGATGATGTGATTTATTTATTAAGTTGAGTCCCAGTAATGAATTTAATGATAAACTTTTTAAATCATAGAAGATAGTAGATATCATGCTCTACTTGACTCTTCTAATGGATTGCTTGTTCCACTGTAGTTACACTTGTTATCTATTATATTCTATCAGTTTAACATATTTGAAGGCTAATGATAACTTATTTTGCATTATCTTAGTCATAATATTTCTTACTGGGCTAGTTGAGCTCACCCTTTTACTTCCATTGTTCTCTTCAGGAAATGAGAACGTAGCCGGAACTAGTCGGGGAACGGAGTGATGGCCCGTGATAGTGTTATAGTAGTCCTCACTATTCTATAAAATAGTGTGCTAATAAATGTAATGAGGACTCTATTTGAGTTTGGATATTGTCTAGATGACAATATTCGTGTAAAAACTCTCAGCTCATGTTGTATAATTAAGTTTATATTTGTATTCAGTACCATGTATTTGGCGACCCAAGATGGGTGATGTATACCTATTTTGGGGGCGTCACATAGAATATGCTTGGAATTTAGTCATAGAAGATCGTAGGATGGCAAGATTTTTATAATGAGTTTGTTTTGAGCCTCCTGATTCTGCTGAAGAAGGCTAATTGCTTCCTTATGCTTCCGGGTATATTGGAAGTGAATTTGATCCCTTTAATTTATGCTTTAGATCATTTCCTTAATGATCTCCCCTAGCTTCTTTGTGAGCTCAGAACTCAGGTTGCTAGGAAGAGTGTTGGCAGCATCGATCAAGTGGTTTAACCGTTGATGAACGAGCAAAGAGTGAGTTTCCAGATCTTCTTGAATTTCTGTGGTCACTTTCTGTGATACGTGAGATAACTAAGATTTGGTGGGAAGAACTGAGAGAAGCTCAAGAATTTTCTGAGTGTCCGTAGGAGAGGCTCTTGTATTTTGTTGCAGATTTGAGAGAGCAAGAGCAAGATCGAAATAATTGTTGTTTGAAGAAAAAGGAATGTCTGAATGAGGTGCAGGAATAAAGGTTTGAGTTGTGGGAGAGGAGGCTATTGAAGTTAGTAGAGCAGGTGACTCCACAATTTGAGTCGGAGCGATGTTCGTGGAGTTAAAGGTGGTTAAAGATTATACTAACATGAAGTTAGGTGTATTTGGTTCATCAGTTACAGAATGTTGGAATTCTGTAGCTGGAAATTGGTTTAGTGGGTGAAGAACCACTTCCAACCATCTTGGCAGTTCATAAAATTCATTGAAGTGATGGAGGGTAGTAGTTAACTATAAGAAAGATGGGAATAGATTGTTCCTCACGCTCAGTCTCTGAAGAAGAATAATTTGTGATCAGCTTCTGAGCAAAATTGAGGCTAGTTGGGAATCCATGAGCTAGTAATGAAATTTATGGATAAGCTGTGTAAGTCCAGAACATGTGATCCCAGGAGTTAAGAATCAGGGCTCTGTGATAGGACATCATTGGTCAGTAGGAGAATAACTGATTGTAGTTGGCTCTCCTATATCCATTCCAGCCTACTGCAATAATCTCAACTTCTTCATCCTTTTCTTCTTCCCTATCTCCATCATTTTCATTTGAAATTTCCACCACATCAATCATCTCCTCATTCCTTCTTTGCTCCTCCACCTTCATAGCTTCAACATTTTCCATTTCCACATCTTCAAAGATTCTGATTTCTTGAGGGGCTGAGGGGGCTTCATGAACATCTTATGGCAGCTCCCCCTCAGCCGTAGCATTCTCTGGCTCAGGGACTTAAAAAATCTCCCCCTCAATGTTATCATCTCTCTGATTAGCATTCTCTTGTTGATCCTCTTCAATGTTCACACATGCTTTCATTTCCTCCTCTTTAAGCTTTAGCATAGCTTTTTTATAACTCAAGGTCTGATAAGTGGATTTTATATACACGAATCGGTGTCCATTTCATGCTTATTTGTTGCTAATTTCCTATGTTCATGTTCGTTTTTACTTGTTTTATGTTCTTTTATGTGTAGGATGGTTGTTGCGGCATTTAACATATATTTGGAGTCAATTGGGATGATTTGGAGTCAAATAGTGCAAATTTGGAAGAAACCATGAAGCTTAGCAAATGATTTTGAGAAACACACCCCACCGAAGTGGGCCTATTTATAGTGTATACCCCGGTGGTGGGGTCTTCATGTAATTAGCGTAGGTAGCCCACCCAGGCGGCCCTATTTAGTACATACACCCCGTACGTAGGTGTCAATTCTACTGACTTCTATTGAGGTTGAAACTCTTATTTGACATGGTTTCTAGCATATTGGATTGTACATGGACTCTACTTGATGGAGAATTTTGGTTGGGACTTGTGTGTTAGGCCTCTATTACTCAATTAACAACGAATTTAAGAATACTCAAGGCATATTACGAAGATTAATCTCAGTTTTTCTAAGCAAGCGTTGGAGGAGTATTTCGAAGGGATTTTTGAGACGATTGCAATTCTAGGCTATGTGAAGGGTGTCTTCCAATATTCTTCTTCTTAGGCTATTAATTGTAATTGAAAGAATGTTTTCTATGATTTATTCAATGTTTATTTCATTTATGATGAACTAATTCACTTTTTAGGCTTATGATGGATCTTTGAGTGAATCGATGATTTTGTAAACCTTGATTTCCAGTTCAATAAGCTATTGTCCAGTTTATCTATATTAATTTGAGCTTGAATTTATGAATTGCGTGATCAACAATTCTTTGTGGATTTGTATGGAATCGAGAGAGGATATTCAAATCTAGACTTAGTTACTATAGCATGTGTTCATGATTTTTGTGAATAGCAGAATCTTGATGAATGTTAAGGTAGAGATATGCTTGACATCGCATGTAATCGGATAGAGAACTTAAACTTAAACCTTCTTTAATTGTAATTCACATAGAGATATAGTGAGTTAGTTGATTAAGGTGTTTAACTTGTTTCTATCTTAATTGTGGATTTAAGTTAATATGGTATTAGTGCATCGAGAGGTGGTTAATACTATATTCGTGTTCTTGATTAATAAACTGGGATAGTGAATTGAGTTGGAACAAAGGTGTTAAAATCAGAGTGAAGCTTAGGGTGAAATCATAAGTCTAATTTTCCATTAATTGTTTGAAATTCCAGATTTTGATATTTG
Organism: Panax ginseng; assembly: GCA_020205605.1. Lineage (NCBI taxonomy): Eukaryota > Viridiplantae > Streptophyta > Magnoliopsida > Apiales > Araliaceae > Panax > Panax ginseng. The sequence continues at coordinate 49,041,047 of CM035133.1, forward strand.
TGATTGTTTTGTGGTAGGTTGTTTATTATTTGATCTAGTTTCTTTAATTATAACTATTGAGTTGAATAGTTTAATAAAATTTGGATTAATAGGAAATTGGTACTTGTAAGTTGAGTTTATTACTAGTTGATCTCTGTGGGAACGATACTCTACTCATCATTTTATTACTTATTGACCACGTATACTTGCGTGTTGTGCGTAATTAGATTTTATCCAACAAGTTTTTGGCGCCGTTGCCGGGGACTAAAAAGTATAGACCTTAATATTTTTTTTTACAATATCAGTTTAATTAATTCTGTTTTACTTAGACATTTTTATTTTTGTTTTTTTTCCTCTTATTTCAGGTGTTTTAACCAGTTTATGCAAACTCGGTCCAAAAATCCAGACTTGCTGCCTTTTAAGGACGACATAGAGAAAAGGTTTCAGAGGTTAAGTAAGTGGATCAAGGAAACGAGGCAAGAATTTGAAACATCTGAGAACGAAGAGGAAATGGCGTACCGAAGATCGTAAAGCGTTAGGGACTTCGCACACCCAAGGTGGTGAATCTGCGATCATGCATCACCGAACTGCAATAGCTATTAATACATTTGAAATTAAGCACGGGACGATTGAATGATTGAATTGATTCGCTTTTGGGGATTGGCTAATGATGATCCGAATGAACATCTAGTCAGCTTTCTGGAAATTTGCGACACTTTTAGGTACAATGGGGTGTCGGATGAGGCGGTGAGACTTCGTTTGTTCCCATTCACTTTACGAGATAAGGCGAAGAGTTGGTTGCATTCTTTACCGCCCGGTTCGATAACTACATGGGAGGACTTAGCTCAAAAATTCCTTGCCAAAATTTTCCCACCCTCGAAAACTGCAAAAATGAGGAATGAGATAACAATGTTTGAGCAGCAACATGGGGAGTCGTTATATAAGGCATGGGAGAGATACAAAGAATTGCTCAGAAAATGCCCACATCATGGATTGCCCAAGTGGCTGCAAATGAATACCTTTTACAACGCACTACATGGGAATCTTAGAACGAGTATTGATGCTGCGTCGGACGGAACATTCATGGCTAAGAGTTACGAGGAAGCCTATAATTTGATTGAAACCATGGCGGCCAACAACTACCAGTGGCCCACAGCAAGAATGGCACAGGCAAAGGCGGCTGGGGTTTTGGAAGTAGATGATGTGACAGTTATACAAGCACAGATTTCTACGCTGTCCAAGAAGTTAGATGCCATGACTGGGGCACAAGTACAACAGGTTGCGGTAGTATGCGAATTGAGTGCAGGTGAGCACCCAACGGATCAATGCGCAATTAATCCAGCATCTGTGCAGTTTGTGGGCAACTATAATAGAATTCCACAAAATACATATCAGAATACGTACAATCAAGGGAATAGGAATCATCCGAATTTCTCGTGGAGCAATAATCAGCAACATCAAGCTCCACGACAGTCATATCCCCTAGGTTTTTAGAATCACCAACAATTGGTTCAACATCAGGAAAGGAAATCAGATTTTGAGGAAGTGGTGTCGAAGTACATAACTAGTAATGAGGCAGCAATGAAAAATCAAGCAATGGCCATCAAGAACTTGGAAAATCAGATGGGGCAAATTGTCTTAGCACTAAATAACAGGACACAAGGGACCCTACCAAGCGATACAGAGAGAAATCCAAAGGGTAACCACGAACAGTGTTAGGCAATTACATTGAGGAGTGGAAAACATCTTGTGGGTGATAATGCAGAAAATTCAGCGACTCCGGAGGAAAAAGTTGATGACAGTAACGTGGTAGAAGGAAAAAAGGGTGAGGATAAGCAGAGTGAGGAAACAAAGTTAAACAATAAGCCAATTATTTATCCACCACCACCGTTTATTGAGAGGGTCCAAAAACAGAAATTAGATAAGCGATTCAAGAAAGTTTTTGGAAGTGTTCAAGAAACTCCAGATTAACATTTCATTTGCAGAAGCCCTAGAGCAAATGCCGAGTTACGCAAAATTCATGAAAGGGATTCTATCAAGGAAGAAGAAATGGGAAGATTTTGAGACAGTTGCATCAACAGAGGAGTGTAGTACAGTTTTACAGCAGAAATTACCAGCAAAACTTAAGGATCCGGGGAGTTTCAATATCCCATGCACGATCGGGAACATGTCTTTTAATAAATGTTTATGTGATTTGGGGGCGAGTGTAAACCTTATACCATTGTCAGTATACACAGAAATGGGTTTGCCCGCGCCAAAGCCTATGAATATTTCGTTGCAGTTGGCGGATAGGTCAGTCACATATCCGAGAGGCATAGTAGAAGACATATTGGTTAAGGTGGATAAGTTTATATTCCCAACGGACTTTATTATTCTGGATTTTGAGGAGGACAAGAACATCTCATAGACGTATAAAAAGGAGAACTCACTATGAGGGTCCAAGAAATCAAATTTAATGTGTTCAAGGCCATGAAATTCCCTACGGATGAGGAAGAATGTTTTCGAATGGATTTAATTGAGCAAATCATCAGTGAAGATATGAGCAAGAGTTTGGTCAATGATCCGTTAGAAACAACTTTATTGGGGGATGAAGAGGTCAACGACCCGGAATTTATGGATTACTTACAGATGCTAGATTCATTGCCATGAGTTAGCCGATTCAGAGCACCGTTTGAACCATTGCACACGGAGGAGATAGCCGCAGAAAAACTGAAACTGTCATTGGAAGAGCCACCAAAGTTGGAACTTAAGCCACTCCCTAAACATCTCAGGTATGCATACTTAGGCAATTCAAATTCTTTACCTGTTATTATTTCTGCTGCACTTAACGAATTACAGGCATAAAAGTTGCTGAGGGTGCTTAGGGAACACAAATTAGCGATTGGATGGACGATTACGGATATAAAGGGAATTAGCCCTTCATTTTACATGCACAAGATTCTGATGGAAGATGAGGCAAAACCAACGGTGGAGAAACAACGACGACTTAACCCTATTATGAAGGAAGTTGTGAAGAAGGAAATTTTGAAGTGGTTGGATGCCGGTATCATCTACCCAATTTTCGACAGTAAGTGGGTTAGTCCGGTCCAAAGTCGCGTCTTAGAAAAAGGGAGGAATGAGCGTAGTGCGAGAATGAGGACAACGAGTTAACACCCACCAAACTAAAACGGATGTGGTGGAGGGTTTGCATAGATTATAGGAAGTTGAACAAGGCAACCCAAAAAGATCATTTCTCGTTGCCCTTTATTGATCAAATGTTGGATAGATTGGCGGGACACGAATATTACTATTTTTTGGATGGGTACTCGGGCTATAACCAGATAGTCATTGCTCCGGAGGATTAAGAAAAGACGACGTTTACATGCCCTTAAGGCACATTTGCATTCATGAGGATGTCATTCGGGTTATGCAATGCACCTGCAACCTTCCAATGGTGTATGATGGCCATCTTTTCAGATATGGTGGAGAAAAATGTTGAAGTCTTCATGGACGACTTTTTGGTCTATGGGGACAACTTTGATAATTGTCTAGGGAATCTTGTCATGGTGTTGCAGCGATGTAAGGATATGAACCTCGTACTCAATTGGGAAAAATGCCACTTCATGGTTGAAGAGGGCATAATTTTGGGCCATAAGGTTTCGGCTCAAGGATTGGAGGTTGACAAAGTAAAGCTGGAAACAATCGAGAAACTGCCTCCACCGAGCTCAGTTAAGGGTATTAGGAGTTTTCTGGGACATGTTGGGTTCTATAGGAGGTTCATAAAGGACTTCTCTAAAATTGCAAAACCTCTATGCAGTCTTTTAGAGAAGGATGTTATTTTCAGTTTTGATGAGGAATACAAGTCAGCATTTGAATTATTGAAGACGAAATTGACTACAGCCCCCGTGATCATCGCACCGGATTGGAATATGCCATTCGAGCTAATGTGTGATCTTGAGTGACTACGATTTGAAAACATTTTGGGAATAACAACAAGACAAGGTGTTTCACGCCATATACTATGCAAGCAAAACACTCACAGAGACTCAAATGAATTACACAACCACAAAAAGGAATTGCTTGCGTGGTGTATCGTTTGACAAATTCTGCAGGCATACTTGATCGGGACTAGGTGGTGATAGTCTACACGGACCATTCGGCGATTCGGTACCTAATAGAGAAAAAAGATGCTAAGCCACGCCTTATCCGATGGATTCTCCTACTGCAAGAGTTTGACTTAGAAATAAAGGATAGAAAGGGGATGGAGAATCAAGTAGCCGATCACTTGTCTAGGCTGGAAAACCAAGGGAAAGCGAAAAGGAAGTTTCTTTATGAAGTAAAATGGTACATGTGGGACGAACCGTATTTGTTCAAGCAGTGCGCCGACAAAATGATTAGACGATGTGTGCCCTATAGTGAAGTGAAGAACATTATGCATGAGTGCCATTCATCTGCATATGGCGGGCATTATGGTAGCGAAAGGACAGCATCAAAGGTGCTACAAGCTTGGTTTTATTGGCCTACATTATTCAAAGATGCCCACCATTTTGTCAAACAATGCGATAGGTGTCAAAGGGTGGGAAACATTTTGAAACGGAATGAGATGCTGCTACAAACAATTCTTGAAGTGGAAATCTTTGATGTATGGGGTATCGATTTCATGGGGCCATTCCTGCCATTACTCAACAATCAATACATTTTCCTTGCAGTGGATTACGTATCGAAGTGGGTTGAAGCTGTAGCACTACCATCCAACAATGCCAAGGTGGTCCTCATATTTCTACAGAAAAACATTTTCACGAGATTTGGTACACCAAGAGCAATAATCAGTGACGAAGGTAGTCATTTCTGCAATAAGTCCTTCATAGCTCTTTTGGCACGGTATGGGGTCAACCCACAAGGTAGCTACAGCTTATCAACCTTAAACAAGTGGACATGCTGAGGTATCAAACATAGAAGTTAAGAAGATATTGGAGAAAGTAGTAAATTCGAGTCGTAAAGATTGGTCGCTTCGATTGGATGATGCATTATGGGCATACCGGACTGCGTACAAGACACCAATCGGGATGTCACCATATCAACTACTGTACGGGAAGGAATGTCACTTACCGGTCGAGCTACAGCATAAGGCTTATTCGGCGGTTCAAAAACTCAATTTTGATCAAGCAGCTGTAGGGGAAAAAAGACTACTTCAACTGAATGAGCTCGACAAATTTCGCCTTCACGCCTATGAGAACTCCAAATTATACAAAGAAAAAGTAAAAAGATGGCACGATCAGAAAATTATGCATCGAACATTCGAGCCGGGTCAATCAGTCCTCTTGTTCAACTCACGGCTGCGATTGTTCCCAGGAAATCTTAAGTCAAGATGGTCGGGACCATTCACTATCAAGCGGGTATTCTCTCATGGCGCAGTTGAACTCTTCAGTCGTAATTCGTTAGAAACATTCAAGGTTAACGGTCAATGTTTAAAGCACTATTGGGGTGGCAAGGCCAACACCGATGTCATCGCCATCACCTTGACTGACGCACCATGAACAGGGAGTAGTCAGGCTGAACGACTTAAAATCAAGCGTTAATTGGGAGGCAACCTAATCTTTAGTTTATTTCTCGTATTTTTCATTCATATTTGATACAATATAGTTTTTATTAAATTACTAGGTAGTAGTGTACAATAAAAGTCTTGTTAATCTCTCCATAATACACTATGTTATCAACAATCCACTCATGCTCATGTGTTATATCTTGCAGGATGAAAAAAGGATCATTGAGTGAGTTACATGAAGCAAAGTTGAGAAAGACTGAGGAAACTAACAGTAGGCATGCCCATCGGGATGGGCCCAAAAGACTACAATCCCCACGCCGGTGGGTCTCAGATTTTTAACAAGAGCCATGCCCACGGGCCCAAGTTCATAAACCCTAGCACCGCCACGTAAGTGGGTCCTAAAACTCAACAGACTGATGCGGCAGTTATGTAGCCTCTTCCCAAGACCAATACCCCACTATTTCATTACAATTCTAACCACCACCCACTACCACCACTTTTACTCCCCACTACTTCCATAACTCCATTTATTCCCCCACCTCTTCACTCCACCAATAGAATTCATTCTACCACCTCTATATATTACCACATCTCCTACCATAATTCTCACACAAAGAGAAATGGGCATTCCTAGAGGTTACTTGAGAGCTAGAGAGAGTAAAATTGAAAAGTTTGGGGGAGAGCTAAGGCAACACAAGCAAGAGAGGAAACATAGCTTCACAACCAACATCGAAACGCCAAAGGTGAGAGAGTTCAAGGCCATCACAACCAACCCGAACCTTCGATCGCCAGAAATTCATGAGTGTCGTCCCCGCTGACTGGTATGAATACATGCTCGCCAAAGCCCTTACACCGGAGCGGGGATTGGCTCCGGATCCTAGCGATGGGGAGATGATGCCTCAAATTTATGAAAAGGGGCGGACAAAATTCACCGAAGAGCCGGAACCAGCTATGGTCAACATTGTCAAGGAATTCTATGCAAACGCCGAGGACAAAGCTCCATTCAATGCGTTTGTAAGGTGTCGTTTGGTTCCATTCAGTGCCGATGCAATCAACACCTACTATCAACTGTGGGTACCACGCCACTGTCAATATGCTCATCCATAAGATTTTGATCCGGACTATGATGCCATAATCACGGAGATGACAAAGCCGAGAACATCTTGGATCAAAGGTCGGATGGGAGGCACGGTGGTCCACAGCAAGGACCTCAGCCGGTATGGAAAAATTCGGTACGCATTCCTATGCACTAAACTGTATCCGTCCCAACACACCTCAAACGTGACCAAAGAGAAGCCGTTATTGCTATACGCAATTGTGCAAGATTTAATAATCAATGTCGGGGCCATATGTTTCTCCATCCGCCGGTGTTTACGTGGCAATTTTTTAGGTGGCTTGCCACACCCCACACTCATATGTGGGTTATGCCGTCAAACAGGGGTGAGATGGTCCGACGATGAGCCCACACAAATGCCGCTTACTTTGCTTGATTCCAGAATGATAGCGCGGTATTCTGTATGGGCAGGAGGCGATTCACATCCGTGTGGACTGGGCTTTATTTTTCCGTCGGCTTCGGAAGATGAAGTTGATTCTACAGAGACGTCGGAGGACGAGGATGAAGCTATGAGAGACCAAGGGGCCGAGCAGGTACCACAGACCGAGGCAGTATCCAGTCCTCAGTTCTTTATTTCTGAAATCAAATGAATGCGCACAACAAGGCAGCATGTCGGGAAATGCGGCGACTCGCATTAAGGCGAGATCATATGTTTGATGCTATGAACGCATCTTTCGCCTATCTCAACACAACCCTTCAGAGTTTCAACCCGATGGCTCAATTTCCATATCAACAGCCCGTGCCAATGCCAAGGTTTCCACCAAGTGATTCAGACGAAGAAGATCAACAACCACCTCCTCAGACTTAAGCGATAGTAGGGAAGTCTTCATTTACTTAAATTTGATTATACATCCAATGAGGACATTGTATTACTTAAGTTTGGGGGATTTAAATTCATGCTTGCATACATATGTAGTATGTAGATTTGCATTTTGTCATCTTAATTTCAGTATTGCATAGTAATTTAGGAAGAATTGCATGATAGCTTAGGTGCATACATAGTAGCTTAGGTTAATTTTTTCATTGAATTGTTTTTAGTTTTGTAAAAATAATTAAATTAAATTCAGTTAAATATTGTGTTTGCATAAGTCCAGCAGTGTGGTAGTTCATGTTATTTGTGGGCCAATGATGAGATTTATAATAAGATAACTAATATAACATTGATTACTAGAACTATGATGCAATTTCTGTTGTGAATTGAATCTTGAGCTCGTTTAAAATTGGTATAAAAAGGATAGCATGATTAATAACATCCTTGTTGACTGGTCAGTTCAAATTGATACATAAATAGTCTCTAAAGGATAATGCTGGAGTAGATGAGAAAACGACAAGAATAGACAGTAAAGGAAAAAATTAGGCAAGAACCTAAGTTTGGGGGATTACATGTGGGGTATATAAGCTTTATCTATAAAAAAAGAAAAAAAAAGAAAGTATATATCATGACTAGTCTTGTTTCGGGGCCTTTGTTACTTGAGCAAGTATGTCCGAGGGGATTGTCTTTACACCTAGCGGCCTAAGGTCTTTTATGGTCTGGGAGTTGTTGGTTGAAAGCTCGCTAAGGGGTAGCACTGTCAGCCTAATGGGATGAGACATTGCACAGTCATATATATATATATATATTTAAAAAAAGGGGGGGAATGATGAATAAAACGGGAAAAGAGCAAAAAGCCCCCGTATAAAAAAAAGAAAAAAAGGAGAATATATATATATATATATATATATATATATATATATATATATATATAAAGTATAAGTACCCTATGTGAACCCTTGGGATTAGTAATTGTTTAGTTTTAGTTGGAATTGTCTATTTTTGGAATTTTTAAGTTTGCATTGTATGATTCCGTCTAAGAAATTGGTTATGTATTGAATTTGAGTCTGTAGCAGTTATCATGGATGTTGATCACACACGTACACTATACCAGTGATGATGGCTTGAGATTTGAGGATTAAGGCGGAATTGTAGATTGGTTTTGGTGATTGATATTGTATAGTTGCTTGTTTTCGCTGAGGCCGGTGGGATAATTTTGATTCTACAATACTGGTGTATTCGAAAGTTATAAATTAGATTATATTCAGTTCATCTCGTTGCATTGCATAGCATGTAGTTGTTTTGTGCTCGAGGACTAGCACGGTTTAAGTTTGGGGGATTTTGATAAGTGGTTTTATATACACGAATCGGTGTCCATTTCATGCTTATTTGTTGCTAATTTCCTATGTTCATGTTCATTTTTATTTATTTTATGTTCTTTTATGTGTAGGATGGTTGTTGAGGCATTTAAAGTATATTTGGAGTCAATTGGGATGATTTGGAGTCAAATGGTGCAAATTTGGAAGAAACCATGAAGTATAGCAAATGATTTGGCAGAACACACCCTTCAGGGAGGGCTCTGTTGTTATGTATATACCGCTGTATGGGGTCTTCACTGAGAATTAGCGAGAAGGGTAACTTGGCAAATGTAAGGCCTATTTAATACATACACCCGTCACGTAAAATGGGGTGTCAATCTCTTGACCGACTGTTGAGGTTGAAACTCTTATTTGACATGGTTTCTAGCATATTGGATTGTACATGGACTCTACTTGATGGAGAATTTCGGTTGGGACTTGTGTTAGGCCTCTATTACTCAATTAACAACGAATTCAAGAATACACAAGGCATATTACGAAGATTAATCTCAGTTTTTCTAAGCAAGCGTTGGAGGAGTATTTCGAAGGGATTTTCGAGACGATTGCAATTCGAGGCTACGTGAAGGGTGTCTTCCAATATTCTTCTTCTTAGGCTATGAATTGTAATTGAAAGAATGTTTTCTATGATTTATTCGGTGTTTATTTCATTTATGATGAACTAATTCACTCTTTAGGCTTATGATGGATCTTTGAGTGAATCGATGATTTTGTAAACCTTGATTTCCAGTTCAATAAGTTATTGTCCAGTTTATCTATATTAATTTGAGCTTGAATTTATGAATTGCATGATCAACAATTCTTTGTGGATTTGTATGGAATCGAGAAAGGATATTCAAATCTAGACTTAGTTAATATAGCACGTGTTCATGAACTTTGTGAATAGCAGAATCTTGATGAATGTTAAGGTAGAGATATGCTTGACATCGCATGTAATCGGATAGAGAACTTAAACTTAAACCTTCTTTAATTGTAATTCACATAGAGATATAGTGAGTTAGTTGATTAAGGTGTTTAACTTGTTTCTATCTTAATTGTGGATTTAAGTTAATATGGTATTAGTGCATCGAGAGGTGGTTAATACTACATTCGTGTTCTTGATTAATAAACTAGGATAGTGAATTGAATTGGAACAAAGGTGTTAAAATCAGAGTGAAGCTTAGGGTGAAATTATATGTCTAATTTTCCATTAATTTTTTGAAATTCCAGATTTTGATATTTGTGATTGTTTTATGGTAGGTTGTTTATTATTTGATCTAGTTTCTTTAATTATAACTATTGAGTTAAATAGTTTAATAAAATTTGGATTAATAGGAAATTAGTACTTGTAAGTTGAGTTTATTACTAGTTGATCTCTGTGGGAACGATACTCTACTCATCACTTTATTACTTGTTGACCACGTATACTTGCGTGTTGTGCATAATTATATTTTACCCAACAAGGTCAGCCTTCTTAATTAACCTTCTCTTCGATCTTCTCGGCTCTGTATTTGTGAATTTTTTTAGCATGCTGTTCATCCTCAGCAATATTTACTTGTTCATGCTGAGTCGTAGTCTCAATGTCTGCTTCACTTTGACTAGTAACCCTTGACTCTATGATCGGCATCCTCGATTCTTCCACAATCGTGGTCAAGGATACTTTAGACAGACTCCTGTTGTGTTTTCCCTTCCTAAGCAGCTGAGAGATGGTGGATCTATCTTCATCTTCTTCTTCAGTCTGCTTCTTCTTCTTCTTCTTCTTGAGCTGTACTCCAGGTTGAGAAATCTCTTTTTCAATAAATTATCCAGAGAGTTCAAGATCGAATCCTTGAGGAATTTCAGTTGTTGATCCCTAAGGCTCTTCTGTCATCTGAATAGTTTGAAGCTTCATTTTTTCCTTGTTTCTCCTTACCAGAGTAGAGGACTCTTGGTCTACTTCTTCTTCAACTTCTCTCACAACAGACAGGTTTCCTTGTAGAAATGGTTTCATGACCTCCCCAGTCCTTTCACTAGACTCGGAATGATAATTCTTAACATTTTTAGATGGATTCCTTTTTTAGTTTACGAAGAGCTGCTGAGTCATTTTCTTGTTGGCATTTAGAGCTTCACCTTCATGATCTTCAATATTTTCTCCCAAAGCTGCTTGGAGAATGATGCTAATAAATATTCCATAGAACATTTTATTTGAGCTCTTCGCTTTCTTAGAGCTGAGAATCCACTTTCTAATCCACTCCAGGAGGAGAGCTCCATAGTTCAGCTGAGACTTGAAGCATATTGTTGTCGTTATTTTTAGTTGCACTTCATTAACAGAATCGTGACCAGAGTTCTTGTAGCAGATGCATTTCCCAATAATGTCTGTCAGAAACTCATATTTTTGAGGAAACTCCTTCTTGTATCCCTTCAGATTGTGGTTCTTTTTGTGATGCATCTTCTTCAGTCCCTCGTTGAAGTCAATGAAGCTTAACGAAGTAAGGCCTTTAGATTTAAAACCTCAGACCTGATTTATGTTAGTGGCTTCCAGTCGAATCGATAGTCCTTTAACCTTTATGGTGAGGATGTCATCTTTTTAGACTCTATTAGTGTAGAACTCCTTCACTAATTTGGGATAGATCCTCGTGCTGGTTCCTAGAGCTTCTTATAGTCATGCTTTCTTTAGAAGAAAGAGGATTCTGTGATATTTTGGCTTGGCATCCTTGAATTCTTTAAAGCATAGCTGGTGTTCAGGAATCACAATTGAAGATGCCATTGATTTCTTCGATTTTCCTGAAACAATCGAGATTAACTGAGTGCTCTATAACTCAAATCTAGGGTTTTAGAGAGAAAAAGAGAGAAATGATTTTTTTAAAATTCAAAGGTGAACTGTTAAAAGACATTTTCAAAATGAATTTGTAACTTCCCTCCTCACGATCTGTAGAGTGGGACACGTGTCGAGTTCTGCAGGGCACCACAATTTTAAGTGATGTAGAAAGTACTGATCTGCCCTAGCTCCCCCTAAGCTAGTGGATCCTTTAGGATGACTATGATCATTGAGGTTTCTCTACAATTGTTGAGTACATTGCTAAACCTGCTCCACGATCATTGTCTCTTCGGGTTCTTGTGATGCACTCTGAATTAGCATCCCTTCTGGGTTAAGGTAGCTCAGGAAGGGCCAACATCTTAGTCTAAAACTAAGGGTCAGGTTTGTCCCTGAGGCACTCATCAGAAGGGCTGCTTAGTCTTGATAAAAATATTGTCATCACAGTGGGCTTTCTCTGCCATGTCGACACTGCTCCATGATCGTGGTTTCTCTTAGCCATCTCTACGATTTTAACATAGCCTTTTTATCTGCATGGTAAGCACCAACTAGAGCATAGAGTTTATGGTTGTAGATTTAGCATACCTAACTCACTTATCAATTTATTAAATCTGGATTCATCTAAGGGTTTTGTAAAGACATCAGTAAGTTGATTTTTAGTAGGGATGTATTGTAAAGATATAGTTCTATTTTGTATATAATCCCTAATAAAAAGATATCTTATTTCTATATGCTTAGTCCTAGAATGCATGAGAGGATTATGTGACGCTCCCAAAATAGGTCCACACGACCCATTCTGAGTCGCCAAATATCACACTATAAAAATCAAATACAAACTTCATTTATACAACTGTTGAACTGTCGTATAGAATACGACCACAGTTAACTATGAGTTTTAATACAAATGTATGTAACTCTCATGGTGCCTCGACCACAACCTTACAATGATACTTTACATAAAAGTATAGTCAAAAACTGTTTTAGAAATTAAAATCTTTGGGAAGTGCTCAAGGAAACCTTCGTACATGGGAGGCCATGCGTCTAGGTTATGATAGATATCATATGTCCACAAAATTATTCTTGGTTGACCCAATAGATCCCAAAGAAAAAAGAGAAGATTACTATCATCTTCTTTCGAATGGTGTGTCTTCTCTTGACATATAACTATCTCCATTGTCTCCAAGTGAAAATTATATTTCAAATAAACTCCAAGACCATATAGGTAGTGCTCGTAGATATACTCAGCAAGTGGATGTGCACAACCTTGTCTTATGATAACACGAGGTTGTATGTCATTAGGAATCTTGTATGATAGTGGCAAAACACCCTTCCAAAGTTGGGTTTACCTCACCCTATTCGGTTCACCAAAATTAAATATCAAATGACGTATACAATACGACACACTTATCTAAAGTCATCAATAAAATTATTTTCATACTATTTAGGGAGAACCTCAACAGCTATAGACCATCCTTTTATTCCATCGTTATTATCCACAATCTTGGCCTACACTCTTATTACCTGAAAGGAATTATGAAGCAAAAGGGTGAGCACAACTAGCTTAGTAAAGAATATCATGACTAAAGATAATTAAATTATCAATAGCCCTCATCAGTAATAAATTAGAGATTTAGAACATATGGTAGATGATAAAACTTTTCAACCATAGTTGTAGCGGAACGAGCAATCCATTAGAAGAGTCAAATAGACCATCAGATCTATTATCTTCTCTATGTTAAAAGTCCACCGATAATGTTTGATCCCTGTAACATCAATCAACAATTCATGTCCACAATCATATGAATAACTCATAATCATAATTATGATGCTAAATTCCTCTTCGCACCCAGGACGAAGATAATTTTAATCACCTATCTTCACCTAAAACATCAAAAATCATGGTTATACCAAATCACAATTTCTGCTCATAATCATACTAATAAATTCATCTTTGCACTACAGGCCAAATACATACAACTGTATTTTAGAAGAGTCAAGTAGAGCACGATATCTACTATCTTTTACGAATTAAAAGTTTATTATCAATATTTTATCGCTGAGACTCGGCTTAATAAATAATCCACATCATTAAATCACCCCTGCACTACGGTCAATGATATTCGTTATTATCACATCCATGAATTAATATTTCATTGCTGAGACTCAGCTCAATAATTAATCCATATCATCGAATCATCCCCGCACTATAGGCTAAGGATATTCGTTAATATCACGACCACGAATTATCTATGCACTACGGCCAAAGATAATCGTGTTTTCATCAACGGTCCTGTTCATGTCATAAAACAATTCATCTTTGCACCCTTGGACGAAGAGAATCCATAGCCATAATCATACCAAAAATTGTTCATCAATGCACTACGGGCTAATGAGGACTTTTACCACATCATTTGTAACATTACGGTCATGATTATACCGAATAATCCCTGGTCATAATCATACCAAGTCCATCTATGCACTACAGGCCACATATGACTTTCATTATAATATAAGCATGAGAATAATGACAATGATATAAAGAAACAATCAAATGAGATAAATGATAAATATTAAACATTTATAATACAATTTATCCAGCGTTCAATAATAACCAAATGTTATTAATCACTTAATAATCTCATAATCTAATATCATTAATATTATAACAATATTTTAATCATTTCTTAAACTTATAAACAATTTATTTCAATTGTTTACACTTTATCAAATAATGCATTTAATCATTCAAAAATGTCATACTCATAAGATTTCATCATCAATGATCAAATCCCTCATCAAAAATCTGCATATACTCTATATAGGATTCCCAAGCCATAAAATACTATTTTCCAATTTTATTACTTCACATAACATATTTATTTCATTTACTCATATTTAGTTCATTTTCATGAAAAATACCAAATCAGTCCCAAAAATATTTCTTTTCTGGGATTTAGCAGAATATAGTCCCATAATGAACATATATTTTTCTCAGAATTTTTAAAATTCATTTACTATTTTTTATATGGCTAAAACTGCCGAATATTTAGACATTTATCATAAATTATACTTTTGTCCAAAAATTTCAAAATTTACAAGATATACTCCTGTTATATACATGTACTCCCAATAAAAATTTCACCAATTTTGGAGCTAACCACGAGGAGTTATAAGGGTTTACTTTTAAAAAAGTCTTTTCCCATAAAATTCATAACTCCTAATTTATACATCCAAAAATCGCCATTTTTGGACACAATATAGAAAACTCATCAAATTATCATTTCAAATTTTTCCAAAATTTTTTAGGGTAAAAATAATTACAAAACTGCCCCTGGAAGAAACCCCTTTTGAATGAAAATACTATTCATATGAATACGAAGGATCATTCACCATGCATGCGGTAATCCACATAGACAGGTTATTACAATATAATAATAAAGAATGGAATAACAGAAGAATTCACCATGCATGCGATAGACCGCACAGATAGGTTATTCCCAACAGAATAATAAAGAATGGAATAACAACGGAATTCACCATGCATGCGATAAATCGCACAGACAGGTTATTCCAACAGAATTTTAAAGAATGGAACCAGGTCATGCGTAAACGCACAGACAGGATATTTCGACAGAATAATAAAGAATAGAATAACAGAAGAATTTCACCATGTATACGGTAGTCCACGTATACAGGTTATTCCAACAGAATAATAAGGAATGGAATAACAATAGTTCTCTTCATGATTACAAAAAGAAATAATACCCTTTACGAGTACAAAAAATAATATCCCTTACCTTAGGAAAAAATTGGATATAGGAGTAGTGAAGCAGCTGAATACTTTTCTTCTTTCTCTCTATAGTTTCTCTCTCTAGAGTCTCAGTGAATTCGTAAGAAATAATGAAGGAATGAGCTTCTATTTATAGGAGAATGGACTGAATAGTAACTAATTCATAAACGGTCCAGATTGATTTACTTTTAAAGCAGACGGTCCATATTCAATTACTATAAGATTAATAAAATATTCTAATAAAACAAAATCTTTTAAATAAAATATAATATATTCTATTTATAATCTAATAAAACGAATAACTTTATAAAAGTATTACATTTTTATATAAAAGATTTTAATATACAAACACTATGCATAATAGAATATTATATATTCTATTTATAGTCTAATAAAATGAATAACTTTATAAAAGTATTATGTTTTATATAAAAAATTTTACTATGCAAATACTATCAGAGCAATTATGCAAACAACACTATGCATAATAGAATATTATATATTCTATTTATTGTCTAATAAAATGAATAACTTTATAAAAGTATTACATTTTATATAAAAAAATTTACTATACAAATACTATGTAGGCATTATGCAAACACTATGCATAATAGAATATTATATATTCTATTTATAGTCTAATAAAACGAATAACTTTATAAAAGTATTCTGTTTTATATAAAAAGTTTTCTGTTTTATTACATTTATAATAATAATAAAACAAAACTTATCACCTTTATTATAATTCACAATATTAATCGACTGTGTCGTTCCCGGAAAGAGGGGCTTTTCAATAAGGATTTCTCGTGATTATTAGCGCAATTAGGTGACCAAACCTCTCCTTGGCAGAACTTCTAGACATCATTAATATTGCAAATAATAATATTAATAACTTTGTTATCTCAATTATTGATTTAATAATATATAAAATATCGACAATAATTGAATCAAATAACGTGAGATACTATGCAACAATTACTGTAAGACCCCGAATTTTATGAAATAAAAGTATTTAATTTTTCTTATAATTATTATTCAGTAAATGGTTAAATTGATAAAAAGTTAAAGTTAAGGGGGACATATGAAAATTTTCAAAATAAGCAAGTGGCTATAAAATACTTATTGTTGTCGGAGAATATTCATTTGGTCGTGAAATATTCTTTTTGTTGGGAATATCCGTACAACGGCACATTCATTTGTGGACCCCATAACAGAATAACTGTCGGATGAAGAAAACGACAAGTTTGAGTTTTTATAAATAATTGGCGTTGTTATTATCAATTAATAATCGTTAGAATACACGGTGGTTAAAATACGATGTCTGGCGTGGTTGCACAATAGAACACGGTATTGTACAATATTTTTGAATTATTGATTCTTACGTAAGAAGGCACTACCCAATAATTGTTACAGTAATTACTGTTCAATATTTTATTTTATTGATTCAATAATTGCTGCGTTGATAGTTTATATTATTGTTGTTTCAATAATTGTCATTGCACAGTATTCCCCTTATCAGATCAATAATTTATATTATTTGGATAATATTATTAGATAATATTATTGGCAATGTCTAAAAAGTTCTGTCAAGGAGAGGTTTGTTCACCTAATTGCGCGCCAGTAAGGAGAAATCCTTATTGGAAAGCCCCCTCTTTCCTGGGAACTACCTGGTTGTCATTATTGTGATTCTGTAATATTATTTATGAATAATTAATTATTGATAAGGAAATATTTATTTGATGCGGATATAAATAATGGATTTATTTATGTGGTTATAAATGAAGGAATTAATGTTGAGGTATTTTATCAGTATTTTGTCGGATTGGAGTTATTAAAAACTCAAATCGGTGTTCTTAAAGCTTTATTGCGTGAGTTGTAATTTTAATCCGACCGTTGGATCGTTGTGATTTTTGGATATGTTATACATATATGAGTTGAGTATATGTCCACAAATTTTGAACCGTTTAAAATTAACGCATGATTTGTTATGAATTTTAAAAGGTGTTGAAACGGTGATGAAAATCGTCCATTTGTGGATTTCAGATATTTTCTGTTTGGAATTTGGAAAAAACTCAAAGAAAAAAAGTTGTAGAGAATTCGATTTCATGCGGAATGGACATAAAATTCGTATTTTTCTGATATACGGGCTATTTTCTATGAATTGTTGAAGTTTCGGATAATAAAATAATTTTTATTAAAAATGGGGTGGGACCCACTTTTGTTTTACAACATATGGGCTGCCAAAAACTCTTCCAAAATGACTGCTCAACTTTCAAATTGAGTGGGCGTAGAAAGAAGGATGAATTAATATTATTATTTTATTAATTTAGTCTCCTTTGGCGTTCTAGCAATTTCCTATAAATAGGTGCTTATGTTAGAATTGAAAATCACACCAGAAACATAAGTTTTCTCTCTCTATATTATCAAGCGCATTTTTGTGAGTATTTAGATACTTTGAGAGTTGCTTTTCAGTACAAGTTTCTTTCGACTTTTCATCCGATGTTCCAGTCAGAAGTACTGCTCTTTTGAGGTAAGGAATTTTAAGGATTATTATGTTTATCATGTTTTGTAATTTTTCTGACCTTCAAAAATTCTGAAAAAATTGGAAATGATAATTTGATGAGTTTCCTTGATTGTGTCCAAAAATGGTGATTTTTAGATTTATAGATTAGGAGTTATGGATTTTATGAGAAAAAACTATTTTAAAAGTAAACCCTTATAACTCCTTGTGGTTAACTCCAAAATTGGTGAAATTTTTATTGGGAGTACATCTATATAACATCAGTATATTCTGTAAATTTCGGAATTTTTGGATAAAAGTACAATTTATGACAAATGTCTAAATATTCGGCAGTTTTGGCCATGTGAAAAATAGTAAATGAATTTTAAAAATTCCGAGAAAAATATATGTTCAATATGGGACTATATTATGCTAAATCCCAAAAAATAAATAAATTGGTGATGGTGATAAAATCTTATGAGTTTGGCATTTTAGTATGATTAAATGCATTAATTAGTAAAGTGTAAACAATTAAAATAAATTGTTTATAAGTTTAAGAAATTATTAAAATATTGTGATAGTATTAATAATATTAGATTATGAGATTATTAAGTGATTTATAACATTTGGATTAAGATGTTATAAAATCATTGATTTATGAATCTTACTCTTGAAATTAAATGCAGTTGTTGATCGTATTGTTTTTATTATCATATATAACATTTTTATAATCCCAGTGATGAAATTTCTCTTTAACTTAAGTGTAAAGATGGGTAGATTATTGGTATGATCGTGACTATGGGTTCTCTTTGGCCAGTAGTGCAAAGATGAATTGTTGACTGATATGATCATGACCATTGAATTTACAATTGAATATTTTTAGCTTAAGTGCAAAGGTGAATTGATCAACATGGTTATAATTATTGTTTATATAAATTCTGAAATGATT
The DNA here is from genome assembly GCA_020205605.1 of Panax ginseng. NCBI lineage: Eukaryota > Viridiplantae > Streptophyta > Magnoliopsida > Apiales > Araliaceae > Panax > Panax ginseng. The sequence goes on from CM035133.1 coordinate 49,059,863, forward strand.
ATATATTTCTTTGAGATATGAATATCTTTGGCCTGTAGTGCAAAGATGAATCGTTGATGAACATCTTTGGCCCGTAGTGCAAAGATGACCTGTTGTTGAATATCTTTGGCCCGTAGTGCAAAGATGAACTGTTGTTGAATATCTTTGGCATGTAGTGCAAAGATGAACTGTTAATGAATATCTTTGGCACGTAGTGCAAAGATGAACTTATTAGTATGATTATGAACAGGAACTATGATTTGGTATAACCATGATCTTTGATGTTTCAGTAAAGACATGTGAGGTAAAAAATATTTTCGTCTTAGATGAGAGAGAAAATTAGAACTACAATTATGATTATGAGTTATTCACATGACCGTGAGCAGGATACATTGATTAATGTTACGAGGTTAAAGCATTGTTGGTGGACTTTTAACATGAGAAGATAATAGGCTTTATGGTCTATTTGACTCTTCTGATGGATTGCTCGTTCCGCTGCAACTATGGTTAAAATTTTTTATCATCTACCATATGTTCTAAATCTCTGATTTATTACTAATGAAGGCTATTGATAATTTAATTATCTTTAGTTATGATATTCTTTACTAGGCTAGTTGTGCTCACCCCTTTTTGCTTCACAATTCCTTTCAGGTAATAAAAGTGTAAATTTGGGTCGGTGCGAGGGATAATGAGGGGAATAGTGTGGTGGTCCGAGACTATCAAAGTTTCTCAACACATTATAAAACGGCATGACATACAATATATAATTGTATTGAGGACCTAAGATGTGTGTGTCGAATATTATACGTCACTTAATAATTGATTTTGGTAAAAAACAATAGGGTGAGGTGAACCCAACTTTGGAAGGGTGTTTTGCCACTATCATACAAGATGTCTAATGACATACAATCTCGTGATATCATAAGAAAGGGTTGTGCACATCCACTTGCTTAGTATATCTACGAGCACTACCTATATGATCTTGGAGTTGGGTTGAAACATAATGTTCAATCGCAGACGGTGGAGATAGTTATATGTCAAGAGAAGACTCACCATTGGAAGGAATATGATAGTAATCTTCTCGTTTTTCTTTGGGGTCTATTGGATTAACCAAGGATAATTCTCTGGACATATGATATCTATCATAACTTAGATTCATGGCCTCCTATGTACGAAGGTTTCCTTAAGCACTTCCCTAAGATTTTAATTTCTAAAACAGTTCTAGATTGTACCATTATGTAAGGTGTCACTGTGAGGTGCTGTCCATAGTTGGGACATGAGTCACAGTTGGTATTAAAACTCACAGTATATGTGTTGTTGTATTTTGCACAACAATTGTAGTAATAAAGTTGTAGTTGTTTTCTGTACCATGTATTTGGCAACTCAGAATGGGTTGGATGGATTGGACCTATTTTGGGGGAGTCACAATTACTGTGGCAATAATTAAACAAAACTGAGTGACTTCTCACGTAAGCATCAATAATCAATACCGTGTGCTACTATGCAACCACGCGTATTACTATACTTTTACTACCGAGTAGTTCAACAGTTTTAACAGTAAAACTTCCGCCGTTATTTTCATAAAAATATTTTTGTCGTTTTCTCAATCCGACAATAATTTCGTTGTGGGGTCCACCAATGATTGTACCGTCGTACGAATATTTCCCGACAAAAAGAATATTCCTCGACCAATCGAATATTATACAACAACTTGCATACTTTTCAAAATTTATAAATATTACCCACAACTATAACATTATCTCAAATCCACACCGTAATTTTGAATTTTTTTTTTGTTGAGAAAATGAAATCTTTATTCATAAAATTTGGGGTCTCACAGATTATGTGTAATTGTTATGGCACTTGTGTTATCATAGTGAACAGGTATAGACTTGAAGTCAAACCCATAGTCTGTTAGCTAGTTCTTCATCCATAAGATTTGAGAACAGTAGCTGTCTGTAGCAATGTATTCAGCTTCTGATGTTGACGTTGATACTGAATTTTGCTTCTTGCTAAACCAGGACACAAGTCTATTTTCTAGCAGTTGACAAGTGCCACTGGTACTTTTTCTATCGATTTTGCAGCCTGCAAAATAAGCATCTGAATATCCTGTTAGTTTAAATGAGGACTCCTTGGGATACGAAAGTCCCAAGTGAGGTTTGCCTTTGAGATACCTGAAAATTCTCTTTATAGCAGTTAAATTTGATTCCTTAGGATTAGCTTAAAATCTAGCACATATACATGTTGCAAACATTATGTCTGGTTTATTGGTAGTTAGATACAGAAGAGAGCCTATCATACCTCTGTATTGAGTAATGTCAATACATTTACCTTTCTCATCTTTGTCAAGCTTAGTTGCTGGAGCAATTGGTGTTTTCATGGGAGAGGCTGATTCCATGCCATACTTCTTAAGTAAGTCTTTAATGTACTTGGCTTGTTTAATGAAGATACCTTCATTAGTATGCTTCACTTGCAGTCCAAGGAAGAAATTTAGCTCACCCATCATGCTCATTTCGAGCTTGCCTTGCATAAGCTTGGAAAATCTCTTGTACATATTTTCATCAATAGAACCAAAGATAATATCATCTACATATATTTGAACTAGTAAAACTTTATTTTTGTGCTTCCTAAGAAATAATTTGGTATCTACTCTACCTCTAGTGAAACCATTTTCAATAAAAAAAAGTTAGTTAGTGTTTCATACCATGCTCTAGGTGCTTGTTTAAGTCCATATAAGGATTTGTCTAATCTATAGACATAATTAGAGAGAGTTGGATTGATGAAACCTGGAGGTTGCTCCACATATACTTCTTCTTGAAGTTCACCATTCAGAAATACACTCTTGACATCTATCTGGAAAACTTTGAACTTCATGTGGGCAGCAAAGGCAAGGAATATCCTGATAGCTTCCAGTCTGGCAACAGGTGCAAAGGTCTCGTCATAGTCGATGACTTCTTCTTGGGAATAACCTTTGGCCACTAGTCTTGCCTTGTTCCTTGTGATTACCCCATCTTCATTCTTTTTTTTTCTAAAGACCCATTTGGTGCCAATAACTGGGTGACTTCTTGGTCTAGGAACTAATCTCCAGACTTTGTTTCTTTGAAACTGATTCAGCTCCTCTTACATGGCTTTTATCCAACTCGAATCTTCCATAGCATCTTCTATCTTCTTGGTTTCCGTTTAGGACAGAAAGCTCAGATAGAAACACTCATTTTGGGTAGTAGATCTCGTCTTGACTCTTGCATTTGGATCTCCAATGATCAGGTCTTGAGTGTGATCTCTTTCCCATCTATTCCCTATTGGAACATCTATTCTCGTGCCTTCTTGTCTGAGTTCTTCAAGATCAACTCCTGTCTCTTATTGCAGAGGTTCGTCGTCTGGTGTAGTTCTCTCTACGATCTCTTCTTCAGGCTCAACGATTTCATCTTCTAGGGCTGCGATCGTGGTGTTGGACCTCATTCGTAGTGTCTGAGTCATCGATCGAAGTGCCTTGTGGTACAGACTTGTCTGAGTCTGTTTCATCAAAGATGATGTGAATCGAGACTTCAACACTTAGCATCTTCTTGTTGAACACTCTATAGGCCTTGATGTTTGTGGCATATCCAAGAAAGATTTCTTCGTCTAACTTGGGTTGAAACTTAGTCAAATATTGTTTTCCATTGTAGAGAATGTAGTATGCACAGCCGAACACATGAAAATAACTAAAATTTGGCTTTCTTCCTTTCCACAACTCATAGGGGGTCTTCTTTAGTGTAGAGTGAACAAGAGACCTATTCTGAGTGTAGCACACAGTGTTTATAGCTTCTGCCCAGAAGTATTCAAGCAGATGAGTTGCTGCTAGTAGATTCCTTCCTGCTTCAATCAACGTTCTGTTCTTCCTTTTAGCTACTCTATTTTGCTGTGGAGTTCATGGAGCTGAGAAGTTATAACTGATGCCATTGTCTGCGTAAAATTGATTCATCTCAGAGAAGTCAAACTCTCTTCCATGATCACTCCTTATAGCCTTGATCTTCTCTCCTTTTTCGTTCATCACCATTTTGAACATCTTGATGAGTTGGGAGCTTATTTCATCTTTAGAATTTAGAAAGAACACCCATATGAATCTGGTGTATTCATCCACCATAACCAATGAATATCTCTTCCCTCCAAGGCTTACAATTGGAATTGGTCCAAAAATATCCATGTGAAGTAACTATAGGGGCTTATCAATTGAGTTGACTGCTTTGCCTGTGAATGAGCTCCTAGTTTGCTTCCAAGCTGACAGGCATTGCATGGCCTTTCTTTGACGAAGTTCAGCTTGGGTAAACCTGCTACTAGATCTTTGGAAGCCAGTTTTGACATACTCTTAAAGTTGAGATGAGATAACCTTTTATGTCATAGCCAGCTCATTTCTTCAGAGGCTTTAGTAAGAAAGCATACTATCTCATCAGAACTCAGTTGAGCAAGATTAATAGTGTAGACGTTCCCTTTTCTTGTTCTGGTCAGCTTTATAGAAGAGGTCTTCAGATCTCTGACTTGACACTGATTGTTAAGGAAGGTGACTTGATGATCCTTATCGCAGAGTTGGCTGATGCTCAGAAGATTGTGCTTTAGTCCTTCCACATAGGCTACTTTGTTGAAAGACACTGCATCAATCCCAGCCGAGCGATATCCTATTGTCTTTCAAGAGTCGTTATCTCCAAAGATGACTGTTGGAACCTCCTTCTCAGTGAAGTTAGACAAGAGGGCTTTGTTCCTGGTCATGTGCCTTGAGAATCCACTGTCCAGATACCAAGTTATGATCGTGGAGCTCTGTTCCTGCAGTAAGGTTAAACTTTCATTTTGGTACCCAGACTTGCATGGGTCCTACCTTGTTAGTACCCTTGGGACCCAAATCTGCTTGACTTTGGGTTTATTATGCAGGGGATTATAGTAACATTCTGCAGTATTATGACCATATTTATCACATACAAAGCATCTAGCATGATGCATGCTTGTGTGTGTATGTGTATTCTTTCTTCATTTGGAATTATGTGGATTCTTGGTGGTCTTTCCCTTACATTGATTCTTCTTTTTCCATGCACCCTTATGATTCATGATTTTTGATGAGTAAAACTCAACTCTACTATTCCTTCCTGGTTGGTTGGTGAAGTTAGTTTTACTTGATTCCACGATCCTTCGAGGTTGGAGAATAGTGACTAAGTTACTCTTCTCTTTTCTGAACCCTAGGCCAATATGGGATCTGTTATGTCTTAGAACATAACTTGGATCAGAAGAGCAGGGATGCACTGGTTCTTCCTTCTGTGAGGATTTCAGAAATGTATTACTTCTATTGAAAATTGAAGCACTACTAATGTTAGTTTCCTTTAGCTTTTCCACATATGGTACTGAGGTAGATTCCCCAAAACTTAAACCTGTTCTGTTAGATGCACTTCTCTGATTGGAGATCAGAGAGTCCATGGATGAAGATGATGTATTCCACATTAAGATTATCTTTTCTAGTTCCTCAATCTTATACGTTAGATTTGACTTTCTTTGTGTGTTAAGTTCATTGGTCTGTCTTAAGAGTTTATTCTCAGCCTCAAATTTAGAGAGAGAGGTGGTACTTAGTAGAGCTATCTCCAGTTCTACTTGAACTTTCTCTTTCTCTTTTTGAAGAAGAGAATAATCTTTAGACATAACTCTGAACCACTTCATGTATTGATGCAAATCAGATGTTATGCCATGTAGTGAAGTTCTTAAATCATCAATGTCTATATCAGGAGAGTTAAAGTCGAATACCTCATTGATACTTACTTTATAATGGTCAGTGCTTTTCTTGTCCTTTGCATTTTTGGCTATTAGACATATATTTCCTACTTGAGGCTCTTCATCATCTCCAGACTCAGGAGTTATGTCGTTGTTTGAGTCACTCCACGATCCTCTGGCCACAAGACCTTTGTCTTTCTTCTGGAGCTTTTTCTAGCCTTTAAACTCCTTCTTTGGATTTGTTTTCCTCTTTAGCTCTTCTCTAAGAGGTTTGTTGCAGTTTGCAATGAAATGGTTAGGCTTCTTGCAGTTGTAGCATAAGTCGTTGATCTGCTCCTGGCTGTTGTTGTTGTTGAATCTCTTGGGTCTGCTGCTTCTGCCTTTCCGCATGAACCTTTTGAGTCTTCTTACAAGAATTGCAATGTCCTCATCATCATCTTCCTTAGAGTCAGATTCATTTTCAGCATGAGTTTTGGATATGGTTTCTGTTGCCTTGAGAGCAACTCCTTTGTCCTTTTTTCTTCCTTCAGATAGAGTCTCTGCTCATTGGGTCAGCTCTAGTTTGTAGGTAAGAAGGTTGCCATAGAGTTGTTGAACTGTCATTTCATGGAGGTTCTTTAATTCTCTGATGGCGGTTATTTTTGCATCCCACTTGCTCGGTAAAACCCTCATGAATTTTATAATCAGATCTTTATTTGGATAGATCTTTCCAAAAGCTTGAAGAGAGTTGAGCAGCACATTGAATCTTTCATAAGTAGAAGTGATTTTTTCTCCTGGAACATGGGTGAACATCTCATACTGTTGAGTCGAAAAAGATTAGTTGTTTTCTCTGCCTTCTTCTGTTCCTTCGTGCATAATGAGCAATACTTCCCAAACTTCCTTGGCAGTTTTGCTATTAACCACATTTTCGAACAGATCATCTTCTAAAGACTGGAATAAAATGTTCTTGGCCTTTTTGTCTAGTTGGACAGCTTTCTTCTCGTTGTCAGTCCATTCTGATTTGATCTTGATTTGAACTCTATTTGGATCATCTAGAGTTGGTACAAGCTTTGTTGGAACGTAGGGCCCATTCATAACAGTTTCAAATAGCTCTTCATCTATTGAATCCATGTAGGCTTGCATACGAACTTTCCAGTTGGTAAATTTGTCTTTATTTCACATTGGTGGCTTGCTGCCTCCACCGGTCTTGGACTCGCTTATCAGTTGTGACATTGGATTTACTCAAGCTTTGCAGGCTTATTGAGAGAACCTGCTCTTAAACCAATTGTTAGTTCCCAAAGACACAAAGTTATCTAGAAGGGGAGGTTGAATAGATATTTTAGAAACTTTTTCCTTTTCAAAATACTTGTCATATTGGTTTATAAATTAACCACAACAGAATATATGATTTGTTTTTTCCCTTTAAGATAAACCAAGTTTATAGCTGATAAGTAGTTATAACAGATATAGCAGTTATATATAAGACACATTGATTTTAAGTGGTTCAGAGCACTCAAGGCTCTTATTCCACTCTTCTACTCCACGAGTAGGAAATCCACTAAGGATATCTTTACAATCTTTGAATCACTAGATTCCTTCAAGACCAGCAGTCTTGGAACTTCTTAGTTCACTTAGAACTCTTCAAGTCCAGCAGACTTGGAATACACTTGATGAGAGTTGAGTTCTTGGGTTGTGTTACTCAGTTACAGTTAAGCATACGTTCGAAAGAATTGAGTAGCAGAGCAAGTTTTGATCGTAGAGTATTGGTCGTTGAGTGTTCTTGAGCTTTTGTTTTTTACTTGCTTGATATTACATCTATGTTTGATTTTCTTATAAAGGAGCCTTTGAAATGTGTCCGTTGAAGGCATCCGTTATAGCATTTAATGCATCAGACATTTCGAAAGCAATCGATGTTGACTTCACGGAAATTGTTGTTCAAATTGTTCGCCCATCGATTGACAAACAGATCGCTTTTCACCTAACACCTGAAAAGATAATTTTTAGTAGGCAAGTAGTCCTTTCCTTAGCTTCTTCTATACGCTTCTTCGATACATACTAAATATGAGTGTTGGGTCATTGGGATTCCCAAAATCTCAACGTCTATAAACCATTCTTCATTTGTTATACTTCATCCTTCAGCAAATGGATGAGGCTCGGTGCTTCTGATGCTGACTGGAGAGACACCACGATTGTTGTGTCTTGACATGCTCGTGCTTGATTTAGCCTTGATCGAAGAGAATACTACAATTTCTCTTAAGCTCTGATAGACTACGATCTCTACTTGCTTGTTTTGCAGACTCCACGTTTTCGGGAGTTGACTGCGATTCTTGACTTGGCTCGGCAGGTGCTCGGACTATCTTCACGATTCTGAGTGTGGCTTCTAAGACAGACTACGATTCTGAAGAAACTTTTTTGATACTCCACGATTCTTCCTTGGCTACTGCAATTTCTCGGCTGTCTTGACAGACTAGGATTCTATTGAGTCATATCTATTACATTTCAAAATAGATCATCCTAACGGCTTTGATCTTTGTTCTATACATTCATTTACAGAATGATAAACATTAAGCACAGATCAACCCAATAATTTTGATCTACCATCTAAGTCCTTGAACATATGTTCTTTGAAGGACTTTACACATAAGCATATTTATTTACTTTTAACATCAAATTTTAATATGCAATTCCCAATAGACTACTTTACAAAATGGGTGGAAGTTGCCTCTTTAACCAAAGTCACAAAAGAGGTCATAATCAGTTTCATAAGAAACAATGTAATCTGTCGATATGGGCAACTGGAGGTGATCGTATCAGACAATGCCAAGAATCTGAATAATAAAATAATGAAGGAATTATATAGCAAATTCAGCATCAAGCATCTCAATTCCGTCATTTATAGGTCCAAGATAAACGGCGCTGTTGAAGCAGCCAACAAAAACATCAAGAAGATTATGCAAAAGATGACTGCCAATCACAAATGATGGCCTGACTTATTGCCCCTGACTTTACTGGCATACCGTATCTCAATGCACACCTTTATTGGGGCAACCTCATACTCATTAGTCTATGGCATGGAAGTTGTCCTCCCCATAGAAGTAGAGATGGCATCGTTAAGAGTGTTGATAGATTCCCAGATGGAAGAAGACCGGTGGTTGAAAGAACTGTACAACCAGTTATCTCCGATAGATGAGAAAAGGGTTGTAACCATATTCTATGGACAGTTATATCAACAAAGGATTTCTTGATCCTACAACAAGAAGGTTCGGTCTCGGCAATTCAAAGAAAATGACATGGTACTGAAAAAGGTCCTTTCTAATCAAGATGAAGCCAAAGGAAAATTCTCCCCAAACTGGGAAGGCCCTTTCATTGTCAAGGAAGTGTTGACAAGAGTAGCCCTCAGATTATAAGAAATGGATGGAGAAGAATTTTCCAAACTTATGAATGCAGACTCTGTCAAAAGGTAATATGTCTGAATATTTGTAGTGGCACATCCTAGTCCTGTCATGAAAAAAAATTAAAAAAAATCAATCAGGTCTTTACAGCTTAGCTTGAACTACGTAAGACCCGATCTCCCCTCATTTATGGGAGTATATAAGCAGCCATCTATAGTGTGGTCTAACCCTCAAAATAAAAGCCAAGCCCTTATTATATCAAAATCAATCCAAATACCAGTCCCAAGACACCAAACAATATACTTGAAAGCCTATACACCAGAAAAATCTCAAGATCTAAGACCCGTGTGGAGATATCCTTTGCCATCTCAATATCAGCTCATCAAGGAAAGGATCGGGATACATCAAAGACAGCAAGTGTGACGCCTCCAAAACAGGTATACATCACCCATTCTGGGTCGCCAGATACACAGTACATAAATTCAAATACAAACTTAATTATACAACTGTCGTGTAAAATACGAATAAATATAGCTGAGAGTTTAAACAAGAATATTTTCATCTAGACAATATCCACACTCAATGGTGTCCTCATTACAATTATTATCACATTATTCCGTAGAATAGTTAGGACTACTAAAGCTATTTATTCTGGACCATCACTCCATTCCCCGACTCGTCCCAGCTATATTCTCATTTCCTGAAGAGAACAATGAAAGAAAGGGTGAGCTCAACTAGCCCAGTAAGAAATATTATGACTAAGATAACGTAGAATAAATTATCCTTAGCCTTCAACAGTATAACAACTGATAGAATACAATAGACAACAAGTTTTAGATCAACAACTGCAGCAGAATAAGCAATCCATTAGAAGAGTCAAGTATAGAGTAAAATCTACTATCTTCTATGATTTAAAAAGTTTTTCATCAACTTTATCGCTGAGACTCAGCTTATTAAATAAAATCGAATCATCCCTGCACCACGGCCAAGGATATTCATGTAATCATCAATGGTCATGATTATACTGAATAATCTATGGTCATAATTATACCAACAACTGTCCATCAATGAATTACAGGCCAATGAGGACTTTTACCACATCATTCGTTACATTACAGTCATGATTATACCGAATAATCCCTGGTCATAATCATACCAAGTCTATCTATTCACGTAAGCCAAAGATGACTTTCATCACAATATAAGCATGAGGATGATGACAATGATATAAGAAATAATCAAACGAAATCAAATCCAACGAAATCAAGGATAAATATTAAAGACTTTAAATTTATCCAGAGTTTAAAAATATCCAAATTATCAACATGATCTTCGCTTTGTAGAGTAAAATTCAAGAATAATATTCATATACCAAAAATAATTTGGATGAGAAAAGAAATATATTTTTTCGGGTAAATAGTACCCCGTGAATAGTACTTCGGGAATAGTACCCCGTGAATAGTACCCCGACATGAAAAGTATCCCAAATACCCGAGTGAATGATACTAGAGTGAATAGTAATCGGGTGAATAGTAACCCGTGAATAGTACTCCAGCACGAAAAGTGCCCCGAATACCCGAGTGAATAATACTAGAGTGAATAGTAACTCGTAAAAAAAATACCAAAGAAAATGATATTCCATGACGAGTACAAAAGAAATGATATCTCAGACGAGTATAATAAAATATACGAAACTACAAATGGATTTTCACCCGCCATGCAGTAATCCACGTAGACAGATCATTTCCATAATTTAATAAAGAATGAATACAAAGGATCATTCACCATACATGCGGTAATCCATAGACAAAGTTATTCCAATGAATAATAAAGAATGGAATAATGTAAGAATTCACCATGCATGCGCGATAGGCCGCGCATGCATGAGTTATTCCCAATGAATAATAAAGAATGGAACAAGGTCATGCGTAATTCGCACAGATAGGATATTCTAACATAATAATAAAGAATGGAACTAGGTTATGCGTAATCTGCATAGACAGGATATTCCAACAGAATAATAAAGAATGGAAGAACAACAGAATTCACCAGGCATGCGATAGACCGCACAGACAGGTTATTCCCAACAGAATATTAAAGAATGGAATAACAGAAGAATTTCACCATGTATACGGTAGTCCGCGTATACAGGTTATTCCAACAGAATAATAAGGAATGGAATAACAATAGCTCTCTTCATGAATCTGAAAGAAATAATACCCTTACCTTAGAATAAAGCTGGATACTGGAATAGAGAGGTAGCAGACTTCTCTTCTTCTTTCTCTCTATAATTTCTCTCTATAATAATTGCTCTATAGCTTTAGTGAATTGGTGAGAAATGAAGGAATAATGAGCTTCTATTTATAGAAAAATATAGTTTTGATAATTGCACATTTTGGGGCTCGAAATATTACAGTATAATACCTTCCTCTTTTTCTTCATTTTTAATTTAGTCCTGCAAGTATGATCAAACTTGCACCACCTCCCCTAATAGTAAATAATGTGAATCAATAGTTCAATCATGTGAATCAATAGTTCTACACATGTGAAAATATGAATTACAGTATAATACCTCCATCTATACCTCCATTTTTAACTTAGTCATACAAGTATTATCAATCTTGCACCAACTCTCCTAATAGTAAATGAATGTGAATCAATAGTACACACATGTGAACAAATAGTTATAATCATGTGAATCAATAGCAATTAATTGCTCATTTATCCGGTTAATTACCCGATTGGTCAATATAACCTCCAGACATCAATTATTATCGAAATAAATATCGATTTCCACTAACACTAATAATTCCAATACAATGGAAATATCAATTTCATCTCTAATCAACACGAACTTATTCATCATTAATATTATAACTCACAATATTTAACAACCAGGTCGTTCCCAGGAAAGTGGGGGCTTTCCGATAAGGATTTCTCCTTATTGGCGCGCAATTAGGTGACCTAACCTCTCCTTGACAGAACTTCTAGACATTGTCAATATTGCAAATAATAATATGAATAACTTTGTCGTCTCAATTATTGATTTAATAATATAGCATATTATACAGATGATACTGTGATAATAATTGAATCAATAATATGAGAGATATGATGCAGCAATTATTGTAGCAATAATTGAGTATAACTGAGTGACTTTTCACGTAAGCATCAATAATCAATACCGGGTGCTACTATGCAACCACGCGTATTACTATACTTTTACTACCAGGTAGTTCAACAATTTTAACGGTAACACTTGTCCTTATTTTTAATAAATGATAATTCTGTCATTTTCTAACTACGACAATACTTCCGTTGTGGGGTCCACCAATGATTGTCTTGCCGTCGTATGAATATTCCCTGTTAAAACGAATATTCTCCGACCAATCGAATATTATATAACAACTTGCTTACTTTGCAAAATTTATAAATATTACCCACAACTATAACATTATATCAAATCCATACCATAATATTCAAAAAAATATTTTAAGAAATTTGGGCTCTCACAATCTCCCCTCCTTATAAAATTTCGCCCTCGAAATTTACGTACGTACCTGCTATGATGAGGATACCTTGATTTCATTTCAGATTCTAACTCTTGAGGTATAACCTTTGAGTGTTGAATATGATCCTTCTTATCCAAGATTTTAACAGGTATCTCCTCATACGTTACATTTTCTTCTATCTTGTCTAGTTCTAATTCAATAATGTGGTTCAGGTCATCCACCTATTTACGTAACATCGATACGTGAAAAACATTATGAACACGCGACATACTTGGCGGTAAAACGAGTCTATTTGTGACGTCCCCAAAACAGGTATACATCACCCATCTTGAGTCGCCAAATACATGGTACAAAATACAAATAAAACTTAATTATACAACTGTTGTGTAAAATACGACAAAACATATGCTGTGAGTTTTAAAACAAATATTGTCATCTAGACAATATCCACACTCAATGGAGTCCTCATTACATTTATTATCACCCTATTTTATAGAATAGTGAGAACTACTGTGACACCATCTCGGACCATCACTCCATTCCCCGACTAGTCCCGGCTACGTTCTCATTTCAAGAGAACAATGAAAGAAAAAAAGGGTGAGCTCAACTAGCCCAAAGAAGAAATATTATGACTAAGATAATGCAGGATAAATTATCATTAGCCTTCAACAATGTTAAACTGATAAAATACAATAGACATCAAGTTTAACTACAGCGGAACAAGCAATCCATTAAAAGAGTCAAGTAGAGAATAAAATCTACTATCTTCTATGATTTAAAAAGTTTTTCATCAACTTAATCGCTGAAACTCAGCTTAATAAATAAACCACATCATCGAATAATCCCTGCACTACGGGCCAAGGATATTCATTAAATCATCAATGGTCATGACTATACCGAATACTTCCTGGTCATATTCATACCAATTCCATCTCTGCACGTAAGCCAAAGATATAGAACAATAAAACCAATAATCAACAATCCATCTTTGCACGTAAGCCAAAGATATACAATTGAATAATTAACAATCCATCTTCGCACGTAAGCCAAAGATAACTTTCATCACCATATAAGCATAAGGATGATGACAATGATATAAGCATTAATCAACCGAAAACAAGGATAAATATTAAAGACTTTAAATTTATCCAAATATTATCAACCACTCATAATCTAATATTATTAATATCATAACAATATTTTAATCACTTCTTAAACTTATGAACAATTTATTTCAATTGTTTACACTTTACTAAATAATGCATTTAATCATTCAAAAATGCCATACTCATAAGATTTTATCACCAATGATCAAATTCCATATCAAAAAACTGCATATACCTTATATAGGATTCACAAGCCATAAAATCCTATTTTCCAACTTTGTTACTTCACATAACATATTTAACTCATATGTTCGTAACTAAACCATTTTCATGAAAAATACCAAATCAGTCCCAAAAATATTTCTTTTCTGGGATTTGGCAGAACATAGTCCCATAATGAACATATATTTTTCTTGAAATTTTTAAAATTCAATTACTATTTTTCAAAAATCAATTTCTAATTAATTCCTTAAGAAATTAGCTATCTCAAGTTTAACTCCAGAAATTCCCAAATCTTGGCAGGATCTTACACATGTTATCGTGATCTTCCAGTTCAAATTTCATGGTCATCGGAGTTATAGAACTCCTGTTATAGCATTTTTTATCAGAAAAACCTAAACATTGAACTGGTCATAACTTGCTCATTTTAAGTCGGAATGAGCTCATTTTTGGAAAGGAGGTACTTTATACCATATATTTTCATGTCCCAAAAGGCCGAAATTTTTCTCATAAATTAAGTGGCCGAAACAGCCCCTTTAAGTTTCTGGGCAGTAGCATTTTCCTCTTTTGCAGCTTTGGACTCATTTGTTAAAAATAGTCCACACGAAAATCTACAACACCTTTTCCAGTAATTCCACTTGGATAAGTTATAAACCTCATAGATCTAACTCTAGGACTTGACCAAACTCAAAAATTCGAAATATAATAGGAGATATGGTCAATTGAATTTCATGTTCCATTTTCATCAAAATCTGATTTTCAACCCTTTGTGATTTCTAAGAAACTTTCATGTTTTCACATTATAACCAACATAAATCATCATGACAATGACATAATAATTCAATAAAATAAGTTCAAGAACAATTTTAAATATTTATAAGTTAATTTATCCTGAACTCAATAATGTCCAAATTGTCAACATGATACTTCTTTGTAGAGTAAAATTGAAGAATGCTCAAAAGAATATTTACATGAAAAGATACTGGATGAAGCGCAAATATCAATGATATTCCACTAATTTCATGGAGTATAGAAGTCAAAACTTTAACCAACTGAGTATAATAAAGAATATATGAAACTGCAAATGGATTCTCACCCGTCATGCGGTAATCCACCTATACAGATCATTTCCACAATTTAATAAGGAATGAATACAAAGGATCATTCACCATGCATGTGGTAATCCACATAGGCAGGTTATTCTAATAGAATGATAAAGAATAGAATAATGTAGGATTCACCATAAATGCGATATAGATGCGCATGCATAAGTTATTCCCAATGAATAATAAATAATGGAACCGTGTCCGCATAAACGCATATGTGATATTCCTACATAATATTAAATAATGGAACCAGGTCTGGCATAAACGCACAGATAGGATATTCCGACAGAATAATAAATACAGAATAATAAATAGTGGAACTAGGTCCAGCGTAAACGCACAGACAGGATATTCCGACGGAATAATAAAGAATGGAATAATAGAAGAATTTCACCATGTATGCAGTACTTTGCATATACAGGTTATTCCAACATAATAATAAGGAATGGAATAACAGAAGAATTTCACCATACTTGCGGTACTTCGCATAAACAGGTTATTCCAATAGAATAATAAGGAATGGAATAATAGAAGTTCTCTTCATGAATAAGAAAGAAATAATACCCCTTACCTTAGACTAAAGCTGGATACTGGAATAGAGAGGTAGCAGACTTCTCTTCTTCTTTCTCTCTATAATTTTTCTATATAATAATTGCTCTATAGCTTTAGTGAATTGGTGAGAAATGAAAGAAGAATGAGCTTCTATTTATAGGAAAACATAGTTCTGATAATTGCACATTTTGGGGCTCGAAAAATTACACTACAATACCGCCAACTTTTTTTTCATTTTTAATTTATTCCTGCAAGTATTATCAAACTTGCACCACCTCCCCTAATAGTAAATCATGTGAATCAATAGTTCAATCATGTGATTCAATAGTTATAATCATGTGAAAATACTAATTACGGTATAGTACCTCCATCTATACCTCCATTTTTAACTTAGTCATGCAAGTATTATCAATCCTACGCCAACTCCCTTAATAGTATAAGAATGTGATTCAATAGTACACACATGTGAACAAATAGTTATATGAGCATGTGAATTAGTAGTAATTAATTGCTCATTTACCCGATTAATTACCCGATTGGTCAATATAACTTCCAGACATCAATTACTATCGAAATAAATGTCAATTTCCACTAACACTAACAATCCCAACACAATGGAAATATTTTTCTCAAAAATTTCATTTTTTGAAATTTTGAAGTTTAACTTTTTCCAAAAAAGTCAACTGTTGACTTTTTTGACCAAAAAGTCAACCTCGAAAAATTGTGTTTATAGTCTACTTCTACTAATTTTATCGTTCCGGACTCAAATATCACGTCTGCATCTCCAAATTCAACACTGAACTCAAATTCGATTATAATAACATTCATCATTAATATCATAACTCACAACAACCAGGTCGTTCCCAGGAAAGAGGGGGCTTTCCAATAAGGATTTCTCCCTATTGGCGCGCAATTAGGTGACCAAACCTCTCCTTGGCAGAACTTCTAGACATTGTAAATATTGAAATTTAATAATATGAATAACTTTGTTGTCTTAATTATTGATTTAATAATATAACATATTATGCAGATGATACTGTGACAATAATCGAATCAATAATATGTGAGATATGATGCAGCAATTACTGTAGCAATAATTGAGTATAAATGAGTGACTTCTCACGTAAGCATCAATAACCAATACCGCGTGCCACTATGCAACAACGCGTATTACTGTACTTTTACTACCGGGTAGTTCAACAGTTTTAACGTTAAAACTTCCGTCGTTATTTTCATAAAAATATTTTTGTCGTTTTCTCAATCCGACAATAATTCCGTTGTGCTTTCCACCAATGATTGTGCCGTCGTACGAATATTCCATGTTAAAATGAATATTCCCCGACCAATCGAATATTATATAACAACTTGCGTACTTTGTAAAATTTATAAATATTACCCACAACTATAACGTTATCTCAAATCCACACCAAAATTTTGAAAAAAAATATTTTGAGAAAATTAAATCTTTATTCGTAAAATCTGGGGTCTCACACTATAGGCCACAGTTCGTACTCGATTACGGATTTCAAATGGTCCAATTAAATCGAGGGTTGAGATTTCCTCTCTTCATCGATTCTTGCTTCTATAATAACGCCCTCTTGAACCTTTTTCTTCACATTCATCAGCTCTGAGTATGTAGCTTGCACGACTTTAACTTTATCGATTAAAGTCAATTCTACTCGTATATTCGTTATCTTCACATGGGTCCCTAGAGTCTTTAACTCTATCTTCATTATTTTTAAGTTATACGAAATGGGTTTTTGTTAACAACATCGCACTCGTAAATGCATACGATCTTTTACTCAACGCGTCAGCTACCACGTTTGCTCCTCCACGATGATATTGAATGGTATAGTCGTAATCTTCAACATCTCGAGCCAACGTCTTTGGCACATTATACGATCATTTTAGGTGAAGAAATATTTCAGGGTTGAAGAAATGGGTTTTGTACTGGGGTCAATACAAAATTCAATTTCATGCTCTAGAGGTAGGCTAAGAAGTCTTCAAGAATACGGCAGGAAATTTATTAACGATAGAAATATCATTTAAAAACTGTGACTCTCATCTAAGACTTGGATAGCACATGAAATGAAGGTTTCTACTAACGAAGTTTCAACTAATAAGTCAAAGTCTAACTTCTCTGGGGTCAAATTTAAACGTTGAGCGCAAGCAAAAGAGATAAAAGAATGGGTAGAACCGGTATCGAATAAGGTATATACTTTGCAAGAATTTATAATTAACTAACTCGTGCAAACTTCGTTCGGGTTACTCGCTTTTTGAGAAGTCACGAAAAATGCTCTTCCTAAATCCACCGACTTTGTTTTATTCGTATTCGCCTTTGGTGCCACCGTCCCAGCTGGACTTGATTTTGCTACAGGATAAAATCGAGCTATGTGACCCTTTTCCACAACTAAAACATACCTTGGAAGGCTGTGAACAGTTTGAACTTATGTTTCCCTCCTATCCGCACCTATAACATCTAACTCGCGGTCGTTCTCCTCCCCTAGAATTTGTTACTGGTGTTGATGCTGCTGCCGACGTCTTCCCATCATCGTTAAATCTTCTCTTCTTGAATTTTCCACTTCTATTATCTTGGCCATGATTACCATATCAAGTGGTTACCATTCTTGGCATGATAATTTCCCCACGATGGTTATCATTGTTAGATGGCTGTTGCCATAGGGTGACGATTATTATCGTGTTGTTGGTCGTTGCCTTTTGGTTGTCTTGACTCATTATCACGCTCCAATAACTGAGCCCTATTCACAACATCTGAATATAAACAAAGTTTATGAGAAATGAGGTATTGACGTATATCGGGTTTCAAACGTCTTAGAAACATTCACGTCATTCGCTCCTCATTATCGACTAAATGGGATGCAAACCGGGATAACTCCGCAAATTTAGCCTCGTATTGCGACACGGTCATATTGTTTTGCTCCAACTTGATAAACTCTACCTCCTTCATGTGACGAATACTTTCGAGAAAGTACTTGTCGTTGAACAGCTCTTAGAACTTCTCCCAAGATATCTTGAGTGCGTTAAATTTGAATGCTTTTTCTGATTCCACCAGTAATTTGCCTCTTCACGCAACATAAAGGTGGCAAATGGAACCTTTTGCTCCTCGGAGCATCCCAAGACATCAAATATCTTGGTGATCTGCTTTAACCACATCTCCGCCTTAAGTGGTTCTAGCTTTCCCAAAAACTCTGGTGGTCCCAGCTCCTTGAACTGCTTAGCGGTGACCGACCGTGGGTTGCCATTATTTCCACCAATATTTTGAACAGGAGTCTCTCTTACCTGATTTTGCATGAATTTCATAAAGCCTCTGAACATCCCATCGTTCATCATTTGATCGGTGTTGTTATTTACCTGAGGATTATTGTCTTCCTGTTGCACATTATCCTGGGTATTGATCGTTGGTGACTCAACGGTCTCATGTGCTTCATTGCTGATCTCAACATTTTCAGATGTCATTTTCTAATACTGCGATAAAACAAGGGTTAATTAACATAACACATATTATCCCTATACTCTGACCGACCAATTAAATACCAAATAAATTTAGGTAGGTCATACTAGCGAAGGAATTCCCCGTCTCTCCCCTCCTAGTTCTTGTCTCACATCTCAGCCAGGGATCATATCCCTAAGATTTTATACCAACTGTGACGCCCCCAAAACAGGTATACATCACCCATTCTGGGTCGCCAGATACACAGTACATAAATTCAAATACAAACTTAATTATACAACTGTCGTGTAAAATACGACTAAACATAGCTGAGAGTTTAAACAAGAATATTATCATCTAGATAATATCCACATTCAATGGTGTCCTCATTACAATTATTATCACATTATTCCGTAGAATAGCGAGGACTACTAAAGCCATTTATCATGGACCATCACTCCATTCCCCGACTCGTCCCAGCTATATTCTCATTTCCTGAAGAGAACAATGAAAGAAAGGGTGAGCTCAACTAGCCCAGTAAGAAATATTATGACTAAGATAACGTAGAATAAATTATCCTTAGCCTTCAACAGTATAACAACTGATAGAATACAATAGACAACAAGTTTTAGATCAACAACTGCAGCAGAATAAGCAATCCATTAGAAGAGTCAAGTATAGAGTAAAATCTACTATCTTCTATGATTTAAAAAGTTTTTCATCAACTTTATCGCTGAGACTCAGCTTATTAAATAAAATCGAATCATCCCTGCATCACGGCCAAGGATATTCATGTAATCATCAATGGTCATGATTATACCGAATAATCCCTGGTCATAATCATACCAACAACTGTCCATCAATGAACTACAGGCCAATGAGGACTTTTACCACATCATTCGTTACATTACGGTCATGATTATACCGAATAATCCCTGGTCATAATCATACCAAAGTCCATCTATGCACATAAGCCAAAGATAACTTTCATCACAATATAAGCATGAGGATGATGACAATGATATAAGCAATAATCAAACGAAATCAAATCCAACGAAATCAAGGATAAATATTAAAGACTTTAAATTTATCCAGAGTTTAAAAATATCCAAATTGTCAACATGATACTACTTTGTAGAGTAAAATTCAAGAATAATATTCATGTACCAAAAATAATTTGGACAGAAAAGAAATATATTTTTCGGGTAAATAGTACCCCGTGAATAGTACTTCAGGAATAGTACCCCGACATGAAAAGTACCCCAAATACCCGAGTGAATGATACTAGAGTGAATAGTAATCAGGTGAATAGTAACCCGTGAATAGTAACTCATGAATAGTACTCCAGCATGAAAAGTGCCCTGAATACCCGAGTGAATAATACTAGAGTGAATAGTAAATGGGTGAATAGTAACCCATGAATAGTAACTCGTAAAAAAAATACCAAAGAAAATGATATTCCATGACGAGTACAAAAGAAATGATATCTCAGACGAGTTTAATAAAATATACGAAACTGCAAATGGATTTTCACCAGTCATGCGGTAATCCACGTAGACAGATCATTTCCACAATTTAATAAAGAATGAATATAAAGGATCATTCACCATGTATGCGGTAATCCACATGACAAAGTTATTCCAGCAGAATAATAAAGAATGGAATAATGAAGAATTCACCATGCATGCGATAGCCCGCATGGATAGGTTATTCAATAGAATAATAAAGAATGGAACCGGTCATGCGTAATCCGCATGCATGACGGATATTCCAAAATGTAATAATAAAGAATGGAACCAGGTC
Source organism: Panax ginseng (assembly GCA_020205605.1). Classification (NCBI taxonomy): domain Eukaryota; kingdom Viridiplantae; phylum Streptophyta; class Magnoliopsida; order Apiales; family Araliaceae; genus Panax; species Panax ginseng. Next base: position 49,080,689 of record CM035133.1, read on the forward strand.
ATGCGTAATCCACACAGACATGATATTCCAATAGAATAATAAAGAATGGAATAACAACAGAATACACCAAGCATGCGATAGACCGCACAGACAGGTTATTCCCAACAGAATAATAAAGAATGGAATAACTGAAGAATTTCACCATGTATACGGTGAGTCAGCAGATACAAAAGTTATTCCAATGTAATAATAAGGAATGGAATAACAATAGCTCTCTTCATGAATACAAAAGAAATAATACCCTTTACCTTTAGAAAAAAAGTGGATCTTTGGAATGAGAGGTAGCAAACTTCTCTTCTTCTTTATCTCTATAATTTCTCTCTATATTAATTGCTCTATAGCTTTAGTGAATTGGTGAGAAATGAAGGAAGAATGAGCTTCTATTTATAGAAAAATATAGTTTCGATAATTGCACGTTTTGGGGCTCAAAATATTATAGTATAATACCTTCCTCTTTTTCTTCATTTTTAATTTAGTCCTACAAGTATTATCAAACTTGCACCACCTCCCCTAATAGTAAATAATGTGAATCAATAGTTTAATCATGTGAATCAATAGTTCTAGACATGTGAAATACGAATTACAGTATAGTACCTCCATCTATACCTCCATTTTTAACTTAGTCAAGCAAGTATTATCAATCTTGCACCAACTCCCCTAATAGTAAATGAATGTGAATAAATAGTATACACATGTGAACAAATAGTTATAATCATGTGAATCAATAGCAATTAATTGCTCATTTATCTGGTTAATTACCCGATTGGTCAATATAACCTCCAGACATCAATTATTATCGAAATAAATGTCAATTTCCACTAACACTAATAATTCTAACACAATGGAACTATCAATTTTATCTTTAATCAACACGAACTTATTCATCATTAATATTATAACTCACAATATTTAACAACCAGGTCCTTCCCAGGAAAGAGGGGGCTTTCCGATAAGGATTTCTTCTTATTGGCGCGCAATTAGGTGACTAAACCTCTCCTTGACAGAACTTCTAGACATTGTCAATATTGCAAATAATAATATGAATAACTTTGTCGTCTCAATTATTGATTTAATAATATAACATATTATACAGATGATACTGTGACAATAATTGAATCAATAATATGAGAGATATGATGCAACGATTACTGTAGCAATAATTGAGTATAACTGAGTGACTTTTCACGTAAGTATCAATAATCAATACTGTGTGCTACTATGCAACCACGCGTATTACTGTACCTTTACTACCGGGTAGTTCAACAGTTTTAACGGTAACACTCACCGTTATTTTTAATAAATGATAATTTTGTCATTTTCTAACTACAACAATACTTTCGTTGTGGGGTCCACCAATGATTGTGCCGTCGTACGAATATTTCCTGTTAAAATGAATATTCCCCGACCAATCGAATATTATATAACAACTTGCTTACTTTTCCAAATTTATAAATATTACCCACAACTATAACATTATATCAAATCCACACCATAATATTCAAAAAATATTTCAAGAAATTTAAATCTTTATTCATAAAATTTGGGGTCTCACAGCAAGTCATGAAGATAAAAATGGCGATCATCACACAAAGTCAAAATATATCCAAAAGGGAAGTGAACTAAAATATATTTACTTTTCATATGTTACTATTTGATATATACATTGTATTCAGTACATGACAAAAGTAACTAACCTAGTCTATACATGAAATAAAAGATAAGTTATAATCCCGCAACCAAGTGGGCCAACAAATCCAACATCACATCCATCTCTGAAGTTGGAGGGGCATCTCTAAGCTCCTGCCCTGTTATCTCAATATGGGTCATAAGCTCTATAACAGTATGCATGGTACTGTCCTGATGACTCAAAATCTCACTGGTGTGATCTGCAAACTTATCAAGAAAAGATTGAAAAGCATCTCTCTCAGCAATAGCAACATCTCTGGTAGCATGTGCCTCATCCCTCCAGATAAATAGCATCTCGCCTGGATAATGTAATCAACATCAATGCCTGAGCCTGATCACGCTCAAAATTTAGAAGTTGTACTAACTACTCCAAAGCCTCCTTAGAAAGTGGTGCAACAGTAAAAGAAAAGCTAGGGGTAGAACTAACCAAAGCTGCTGTCAAATCGACAAATAACTCATCCTCTGTAGGGGAGGGTGGAGCCTCCATATGCTCCTCATCATTTGAGTTAATGCTCGGCTTTGAATAAACAAAAGTGGTTGACTATCTAAGAACTCAGCTCTCTACGGATAAATCCATAAATTGTATACTCTCGCTAAATCATCTTCAGATAAGGACAAAGCACATGATCTATGACCTGAAGCTCCATCAAAATGATGAACATCCTGAAACTGATCAAACTGACCCATAACAGCTAATGGATGATAAGTGGTCACCCCTCTCAAACCAACCATTGACAAGAAATCCATACCCATAACATATATAATGAAACTCAAAGAGGAAAAATAGCCAGAATAAAGCAAGATAGAGAATGGCTCCTCAATAATTATCAGAAAGACAAACCAAGATGTTGTATCTATGCAGTCAATAGGGAGAAAAGAGTAAGACATCGCTATGTCCCACCCAAAATAATAGCCAAGGCATATAAATGTGCCTATCGGACTCAGATGTGTCATAAACCAGACATATAACAACACAACACTGCCTCAAATATACTCATGGCTACGTATATGGTAGTGAGAAGCTGAAATAAAAGTTCCTGCTAAAATCATGGGAAGAACGATACAATCCTCCCGAAAAGCGCTAATTGTTGTCACCAGTCTAACTTTCAGGTGATCTATGTACAGATGCATATATAAGTACGCTATGATGCACATCAAAAAATGTTAACCCAGGCCATCCCTAAATGCTCCTCTGAGATGGAGAAGTCCTTTGCATACAGTAATTAAAAAGCTATCAATGGAACCAAAATGGTCGATCAAAAAGTTGATAGATACAACATGACCGGAGGTGATCTCATCCAGAACGACTATTCGCCTCAGACCATTCATTGTCATAAACTGTCGGCACAAGTGACCGACCGCCACCCTAGCACAGGACCCATCCAGGGACAATCTAGTAATGTGGTGATACTCCTCCAAAGTCAGAGTCAACTCATCTGACCCAAATCTAAAAATCTGTCTCTCAGGGATCCAGCATGACAACATCCCCTTTATAAAGCCGTCTGGAACCTAAAAAGTCAGGAATGACATAGAGAGTCCTAACATACAACCTGTTGATAAGGGATCTAACTCTAGTAAACTATCATTACGTGACAGTAAAGAAGAAACGATCGTGTGGGTGGGCTATGCTCGATACGTATCACTGAAGATGAAGACATCTGTAAAACCATATCACTCGACCATACATGGGTTAACTCTAACTCATCCATATAAATGTAAATCCATAATATATAATGCATGCATCATGATAAATGACAATATAACAGTTGCAATAATAGAAAGCATTATATAAATTTATGTGAAATATAAAACTAAATACATCATTATCATCTTTATTCTACAAATAAAAATAAAAAGTATAGGGATATAAGGCACAAATGCCCAATGGATAACAAAGGCCTACAAAAAGAAATCCCTAACATCTACATCTCCAAGCCGATCAACCAAAGTTAGCTCCTCCTGAGTCATGGTATCTCTGCTAAAGGGTATATCAGGAAGGTACAAAAGGGGATCTCCTCTAATAAAGCCATTAGTATCTGGGCTTCCAAAAGGACCAGAACCAGATCCTGAGGGATAATAAGTAGCATCCTCGGCAGGATCCCTGCCCAAATGGCATACAAAAAGGAACAGCTGTTGTACCTGCTATGTCAAGCTCGCTATCTGATCCAAGTGGGTCGGCTCCCTGACACATGCAATCTAATTAATCATCATCACGAATCCAGGCACCATATCTGCCAAGAACTAGGTAGCACGGGTCTGAGCCCCAATAGTATGGGGAGTCCATCATCGATAAAAAGTGTCCTGAGTACAGAGACCATTGGAAAAAGTGAAACCATCCAAGCCCATCAAGGGCATATCTGTAATGGGTTGGGACAAAGGCCAATACCTCCGAGTAGGAGGAAGATATGGAATGTGAATTTCCCCTATGATACATCTGATAACTCGCTCTCCTAAATGGAGCTCCCAACCTCCCTCAGTTAAAAAGGGAATCCGACGGGTAGACAAGGTATACTCCGCTCCTGTCGAGAAACCATCCTCAAAACCCCACTGTAAGATGATTTGGGGTATAAGGAACCAATGTAACGTTATCAGCGGTCAACAACTCTAGTAACAAGTGTTAGTGAGTAAAGCCATCTGCTATAAGGACCTCAGCAAGGGTAGAATGGTGCCATCGACGTCCCCACGGATATGTCCCCAAGCCTAAAGTAGTAACTGGATGAAGGCAAGGAAGCCTCTCATAAGCCCAGAACTAAAAAAGGCATAAATCAACTATATCAATCCAAGAATCAAAAATACCCGAAGGTGGGAAATGAAAGTTGATTAAAGTTACTCACCAACAGAAATGGGTAGAAACCCAACCAAGCTTCTGTAATGCCCTCCGAGCGTAGACGCATCCCGTAAAGGAAATACGCACAGGTAAAGGATCCCCAGTCAAAATCCCCTATGCAATCTACCTCGTGAAGAGCACCGATCAAGGTGAAAGAGAAAATCAAGGAGTTGTATGCAATGAAACAACCCCTGATGATAGTCAAAAATAATCGTCGTCGGATGAGATCTCTTTTTAATCAACAGGGAAGGGATCTGTAAAAGTTCTACTGGCAGCATCAATACTCAAAAGACCTGAACAAACGGTTTAACCCTTAAGAGCAGAAGGATGGAATCCTAGAAGAGATCATACAATAGCAGGGGAAATATCTGCCACCAAATGCACCCTCTCTTCGGTGAACTCCAAGCCTGTGATGTATCGCCAATCCATCAGCGTCATCTCCACCTCACAGTCTAGCAGATGGAGCGATTTTCTATGTTGAAACCAATGCTCAAATAAAGCTCTTAGATATCCCCATGGACTGCGTCGTGGTGCAATAGAAAATAAAGCATCAAAGCCCCATGAATGCACGAGGCCCTGATACTCAGGATGAAGGGTCCTGTATAAAGAGTGGATATTGAACCAGTTCCCCCTCAGTTGAGTAAATCCAGGGACCTACATTACATTCAGATCAAGGTTCAACCATCACTAAGAATGAAAAAGATACAATTCAGGGTAAACCCCACATTACCTCATTTACATGCAGATAAACTGATGGATGACGACTCAAATTGCCTAAAAGATTAGGAATAGTCACATATATACCTGGAAGATCCTGGCGTGAGGTAGATGAAGAAAGAGCTGGATCCATAATAGTAACATCCTCTTTCTCCTCGAGAACTCCAGTCCTATCAATTCTGATAGGACAAATTACAGATTCTGTCAACCGACGCACTTTTCGGGTAAGACGAGGCAAGGGAACGTCTGAAGTTGTCCTACAAAACCCCAAAGAAGCCCTCCGAGAGGAAGAGCTGTTGGACTTATTAGAATCCATACATGGACAAAAACTTCAAATCACCTCAGAAAGGGTGAGGTATGCTTCTATATTAAACCAATTAAATTTTAGATCAGCACATCGAGCATGATCTATATTTCATTAAGCTAAGCATGCATCCCAAGTAGAGTGAAATATGCATCTACATTAAACCCCCAGACTTAGAAAAAGTTCCGCTAGAGTCTCCTTTGTAAAATGAACTATCCACATGCAGGTAGGCATGCCCAGGTGGCCATTCAGAAGCTCATCAACCCAATCAAGAACAATATAAATGTTAACATTAAATCAAGCCCACAATGGTAGCCAAATTAACCAGGGCAATTAAAAATATAGTCATGACAATTTCATGCTCATTTGTCCTAAAAAAGGATAGCTAAACTAGCCAAAATGTGTGTAAAATTATTTTTGAAAAAATGTAATTTTTTCACATCAGAATGTTCAGCATGGTAAAATACAAACATTTATTAAGTTTGTTTATTTTTATTAAGTCATCTATGCATACAAATTTAATACGTTGCATTCAAACTAATTTAACATGAAATCCATCAATCTAACGGTCAAACATGAAAGAAAAGTATTTAAATGTTACCTAAGATATGCAGAACAATTTTACGGTGATGGACCATGAAAAGCAGCTCGAAATGAGGGGATCCCCTCGCGACCTGTCGTAAGTCTACCTACGACTGGGTCCCACCCCATCCGGCTCGATCAAATTTGAGTTTTGAAAGGTTCCTCGAAAGCCAAACAGTCAAATCAGCAACAAGGTTCTACGCGATTGAGCGTAAATCGCCTGAAACCCTAAAATACGGTATCAAACTTCTGATGAATGTAAAAACTCCATGTAAACTGTTGGTGTCAGTCCCAACGTAGCATCGAGAAGGATTCAATGATGTAAGTCATTGAAAACTACTTCAGCAAAGATATCAAAATGTCTGGTATTATAAACCGTTGGTGTCAGCCCCACCGTAGCATCAAGAAGGATTCTGTTATGTAAGCTATTGAAAACTACTTCAGAAAAGATATCAGAATGTCTGGTATTATAAACCATTGGTGTCAGCCCGAGCGTAGCATCAAGAAGGATTCGGTGATGTAAGCCGATGAAAACTACTTTAGCGAAGATATAAGAATGTCTAGTATTATAAACCGTTGGTGTCTGCCCAAACGTAGCATCGAGAAGGATTCGGTGATATAAGTCGTTGAAAACTACTTCAGCGAAGATATCAGAATGTCTGGTATTGTAAACCGTTGGTGTTAGCCCCAACGTAGCATCGGGAAAGATCAAGTGATGTAAGTCTTTGAAAACTACTTCAACGAAGATATCGGGATATCTGATATTGTAAACCCTTGTAAACTACAATCAGGGTAGGCATCGGGAAGGATTCGGTGGTGTAAGTCGTTGAAAACTACTTCAACGAAGATATCTGGATGTCTGGTATTGTAAACCGTTGGTGACAACCCCAACGTAAGCATCGGTAACAACCCCGATGGAAATCAAACCATTGGTGATAACCCCAGAATAAGTATCGACAGCAACCCTGGTGAAAATCAAATCGTTGGTGACAACCCCAGCATAGGTATCGGCAACAACCCTGATGAAAATCAAATCATTAGTGAAAACCCCAGCGTAAGCAACGACAACAACCCCGATGGAAATTAAACCGTTGGTGACAACCCTAGTGTAGGCATCAGCAGTAACCCCAATGAAAATCAAATCATTGGTGACAGCCCCATCGTAAGCATCGACAGCAACCCCGATGGAAATCAAATCATTGGTGAGAATCCCAACATAAGCATCGGCAGCAACCCCGATGGAACTTAAATCGTTGGTGACAACCCCAACGTAAGCATTGACAGAAACCCCGATGAAAATTAAAATGTTGGTGACAACCCCAACGTAAGCATCGGCAGCAACCCCGATGGAAGTTAAACCGTTGGTGTAAACCCACAACATAGGCATCGAAAATGGTCTGGTGGTTTCAAACATAAAAATTATTATCCACAGCAGATTTATTGAGAGCATATGAGGATATGAACAATTTAGTTTATCTTCATCAAATCAGCATCGAGAAGATCAGTGATATAAACTGTTGGTGTCAACCCCAACTAAGGCATCAGGAAAGATCTGATGGTCAAATCCATGGTAACCAAGTTCTATGAAGGTTTCTAGCATTCATGACATCATACTATACTTTATCATTGCATCATTAAATATATTGTCATATTTCAAATGTTTAGTAATCTTTGTCATGTTCATTTCATTGTATTGTATAAACTCGACAAAGAGGAGCATCTGTAGACACTAAAAATTTCATTTTCCTATTACTAACCATGTAAAAGGGCAAAAATGTCTTTTGTTTCACTCCGGAGATAGCCTCGGAAGGTTACAACATCCATTCCGGAGACAGCCCTGGAGGATTACAGTAACAATCAAATCCTGGAGACAACCTCGAGAAAAAACATAACATAAACAATAGTCATTCAGCTGCAGATAAGGTCACAAAGAGCCATCACAGCAGTCCCGAGTGCAAACTGAGCAAGACAACTCAACGGATTGCCTACGGAGACTTGAAGATGTTATTTTGGTCATGGACCCATCTTTCCAGATTTGGAAAAGGTTAAGCTCTATGTCATTCTGTAGCTCTCAGAAAGAGCTTTCTGAAATAGTATGGTACATCTCCATAGGATTCTCAGATTGCAAGATATGAAGGTTTCAGTAGACTACACATCGATTAAGGGAACGAACTTCGAGATGGCTGGGCCCACCTAGCCTAGCCGTAGGTCTACCTGCGGCTGCCACAGGTAGATGTTGGTTGTAAAATCTAGTTACGCACAACACGCAAGTATACGTAGTCAACAAGTAATATAATGATAAATAGAGTATCGTTCCCACATAGACAAATTGAATTTTATCTTAACAATTACCAATCTTGTATTATCTAAATTTTGTTAAACTAATGATTTAATGATGAAATTAATGAAAAACTACTAAACAAATAAAAATCAACTAACTACCACAAACTTTAATCAGATATTAAAGAATAAGCTTATAATTTCACTTTAAGCTTCACTTAGATTGACACACTTCTTTTTAATTCAAATTAATTATTCTAGTTCGTTAATTGAGAACGCAAAAGCAAATATAACCATCTCTCGATGCACCATACCCATATCAACTTAAATCCACAGATGATAAAATTAAGTAGAACACCCTATTTAACTAATTCACTATATCTCTATGTGAATTACAATTAAAGAAAGTTTAATCCAAAGTTCCCATAAGATTACGCGCAATTTACAGGTATATGTCTATCCTAGACATAAATTATGAATCCCAACAAAATGAAGAAATCACAATCACACGCTATGATGATTAAGTCTAAACACATACTTTATCTCTCGAGTTCATATAAGTTCACAAAGAATTGGTGATCAAGCAACTCATAAATTAAGCATAAACTATAATAGACGAACTGAAAAAATAGCATCATTAAATTAAAATAGAAGCATGGCAATCCTCATTTGGCAAAAAGATCCATCATAGGCTTAATAAGTGAATTTAGTTCATAGTGAATGAATTAAAAACTGAAAAGATCAAAGAATCAAGCATCCTGAATTACAATGATGAATTTGAAGAATGAAAATAGTTAAAAGAACCACTAATTTTCTTCAATTCCCTTGCAATCTTTGTGTTCAAACCTCCTTGCGTCAATTCCTCCTAAAATCTTGATCAAAAGCTAGGGTTTGTTAATTGTGATTTTTGATGATGATTGTGAGGCCTTAATAATCCTTGTTTGCAATTGAATCAGCCTTTTATCTCATCTTAATTGTGTACTGAATCCACAAGTTCACCATCTCCAGAAGTATAATTGCAATAAGTCCTTAACTTGCCGCACTTTCACCCCGCCAAGCGCCAAGTTTGTTGATGGCGTAGACCCCACCCCAAATGAGGTAAATTAAGATTATAAACCCCGCCTCGGTGTGTATATGCTCTGGACTTTCACTATTTTTGCTGCTTTTTGCTACTTTACTAACCAAACATTTCCTTAGCCAACATAAACTGAACCTGCACACAGACACAACACACGCATAAAATGATACTAAAACACAAGGATTAGTAACCGTTTAAGTCCAAAAAAGTATCCAATTCGTAGGTATGAAACCCACTCATCAAATTCCCCAAAACTTAGACAGTGTTTGTCCTCAAGCATGACACAATGTAATGCAATGCAACTACCTACATGCCTACAAATCTAGCTAGCAGACAATACAAAGTCTAATCAGATTACCTCAAAGAAATCACAATAGACATGAACAATAAATCTTTCCAAGACATATCAATAACCTTATATCAATCTCCAAATTAATCCCTGTTATTACTGACATAGTGCGTCTGTGCTCAACAACCATGAAAATTGACTGTAAATCAAATATGACACATAATACTCTTCTTTAAAAGAGAAATACAGTTAAACGTAAAGAAATATGCAAACAAGCAAAGATCCAGCTAAAACTCAGCAAATACTAAAAATAGAAGTCAATATGGGATATTTTTGCTTTCTTATTCACTTACAGTGGCTTTTTTGCTCTTTTTCCCATATTTTTTATTTTACTCATGACTGTGCAATGTCTAGTCCTCTTAGGCTTTTTAGTGCTACCCATTAGTGAGCTTTCGACCAACGACTCCCAAACCAGATGGCTTTAAGGCGCTGGGTGTAAAGAAATCCCCTCAGGCATACTTACTCAAGTAACAAAGGCCACAGAACTAAACTAGCCATGGTGTTTATTCAAATTTTTTTCTTTTTTCCAAATTTTTTTTCACTTTTTCTTTTCATATACGAATCCCATATCTTCCCCTAAACTTAAGGTTCTGCCTAATCTTAGCCTTCACCACTAATTCACTGAATTTCTTTCATTAAATCTTAATTTCCCTTAAGAAGTCAATTATGTGTATATTTAACTAAGTTAATCAACATAGTCATTCTATTGTGTTATCTTGATTACATCAGTTTTAAACAGGCAAAGATTTAAGGTTATGCTATGAAATTACATATATACATTAGCTATCAATACCAATTCTTGTCTAAGCAATTCCAATCTCATCATCGGCCAAATTAACTTCGACTATCTAACAAGCTGGAATCATGCAAATATGCACTAATTATATGCAACACATAAACATTTAACTTAAACTACTATTTTTATGATTTTCCATTTTTTAATTTTTTTTTAACTAAATTAAAAAATAACTAACAATGAAAACTACACTACACTAAATTAAACATAAACAACTTAACATGCAGTACATACTAAATGCAAAATTATACTAAATATGAACTAACAATGTAAAACTACATGATAACAAAACATGCAAAACCCCCCCAAACTTTAAGCTAAACAATGTCCTAATTATTAAATATATAGAAATAAAGTACAGAGGACTTCCCTGAATTGGCTAGGCATCAGGCTGAACCTCCTCGACATCCGAGTCAGAAGGTGGATAAGCAGGCATCGACTGTGGCATAAGAAACTAGAATGGCTCAGCCGTCGGGTTCAAGCGGGTGAACGCTTCAGCAAAAGATGCATTAAATGCATTATGTGTAGAAAAACATGATCCTGCCTTACTGCAATCCTTTTAAGCTTTCGTTCCTCAATCTTATCTCTGGCATCCATATGATGTTACAAGCTTCTAAACTGTGTACTGAACATATACTTTGTCTTCCTAGAAGCACCAAGCGCAGCAACATCCTCACCTTCAGAAATCTCGTCCGCTCAAAACTCATAATCCTCTGAATCGGCTTTTGCCTCCTCCTCCTCCTCCTCCTCTGGTAATATAAACCCAAGCCCTCGAGGATATGATTTGCCTCCTGGCCAGACAGAGTATCTTGCAATTAATCTCGGATCCAGCAGCTGCAGAGGTTATTACACAGGCTCATTTGCAGTCCATCGCACGCCTGACTAACAACATAATCCACAAATCAGCGATGGATAAGGCAACCCCCCTGAAAACGGGCCTTGCAGATAACGCATGATGGAAAAACTGATAATCTCTCCAATATTGATATCAAAGTCCTTCACGATTGAATAAAATAGTAAAACCTTCTCCTTTATAACCTCGCTAGTATGTTGTGATGGAAATAGTTTTGCACACAGAAATGCATACCAAATATTCTCGTACAAACTCAAGTCTTTTCTCATGAATAATGTGCCTCCTTTCTTTCCCTTGACCCAAGTAGTATCCGGCTTTGTAATTTCTTTCATGATCTGATCGTAATTCGGATTTCCATCTCGCAACTGGGCATATTGGCATACTAATGGAGCCCTCACATTATAAAACTCATTGATCGCCTCTGGACTAAATGACACATGTTTGCCCCATACGAATGCCCAAAATGGAGCTTTATCCTCAGCATTCGCGTAGAATTCCTTAACCATTATCACTACCACCAAGTCAGGTTGATCAGTGAAGGTATCCCAGCCCTGTTCATAAATATGCCACTGCATCGGCCCATCAAAGGATTCTGTTCTCAACCCACGTTCTGGTGTCAGTGACTTCGGGGCCAAATAGTCGAATTTGTCCATCGTCGCGGCACTAACAAACGTTCTCTTGTCCAAACTCCGCGCAGGTGGTGCGGAACCTTCACCCCTCTATCACTTAATAGGTGTCTTAGGAGCCATGGTTTAGTAATTTGAGTAAAATCCTCTAAACTATGTCATTTAGCCTTTTCGTCGAACACTTAGTGTGTATATAACCAAAGAGAAGAAAATCTACCTCCAAATTGAAGAACAAGTACCAAGTATTTGGAAGATCAACTAAGAATGCTTGCTCACTATATAATTTGTTGGTATTTGACAAATAAGGATGTTTCCCTTCCAATCTATGCATAAATTCGGATTTCAGATCCGTGTCCTTCAGAGTTGATCAATGGTGTGGAGAAAACCCTAGTTTTTGTGATGAATAACTCAAAATTGGTGTGGATTGGATGAATTTACAGTTGGGTATGTATAGGAATATGATATGGGGACGAATTTGGTTTGTAATGGGAGTTTTGGAAGGGTTTCGTGGGTCTGGGTTTCGGTTATGTGAGAAAGGAGTGGAGAGGTCGTGTCTGAAAAGGTGCTTTTAAAAACTGAAATCCTTGACACCCGCCGGTGCGGGCTCCTTTTGTACTTTAAACCCCCACCAGGGCGGGATAGGACTAAGGACCCCCATGTTAAGGCGGGCATTTTTATTCTTTAGAAATTACCAAAATGAGATAGAGACGAGACCACCCCTCACCAATAGGGTGTGTGTTGCAGAGCTTGAATTGGCGTCACGAAAGCAAGCTATGCTTCCGCCGATAATTTTTTACTTCTGCATTTTGTCCTGCACACACGTTAGCCGCATTCTTAGTTCCTGATATCTTATAAAACCCAAAATTAGAGCTAGTATCATGGAAAATGAGCAAGAAAGCTATGATTAACACACATTGACTAACTAATGAGCTAACTAACTAACTATCCTATGAATTACAAAAATTTAACTACTAAATACTGATAACTAATAACTAATTACTAAATTATAAAATTTGAATACTGAAATAATATGAAAATTAGGTTGCCTCCCGATAAACACTTGATTTTAAGTCTTTCAGCCTGACTACTTCTTGTTTCAAGGCGCATCGGTAAAAGTGATTAAGGTTGCTTGGTGATCGAGGTCACCACCCCAATAATGCTTTAGGCATTATCTGTTTACTTTGAAAGTTTCCAGGGGATTCCGACTATACAATTCAATGACGCCATGTGGATAGACTGTTTTGATGGTGAATGGCCCGACCATCTGGATTTAAGTTTCCTGGGAAACAGTCTCAGTAGAGAGTTATACAATAACACAGCTTGGCTCGGTTCAAACTTCCTTTTTAAAATTTTCTGGCAGTGCCACTTATTGACCTTTTCTTTACACAACTTGGAGTTTTCGTAAGCTTATAGGCGGAATTCATCTAACTCGTTAAGTTATAGCAATCTTTTCTCCCTCGTAGCTTGTAGGCGAAATTCATCTAACTCGTTAAGTTATGCTCAAGTTCGACTGGGAGGTGACATGTTTTTTTGTAGACGAGCAGATACGGAGACATACCAATCAGTGTCTTGTATGCTGTGCAATATACCCATAGAGCGTCATCCAATTTTAGAGACCAATCTTTTCGGTTCGGATTCACTATTTTCTCCAAAATCCTTTTCACCTCTTTATTCAAAACTTCTGCTTGGCCACTAGTTTGGGGATGATAAGCAGTAACAATTCTATGGTTGACCCCATATTTAGCCAATAGAGCTGTGAAGGACTTATTGCAGAAGTGACTTCCCTCATCACTAATGATCGCTCTTGGGGTGCCAAATCTTGTGAAGATGTTCTTTTGTAGAAATTTCAAGACAACTTTAACATCATTTATCGAGAGTGCTTGTAATAATCCGATATTTTCTATATAATTAAATCATAAATTTTACGTATAAATTTTTTTTTATTTATTTATTTTAAAGGTGAGAATATGTGCGGAGTAATGTGTATGTATTTATGTGATGAATATAAAATATATTTATTACATGAATGATTATAAATAATTTTATTTTAGAATTATTGCTCATTATCAATTATATTCTTATAATAATTAATTTTATAGTAAAAATGTTTTTAATATTTATTTTCCATGAAAATATGATAATTATATTATTTAAATAATATATGAAATGATTAAAGCACAATTATAATAATTATTTTATTATATGAATTTGTTCAGCGTATTTAAGTTATTTATTTTAACTTAATTATTAATGTTGTATATGAAAGATAAATCAGATATGAAATCCAAACCCTAATTTTAGATTTTGATCAAGGAATGAGAATAATAATATAATATTAATTTTATTTTGATTTTTCAGTGCTATAAATAAGTACTGTATGTGTACGCATTGTTAATGATTAGTCAATGATGGTACAGTATTTGAAAACCCTTGTATTAGTGGTAAACCCTAGTTTCAAAGTCAAGAGAGACTTCAAAATCTGTTAAGTCACTGTGTTATATGAATAATGACATGTATGATGGAATATAATTTTAATTAGGGAAAGCCCTAATTATTTTGAACCCTAATTAATATTTATGGACTCTAATTTATTAGAAACCCTAATTCGAAAGTCAATTACGACTTTAAAGAATTTGTTAAGTCATTTTGTAGTTGTAATACTGTGTTAATATGTCTAATGACAGTTATTATACATTTATGTAATAATTAGGAAAAACCTAATCTCTAAATTTAAAAACCCTAATTTCTAAAAGTTAGAAACCTTAATTAGAAACCCTAATTTAAAACTCAATTTATGTTCGGGACTGTTATGTAACTGTGTTAGTATGATTAAGGTTAAGTATTATAGAACTTTACGTTAATTAAAGAAACCCTAATTAATATTTAGAAATCTTAATTTCTAGAAATTCCAATATTTAAATTATCAATCCCAATTTATAAATTGTAAGCCCTAATTGCTAAATTAGCAATCTTAATTATCGTTAGTAAAGCCTAAACCTAATTTTCAAGTATAATGTAATTAGAAAGCTAGTTATAATTAGTATACTCTAAATTACATTTTTAAGAAACTAAAATGTTATATTTTCAAACCCTAATTTAGACATCCTATACTTTTTGTGTTAAACCTTAGGGTTAAACCCTAAGGGTTTGCCAAATGACCAATGTGCCATTAAAATTCCAAGCCAATTGACCATTTTGCCCTTATTTCATAATTGAAGATTTCTTGAAAATCTCGCTAAGATTGGAGTGGTTGACCAACTCTCACTAACCCCATGTGACATTAAACACTAGCAATCAGGTGATTTCAGCTACATACATTGCATACATATAATATATATAGCATTGGAGAGAGAAAATATCATATTCAAGCTCATTTTTGCTCATTCACTCAAACCATTTTCTCTCAACTCAAAACCCACGAAAATAGTTAGCATATCAGTCCCACAAACAAGCCCTACTAACACCCACAACAAATCAGAGGCACAGATTCAAGAATATGTGCATCTACCCTAATCAAAAATTTGACCCTTGATCTTCTGTTAAAAGTTATGATTATGTGTTGTAATATGTTCTACGTAGTGTCTATAAGTTATCTGGGTTAACTCATGTTAGATTCATAACATCAAAGTGCTCGAAATTTAAGTTTTTCAAAATCTGGGAAAAAAAATTTAGTGGTCTGACAACGAATGTCAGACCCTGTAGATCTCAGTCTGTTGTGTGTTTTTCTGTTTAAATGTTTTAAACTGTAGTTTGTAATGATATCTTTGGTCTGGATTTAAAATCATGCTTGAATCAGATCCAGGTTGCAAGATATTCTTGGTCAAACTCGGTTGACCGAGCATGACCAAGAGTTTCTGGGCAACCCAGAAACTCCATTCCAGTGTCTGACAAGATATTGCACGGCTTAAATCTATAAAATCCCAAATTTTACAAATAAAGATTTAATTTTCTCGAAATATTTTTTTCAAAATTATGGTGTGGATTTGAGATAATGTTATAGTTGTGGGTAATATTTAGAAATTTTGAAAGGTATGCAAGTTGTTGTATAATATTCGATTGGTCGGGGAATATTCTTTTTGTCGGGGAATATTTGTACGACGGTACAATCATTGGTGGACCTCACAACGGAATTATTGTTGGATTGAGAAAACGACAAAAATATTTTTATGAAAATAACGGCGGAAGTTTTACCGTTAAAACTATTGAACTACTTTAGTAGTAAAAGTACGATGTCTGGCGTGATTGCATAGTAGCACACGGTATTGATTATTGATGCTTACGTGAGAAGTCACTTAGTTTTGTTCAATTATTGCTAGAGTAATTGTTGTATAGTATCTCACGTTATTTGATTCAATTATTGTCAATATTTTATATATTATTAAATCAATAATTGAGACGACGAAGTTATTAATATTATTATTTGCAATATTAACGATGTCAAGAAGTTCTGTCAAGGAGAGGTTTGGTCACCTAATTGCGCGTCAATAGGGAGAAATCCTTATTGGAAAGCCCCATCTTTCATGAGAACGACCTGGTCGATTAATAGTGTGAATTATAATAATAATGATGAATTTTGTTTTATTAGTATTATTAATGTAATAAAACAAAAATCTTTTTATATAAAACAGAATACTTTTTATAAAGTTTTGTTTTATTTGATTATAAATAAAATATAATATATTTTATTATGCATAGTGTTTGCATAGTGCATGTATAGTGTTTGCATAGTAAAATCTTTTTATATAAAACAGAATACTTTTATAAAGTTATTTGTTTTATTATATTATAAATAGAATATATTATATTTTATTATGCATAGTGTTTGCATAGTACATGCATAGTGTTTGCATAGTAAAATCTTTTTATATAAAACAAAATACTTTTATAAAGTTATTTATTTTATTAGATTTTAAATAATATATATATATATATATATATATATATTGTAAATAGAATATATTATATTTTATTGCATAGTATCCTTTCCATTCTCCTATAAATAGGATGCTTAGTTAGAATTGAAAACACACCAGAAATTCAGAGAATTCTTCTTCTATAATCTTGAGCGTATTTCTTTAGAGTTTAAGAAAGCTTTGAGCGTAGAAAATAGTGCAAGTTTTCTTCAAGTATATCCCCGCCCTACCCGTCAAAATACTCTTCATTTTAAGGTAAGGGGTATTATTCTTTCGTATTCATGAAAAGAGTTATTTTCTTTCAATACTCGTAAGAGTTGTTATTCCATTCTTTATTATTATGTTGGAATAACCTGTCTATGCGAAGTACCGCATACATAGTGAAATTCTTCTGTTATTCCATTCTTTATTATTCTGTTGGAATAACACGCTTTTGTGCGCGCCTATCGCATGCCCTGGTGAATTTCATTGTTGTTATTCTATTCTTTATTATTCATTTGGAATATCCCGTCTGCGCGTTGATTACGCATGACCTGGTTCCATTCTTTATTATTCTGTTGGAACATCCTGTCTGTGCGGATTATGCATGACCTAGTTCAATTCTTTATTATTCTGTTGGAATATCCTGTCTGTGCGGATTACGCATGACCTGGTTCCATTCTTTATTACTCTGTTGGAATAACCTGTCTATGTGGATTACCGCATGCATGGTGAATGATCCTTTGTATTCATTCCTTATTAACTTGTGAAATGATCTATCTACGTGGATTATCGCATGGCGGGCGAAAATCCATTTGCAGTTTCATATATTCTATTATACTCAGTTGGTTAAAGTTTTGGTTTCTATACTTCATGAAATTAGTAGAATATCCTGGATATTTGCGCTTCATCCAAAGATCTTTTCATGGAAATATTCTTACGAGCATTCTTGAATTTTACTCCACAAAGCAAAGATCATGTTGACAATTTGGACGTTATTGGTTCCTGGATAAATTAATTTGTAAATCTTTAAAATTTATTCTTGAACTTGTTTTATTGAATTGTCATCATCCTCATGCTTATATTATGTTGAAAGTCATCTGTGGCCTGTAGTGCATAGATGGACTTGGTATGATTATGACCAGGGATTATTCGGTATAATCATGACCGTAATGTTACAAATGATGTGGAAAAAGTCCTCATTGGCCCGTAGTGCATTGATGGACAATTTTTGGTATGATTATGGCTATGGATTCTCTTCGGCCAAGGGTACAAAGATGAATTGTTTTATGGCATGATCAGGACCGTTGATGAAAATACGATTATCTTTGGCCCGTAGTGCATGGATAATTCGTGATCGTGATACTAAGGAATATCCTTGGCCTGTAGTGCAGGGATGATTTGATGATGTGGATTATTTATTGTCGAGTTTCAAAGAATAAAAGTGATGAAAAACCTTTTAAATCATAGAATATAGTAGATTTTATTCTCTACTTGACTCTTCTAATGGATTGCTTATTCTGCTACAGCTAAACTAATGTTTGTTATATTTTATCGGTTTAATGATTGTTGAAGACTAAAGATAAATTATTCTCGCATTATCTTAGTCATAATATTTCTTCTTGGGCTAGTTGAGCTCACCCTTTTTGCTTTCATTGTTCTCTTGAGGAATGAGAGCGTAGCGAGGGGACTAGTCGGGAGCGGAGTGGCGGTCCGATGATGATAGTATTAGTAATCCTCACTATTCTATGAAATAGTGTGATAATAAATGTATTGAGGACTTATTTTGAGTTTGAATACTGTCTAGAAGACAATATTTGTCATAAAACTCATAGCTCATGTTGTATATTTAAGGTTGTATTTGTATTCTGTACCATGTATTTGGCGACTCAAAATAGGTGATGTATACCTATTTTGGGGGCGTCACAGTTGGTATCAAAGCTTAGGGATATGATCCATGGCTGAGATGTGAGACAAGAACTAGGAGGGGAGAGACAGGGAATTCCTTCGCTAGTATGACCTACCTAAGTTTATTTGGTATTTAATTGGTCGGTCAGAGTATACGGATAATATGTGATATGTTAATTAACCCTTGTTTTGTGACATTGTTTGAAAATGGCATCTGAAAATATTGAGATCAGCAATGAAGCACATGAGACCGTTGAGTCACCAACGATCAATACCCAGGATAATGTGCAACAAGACGACAATAATCCTTAGGTAAATAACAACACCGATCAGATGATGAACGATGGGATGTTCAAAGGCTTTATGCAATTCATTCAACATCAGGTAAGAGAGACTCATGTTCAAAATATAGGTGGAAATAATGGCAACCGACGGTCGGTCACCGCTAAGCAGTTCAAGGAGTTGGGATCACCAGAGTTTTTGGGAAAGCCAGAACCACTTAAGGCAGAGACGTGGATAAAGCAGATCACCAAGATATTTGATGTCTTGGAATGCTCAGAGGAGAAAAAGGTTCTATTCGCCACCTTTATGTTGCGTGAAAAAGCAGATCATTGGTGGGAATCTGTAAAATGTACCCAGCCTGACGCACTCAAGATGTCTTGGGAGAAGTTTCAAGAATTATTCAACGACAAGTACTTTCCTGAAAGTATTCATCACATGAAGGAGGTAGAATTCATCAAGCTGGAGCAAAACAATATGACCGTGTCGCAGTACGAGGCTAAGTTTACGGAGTTATCCCGGTTTACATCCCATTTGGTCGATAATGAGGAGAGAATGACGCGAATGTTTCTGCGAGGTTTGAAACCCGAAATACGTCAATACCTTATTTCTCACAAACGTTGTTTATATTCAGATGTTGTGAATAGGGCTCAGTTATTGGAGCGCGATAATGAGTCAGCACAACCAAAAGGCAACGACCAACAACACGATAATAATCGTATCGGTGGCAACGGCCATCGGAACAATGATAACCATCGTGGGGGAAATTATCATGCCAAGAATGGTAACCACTTCGGTGGTAATCATGGACAAGATAATAGAAGTCGAAAATTCAAGAAGAGAAGGTTCAATAATGATGGAAAGACAGCAGCACCAACACCCTTTTTCAAGGAAGGAGAACGACCACCAATTGTATGCTTCAAATGCGGAGGGGAGGGACATATCAGTCCAAATTGCGTGATGCAGTCCAAAGCATGTTACAATTATGGAAAAGAAGGTCACCAAGCCCGATTTTGTCGTGCACCAAAGTCAAGTCCAGCTGGGACGGTGGCACCAAAGGCGGATACGGACAAAACAAAGTTGGTGGTTTCAGGAAGAGCGTTTTTCGTGACTTCTCAAAAAGCGAGTAACCCGAACGAAGTTAGCAGGGGTTAGTTAATTATAAATTTTTGTGAAGTCTATACCTTATTAGATACCGGTTCTACCCATTCTTTTATCTCTCTTGCTTGCGCTCAACGTTTAAATTTGACTCCGGAGAAGTTAGACTTTGACTTATCAGTTGAAACTCCATTAGGAGAAACCTTTATTTCATGTGTTATCCAAGTCTTGGATGAGAGTCACAATTTTTAAATGATATTTTTATCGTTAATAAATTTCCTGATGTATTCTAGAAGACTTCTTGGCCTACCCCAGAGAGTGAAATCGAATTTTGTATTGACCCCAATACAAAATACATTTCTAAAAACCCTTAAATATTTCTTCAACTAAAACGAACGTAACATGCGCCAAAGACGTTTGCTCGAGCTGTTGAAGATTATGATAATACCATTCAATACCATCGTGGAAAAGCGAACGCGATACCTGACGCGTTGAGTAGAAGATCGTATGCGTTTACGAGTACGAATATACGAACCTACGTGAAGATAACGAATATATGATTAGAACCGACTTTAGTCGATAATGTTAAAGCTGCAAAAGCTCTGGACCGAAGTCGATGAATACGAAGAAGAAGAAGGTTTAAGAGTATTTATTTTAAAAGAAAGAGTTGCTGATGAGAGGAAATCTCAACCCTCGATCTAATTGGCCCATTTGAAATCCTTGATCGAGTAGGAACTGTGACTTATAGACTCGTTTTACCGCCAAGTATGTCGCGTGTTCATAACGTTTTTAACGTATCGATGTTACGTAAATGTGTGGACGACCCGAACCACATTATTAATTTAGAACCGGACGAGATAGCGGATAATTTAACGTATGAAGATGTACCTGTTAAAATCTTGAAATATATTTTACGCTCAAAGGTTATACCTCAAGAGTTAGAATTTGACGAAGTGTCCTCATTTGTTCAGTATACCAGGTACGTACGTAAATTTTGAGGGCAAAATTTCCTAAGGAGGGGAGATTATAAAATCCCAAATTTTATGAATAAAGATTTAATTTTCTCGAAATATTTTTTTCAAAATTATGGTGTGGATTTGAGATAATGTTATAGTTGTGGGTAATATTTAGAAATTTTGAAAGGTATGCAAGTTGTTGTATAATATTCGATTGGTCGGGGAATATTCTTTTTGTCGGGGAATATCTGTACGACGGTACAATCATTGGTGGACCCCACAACGGAATTATTGTCGGATTGAGAAACGAAAAAAATATTTTTATGAAAATAACGACGAAAGTTTTACCGTTAAAACTGTTGAACTACTCGGTAGTAAAAGTACAGTAATACGCGTGGTTGCATAGTAGAACACGGTATTGATTATTGATGCTTACGTGAGAAGTCACTTAGTTTTGTTCAATTATTGCTACAGTAATTGCTGCATAGTATCTCACGTTATTTGATTCAATTATTGTCAATATTTTATATATTATTAAATCAATAATTGAGACGACGAAGTTATTAATTATATTATTTGCAATATTAACGATGTCTAGAAGTTCAGTCAATGAGAGATTTGGTCACCTAATTGCGTGCCAATAGGGAAAAATCCTTATTGGAAAGCCCCCTCTTTTTTTGAGAACGACCTGGTCGATTAATAGTGTAAATTATAATAATAATGATGAATTTTGTTTTATTATTATTATAAATGTAATAAAACAGAAATCTTTTATATAAAACAGAATATTTTTTATAAAGTTTTGTTTTATTTGATTATAAATAAAATATAATATATTTTATTATGAATAGTATTTGCATAGTAAAATTTTTTTATATAAAACAAAATACTTTTATAAAGTTATTTGTTTTATTAGATTATAAATAGAATATATTATATTTTATTATGCATAGTGCTTGTATAGTGTTTGCATAATAAAATCTTTTTATATAAAGCAGTAATACTTTTATAAAGTTATTTGTTTTATTAGATTTTAGATAAAATATATAAATATATATATATATATATATATATTATAAATAGAATATATTATATTTTATTGCATAGTATCCTTTCCATTCTCCTATAAATAGGATGCTTAGTTAGAATTGGAAACACACCAGAAATTCAGAGAATTCTTCTTCTATAATCTTGAGCATATTTCTTTAGAGTTTAAGAAAACTTTGAGCGTAGAAAAAAGTGCAAGTTTTCTTCAAGTATATCTCTGCCCTACCCGTCGGAATACTCTTCTTTTTAAGGTAAGGGGTATTATTCTTTCATATTCATGAAGAGAGTAATTTTCTTTCAATACTCGTAAGGGTTGTTATTTCATTCTTTATTATTATGTTGGAATAACCTGTCTATGTGAAGTACCGCATACATGGTGAAATTCTTCTATTATTCCATTATTTATTATTACATTGGAATAACTTTATGCATGCGGTCATCATATGCCTGGTGAATTCTGTTGTTATTTCATTCTTTATTATTCTGTTGGAACATCTTGTCTGTGCGGATTACGCATGACCTGGTTCCATTCTTTATTATTCTGTTGGAACATCCTGTATATGCGGATTACGCATGACCTGGTTCCATTCTTTATTATTCTGTTGGAATATCCTGTCTATGCGGATTACGCATGACCTGGTTCCATTCTTTATTACTCTGTTGGAATAACCTATCTATGTGGATTACCGCATGAATGGTGAATGATCCTTTGTAATCATTCCTTATTAACTTGTGGAAATGATCTGTCTACGTGGATTACCGCATAGCGGGCAAAAATCCATTTGCAGTTTCATATTTTCTATTATACTTAGTTGGTTAAAGTTTCGGTTTCTATACTTCATGAAATTAGTAGAATATCCTGGATATTTGCGCTTCATCCAGTATCTTTTCATGAAAATATTCTTACGAGCATTCTTGAATTTTACTCCACAAAGCAAAGATCATGTTGACAATTTGGACGTTATTGGTTCTGGATAAATTAATTTGTAAATCTTTAAAATTTATTCTTGAACTTGTTTTATTGAATTGTCATCATCCTCATGCTTATATTATGTTGAAAGTCATCGTGGCACTGTAGTGCTTAGATGGACTTGGTATGATTATGACGAGGATTATTCGGTATAATCATGGCCATAAGTAATGTTACAAATGATGTGGAAAAAGTCCTCATTGCACGTAGTGCATTGATGGGACGATTTTTGGTATGATTATGGCTATGGATTCTCTTGACCAAGGGTGCAAAGATGAATTGTTTTATGGCATGATCAGGACCGTTGATGAAAACAAGATTATCTTTGGCCCGTAGTGCATGGATAATTAGTGGTCGTGATACTAAAGAATATCCTTGGCCTGTAGTGCAGGGATGATTTGATGATGTGGATTATTTATTAAGCTGAGTTTCAGCAATAAAAGTGATGAAAAAAACCTTTTAAATCATAGAAGATAGTAGATTTTATCCTCTACTTGACTCGTTTAATGTATTGTTTGTTCCGCTGCAGTTAAACTTGATGTTTGTTATATTTTATCAGTTTAACACTGTTGAAGACTAAAGATAAATTATTCTGCATTATCTTAGTCATAATATTTCTTATTGGGCTAGTTGAGCTCACCCTTTTTGCTTTCATTATTCTCTTCAGGAAATGAGAACGTAGCAGGGACTAGTCGGGGAACGGAGTGACGGTCCAGATGATAGTATTAGTAATCCTCACTATTCTATGAAATAGTGTGATAATAAATGTATTGAGGACTTATTTTGAGTTTGAATACTGTCTAGAAGACAATATTTGTATTAAAACTCACAGCTCATGTTGTATATTTAAGGTTGTATTTGTATTCTGTACCATGTATTTGGCGACTCAGAATAGGTGATGTATACCTATTTTGGGGGCGTCACAAAGTCTGTCAGATGTTAAGTCTTTTGATGTTGTTGTTGTATCAGTATTATAGTATGTTATATGGGCTTCAATTTCATGCCTTTATATCACTTATACAATAAATATAATGGATTGTGTGGTTGGTCAAAGTGGCTGGAATGACCACGAAAACCATTTTCTGGAATTTTCAGAAAATTCAAAACGTCATCTTTAATGACCTTTGGCCCAACATGGATCTAGCTATTGAGATGTTGTTAGCTCGATATTATGTATTAGATATGTTTTCTTGCATGTTATCTACAAACTGAAACCATAAGAACACCAAAATGTTACCAGATTGCAAGTTATGGAGATCAAAAAAGTAGTTATTGGCGCATTCTTCATTTCTGGAAAACCCATAAATGAAGAACAGCTTCTGACATGATTTTTGGAGGCTTAGATCTCAATTGTGTTATGTTGTTTGATTTCGATTGTTGCTGATACTTGTAGTATTACATTAATACTACAAGATCAAAGTCATATCACACCCAGAAGCTTTATGATCTGTTAGATATTGTTGGTCAAACGTACCCTCTTGATCACTGACATGCATTTCTGGGCTTTGCTCAAGAACACGAAGAACACTTATAGCGACGGTTCTGTCGCTATAGGCAGTCTTTAGCGACACTTTATTTATAAAATTATTATTTTATTAAATAAATAGAAAAAAATAGTTTTAAATTATTAAAAACACAAAATAAATTCTTAAAAATTATTTTAATGTCTGCAAATTAGTTTTTAATAATTTTTAATATATTTCATAAATATTAATTATTTTTGAAATATTAAAGGTATTTAATTTATTTAATTATAATATTAAATAAATTATTTAAAATTAATTTTAATACTTGAAAAATCATTTAAAATTATATTATGGTATAAGAAAATACTTTAAGTTATTTTTAATGACTTTTAATATTTTGTTATGAATTTCATTAATTAATTAATATTAATGATATTTAAGTTATTTAATAAATGTATTAAATAAAATATGAAAAAGATTTAATGACTTAAAAATCATATAAAAATAATTTAAAAATATTTTAAGTTATAAAATATAACTTTTGATATTTTGTCATGAAAAATATTAATATTAATGATATTAGATTTATTTAATACTTATATTAAATAAATTAGTTTAAAAATGATTTTAATATTAGAAAAATCATTTTAAATAAAAATAAAGATTTTAAAAATATTTTAAGTGATAAAATATAACTTTCAATATTTAAAGGTAAATATCATTAATTATTTACTATTAATGATGATAAAGTTATTTAATAATTATATTAAATAAATTAGTTTAAAAATGATTTTAAAATTATAAAAATCATTTTAAATGATAATACATTGTTTAAAGAATATTTTAAGTTATAAAATATAATTTTTAATATTTAAAGGATAATTTCATTAATAATTTACTATTAATGATATTAAATTTATTTAATAATTATATTAAATAAATAGTTTAAAAATGGTATTATTTATTTAAAAATCATTTAAAAGGATATTAATGAATTAAAAATATTTTAAGTTATAATTAATGACTTTTAATATTGGGATAAATAGTGCATTAATATTTAAATATTAATGGTAAATAATTAAAAATGATTTTTGGTTGTTTTATAAATCATTTAAGGGTAATGGTAATACTTTAAAAATATTTTGAATTATTATAAATAACTTTAATATTTTGGCAATGGTTTCATTAATAGTTTAATATTAATTAAATTTTAATTATAATAGAAGTATTTAATATTTAAATCATTTAATGATAATTTCGGTGTTTGAAAATTCATGATAAATTATAATAAATGTTTAAAAATTATTTTAAGTCATTTAAAAATTATATGACTGATACTTACAGATGTTGAACTACATGATAGAGTCTTAGACTCAATAATTACCCGGTAAAGTCGTCGGTACACCGACATGTTTCAGAATTGATCCGGGCTTAGATATTTTGACTATATTAATGTTTATTGGTGATTCAATGACTGTTGAATATGTGTGACAAGGTGATTAGGTTATGTGCTGACTGCAATAAGCAGTGCTATGTGTTATAGTATGTTATTCTAATCGAACGAATGATCTTATTAATGATAAGTCGTGATATAAAATATAAAACTAAGTTGCGTATTATAAGCAGCAGACCAGGCAAGTATCCTACCTTTGCATTTTTTTTATGCAATGGACATGAGTAAGAAGATTCAGAATTATATTATTATTGTACCAGATTATTAACCCTATTGTTATATATGTTATACCCGATCATTGTTTATCAACATATATGGTACTATATTGTAATTCAGATATATATTATGTTCGTTAATTTCTAAATATGGTTATTCAAATGTCCCCACTTGGATAATCATTGTATTTAATCACATGTTGATATATATATATATATATATATATACCTCTAAGCTATTTGATCAGCTAGACATAGATTTAGAAATATCGTTGAATATGATAAAACCTTTTTGTATCCAATCAAATTGTTTTGGTTCGGATTCCAGACTAAGTATGAACATCCCAAACATGGGAAAACTTTTATGCGCCTAAGGCGGACAAGATGAATGATAATATCGTTCTTGTATGTAGTATTGGTCAATACAGGGTCCATGGGATGTACACCCTCGTGCTAAGTAAGTTATGGCGGTTTATGAGATGAAGTTCATCTAACCTTTTGAAAATAGAAAACAATGTTCATAGTATGTCGAATACCCTATATATATATATAGTCAATACGTAGTTTCAAAAATTTGATATAGAATTATTATGTTATTATTATCGGTTCAGTTTACTTCACAACTATTAATTCGTTGTAGAAGTGATGTACAAAGAAAACATTTAATTCTTTCAGCTTATTATATTTATAATTATTACTACTTGTTGGGCACCCAAATGCTCATTCTTGCTTTAAATTTAAATGTTTTCAGCTAAGCATGATCGACCTGAAGGTTCAGACAAGATCAAGTGAAAAGGAAAGCAAACAGAATATGTTTTATGGTATCTTTTGTAATAGTTAGACTGTATTAAGATAATGATATGTATTATCTATCATGTAAAGAGTTATAGTAAAGGTTGCGTACTTATGATTAGACTCTGATAAATGTAAGTTAAGTTTGATATTTATATTATTGTTATTATTATTGTATTATTTCTGCTCATAGAAATGGTATCATAAAGCACCGAGTTCGGGTTTCAAGTACCTGAATTTGGGGGCGTTACATCATGGTATCAGAGCTTTAGGGTTAGAAACCTTAGGTGGATTAGACCTTAGGCTATAACCTTGGAATAGAGGGAAACGTTGAAAATATAAATAACTCATATAGAGTTTATAAGGAGATGAATTGAATTAATTCGTCGTCAAAGAAAATAAAAGATAACTTATATAAAACTATTATTTGCTGTGTGTATATATTCTTTGTTAATCAAGATAGTTGTGTGTAGATATTATGTGGGATAAGGATTAGAATACCCTCAGGTCGTAAAGAAGGAGTGAACCTCCATAACCGAGCCAATGTCAAAGCCAATAGCTGAAATAGAGGCTCACATTGAAAGCTACCTCAATGAGGTAATTATTTTGGAAAACGTAGTACCGGACCCAGAAACGATAGTATAACTGATAGGTAGAGTATAGTTAGAGAATATGTGGTCAATGTCGAGTTCTTAAACTCATATGTTTGTGGTGAGTTCTTAAACTCATAATGTGTTGTAAGTTTGACGAACTAGGTATAGTTAGGTGTGAATGGATTATCGAGGATAATGAGAATATATAGATTACTAAGCAATTGATCCTTAGTGAAGGCGTAAGAAATAAGTAGTATTAGTATTACTTGAATATGTATGATTCTATGTAGTGAATACGATAAGTATGTCTGAGTAATGTAATATTTTGTATAAGCTATAATAGCGATTCCCGACTCTTGAGTCACAAAGGGATAGCGAATGTTTAAAGCGGTATGTGATATGGTATGTCAAGTGTTGAGTATGAATCTATGATGGATTAATGAAATAAGTTGGTATAAAGATAATAGATATTTATCTGAACACTGGTTAATACAGTAAACCAAGTTTTCAAAATCTAATATTTTGAATATATGATTATTTAAGTAGAAAATTTCGCGTGATATGTTAAACGTATACGATAAGGCTTAGAATGTCAGTTAATAAAGAATAATTTACGATAATGCCGCCAAGACGAAAACGAAATAAAGCGTCTGAAGAAGAACACATCAACAAAGTGGCGAGACAACCGGACCGATCTGTAATTTTGCGAATATGGGACGATCAAGCTATGCGAGCAGAATACCGGTAGCGGAAAATGTTGAATAATCGAACGGTAAACATCAAAGACTTCAAGGCATTCGGACCGCCAGGATTTAAAGGATCAACTGACCATGTTGACGTGTTTGTGATAGTTAGGATAACGGAGGGGCAAAAGACAGCTTTTGCCACCTATATGATGAAAGGGGAGGTGAATTTTTAGTGGAAGACAAATTAAGTTAGAATCAGAGAAGGGAGTAGAGGTAGTAGGAATGGAAAAAGGAATGAAGATAAAGGGAAAGTTTGTGTGTTATAAGTGTGGGCAGAAGGGACGTGTCTCTCCTAACTGCCCCAATCCAAGAATGTATAGTGGGTATTTTATTTGTGAATCAATGTAGCATAAGGTGAAAGACTGTCCAAGAAGGAGAAGGGAGACAAAGAATGCGAATACGAGGAAAGGCAGCAGAACATTGGCGACAAAGGGACTAACTTCAACAAACAAACCAACAGAACCAACCGAATGAGTCTTCAACATGAATGTTCGAGATTAGATAGCGGCTGGGGATGCAACTCCAAGTATTACTCAAACCAATTTTATTTGCTTATATATTATTTTCTTATATATGGTAAATTATTTTATAAATTATTTTAAAGGAGGAATTTGAGTTCTTTTAGAAATTAAATTTCTGTTTAAGTAGATAGATAAGCTTTATGCTGAATAGTTAAAGATCGATTCGATCAATTATGATCGAGATCTAATTACAATGATTGTGTATGTTATGTACCCTAGTATGTATAGATTTTAAAACGGTGATTCCGGGGACGGAATCTTTATAAGGGAGGGTGAATGTAATAATCCGATATTTTCTATATAATTAAATCAAAAATTTTGCATATAAACTTTTTTTTTTTTTTAAAGGTGAGAATACGTGCCAGGTAATGTGTATGTATTTATGTGATGAATATAAAATATATTTATTACATGAATGATTATAAATAATTTTATTTTAGAATTATTGCTCATTATCAATTATATTCTTATAATAATTAATTTTATAGTAAAAATGTTTTTAATATTTATTTTTCATGAAAATATGATAATTATATTATTTAAATAATATATGAAATGATTAAAGCACAATTATAATAATTATTTTATTATATGAATTTGTTCAACGTATTTAAGTTATTTATTTTAACTTAATTATTAATGTTGTATATGAAAGATAAATCAGATATGGAATCCAAACCCTAATTTTGGATTTTGATCAAGGAATGAGAATAATAATAGGTGATGTATACCTATTTTGGGGGCGTCACAAAGTCTGCCAGATGTTAAGTCTTTTGATGTTGTTGTTGTATAAGTATTATAGTATATTATATGGGCTTCAATTTCATGCCTTTATATCACTTATACAATAAATATAATGGATTGTGTGGTTGGTCAAAGTGGTTGAAATGACCACGAAAACCATTTTCTGGAATTTGCAGAAAATTCAAGAACGCTTTCTCTGACAGCCTTTGACCGGCATGGATCTAGCTATTGAGATGTTGTTAGCTCGATATTATGTATTAGATATGTTGTCTTGCATGTTATCTACAAATTGAAACCATAAGAACACCAAAATGTTACCAGGATTGCAAGTTATGGAGATCAAAAGTAACCATCTGGAACTGTTCTTCATTTCTGGAAAACCCATGAATGAAGAACAGCTTCTGACATGATTTTTGGAGGCTTAGATCTCAATTGTGTTATGTTGTTTGATTTCGATTGTTGCTGATACTTGTAGTATTACATTAATATTACAAGATCAAAGTCATATCACACCCAGAAGCTTTATAATCTGTTAGATATTGTTGGTCAAACATACCCTCTTGATCACTGACATGCATTTCTGGGCTTTGCTCAAAAACACGAAGAACACTTATAGCGATTTGGTTACGTCGCTATAAAGCGATCTTTAGCGACACTTTATTTATAAAATTATTATTTTATTAAATAAATAGAAAAAATAGTTTTAAATTATTAAAAACACAAAATAAATTCTTAAAAATTATTTTAATGTCTCAAAATTAGTTTTAATAATTTTAATATATTTCATAAATATTAATTATTTTTGAATATTAAAGGTATTTAATTTATTTAATTATAATATTAAATAAATTATTTTAAAATGATTTTAATACTTGAAAAACCATTTAAAATTATATTATGGTATAAGAAAATATTTTAAGTTATTTTAATGACTTTTAATATTTTGTTATGAATTTCATTAATTAATTAATATTAATGATATTTAAGTTATTTAATAAATGTATTAAATAAATTATGAAAAATAGATTTAATGACTTAAAAATCATATAAAAATAATTTTAAAATATTTTAAGTTATAAAATATAACTTTTGATATTTTTCATGAAAATATTAATATTAATGATATTAGATTTATTTAATACTTATATTAAATAAATCGGTTTAAAAATGATTTTAATATTAGAAAAATCATTTTAAATAAAAATAAAAATTTTGAAAATATTTTAAGTTATAAAATATAACTTTCAATATTTAAAGGTAAATCTCATTAATTATTTACTATTAATGATGATAAAGTTATTTAATAATTATATTAAATAAATTAGTTTTAAAATAATTTTAAAATTATAAAAATCATTTTAAATGATAATACATTGTTTAAAGAATATTTTAAGTTATAAATTATAACTTTTAATATTTAAAGGATAATTTCATTAATAATTTAATATTAATGATATTAAATTTATTTAATAATTATATTAAATAAATAGTTTAAAATGGTATTATTTATTTAAAAATCATTTAAAAAGGATATTAATGAATTAAAAATATTTTAAGTTATAATTAATGACTTTTAATATTGGGATAAATAGTGCATTAATATTTAAATATTAATGGTAAGTAATTAAAAATGATTTTTGGTTGTTTTATAAATCATTTAAGGGTAATGGTAATACTTTTAAAATATTTTGAATTATTATAAATAACTTTAATATTTTGGCAATGGTTTCATTAATAGTTTAATATTAATTAAATATTAATGATAATAGAAGTATTTAATATTTAAATCATTTAATGATAATTCTAGTGTTTGAAAATTCGTGATAAATTATAATAAATGTTTAAAAATTATTTTAAGTCATTTAAAAATAATATGACTGATACTTACAGATGTTGAACTATATGATAGAGTCTTAGACTCGATAATTACCCGATAAAGTCGTTGGTACACCGACATGTTTCAAAAATTGATCCGGACTTAGATATTTTGACTATATTAATGTTTATTGGTGATTCAATGACTGTTGAATATGTGTGATAAGGTGATTAGGTTATGTGGTGACTGCAATAAGCAGTGCTATGTGTTATAGTATGTTATTCTAATCGAACGAATGATCTTATTAATGATAGGTCATGATATAAAAGATAAAACTAAGTTGCGTATTGTAAGCAGCAGACCAAGCAAGTATCCTACCTTTGCATTTTCTTTATGCAATGGACATGAGTAATAAGATTCAGAATTATATTATTATTGTACCAAATTATTAACCCTATTGTTGTATATGTTATATCCGATCATTGTTTATCAACATGGTACTATATTGTAATTCAGATATATATTATGTTCGTTAATTTTTAAATATGGTTATTCAAGTGTCCCCACTTGGATAATCATTGTATTTAATCACATGTTGATGTATATATATACATATATATATATATATATATATATACCTCTAAGCTATTTGATCAGCTAGACACGGATTTAGAAATATCGTTGAATATCATAAAACCTTTTTGTAACCAATCAAATTGTTTTGGTTCAGATTTCAAACTAAGTATGAATGTGACGCCCCCAAAATAGGTATACATCACCCATCTTGAGTCGCCAAATACATTGTACAAAATTCAAATACAACTTAATAATACAACAGTCCTGTAAAATACGACAAAACATAAACTGAGAGTTTTAATAAGAATATTGTCATCTAGACAATATTCACACTCAAAGGAGTCCTCATTACATTTATTGTCACACTATTTAATGAATAGTGAGGACTACTAATGTTATCATCGGATAAAATCACTCCGAGTTCCCCAACTCGTCTCAGCTATATTCTCATTTCCTGAAGAGAACTGTGAAAGAAAGGGTGAGCTCAACTAGCCAGTAAAAAATATTATGACTAAGATAATGCAGAATAAATTATCATTAGCCTTCAATAATGTTAAACTGATAAAATACAATAGACATCAAGTTTAAATGCAGCGGAATAAGCAATCCATTAGAAGAGTCAAGTAGAGCATGATATCTACTATCTTTTATGATTTAAAATATTTTCATCAATTTTTATCATTTGAGACTCGACAATAAATAAACCACATCATCGAGTCATCCACGCACTACTGGGCCAAGGATATTCATTAAATCATCAATGGTCATGACTATCTAGAATAATCCTCGGTCATAATCATACCAAAAGCGTCCATCAATGCACTACATACAAAGCTAT
The DNA here is from genome assembly GCA_020205605.1 of Panax ginseng. Classification (NCBI taxonomy): domain Eukaryota; kingdom Viridiplantae; phylum Streptophyta; class Magnoliopsida; order Apiales; family Araliaceae; genus Panax; species Panax ginseng. The sequence goes on from CM035133.1 coordinate 49,113,697, forward strand.
CGAGGACTTTTATCACATCATTTATAACATTACAGGTCATGATTATACCGAATAATCCCTAGTCATAATCATACCAAGTCCATCTATGCACGTAAGCTAAAGATGACTTTCATCACAATATAAGCATGAGGATGATGACAATGACATAATAATTCAATAAAACAAGTTCAAGAATAAATTTTAAAGATTTATAAGTTAATTTATCTTGAAATCAATTACGTCCAAATTGTCAACATGATACTTCTTTGTGGAGTAAAATTCAAGAATGCTCAAAAGAATATTTCCATGAAAAGATACCGGATGAAGCGCAAATATCCAGGATATTCTACTAATTTCATGGAGTATAGAAGCCAAAACTTTAACCAAATGAGTATCATAGAATATATGAAAGCGCAAATGGATTTTCACCGCCATGCGGTAATCCACCAAAGCAGATCATTTCCATAATTTAATTAGGAATGAATACGAAGGATCATTCACCATGCATGTGATAATCCGCATAGACAGGTTATTCCAACATAATAATAATAAAGAATGGAACCAAGTCATGTAATCGTAATCGCATGCGATGGATATTCCAGCGAATAATAAAGAATAGAATAACAGAAGAATTCACCATGCATGCGATAGACCGCACAAATAGGTTATTCCAACAGAATAATAAAGAGTGGAACCAGGTCTAGCGTAATCCGCACAAACAGGATATTCCAACAGGATAATAAAGAATGGAATAACAAAGAGTTCACCATGCATGCGATAGACCGCACAGACAGGTTATTCCAACAGAATAATAAAGAATGGAGCCAGGTCTAGCGTAATCCGCACAGACAGGATATTCCAATAGAATAATAAAGAATATAATAACAAAGAATTCACCATGCATGCGATAGACCGCACAGACAGGTTATTCCAACAGAATAGTAAAGAATGGAACCAGGTCTATCATAATCCGCACAGACGGGATATTCCAACAGAATAATAAGGAATGGAATAACATAAGAATTTCACCATGTACGTGGTACTTCGCATAGACAGGTTATTCCAACATAATAATAAAGAATGGAATAACAGAAGCTCTTTTCATGAATACAAAAGAAATAACACCCCTTACCTTGAAAAGAAACTGGATACTGGAGTAGAGAGGTAGCAGACTTCTCTTCTTCTTTCTCTCTATAATTTCTCTCTATAATAATTGTTCTATAGCTTTAGTGAGTTGGTGGGAAATGAAGGAAGAATGAGCTTCTATTTATAAGGAAAACTATAGTTTCGATAATTGCACGTTTTGGGGCTCAAAAAATTACAGTACAATACCTCCAACTTTTCTTTCATTTTTAATTTAGTCCTGCAAGTATTATCAAACTTGCACCACCTCCCCTAATAGTAAATAATGTGAATTAATAGTTCAATCATGTGAATCAATAGTTATAATCATGTGAAAATACGAATTACAGTATAGTACCTCCATCTATACCTCCATTTTTAACTTAGTCATGCAAGTATTATCAATCTTGCACCAACTCCCCTAATAGTACAAGAATGTGAATCAATAGTACACACATGTGAACAAATAGTTATAATCATGTGAATTAATAGCAATTAATTGCTCATTTATCCGGTTAATTACCCAACTGGTCAGTATAACTTCCAGACATCAATTAATATCGAAACAAATGTCGATTTCCACTAATACTAATAATTCCAACACAATGGAACTATCAATGTCATCTTTAATCAACACGAACTTATTCATCATTAATATTATAATTCACAATATTTAATAACTAGGTCGTTCCCAGGAAAGAGGGGGCTTTCCGATAAGGATTTCTCCTTATTGGCGCGCAATTAGATGACCAAACCTCTCGTTAACAAAATTTCTAGACATTGTAAATATTGCAATTTAATAATATAAATAACTTTATCGTCTCAATTATTGATTTAATAATATATCATATAATGCAGATGATACTGTGACAATAATTGAATCAATAATATGAGAGATATGATGCAAAGATTTATTGTAGCAATAATTGAGTATAAGCGAGTGACTTCTCACGTAAGCATCAATAATCAATACAGGTGTGCTACTATGCAACCACGCCAGTATCTTTGTACTTTTACAACCGGGTAGTTCAACAGTTTAACGGTAAAACTTCCGCCGTTATTTTTATAAAAAGATAATTATGTCATTTTCTAATTATGACAATACTTCTGTTGTGGGGTCCACCAATGATTGTGTCGTCGTACGAATATTCCCCGACCAATCGAATATTATATGACCACTTGCTTACTTTGTAAAGTTTGTAAATATTACCCACAACTACAACATTATATTATATCCACACCATAATATTCAAAAATATATTTCGTGAGAAATTAATCTTTATTCATAAAAGTTGGAGTCTTACAATGAACATCCCGAACATGGAAAAACTTTTATGCGCCTAAGGCAGACAAGATGAACGATAATATCGTTCTTGTATGTAGTATTGATCAATACAGGGTCCATGGGATGTACACCCTCGTGCCCGTAAGTTATAACGGTTTGCAGATGAAGTTCTGCTAACCTTTTCGAAAATAGAAAACAATGTTCATAGTATGTCGAATACCCTATATATATATAGTCAATACGTAGTTTCAAAAATTTGATATAGAATTATTATGTTATTATTATCGGTTCAGTTTACTTCACAACTATTAATTCGTTGTAGAAGTGATGTACAAAGAAAACATTTAATTCTTTCAGCTTATTATATTTATAATTATTACTACTTGTTGGGCACCCAAATGCTCATTCTTGCTTTAAATTTAAATGTTTTCAGCTAAGCATGATCGACCTGAAGGTTCAGACAAGATCAAGTGAAAAGGAAAGCAAACAGAATATGTTTTATGGTATCTTTTGTAATAGTTAGACTGTATTAAGATAATGATATGTATTATTTATCATGTAAAGAGTTATAGTAAAGGTTGCGTACTTATGATTAGACTCTGATAAATGTAAGTTAAGTTTGATATTTATATTATTGTTATTATTATTGTATTATTTTCGCTCATAGAAATGGTATCGTAAAGCACCGAGTTTGGGTTTCAAGTACCTGAATTTGGGGGCGTTACAGTGCTACAGCTTCAACCCACTTAGACACGTAGTCTACTGCCAACAAGATATACAGATTGTTGTATGAAGATGGAAAAGGCCCCATGAAATCCATTCCCCACACATCGAAAACTTCCACTTCTAGGATCATGTTAAGTGGCATCTCATTCCGTTTAGATATGTTGCCCACCCTTTGACATCGATCACAGTTTTTCACGAATTGATGTGCGTCTTTGAACAACGTGGGCCAATAGAATCCTGTCTGAAGTACCTTTGCAGTCGTTCTTTCACTTCCATAGTGTCCCCCCGTATAAGGATGTGTGGCATGCGTGCAAGATACTGTTCACTTCACTTTGGGGCACGCATCGACAAATCATCTTGTCTGAACACTGTCTAAACAAATACGTCTCATCCCACATATACCATTTTACATTATGTAAGAATTTCTTCTTCTGCTGGTGTGTCAAGTCTGGAGGAAGGATTTTGCTCACCAAGTAGTTGGTAAAATCCGCATACAATGGAAACTCAGAACTAACCCCAAATAATTGTTCATCCGAAAATGATTCATTGATCAACACCTTATATGTTTTGTCTTTGTTTGGATTTTCCAACTTCGAAAGATAATCACCTACCTGATTTTCTATCCCCTTCCTATCTTTGATTTCTAAGTCGAACTCTTGAAGGAGTAGATTCCAGTGAATTAGTCTAGGCTTTGCATCTTTCTTGAAAATTAGATACCTTATAGCCGAATGGTCAGTGTACACTACAACCTTTGTTCCAATTAGATACGAACGAAATTTGTCAAAGGTATACATGATCGCAAGTAATTCCTTCTCGATAGTTGTGTAATTTAATTGAGCATCCGTCATAGTTTTACTTTTATTGTAGATTGCATGAAAAAATTTCTCTCAGTGTTGTCCCAAAACAGCCCCTACCGCATAATCACTAGCATCACACATCAGCTCAAATGGCATAGTCCAGTCCAGTGCTACGATTACAGTTGTTGTCATCAACATCTTTTTTAACTGCTCAAACGCCAATAAACACTCGTCGTCAAATCTGAAAATTGAATCTTTCTCCAATAAACTGCATAGTGGTTTTGCAATCTTGGAGAAGTCTTTTATGAACCGGCGGTAGAATCCAGCATGACCGAGGAAACTGCAAATCCCTTTTACTGATGTCGGGGGTGGAATATTCTCAATTGTTTTTAATTTTGTACGGTCCACTTCCAACCCCTTTGTAGAGACTTTATGACCCAGGATGATTCCTTCTTCAACCATAAAGTGACATTTTTCCCAGTTAAGCACTAGATTGGTTTCCACGCATCGTTTAAGTACCATAACCAGATTCTCTAAACAACTGTTGAATGTATCCCCATACACTGAAAAGTCATCCATGAAAACCTGTACATTGCGTTCCACCATATTCGAGAATATTGCCATCATACATCTCTAAAAAGTTATCGGTGCGTTACACGGTCCAAATGATATCCTCCTGAAGGCAAAGGTGCCATATGGGCATGTGACCGTTGTCTTCTCTTGGTCTACCGGTGCAATGACAATCTGATTGTACCCCGAATAACCATCTAACAAGCAATAGTACTCATGTCCCACCAATCTATCCAACATCTAATCAATGAAAGGTAAGGGGAAGTGATCCTTTTGGGTTGTCTTGTTAAGTTTCCTGTAATCTATGCATACCCTCCAACTGGTCACCGTCCGAGTCGGTATCAGCTCATTATCTTCATTGGTCACGACTGTCATGCCACCTTTCTTTGGGACACACTGCACTGGGCTCACCCATGAGCTATCCGAGATAGGATAAATTATCCCAGCATCCAGCCATTTCATAATTTCTTTCTTCACTACTTCTTTCATGATCAGGTTGAGCCTCCATTGATGTTCTACTATCGGTTTTGCTTCATCTTCCAAAAGTATCTTGTGCATACTGAATGAAAGGCTTATTCCCTTGATATCAGTAATAGTCCATCCTATAACAGATTTGTACTCTCAGAGAACCCTCAACAGCTTACTTTCCTGCAAATCGTTAAGTGCAGATGCAATAATAACAAGTAAAGTAGATGAATTACCCAAAAATGCATACCTGAGGTGTTTAGGAAGAGGCTCAGTTCAAGTGTGGGTTGTTCCTCTAGTTAGGTTTTCATCTGTGCTGATGATTTGTCTGCAGTTTCTAATGGCTCAAACGGCATCTTGAATCTACTCACTCTAGGTAACACATCCAGCATGTACAAATAATCACTAAATTCGGGATCGTCCAAGTTAACATCTCCCCGCAGTGTGTTTTCCAACAGGTCCTTGTCCATGCCTCAAATTAAATCTTCACTAACCATTTTCTCTATCACATCCATTCTAAAACATTCTTCCTCATCCGTAGGGAATTTCATAGGTTTGAAAACATTGAACGTAACCTCTTGGTCATGAACTCTCATAGTTAAATCTCATTTTTGCACATCAATAAAAGTCCTCCCAATTGCTAAGAATGGTCTCCCTAAAATAATTGGAATGTTTTTGTCTTCTTCATAGTTAAGGATAATGAAGTCTGCTGGAAATATGAACCTATCCACTTTTACCAATATATCTTCCATAATTCCTCTCAGATAAGTAACCGATCTATCTGCAAGCTGTAATGAGATGTTTGTTGGTTTCGGTACCGGCAAACCCAATTGAGTGTAAACTGATAATGGCATGAGATTCACATTTACACCCAAATCACACAAACATTTGTTAAAGGACATGTTTCCAATAGTGCAAGGAATAGTGAAGCTACCCAGATCCTTCAACTTCGAAGGCAACTTCCTTTGCAATACCGCGCTACACTCCTCCGTCAATGCTACAGTCTCATAATCTTCCAATTTCTTCTTCCTTGACAAAATACCCTTCATAAACTTAGCATAACTCAGCATCTGTTCTAGGGCTTCTGCAAACGGAATATTTATCTGTAGCTTTTTGAAGATTTCAAAAAATTTAGAGAACTATTTGTTTAACTTTTGCTTTTAAAACCCTTTGTTGAAACGGTGGTAGAGGATAAACAACTGGTACAACATCTGCCTATTCCTTAGAGGTGGTAGGTGAAAAAACAGTATGCTATTGTGACGCCTCCAAATTCAGACCACACTTGTCTCAAATTTGGTTGTCACGTGCTAGCTCTAATAATAAATCAAAATCTCACACAACGGAATAATAGAATAAATTACATTGTTATAATATAATTATTCTCGTCCCAAAGTCTCGCAATCGTTACTAATACAATACAACTTAAATTAAACATAGCTTAATGTAACATAGTAAATAAGTTCTTCCACAACATAGCAATAGTACATTCCTAATACTATGAAACTAATTACTCCAAAGCTTTCTCTTTACCCTTGTCCTTGTCAGAAGGTTCACCACGTTCTGCCTTAACAGAAAGTTTTAAGGAAAGCAAGGATGAGCAACAATTTTGCCCAGCAAGTAATATATCAATAAGGGTGTTTAATGTAGTTTTAGCTTCTCAAGGGTACAAAAATAATGATAGTTCAAGGATAGTAAGAAATATCAATGGTTCTCAACAATAATCTCTATGGACCGAAAGATATCAATAAGATTCAATGCTTAATCAATTCAAGAGTTCAAAGTAATGAATACTGAGCAGTTAGTAAGGAATATAAACTTCTCCTAGAATTACTTGATAATAAAGCGATAATTCTACAAAAGCAAGTACAACGGTGATCGATTTAAAGTACCCTATGTCATGCATAACATTTAATCGTTCTCATGTGCGCACGTCGGTTTCCCGACAAATATATAATTCCCCTAGCAAGAGGGTTGTTCATCTCAGTTATAAGAGTCTGCACCAAGTTAATTTGGTTTGGATAGCTTTTGATCTTATACCAATAAGTCTAGCCGAATCAATAACTTAGACAGCTTTCTTTTAAAGTATATACATGAACAATTATCGTTCGATATCAAAGTTCGAAAATAATTTCATTTCTAAAGCATGAAGTATTAAATTATGAGATATGAATCATACTTTCAAGGATTTTCTTGTACAACCAACAATAGTACAAGCTCAAGTAATTCTCAATAAAGAGTAGGGTTCGAGTACTTGCCTCAAGCGTAGTTTACCAAAGTATAGCTTATCAACACTTTTCGAATCCTAACATAATATAGTTATGCGTATAGGATATTCATTAGTTATGTATCATGCATGATATGTAAGTTTAATGTACACATAAACGTCTAACTTAGTTGTATCACATATCTTACATACTCATAGCACAAAATCAGTTTATAAGACATCATGAAATCAAATAACATAGTTCGTAATCATCCTTTGAATTCAACATTCGAAGGTTTATAAACACATATCCAATTTATGATCTTTATCATTAGCATGCTTATAGATACTTCAAATACTGTATTTAAACATGTATTACAAATTTAGACGACAATAGAAGCATGCACCACATTTCAAATCTCAAACAGATTAAGCAGATCAGATCTTGAGGATGGCATTTATTATACTGGTTAAGCTTAGGGACGGTAGCATTTGGGTTGTCATCTCTAACTGACGAGTTGAGCTTCTGCTCTCCTATTTCCATTCAAATCTTTTGCATACTAAGTCATTAACAATTATCATGCTCACATGTTAAAGGACTTTACATACTTGTATGACCACTTCAAGATCAACTTAACATGTTACGGACTTTAGTTTGGGATTTCTATGGAATTAAGGCCAAATAGGGTCATGTAATCACCATGCGTACTAATTAGTCTTATGTTCACATAAAGAGATCACATAATCTGTACTACGCATGCTCATAAGTGTTCACATCATTTATTCACAATTAATATCGTTTATTACTTTAAAACATGCTTAAACTCATGTTTGGTTTACTTCCATTATGTTTAACATATAAGAATCGTGTTTAAAGACATAATGAACATAAATATGTCATCTTAAATCTTCATAACTTAACTACTCACACTAATGTAACTTAGTTTGAAAATATATCTGAGTTTGTTTTTGAAATCATTTTAAACTTGAACAACGCAATTTAATACATACAAAACATCTTTAAAACTCTTTTCATGTGTAGTTAAGCCATGTTAACCTCTTCACAAGGTCAGAACATACATCATGTAATATTCATGCATATTAACTTCAATATGTCAAGTTTTTCTTTGAAAAAGTCACCTAACTTAAAGCTTAACGAGTTGGTCATGAACAAAGGAACTATAATTCACAACTCATGCTCATTATGTTTAGAAATCAGTCATGTGTGTATAATATCAAGCTCAGAATTTGCAGAACATGAGTTTCATTAAAGTTCATTTTTAAAACTTTAAGTTTTTGTTATAAATCTCCTACTAAATCATGTTGAACAATTCATATCTCCTAAGGAAGCTTTATACAACATGTTATACTTCTTTTCATACATGTTTAGGTGTTAATATCAAGTTAGAAACAACACAGTCCAACAGAAACCAGATTCTGGTTCTAGGGACCAGCGCAGTTGCGCTGCACCCTAGTATAAATTGGGCGCAACTGCGCCCCTTCTTAGACCAACACCAGTAAGATACTCTATTTTGCATAGTATCAACCAAACTTTAATTCCTTCAGTTTAATCATGCTCAAGTTCATTACTAGATGTTCCTTACATGTATACACACCTCATAAATGCTTGATAGCACAATTCCAAATCCAATATCACTAGAACTGAGTAGAATTTCTATGATTGCCAATGTTTTGAAATAAGAATTGAAAACAAGAATTTACCTTCTTAGAAGCTTAGTTTGCTTAATTTCTTCCTTCTGCAAATGCTAGACTGCTCTTTGAACAACAAACACTCACACTCTAATTCTTAGGATTTCAACAGACAATTCTCAGCAACGTGAAAATGAATAACATAGCTGTTATTTTATAGAGCCATTGTGGACTGGGTATTGGGTTTCTACTAAGGTTGGAATCCATGGTGTATAAGAAGAAAACACTGGATATCAAAGGGTTGCTCAACCACCACTTCCCAGCCATCTTCATAGCCAATCATCACCTATGCATAGCTACTGTTCATTGTTCTGTTGGTCACGTAAAGGAAACTTGGACACTGTTTGTGCAACTGAGTTTGGAACAATGGTTCTAATGCTTAAAAATTTGGTTAATAATGCTTAGTTTGGTTTCTTTAATTCTCAAATATAAAATTTTAATGTACAATTGTTACTACAATATGAAAAATTAGGGATTTAATATATACCCATATCATATAATCCATGTACATTGGGTCCACACAATTTAATATTTAATGCAGATAAGTATTATTGACCGGGTATTCCCATAGATATTATTAGTACTCACATAACTACTTTATGACACTATCCAACAAAAAATGTCTATTTTAAACATGTAATCCCTTTCCGAACTTCTAGAGTACACAGTTAATTAATTAACTCTTTATTAACATGTCACACATGATTTCATTGTACTACTTGGTATTTCATGTCATTAATATGTATTCTTATCATATGCTTTTAATAATGTCACATCTTACAATAATGTTCCATTTCATTTCTACAGTAATAACCAACCTTTTCCCTGATGAGCCTTTGGCCTTACGATTGCCCATTCTTTCGATTATCTTTAGAGAGAGTAGCAATGCTTGTGGGGTCCTCGGCGATTGCTAAACCTGGTTTAGCTCTAAGCAAGTTTCAACCTCTATTACCATACTAGTTTTACATGACATAAATTAACTTCCATATTGGTAATATTACTAATTAAAGAGTCTATACTTACACATAGTTAATCTTCCTCTTATTAACTATTTTTCTTTTAATTCACTTAGTGAATTTCTTCGTTCCTCATTATGCCACACTAGGCAATTCTCACGACTTTATGATAAGATCTTTATTAGTCTCATCCCATTGCTTCGTTGTCATATAAATTTCAATACTTATTTAATTGAATCGAGGTTTTACAACTCATACCACAACAATTCTTATTTATACTCAAATAAATACTCGACTTTCATCAATTCATTTATTAATAATATTTGGAAATTCTCGGGTATTACAGTTGTGTCAGGCAAATCCGAAAGGAGTGTTCACATAATCCTAGGATGTCAACATCAAGATCCCAGAATATTTAAAGCATTAAATGCTCCAACGGAAGCTTCTCAACGGGAAGATTTCTAAGGTTCCTACATAAGACAAACATATTGAAGATTACAAGCAAGCAAGAACACACAAATCATTAGAACATCTATCAAAGCCTCACTCTACGAATTTGAAGAGAAGTCTTGCTCAGCTACTAAGTTCTTCAGAACTTATGTTTAAGGCAACTTAGTAGCACAACATCAACAAAACTCTCATAACAGAACTGCCAAGTCAGGACTTGAAGAGTACTCAATGTACTAGTGATCCAAGTCTGCTGGGTTTAAAGAGTTCTTAGTGAACTATTATTCCAAGACTGGTGGTCTTGAAGAAATCTCAGTGATTTGAAGATTGTATCAATATCCTTAGTGGATTTCCTACTCGTGGAGTAGAAGAGTGGACTAGGAGTCTTGAGTGCTCTGAACCACTTAAAACACTGTGTCATTTACTTTCAGTCTCTTTAACTGCTATAACTGTTATTTAAATTCTAAGTTTTGTTTTATCTTAAAGGGGATAATTAATTCATAAATTCCGTTGTGCTTAATTAATTATTTAATTAACAAATCTGTTAAGTTACTCTTTGAAAAGAAAAAAAATTTAAATATCTATTCAAACCCCCTTCTAGATAACTTTCGTGCCTCCAGGAACTAACAGGATTGACACTAAATGGAAAAGGAAACCTCCTGTAGATGGTAACTGTGAGAAAATAATAAGCCCTAATAAATCTAGCTTTTATTATTTGCTTGTATTGGGTATTTTGCGCCTGGCATTATATGGAAGGCTGAATGACACTTATGTCCCTCCAAGTTGTCACCCACTTTCAAAGTTGTCCCTAAAGTTTAATTTTTATCAGTTAAGTCCTTCAAGTGGCATTTTGTTGGCATTTTCGTTCCTTCAGCTCAATTTCACCTCAAGCCGACCCATTTTGACCAATTTTGACCCAACCTAGTTTGACCCAACCCAAATTTTTAATATTTTAAAATAAGTTTAAAATAATAATTCTATTTAACATTTAAAATATATATATATATATATATAATATTTTAAAATAAATTATTATTTTTAAAATAGTAATTATTTTAATATTTTTAAAAAATAATTATTTAAAATATTTTTATTTTTAATATTTAAAATGAAAATATTAGGGTTTTAAAAAAATTAAATAATAATCATATTTATTATTTTAAAATAAAATATTTTTAAATAATTTTAGAACACTATTATTTTTAATATTTTAAAATAAAATATTCTTTTTCAAATAATAATTTATTTAATATTTTAAAATAAAATAATTTTTAAAAATAATAATTATATTTAATATTTTAAAATAATATTTACTTTTTATATTTAAAATAAAATATTGTTATTATAAGGAAAAATATTAGAAACTTTTATTTTTTTTTTCAAAAATGAGTAAAGTTTCATAAAATATAGATTCAAAAATTACATAGATTTTTAAAAATAAAGTAGATTTTTTTCATTTTTATGTAAAAAAATATTTTCAAGAAAAAAAGTTAATATCTTTACCATTATTATATGTATTCTTAATATTAGAATTTTTAAAAACAAAAACTAAAAATAGAAATTAAAATACAAAAAAAGCAGTAAAAGATAAATAAAAACTGATTTAATATTTTTAAATAAATAAATAAATAATTTATTTTTAAATAATTATTATTTTCAGGAAAAAATTTAGAAATTTTTTTAAAAAATAATTAAGAACTTTAGGGATTCAATCTTAATTATTTCTAAAAAAATTTCTCAAAATTATGATTTAATCTATAATTTATGAAACTTTACTCATTTTTAAAAAAATAAAGTTTCTAATATTTTTCCTTAGAATAATAATTATTTTTATAACTTTTAAAATAATATTTTATTTAAATATAAAAATAAATATTATTTTAAAATATTAAATATAATTATTATTTTGAAATTATTTTATAAAATATATTATTTTAAAATATTAAAAATAATTATTATTTTAAAATTACTAAAAACATTTTTTAAATATTAAATATAATTATTATTTAATATTTTAAAAATAATATTTTATTTTAAATTTTAAAAATAACTCTTTTTAAAATAATTATTTTATTTTAAAATAGTAATTTATTTTAAAATATTAAATATAATTTTTTAAAAATGTTGAATATAATTATTATTTTAAACTTATTTGAAAAATAAAACTATATTTTAAAATATTAAAATGTTGGGTTGTGTCAAACTGGGTCGAGTTTGGTCAAAATGAGTCGGATTAAGGTTAAATTAGGTTGAAGGAACGGAAAAACTAATAAAATATCACTTTAAAGACCTAACTGATGAAAATTGAACTTTAACAACAACTTTAAAAATGAATGGCATCTTGAAGTGACAGAAATGTTGATTATTTGCTTGTATTGGGTATCTGCGTCTGGCATATATGGAATAATAGTTCATGTTCACCTTCTGATCCATAGCTGATGGCTGTTATACTCAATTGATTTCTTTGATTTCCTTTCTTAATTTTTCATTGGATAAATTCCTCCCTTTTCTAAGGTTTTGGACTTTGCTCTCTTTTATTTGTAGAAATATTTTTTGGGGGTGTGTGCTTGTTAATTATATTGTGTATTTGTGTGGATTGAACAGTAAAGAAGATATGGGTTTGGTTAAAATTTGCTTCTCCAAATCTGCCGATGAAACCCTTCTCCAGAAATTCCTCCCCCACAACTGTTTCCACGACGACGACCCTTACTCTTCCGACCATTAATTAATAAATCATTAATTTAACCGCCAGATCCCGAATATCCGGTATATACCGATTTTACATACCGATCTCAAATCGGTTACCATTTGTCCCTAACTCGTTCAGTTTGGACAAAAACCAAAAAAATCAAAAATTTTGCTCACCACTAGTCGTTGGTCCGTATGATGGATGGTATGGATATTATTTGCCTTATTTTACTTCATAACAAATATTTGTTAGGGATTATTGCTCTATTTATATATAGGAGAATGATCCATAACATTTATTTGTTATGAAATCTTATACATACATGTATATTATTATAATATAAAGGAGAAGGAACAACCAGGATTAGAAACTGAAAATCGACGTCGGCTACTAATAGTAGCGGACGGTAAAAAAACACATATCATCCGCTACTAATAAGGTTTAACTTTAATATATATGTGTGTATATATATATAGGGGGGAATGTTTGTTATGGATAAAAAAGTGGCATATAACATCTTAACCTTTCATTAAAAAAAATGAAGGCGCCAGATTGAAAATGAGATCACACCCTCCGCTAGAACTTCTAGCCGACGTGGTTAAAACATCATCGGAACTGCCCCCAATGGAATTACCACCATCTAGTTCTAATCTTACAATGTAGTTCCCCAATGGAATTACCACCATCTAGCTCTAATCTGACAATGCGACACTGGAACTGCCCCAAATCCACCTACCGTCATCTTCGATTAACTGAAAACCCTATTTGTAAGAAAAAACTCTCAACTATTCCGACCCACAATAACAACCGATCAAAACTCTAGCCACTACCTTCCCCAACCACTACCAACCAAAACCATAGCCCTCTACCATCTCAGAAGCCATCCAAGCATACACCAGATAACCTAGAAAAAAGAGAAGAAAAGAAGGATTAAAGAATTTTTTTTGCCGATATGAACTGACTGATTAGAGGAAACATTTTTTTGCTGATACAATATTGAAGAAGACAATTTGAATTTGGTGAATCAACATCAGAACTTTTAGCGGACGTGGTTAAGACATTTTTCGAAAAGATTGTGCACATTGTTTAAGTGGATTTGATTTATTTTATTTGACTTGGATGTGTTGTGATTCGTTGTGGCTGTGTTGTGATTTAGCTCTATATTGCAGCGATTTGATTTATGTTGTCCTTGCATCAGCTAGTACTTCTCCCGGACCAGGTAATACAGTTCGCTTTGTATTGTGGCTTTGTATTGAGGCATAATAGACCAAAAAAATGTTTTAACCACGCGTGGTCTCATTTTCACTGGACCCTTCATTTTTTAATGGAAGGTTAAAATGTTATATACTACTTTTTCATCCATAACAAATAAATGATATAGATCATTCCCATATATAGAGAAGCGAGGATCAGTCATCACTTATCTTACTCACCCGTCTTTCACCCCCCTTTTTAGCAGACGAAACAGCGGTTTCGATCATACAACCGTAAATCTATACTTTTAATGACGGACAACATATAAGCGTCGCTAAAAGTATAGACGACGGTTGTATGGTAGAACCGAACCGTTGCGTGTCAAAATCGCTAAAAGGAGGTGAGCACTTGAATGAGTAAGATAAGTAATATACTTGATCCCGACTATATATATATATATATATATATATATATATATATATATAACACGTCGATTTCAATTTCTAATCATAGCCATTCATTCTTGTTTTCAATGGAATAGATGATGTATATACCTATAAAGATCCATAACAAATATATGTTATGGATGATTACCCATATATATATAACAAGTTGATCCATAACAAATTGTGATTGTAAGACCTTAAATAGTCACTACATTTGGCATCGGTCATTATACGATTTGATGCTCACAATTTAAAAGTATAATTCTGAGTAAAATATAAATGTGATCATTGAACTTTAGGTATTTTTCGGTATTGAGCCCTTTTCTTTTGGTCAACACAAATCGAGCCTTCTTTTTATTCAAAAATTTGGATATTGAGCCCCCAGATGCCACATGTGCGTTGACTTGAATACGTGGCACCGCTTACATGTACATTTTTGCCACATGGAACCTCTTACGTGTACATTTTCCAATTTATTGCCTAAAAACACATTTCCCCAAGAATCGAATCCAAAATCTCAAGTTTAAAATTTTGGTAATGAGACCACCCGAGCACCACAGGTCTAACTATTATTTTAGCAAAAGAATCAAGTTTTATACCAAAACAATTCATTTCCCAGCAAAATATTAAAAGACAAATATACCAATTAATTTAAAACATCATCTCCATTGTCGTCTCTCCCATCTAAAACTCGGCATTTTTAGATCTCAAAAAGTTAGGGTTCACTAAATTCAAACTCAAAATTATAAATTAGGCAAAATTGTGGACAACATTCCAAATTTGGCATCTTAATCATCTCAATAACAAAATCACCATCAATCTGGGAAGAATATCTTAACACAAATTCAATTTTGCTCCATTTATTTGGGTCTTCATCGATAGGATTCAACGAATTTGGGGTGTTAGATTGGAATCGCTTCTTGGCGCTGATTTAGGTTGGGGAAGAGACTATTTGTTCTGTAATTGAACTGGAGTTTGGTGGGATTGAAGTGGGTTTTGATGGGATTGAAGTGGGTTTTGGTGGGATTGGTAGAGTGGGTTTAGGGGGCTGTTGAATTTGATTTGAGGAGTTTTGGTGGGATTAAAATGGGTTTATTATTTTTTGTTGTTATTGGTGTGTTCTAGATATCTTCAATGGCAATTTTGGTTTTTGCCTTCTTAAACAATAAAGCTTTTTGTTCATGAAAGGACATAAGAAGTGTCTGCACAGAGGCAGAAGGAAAATCGTAATCGAAAATGATTTCCTTGAAGCAGTGAACAAGAGGGATGATGGATGGTAGTAGTGAGCTATGATAATTTCCTGGATAAAAAAAAAGGGATGAATTATAATTTTTTAGTATCCAAAAAAAAGGGATGAGTTTTTTAATAATAATAATAATAAATATTAATAACAATAATAATAAATAAATAATCTGGTTGAGCATAATAATAATAATAAATAATCTGGTGGAGCTGGAGGAGAAGAATTGTTTTAGTATAAAAATTAATCCTGGAGTAAATTTACCAACTTCAATTATGGTGCTCAAGTGGTGTAATGATCAAAATTTTAAAGTTAAGGTTTTGAGTTCGAATCCTAAGCTTCATTAATTTTTTGACAATTAATTAAAAAAAACATCCGCGTAAGCGTGCCACGTAGGCAGGTCAACGCACATATAACACCCGGAACAATTCCAATTTTACCCATACAATCTCCTACTGCAACATTATATTGTGGTAGTGAATTAATATTTTTTTTAAATCGCGGCCGTATGATCTCAAAATGAAGGGTCTAGGATATTGTGGCCAGAAATTGATCCATAGCCATCATTTACTTGATGGCTATTTATCAGTTCCAACATACATACATATATAAAATAAAATAAGTTATATAAAAACTGACTATAAAACTATTGTTTTACATCATCCAATAGCAATATTTCATATCGGTAATTTAGGAGAAAATCAACCGATGTTTAATTGGGAGCTAGTCACTAGTTTGAAGCAAATTTCCAATAAAATATTATGAAAAATAGTTACCTGGAGCAACATATCCGTAAGTGCCTGCAATTCCATTTTGTTTCGAAGAATCAGGATCTAAAAATCTTGCATTGCTGAAGTCAGCAACAAAGGCCTCTAATTTTGAGTTTAGTGAGATGTTGCTTGATATGTCTCGGTGAATAATAGGTGGATAACAATCATGATGGATGTAAGACAAAGCATTTGCAATATCTTTAACAATGTCCACCCTCCTATTCCAATCCAATTCAACGGCTTAAACATCAATTCTCAATACACAGAATAAGTTTCCCGACTCCATATATTCGTAAACCAAAAACATGCATCTGTTGCTCAAACAGAACCCATAAAGTTGACGATGTTTTTATGCTTTATACTTGACAACACTTGTACCTCATTCCTGAAACTCTCGTCAAATGTTGGCTCTTCTGCTTCGAACCGAATAAGTTTTTTTAAGGCCACAACTTTGCCAATAGGCAGTCTCGCTTCATAAACACTACCATATCCACCCGTTCCGATGCAATATCTGATGTCAAAATTATCTGTTGCGTTGATGATGTCTTCATATGCAATTCTTCCATCAAAATTCTAGGTCATCAAAAAATCGCCACTCTTCATTTCTTTAGCCTCGCTTGGACTAGGTCTTTTGACAACTTTGATGCGATTGGATAAGAAATTGTGATTGAATAAGAAAATGCCGAGCACTACGAGCAGAAGGAAAATAGAGATGGGAACAACAATGTATATGGCATGCAACACTATATTGTTGTTGTTTTTCCTGTTCTCGCCGTCGTCTCTCATGAAACAATTCTTCTTGTTGTTGTTCAGACTCGGCCTTTGGGCAAGTCAATGGTCCATCAAGATTCAAGGGCATTGCCTGTCAAGTTAATTGTTTAACACCCCAATGGCCAAAGACGAGTTGGAATATTGCCAGAAAGATTATTGTAGGAGAGGTTTAAGTATACTAACCGGTTGGCATCCATTACAAATCCTTCTGGGATGTATCCGCTTAACAAATTTTCGGAGAGGTCTAGATACCAAAGACTGCTAATAGAATTTTTTGGTAGTCTTCCTGAAAGTTGGTTCGAGTGAAAATCAAGAAAACCAAGTATGGACAGAAAGCCAACCTCTGAAGGTATTAAACCAGTTATTTGATTTGCAGACAGCTCGAGTTTGAATAGGCTAGTCAAGTGACCAATTGTGTGTGGAATTGAACCATAAAAATAGTTTGACTTGAGGTGCAACTCAACAAGACTCGACAAATAACCTATAGATGAAGGGATGGAACCATGACGCTTGTTATCACCCATGTTTAACAACTGTAGCTTCTTCAAGTTCCATATTCCAAAGGAATGAAGCCATTAAATTGGTTTGAAGCAAGGTTTAAATAATTCGTTAAAGAACCTATAGACTCGAAGGTATAGAACCAACGAGGTCATTACCACTAAGGCCAAGACGAGACAATTTTCTCAAGTGCCCTAACTCAAAGGGAATGAAACCACTAATATTATTGCTCGAAACATCGAGAAATAGTAGTTGAGTGAGATTAGCCAGGGAACGAGGTAGCTTACCGTTGAGAAAATTATTATGGAGATAAAGACAAGTCAGTTTTGAAAGCACGCCAATTTGGTATGGGATGCTACCGTGCAGTCCACACGAGCCAAAATTAAGAATTTCAAGGTTTGGAAAAGAAGAAAAGTTTAACTCCCCCAATTGATGGCCATACCATATGCCGTGCATCGATATATTGTTTACACTGCCTGCCTTATTGCAAGTGATGCCTGGCCAGTTACAATGACTTTCAGTCATGTTTACTGGAATACGAATATTGATAGTATTACTACTACTACTATTGTTATAAATATTCCCCCACCAGCCGCTCCCAAGTGGAGCCTCTTTCTCTCCTGTAGATGATGAATTAGCAGAAATGATGAAAACAAGTATGATTAGAGGAGCGGCAGCACCATAATGGACCTGCAGGACCTCATTTTTTTTACTGACATACAATTGATGCTCTAATTCTGTTCATGTTATATATATATATATATATATATATATATATATATATATATATATATATATATATATATATATATAACATGATCCATAGCATGCATTTGTTACAGATCAAAAATGTATATACTATCTCTATCGTTTACTATAGGAACCAACGGCCGAGATTAATTCATGTATGCTACTATTAGTAATGGACAACGGAATAGTAGCGGAATGAAACTCAAAATAATACCGTCGTCAGCTACTATTAGTAACGGACGTGAACTATATATATTGGGTCCCTTGAGATGAGTTCTTCCTATTTTTCTCTCAAGTTCAAACCACAAATTCCTCATCACCTTCTCATACAAAACGTGGTGTTTTTGACCAAGTCTTCCGGTCTTCTTATTGTGTTTATGCTTGACCAATTGGATCTAGTCTAGTCTCAACTTTAGATTAATGAGGCTTTTATTTCAAGACATTAGCTTCGGAATTTGCACATAAATCACTTGTTTTTATTTGGGCAAGTAATATTATATTTTGGAACAGATAAAGTAGGGTTAGTTTTTTCATTACCTTTTATTTTACGAGTATTATATAGGCAAAAACTACAAGAACATGAATCTTATCCCAAAAAAAGTACAGATACAACTTTTTCTACACAGCTCTTTAAATAAAGTTGCATATGGGTATTTTAGGAAAAATAAGTCCTTTTATCTATACGAGATGTATAGAAAGCTGCATCCATGCTTTTGCTTCTTGTTCCTCCTTCTTGGGGTCCAAGTAATGGTGAAGGTCGTGAGAGGCTTAGCGAGGATGTCTTACAGGGTGAAATTTTTGCGCTTGGTAGTATTTTTTCGATATTGATACCCATTTCTGATATTTATCTTTCAAACAGTTTGAAGAACTCAAAAGTAATGTGTTTTTACTGCAAAGTTTCAGCTCTCAAAATTTTAATCCCAATGGAGGAACTGAACTGAGGATATTAGTGAACGGATGTGCAATTCTTTTGGGGTTAGTTTTAGAACAGAATCTAGTGGACTATAGACAAGAGTATTATCTATGGGAAATTTTTTAAAGGGACTGACTAAATGGAAGGTGGTGATGTGTTACCATTCTAATATATGAAAAATTAATAAATAAAGTGAAGATGATGTTTAAGTCTCACCACCACTTAAGACCCTCATAATTGACTTTTAGAACTTTCATGGACTAGTTAAAGGTTGAGAAATAGAAGGTCAAATTACTTCACCAACCTAAATGCAATAAAATTCTCCACTAAAAATTAAAATAAAATAAAATAAATAAAAGAAGTCTAGATTACGTTACCAACCAACGCAATAAAATTCTCCACTAAAAATAGTAATGAAATAAAATAAATAAAAAAGATGTCAAGAATCACGATGATCGTTACAAACGACTAAATGTTGCGAAATAAAATCTTAGAAGTTCTCATTGTGTTTTAAAGCCTGGGCAGAGTTCTAGACTTCAAGTTAATCTTGTCATCAACTAAGTTAGAGTTCTGTATTTTCTTAATGTACAGTGTCTTCCTCCTATCTGAGTTCAAGTCCATACTTGTAGGCTTTAAAGTGGATATAATGGCTTTATTATTATAAATATAATACTCCATACCTACCACAAAAGGAGTCTGATTTGCTAAAAATGAAAAACACGATAGTTCTCTTATTGTCTATGGGAGTATCAAATGACACAATATTCTCAAGTCAAATATTATTATTTCACTACCATGTCAGCACTACTACACATGACCTTAATTTTTGCAAATTTTGTAAACGGGACTTTTTTTGGACCGTTGAAGGTACATTTTAATTTCATAGTTAGTAATCATTGATGTAAAGTCGTAAACAGGAAGTGACGGAAACAAATACAACTGATAGCAAATAAAATGCCTACTAACATATATACATAATTCTGACATGTCTGAATTTTCATTTGAGAATTCAGTACAGGAATAGGCCTTATGGATCAATTTTGACATTTTAGATACCTAATCTCTCTTGTCTTTCTATGCAACCATACATGGAAAGATTCAAGGTTGGGAAAAGGAAGGTATGGTTAAGTTTTCAACCTAAAATCATTAAATTTTTAAAAATAAATAAAAGCAGCAATTGCAGAGTTAAGATTATGTTCAAGTCTGTCCATCATTTAAAGCATTCTCAATAGTATCAATGCAAAAGCCCACAGACCTTCCGAGAGCCATGGCCTCTGCTAATCTGGATCTAGCTTCACGATGACGATCTAGTATCAAGACTGTAGTCAGTGCAGCCCATTTTATTTGTGATTCCGCTTCATCCTCTGTGAAGTCCAACCACTTAAGTACTCTGTCCAACTGTTTCACAATTAACAACCCTGTAGTTATTAATCCAGTCCTAGTGAACTAAGGGACACACCTCATAAAAAGTACAGCCTGACCTTCTCCACATCAGCATGAAGTCCTTCGGAGCATCCAAACACCATATGCTCCGATACTAGGCCTCCGAGTATTCCACTTAATAACCTGTTCAATGTCTAGGCAAATGAAGAAACAAAAATGAAAAGTTAAAAGAGAGAGAGAGAGAAAGGTTAAACAATCTACAATTATATAACCAGAAGAAAAAATAAAGTTTAAAGTTTTGGCTTTGAAAGGCTGTGTACTTTATCTCCTTCATCATACATAACACGGTACCCAAAGTCAGAATGCCTTTCAATTTCCTTTTCCCCACCTTGTCTTTCAACCAAAACTCCAGCTCGGAAGCAAGTTACTAGCTGACTTAGGCATTGCCATAATAAAATATTAATGTTCATTTTCTCATTTTTCTTTTCAGATTTACTATGTAGAAGCTGCTGGGTTAACTATGAAAAATAAGTCGAAACAATTTGTTCAGGAGGGCATCCCCACACTATTGCACTAAGGATTATAAAATAATAGAGTAGTTTGTTCAAATTAACCAAGTAAGGTACTAGACCAATAAATTACTATGTATGCCCTTGAGAAAGCTCAAAGCTCACATGTTTGATTTCTTGGTAATTATATTTGGAAGGCAAAATCTCCCTCTAAAATTAAAGCTTTCATTTGGCCTTTAGTCCTTGATGATGTGCTTCAGCGATGCAGACGTTACAAAGTTGTCTTCAGATGTTAGTGTGATGTTTATGCACACCAGTGAGGTTAGCTCTCATTTGTTTCTCCATTGCCCCGGGGTGTGGAAGTTGTGGTGTTTGTTGTTTGGTATTGTTGGTAAATATTGGGTTTGTCCTCTGGGGCTTGAAGGTTGCTTCTTACCAGGTTTCAAGGCTTTGGTAGGAAGAAAGAAAATTAAATAAGCTGGCGGTGTGGGTACTTGGCTATTCTGAGGTACCTGGATGGAGAGGAATGCTCAAAATTATAGCGGTCAGTTCTTGTCCTCTAATCTTCTTTGGGACAGTAATTTTTCTCATTTGTTTGTCATCTTCAGCTATGGGTGCTTTTGCTGGGATTTCATGTTGAGATATGCCAAGGAATTGGGGGGCAGCCCTCCTTTAAAGGCGTTGTATTTTCTTTGTATTTTTCCACTTTTCTAGTTAAGAGGATTTCTCAACCTCCACTTAGCATTTTGTACTCTCTTTCTTTTCTAATAAAATATTCTTTTTATCAAATAAATTTTATCCCTTGTCTTGAACCATTCAATGTATCCCTCTAAACAAACCCAAGTCTTTAATTCCAAACTAATTGTGATAGGCTGAAAACAAGTCCATATGAAGCGTAAAGGTAGAAAGACAAACAGTCAAACACACATTCCTAAAAATCTCAAATCAATGCAGTTGTTTGTCAAACACACATTCCTAAAAATCTCAAATCAATGCAGTTGTGTTCATGGACTCCTCAACTAAGGGTGAAGTTCCCATATCGACATGAGTCAACACGTGTGGGTGTGGCAACTGGACACTCCAAAATAGTTGACAGAAAAAAAATGTTCTGAAAAATAGGAGAGTCCTATTCCAGACATTTTCCCCTCACCCGACAAGGATCCAAGTCCATGTCACATAAATGCATTGAACATTAAAAAGCATATAGTGCACAATTAGAAAAGCTAGAAATGAAGTCTCACTCCATCACATAGTTTCTCTTTGGTGAACGTGTATTTTGATATTTTTTCAGTATCAACCTGTGGACAAGAAAAAATATTGAATCAGGAAGTTTGTATAAATAAGACATAGATAAATAGAAGTAAAATGATTGTCAACTGTCTAATAACAGCCTTTCTCTGTTTCACTGTCCAGTCAAAATTAATCATCTTCAATGATCCACAGTTTGATAATTAATAATAGCAAGACCAAATACAAAAGTAACAAAACCACTTGTAGTTTACCCAAATTTGCATTTAACCACTTGTACTTTTAAAAAGTCAAAAAGTAACCTATGGTTTATACTTTTTGTTGAAAGTAGCCAAAAATCCGTCCAAATTAACAGCAAATGAGTTCCACTAGCTAAAAAGCGAGTAAATTGAGGCCAAACTATCCCCAACAGTCATACTTGCAATCCAAATGACGGAAATAGACTTATATTGTCTCTATTTAACATGCAACCACTTGAAAAAACAACTTAACATTCTATCTTCACATTTTCTCAGTTCTCAATCTTACAAAAAATAGGAAATTAAACCTTTTTGGATTGAAGATTAACCCAAGGTAAAAATTTGTAAGTGATGAGATTTTATTGTTCTAATTTATATTCTTTTTCTTTTACTTTAAAAATAAGAAAGAGAAGAAAAAGGAAAAAAATGTTTTGGTAGTGATATATGGAATACAAAAACCAACATGGCTACAAGTAGTTGCACACCATTTAAAGTTACAACAGTTTTTTACATGAAACATTTATGGATAATGATGTATATTGCGACAGTTAGGGCGTAATTAATAGGGCCCAAATTATATGGTGGGCCAAAGTCCACGTGGAGGTATTTACCCTGCGTAGAAATCCAATTTGGCAGTTGAGTATTTTAAGGAATCCATGATGCCTAGTTACATTCAATTTACAACTCCTAAGGAAACTGTCAGGATTTAATCCGACATCCTTTATTTAATGAGATTCAATTCAATCTCATTAAGGAATCATATCTAATGAGGAATCTTATTTCTATTTGGGGAAGGAGGTGTGATTAATATAAATACCAGGCTATACTTTGGAACAAAGGTACACATAATATTATTTTCCAGTCTCCATTGTTAAACCTTATTCACCATGTACTTATTCTCACACCGGAGCTATCCCCCGGCGACACAAGCCGTCAAGCTTCGCGTGTGATTTCATTTCTGTGCAGGATTCGATGCACTATTGGTGATTGAGGCGTGTGGACGAATCTTGGCGTTAACATTGGAGCTAGAAGGAGGGCTTTCTAGTACTCTTACAGTTTTTCAATCACAAGGGAGTTTAAGTTGTAACCATGGTGACAAGTAAGACAGTTTCTGGACATGGAAAGTCAACGGTTGACTTATCTGCTCAGCCGAAAGGATCAATCAAGGACAGGTTGTGTCCGTCCAAAAGCATCCAAGATAGGCTCGGGCCCCGTAGTCAGTCCGTGGGCAACAAGGAAACTTATGGTGGTGAAATCAAGCGCCGATTGTTCTCAACGGCCAGAAGGAGACGAGATCCAATGAGCGTGTCGAGGATAACCCATCCCGAACACGGTCACAAGGAGATCGGAATTTTAGGCAAGATGACCGAGACGAAAGGCGTACCATCTTGGTAAAAAAGGTTCAAGAGGCCAACAACGCGGTAAAGGCCCTACTTCTTAGGGGTGTGCAAATAAACCGGTTTTCGTTTTTGAGCAGCCGGGCCGGTCCGTCCAAGCGATTCAGTATAAATGAAAGCGATTTCGCAGACGGTAGACAAAAATCCGGTATAGTACCGGTTTCGAGACATGGTTTTCATGGATCGGTATATAAAGCTGACCCAGAATAGGTTATCTAGGTTATTTACTTAATTACTAAATTTCTGAATCGATTCGATCACTTACTTTCCACTTTCCACTTACCAAATAGATCTAGGGTTTCTTTCTCTAAATTCACATCGCTTCACTCACTGGCTCTCCCGCCTACTGCTTACTCCATCTACGATCCTCTCACTCTCAGCCTCTCGGCTCTCCCTCCAGGCTAGTCGGCTACCGATCTATCTTCTCTCAGGCTCTCCCCCAGTCTCCTTCGCAGCTTTGCCTCCAACAGTCCCACTCCAAACTCCAGATTCCAGATTTTTCTTAGGTAATTTTTCTAATTGGTGTTGGTGGTGGGCTCGGATGGTATTGATGAGTTTATTTTGTGATTTGATTTCTGTACTTATTTTATGATTTGATTTCTATACTTATGAGTTATGTTTATTTATGAGTTATGTCGATTTGATTACTCCAGATTCTAGATTTGATTTATTTTTGAATGTCATTATTGGAGTGAATGTGGTTAGTTTAGAGACAGATGTATGGTACAATAATTTCAAAGTTTCAATGGAATTCTGTTATTTTTTGGTTGGGGTGGGGAATAAAATTTGTGGCTTTATTTGGAAATTGGAATTAAATGGCTTTTTTGACGATTAAATCAACCTGATTTTCGGCTTGCTTTTTATGTGGATCCTACCTTATTGGCTTATTATGAACATTAATTAGCAAAGATTTTGATGAATAAATCATGTTGTTTTTGTGGATCCTACCTTATTATTTTGGACTAACAGGAAATTCCAAATAATATCTGCTTTGAATTTTCCACTTTACAATACTTTTTGAACTAAAGGATGGTCTTGTCTTAGAGTGGGATTCTTAAAATTTAATTTCCTGGTATTTCCTACACTTGTAGTTTAAAATTTTTTGGTATTTTCTGGCTAATACTATGTGGAGCGTATCCTCAGGCATGTGATGTCCCAAGCAAAGATAGAAGACGTCGTGCTAATATCGAGGAAGAAAGACAAGATAGTTAAGATCGGATCGGAAGCCTTTCGAACGAGTTTGGTAAAGTTGCTCCAGAGTTATGCAGACATATTTGCATGGGTTCCTAGCGATATGTCGGGGGTCGAGGAGAAGGTTGCTATGCACAGGTTACATGTGGACCCTGCCAAGAAACCGGTTCGACAGAAGAAGGGGATCTTTGCCCCAGAGAGGCAAAAAATTATTGATGAGGAAAAGTAGTTGTTGCAAAAAACAAACTTCATCTTTGAAATTGACTACAGTGGAGTGAATGAATGTATTGTTGCTACAGAAGCATAATGGGAAGTGGCGTATTTGTATCGACTACACAGATTTGAACAAGGTATGTCCGAAGGACTTCTACCCGCTTCCACACATCGATTAGCTTATTGATGCCACCTCGGGGTATGCACTACTTAGTTTTATGGATTCCTTTTCGGAGTATCAACCGAACGAATACCTTCTTAAGTTGTTCATACGTAAGTGGGTATCCGTTGGATACCTTCTTCATTATTTACCTATTTGAATATTCAATTTACCTAAACGAATATTTGTACTGATTGCACAAGTGTTCAATTATTTAAACGAACGCTTTTATTATTTGAATGCATGTATGAAATAAAACATTCAATTTGCCAAAACGAATTACTTTCATGAATTTGCAAAATATTTTGTACAAAAGATAATTACATTATGAGTTCAGAATGCAAAAGAGAAAATAGTTATTCTGGAGGGGGATCGGCTTTGTCATCGAAAGAGTTCAGGATGCTGGTGTCGAGCCCGGCTGCCAACATCTTCTCCCTTATCTTTTCTTGGCTTTGGTAGCCTTCAGCAAACTAGACAATGATGTGGTTGGTTAGCTCGGGCGACTCTTGATACTCCTTGATGATTTTCTGCTTATCAGCTTCAGAGATGGTAGTCTTCTCGGATTTCAAGCGTTCAATCTTTTTTTTCATCTCGGCAGTTGCCATAAGCATGTTCTTCATTTTTCGGCAAACTCGTTCGTATTCTCTGGCCACGGTATTGTATAATTTCTGGAGGTTATCTCTATCCTCTTTCAGCTCGGCCCGATCCAAAATAAGCTTCTCTTTCTGCTCGGAGAGCTCTGAATATCTCCATTTTAGTTCCTTAAGCTCCAATGATACCTTCCTCATCTCTGATGACAGTTCATCAGTATGCAGTAGAGTGGCTTGGAGTTTTTCTTAATCTATCTTTCGACTATTTGAAGCGGATTCTAATTCTATTCGAAGTTGTTCTGCAATGCTTTCAAGTTCCTTTTTCCGAGCCGAGATCTCTTCGACTCGAAGTAGTAAACGGCCGAAGGTCGATAATGCCTGCAAACAATATGAAAATAAAAAGGGTAGTTGTTCAGAAGGGAGTAATTCAATGGGAAGATTAAGAGTTCTATTCTTACCCGACCCATGGGGACTGTTGTGGCGATTACGAGGTCCTCGGGCTCGAGGCCCTCAAATTTTTCACCGTCTCCCGACAAGACGAAGGCGTTGAATTTTTCATAGGGGAAGTCATGAGACATGTCTTGGGGCCAAGCAGTGTTCAAGAACCATTTTGGACGGTCCTCGAAGATTGATGGCTTTTTAGGAGATGGAGGAGGAGGTGGAACGTGGATATCTTCTTCCGCTCGAGCCCTTTTCGAGGGGGGTTCAGTTATGATTTCTTCCGTTTGGGAAATAGAAGGAGGATCTTTGGAAAATGAGGGGTCTAAGTTTTGAAGAGCATCATTTATGGTAGAGGTTTCGAAAGTAGAAGTCGTGGATGGAACGAATGCTTTGGTTTGCTTTCTTAATTTCTTCTTCATCAGCACCACCTTGTTGGATCTGGTCAATTTTATGGATTTTTTGGTGGATAATTTTGGAGCCAACGGGACGATGGCTATTGGTTGTATTTTGAGGGGTGGTTCGGCTATGGGGGGAAGTGTGTGGCGGTGTATCAATCGGTATTTCTGTGATAAGGATTTATTCGACTTCGGGATTCTCATCGGTAATTGATTAAAGGATCGGCTTGATAAGATGGGGTTGTTGTGAGCCGGATGTCTCAAGGCCTTCTGGTTTAAAGATCGATACTGTGGATACAGAAGGAGAATGTATTAACAGATAATCAATATTACATTAAAGGGGAAAAGGTTTATGATAATACTTATAGCCATGCTGATGGAGCCAAGACGGGTCAGATAATACTTTGAGTGGCCATTCGACTTTCTTCATCTGACTGTAGAAAGACCGAAAGGTGCTGATTTGCTTCTTAGAAAATTTGGTAATTTTGAGAACAGGGTCATTTGCGGAAGCCCAGATCGACAAGAGCTTCAGATCGGATCCCTTGATGAAAATCCATTGTGAGTGCCATCCTTTGTTGTTGGACGGAGTCTTTATGGGAGTAATTGTTCCAGGGCGGAGACTTAGTTGGCGTAGGCCAGATTCTTTGCTTTTCGATATGTTGAACAGTGCGAAGAAGAAATCTAATCCTGGAGGAATCTTCAAATCTTGGCAGAGACCAATAAATGAAATCAAATAAATGTCACCAGTTGTGCGAATCCGGAACCGATTATTCCTAGGAAATATGAGATAAACTCGTGCAAAGGGAGTCGGATACCGTACTTAAGGTAATGAAGAGGGACAACCACCCATTCTCCTTTTGGACGCCAGTACATTCTCTCGTTGAGGTCAGGGGTTCGAATCGAATATTCGTTGGGAATCTGGTATTGTTGACAGATGGCGTTTAATTGAGTGCTCTCGATAGAAGATGGGGTGTTTACATGGGGGAAGGCTTTGCAAGATTCGTATTCATTTCGGATTTACATCTCAGCCTGTTCTGCAGAAGGGGGTGTTGCTGTAGATGGATTTCAAGATGAGGGGATGGCTTGATCGCTTGGGGTTTCGACGGTGGTTGGAACTAGAACTTCTGGAAGATCGATTTGGACTAAGTCGTCAGTTACTATGGAAGTATTTAGGGAAGATGAAGTGGGGTTGGTTAGGGAAGCCATGCGAGTGTGTGGAGATGGAATTGTGATAGGATGTTTGGCCGGAAGTATGGATTATCAGAGAAAAGAAATGTTGCAAAGAGTTTGTGGCTGATTTTGAAGACTTAGATCTGAAAAGTGGCGGTTGTTTTGTGTGAGGATGTTTTTTGAAATGTATGACTCTTCAACTTCTCTCGGTTGCATAAATACGGCGCATTTAATTCGGTAGAAATGATGGCAAGTGTGTGTGTAATGTGGGGGTCCAGTAACTGAGTTGGGGGCGTTAACGAGGCATTAGGGGCCCAGATTGTCGCATTCTTGGTTATCATTTAATTATTGGGCTTTTATTGAGTAATTCTTCCATTAAATATTCCATTTAACATAAGATTGGGGGCAATGCTAGGAAGTAATTAATAGGGCCCAAATAGACCTGGCAATTTAGCCCAGGAAAATGCGGGCCATTTTGGCCCGGCCCGTGGCGTGCTACTTATTTTTTTTTTAAACAAAATGTTGTTACTTGTGGGTTATGAGGCTTGAACACAAGATTTGTAAGTAAATAAATAAGAGTTCAAACCAACTAAGCTACAACAACTGTAAATAAAACCTAAATCGTGCCTAATTTTATAATATTTATGAGCATTACCATTTTTCAAAAAATTTTAATTGATTGAAATATGTAGTTAATGGAGGCAAGCAGAATTGACTCTTAAAAGTATATATATTTGTTTTTTTTATTTTTTAAAAAGAACTGATATTCTAGATGACATGCAGTATCATCTAATCATGTTTCTAATTTCTTAATCCCAAAATTAAGTCTGCATCTTTGTATAGAATATATAGACATGATTCTCCTGCAAATTAATTAATTTAGGCGTTGAAAGTAGCGAAGAAACTCAAGTCACAGACGGTTTCTGGATATGCAAATGACTCAAATCCGTTCGGTGATTCAAATCTTAATGAAACGTAAGTCAGAAATCTATGATTTGTAGTTACATTTAATTTACAACCTAAGAAAACTGTCAGGATTTAATCCGACTTCCTTTCTTTAAGGAGATTCAGTTCAATCTTATTAAGTAATCATACCTAATGAGTAATCTTATTTCTATACGGGAAAGGAGGTGCGATCAATATAAATACCAGGCTATATTTCGGAATAAAGGTACAGACAATATTATTTTCCAGCACTAGAGCATTAAGTCTCTATTGTTAAACTTTATTATGTACTCATTATCACACCGAAGCTATCCCCCGACGGCACAAACCGTCAAGCTTCGCGTGTAATTTCGTTTCAGTACAGGATTTGACACGCTATTGGTGATTGAGGCGCGTGGACGAATTACAGCGACTTTATATGTCAACTTTTTTATTGCGATTTATGTGGATAAATCTAATTGGTAATACTTTTAAGAAGTATTTGATAAGTGGGCCAATTTTATAATTCTATTCAATCCCATGTATTGATATACATCGCAATCATAATTCGTAGAAACCTTTCGCAATATATAGCAGGACTCAACATGTATATCAATTTCAAGTAGTCCGATACACATCTTATTGCAAGTACTCCTGTATGTAGAGAAGCAAATTCTTTGAGTTATATTTTCTGTTAAATTTCATTTTAAATAACTATAATCATGTACACACAAAATCTTGATTCCTGTAAAAGATCTACTGTCAGAATTAAGAAATATAATTAGTGTTATAAAAGAGAAAAATTCCTGCCTAGCTGAACTACCACCAAAGTAATTGAGGATTGAATAGGATAGGAGCTGAATAAGCATTTGAATAATTAGAATAAGAGCAGATTTCATTGTATAACTTGGTGTGGGAAGATCTGTAATATGTTGGAATTGCTTTAGGGAAGAACATTTATCTGATCCCTTTAGCTTTGATAATAGGGAAAATTATATTTGATGCATCCTGAGAAGCAAAATAAAAAATGAGAAAATTATTTTTTATTTACCCTTTTATAGCAATAGGTGCCCCTGCCCAATTGCCAAACTTTTTGTCTTCGACAAATATTCACCGATCTTCTATCAGATTACTTTAGAAACCCCAATATTCGTTGCTTTATAACTTTCTAGTTAGAAAAGATCCCTAGTTTGTGCAAAATCGAGCCCTAATTATTGGAATTGAGAGATATGTTGAAACAATGAATTGCCTAATTCGCCCGAGTGTTGGAGAGAAAAAAGAGATGTTGTGTATTACCCTAATTTTCCATGCTTTTTAATATATATATATATATATATATATATATATATATATATAGAGAGAGAGAGAGAGAGAGATGGGGCAGAAAAGACATTAGGCACAAAAACTAATGTTGTTAACCCCCAATTGTTAGCAAGTACTGCTGTGAAACAAATAGTGTAAACCAAAGGTGGCCTTTTGACTTTTTGAAACAACAGGTGGTTAAGTGCAAGTCTGGGTACAACCACATGTCGATTTTTGTATTTTATCCTAATATAAAATAGGATTAAAGAATGTGAAGGAAAAAACAGGACATCAGAAGTAGCATATAAACCATGCCAATAAATCATGAATTCATGATTTATGGATGATACGGAACAAATTTATCTTCACCAAAACGCTTCCTGCAAAATAAGACCCCGCAGTTGATAACTGGCTTCCTCGAAAGGTCGAATAAAACACAATATTATGACAAAATAATATAGGACACAAATTTTGGTACTATACCCTGCATCTGATATGCAACTTCAGATATAATATTCTAGCATGCATATTACAATAATTACACTATAATACAATATAGCTTATAAAGCTCCAGCTGGTATGCAAACTTCTTAATGTATTAAGCATTAGAAGTCATTGCTCAAATTGAAGGCTTTAGTTTTATTTTCCATTTATATAGTAATATATATCATATATATAGAAAAGTTGAGACAAGAATTCAACCAGAAAAAACATTCAAATTTGCATCACACACATTCAAAAGCTCAGAGAACATATTAACTTCTTTGT
The DNA here is from genome assembly GCA_020205605.1 of Panax ginseng. NCBI lineage: Eukaryota > Viridiplantae > Streptophyta > Magnoliopsida > Apiales > Araliaceae > Panax > Panax ginseng. Next base: position 49,145,158 of record CM035133.1, read on the forward strand.
CTTAGACTACAATAGGAATCTAGAAAGTCATGAACTGAAACACATGCTTGTTCCTTTAAAGAACAATGAACATGCAAAAGTATATCCTTACACATAGGGTTATCTTAAATAGGTTGGAAAGTTGTACATGCATATCCAGCTTCCAAAATAGACAATAGATAATCAGAAGAGACTGCTAAATTTAGTGCTTAATAATTCTTCACAATTTCTTGAGAAAGTAATCATTAAAGTAAATTCTGAAATTGTACTTACTTCTTTAAGAAACTCGAACCCAAGAAAGTCTACCCTTCCTTCAGCAAATTTGTCCTGCTTCAGAACTTCCATGCTAGGTACTCTATATCCTTTTGGTAGAACACCAAGCAAGTAGCCAACTAAAAAGTGACCTGCTTCATGCTGTAGAATATTAACTTCAGTTCTTACACAGTTACATTATATTATGATGAAGGACTTTATGATGCAAAGAATGCTGAAATCAGTACCAGTGGAAGCACCATCACAAAATATAACCAAAGAGTTGTTACTATGAAGGTAGGTTGCAAGAATATATAACTTATACATAATGGTTGACCATAATAAGTTACTCAACTATTTCCAACTTAATCAAGGCGAACATATATATCGCCAATTATTTTCTATCTCCTTGACCATAACAGCATGAGAGAGCAAATCTAGTAACTGAATGAGAGAGCGAAGTTAATATTAAGTCCTTCTGATTGCCTAGAAAGTTATTAGTGCGGCTATCTAGCTTAAACTGCTAGCATCTATCAATATTTACAATCAGAATTCCTTTTGATGGTGGAGTTTGACATGAGACTAGTTCAGGAAAAATTTGGGCAGAGGCATTTAGCAGCCATGATGATGCAAGACAACGAATTGAAAGATGTAAAATAATGAAAAGGATATAATTTTACTCTCCGCAGAGAATCGGCCACCTCACAGGATGTTTTGATGTTATTTCCTCAGAATTTTCTTGCTTCCACAGACAAATGATGATAAACTCACAATATGGAGAATCTCATCAATCAATAATATTCAATAGTTGTCTTCTCCTTCGTGGAAATTGCATTTATTTAATGAGAAAAATATTGGGGCACCAAGAAAAGCACTTGGACACCATGAAAACTATTAAAAGACTAGAATACCTTAACTAGGTTGCAATCAATATTCTCTTTTAAATTGATATATCCAAGACTTACTGAGCAATTGACGGACAACATTCATAGGCAGAACATAACGGCATGCATAATTCGTAGCAACCCAAGGTGACTGGAACAATACAATACTCTGTAATTGTACTATAAGTGTTTACCCAATTAATTTCAAATGTGTGGGGAGCTGGTTGAGGTTGCAGGTCTGAGCTATCCATAAGCATGGTAGAAACTAAATCAATTTCACATTTCATATCGACAACAGTTTTAATCAACTGTGACTTCAACAAGCAAATGTACACAAATTGGTACCGGTACTTGGATCACTTTTCCAAGAAAAAATAGGGAATAAATATATCTTCTACCATGTTTCTATAACCAAAAAATAAATAAAAAATCATTCTATTGTTTTCTTCTTTTTTCTTTCTTTTTTTTTCCTTCCCTTTTCCTTTTTTTTCATCTTTTTTTTAAAAAAAAATAATTATATGAGCTTGTAGTAACTATTGGACTAACTGATTGAGGGACTAGGATCCTCTCCATTTCAAATAAATGGACTCTCCATTTCATGGTCCAAATTTAAAATTATCTCTCTCTCCCATTAGCATAATATCACATTCCAACACTGTTGGGAAACTGCATATTTTGATTTGATATTGAAAGTAAATATTCATGATTATATGTAAAGTCCTTATAAAGAATTCATGTACAAAGACTTAGTGATAGATCAAACGTATTAGGTTGATCTGGTCTTTAATGTTTATCATTCTGTAAATGAATGTATAGAAGAAAAGATCAAAGTTGTTAGGTTGATCTATATCCTGAGATGTAATAGATAGGAATCAACTGAATCGTAGTCTATCGAGCTGATCAAGAGATTGCAGAAGCCAAGGCAGAATCGTAGAGCATCGAGGATCGTAGTGTATCTGCTTTGAAGGGCCTCTCCTGAAAATCGTAGAGTGGTCCAAACGTTTGCCGAGCCAACTCAGAGATCGTAGTATGCTCTCGGAAACGTAGAGTCTGCAAAGACAAGCAATTAAAGATCGTAGTGTGCCAATCCTTAAGAGAAATCGTAGTGTTCTCGGTTGTCAGTATCAGATCAAGCACCAAGGTGGCAAGACACCACGATCAAAATCGTAGAGCATCATCTGCCTGTGTCAGAAGCATCGAGCCTTGTCCATTTGTTTAAGAATAAATCCCAACAAATGTGAAATGAATTATAAACATTGAAGTCATCGGGAACCCAATGACATAACAGTCATCCTTAGTATGTAACAAAGAAGCGTATTAAAGAAGCTAAGGAAAGTACTATAGTCAGCAGAAAACACCTTTTCAGGTGTTAGGTGAGATGGCAGTTTGTTGTGTCAGTGGGCCAGTCTGCTAATCAGAAGCTGTGCAAAAAGTTTATATCAAAGCTCAGAAATGTCAAAAACATTTAATGCTTCAACGGATGTCTTTGTCTTCAACAGATACGTTTCAAAGACATCTTATATACAAAGATTCAGCAGATACAAAGAAGCATGCAAGCACTGAATAAAAAGTTGAAGAACGCTCAACTCTAAACTCTACGATCTAGAAAAGAAAAAGCTTACTCAGCTACTCAGTTGTTTCGAACAAGAACTTAACAGCAACTGAGTAGCACCAATCAAGAACACATCAACCACCAACCAAGTGAAGTAAGAAGTTCCAAGTCAGAAGGACTTGAAGAGTTCTAAGTGAACTGTGAAGAACCAAGTCTCTTTGGACTTGAAGAGTTCAAAAGTGAACTAAGAAGTGCCAGATGCATTGGGTGCAGAAGGAATCTGTGAGATTCAGAAAGTGTAAAAGATATCCTTAGTGGATTTCCTACTCGAGGAGTAGAAGAGTGGATTAGGAGCCTTAAGTGCTCTGAACCACTTAAAACTGCTGTGTCTATTACTTTCTTGTCATAACTGCTATAACTGCTATAACTACCTCACTCTCATTAACTCACCATATCTAAGAGGGAGTTCAAGCAAATCTTAATCCTGCTGCATTTGAATCATTAACAAAACTAATAAAGTATTTTGAAAAGAAAATTTTAAAATATCTATTCAACCCCTTGGTGCCTAGATAACTATTGTGCCTCCAGGGAACTAACAATTAGTATCGAGCAGTTCTATCAAACGACTACAAAGCTTAAGTAGATCCAATGGCACATCTGATTAGCGAATCAAAGACTGGAGGAGGCAGCAAGCCACCTATGTGCAACAAAGACAAATTCGCCAACTGGAAAGTTAGGATGCAAGCATACATGGATTCAATAGATGAAGATCTATTTGAAACTGTTCAGAATGGGCCCTACGTTCCTACAAAGCTTGCACCAACTCCAGACGACCCAAACAGAATACAGATCAAGGTCAAAGAAGAATGGACAGACAACGAAAAGAGAGCTGTTCAACTCGACAAAAAGGCGAAGAACATTTTGTTCCAATCCTTAGAAGATGATCTGTTCGAAAATGTGGTCAACAGCAGAACAACAAAGGAAGTTTGGGAAGCATTGTTCATCATGCATGAAGTAACAGAAGAAGTCAGAGAAAACAAGAAATCTCTCCTGACTCAGCAATATGAAATGTTTGCACACGTTCAAGGAGAAAATGTCACTTCCACCTACGAAAGATTCAACGTACTGCTCAACTCTCTACGAGCCTATGGAAAGGTCTATCCAAATAAAGATCTGATCATAAAGTTTATGAGAGCCTTACCTAGCAAGTGGGATGCCAAAACCACTACTATCAGAGAGTCAAAAAATCTCCATGAAATGACTGTTCAACAGCTATATGACAATCTTCTTACATATGAGCTGGAGTTCACTCAACGAGCAGAAACTCTATTTGAAGGAAGAAAGAAGGATAAAGGAGTTGCTCTCAAAGCAACTGACAACATCTCAAAAGTCAACACTGAAAATGACTCTGACTATGATGAAGATGATGATAAAGACTTTGCAATGTTGGTAAAAAGACTCAGAAGGTTCATGCGTCAAGGCAAAAGCAGCAAACCTAAGAAGTTCGACAACTTCAACAGCCAGGAACAAATAAACGACTTATGCTACAACTGCAAAAAGCCTGGCCACTTCATTGCAAACTTCAACAAGCCTCTCAGAGAAGAACTCAAGAAAATATCACATCCAAAGAAGGAATTCAAAGGCAACAAAAGGCCTCAGAAGAAAGACAAAGGTCTTGTAGCTGGAGGATCGTGAAGTGACTCAGACAATGACTCAACTCCCGAATCTGGAGATGATGAAGACCCTCAAATGGCAAATCTTTGCCTGATGGCCAAGCATGCAAAGGACAAAAAGGACTCCAACATTCATGAAGTAAGTATAGATGAGGTATTTGACTTTCACTCTCTTGATGTAGACATTTATGATTTAAGAACTGCACTGCATGGTATAACATCTGATCTGCAGCAGTACATGAAATGGTTCAGAGTTCTGTCCAAAGATTATTCACTTCTTCAAAAGGAGAAAGAGAAAGTTCAGGAAGAATTGGAAACAGCCCTTCTAAGTACTGACTCTCTCTCCAAGCTTGAAGCTGAAAATAAGCTTTTAAAACAGACAAATGAGCTCAATACACAAAGAGAGTCAAGTCTAACCTCTAAAATTGAGGAACTAGAAAGGACAGTCTCTACATGGAACAAATCCTCTTCATCCATGGACTCCCTGATCTCTAGTCAGATAAATGTCTCTGACAGAACAGGATTAGGCTTTGGGAAACCAATCTCAGAGCCATGTGTGGAAAAGGAAAAGGAAACTAGCACTAGTAATGCTTCAAGTTTTAGTAAAGGCATTATATTTGTGAAATCCTCACAGAAGGAAGAACCAGTCCAACCCTGCTTGAAACAACCCGGGTCAAATCCCGAATCCGGAATAAATCTCGGGTCAAATCCCAAGTCCGAATCGAATTAAATCCATCAAAATAAGGCTTCAACTACTAGCCCAATAGTATCTTCTTGGGTCATCTTAGCCCACCACAGGCTCCCAAAATGTCATGACTTGAAGGTACTATTGATAGTAATTTTATTTCCTTATATGCAGACAAATTTTTCCCCCTATCTTTCGATGTGGGACTGGGGTGTTACACTGCTCCTCTGAGCCAATCCATATTCCAAGGAATAAAGGATCTCATGCTGGCCTGGGTTTAGGAAAGAGAAGAGTAACCCAGCCACTATTTTCCAACCTCGAAGAATCGTAGAGTTGAGTAAAAAACAACTCCACGAACCAACTGGGAAGGAACAATAGAGGAAAGGCACACTCATCTCAAATCATGAAACACAAGGACATATGGGAGAAGAAGAATAAGTTTAACAGAAGGATGACTAATAACCCACAAAAGTCCAAATGGAGGAAGAATCCTCATACACACACAAGCATACATCATATTAGATGTTTTGGGTGCAATAAGGTTGGTCACAAGGCTATAATATGCTATTATAATCCTACTCATGTGAAACCCAAAATCAAGCAAATTTGGGTTCCTAAGGGTACTAACAAAGTAGGACCCATGCAAGTATAGGTATTAAAATGAGAGTTTCATCTGACCACAGGAACCAAGCTCCACGATCACAACCTGGTATCTGGACAGTGGATGCTCAAGGCACATGACAGGGAACAAAGCCCTTCTGTCTAACTATATAGAGAAGGGTCCTGCAGTCATCTTTGGAGATAATGGCTATGGCAAGACAAGAGGATATGGCTCAGCTGGAAATGGTGCAGTGTCTTTCAGCAGAGTGGCCTATATGGAAGGACTACAACACAATCTTCTGAGCATAAGTCAACACTGCGACAAGGGTCATCAAGTACCTCAACAATTAATGTCAAGTTAGAGATCTGAAGACATCCGTCATAAAGCTGACCGAAACAAGAGAAGGAAATGTCTACACAGTAAATCTTGGTCAACTAAGCTCAGACGAGACAATATGCTTTCTGGCTAAAGCATCTGAAGAAATGAGCTGGCTATGGCATAGAAGACTGTCTCATCTCAACTTCAAGATCATGTCTAAATTGGCCTCAAAGGATCTAGTTGCAGGCTTTCCCAAGTTCAGCTTCGTCAAAGAAAGGCCTTGTAATGCCTGTCAGCTTGGAAAGCAGACTAGAAGCTCATTTAAGAGCAAAATTGCAAACTCAATTGACAAACCCCTGCAGTTGCTTCACATGGATCTATTTGGGCCGATTCCAACAACAAGCCTTGGAGGGAAGAGATACTCACTAGTCGTGGTGGACGACTATACCAGATTCACATGGGTGTTCTTTCTGACCTCGAAAGATGAAATAAGCTCCCAACTAATCAAGATGTTCAGACTAGTAATGAACGAGAAAGAGGAGAAAGTTAAGGCTATAAGGAGTGATCATGGCAGAGAATTCGACTTCTCTGAAATGGACCAGTTCTGCACAGACAATGGCATCAGTCACAACTTCTCAGCTCCACGAACTCCTCAACAAAATGGAGTAGCTGAAAGACAGAAGTTTATCCTTAGATTATTATTTAGATAATTATTTATCCTTTATAATAATTATTTATCCTTTATAATAATTTTTAGAAGTTTTAAAATATTTTTAAAACATTTATTTATCCTTTAAATGATTTTTCAATCATTTATTTCTATTTTAGGTAATTAATATTTATTTAAAATTTTACAAAAAATTGTTTATTATTTTTAAATAATTTATAATCATTTATTATGATTTTTATATCGATAATATTATTTTTCAATAATTATTTGGTATTTATAAATAATTATTCTAATTACTTTATTATTAAGTTAATTATTAATAATATCCAAATAAAATAAAATATTTATTGAATTTATATAAAAATATCAGAATTTAATCATAAATATTTAATATAATTTTTAAAACTGTTTGTATTTATTTATTAATTATTTATAATTTTTTATAATTTATTTTTAGAAAAATCAATTTTTGTCTATCGCTAAAGACCTTCAGTGACAGAAAGTGTCCGTTGTAGGTGTTCTTGAGTTTTTGGGCAACAATTCGTTCATGGTCGAGTGACCAGTTTGACCACGAATTATCTAGAAACTGGTTATGATTTTGGATTTGGTCAAGTGTTGATGTTATAGTACTCTTACAGTAGTACAACATGAATCAAATTTCAGGCTTTAACCTACATATAACAAGAAGTTATAGAGGCTCAAAGTGACTGTCAGAGTTGTTCTTGAGTTTCTGGGCAACCCAGAACAGTGGTCATGGCCAGTCAACGGTTTGTGGCTTAAATATCTTTGATTCTGTGTATTAGATGTGTTGTGTTTGTTGTAACATGTAGTATATATGTCAGGGTACATATATATAACACTAATATGAATAAAGCATAAATCTAAGGTCTCTAATTATGCTAGTCAAAGTACAGCCAAACGCTATTCTTCGTGTTCTTCAGTTTTCTGGGCAGCCTAGAAAACTTGGTCAAGCTCGGTCAACAGATTTTGACCATTAATTTCAGTAATCCTATACGTTGTTTGTGCAATTTAAGATCATAGATATGTAGTACGTATATCAGGGTGTTAATCTAATACAAAATATTACAAAAACAACAAATAGAAAGCGATCAAAAGGTTGGTCAAAGTAGCGATTCGATTGTTTTGAGTTTTTCGGGTAACCCGAGAAAACTCTAATCCGTGAAGCAGTCAACGACTTTGACCACTCATAACTTTGCAATTTATGGTTCTAATGAAACTGCTTTTCTTTTCAGATTAAAGACCTACTAATGGACTACAAGTAACATACAATTAATGAGACCTAAACATAAACCTGAATGAATCTACAAGCCACGACATTCTTACTGTCCGACTTGGTTTTCAAAATTTCCAGATTTCTAAAAACACTTAATTAAGGCATCTAGCTGTTATGAAAACGTGTTCTACCAATCTAACATACTTTCTAACATATTAATACATATTCCTAAACATCTAAACAACAAAAATAACAAATGATCAAAGAGCTAGCTATGAACTAGAGTTTGTACCTTTTCTTGATCGATTCTAGCTTCTAATTTTGTTGCTGATATCACCCAGGCTTGATTTGGTAAGTAAGTAAGTGTATAATGGCTTAGAAATTTCGTGAGTTTGCTCAGCCCTAAGGTTCCTATTTATAAACTTCTTCAACTTGGCTTTTTGGACATTTTCAAGCAACTTGCCTCTACAAATATCAGATCTGATGACTATTGTCATGCTTGGGAGTTACAAGCATGTCATGTGTAGCCTAGGGACTTGCAATGGTGACTCCTAACCTACTTGTGAGCTAGTTCGGTTAGTTTAGTAGCTTAATTATGTTCTAATCTTCAATAATCTTGATTAGGGTTTTGTTTTTAATGATTAGGATTGTTAAGTGATGTTTATTAGTACTTAATTGAAGTTTACTAACCATGATTAGGTGCTAAGATAATCTAATTAGGGTTTAATTAGCTAATTAGGGTTTAGTTTACAAATTAGGTTTAGGGTTTTGCTAATTAGGGTTAGGGTTTGTTAATCTAGGGTTACTAACCTAGATTTCTTACTAATCCTAACAAGCACGACAAAGCGTTTTTGTCAGTGTAAGCACGACAAAGCAACTTGTCAAAACAATTATACCGAAAAGTCTGATTACGGAAGAAAAATTTTAAGCACGAGGTGTCAAGCACGACGTTTTTCGGACAACAATTTATTTGGTCAAATTTGTTAAACAGAGTATATAGTAACACAACACATTCAGAACGGAGAAATTTTATTGATATAACTGAATTTTACAAATACGAGTCTTATTAGGGTTTTGGATTTTTACATTCACCCCCACTAATAAGAATTAGTTGAGGATAATTCTCTCGCATTTTATCTTCAAGCTCCCATGTAGCCTCTTCAACGTTCTGATTTCTCCAGAATACTTTAACCGATGCTATCACTTTATTTCCCAGGACTTGCTCTTTACGGTCGACGATCTGCATAGGTTCTTCTACATAAGAAAGATCTTCTTCTATTAGGATTGGTTCATAATTTATAACGTGTTTATAATCAGGTTTGTATGGTCGTAATACGGCCACATGAAACACATTCTGGCTAGAGAATCTGAAGAAATGAGCTTGCTATGGCATAGAAGACTGTCTCATCTCAACTTCAAGATTATGTCTAAACTGACCTCAAAGGATCTAGTTGCAGGCTTGCCCAAGTTCAGCTTCGTCAAAGAAAGGCCTTGTAATGCCTGTCAGCTGGAAAAGCAGACTAGAAGCTCATTTAAGAGCAAAACTGCAAACTCAATTGACAAACCCCTGCAGTTGCTTCACATGGATCTATTTGGGCCGATTCCAACAACGAGCCTTGGAGGGAAGAGATACTCACTAGTCGTGGTGGACGACTATACCAGATTCACATGGGTGTTCTTTCTGACCTCGAAAGATGAAATAAGCTCCCAACTGATCAAGATGTTCAGACTTGTAATGAACGAGAAAGAAGAGAAAATTAAGGCTATAAGGAGTGATCATGGCAGAGAATTCGACTTTTCTGAAATGGATGTTGCCTCTTTTATAGTTCTAATAAAAGAGCTCTAACTCATGCAAGCATACACGTCAACAAGTAATCTGAGTAAGTAGAGTATCGATCCCCGAGAGAAAGTTGTTAAATTCAAACTATCATGCATCAATTAACTCATCAAATTTATATGCCTAGACTAATGACTAAAAGTGTTGAATTAAACTAATTATGAATAACAATGAAAATAAGAATACAAATGGAATAAATATAACTGGAAATAATGGGACCCTAACTTAATTTAATATTTCATCTAATCGCCACACTATCATGCAAGAAATGTTCACATATCACAGAAAATAGCCAAGAAACTATAGAGTTATAACCATTTTTCAATGCACTATAACCTACTTACACAAAGATCTACATATGTTAGACTCTATGTAATCATCAATACAACCAAAATCACTATATGCCCATGTGAAATTGCAATTATATTGATTTTAAGCTCAAGCCCTTATTCTAGCTCATACGGTGAAACAAAGATATGTCTATCTCGGTTCACAAAAATACGCAAGCCATATACAAACCCCATATTCGCATGCTATCATGATTACAATCCATACCTATATGTTCATTGTCAATTCCATACAAGTCTTGAGACGAATGGTGATCAAGCATTCATACATGTAAAACAACCACGACATGTGAGATATTCCATATGATATGCAAAACAATCCTAGCATTTAAATGTGCAACCAAACTACATATTAAAATCCGTTAGAATCCCATAATGGAATTTAGTTCATGGCTGAACCAAAAGCCATTATGGGATCAACATTAAACATGATCAATAAGCAAACAATTGAAATAAGAAAGATAGAACAATCAAACCCAATCGCTGAATAGAAATCAATGATCAACGTTTAAATCCTCATAGAAATCCAGTAAATAAGAATAGAAATCCACAATGGTAGATAATCCCAAGAAGAATTGGAAAAATAAACATTAAGGCTTCGTTCTACGTTGGACTCTCTTCCAAGGTGTAAACCCTAGTTACTATGATGAAAATACGCTTAAAGTTCTCAAGTTGTTTGTCTAACACCCGTCAGAATCGTTTAAAAACCAATTACAAATCATTTAATTAAAAATTAAAATTAAAACAAAATTACAAAGACATCGATCATCGCGCCCTCTCCGACTATGTCTCTGCATGCAGGTATGAGACTTATGAAATCGTCCGCCTGCTCAAATTAACCTCTCGGCGGGCGCTGCTGGCTCTCGTCATGGGTCGTATGACTTCGATAAAGAGGTCATCATCGTTCTGTCGGGTACTTTCATGGTATGCATGGCTCCCCAAGTTGTTATCTTGCATACTGACTTCTTTCTGCAAGTTACGTTTGGTTTATTTTTGGCTTCGTCGTCTTGCACGCTATTTGTTTTTTTCATGCTTGATCTCTTGCTCCATTATACCTCCATGCCATGCACATCTCGCGTTTTTGCCTCGCCTTCACGCATCTATTCGCCACGTGCCTTCTAATACCACCAAAATTAAGCCGATTCCGCACTTATTCACCAAAAGGAGTTTTAAGTAAATGCGATGTAAAATAACGTGAAATGCAACTAAAACACAATAAAATGTACTTGAGATGGGCTGATTGCATGAATTGGTATTCAATAAGTAGGTAAAAATACCATTTATCAAATACCCCAAACTTGAAGCTGTTGTTTGCCCTCAAGCAATGCATACTAATGAATAATGAAAATGCAACTACAAAAATATGCAACTACTCTATGATGCAAATTAGTCTCACATAATCCCTGCCATAACAGAATTTCAGCCCAAATTACCTCAGTGAATCATCGAGATCCAAGAATATGATTTCAAACCAATCTATAAACATAACATCATTCACTCAGATAATTTCATATATGCTATAGAGATGTTGTGTGTGTGTGTGATGTTCACCAAAACTTGATCTAAGCAAAGAATACATATGCTACACTGCTCCAAACAGAAAATTATAGTCTAAATCAAGATTCATGTATATTCATGTAACGCAAACTGTTTCAACATATCAACACAAACTAAGGTTCAACAATGGGTTTATTGCTTTATTGCTACTCACGAGGGCGATTTCCACACTTTCCCGCGGTGTTTATTGCTATATTTCTTTCCTTTTTTTTTTTTACATGATTGTGCAATGTCTCAATCCATTAGGCACACTGCTACCCCTTAGCGAGCTTTCAACCAACGACTCCCAGACCATGAAAGACCTTAGGGCGCTAGGTGTAGAGACAATCCCCTCGGCGCATTTTACTCAAGTAGCTGAGGCCCCTAATTAAGACTAGCCACGTTATTGCTATTTGATTTTTTTTTTTTTTATACATAAGATACCCATGTTTTCCCAAAATTTGCATGTCGATTGGCTCATCTGATCTACAACACTTTCCACATGTTTCTCTTTTTAAAACTACATGTTCTATCAAGCAATGCAACACACACTTCTTAAACCTACAAGTAATTGTGAACACGTTTGTGCATACCGAAATGCAATGTAAAATAACGTGAAATGCAACTAAAACACAATAAAATGTACTTGAGATGGGCACAATTCGCATGAATTGGTATTCAATAAGTAGGTAAAAATACCACTTATCAAATACCCCCAAACTTGAACTGTTGTTTGCCCTCAAGCAATGCATACTAATGAATAATGAAAATGCAACTACAAAAATATGCAACTACTACTCTATGATGCAAATTAGTCTCACATAATCCCCTGCCATAATGTAATTTCAAATTTAAATTACCTCAGTGAATCATCAAGATCCAAGAATATGATTTCAAACCAATCTATAAACATAACATCATTCACTCAGATAATTTCATATATGCTATATAGAGATGTTGTGTGTGTGTGTGATGTTCACAAAAACTTGATCTAAGCAAAGAATACATATGCTATAATCGCCTTTGCTCAAACAGAAAATTATAGTCTAAATCAAGATTCATGTATATTCATGTAACGCAAACTGTTTCAACATATCAACACAAACTAAGGTTCAACAATGGGTTTATTGCTTTATTGCTACTCACGAGGCGATTTCACACTTTTCCCATGTGTTTATTGCTATATTTCTTTCTTTTTTTTTTTTTACATGATGATGTGCAATGTCTCAATCCATTAGGCACATCGCTACCCCTTAGCGAGCTTTCAACCAACGACTCCTGGACCATGAAAGACCTTAGGTATTAGGTGTAGAGACAATCCCCTCGGCGTATTTTACTCAAGTAGCTGGGGCCCCAATTAAGACTAGCCACGTTATTGCTATTTGATTTTTTGATTTTTATACATAAGATACCCATGTTTTCCCAAAATTTGCATGTCATTGGCTCATCACAATATCTACAACACTTTCCACATGTTTCTCTTTTTAAAACTACATGTTCTATCAAGCAATGCAACACACACTTCTTAAACCTACAAGTAATTGTGAACACGTTTTGTGCATACCAAAATGCTGATGTAAAATAACGTGAAATGCAACTAAAACACAATAAAATGTACTTGAGATGGGCACTGATTAAGCATGAATTGGTATTCAATAAGTAGGTAAAAATACCACTTATCAAATACCCCCAAACTTGAACTGTTGTTTGCCCTCAAGCAATGCATACTAATGAATAATGAAAATGCAACTACAAAAATATGCAACTACTCTATGATGCAAATTAGTCTCACATAATCCCTGCCATAACAGAATTTCAGCCCAAATTACCTCAGTGAATCATCAAGATCCAAGAATATGATTTCAAACCAATCTATAAACATAACATCATTCACTCAGATAATTTCATATATGCTATAGAGATGTTGTGTGTGTGTGTGATGTTCACCAAAACTTGATCTAAGCAAAGAATACATATGCTAATCGCTCCAAAAAATGTAAAATTATAGTCTAAATCAAGATTCATGTATATTCATGTAACTTAAACCTGTTTCAACATATCAACACAAACTAAGGTTCAACAATGGGTTTATTGCTTTATTCTACTCACGAGGGCGATTTCCACACTTTTCCGCGTGTTTATTGCTATATTTCTTTCTTTTTTTTTTTTTACATGATTGTGCAATGTCTCAATCCATTAGGCACACTAATCGCTACCCCTTAATGAGCTTTCAACCAACGACTCCCTGGACCATGAAAGACCTTAGAGGCGCTAGGTGTAGAGACAATCCCCTGGCGATTTTACTCAAGTAGCAGGGCCCCGAATTAAGACTAGCCACGTTATTGCTATTTGATTTTTTTTTTTTTTTTTTATACATAAGATACCCATGTTTTCCCAAAATTTGCATGTCGATGGCTCATCATCGGATCTACAACACTTTCCACATGTTTCTCTTTTAAAACTACATGTTCTATCAAGCAATGCAACACACACTTCTTAAACCTACAAGTAATTGTGAACACGTTTGTGCATACCGAAAGCATTTAAACAGCAACATGAATCTCATCGTGTAAAACATTATATCTCAACTCATGTTATCCCAAACATTCTCAAATCCTTCACAATTCACTATCGTCATTGGCTAGGCAAAAATTTCTATTAAGCAAGAATTTGTGTGAGACATGCAACTAAAACATACTATCACAATCCATAATGAATAAAAATTAAAAAAAATTCTGCAAAGATTTAACTAAACATATAAACATGCAACAGTTAAATAAAACTAAACCACTATGCTATGCTCCCCAATACCCCCAAACTTAAAATATTCAATGTCCCCATTGAATGAAGGTAAAGGGTACAGAAAAACTCCCCTAATGATCGGCTTGACCACCCTCCTCGGGTGGTGAATCTGGTGGTGGATATGGCACTGCAGTGCCAAACTGTGGCCACTCTAGCATTGTTCCTTGCTGCGCGAATGCTTCGGCCAAGGCCCTTGTGAGTCCCGTAGCAAACGTCCCAAAATTGTCATACATGGCGTCGACTTTGCGCTCCAACCTTCGGAGTTGTCGATCGCTAGGAACAGGATGTGCTCGGGTGGACGGGCTTGCCTCATCGGGCTAAAGGGGCTGCTGAGATGGCTCTGGGAATGTGGGTCGGAGAATGAATCCTCGTCCGCGCGGGTGTGGTTCACCACCTGCCAAGTCCTCAAATTTAGCAATGGTGGCGTGGGTGATGTCCTGACTTGGATATTGCATTTGTTCGTTGCCCCAATTGCACCCCTGATGCGCACATAGCATGGCTACCACTGAGGCATGTGGGATGCTTCCAGTGGTAGTTCCCTTCAGATACTTCACAATGTTTTGATGAATTAAATACCCCACATCAATGTACTCCCCAGTAATTATGCCCCACAATACTATAGCCCTTTCCGTCGTGATCTCGTGCTGATGCGATGAAGGCAATAACTTGGCACAGATGAACAGATTCCACGCCTTGGCGTATCGATTCAATGCGGCTGCTGGAAATATTCGAGGTTGGGTCGTGCCAACTTTGTAAGTCCACTTCGTGCCTGGCACGCACAACTCAGCGATAACAAGCTCCAAGTCCGTTTCCAGATGTGCCCCTGCGATCCAATTGGCCGCCCCTGTTGGTGGTCTTGCGGTGATTCTCAAAGCACGTTTCGGATGGCGGAGGGTCTGTAGTCTACCTCGACACCACGAACCATCGAGGTATCGTTCATGGTGACTTTGGCATTGGCATAGAACTCTCGGACTATGCTCATCGGAATGGGCGTGGGAGATGCAGTCAGTCCACCCCAGCCTCGTTCCTGAATCATGGCGGAGAGTCGTCGTCCCCGCCTTGAGTGCGAATCCTCTTTCCTTGATAAATGTCTTAGCTACAATACGGTAGTACTCCTGCTGGGCTTCTAGACACAAGAATTTGGTGTGGTCGACAATGTCCTCCTCGTGGCTGCCGGAGGAGGATGAGGAAGATGAAGATGGTCGTGCTCTCTTCGGACCCATTTGCAGATAGTTGATTGAAAGTACGGATGAACTTATTGCGAGAGAGAATGAGAATTTGAGAATTGATAGCCTTCACGCTTGTGTGTGCAACCCAATTGGGAACCCTAGCTTTATAGAGAGGATGAGAGGAAATTGAGCTTTGAGCGTGGAGAGAGTCGTGGAGATTTGATGGAGAGATATACGGCTTCAATCTTCAACTGATAGAGAGATAGAGGCGTGAGTTATGGAGAGGAGAGAGTTTCGCGTCTGTTATTATCGCAATTTAGAGTCCAAATGGTCCAAAACTCTTTTTTTAAATGTTTAGATCTGACTTGATTCGGTCTTATGCCTTGTGCCAGCCATGAAAGTGTCGATCGAAATGGTATGCGCCATGACTTGCAGAATGCATGATTGTTACAAAGCTTAACGCCTTAGCAGTTGTATGAGTTTGTCTTACATAGCCCTCATACCATGACCCTCATGTCTGCAATGGTTAAGTTCAATTTTTCTCTGTCTCTTAGTAAAGCTTTCCAGTGATTGTTCCTGCATAGACATTAATGCTCATTGTTAAAACATGAACTAGTTATTTGTATAATGCTAATCATCTTGCAAATATTCGCAAAGCGATTCTTGCTACATACTTAAGCATGAAAGTCCAATATCCTAGTAAAAATTGAATTGACTATAGCTAACTAAAATAATCCAAAATAAACAACTAAAAAGTAAATGGAGGTAGAAATGATGGGTTGCCTCCCATCCGGTGCGCTAAGTTATAGTCAATTAGCTTATTGTCTCTCGAGTCTCATGTCACATCAAGAATTGAGGTGCCTTCCTTCTCATCCATCGCACCCGAAATTTAATGACTTTGATTTTCATCAAGCGGTTCTACCTTCGACTCTGAACTTTTGCCCGTTACATAGTTCAACGGTCCATAATTTTCCGGTTTCTGTACTTCATTCTTC
Source organism: Panax ginseng (assembly GCA_020205605.1). Taxonomy (NCBI): domain Eukaryota; kingdom Viridiplantae; phylum Streptophyta; class Magnoliopsida; order Apiales; family Araliaceae; genus Panax; species Panax ginseng. Next base: position 49,161,692 of record CM035133.1, read on the forward strand.
GGACCCCAATCCACCAAGTCAACCAAGAAGCATTCTTCTTCATCCGATGGGAACTTTATCGCCTTAAAGACATTAAACGTGACCTCTTGATCATGTACACGCATCGTTAGTTCCCCTTTTTGCACATCGATTGAAGTCCTGCCCGTGGCTAAGAATGGTCTCCCTAGTATGATTGGTATACTTTTGTCCTCTTCATAGTCTAGAATGATGAAGTCAGCCGGAAAAATGAACTTGTCCACCTTTACCAACACATCTTCAACAATTCCCCGTGGATATGTGATGGATCCATCACTAGTTTGTAGTGATATGTTCGCTTCGGTCTTGGAGGTAAATAATCCCAATCGATTGAAGCAATGACAAGGGCATCAAGTTTATACTTGACCCCGGATCACATAAACACTTGCTAAAGTTCATCTTCCCAATGGTGCGCGGAATTGTGAAGTTTGCCCGGATCTTTCAAACTTTGGAGGTAATTTCATTTGAGCTTTGCAGATGCATTCCTCTGTCAAGGCTACCGATTTCAAACTCGTCTAATCTCCTCTTCTCGACAATATACCTTTCATGAATTTTGCGTAGCTTGGCATTTATTCCAATGCCTCGGCCGAATGGTATGTTGATCTGCGACTTTTTGAACACCTCCGAAACTTCATCGGCTGTTTGTCTTCCTTCGCTTAACTAACCTCTCTGCGGATATGGTACTTGAGGGGTGCGTTGGTTGTCTTTGGACTCTTGACCTTCTCTTCTCGAACGCCTTGTTCTTCTTCTTCCTCTTTGAACCTCGATTTTTTTAACTTTTCTTCATCACCATCCAACTGTTTCGCCTCACGCGCCGCGATGTCCCCCTGTAACTTCATGCAGCGGTATGCGCGATTTGCGATGTCTGTCAAGTCTTTCCCGGATCTCGATGTGATTGCTTGACATCGCTCCTTCCCGTTCTTCTAGGATTTGTCTCGTGTTACTTGGCAATGCACCACAGGGCCTATTATTAAGCATGCTCGCCATCCGCCCCATCTCTGGCTCTCCAGATTCTTGATAGCCATCGCTTAGCTTTTGATCGTGACTTGATGTTTGCCATGTATTTCAACATCATCTCCTCCATCTCGATTTCTTCTCTGGTCGTGGTAGTGCAATTTGGAGCGTGGTGTTGTTGTTGTTGAGAAAATCCCGGTGGAAACGGTGGTTTTTGTGCAAACTATGGCTGAGATGACTGTGGTTGAAATTGTTGGTTCGGCTAAAACTGATGTTGTTGTTGTCCTTGGTTATTTGACCAACTAAAGTTCGGATGATTGCGGTTGTTGGGATGTTATGTGTTCTGGAATTGACCTTAGTCTTTTCTGTAATTGCTTTCGCATCTTGATCGACTCGAATGATGGCACATTGATCCGTGGAGTGTGACCCCGCACAAATCTCACAAACGAAGGCAACTGTTTTCACTTTGCTTTCTGCCAAAGTATCTATCTTCCTAGCCATAGCTGCCATCTGTGCCGACAACTGAGTAATGGCATCAACCTCCAACACACCTGTAACCTTGAAATTTGTGGCATCCGAAAGCTATAGGATTTCGATAATCATTCGCGACCATAGTCTCGATAAGCGTATAGGCCTCATCATAGCTCTCTCGCCCACAATGCCCCTCCTGCGGCTGCATCCACAATCGGTCTCGACTGCCATCCTAACCCATTGTAAAAGGAATTTACCACCATCCAGTCTGGCATACCGTGATGCGGACATTTTCTGAGCATCTCTTTGTAACGCTCCCATGCCTCATATAAGGACTCGCCCTGCTATTGCTCGAACTGAGAGATAGCCGTCTCATCTTTGCAGTCTTAGCCATTGGGAAAAACTTGGCTAAGAATTTCTGCGCTAAGTCCTCCCATGTGGTTATTGACCCTGACGGCAAAGAGTGTAACCAACTTCTAGCCTTATCTCTCAATGAAAATGGAAATAGCCGTAGTCTGATGGCATCCTCCGTCACACCATTGAATCTGAATGTATCACAAATCTCTATGAAACTCAATAAGTGTTCATTTGGATCATCCAGTATGACACCCCAAATCGAATCGAGTTACGCACCATTTGAATAGTGCTGGTTTAATCTCAAAAGTGTTTCTTTGCTATCACGGGGTCGACTATACTTGGATCAGTAGCCCGTTTATGTTTGGCATGGAATATTCCTTTAGAGCCCGATACTCTTCTCTTTGCTCAATCCTTGGTTCTTCCGCCATACTAACTGTAGTAGATACTCTAACTCGCACTTGCAAATTTCTTCGCACACTTTGCTTTCCAACCTCTTCCGTTTATGTTGTCTGTCTTTGGTGTTAGTTAAAGTTGGATGATCGCGTGTGCATAAAAATTCACAAGTATACAAACGAAAAAGCGAAACAAAAATAGAAATGAGAAACAATCGAATTGTCAAGTCATACAATTTAGCTTTTTTAAACCGATGATAATTATCTAAATTAACGTCTTTCTCCCAAGAACGGCGGCCAAAAACTTGTTGCCTCTTTTATAGTTCTAATAAAAGAGCTCTAACTCATGCAAGCATACACGTTGACAAGAATGTCTGAGTAAGTAGAGTATCGATCCCACAGAGAAAGTTGTTAAATTCAAACTATCATGCATCAATTAACTCACCAAATTTATATGCCTAAACTAATGACTAAAAGTGTTGAATTAAACTAATTGTGAATAACAACTGAAAATAAGAACACAAATGGAATAAATATAATCTGGAAATAATGGAACCCTAACTTCATTTAATATTTCATCTAATCGCCACTATCATGCAAGAAATGTTCACATATCACAGGAAAATAGCCAAGAGCACGAATAGAGTTATAACCATTTTTCAATGCACTATAACCTACTTACACAGCATCTACATATGTTAGACTCTATGTAATCACCAATACAACCAAAATTACTATATGTCTATGTGAAATTGCAATTATATTGATTTTAAGCTCAAGCCCTTATTCTAGCTCATACGGTGAAACAGTATATGTCTATCTGGTTCACAAAATACGCTAGCCATATACAACAACCCCATATTCGCATGTTATCATGATTACAATCCATATCATGATTACAATCCATACCTATATGTTCATTGTCAATTCCATACAAGTACTGAGACGAATGGTGATCAAGCATTCATACATGTAAAACAACCATGACAGATATTCCAAATGATATGCAAAACAATCCTAGCATTTAAATGTGCAACCAAACTACATATTAAAATCCGTTAGAATCCCATAATGGAATTTAGTTCATGGCTGAACCAAAAGCCATTATGGGATCAACGCTAAACATGATCAATAAGCAAACAATTGAAATAAGAAGGATAAAACAATCAAACCCAATCGTTGAATAGAAATCAATGATCAACATTTAAATCCTCAAAGAAATCCAGTAAATAAGAATAGAAATCCACAATGGTAGATAATCCCAAGAAGAATTGGAAAAATAGACGTTAAGGCTTCGTTCTACGTTGGACTCTCTTCCAAGGTGTAAACCCTAGTTACTATGATGAAAATACGCTTAAAGTTCTCAAGTTGTTTGTCTGACACCCGTCAGAATCGTTTAAAAACCAATTACAAATCATTTAATTAAAAATTAAAATTAAAACAAAATTACAAAGATCAAGATCGCTTGTGGTACCGCGCCTCTCCAGACTTTATGTCTCCTGGCGGGCGCGAGACTTACTGTATCGTCCGCTCGCCCACCAACCTCTGGCAGCGGTAGCGCTCTCTCCGCCTCCGGCAGCAATAACTTGCGAAGAGGTCATCATCGTTCGGTTCGGAACTCATGCACGCGCTCCCCAAGTGTTATGCTGCACTCACGCCTCGCAAGTTCGGGTTTTGGTTTTTTTTGGCTTTGTCGTCTTTATTGCCGCTATTTGTTCTTTTCATGCTTGATCTCTCGCTCCATTATACCTCCATGCCACGCACAACCTCGTTTTACCGCCTTTCACGCATCTATTTGCCACGTGCCTTCTAATACCACCAAAATTAAGCCGATTCCCGCACTTATTCACCAAAAGGAGTTTTAAGTAAATGCAATGTAAAATGACGTGAAATGCAACTAAAACACAATAAAATGTACTTGAGATGGGCACAATTCGCATGAATTGGTATTCAATAAGAGGTAAAATACCACTTATCAATGGACCGATTCTCGCATGCATAATGGCATCGACCACAACTTCACTCCACGAACTCCTCAACAAAATGGAGTAGCTGAAAGACTGAAGTTTATCGTTAGATTATTATTTAGATAATTATTTATCCTTTATAATAATTATTTATCCTTTATAATAATTTTTAGAAGTTTTAAAATATTTTTAAAACATTTATTTATCCTTTAAATGATTTTAAATCATTTATTTCTATTTTTAGGTAATTAATATTTATTTAAAATTTTACAAAAAAATTGTTTATTATTTTTAAATAATTTATAATCATTTATTATGATTTTATATCATTAATATTATTTTTCAATAATTATTTGGTATTTATAAATAATTATTCTAATTACTTTATTATTAAGTTAATTATTAATAATATCCAAATAAAATAAAATATTTATTGAATTTATATAAAAATATCTTAATTTAATCATAAATATTTAATATAATTTTTAAAACCTATTTTGTATTTATTTATTAATTATTTATAATTTTTATAATTTATTTTTAGAAAAATCAATTTTTTTATCTATCATTAAAGCCCTTCAAAGAAATGTAAAGTGATTGTAGGTGTTCTTGAGTTTTTGGGCAACAATTCGTTCATGGTCGAGTGACCGGTTTGACCATTTAATTATCTAGAAACCTTGAGTTATGATTTTGGATTTGGTCGAGTGTTGATGTTATAGTACTCTTACAAAGTAGTACTGACATGAATCAAATTTCGAGGCTTTAACCTACATATAACAAGAAGTTATAGAGGCTCAAAGTATTTATCGGAGTTGTTCTTGAGTTTCGGGCAACCTGAGCGAGTGAGTGGTCGTGGCGGTCGGCGGTTTTGTGGCTTAAATATCTTTGATTGTGTATTAGATGTGTGTTGTGTTTGTTGTAACATGTAGTATATATGTCAGGGTACATATATATAACACTAACATGAATAAAGCATAAATCTAAGGTCTCTAATTATGCTAGTCAAAGTACAGCCAAACGTTGTTCTTCGTGTTCTTGATTTTTAGGTGACCCTAGAAAACTTGGTCAAGCTCGGTCAACAGATTTTGACCATTAATTTCAGTAATCCTATACGTTGTTTGTGCAATTTAAGATCATAGATATGTAGTACGTATATCAGGGTGTTAATCTAATACAAAATATTACAAAAACAACAAATAGAAAGCGATCAAAAAGGTTGGTCAAAGTAGCCAGTTCGACTGTTCTTGAGTTTTCTGGGTAACCCAGAAAACTACAATCCGTGAACGGTCAACGCACTTTGACCACTCATAACTTGCAATTTATGGTTCTAATGAACCTGTTTTCTTTTCCAGATTAAAGACCTACTAACAGACTACAAGTAACATACAATTAACAGACCTAAACATAAACACAAATGAATCTACAAGCCACGACATTAATTTACATCAGACTTGATTTTTCAAAATTTCAGATTTCTAAAAACACTTAATTAAGGCATCTAGCTGTTATGAAAACGTGTTCTACCAATCTAACATACTTTCTAACATATTAATATATATTCCTAAACATCTAAACAACAAAAATAACAAAGGATCAAAGAGCTAGCTATGAACTAGGGTTTGTACCTTTTCTTGATTGATTTTCGATTCTAGCTTACGATTTTGTTCTTCTTTATCACCCAAGCTTGATTTGGTAAGTAAGTAAGTGTATAATGGCTTAGAAATTTCGTGAGTTTGCTCAGCCCTAAGGTTCCTATTTATAGACTTCTTCAACTTGGCTTTTTGGACATTTTCAAGCAACTTGCCTCTACAAATATCAGATCTGATGACTATTGTCATGCTTGGGAGTTACAAGCATTTCATGTGTAGCCTAGGGACTTGCAATGGTGACTCCTAACCTACTTGTGAGCTAGTTAGGTTAGTTTAGTAGCTTAATTATGTTCTAATCTTCAATAATCTTGATTAGGGTTTTGTTTTTAATGATTAGGATTGTTAAGTGATGTTTATTAGTATCTAATTGAAGTTTACTAACCATAATTAGGTGCTAAGATAATCTAATTAGGGTTTAATTAGCTAATTAGGGTTTAGTTTACAAATTAGGGTTAGGTTTTTTTGCTAATTAGGGTTAGGGTTTGTTAATCTAGGGTTCTTAACCTAGATTTCTTACTAATCTAACAAAGCACGACAAAGCGTTTTTTGTCGTGTAAGCACGACAAAGCAACTTGTCAAAACAATTATCCGAAAAAGTCCGATTACGGAAAAAAAAATTTTAAGCACGAGGTGTCAAGCACAACATTTTTCGGACAAAAATTTTTTTGGTCAAATTTGTTAAACAGAGTATATAGTAACACATAACACATTGAGCGGAGAAATTTTATTGATATAGCTGAATTTTACAAATCTGAGTCTTATTAGGGTTTTGGTTTTTTACATTCACCCCCACTAATAAAATTTTGTCCTCAAAATTACAATATAGGTTAAGTAAATAATTGAGGATAATTCTCTGCATTTTATCTTCAAGCTCCCATGTAGCCTCTTGACGTTACGATTTCTCCAGATTACTTTGGCCAGATGCTATCACTTTATTTCTCGAGGACTTGCTCTTTTACGATCGACGACGATGCGCATGGGTTCTTCTACATAAGAAAGATCTTCTTCTATTTGGATTGGTTCATAATTTATAACGTGTTTATAATCGAGGTTTGTATGGTCGTAAGGCGGACACATGAAACACATTATGGATATGATTGACTCGGGGAGGTAGTCTTTATTTCATAAGCAACTTCACCGATCCTTCTCAAAATTTCAAAAGGTCGATGAATCTCGGACTTAATTTTCCTTTCTTGCCAAAACGTATCTTGCCCTTCCAAGGAGATACCTTCAAGAATACGTGGCTTCCTACGTTAAAGTTTCATTGTTGACGATGTGGATCAGCGTATTTTCTTTGTCGATCTTGAGATGCTTGTAATCGTTGACGAATAATTCTGATGGTTTCTGTTGTTTGTTGAATTATTTCAAGTCCTAACATTTGTCTTTCCCCGACTTCATTCCAACATAAAGGTGTTCTACACTTTCTCCCATATAAGGCTTCATAAGGTGGCATACCTATGCTAGCATGATAACTATTGTTATAGGCAAATTCGACTAAAGGTGGCGATCTTCCCAACTTCCTTTGAAAGTCATGATACATGTTCTTAACATATCCTCTAATGTTTGTATGGTTCTCTCACTCTGTCCATCATCGATGCGAGGATGATAAGTTGTACTCAATCTTAATTGTGTTCCTAAATGTTTCTGAAGGCTTTTCCAAAAATTTAAAGTAAAACGTGGATCTCGATCTGATACTATGGAAACAGGCACTCCATACCTAGAGATAATTTCATTGATGTATAGTTTCGCAAGGTGATCTAAGTTGTGAGTAATTTTAATAGGTAAAAAGTGAGCTGATTTGGTTAACCGGTCAACTATTACCCAAATGGCATTATGGCCCTTTTGTGTAGCTGGAAGGCCAACAACAAAGTCCATGGTTATATGTTCTCACTTCCACTCAGGAATCGGTAAAGGTTGAAGTAAACCACTCGGCTTTTGATGCTCACCCTTAACCCTTTGACACGTGAGACATTTGCTTACCCATTCAGCTATTTCTTTTTTCATATTCGACCACCAAAAGTGTCAACTTAAATCCTTATACATTTTTGTACTGCCAGGATGTATGGCAAATTTAGAATTATGAGCTTCGTTTAAAATTTCGTCTTTTAAAGCTTGATTTAACGGAACCCAGATTCTATCTTCATATCTTATTATTCCATCCTTATCTATTCTGAATTTGTTATACTTGTCATGAGTTGAATTAGACTTATACTTTACGACATTCTTCATCTTTTCTGTATCTCTTTGACTTTGTTAAGCAGAGATGAAACTCCTTCTAAAATGTATAATTTTTGGGTAGAGGTAGTTGGACATTCCACCTCAATTTCTAAATTTTCAAAATCTTTTATTAACCTATCATTGGTGGTTAATACATTCAACTTTTCCTGATTCTTTCTACTTAACGCATCAGCTACGACATTGGCTTTACCGGGATGATATAAGATTTCACAGTCAAAATCCTTTATCAGTTCTAACCATCTTCTCTGTCTTAAATTTAGTTCCTTTTGTGTAAAAATATATTTCAAACTTTTATGATCTGTATATATCTCACACTTCTCCCCGTACAAGTAATGTCTCCAAATTTTTAGAGCAAAAACTACCGTGGCTAACTCTAGGTCATGAGTAGGATACCTCTTCTCATAATCTTTGAGTTGTAGTGATGCATAAGCAATCACTTTCCCATGTTGCATCAACACACACCCTAAACCTCTGTGTGATGCATCACTAAATACTCTGAGGCCTCTGTATCATCATCCGGTAAGGATAACACTTTGGAGCCATGCTCGATCGCTTCTCTTGACTCTTGGAAGCTCTCCTCACATTTATCATCCAGACGTATTTCACCGTCTTTCGAGTTAAATTGGTTAATGGGGTTGCTATTTTTGAAAAAATCTTTTTATAAATTGTCGATAATAATAACCCGCTAAGCCGAGAAAACTTCGTATACATTGGAGTTGTTGGTTGTTCCCAATTCACAACCGTTTCGATCTTAGTTGGATCTCTGAGATATTCCATTCTTGTCGATTACATGACCTAAAAATTGAACTCTCTTCAACGAGAATTCACACTTGGAAAACTTTGCATAAAGTTGTTCCTTTCGTAAAAATCTCAAAACGACTCTCAAGTGTTGATATGTTCTTCCCGTGTTTTCGAGTATACGAGAATAAATCGATAAACACTACAACAAATTTGTCTAAGCATGGTTTAAACACTCGATTCATTAAATCCATAAATGTCTTTGGTGCATTAGTCGATCAAAAGACATTACAAGAAACTCATAATGTCCATAGCGTGTCCTAAACGCTATTTTTGGCACATCCTCCTTTCTTACCTTTAATTGATGATAACTTTTGTTCTAAGGTCGATTTTTGAAAAATGTTGGGCCCCCCTTTAATTGGTCAAACAAATCATCGATCCTTGGTAAAGGATATTTATTTTTAATAGTTAATTTATTTAGCTCTCTATAGTCTATACATAGTCTCATAGTTCCATCCTTCTTCTTTACACACAATACTGGTGCTCCCCGGGGTGAAACACTAGGTTGTATGTATTTTTTATCTAAGAGTTCCTGTAATTGTATAAGTAACTCTTTTAGTTCTATAGGTGCCATTCTGTATGGTGCCTTAGAAACTGGTGTCGTTCCTGGTGCAAGATCAATGACGAACTCAATTTCCCTATCTGGAGGTAAACTTGGTAAGTTATCCGGAAATACATCGGGAAAATCCTTAACTATTGGTATTTGATCTAGTTTTACTCCTTCCTGTCGAGTATCAACTATATAGGCCAAATACCCTAAACAACCCTTTCTAAGTAATCTTTTCTTTGAACAATAGTCAAACATCGAGATTGCTTAGGTGAACAACTCTGGTTGAACACTACCTTTGACTTGAAGCGGTCGAAAAGGTTTATACGTTTTTGATGACAATTAATCATCGCGTTATGATTAACTAACCAATCCATTCCTAAAATTACATCAAATTCTCCCAACTGAATTGGTATCAAATCTACTTTAAAATTATGTCCTTTTATTACCACACTACAGTTCTTGTATATGGTTTTAACCGGAATCCTTTCATTATTAGCAATTTCTACACAAAATGGTTTGTCTAAATTTTCACAAGGTATATTCAAGTTTGTAGAAAAAATTTTAGACACAAAAGAACATGTAGCACCAGAATCGAATAACACATATGCATTTAAAGTGTTGATAGGGATGATACCTGTCACCACGTCCTGTGAAGCAACAACATCCCTCACCGACATATTAAATGTTCTCGCGGTAGGTCGATTCTGAACCCCAACTGCAGCTACTGTTGATTGATTATTCTCTGGTACTCTATTCCCCTTTCCTCCTTGGTTCTTAGGTTTGGGACAATTCTTTGAAAAATGGTCCAATGAACCACAATTAAAACATTTATTTTTATTTGGAAGAGGACACTGTGGAGAAAAATGTCCCGTCTGTCCACAATTATAACATTTGTTATGAAGGCATTGTCCTTTATGTTTCTTTCCACAAGTAGGACAAGGTTTAATGATGTTATTACTAAAATTATTATTAGTATTACCTATCTTTTTCCCCGGGTTGTTAGAAAAAGTATTATCCGTTTTTCGTTTTTGTTATTAAACCCACTGAGGCGGGTTACATTCCTAAGTTTCCTTTTTCATTCGACTTTTCTTGTCTGGTGAAATTTAGCAAGACTTTCATTCTCACTTTTGGCTATAGTAGCTTTCTCAAGTATTTGAGAGAAAGTCTTTATTTGAAATCTTGACAACTACTACTTGAATCGAGGTTTTAAACCCTCCTAAAACCTACTGAGTCTTTCTAAGTTAAAGTGGTTACTTGATGAGGAGCAAAACTGGATAGTTCATTAAACTTGGGCGTATCTTTGAGTTACTGATCGAGGATCTCCTTGTTTTAAATCCGAAATTTTATTTCCATGCGATCTTTTAGGGATTGGGAAAAATAGTTTTCAAAGAACAACTCTTTGAATCTATCGAGGAACAATTTTAGTTTCTGCAGCCTTTGGTTGATTCCACCAATAATTAGCCTCACCTTTTAGGAAAAAGGTTGCAAAAAGTTGTCTTTTGATTATTATTGACATTGGTTACTAGGAAAAATTTCTCTATTTAGAAATCCAAATTTGTGCCTCGCGAGGTTCTAATGTACCTTTAAATTTGGTGGTCAACTAATTTAAAATCTTTAAAAGATGTGTTTGGTTTATTGGTATATTCATAGCTCCTAACATAAGGTCTACTAACTGTTGGGTAGAATTGTCTTCATTATTCATTTCTCTTTGGGGTCTTCTGGTTGGTGGCATGATTCTATATAAAACAATAACAAAATTCACATAAGAATTTGAATAACACAAACATATTGTTTATTTTATATATCACAACGGTCGTTCACAACAACTTAGTAGTTAAACATACTACTATTTTACAAACACGGGTTACAATACAAACTTTGAATGCTTCTTTATTTATACTAATATAAAGCATTTAACAACCTATACTACTCTCTAGAATTCATTGATATCATCAAAGGAATCCTGAATCATGTGACAAACCACAGATCGATCTATAAGATAAAGTTTTTTCTTCTCTCTCTAGGATATCGAACTACTACGGTATTTGCAAATCATTAAAAGTATCTCGAACACCCGAGAGATGTTTTAAGAAGTCTTGTTGAATTTCCTTCACCTTGCCTTTTGTGCGTAGTGCGGTTGTACTTTTAGTCGTTGACTATGTCCCCTCTCATGCTGTAGCATTCCCTTAGCTATATCAGCCCTAAACTTCATTTTATTATTCTCATATTCTGTTGTCTTCATCAGTGATGCCATTGCTTCATCATGTTCATCAATTCTCATTAATTGTCCGCTTGCATCTTTGGATCTTCCTCTTCTCTCATCATCAGATTGTTGATTGATCATGAAGCAATTCCTCATCTTCTGCATCAACTAGCTATAAATGACTCAATTTGTGGTGGATTGTTTGCTATTATCATTTCTTCAGCATTGGAGTTGGCCATCTATAAAAGAAAACTCACTTAATACAGGTATAGAAATTTACACAACATAATAGTTTTAATGTTATATTTTATGTGTACTTTAAAATTTTTACGGACTCGAAGACTATATACTAAGATTTCTCTTCCTTATATCTATAGCCTTGAAACTTTGATACCAAAATTGTGACACTCATGGTACTTTCAACCATAACACCTCACAAAGGTACCTATCAATTTGTCACCGACTTGCTCGGCGTCCCCTACGGAAAGTCTGGCTTAGGTGCATTCCCTTATAGGGACGTCACCAGCAAAAGGCTCGGGGTTCTTCACGCATTGCGCTTATAGCTTTGATACCAAAATTGTAACGCCCCCATATCTATACTCCCACGGTATCCGAGATGGTGCTTACTACGAAACAATATATAATGCATTTAAATCTATACACCCATGGTATATCGATTACAAGATTACATTAAATAGAGGGACTATCGGATATAATTCCCATAGATCCAAAATTCACGGTATCCCATATGAGATGTCAATTCTCAAGAGAACTATTCTTGTGTTTGGATACCCTCACTTGGATATATGAGTATAGATCTGTGACTAGAGTTTATCTATCCAAAATTGAGTACCCGATAATAACATGAGCAGTCCATATTACCAATACCCTCACCTGAGATGTATGATACATGCCGTGAAAATTTATATTATCGTATCGATAGTAACTATCTATCAAAATTGAGTATCAATAACAACATGAATAGTCCATGCTATTAATACCCTCACTCGGATAAATAGTTCCCGAGGATCTCAACTAGATTGAAGAATTCTAATTTTTTACATCTATATATGTAAGAAAACACGGTTGAGGAAATAAAAGATGTATATATATATATATATCATAATATTAAGATTTGATTACATGATTCTCATAATGAGTTTCTTATTACAAAGTATTCAAATAGACAAGAATATAATCTAATCTAAGCGAGGACGCTTCCCTTTATCTACTCTAGATGTTCGAGGTTACCATCTAAAAGCGCTAAGGGAATAATTTGCAAGGGTGAGCTATGACATACTCAAACAAGTTTTGTATTTATAACAATATATGATTTGAAGAAATACAACAATTCAAATTTTGGTGATAGTTGTTACCCATTTCTATGGATTTATATTTACATCGAGTCACATAGACTTAGAAATTTTGTTGAGATATGAGATAGGGGATCGACCTATTCAACATCTTAGAAGTATGCATCTCATCCTACCCGATGCTCTCAAGCGCACCCAACTTAGTGTCGATATATTATCGTAGAAAGATCCCATACGGGATACCTGACTTCGAGATTAGGATGTCTTACCAAATAATTTGGTTTGACACAACAATTTAAGCTTAACAATCAATATGAATAAACAATTCATTTCTTAGTTATCTTTGAAGCTATAGCAATAACCTTACAATAAGAGGTAATTCAAATGTAGGTGTAGTATATTATATCAATGACATATCAAGATAAAAATCTTGTTCAAGTAAATAGGTTGAAAATAGTAAATAGGTTTAAGAAATTTGCAAGTAAGTAACTTGGGTTTAAGAAAACTTGCTGGCGTAGATCGATCGAGTTATGCTACTCAAATCGTTTAATAAATACCTACGATGTTCATATATATAAATCTAACACGTTAGTATTGATAACAATACTCAAATATAACATTTATATAATATCGGTTTAGATTGATAGGGTTTGATGTGTTTAAAGTCTTTCTGAATATTAAATAAGTTGATAAATGGACTAAATTTTTATTTATTATATTTTTAGATAATTATTTATCCTTTATAATAATTTTAGAAGTTTTAAAATATTTTTAAAACATTTATTTATCCTTTAAATGATTTTTAAATCATTTATTTCTATTTTAGGTAATTAATATTTACTTAAAATTTTACAAAAACATTGTTTATTATTTTTAAATAATTTATAATCATTTATTATGATTTTTATATCATTAATATTATTTTTCAATAATTATTTAGTATTTATAAATAATTATTCTAATTACTTTATTATTAAGTTAATTATTAATAATATCCAAATAAAATAAAATATTTATTGAATTTATATAAAATATATAGAAATTTAATTATAATTATTTAATATAATTTTTAAAACTATTTTTGTATTTATTTATATTTATTTATTAATTATTTCTAATTTTTATAATTTATTTTTAGAAAAATCAATTTACATTTGTCATTTAAAGCCCTTTAGTGGCGAGAAAGTGTCGTTATAGGTGTTCTTGAGTTTCGGACAGCTTGGTTTTGGTGTAGTCGAGTGACCGGTTTGACCATGAATTATCTAGCTCTTGGTTATGATTTTGGATTTGGTGAGTGTTGATGTTATAGTACTTTTACGGTAGTACACAACATGAATCAAATTTGAGGCTTTAACCTACATATAACAAGAAGTTATAGAGGCTCAAAGTGATTTATCGAGTTGTTCTTGAGTTTCTAGGCAACCCGAGCAAGTGGTGGTAAATGTAGGTCAGCGGTTTTGTGGCTTGAATATCTTTGATTACGTGTATTAGATGTGTGTTTGTGTTTGTTGTAACATGTAGTATATATGTCGGGGTACATATATATAACACTAACATGAATAAAGCATAAATCTAAGGTCTCTAATTATGCTAGTCAAAGTAAATCTGACCCAAACGTTGTTCTTCGTGTTCTTCGGTTTTACGGGATGACCCGAGAAAACTTGGTCAAGCTTCGGTCAGTGATTTTGACCATTAATTCGAGTAATCCTATCGTTGTTTATGCAATTTAAGATCATAGATATGTAGTACATATATCGGTGTTAATCTAATACAAAACATTACAAAAACAACAAGCAAAAGCGATCAAAAGGTTGGTCAAAAAGTAGCGGTTCATTTGTTCTTGAGTTTTACGGGTAACCCGAGAAAACTACAATCCGTGAGCAGTCAACGCACTTTGACCACTTATAACTGCAATCTATGGTTCTAATGAACTGTTTTCTTTTCAGATTAAAGACCTACTAACGAGACTACAAGTAACATACTGATTAATGAGACCTAAACATAAACACAAATGAATCTACAAGCCACGACATTAAATTTACATCGGACTTGGTTTTCAAAAATTTCAAATTTCTAAAACACTTAATTAAGGCATCTAGATGTTATGAAAGCGTGTTCTACCAATCTAACATACTTTATAACATATTAATACATATTTCTAAACATCTAAACAACAAAATTAACAAAGGATCAAAGAGCTAGCTATGAACTAGGGTTTGTACCTTTTCTTGATTGATTTTCGATTCTAGCTTACGATTTTGTTCTTTGCTATCACCCGAGCTTGATTTGGTAAGTAAGTAAGTGTATAATGGCTTAGAATTTTTGTGAGTTTGCTCTCAACCCTAAGGTTCTATTTATAGCATTCTTCAACTTGGCTTTTTGGACATTTTCAAGCAACTTGCCTCTACAAATATATTTGATCGATGACTATTGTCATGCTTGGGAGTTACAAGCATGTCATGTGTAGCCTAGGGACTTGAATGGTGACTCTAACCTACTTGTGAGCTAGTTAGGTTAGTTTAGTAAGCTTAATTATGTTCTAATCTTCAATAATCTTGATTAGGGTTTTGTTTTTAATGATTAGGATTGTTAAGTGATGTTTATTAGTACCTAATTGAAGTTTACTAACCATAATTAGGTGTTAAGATAATCTAATTAGGGTTTAATTAGCTAATTAGGGTTTAGTTTACAAATTAGGGTTAAAGTTTTTTTGCTAATTAGGGTTAGGGGTTTGTTAATCTAGGGTTCTTAACCTAGATTTTTGCTAATCTAACAAAGCACGCACAAAATCAAAACAATTATCACCGAAAAAGTCGATTAAAAGAAAAATTTTTGTCGAGGTGTAAGCACGACGTTTTTCAAACAAAAAGTCAATTTGTTAAAACAATATATAGTGAAAAGTTCGATAAGCGAAGAAATTTTATTGATATAACTAAATTTTACAAACACGAGTCTTTTTAGGGGACAAAAATTTATTTCAAGGTCAAATTTGTTTAAACAAAGTATATCCGAGCTAACACATAACACATTGGAATCGTTGGAGAAATGAGATCGTAGAGAGGCCTTGTGATATAACGAACCTCCAATTTTTAAATTGATCTTGAGTCTTATTAGGGTTTTGGGTTTTTACAGACTTGAAACAAGATGGATGAAGATGGAGTAATAAAACAAGACTAGTAGCCAAAGGTTACTCTCAGGAGGAAGGCATTGATTACGATGAGACATTTGCACCTGTTGCCAGACTAGAAGTCATCAGAATATTTCTGGCCTTTGCTGCTAATATGAAGTTCAAAGTCTTTCATATGGATGTCAAGAGTGCATTCCTAAACGGTGAACTTCAAGAAAAAGTATATGTAGAGCAACCTCCAGGTTTCATCAATCCATCTCTTTCAAATTACGTCTACAGATTAGACAAAGCCTTATATGGTCTTAAACAAGCACCTAGAGCATGGTATGAAACATTAACTAACTTTCTTATTGAAAATGGGTTCAGTAGAGGTAGAGTAGATACCACATTATTTCTTAGAAAGCATAAGGACAAAGTCTTATTAGTTCAAATAATCTACTGATGAAAAGTTATGCAAGAGATTTTCCAAGCTTATGCAGAGCAAGTTTGAAATGAGCATGATGGGTGAGCTGAACTTCTTCCTTGGACTGCAAGTAAAGCAGACTGATGAAGGAATCTTCATAAACCAAGCCAAATACATCAAAGACTTATTTGAAAAGTATGGCATCGAATCAGCCTCTCTCATGAAAACTCCAATTGCTCCAGCAACCAAGCTTGACAAAGATGAAAAAGGTAAAAATATTGACAACTCAATACATAGGTATGATAGGCTCTCTTCTATATCTGACTGCCAGTAGACCAGACATAATGTTTGCAACATGCATATGTGCTAGATTTCAAGCTAATCCTAAGGAATCACACTTAACTGTTGTAAAAAGGATTTTTAGGTACCTTAAGGGAACAACTCACTTGGGGCTTTGGTATCCCAAGGAGTCCTCATTTGAACTAACAGGATATACAGATGCTGACTTTGCAGGTTGCAAAATAGATGAAAAAAGTACGATGCTTTTTGTCAATTTGCTAGAAAGCAGACTTGTGTCTGGTTCAAGAAGAAGCAAAACTCGAAGATCTACTTATTTGCAGAAGTTTGAATACATTCTTCTTTAGCATTTCTGCGTACCATGATCCTCTGGATGAAAAATCGGCTAGCGGACTATGGGTTTGAATTTAAATCTATACACGTTCACTGTGATAACACAAGTGCCATAGCAATAACACATAATCCTGTCATGCACTCTAGGACTAAGCATATAGAAATAAGGTATCATTTCATTAGGGACATGTGCAAAATAGAACTATATCTTTACAATATATCCCTACTGAAAATCAACTTGCTGATGTCTTTACAAAACCTCTAGATGAATCCAGATTTAATAAACTAATAAGTGAACTAGGCATGCTAAATTTACAACCATAAAATCTATGCTATAGTTTGTGTTAACCATGCAGATATAAAGGCTAAGTTCGAAATCGTAGACATGACCAAAGAAAGTCCACGATCGTAGAGCTCCATCAACAGAACAAAGAAGCATCCTGTGATGACAAAGTTCCAACAAATCAAAGCAATCTCTCTGTCAAGCGCCTCAGGGACAAACCTAACCCTTAATTCTCTCTAAGAGGTTGGCCCTTCCTGAGCTACCTTAACTCGAGAGAAATGCTAAGTCGAAAGTTCAATCACAAGGACCAAGGCAGACAATGTTCGCAGAGCAGATTCAGAAGTAAACTCAACGATCGCAGTACAGACTAAACGAATGCAGAGTAGACTCGGCGATTGTAAAGCAAACTCGACAATCGCAGTGCATACTCGACGATTATAAGAACTACCTCAAGGATCGTAGTCCTCCCAAAGGACATATCAGCTCAGGAGGAGCTAAGGGGCAAATCAGTATTTCCCACAAGTTAAAATCGTGGAGCCAAGCAGAACTCAACACATGTCTCTCTAATCAGATCGTGTGGAGGGAAGTTACAAGTATAGTTTAAAAACCTTTTTTGAAAACTCAGAAATTCAAAAAGCTTATATCTCTCTCTCCAACAGCAGAAACCCTAGCTTTCAAAATCGCAAAATCATCCTCAGTACAAAGAAATCAATGGCAGCCTCAAATGTCATCTCTGGTTACAGACTCTGTTTCTATGAGTTCAAGGCGATCGATCCTAAATTTCTCAAAACTCTCATCTCGATAAAGAAAGCTGGTCTTGAAGAGGCTCTGGGTATGAGCACATGGATCTACCCTAAGCTGATAAAGGAATTCTACAGAAATGGTGCGTTCGAAAAATGACATCATCACTACGAGGGTCAGGGACGTGGAAATCAAGCTCAGGGCTGAGGACATAAATCTAGCCCTAGGTTTCAAATCGAAAGGGTTTCCGTTCATAGATGGCATCGATTTCCATGAAGGACTTAAGAGAATGCACCACAAGAAGTTCCCCACCGTCAAAGGATACAAGAAGAAAGAGTTCCCTCAGAGGTATGAATTCTTGGCAGACATTGTTGGGAAATGCATATCTTCGCAAGAGCTCTCTACCATGATTACGTAACGAAATCAATTCAAGCTCATATCAACCATAAGCTGTGGCATTCAACTCAACTACTTGACTGGATTGGGAAATGGATCCAAAGCTCGAAGAAATCAAAGAGCTCTGGAAAGATGCTCTACGGGCGATTCATTAGCATCATCCTACGACCGCTTTGGGAGATAAAATTGGTGATGATGAAGGCGAATCCATAAATCCAAATGGAAGAATGACTCTAAGAATTTGTTCGAGAACCGGAAAAGGAATCCAATGAGAGAATGTAAGAATGATGTCCGAGTCCGAGTGGAAGAATTTGGAGATGCAAAGGAATCAGGGATTCCAGGAAAAATGTTTGTTGTCAAGGAAACTGAAGAAGAAGAGGAAGAGATCAACAAAGAAGAACCCATTGCTTTAATCAGAAAAAGCAAGGGCAAAAGAAAGCTGAAGGCTCAAATGACAAAGTAACCCCAGGGGTCAACCACTGATGCACCTCAAGAATGTTCTGACATTGAAACTCTGAGGATCTTGAGAAGGAAAGAACAGCAAGCTGAGGCAGATGAAGACCGAGCTACCATCTCTCAGCTGCTGAAGAAGAATAAACACAGTCACAAATCCAAAAGGTCCTCTGTCTCTTCGATCGTAGAGTCCCTGCCGATCGTAGAGACCAAACAGGACAACTATCCCCAAGAAGTTGCTGCAACAGACTCTCAGTCTTATCGACCAATAAGAGCTGAATCTGGAGAAAGTCCTAAGACTATGGCTCAGCCCAGGAAATCAAGAAGGAAACTGGTCAAAAAGTACATTCTTGTTAATAAAGAAGTACTTAAAGAAGAAGACAAAAAGATAGTCACTGAGAAGGAGCTATCTGAGGCAAGACAAGAGAACAGAGCTCCAACTGAGGGGGAGCTACATGAAATTATCACTTTAGAGAGTGCTCCAGCTGAGGGGGAGCCATTCGAAATACAAATGGATGATCATATTGAGGGGGAGCCTCATGATATCCCTATGACAGAAGAAGCTGCTCCTAAAGAAAATGAAAGAGCCCCTGAGCAAGAAAGTCAAAGAGAGGTAATTGATGTAGTGGAAACTTCCAAAGAAGACAGTGAAGAAGAAGATGATGAAATAGAAATCATAGATGTGAAATTTGTGATGGGTATGGGGAGAGCCAACTACAATCGGTTATTCTCCTATCTACCCATGATGCCTTTCCACAGAGCTCAAATTTTCAAACTGTTGGGATCACATGTTACGAGTTTCAAAGCATATCCAGCAATCTCAGTGCTAGCTCATGGATTTCCAGGCAACTTCAACTTTGCCAAAAAGTTGATCCCTCTTCAAAGAATGGGCATGAGGTACAATCTATCCCAATCTCTTTCAGAAGTAATCACTGTCCACCACCATTCTTCAACCAATTCTATGAACTGCCTAGATGGTTAGAAGTAATTCTACATCCACTTAATCAATTCCCAGTTACAAAATCCCAACATTTTGTAACTGATGAACCAAATTTGCCCAACTTTACTTTGATCCAATCTCCTATCATATCTACAATTACTGACCCAAGCTCAATCGTAGAGTCACACGCTCAAATCGTAGAGTCACCTCCTCATGAAGCCCAAACACCAACCCCTCCATCAGATATTCCTTCCTCGTCCTCAAATGAATATTTCAACCTTGATACAACCTGCAAGATCAATACACAAGGGCCCCTCCTCCACACAGTCCGCAACTCATTGAACTCATTTCAGATCTGCCTACCAAAACTAAGTTGTTAGAAGCGTCCAAGAAAGTGACCAAGGACATAGAAGAGCGGTCTTAAAGATCACATCGAACTCGTTCAAATGAGGTCGACGAATATGATCAATCCGCCAATGCTCGCCAGCACTCTAAGTTACGAGCTCACAAAGAGACTTAGGGAAATCATAAAAGAGATGCTTGAGCATAAATGACCGCGATCGAGATCCATTTCAAGTCTTTAAAAGACATAGGGATGATGTTACGATCTTACGGAAGACTCGGGAATCTCGAGAACAACAACGATGATGAACAACATCACAAGTCTACAAAGCTGCATTGAAAGAATTTCAAGAATTCTCCATGGGCCAAATGAAGCGCAATGAAACGATATTATGGCCATCCTCCAACAAAGGGAAGCTCAACTCGATGCTCTCATTAAAGAGAACCGTGAAGACATTGCTCGATCCCAAAGTCATTTCAACGAGCTTGTTCAAGGAAACATGACTTCGACTATCCAGAAGACATTCGAACCCTTGATCTTTGACATAAAAGGGGAGAATAAAGGAGAGAGAGAAGGCGTGAGCGAGAGGCACATTCTTAGCTCAATCATCAAGAAGTCCTCCTCCAAGACACCATCGGACTCCACGATCGGCCATCATACTCAACGATCGATCGTGACCCAATTATCATGGCTGTTTATTGAGGAGTCAAGAGCCTACTCCCGACTCACAAGAAGTGACCACCACAGCCTAAGAATGCGAATGGAGATCCTGCATTCATGAATAGGCATGATCACAATGAAAGACTAAGTCAAAATGCTGGAAGAAATAGCAAGGAGAGATGAAGCAATCAGGAAAAGAAGAGTTGAGGAGTATGTCAATCCTCCACGAATCAAAAGGCCGAAGAAACAGAGATAAGTTGAAATTTAATTCTTATTGATGTAACTGAACTTAAATGTAATATCTATCCTCTAACATCAATAAATTCATGCTTATTTCAGTAGAAATTTGATTGCTTTCATTTGAAATATTAAGTCATATTTACTTTCTAGCAATTGCATCTAGAAATTGATAATCATGGCATAAATCTCCTTGGTTATGTCAACATCAAATAGGGGGAGATTGTTGGGAAACTGCATATTTTGATTTGATATTGAAAGTAAATATTCATGATTATATGTAAAGTCCTTAGAAAGAATGCATGTACAAGGACTTAGTGATAGATCAAACGTGTTAGGTTGATCTGGTCTTTAATGTTTATCATTCTGTAAATGAATGTATAGAAGAAAAGATCAAAACTGTTAGGTTGATCTATATCCTGATATGTAATAGATAGGGATCAACTGAATCGTAGTCTATCGAGCTGATCAAGAGATTGCAGAAGCTAAGGCAGAATTGTAGAGCATCGAGGATCGTAGTGTATCTGCTTTGAAGGGCCTCTCCTGAAAACCGTAGAGTGGTCCAAACGTTTGCCGAGCCAACTCAGAGATCGTAGTATGCTCTCGGAAACGTAAAGTCTGCAAAAGACAAGCAAGTAAAGATCGTAGTGTGCCAATCCTTAAGAGAAATCGTAGTGTTCTCGGTTGCCAGTATCACATCAAGCACCAAGGTGGCAAGACACCACGATCAAAATCGTAGAGCATCATCTGCCTGTGTCAAAAGCATCGAGCCTTGCTCATTTGTTTAAGAATAAATCCCAACAAATGTGAAATGGATTATAAACATTGAAGTCCTCGGGAAACCCAATGACATAACCGGCATCCTTAGTATGTAACAAAGAAGCGTATTGAAGAAGCTAAGGAAAGTACTATGGTCAGCAGAAAACACCTTTTCAGGTGTTAGGTGAGATGACAGTCTGCTGTGTCAGTGGGCCAGTCTGCTAATCAGAAGTTGTGCAAAAAGTTTATATCAAAGCTCAGAAATGTCAAAAACATTTAATGCTTCAACGAATACATTTCAAAGACATCTTATATACAAAGATTCAGCAGATGAAAAGGAGCATGCAAGCACTGAACAAAAGCTGAAGAACGCTCAACTCTAAACTCTACGATCTGGAAAAGAAAAAGCTTGCTCAGCTACTCAGTTCTTTCGAACAAGAGCTTAACAGCAACTGAGTAGCACCAATCAAGAACTCATCAACCACCAACCAAGTGAAGTAAGAAGTTCCAAGTCAGAAGGACTTGAAGAGTTCTAAGTGTGGTGTGAAGAACCAAGTCTCATTGGACTTGAAGAGTTCAAAAGTGAACTAAGAAGTGCTGCTCAGATCATTGGTTCAGAAGGAATCTGTGAGATTCGAGAAAGTGTAAAAGATATCCTTAGTGGATTTCTACTCGAGGAGTAGAGAGTGGATTAGGAGCCTTAAGTGCTACGAACCACTTAAAAGCTAACGTGTCTATTACTTTCTTGTCATAACTGCTATAACTGCTATAACTACCTCACTCTCATTAACTCACCATATCTAAGAGGGAGTTCAAGCAAATCTTAATCCTGCTGCATTTGAATCATTAACAAAACTAATAAAGTATTTTGAAAAGAAAAATTTTAAATATCTATTCAACCCACCCCCCCCCCCCACCCCCCACCCCCACCCCCCCCCCCTTCTAGATAACTATTGTGCCTCCAGGAACTAACAATATTTTAAATCTGGACTATGAAATAGAGAGGATCCTAATTCCTAATTGAGATAGTCAAAGAAATAATGTTATGTTTGTTTGTAAGGATTATATTTGGGATTGGACTATTAATCTCAAGTCTTTTGTTTGTTTTTAAACATAGACTTAGGACTATTAGTCCCGGAATAATAAAATAACTTGTAAGGGGGGACTACTTAATACCATGTTCAACTAGGTATTATAATTCCTACCATTTAGGACTAAAATTTGTGGACAAAGTTAACCTTTAACATTGTTTAAAAAGATTAATGTATCTTATCCTATCTATCTATCTATACATAAGCTATGTTTGTTTGTAAGGATTATACGAACATGAATATTAATCACAAGTGTCTGGTTTATTTTCAAATTTAAATTTGAGACTATTAGTCTAGTGATTATAAAATAGTTTAATAGTCTTGGGATTATAATTATAATCCTTGCAAACAAACATAACCTTAAACTAATAAGAATATGATATCTTTGTTATTAGTGGCAAGTGTTTTTAGCCAATCCTTTAAATAATACCGGACAAAACAAACTGATAGGTCTCCAACTTTTAGGATTATTTTGATGATAACAATAAAATAGTAATTAGGTTAAGTAAAAAATTAGAATTTTCCATATGATTAATATTATAATTATTTTGACTATCTTATTTTACTTTGACCTAAAATATTTTGTAAAACTTATTGAATTGATTTTTTCGACCTTGATAATTTAATACCAAATGTTAAAGAAATTAATTCATAAAGTAACATTTCCTAAAGCAAGGAGAACTCCTATTATTTTTATACATAATTTTCTCTCAAAAATTATCTTTCACAAAAAGGGGCAAAAAGATTTCTAAATATTTAAATTGCATGCATACACATTATTTATATTATTCCGTATATATGTATGGCCATATGTATGCATAAGAAATATAAGCATTAAATGGATTAAAAGACTTGAACCGAAAATTGCTTTGTTGGAAGTTTGGAGTTTAATGAATTGAGACATTCATGTTGGGAAGCATGTGGTCAGTAAATACAAAAGGTGATCTATGTTTGAGTGGGCTAAAAATTAAATTCGGATGAGATAAAATAAGGGAAGTAAAAATTTTGTGCGTTGAAATTTTGTTGATCCATGTGCTCATAAATTGCTTCATCCGGACCATTCATTTTAAACAAATAAATCTATACCATTGTTTTTAAATAAAACCTTCAAAATTACATTTATGCACCAAGCTCAGACAATCTATAAATAGGAGGCTTTTTCTTTTATTTCAAAATTACCAATTCACTTACAAAGAAAAGCTTACTCTCCTTACCTACATACTCTCTAAAAAGCTTTCTATCTCTTCTTATCAAAGTTCTAATCATTTGAGAAGAAGAAATTGGTCTAAGTATTCGAGATAAGTTATTTGATTTAATTTGTTTGAATTAACTCTTGCTTATTTAGAATTATAGTTATACGAATATAAATTGTTATACACAACTATATATATATATATATATATATATATATATATATATATTTCATCTATTTATCATATAAAAAGTCAGTACTTAAGACATCGAAACTATATCGGAAATATTCTTCTTAAGTGAGGGAATTAGCCGAACAAGTGCTCAAAGTCCTAAGTGGCCTTTTATTGATATTATTTATATAAATATCGTAAAATAGATCAACACTTGATCGTCAAAACAACCATGAGATATTCCTCTTATAGAGAGAATTATCCGAACCATATTTGAAGTTCTAAGTGATCTATCGAAAATATTTATATAAATACAGATTGTGAAACTATAAATTTGGTCAGTACTTAGATACTGATACAATTTGAATTTATTCACTCTTGAGCAAATGATAGTGTGAATTATTCAAACAGTATTTAAAATCCTAAGTGGCCTTATTTATAAATATTCAAATAATAGATAAAATATATCATTATATATTCTTTGAGTTAAACAAATATATTTGTTATATTAAGTATTGCTTAATATATATAAACAAATAATTCTTTATAAACTTGTTTTAAAACTATATATATGCTTATAAAGAAGCTCTTTTGATTTACGTTTAAATTAATCTATCTGCTTAAGAAGGCATATTTTCACAAGTATAAAAGTTACATAAAGTTATAACTTTTATAACTGAGCACAAATTACTATTTGCTTACCCAGAGGCATATTCCGCATATATAAAGGTCATTGATCTTTTATATAAATATTTGATCTCTAATTGTTATCTACTTATTTGAGAAACATTAAATATAAAAGTTACTTAAACTTCCCCTTCTCCAGCGAACCTTAAACAGCGAACTAAAAACGAACCGGCTATAGCGACGGTTTTTTCGTTGCTATAACATACAAAGCCGACGACATAGCTATGGCGACGATTCGAACTGTCGCTATACCAAAAAAAAACCATCGTTATAGTCGGTTCGCTTTTGGTTCATTATTTAAGGTTCATTTAGAGAAGGGGACCAGATATATATATATATATATATATATATATATATATATATATATATATATATATATATATATACTCAATTTTATCTCGCTTACTTTAGAAGCATATTTCATCAAAACTTTTGTAAAAGGAAAAAAGGTCAGAGTTGGTTTATTTTATGTACCTGTGAGAAAGACGAGTAATTCTTCAACCAAGACCAATCTTAGAGAGATCAGCTAGGAGTTGGGTCTCTAGTGTACTTGTGATGAGGTGAGGAAGAGGTTGTTTCAAGACCAGATCATAGAATAGAACTGAACTCAAAAGAAAGGTACAACTAAGTTTGAGGAGGGAGTTGGGAGCTTGCTGTCCAAGATAGTTTGTTGATAATAGTTGGAAGTTTGTCTATAAAACTTTATAAAGGTTTCTCCGCCTATTAAAAGAGTATTTATTCTGAAGTAATAAGATCTCAAGTCCTGGAGAGGAAATTGAGACTGAACGTAGCAACATACTCAGGATGTATGTTGTGAATCAGACAAATCTATATGCATTGTATGATTGAATTTTTATTGTCTTGCATATTAATTTCTAAAATTACAAATTAATTATCTGAAAATTCAAAAAGGCCTAAGATAAATTTTTAATATGTAATAATCTATTCAACCCCCTTCTAGATTATTATTGACTTTTCACAAGCATAACATGGGATTATTTTAAGTTATCCCATAAATAATCTCATGAATAATTCCATAAAAAACAAACAAGTAATTAAAACTATTTAATCTTAGGATTAATAGTCATGAGATTATAATTTATAAGAATATAATATTGAGATTATAATCCTTGCAAACAAACATGGCCTAACTGATTTGATTGGCTTTGATTTTGACTAATTAATTGGGGTTGGGTCTAGGCTGATTATACGATACAAGGAACAAGTAGAAGTTGTGTTTGGGTCAAATTTAAACAAGAGATATGGGATGGATAGCTTACTGATTTAACCAAAAACAAGTAAGGTCTGTCAAATAGTCCACGTTCAACAGAAGTAAATATCACCAGTGCAAAAACTTTTACAGGGAAAAGTGATCTAGATGATGTCGGAAAACTCAACGAAGGGCAGCCACACTGATCAGATCTGTTGCGGAAATATTTTTGTGTTGGTTAAAAGTTGAAATTGATGGTGGTGTGATGGCCATGAGCATTAATCCTATGAAAGTTCTGGATCTCGAAGATTGAATGGGACACCACACACTTCTTCCTTTTCTTTTCCTAACGAACGGTGCTGTGCGTTGCAGAATCGTCACAATAAACAGCAACTCCGTGATGAACAGTAATTTCACGAACAATATTTTAAAAAAAAATCCAAGATCTGCTACTAACTAAGAGACTAATGATAAACCTAAAGCTCTGATAAATCGAAAGATAAAAAAAATGTAAAAAGATAGATTTTTTCCTGTCTCTACAAAGAATCAACCACCCCGCAAGATGTTTTGAGGTTATTCCGCAGAATTCCTCAATTCCGAAACAAATGACATTAAACTCACAATACGAAGAATCTCATTAAACAATAATTCAATATTTTTTCTTATCCTCTATGGTGATTACATTTATATAAAGAGAATAATATTTCGGCACCAATAAAAGTCCTTAGGCACCAAGAAAAGCACTCAAGACACCAACAAAAGTAATAGAAGAACATAAACTACTAAATGAAATAGCTAAATATTAAGTAAGTCCCTAATTACATTAGTTGCTACCCAATTAAAAGTTATGTAGAATAAACAATATAATAAAATCTCATTGCCTTCCTCACTACATGAAGAACTCAAGGTGATACAACAGTGTTGCTCAATTGGTATTAATAAATGAACCAAGATAAGGACAGCACCTACAAGCATAATAACTTACAAGCAACAGAACTATGGTCAAACAGCAGCCTGACCATGTCATGCTGATAGATTAACATGAATTGAAATTTGCTTTTTCAAGGACTATGTGACTGCCTTTCCCTACTAGTTTGATATAAAAGGCAGCATTGAGTTGTAATAGGAGTATGTGACTATGTTATGGTGAGGCAAATGCATTGCCTTTTATAGAATCTCTATTGCTATATGTTGTTTATCAACTAGGTGAGTAGTACATCACTCCTCAGTAAGATCATACAACTAGAACTTTTACTAACAATAAACAATTTCCTCTGTTTTATATTGTTTGTCTTGTCCAACAGGTAGCCTCAAAAACACATACACGTGACATTCTTCAAAGCATTTATAAAAAGGAATGCAAGGATGGTACTATTAATAAAAAAAAATTAAAAGATTATTTTTTCTTGAACTATGTGGTTTCTAGCTTGGAAATGAATTTGTCACAAAGGGATTACCGCTTAAGTACAGCATGTTGCATAGAAAATAAGTACTAATTTTGGTTACTTTTTCCAATAAACCAGGAAGAATGTCTTACTTGCATACACATTAGGTGATCATTCAAAGGAGAATATTTGCTTGCACTGTGCATCAAGCTCTCCAGCTCCAATAATGAGAACTAGAAAAAGTAAAAAGTTAGATCTTAATCAATACATCCATATTATAATTGTAAGTAAATTGAAAAGAAAATCCGACATAATTCTGCACAAAATTAGCAAATAAAATATAAAAATCTCTATTAAACTAAAAGGAATTGTTTCAACAGGAAAATATGCAACTATTAATATTAGCTCAAGAATAGGCAGGTAGGAAATCAATTTAAAAGCAAAAGTATAAAGGAGGGTGACTAAACCTGAATCAGCAAAAAATCACCCACAGTATGAAAGTCATCTAACTACAAAAGTAATTACTTCTTTTTTTCATGAATTATAGGCAACAAATATTCTTGTAGAACCACTATGGCATATTGAGGAGTCAGTGTATAAGCTTTAAAAGCATTCTACCATCAACCACAACACCCCTCCCCCCACCACACAAAAAAAAATCCAAAAACCAAAGATTTTTATAATCACTAATTTACAAGTAAAGGTTGTCACTAATTTTCAATAAATAATCACTAATGCTACATTTGGATTGTAGGAATTCGTGGGAGAATGGAATGACTCATTCCTATGAAATGGAAAAAATATGGGTTTGGTTGTTTTATTGGAATAATGGAATGAAATGAACCATTCTAATTCCTGCCAAATTTGTAAATGTTTTTACTTAAAGGAGAATATGGAATGACTCATTCCATTATTCCACTCTCCATTCCATTCCATTCTCTTCTCTATTCTATTTTTTCACTTTCTACAATCCAACGTAGGATAACTATTTAATGCTACGGACTATGGGATCTCTTTGCATCCTTAGGTCATTAAATTCCTAAAACGAACATTTTAGAACCTCATTTTAAAATATAATTTTGAAAGGTCAGGCATGCACCTTCAAACTTCCCACATAGCTTCATCACCCATACACAGCAACTAGTCCCGACTTAAAGTATGTTATGAACTGTGAAAGGTGACCAAAGTTGTCATTTATTCTGTATTTAAGTTGTCTTATAAAAAGTAAACATGAAATTCTAATTTTGTAACGAAACCATTTGTTATCGTCGTATTCTCTATTAGAACTTCAACATTTTCGCATAATAAACAACCCTTAATTTATTTAGATATGGAGATGAATTTCCACCGACTTGAAAAATGGAAATGGCAATCCTGTGACTCTCCATCCTCCCTTTCCTAAGTAAAACCAAACATGTCATGCAAGAGGTGGTAGCACCATAAGTCATGCACAGTTAACTTCATCAAGCATTCCATTTAATTGCAAATTCATCAGTTGCTAGAGCAGAAATTGAAGACCTACAAATGGATTAATAAAGGACATTCAATAACTTGAGAGACATTCAAATGAAGAATGGTTTAAGAATTCTAATTAATATTTTGTAGGAAAGCAGTGTAAGTTCGTTAATTCTCAAATCACAGTAACAAGTAGCAATAGTGTAGCAGATTATACACCTTACATGGGATTTTACAATTGTTTTTGTTAGTGCTTTATTTTTGCACAATTGATCCAACTTTGATCTGTTAGGTATCTGATAGCAAGAGTGAACAGTTCCCTAATGCATCTCTAAATACTACAGAAGGTTGATGTATCATGCATCATGAAGTAACTCATAGTTAAGCTTCATCATCATCCATTTAATTTCAAAAATAACAGTTGCACAAGCAGAAATTGAAACACATCATAATAGATGATGATTCTTCAAAATTTCTTTTTCTCGAAAATCCAGAATTATATATTGAAAATAAAAAAGATGATTCAAGATTTCTAATTGGCGTTTTACTGGAAAGCAATGTAAGTTCTTTTGTCTCTTAAAGCAATGTAAGCAATCTGTTGCAGGAAGCACTGCAACAGATTGGCCAACTAACATGGGATGGGATTTACGCTTCTGTTTTTACTAAATAATTAGTTCTTGGACAATTGATCCAAAGTTTGTAAGAGAATCTATTACCTAGCTGAAATCCAGGTGAAGCCATCTACAGATAGTGAGGTCTCTAATGAATGTGAAACTAATTCTGATAGTTAATTAGGTTCTTATAGGCTGTCCCTCGGCTAGGCTGTTGGATTGGTTGTTTATTTCTCCTATTTTTTCACCAAAAACAAGAACTAAATTGAAAACAAAACATTGTGATTCTGGGGATATCTAACAAACTATAAATATCATAACAATTATATGCAACGTGTAATTGGCTATCAAAATTATACAGATATATTAAAAAAAAATTCGTTTTCTTTTTTATTAGAGCAATGAAAGATGTCTAGTTGTACCAATGTTTTATAAGTTGAACTAATATGGACTGATTACTAAAACATTTCAACTGGACTGCACAAAAAATAATAACAATAATACATAAATAATTTCAGTAAAAACACCAAAAAAGTGGACAAACCTTAAACTAAGACTATAGAAAACAGTAATGTTCTAAAAGGCGCTAGGCGGGAAGCGGGAGGCGGGCGGCCGGGGGGCTAGCGCCTAGGCGGGGCCTAGGCGGGGTCTAGGTTATCTTAAGTCAATTTTAATATTTTATCTTACATTTATTCAAACAAAACAATAATATAAAGCAAAACAATATATAATAAAGATAATAAAGGTCTTTGCTTAAAGTTCAAATATATATTCATATTGCTAATGTCAAAGTTCAAACACAAACATGCAATTGTTCAAAATTCAAACATATTTTTAACGTATTAGTTTTATTCATAAACAAGATTGCAATTAAATAATAAAATTTAAAATTTCAAGAATTTAATTCAATATTAAAACTTAAGAAACTAAACATAACTTTAAGAATTATATTGAATTAAACTAAATATTACAAATGTATCATCATTAATATAATTTGAAGTTGGTACAAGTTCAAAAAATTATAACTATAATGAAATTATCATTTTGACTTGATATTGTTTACTTCTTGTTGTGATTTGATATGCTACAACCAGTATTATGTTTATAGTAAATCATTAAAAAAATAAATATATCAATATCTGATTTGGGTATTTATTTAAAAAAAAAAAAACTCTCCTCCTAGACCCCGCCAAGGCCTCGCCTAATTTTCTGAAAGAATTTTTTTACCGCCTTGGGCCTAGGTGAGGCGCCAGGGGGTCTATCTCCTAGGCGAGGCGCCAAGGGGAGCCTAGTGCCTAGGCGGGGCACCAAGGAGGGCCTAGCGCCTAGGCGGAGATTTTTAGAACACTGAAAAACAGGACTACAAATTTAAACTAAGACTACAGAATAGCTTTCATTATTATAAGATTATCCAAAGACGAAAGAAGCATGACATTGACATCTGACCAAAATGCAAAGAGAACAGCATACCTCATCTGATATAGAACACTGAATGCTATCTTTAATTGAATCAAGAATTGAGTCAAGTAATAATTGCAGCGATGCTATATCTGGTCCACTGAGATTTAGTTCCTTCAAAGACGAAATTCCTCGAGGCACCTGCACAATCATATTTTTAAGCAATATTGAAACAATTGATAGATCATATGGTACAACAAATACCACATGCCAATTTCCAACACGCATAGAGGTAAATTTAAGTTTGTCCAATTGAATTACTCTATTCTTGTAATGTATTTATAAAAATACAAACAACTCAAGGTTAAAAGAAGTCTGATAATCAAAAGTATTACTAGATGTCCATTGGTATGGAATTACTGGTTATGTTTCATTTCAAATAGTGCACCCTGATTTTCCCGCCAAAATTCAACACCTTTCCACTACCATTTTAGTTAAACCATAAAATACTTCCCTCCGTCCCAAAATAAATGTCCAGTATTAACTCTCTTTTTTAATAAGACTATTTTTAAATTAATAATTAAAAATATATAAACACATTTTTGAAATTACAAAACAAAAATCAGGGGTTGCTAATAAAGTGTACATAGTTTTTTATAAGCAAATTTATATTTGCACAATATTTTTTGATATTTTACATAAAAAGTGTCGCTATAGATATATAGTGATGGTGAAAACTGTCGCTATAAAATCTATAGCAACAGACTTTCATGTGAAAATTTTTTTGTTGTGCGGACAGTTTCCTTTTTATAATTATAATGGTTTTACCTACATTTTGTCATAAAAGTTAAAAATGGTTAATTTGACCAAAAATTCAAAATTGAGAATTTATTAAATGATGAAACTTAATAAGATAATTACAATTAAAAAAAAAAGAGAGGAATAAAGACCTGTTTGGCAGATCCAAAACCTCGGAGTCCACCGGGTTTGCCCTGCAACTGATTGACAAGAGACAGAGCATTTTTCAAATTTCCCTTTAATAACCTCTTTGTCCACTATTTTCAATACAGAACGACGACGTTTAAAAGCGACATCCAGCTTCTTCATTCTCGTTGAAACTAGGGTTTGAGTAGGCCCAAATTCTCCATTGAGTTGGAGAGAGAAATTCATCCGTATAGATAAGAAGACCCTGTTTGGTGGTTCGTTAATGTTTGAAAATAAAGAGATTCAAAAATGATGTTACTACCATATTATCCTTTTGTCCTTGTGGCTGAAAATTCAAAGGCCCGTTTGGTTTTCGAAAAAGTTTCAGAAAACAGTTTCCGAAGGACAAAGATAAATTCTGAAAAGATTTTTTGTTTTGTTTTTGTAATTTTTTAAAATGTGATTGATTACTGAAAATAATCTACTGTTTTCAAAAAAAAAATTAGAAAAACTGATTAATGATTTTGTATTAGACCCAAATTCTCAAGTAATACCTTTTAACTATAAAAAGGAATTAACTAATTAAAATGCACTAAAAAGAATTTCTAATCAATAACAATGCTAATCTATAAAAATAAAAAGCCGTGAGGCAATCATCCAATAATAATCTATAAAAAGTCGTGAAGCGATCCCCAATTAAGTTGATTGGGTTAATTTTTTTAGCTTTTCACGAGCTTGGGTCATTTTTTTCTCAAATTTTATCGGTAGACTTTGTCAATAGTATTTTAAATAAGTTTAAATTAAACTGAGTTGATTTGGTTAGTTATCAAATTAAACCGAGTTAGTGGATCGATTTATTATTCGACATATTCCTCTTTAAAATTTCAATAATAATCTAGAAGTGGAGTTAAGTAGATTATTACTATTTAAAAAATTTATCTTAGTCTTTTTTAAATTTTTAATTAAATATTTTTCAGTGTCAAAAATTAATATGCAAGACAATAAAAATTAAATCACACAATGCATAAATATTTATCTGACAACATACATCCAGGGTATGTTGTTACGTCTAGGGACAGAGCTATGTGTAAACTGGAGGGGGTCACGCCCCCCCAACCCCCCTATTTGAAAATTTTATAAGTCTCACTTGTTCATTTATCAAGTTGTTCATGAAATGCTTCTGATTGTAAACTAATTTTATTATTAAATTCATTATAATTGCAGGTTTGTATAATTGGAGCATAATATTGTGTTATTCCATTTGAATGATATATTTGTATTAGACACAGCAAAGCAAGCTCAAGAAAGTGGTTGGTAGGGCCAAAAAGCAGCGAGCCAAAAGGTAGGAGTTTCTTTGGCTAAAATTCTGCTGACCCAAAGCACTACCATGAAATGAGACCAATTCATGCCTATTTTATGCAATTTTTTTGGGTTTGCCCAAGCAAAATTTGAGGCAAAAACCAGGCGGGCCAAAAATGCTCTCGGGTTTCTTGAGCAAAATTTCTAGATCAAAGCTTACCACCGGCTCGGCCATGAGCTTGGGCCATGTTTTCCAAGTCTAATTTGTATCCAGGTAACCAACTAAAATCATTATTTAATTTTTTTTATTCTTTTTTTATTTTATGAAACTTGATATTTTAATTTTTAAAAGTTTAATGAGTGATTATAATATTGTATATGTTAATTCCAATTGCATATTCAATTTGTTTTTCGGTAACCAACTAAAACCCTTACTTATGTGATTGCAAATTTATGAAAATTTTATTATTAAAAAGTTCAATGAGTGGTCTAATAATATTGATCAACTCATTCTTATAGTGTAGTTAATTGAATTTTTTATGTTTTTGTTTTAGAATCATGGGAAAATTACATACTATTGATTCATTTTTCAAGAGAAAACAATCAAATCATGTTAACACATCTCTGCTTACCCTGAGCCTAATGTTCAAATATTTTTGTCTATACCTAAACAAGACCAACGTTCTCTAAAATTAATTACGGTTCATATCAATGCATTCTTCCCGAGTGCCCTTTTTATGAATATATATTATGTTGTTAAAAAAAATTCTTGCCCCCTCCCCAAGATCAAATCATGGCTTCATCCCTAGTTACGTCCAATCTCAAGCTCCTCTTCAGAACTTAAGATCCTATTACTATCTGTAATAAACACCTCTTTTAGAGGTGAAGAAGTTTTTAAAAAGTTTTCTATATCAACTTTCAACTATTCCTACAACTACGTGTTTTGGACAACAGCTCCTCGCTCCTTCCTCTAACATAGTTATGCCTATTTTCTAAGTCTAGTTTTGTTTTACAATATGGTCTTGAAAGAAGAAGTATGTCCCTCATCTCACAAGTTCACTAGAGACCCAACTATCTGTTGATCTCTCTATGACCTTGGTGTCGACGTCGGGATTTTTATTTGTCCATTTCTGATCTTGTCTTTTGGTGTTCTCATGTTAGGTAATTTTTTTGAAAAAACAAGTTTGAAAAAGGTCTGACATGCATATGTCGACGATTTGACTGTAAGAGTCGCCAGTTGGTATTTTTAAATGGTTGCACCAACTCAATCGAGAAATGATTTGCACATAGACCTAGTGATGTAACACTGTTTAACTAGTCTGCAAAACCGCAAATTCGTTAGGGTTCGGGGGATTGATTAAGTGAAGGGAAGATGTTAGGCACCCCCCCCCCCCCGACTTCTGTGATAACACGGTTACCGCCACTTTTCAATTTAAACTTTTATCTGAATTTGTGTATGTGTAGATCTATATGCAGTTGTTTAGAAGTAGTGATATGCCTCGTTTGCACCTATATACAAAGGGTTTGACTGTGACACCCCCAAAATAGGTCTAATCCATCCAACCTATTCTGAGTCGCCAAATACATGGTACAGAAAACAACTACAACTTTATTACTACAATTGTCGTGCAAAATACAACAACACATATGTTGTGAGTTTTAATACAAATATTGTAACGTATATAATACGAGAATATTCATACTCAAATTATTACATGCCATATAAAATACAGCAACAAATATTTCAAGTCTCCCACGAGAAGATTTATGTTCTCTTCATTATAACGCGGTGCACTTTTGATGCTTTCAAGGTCGGGTTCTCATCACCCTATTGTTGTTCACCAAAATCAATTATTAAGTGACGTATAAAATACGACACACACATCTTAGGTCCTCAATACTATTATATATTGCATGTCATGCCGTTTTATAATGTATTGAGAAACTTCGACAGTCTCAGAGCATCACACTATTTTCTTGTTATTCCCGCTCGACCCAGTTACACTCTTATTACCTGAAAGAAATTGTGAAGCAAAAGGGTGAGCACAACTAGCTTAGTATAGAATATCATGACTAAAGATAATTAAATTATCAATAGCCTTCATCAGTAATAAATTAGAGATTTAGAACATATGGTAGATGATAAAACTTTTCAACCATAGTTGTAGCGGAACAAGCAATCCATTAGAAGAGTCAAATAGACCATAAAGTCTATTATCTTCTCCATGTTAAAAGTCCACCAACAATGCTTTAATTCCTGTAACATCAATTAACAGATCATGTTCACAGTCATGTGAATAACTCATAATCATAATTGTAGTTCTAATTTTCTCTTTTCATCCAAGACGAAGATATTTTTCATCACATGTCTTTACCTGAACATCAAAGATCATGGTTATACCAAATCACAATTCCTGTTCATAATCATACTAATAAGTTCATCTTTGCATTACAGGCCAAAGATATTTATTAACAGTTCATCTTTGCACTACATGCCAAAGATATTCAGCAACAGGTCATCTGTGCATTACATGCCAAAGATATTCATCAACAATTCATCTTTGCACTACAGGGCAAAGATGTTAATATTTCAAAGAAATATACAATCATTTCAGAATTTATATAAACAATAATTATAAACATGTTGATCAATTCACCTTTGCTCTTAAGCTAAAAATATTCAATTGTAAATTCAATGGTCATGATCATACCAGTTAACAATTCATCTTTGCACTACTGGCTAAAGAGAACCCATAGTCACGATCATACCAATAATTTACCCATCTTTACACTTAAGTCAAAGAAAAATTTCATCACCGAGATTGTAAAAATGTTATATATGATAATAAAAACAATACGATCAACACCTACATTTAATTTCAAGAGTAATATTCATGAATCAATGATTTCATAACACATTAATCCAACTATTATAAATCACTTAATAATCTCATAATCTAATATTATTAATATTACCACAATATTTAATCATTTCTTAAACTTATAAACAATTTATTTTAATTGTTTACACTTTACCAATTAATGTATTTAATCATCCTAAAATGCCAAAATCATAAAATTTTATCACCAATAACCAAAACCCTCATCAAAAATCTGTATATACCTTATATAGGATTCTCAAGCCATAAAATCATATTTTCCAATTTTGTTACTTCACATAACATATTTAATTCATTTACTCATAACTAGTCCATTTTCATGAAAAATACCAAATCAGTTCCAAAAATATTTCTTTTCTGGGATTTAGCAGAATATAGTCTAATATTGAACATATATTTTTCTCAGAATTTTTAAAATTCATTTACTATTTTTCACATGGCCAAAACTGCCGAATATTTAGATATTTATCATAAATTGTACTTTTGTCTAAAAATTCCGAAATTTACAGAATATACTGATGTTATATAGATGTACTCCCAATAAAATTTTTATCAATTTTGGAGTTAACCACAAGGAGTTATAAGGGTTTACTTTTAAAATAGTCTTTTCTCATAAAATCTATAACTCCTAATCTATACATCCAAAAATCGCCATTTTTGGACACAATCTAGAAAACTCATCAAAATATCATTTCATATTTTTTCAGAATTTTGAAGGTCAGAAAAATTATTAAACTGAAGAAACATAATAACCCTTAAAATTCCTTACCTCAAAAAGAAAATTTTTCTTTTGGAATATCGGATATATTGTCAAGGAAACTTGCACTCATTAGCAACTCTCAAAGTATCAAAATACTCATAAAATACGCTCGATAATATAGAGAGAAAGTGTAAGACCCCGAATTTTATGAAATAAAAGTATTCAATTTTTCTTATAATTATTATTAGGTAAATGGTTAAATTGATAAAAGTTAAAGTTAAGGGGACATATGAAATTTTTCAAAATAAGCAAGTGGCTATAAAATACTTATTGTGTGAGACCCCGAATTTTATGAAATAAAAGTATTCAATTTTTCTATTTTAGTAAATGGTTAAATTGATAAAAGGTTAAAGTTAAGGGTGATATGTGAATTTTTTTTTTAAGTAGACAAGTTGTCATAAAATGCCCTTGTTATTATTCACTCTAGTATTATTCACTGGGTATTTGGGGCACTTTTTTGTGTCTCTGAGTACTATTCATGAGTTACTATTCACGAGTTACTATTCATTAGTTACTATTCACGAAGTTACTTATTCCTAAAGTACTTATTCAAGGATACTATTCACCCCAAAAATATATTTCTTTTCAAAGGTCAAATCATTTTTGGGTATAATATTATTCCATGAAGAGATGTACTAATTTTTCGGACCATTGGTTGAAATTATAATAGTAGAAAAGCTTTTTATATAAAATGTAATACTTTTATAAAGTTATTCTATAAATAGAATATATTATATTCTATTGTGCATAGTGTTTTGCATATAGTAAAATCTTTTTATATAAAATGAATACTTTTATAAAATTATTCTATAAATAGAATATATTATATTCTATTGTGTATAGTAAAATTTTTTATATAAAATGTAATACTTTTATAAAGTTATTCTATAAATAGAATATATTATATTTTATTATGCATAGTGTTGCATAGTGCTGCGTGATAGTATTTTGCATAGTAAAATCTTTTTATATAAAATGTAATACTTTTATAAAATTATTCGTTTTATTAAATTATAAATAGAATATATTATATTTTATTTAAAAGATTTTGCTTTAAATATGGACCGTCCGATTAAAAGTAAATCAATCTGGACTGTTCATGAATTAGTTACTATGCAGTCCATTCTTCTATAAATAGAAGCTCATTCTTTCATTATTTTTTACGAATTCACTGAAACTCTAGAGAGAGAAACTATAGAGAGAATTCTTCTTCTATAATCTTGAGCGTATTTCTTTAGAGTTTAAGAAAGCTTTGAGAGTAGTGCAAGTTTTCTTCGAGTATATTCTCGCCCTACCAGTCGGAATACTCTTCTTTGAAAGGTAAGGGATATTATTATTATAGTAAGGGGTATTATTTCTTTTGTATTCATGAAGAGAACTTCCAACCTGTTTATACGAAGTACCGCATACATGGTGAAATTCTGTTGTTATTCCATTCTTTATTTTTCTGTTGGAATATCCCGCTTGCATGTAATTTCACCGACCGGTTCCGATTCTTTATTATTACATTTGCAATATCACGCTCATGCGTTTACGCATGGGACTGTTAAATCTTTATTATTACGTTAGAATATCACATCTCATGCATTTTTTGGGGGACTGGTTCCGCCTCTTTATTATTACATTGGAATATCCTATCGGTGCGTATTACGCCTTTACGGTTCCATTATTTATTATTTCGTTGGAATAACACATGCGTCTGTATGGATTACGCATACGCATGGTGAAATTCTTCTATTATTCCATTCTTTATTATTATGTTGGAATAACTCATACATGCAAGTCTTGCATACATGGTGAAATTCTTTTAATATTCCATTCTTTATTATTATGTTATAATAACATGTCTATGTGAAATAATCGCATACATGGTGAAATTCTTTTATTATTCCATTCTTTATTATTATTTGTTAGTTATTGGTTTTACAGTTTGTATGTCTTTGGCTCAGTAGTAAAAAGATGATATGTTGTTGAATATCTTTGGCTTCAGAAAGTGCAAATATGATCATTGTTTGATAGCTTTGACGTAGTAGTGCGAAGATGGACGGTGTATGACATGATCATGACCACTAGTGATACTAACGAATATCCTTGGCCGTAGTGCATGGATAATTCAATGATGTGATTGTCAAGATCATGACCATTAGTTAACAGTTGAATGTCTTTGGCCGTAGTGCACTAATAGGCAAATGTTATATATGATAATAAAAACAATACGATCAACACCTACATTTAATTTCAAGAGTAATATTCATGAATCAATGATTTCATAACACATTAATCCAACTATTATAAATCACTTAATAATCTCATAATCTAATATTATTAATATTACCACAATATTTAATCATTTCTTAAACTTATAAACAATTTATTTTAATTGTTTACACTTTACCAATTAATGCATTTAATCATCCTAAAATGCCAAAATCATAAAATTTTATCACCAATAACCAAAACCCTCATCAAAAATCTGTATATACCTTATATAGGATTCTCAAGCCATAAAATCATATTTTCCAATTTTGTTACTTCACATAACATATTTAATTCATTTACTCATAACTAGTCCATTTTCATGAAAAATACCAAATCAGTTCCAAAAATATTTCTTTTCTGGGATTTAGCAGAATATAGTCTAATATTGAACATATATTTTTCTCAGAATTTTTAAAATTCATTTACTATTTTTCACATGGCCAAAACTGCCGAATATTTAGATATTTATCATAAATTGTACTTTTGTCTAAAAATTCCGAAATTTACAGAATATACTGATGTTATATAGATGTACTCCCAATAAAATTTTTATCAATTTTGGAGTTAACCACAAGGAGTTATAAGGGTTTACTTTTAAAATAGTCTTTTCTCATAAAATCTATAACTCCTAATCTATACATCCAAAAATCGCCATTTTTGGACACAATCTAGAAAACTCATCAAAATATCATTTCATATTTTTTCAGAATTTTTGAAGGTCAGAAAAATTACGAAACTGAAGAAACATAATAACCCTTAAAATTCCTTACCTCAAAAGAGCAGTATTTCTTACTGGAATATCGGATATGACGCTGAAGGAAACTTGCACTCATTAGCAACTCTCAAAGTATCAAAATACTCATAAAATACGCTCGATAATATAGAGAGAGAAAGTGTAAGACCCCGAATTTTATGAAATAAAAGTATTCAATTTTTCTTATAATTATTATTCAGTAAATGGTTAAATTGATAAAAAGTTAAAGTTAAGGGGGACATATGAAATTTTTCAAAATAAGCAAGTGGCTATAAAATACTTATTGTGTGAGACCCCGAATTTTATGAAATAAAAGTATTCAATTTTTCTATTTTAGTAAATGGTTAAATTGATAAAAGGTTAAAGTTAAGGGTGATATGTGAATTTTTTTTTAAGTAGACAAGTTGTCATAAAATGCCCGGTTACTATTCACTCTAGTATTATTCACTCGGGTATTTGGGGCACTTTTTGTGTCGGAGTACTATTCATGAGTTACTATTCACGAGTTACTATTCATTAGTTACTATTCACGAGTTACTATTCCCAAAGTACTATTCACGGGATACTATTCACCCAAAAAATATATTTCTTTTCAGTCCAAATCATTTTTGGGTATAATATTATTCCATGAAGAGATGTACTAATTTTTCAGACCATTGGTTGAAATTATAATAGTAGAAAAGCTTTTTATATAAAACAGAATACTTTTATAAAGTTATTCTATAAATAGAATATATTATATTCTATTGTGCATAGTGTTTTGCATAGTAAAATCTTTTTATATAAAACAGAATACTTTTATAAAATTATTCTATAAATAGAATATATTATATTCTATTGTGCATAGTAAAATTTTTTATATAAAAAATGTAATACTTTTATAAAGTTATTCTATAAATAGAATATATTATATTTTATTATGCATAGTAGTGTTGCATAGTGCTACTGATATAGTATTTTGCATAGTAAAATCTTTTTATATAAAATGTAATACTTTTATAAAATTATTCGTTTTATTAAATTATAAATAGAATATATTATATTTTATTTAAAAGATTTTGCTTTAAATATGGACCGTCCAGATTAAAAGTAAATCAATCTGGACTGTTTCATGAATTAATTCTTATGCAATCCATTCTTACATAAATAGAAGCTCATTCTTTCATTATTTTTACTTAATTCTTTGAAACTCTAGAGAGAGAAACTATAGAGAATTCTTCTTCTATAATCTTGAGCGTATTTCTTTAGAGTTTAAGAAAGCTTTGAGAGTAAAGTAAGTTTTCTTGAGTATATTCTCGCCTACTACCAATGGAATACTCTTCTTTGAAAGGTAAGGGATATTATTATTATAGTAAGGGTATTATTTCTTTTGTATTCATGAAGAGAACTTCCAACTGCTTTTATGAATACCGCATACATGGTGAAATTTCATTTGTTATTCCATTCTTTATTTTTCTCATTGGAATATCTCGCTTCGGTGCGAATTTAATTTCACCGACTGGTTCCGATTCTTTATTATTACATTGTAATATCTCGTCGCATGCGTTTACGCCGGCACTGGTTAAAATCTTTATTATTACGTTAGAATATCCTCGCTCATGCATTTTTACGCCGGACTGGTTCCGTCTTTATTATTCTGTTGGAATATCCTATCGGTGCGTATTACGTCTTACCTGGTTCCATTATTTATTATTCTGTTGGAATAACCTGTCTGTGCGGATTACGCACGCATGGTGAAATTCTTCTATTATTCCATTCTTTATTATTATGTTGGAATAACCTGTCTATGCGAAGTACTGCATACATGGTGAAATTCTTTTAATATTCCATTCTTTATTATTATGTTATAATAACATGTCTATGTGAAGTACTGCATACATGGTGAAATTCTTTTATTATTCCATTCTTTATTATACTGTTAGTTATTGGTTTTCTGGTTGTTGTATGTCTTTGGCTCTGTAGTAAAAAAAGATGATATGTTGTTGAATATCTTTGGCCCAGTAGTGCAAATATGATACATTGTTTGATAGCTTTGACCCGTAGTACGAAGATGGACAGGTGTATGACATGATCATGACCACTAGTGATACTAACGAATATCCTTGGCCGTAGTGCATGGATAATTCAATGATGTGATTGGCAAGATCATGACCATTAGTTAACAGTTGAATGTCTTTGGCCGTAGTGCACTAATAGGCAATTGATTGGTATGATCATGACCATTGTTTTTAATAGTTGAATATCTTTGGCCCGTAGTGCAAAGATAGATAACTGATTGGTATGATCATTATTATTACATTTGAATCTCTTCAGCCTTTGGGGTAAGGATATTGAGTAAACATTCTATTAAGCCTTTGTGGCAAGAAGGAATTGTTAATTCACATTATTATAAATATGAATTGTGAATTTAACTAACATCTTTGGTGGTTCAGGTGAAGACAAGTGTTGAAAGTTCTATTTGTCTTAAGTATAACAAAGAACTGTTAATGAGTATTACAGGAATAAAATATCAACGATGAACTTTTAATTTAGAGGAGATAGTAGACATTATGTTCTATTTGACTCTTTTAATGGATTGCTCGTTCCGCTGTAACTATGGTTGAAAAGTTTTATCATCTATCATATGTTATAAATCTCTGATTTATTCTAATAAAGGCTGTTGATAAATTAATTATCTTAGCCATGATATTCTTTACTGGGCTAATTGTGCTCAACCTTTTGCTTCACAATTCCTTTCAGGTAATAAGAATGTAGCTGGGTCGAACAGGGATAACATGGAAATAGTGGGATGGTCCGAGATTGTCGAAGTTTCTCAATACATTATAAAACGGCATGACATGCAACAGATAATTGTATTGAGGACCTAAGATGTGTGTGTCGTGTTTTATACGTCACTTAATAATTGATTTTGGTGAACAACATTAGGGTGATGAGAACCCAACTTTGGAAGGGTGTTTTGTCACTATCATACAAGATATCTAATGACATACAATCTCGTGTTATCATAAGACAGGGTTGTGCACATCTACTTACTGAGTATATATACGAGCACTACCTATATGATCTTGGAGTTTATTTGAAATATAATTTTCACTTGGAGACAGTGGAGATAGTTATATGTCAAGAGAAGACTCACCATTGGAAGGAACATGATAGTAATCTTCTCATTTTTCTTTGGGGTCTATTGGGTCAACTAAGGATAATTCTCTGGGCATATGATATCTATCATAACTTAGATTCATGACCTCTTATGTACGAAGGTTTCCTTGAGCACTTCCCAAAGATTTTAATTTCTAAAACAGTTTTTGACTGTACCTTTATGTAACGTACCATTGTATGGTTGTGGTCGAGGCACCATGAGAGTTACATACATTTGTATTAAAACTCACAGTATACATGTCGTCGTATTTTGCACGACAGTTGTATAGTTGAAGTTGTAAATGATTTTTATAGTGTATTTTCTTGCGACTCAAGATGGGTGATGTATACCTGTTTTGGGGGTGTCACATTTGGTATCAGAGCTTAGGGATATGGTCGCTGGCGGAGATATGAGTCTAGAACTAGAAGGGGAAGGATGAGTAATATACTTCGCTAGTGTGTGACTTACCTAAACTGAAATTGTTTACTTGATAAGTTGACAAATTATGATATGTCAATTAACCTTTGTTTTGAAGTATATTCTAGAATGATGTCTGAAACCCAGGAGATGAGCAATGGGAAAATCATGATAGAGAGGAAATAACTGGAAAGGTACAATCCGAAAAGAAAGTAATGTATTCTCATCTCTTCGAATATCAGGTACGTACGTAAATTTTGAGGACGAAATTTCATAAGGAGGGGAGAATATGAGACCCCGAATTTTATGAAATAAAAATATTCAATTTTTCTATTTTAGTAAATGGTTAAATTGATAAAAGGTTAAAGTTAAGGGTGATATTTGAATTTTTTTTTAAGTAGACAAGTTGTCATAAAATACCCGGTTATTATTCACTCTAGTATTATTCACTAGGGTATTTGGGGTACTTTTTGTGTCGGAGTACTATTCATGAGTTACTATTCACGAGTTACTATTCATGAGTTACTATTCATGAGTTACTATTCACGAGTTACTATTCCCGAAGTACTATTCACGGGGTACTATTCACCCAAAAAATATATTTCTTTTCAGTCCAAATCATTTTTGGGTATAATATTATTCCATGAAGAGATGTATTAATTTTTCGAATCAGTTGGTTGAAATTATAATAGTAGAAAAGTTTTTATATAAAATGAATACTTTTATAAAGTTATTCTATAAATAGAATATATTATATTCTATTATGCATAGTGTTTTGCATAGTAAAATCTTTTTATATAAAAAGCAGAATACTTTTATAAAGTTATTCTATAAATAGAATATATTATATTTTATTATGCATAGTGTTGCATAGTGCTGCGATAGTGTTTTGCATAGTAAAATCTTTTTATATAAAAATGAATACTTTTATAAAGTTATTCATTTTATTAGATTATAAATAGAATATATTATATTTTATTTAAAA
Organism: Panax ginseng; assembly: GCA_020205605.1. NCBI lineage: Eukaryota > Viridiplantae > Streptophyta > Magnoliopsida > Apiales > Araliaceae > Panax > Panax ginseng. The sequence goes on from CM035133.1 coordinate 49,206,209, forward strand.
GATTATGCTTTAAATACTTGAATAATTCGATTAAAAGTAAATCAAATCGGACCGTTCATGAATTAGTTACTATGCAGTCCATTCTTCTATAAATAGAAGCTCATTCCATTATTATTTCTTACGAATTCACTGAAACTCTAGAGAGAGAAACTATAGAGAGAATTCTTCTTCTCTAATCTTGAGTGTATTTCTTTAGAGTTTAAGAAAGCTTTGAGAGTAGTGCAAGTTTTCTTCGAGTATATCCTCGCCCTACCAGTCGAAATACTCTTCTTTGAAAGGTAAGAGATATTATTATTATAGTAAGGGGTATTATTTCTTTTGTATTCATGAAGAGAACTTCTATTATTCCATTCTTTATTATTATGTTGGAATAACCTGTTTATGCGAAGTACCACAGACATGGTGAAATTCTTCTATTATTCCATTCTTTATTATTATGTTGGAATAACCTGTTTATGCGAAGTATTGCATACATGGTGAAATTCTTCTATTATTCCATTCTTTATTATTATGTTGGAATAACCTGTTTATGCGAAGTATCGTATACATGGTGAAATTCTTCTATTATTCCATTCTTTATTATTCTGTTGGAATAACCTGTTTATGCGAAGTACCGCATACATGGTGAAGTTCTGTTGTTATTCCATTCTTTATTATTCTGTTGGAATATCCCGCTTCGGTCTGTAATTTACTTTGACGACCGGTTCCGATTCTTTATTATTACATTGGAATATCACATCAGGCGCTTTCGCCAGGACCGGTTAAAATCTTTATTATTCTCGTTGGAATATATCGCAGCCAGATACGTATTACGCTGACTGGTTCCATTATTTATTATTCTTTTGGAATAACTTTTTTTAGACGGATTACGCACGCATGGTGAAATTCTTCATTATTCCATTCTTTATTATTATGTTGAATAACATGTACATGCAAATCATCGCATACATGGTGAAATTCTTTTATTATTCCATTCTTTATTATCTTTGTTGGTTATTGGTTTTACTGGTTGTATGTCTTTGGCTTTTGTAGTGCAAAGATGATACATTGTTTGATAGCTTTGAGCCAGTGCGAAGATGGACAGTGTATGACATGATCATGACCACTAGTGATACTAATGAATATCCTGGCCATAGTGCATGGATAATTCAATGATGTGATTGGCGTGGATCATGACCATTAGTTAACAGTTGAATGTCTTTGGTCAGTAGTAATCGGATCGACAGACAATTGATTTGGTATGATCATGACCATTGTTTTTAATAGTTGAATATCTTTGGCCCATAGTGCAAAGATAGACAACTGATTGGTATGATCATTGTTATTACATTTGAATATCTTCAGCCTTTGGGGTAAGGATATTGAGTAAACGTTCTATTAAACCTTTGTGGCAAGAAGGAATTGTTAATTCACATTATTATAAATCTTATGAGTTTGGCATTTTAGTATGATTAAATGCATTAATTAGTAAAGTGTAAACAATTAAAATAAATTGTTTATAAGTTTAAGAAATGATTAAAATATTGTGGTAGTATTAATAATATTAGATGATTTATGACCTGTTGCTGAATATCTTTGGCATGTGGTGCAAAGATGAACTGTTAATGAATATCTTTAGCCCGTAGTGCAAAGATGAACTTTTTAGTATGATTATGAACATGAATTGTGATTTGGTATAAACATGATCTTTGATGTTTCAGGTAAAAACATGTGATGAAAAATATCTTCGTCTTGGATGAGAAGAGAAAATTAGAACTACAATTATGATTATGAGTTATTCACATGACTGTGAATAGGATCTGTTGATTAATGTTACAGGGTTAAAGCATTGTTGGTAGACTTTTAACATGGAGAAGATAATAGACTTTATGGTCTATTTGACTCTTCTAATGGATCGCTTCGTTCACCGCAACTATGGTTGAAAAGTTTTATCATCTACCATATGTTCTAAATCTCGATTTATTACTGATGAAGGCTATTAATAATTTAATTATCTTTAGTTATGATATTCTTTACTGGGCTAGTTGTGCTCACCCATTTTTGCTTCACAATTTCTTTCAGGTAATAAAAGTGTAGCTGGGTCGAGCGGGGATAACATTGGAATAGTGTGGTGGTCCGAGACTATCAAAGTTTCTCAACACATTATAAAACGGCATAACATACAATATATAATTGTATTGAGGACCTAAGATATGTGTGTCGTATATTATACGTCACTTAATAATTGATTTTGGCGAACAACAATAGGGTGATGAGAACCCAACTTTGGAAGGGTGTTTTGTCACTATCATACAAGATGTCTGATGACATACAATCTCGTGTTATCATAAGACAGGGTTGTGCACATCCACTTGCTGAGTATATATACGAGCACTACCTATATGATCTTGGAGTTTATTTGAAATATAATTTTCACTTGGAGACAGTGGAGATAGTTATATGTCAAGAGAAGACTCACCATTGGAAGGAACATGATAGTAATCTTCTCGTTTTTCTTTGGGGTCTATTGGGTCAACCAAGGATAATTCTTTGGACATATGATATCTATCATAACTTAGATTCATGGCCTCTTATGTACGAAGGTTTCCTTGAGCATTTCCCAAAGATTTTAATTTCTAAAACAGTTTTTGACTGTACCTTTATGTAATGTACCAATGTATGGTTGTGGTCGAGGCACCATGAGAGTTACATACATTTGTATTAAAACTCACAGTATACATGTCGTCATATTTTGCACGATAGTTGTATAAATAAAGTTGTAAATGATTTTTATAGTGTATTTTCTGGCGACTCAAGATGTGTGATGTATACCTGTTTTGGGGGCGTCACATATTGTTGTCGGGGAATATTCATTTGGTCGTGAAATATTTTTTTTGTTAGAAATATCCGTACAACGGCACAGTCATTTGTGGGCCCCATAACAAAATAACTGTCGGTAAAGAAAACGACAAGTTTGAATTTTTATAAATAACTGTGTAGTTGTTACCGTTAACATTGTTGGAATACCTAGTGGTTAAAATACAGTAATACGCGTGGTTGCACAGTAGAACACGGTATTGCACAGTATTTTTGAATTATTGATTCTTACGTAAGAAGGCACTACTCAATAATTGTTACAGTAATTACTGTTCAACATTTTATTTTATTGATTCAATAATTGCTGCGTTAATAGTTTATATTATTGTTGTTTCAATAATTATCATTGCACAGTATTCCCATTATCAGATCAATAATTTATATTATTTAGATAATATTATTAGATAGAATTATTGGAAATGTCTAGAAAGCTCTGTCAATGAGAGGTTTGGTCACCTAATTGCGAGCCAGTAAGGAAAAATCTTTATTGGAAAGCCCTCTCTTTCTTGGGAACTGTCTGGTTGTCATTATTGTGATTCTGTAATATTATTTGTGAATAATTAATTATTGATAAGGAAATATTTATTTGATGCGGATATAAATGATGGATTTATTTATATGGTTATAAATAAAGGAATTAATGTTGAGGTGTTTTATCAGTATTTTGTCGGATTGGAGGTATTAAAAACTCAAATCGGTGTTCTTAAAGCTTTATTGCGTGAGTTGTAATTTTTATCCGACCGTTGGATTGTTGTGATTTTTGGATATGTTATACATATATGAGTTGAGTATATGTCCACAAATTTTTAACCGTTGAAAATTAACGCATGATTTGTTATGAATTTTAAAAGGTGTTGAAATGGTGTTGAAAATCGTCCGTTTGTGGATTTCGGATATTTTCTGTTTGGAATTTGGAAAAACTCAAAGCCACAAAGTTGTAGAGAATTCGATTTCATGCGGAATGGACATAAAATTCGTATTTTTCTGATATACGAGCTATTTTCTATGAATTATTGAAGTTTCGGATAATAAAATAATTTTTATTAAAAATGGGGTGGGACCCACTTTTGTTTGACAACATGTGGCCTGCCAAAAACTCTTCTAAAATGGCTGCTGAACTTTCAAATTGAGTGGGCGAAGAAAGAAGGATGAATTAATATTATTATTTTATTAATTTAGTCTCCTTTGGCGTTTTAGCAATTTCCTATAAATATGTGCTTATGTTAGAATTGAAAATCACACCAGAAACATAAGTTTTCTCTCTCTATATTATCAACCGTATTTTTGTGAGTATCTAGATACTTTGAGAGTTGCTTTTCAGTGCAAGTTTCTTTCTGCTTTTCATCCGATGTTCTAAGTCAATCTCGCTCTTTTGAGGTAAAAGGATTTTAAGGATTATTATGTTTATCATGTTTCGTAATTTTTCCGACTTTTTAAAAATTCGGAAAAATTGGAAATGATAATTTGATGAGTTTCTTGATTGTGTCCAAAATGGCGATTTTGGATGTATAGATTAGAGTTATGAATTTTATGAGAAAAGACTATTTTAAAAGTAAACCCTTATAACTCCTTGTGGTTAACTCAAAATTGGTGAAATTTTTATTGGGAGTACATCTATATAACATCAAGATATTCTATAAATTTTGAATTTTTGGACAAAAGTACAATTTATGATAAATGTCTAAATATTCTATGATTTTGGCCGTGTAATGAATTTTAAAAATTCGAGAAAAATATATGTTCAATATGGGACTTTATTATGCTAAATCCCGTAAAAGAAATATTTTTGAACCGATTTGGTATTTTCATGAAAATAGACTAGTTATGAATAAATAAATTAAATATGTTATGTGAAGTAACAAAATTGAAAAATAGGATTTTATGGCTTGGGAATCCTATATACGGTATATGCAGATTTTTGATGAGGTTGTTGGTTATTGGTGAAGAAATCTTATGAGTTTGGCATTTTAGTATGATTAAATGCATTAATTAGTAAAGTGTAAACAATTAAAATAAATTGTTTATAAGTTTAAGAAATGATTAAAATATTGTGGTAGTATTAATAATATTAGATGATTTATGACCTGTTGCTGAATATCTTTGGCATGTAGTGCAAAGATGAACTGTTAATGAATATCTTTGGCCCGTAGTGCAAAGATGAACTTATTAGTATGATTATGAACATGAATTGTGATTTGGTATAACCATGATATTTGATGTTTCAGGTAAAGACATGTGATGAAAAATATCTTCGGCTTGGATGAGAAGAGAAAATTAGAACTACAATTATGATTATGAGTTATTCACATGACTGTGAATAGGATCTGTTGATTAATGTTACAGGGTTAAAGCATTGTTGGTAGACTTTTAACATGGAGAAGATAATAGACTTTATGGTTTATTTGACTTCTAATGGATTGCTCGTTCCGCTGCAACTATGGTTGAAAAGTTTTATCATCTACCATATGTTCTAAATCTCTGATTTATTACTGATGAAGGCTATTGATAATTTAATTATCTTTAGTTATGATATTCTTTAGTGGGCTAGTTGTGCTCACCCCTTTTTGCTTCACAATTTCTTTCAGGTAATAAAAGTGTAGCTGGGTCGAGCGGGGATAACATTGGAATAGTGTGGTGGTCCGAGACTATCAAAGTTTCTCAACACATTATAAAACGGCATGACATACAATATATAATTGTATTGTGGACCTAAGATGTGTGTGTCGTATATTATACGTCACTTAATAATTGATTTTGGTGAACAACAATAGGGTGAGGTGAACCCAACTTTGGAAGGGTGTTTTGCCACTATCATACAAGATGTCTAATGACATACAATCTCGTGTTATCAATAGAAAGGGTTGTGCACATCCACTTGCTGAGTATATATACGAGCACTACCTATATGATCTTGGAGTTTATTTGAAATATAATTTTCACTTGGAGACAGTGGAGATAGTTATATGTCAAGAGAAGACTCACCATTGGAAGGAACATGATAGTAATCTTCTCATTTTTTTGGGGTCTATTGGATCAACCAAGGATAATTCTCCGGACATATGATATCTATCATAACTTAGATTCATGGCCTCCTATGTATGCGAAGGTTTCTTGAGCACTTCCCAAAGATTTTAATTTCTAAAATAGTTCTAGATTGTACCTTTATGTAAGGTATCACTTTGTGAGGTCTTTGTCCATAGTTGGGACATGAGTCACGATTGGTATTAAAACTCACAAGATGTGTTGTTGTATTTTGCACAACAATTGTAGTAATAAAGTTGTAGTTGTTTTTTACATACCATGTATTTGGCGACTCGAGAATGGGTTGGATGGATTGGACCTATTTTGGGGGCGCCATGTAAAGCTTATGTTTCTAGTGTGATTTTCAATTCTAACTTAGCCTCTATTTATTGGAAAATGTTAGCAAGACGAAGCAAGACTTGACCTGCTACTGATGGCTTTTACTCGCTACTATTGCCACCCACCACATTTGAATTAGAATTTCAAAGACATTTCTTCACCAACTATAGGTGGGGCCCACGATTCTAGAATTTTCCACCAAAATGATAAATTAAAACTTCTACAATTTCTCGAACTACCACCTCTTAAAATTCATAACAATTTATTCGTTCATTTTTTAACGGTTCAAAATTTGTGGACATATACTCAACTTATATATGTATAACATATTCAAAATCAATAACAAATTCAACATTCGGATTAAAAATTATAACTCATGCGATATATACATGAGAACACCTGGTTTGATTTTTAATACCTCCTTTTCGACAAAAAAATATCGATAAAACACCTCAACATTAATTCCTTCATTTATAACCACATAAATAAATCCATTATTTATATTCAGTATCAAATAAATATTTCCTTATCATATAAATCAATAATTAATTATTCATAAATAATATTACGTAATCACAATTATGACATAACCAGTAGTTTCCAGAAAGAGGGGCTTTTTCAGATAAGGATTTCTCCTTCATTGGCGCATAATTAGGTGACCAAACCTCTCCTTAGATGTAACTTTTAGACATTGCAAATAATGCTATCTAATAATATTATTTAAATAATATAAATTATTGATTTGATAATAAAAAATATTGTGTTGACAATTATTAAAACAACAATAATATAAAATATCAACGCAACAATTATTGAATCAATAAAATAAAATATTGAATAAAGAATTATCGTAACAATTATTGAGTAGTGCCTTCTTACGTAAGAATCAATAATTCAAAAATACCGTAATACCATATGCAACCACGCCAGACATCGTATTTTAACCACCGGGTATTCCAATTGTTAACTGTGAACGATTACGCCAATTATTTATAAAAACTTAAACTTGTCATTTTCTTCATCCGACAGTTATTCCGTTATGGGGCCCACAAATGGCTGCGCCGTCATACGAATATTCTCCGACAACAAGAATATTCCACGACCAAACGAATATTTCCCAACATAAATGAGTATTTTATAACCACTTGCGTATTTTGAAAATTTTACATATATCACCCTTAACTTTAAACTTTTATCAATTTAACCATTTACTGAATAATAATTATAAGAAAAATTGAATACTTTTCTTTCATAAAATTCGGGGTCTTACATTGACTTTTGTATAAAAGTTCAATCTTAACATGATATAGCAATGATGTTTTGTAAAATAGGTTTTTCAAACCCTTGTGCTCAATAGTAATTGAGGCATTTGATACTTCTATTTTTATTATGTGTTCGGCTGGATTACTTTTATTATTTTCGAGATGCAAATCATCTTCGAGAAAATAAGATGCATAGCAGCGCCTTGTGGGCATGAAAGCAATCTAAGGAAATTCAGACACCGTGAATAATTTACAAGCTGGTTGCAGCTGAAAATGTCCATCACAGGAACCGAATTTAGATTCATGAACTGAATCTATGATCACATAATTCCCAGGCTCACATGATAAAGCAATATATGCAAAAGCTAAAATAAGAACTAAATTTGAATAAATCTAAACTATTTCAACTTCATCGGTTCCAGTTTAGTCACCATAAACTGGCTGAAGTGGGAAATAGCTAGATTGAGACAAATCTAGCCCGTAGTAAAAGCTAGAAAATGAATTAGATTTGAGTAAATCTAAGCATTCCAGCTTCAACGGTTCCAGTTTAGTCACCATAAACCAGTTAAAGTGAGAAATAGTCAGATTTAGGCAAATCTAATCAGAGAAAGTGATAAAGTGCTTATATATATAAAAAAAGTATATATATATATATATATATATATATATATATATATATATATATATATATATATATAAGCAATAAACGCTCGAATATTATATTATGGCTCAATCAAGCATAGTTCGATAATAATATATATATAAGTATTTATATATATAAAAGAAATAAAAGCCACAGATCGACGATCCGGACATACACACACAACACGACTCTCAACGTGAATAGATATGTATGTATAAGAGTTGTAATACCCGCGAATTTTAATAAATTATTATAATATTGAGAATAAAGATTGTTTGAATATTTATTTGAATAAATATATATATATAGTTGGCATGAGTTGTGGTAATTAATTGAATAAGCATGTGATAATTTATATCAAAGCTACGGACACTGTTCAGCAACCATATTTTGCACTGTAGATCATCAGATTGAAAGGCTTGGATGAGTTGGATTATTTTCCTGCCGCAAGAGCTTATAGCGGCAGGGACTTGTGCCAAATTGGTAGATGGTAATTACTATGCTGCCCCTCTCCATATATCAAAGACCACCATTTTTATTCATCTCCTGCCGCGAGAGGCTATTGCGGCAGGACATGCTGTGCTTTTCTCAATTTATATCATTTAATTATAAAAATATATAATGTTATTATAATTTATTTGCTCTCACTTTTTATCATTAATTCCCTTTTCTCTTTCTCTCACACTATAAACAATAATATTATAATGACAAAAATAATACTAATACTAATAATAATAATAATAATAATAATAATAATAATAATTGTTATTTTTTTTATTATTAGTATTATTTTTGTCATTATAATAATAATAATTATTATTATTATTGTCATTATAATAATTAGGCTTAAATATGAATTAGTACCCTAAACTATAGGCCATATTCCACTCCGGTGATCCACATTTCAATTTTGTCAATTAGATGATTAAACTATTAATTTTTTCCAATTGCAACAAATTGAACATGCCACGTCAGAAATGTGAATTGTGTTTTGACCATTTTGCCACATATTTAATCAGATTTATTTATTTAATGATTAAAAAATTATTTTTTTGCCACATCAGCTTCTTAAGGTCCCACACAATTAGCCACGTCTGCAATTTCTAATGTGGCATGTTCAAATTGTTGCAATTAGAAAAATTGATAGTTTAATCATCTAATTGACAAATTTGAAAGGTGGATCACCGAAGTGGAATATGGCCTATAGTTTAGGGTACTAATTCATATTTAAGCCTAATAATTATTATTATTAGTATTTATGACGCCCCCACAATAGGTATACATCACCTATTTTGAGTCGCCAAATACATGGTACAGAATACAAATACAATCTTAAATATACAACATGAGCTGTGAGTTTTAATACAAATATTGACTCTGAGATAAAGATTCAAACTCAAAATAAGTCCTCAACACATTTATTATCACACTATTTCATAGAATAGTGAGGACTACTAATGCTATCATATCCGACCGTCACCCGTTCCCGACTAGTCCGTTGCTTACGCTCTCATTTCTTAAAGAAAACAATGAAAGTAAAAGGGTGAGCTCAACTAGCCCAGTAAGAAATATTATGACTAAGATAATGCAGAAAAAAAATTATCGTTAGCCTTCAACAATGTTAAACTGATAAAATATAACAAACATCAAGTTTAACTGCAGCGGAACAAGCAATCCATTAAAAGAGTCAAGTAGAGAATAAAATCTACTATCTTTTATGATTTAAAAAGGTTTTTCATCACTTTTATCGCTGAGACACAGCTTAATAAATATTCCACATCATCCCTGCACTACGGCCAAGGATATTCATTAGTATCACGACCACAAATTATCCATGCACTACGGGCCAAGGATATTCGTGTATTCATCAATGGTCATGATTATGCCAACAACTATCCATCAATGCACTACGGGCCAATGAGGACTTTTACCACATCATTTGTAACATTACGGTCATGATTATACCGAATAATCCCTGGTCATAATCATACTAAGTCCATCTATGCACTACAAGCCATAAATGACTTTCAACATAATAAAAACATGAGGATGATGACAATGATATAAGAATTCAATAAAACAAGTTCAAGAATTAATTTATCCAGGAACCAATAACGTCCAAATTGTCAACATGATATTGCTTTGTGGGGTAAAACTCAAGAATGCTCAGAAGAATATTTCCATGAAAAGATACTGGATGAAGTGCAAATATCAAGGATATTCCATTAATTTAATGGAGTATAAAAGCCAAAACTTTAACCAACTGAGTATAATAAAGAATGGAATAACAAAAGAAATCACCAGGCATGCGATAGACCGCCATGCACATAAAAGTTATTCCAATGTAATAATAAATAACGGAATCAGTCATGCAGAACGCATGTAGATAGGATATTCAATAGAATAATAAATAACGGAACCGTGTCAAAGTAAATTGCATCGGCTGGGATGTTCCAACAGAATAATAAATAACGGAATTCAAAGTTATGCGTAAACGCATTGCATGTGATGTTCCAATGTAATAATAAAGAATGGAATAATGTAAGAATTTCACCATGTATGCGGTATCAGACATGACAAAGTTATTCTAATATAATAATAAAGAATGGAATAACAAAAGAATTTCACCAAGTATGCGGTACTTCGCATAGACAGGTTATTCCAACATAATATTAAAGTATGGAATAACAGAAGTTCTCTTCATGAAGACGAAAGAAAGAAATAATACCCCTTACCTTAGAAAGAAACTGGATACTTGAGTAGAGAGGTAGTAGACTTCTCTTCTTCTTTTTCTCTATAATTTATCTCTATAATAATTGCTCTATAGCTTTAGTGAATTGGTGAGAAATGAAGGAAGAATGAGCTTCTATTTATAGAAAAATATAGTTTCGATAATTGCACATTTTGGGGCTCGAAAAATTACAGTACAATACCTCCAACTTTTCTTTCACTTTTAATTTAGTCCTGCAAGTATTATCAAACTTACACCACCTCCCCTAATAGTAAATAATGTGAATCAATAGTTCAATCATGTGATTCAATAGTTATAATTATGTGAAAATATGAATTACAGTATAATACCTCCATCTATACCTCCATTTTTAACTTAGTCATGCAAGTATTATCAATCTTGCACCAACTCCCCTAATAGTACATGAATGTGAATCAATAGTACACACATATGAACAAATAGTTATAATCATAGCAATTAATTGCTCATTTATTCGATTAATTACCCGATTGGTCAATATAACCTCCAGACATCAATTATTATCGAAATAAATGTCTATTTTCACTAACACTAATAATCCCAACACAATGGAAATATTTTTCACAAAAATTTCATTTTTGAAATTTTAAAGTTTGACTTTTTCCAAAAAAGTCAACTGTTGACTTTTTTGACCAAAAAGTCAACCCCGACAAATTTTGTGTTTATAGTCTATTTCTACTAATTTCATCATTTCAGACTCAAATATCACGTCCGCGTCTGTAAATTCAACTCCGAACTCAAATTCTAATTTTAATAACATTCATCATTAATATTATAACTCACAATATTCAACAACCAGATCGTTCCCAGGAAAGAGGGGGCTTTCCGATAAGGATTTCTCCTTATTGACGCGCAATTAGGTGACCAAACCTCTCCTTGACAGAACTTCTAGACATTATCAATATTGCAAATAATAATATGAATAACTTTGTCGTCTCAATTATTGATTTAATAATATAAAATATTATGCAGATGATACTGTGACAATAATTGAATCAATAATATGAGAGATATGATGCAACAATTACTTTAGCAATAATTGAGTATAACTGAGTGACTTCTCACGTAAGCATCAATAATCAATACCGTGTGCTACTATACAACAACGCGTATTACTATACTTTTACTACCGATTATGTTATGAAAACTTTCTTACTTTGAAAATTTTTCAAATATCACCCTTAACTTTAACCTTTTATAAATTTAACCATTTACCAAAATAGAAAAATTGAATACTTTTATTTCATAAAATTTGGGATCTCACAATCTCCTCTCCTTATGAAATTTCGCCCTCGAAATTTACGTACCTGGTAGTTCGAAGAGATGAGAATACCTTGCTTTCTTTTCGGATTGTAACTTCCTAGTTATTTCCTCTGTATCATGATTTTCCCATTGCTCATCTCCTGTATTTCAGATATCATTCTAGAATATATCTTCAAACAAAGGTTAATTGACATATCACACTTTGTCAACTTATTAAGTAAATAATTTTAGCTTAGGTATGTCACACACTAGCGAAGTATATAACTCATCTCTCCCCTCCTAGTTCTATACTCTTATCTCCGCCAGCAACCATATCCCTAAGCTCTGATACCATTTGTGACACCCCCAAAATAGGTCCACACGACCCATTCTGTGTCGCCAGATATCATACTATAAAAATCACATACAAATTTCATTTATACAACTATTGAACTGTCGTGCAGAGTACGAGAACACATAAGCTATGCGTTTTAATACAATATTGTCTCGTAGACAGTATCCAAACTCAAATTGTTACAATTCCATATAAAATACAACAACAAATATTTTAAGACCCCAAAGAAGAATGGGAAGATTACTATCATATTCATTCTAATGAGGTGAACTTTTAACGCTTTCAAAGTCGGGTTCTCATCACCCTATTTTTGTTCGCCAAAATCAATTATTAAGTGACGTATAAAATATGACACACACATCTTAGGTCCTCAATACAATTATCTGTTGCATGTCATGCCGTTTTATAATGTATTGAAAAACTTCGACAGTCTCGGACCATCACACTATTTCCCTATTATCCCCGCTCGACCCAGCTACACTCTTATTACCTGAAAGGAATTGTGAAGCAAATGGTGAACACAAATAGCCTAGTAAAGAATATCATGACTAAAGATAATTAAATTATCAATAGCCTTCGTCAATAATAAATTAGAGATTTAGAACATATGGTAGATGATAAAACCTTGCAACCATAGTTGTAGCGGAACGAGCAATCCATTAGAAGAGTCAAATAGACCATCAGGTCTATTAACTTCTCCATGTTAAAAGTCCACCAATAATATTGTATCCCTGTAACATTAATCAACAATTCCTGTCCACAATCATATGAATAACTCATAATCATAATTGTGATTCTAAATTCCTCTTCGCACCTGTGATTTAAGATAATTTTCATCACCTATCTTCACCTGAAACATCAAAAATCATGGTTATACCAAATCACAATTCCCGCTCATAATCATACTAATAAATTCATCTTTGCACTACGACCAAAGATATTCATTAACAATTTATCTTTGTTCTACAAGCCAAAGACATACAACTGTATATAGAAGAGTCAAGTAGAGCATGATATCTACTATCTTCTACGAATTAAAAGTGTATTATCAATATGTTATCGCTGAGACTCAGCTTAATAATTAATCCACATCATCGAATCATCTCTGCACTACGGCCAAGGATATTCATTAGTATTATGACCATGAATTATCCATGCACTACGGGCCAAAGATATTCATGTTTTCAACAATGGTCATGATTATACCGAATAATCCTTGGTTATAATCATACCAACAACTGCCCATCAATTCACGTAAGCCAAAGATATACAACCAATAATCAACGGTCCATCTTTGCACGTAAGCCAAAGATATGCAGTCCATCTTTGCACGTAAGCCAAAGATATACAACTATAAAACCAATAATTAACAGTCCATCTTTGCACGTAAGTCAAAGATGACTTTCATCACAATATAAGCATGAAGATGATGACCATGATATAAGCGAAAACAAGGATAAATATTAAAGACTTTAAATTTATCCAAATATTACCAATCACTTAATAAACTCATAATCTAATATTATTAATATTATAACAATATTTTAATCACTTCTTAAACTTATAAACAATTTATTTCAATTGTTTACACTTTACCAAATGATGCATTTTAATCATTCAAAATGCTATACTCATAAGATTTCATCACCAATGATCAAATCCCTCATCAAAATCAGATATATACCTATATAGGATTCCCAAGCCATAAAATCCTATTTTCTAATTTTGTTACTTCATATAACATATTTAATTCATTTACTCATAACTAGTTCATTTTCATGAAAAATACCAAATCAGTCCCAAAAATATTTCTTTTCTGGGATTTAGCAGAATATAGTCCCATATTGAACATCTATTTTTCTTGGAATTTTTAAAATTCATTTACTATTTTTCATATGGCCAAAACTGCCGAATATTTAGACATTTATCATAAATTGTACTTTTGTCCAAAAATTCTGAAATTTACAGTGTATACTCCTGTTATATAGATGTACTTCCAATAAAAATTTCACCAATTTTGGAGTTAACCACAAGGAGTTATAAGGGTTTACTTTTAAAATAATCTTTTCCCATAAAATCCATAACTCTTAATCTATACATCCAAAAATCTCCATCTTTGGACACAATATAGAAAAATCATCAAATTATCATTCCAAATTTTTTCAGAATTTTTGAGGGTCAGAAAAATTACGAAACTACAAATGGATTTTCAGCCGCCATGCGGTAATCCACATAGATAGATCATTTCCATAATTTAATAAAGAATGAATATAAAGGATCATTCACCATGCACGCGGTAATCCACATAGACAGGTTATTCCAACAGAATAATAAAGAATAGAATAACAGAAGAATTCACCATGCAAGCGGTAGTCCACATAGACAGGTTATTCCAACAGAATAATAAAGAATGGAATAACATAAGAATTCACCTTGCATGCGATAGACCGCACAAACAAGTTATTCCAATAGAATAATAAATAATGGAACCAGGTCATGCGTAATCCACACAGACAGAATATTCCAACAGAATAATAAAGAATGGAACCAGGACATGCGTAATCCTTGACAGCATGTGATATTCCAACTAATAATAAAGAATGGAACTGTGTCACGCAGAATCCAATGATAGTATGTGATATTCAACAGAATAATAAAGAATGGAATAATAGAAGTATTTCACCATGTATGCAAAGATTACTTGATAAGCAAAAGTTATTCCAACATAATAATAAGGAATGGAACCAGTGTCTAAGCGTAATCCACACGCATGAGGATATTCCAATGTAATAATAAAGAATGGAACCAGTCTAAGCGTAATCCGCATGCATGACGGGATATTCCAACAAAATAATAAAGAATGGAATAACAAAGAATTCACCATGCATGCGATGATCTAATGCATAAAAGTTATTCCAATGTAATAATAAAGAATGGAAAGCAGTGTCTAGCGTAATCCATTGACACAGGATATTCCAATGTAATAATAAAGAATGGAATAATGTAAGAATTTCACCATGTATGCGGTACTCAGATGTATAAAAGTTATTCCAACATAATAATAAAGAATGGAATAAAGAAGCTCTCTTCATGAATACGAAAGAAATAATACCCCTTACATTTAAAAAAAAACTGGATATCGAGAGTAGAGGTAGCAGACTTTCTTCTTCTTTCTCTCTATAATAATTGCTCTATAGATTTAGTGAATTGGTGAGAAATGAAGGAAGAATGAGCTTCTATTTATAGGAAAATATAGTTTCGATAATTGCACGTTTTGGGGCTCGAAATATTATAGTACAATACCTCTAACTTTTCTTTCATTTTTAATTTAGTCCTGCAAGTATTATCAAACTTACACCACCTCCCTTAATAGTAAATAATGTGAATCAATAGTTCAATCATGTGAATCAATAGTTATAATCATGTGAAAATTCGAATTACAGTATAGTACCTCCATCTATACCTCCATTTTTAACTTAGTCATGCAAGTATTATCAATCTTGCACTAACTCCCCTAATAGTATATGAATGTGATTCAATAGTACACACATGTGAACAAAGAGTTATATAAGCATGTGAATTAGTAGTAATGAATTGTTCATTTATCCGATTAATTACCCGATTTATCAATATAACCCTTGTTGGTCATGATATTTCACTTATTGGGCCGAATGGATTGTGCCTGTTCACTTGATTAGTCCACCGGATTATCATTATCGGATCCTGAAGTTATTGGGCATATTCACTATATTATTTCTGTTAAGTCTTTATAAGATTGGGTCAGGTTATTAGGCTGGCCCATTAGATATTAAATATCTCCATCTTTAACCGGTAATGATGAAAAAGCATGATGGTTGACTATTATATCTGCCATGCATTAATGTGGATGGAACTGGATGGCCGGTGATATAGAAACACCGACCACTGGGTAGTAGGTGGGGCGCATGCGATCAGTAAAACCATCGAAGATCAATCGTGTGTCAGGTCGACGATGAGTGGGTGGTACGATGAACCCGCCAGAGAATATAACAAAGCAAGGAAGTCTTCAAAAGAAAGGTAACTGATAATTTTATCTCTCTCAAGACACTAGAGATTATTATCCTCCATTGTTAACCCTTGTGAACACCTGTACTGACTCTCACGCCTGAGCTATCCCCCGACGATAGAAGCTGTCAAGCTCTTGGTGTTAATCGTGTTTACTGTGCAGGATCAGGACGTCTTAAGTGGTTAGGACGTGGCAGAAGATCTTAGCGTTAACATTGGCGCTAGAAGGAGGGCTGTGTTCTAGTGTCATTGAGTTTTCAATCACATTCATTTAATCTACTTCGGAAGATGGTGAGGAGTAGAGCTGATACACCAGAGGGGAAAGCGATGACTGTGAGTTCGTCGTTGCCTCGTGTTTCTGTTAAGGATCGTCTGGGTCCTTCCAAAAGTGCTCATGAGAGCATGGCTTCTAAGTATGATTCTTGGGGGTTCTCGTTCGAGAGCCCATGTGAAAGCCAGAAGGAGGTTGAAGTTTGATGAGGACAGAGATCGTGATCGAGATCGAAGGCGGATAGAAGGTTCACTGCCCAAAACTCAAATCATAAAGTGGTCAAGATGATGAAGTACGCCAAGTTGGCAGAGATGGCAGAGAAGGCGGATAAAGCTTTGGATATTCTTCTAAAGCAAAGAGAAGATATAGCTGAACAGATGCTTCGGGTTACAGAGTTGAGGGACGAGGCATCTAGTCATGTTCAAACCGAGAGGCGTAGTAGGCCTAAAGATGTGCAACAACGAGAAGGAAAGGAGCCAGAGCACTCTATTCACGCTTCTCGAGGACGACCTCAGGAACGAAGATGGTCAAGAAGTAGAACTCCCAAGGTGTCTAAGAAAGCACTTGTAGTAATTGGTTCTCACGGTCGTGGCGGTGATAGACAGAGGAGTCGATCGAGGGAGTATGTACCTGTGAACTGAAGGAGAGAGCATCAACGTGAATATTCTCATCATGAGGATATAATTGTATGCAGGAGTAGAACCAAAAGTCCAACAAAAGCGGTGGGATCAGACAGAGGAGGTCGATCCACTCAGAAGCAAAAGATTATTCAGGAGAAAGAAGTCTCCTCGCAACCAGAAGGAGTAGATTTCTTGATAAAGGAGTTGAAGGAGCTCCAGAAACAACTGGCTGAAGTTCAGCAGGTGAAAGACACTCTGGGAAAGAAGGCGTCCCCTTTTTCTTCGGATATCCTCAAGGAGAAGGCAGACACCACAAAGAAGCTGCCCCATATGAAAAGTTACAATGGGTCTGGGGACCCTTACGACCATAGCCAGGCGTTCGACCGGCTGATGGATTATTATAATTTCACCGATGCTACCAAATGTCATACGTTTGTCACAACGTTAAGGAAGGACGCGAGGCAGTGGATGGGGACTCTACCTGCAGATTCGGTCTCGTCGTGGTCCGAGTTGTGTGACAAATTCCATGCTCAATTTGGGAGCAACCGAAGAAGAGGGAAGCCTACAGGTTCTTTGGCACAGGTCCGACAGTTCACCAATGAATCCTTGGGTCAGTATGTGAAGTGGTTCAGGGAAGCTGTTGGCCAGGTGTCCGACCTCAATGACCTTCAGGCTGTGGGTTTATTTCAGAACGGATTAGATTTGGTGAAGTCAGAGAAGTTGGTGAAGAAGCTGATGTTTCACCATCCGAAGAGCTTGGCCAAAGCCTTTGATAAAGCCGAAGACTACATTGTGGTGGAGGAGGCTATGAATAGCCTGAAACGTCCTTCTTCGGATCGGATGAAGGAGGCGGATACTCCTAAGGCTGAGGGCGATCGTAAGAAAGAAGCGGGGGTATAATGATCTACCAAGGGCGACTCAAGAAGTACAACAATACATGGCGACATGGAAGTAATCGCCTACCTGCTCCTACCCCGAGGGTGAACAAGGTTTACACCAAACTGAATACGGATAGGTCGGTAATTTTGGATCAGATCAGGAACCAACAGTTCTTTGAACCGCCTCGTGACGTTCTCAAGCCGAGCCAGGGCAATGCTCAAAAATATTATGGCTATCATCAAGCTGCAGGTCACGATACTAATGAGTGTTGTAATTTAAAGGACTTCGTAGAGAGGAAGGTTCAAAGCGGTTTATTAGTTCAGTATGTGGCCGGGAGGGACCAACAAAGAAGAGCAGAGAATGTTGTCGAATCACTGATTCAGACGGTTCAAATGGTTCCACCCGTGCAGTCTGCTCCAAATCAGCCACCAAGGCACGTCGTTGATGTAATAACCGGTGGGATAGCAAGAATGTTAGTAGGAAAGAAGAGGAGGGGATATCTGGATTCAGTCATGTCCATGGTAGGTGTTCCCAAGACCCATGATGCACCATTTCTGTGACGCTTATATCTTTCAAGAATGTCTGATTATCTTCGGAGCCCATCGAACCCCATGAAGGAGCCTTGGTGATAACAACACAAGTGGGTTCGGTGGATATGAAGCGAATGATGATTGACAACGGGTCTTCTGTTGATATTCTTTATGCCCACGCTTATCAGAGGATGTTCTTGATGGGCGGAAGATGGAGGTCGGACAGGAGGCTCCTTTGTATGGCTTCAGCAACGATCCGGTCAAAGTGGTAGGAACTATTGAGCTACTAGTCAACTTTGGCATTGCTCCACAACAGGTAGAAATAATGTGTAAATTTTATGTTGTGCATGTAGATTCAGCCTACAACGCCATACTGGGAAGACCTACTTTGACTGCTCTCCAAGTAGTGACCTCCATCCCTCACTTCAAAATCAAGTTCCCAACAGCACATGGAGTTGGAGAGGTATCAGGGGACTTAGATCCGGCTGCATTTGGCTCTGTAAATGTCGTGATTGCTCGGGAGTAGGGGTCAACAAATTGAAGCATACCATGGCGATAGAGATTGAACCATTCACTGAAAGCAGTTCAGAGCCATTGGTCGTACTAGCAGGAGAGACAGAGGAGATCGAACTTGTCCTTAGGAAAAAGGACAAAACAGTGAAGATAGGTTCGGGTTTGTCGGAACCTCTCCGGATAAACCTTATGGAACTTCTTCGCTGTTATGCGTACATCTTTGTATTGGAGCTACAAGATATGCCCGGGATCAGTTGAAAGGTTGCTGAGCACCGACTAGATGTCGATCCATCAAAGAAGCCAGTTCAGCAGAAAAGGTGGATCTTTGCACCCGAGCGACAGAGGATCATTGATGAGGAGATCGCGAAGCTGATAGCTGCTGACTTCATCTTTGAGATCGACTACCCGGAGTGGATGGCAAATGTAGTGTTGGTGCAGAAGAAGAATGGGAAGTGGAGAGTTTGCATCGACTACACCGACCTGAACAAAGCATGACCGAAGGAATTCTATCCTCTGCCCCACATTGATCAACTTATTGATGCGACTTCGGGGTATGCACTACTAAGCTTTATGGATGCTTTTTCAGTTTCTCATCAAATTTCTATGTGCAAGGAGGACATTTCGAAGACAGCATTCATCACACACCGTTTGGTGTATGCCTATAAAAAGATGACCTTTGGCTTGATTAATGCTGGAGCCACCTACCAAAGAATGATGAACTTTGTCTTCCAGAAGTAGCTTAGAAGGAATATGGAGGTATATGTTGATGACATGATTGTGAAGAACATGCTTGTTCAGAAGCATCTGGATGACCTAGAGGAGTGATTTCAGAAGGTTCGTCATCACAAGTTGAGGCTCAACCCTGCAAAGTGCACCTTCGGGATTGGTGTAGGGAAGTTCTGGGGCTATCTGGTCAGTCAAATGGGTATCGAGGCCAATCCGGAGAAGATCCAGGCCATACTGAATATGAAGACTCCTCAGTCATTCAAAGATGTTCAATGTTTGACTGGTAGGATTGCAGCTTTGAGGAGGTTCATGTCCAAATCAGCAGAGAGGTGCTTGCCATTCTTTGATACGTTGAAGGGACCGAAGAATGCGAAGACTTTCCAGTGGACTTCGGAGTGTGAAGACGCCTTCCAAGGCATAAAGACGTATTTGTCTTTGGCTCCTTTATTGGTGAAACCTGCTCCGGCTGAAACTTTGTATTTATACCTGGCAGCTAGTTCGTTGGTAGTTGGAGTAATTTTGGTTCGGGAGGTCGGTGGGAAGCAGCATCCGGATTATTATGTCAGTCACGTTCTGAGAGATGCTGAAACCAGGTACCCGAACATTGAGAAATTTTCCTTTGCTCTAATAATTGCTAGTCGAAAGCTCAGGCAATATTTTCAAGGTCGGCTCCTGGTCGTCTACACGGATCAACCATTGAAGAAGGTGATGAACAAACTAGAAGTTTCGGGGAGATTAGCAGCATGGATAATGGAATTATCTCAATTTTTTATTGAATATCATCCCCGAACTGCTATCAAAGGTCAAGCCTTGGCCGATTTCATGGTGGAGTGTTCGTTCTCCGAAGTAGATGCCGAGTTGCCAGAAGCCGAAGCGTCTGATCGGGCAGTTGCAGTTCTTCAGCATGGTCAGAACTCATGGACGCTGTATGCAGATGGGTCTTCTACTGCGGATGTCAGTGGGGCATGGATCATCTTGACAAGTCCGGAGGGATTCAAAGTGCAGCAGGCCATCAGATTCGGGTTCAGAGCAATGAACAACGAGGCCGAGTATGAAGCAGTGCTGGCAGGGGTCTGTTTAGCGAAGAGTATGGAGGTTCAGAAGTTGATCATTTACAATGACTCTTAGCTGGTCGTCAAGCAAGTATCAAGAGATTATGAAGCTCGTGGAGCTAGAATGATCAAGTATCTGGCAGAGTTGAAAGACCGACTTCAGTATTTCATCTCCTATGAGTTTCAGGGTATAGAGCGCAACGACAATTCTATTGCCGATGCATTGTCGAAGCTGGTCACTACGGATGCTAGCGTTTTCGATGGGACAGTTTATTTGGAAGTTTTGCAGCACCCGAGTGTCCAGTATGAGGCAGTGATGTGTATAGAACGTTCTAACTGCTGGATAACTCCCTACATAGAATATTTGGCAGATGGCGTCCTTCCTTCGAATCAGATGATGGCAAAGAAGATCAAGTACAAGAGTGCCAACTTCGTTCTTATTGATGGGGATCTCTATCGAAGGGCATTTTCATCACCATTGTTAAAGTGTTTGGTCCCGTCCGAAGCTGAATATGCTCTTCGGGAGGTTCATGAGGGCATCTGTGGCGATCATATGATTGCTAAGTCATTAGCCTACAAAATGCTTCGTCAAGGGTTCTACTGGCCTACCATCTTCAAGGAAGCGACGGAGTACGTGAAGAAGTGCGAGAAATGCCAACTCAACAGTCCGATCCCACATCAGCCACCAGAAGAGCTATACTCGATCTTATCTCCTATACCCTTTGCTGTTTGGGGGGTAGATATCTTGGGTCCATTGCCGAAAGCTAAAGGTCAGGTCAGTTTTGTTATAGTCGCCATTGATTATATGACCAAATGGGTAGAAGCAAATCCACTTCGGTTGATAACGGAACAAGAATGTCTGAAGTTCATGAAGGAGTCAGTAGTGTTTCGGTTCGGAATTCCTAAGGTGGTGATATCGGACAATGGGCGCCAGTTCGTGGGATCGAAGTTTGAAGGATTTTTGAAAGAGCTGGGAGTTCAGCACAAGAAGACTTCGGTGGCTCATCCACAGTTGAATGGCCAGGTCGAGGTGACCAATAGAACACTGCTGAATGGGATCAAGCGCAAATTGGATGAAGCTAAAGGAAGATGGCTTGAAGAGCTGCTCAGTGTGTTATGGGCTTATCGGACCACGCAGAGGACTACTACAGGGGATTCACCTTTCAGATTGGCTTACGGTACTGATGCCTTAGTCCCTGTTGAGATTGGATCCACCAGTCTTCGGGTCAGTCAGTTCAAAGAGATCTACAATGATGAAGGGCTAAAGGTTAACTTGGATCTTTTGGAAGAAGTCAGAGAGGTGGCTTTGATCAGGTTAGCAGCCTATCAATGGAGAGTAGCCAAGCATTACAACAAAGGGGTTAAGCTTCGTAGATTTGAAGTGGGGGACTTCATCCTCAGAGAAGTCAAAGCATCTACTCCTCAGAACATGGGAAAACTGATGCCAAACTGGGAAGGGCCGTATGAAGTAATTGAAGTACCGAAGCCCGGGACTTATCGGTTAAAGGCATTGGACGGATCCGAGATCAAGAACACTTGGCATGCTGGAAGACTTCGGAAATACTTTCAGTAGAGATTGAGTTAGTTTATCAGAAGTCTGTAAATGGTGGTTCATCATCAATAAAAGTTTCACTTTTTCACAATTGATCTTTTTCCTATTGGTCCTAAGTTTACAATGGTGTAAGGAGGATGGGGGGGACTCGCTGACCATTCGATGGTAGCCTTTTTGGCAGGTGGTCCTTATGAATTTGTCAGGCCCTTCGGGGTAGGCAAACTTCATCGGTGTAAGGAGGACGGGGTGGACTTGCTGACCATTCGATGGTAGCCTTTTCGATAGGAGTGTCCTCATGGGTTTGATTTACCGCGAGTGGTAAACAAATTCCATAGTCCTTTTAATATTATTTTTACCACGAGTGGTAAACCAATATGCACCGAAGTAAGGAGGTATGGTCGGACTCATTTGGCCATTCGATGGCGATTTTATTGTCGGTGTGTGTCCTTATGAATTTGTTCTACCGCGAGTGGTAAACAAATTTCATGGTCCTTATATATTTGTTCTACCCCGCATGGTAGACAAATGTCCTTATATACTTGTTTCACCCCGAGTGGTAAACAAGATCTCGATGGTGCAAAAGAAGATCGGTAGAATTCACTGAATTACATGGCCCTGCTCTCACACTTCAGAAATGATAAGTATGCATTACTTTATTTTGTTCAAGTGTTGAGTTCGGTTCATTCAGTTCAGTCCATTGAATTCAGTTCATATCTTTTCTTAACTTAACTACTATATGCCTTATTTGATTCACAATATAAGTTAAGTTCACAGGAATGTTATACAGTTTTCACATTGATTGATACTGAATTATTGACAAGAAACGAACTATGCAGAAGTCATGATGAAGAAAGCTGCAATTTCATTAACTATTCATAATATTATCCGACTACATAAAGATAGAAATTTTCACAAAAGTTTTTAACAATTTCAAAGAAAACAGGAATATTCACTTCAGGCATTATCCTCGCCATCTGAAGAGTCGAGCAAAACCGGGTCTACTTTAGCTGATATCAGTTTTTCCTTGCCGCGACTTCGACAGAGCTCATAGCCTTCATAATATATCTTCATGATCTCTCCGTTGATCTCATCCGATTTTCGATATTCTTCACAGATCTGCTTGCAAAGATCATCGGTCAAAGGAGGTCCAAGATCCCGAAGAGCCCGGAGCTCTCAGATTTCTTCTTCAAGCTTCTGGCGCCTATTCAGATGGCGGGTTTCTTTTAATTCCAGTTTCTCAACCAATTTATCCAGGCTCTTATTGCTGGCCTTCAGCTCCTTGATTTTCTCCATCCTTATTTCATTCCTCTGAACTAGATCAACGTTCATGTTAACAATCTCTTGATGTTGGGCTTTAGTTGACTTCAGTTCGTCATGGGATATCTTCAGCTCTTCCTTGGCTTGGGCTAAATCTTTCCGAAGGTGTTCATTATTGAAGAGGGCAATATCACAATCATGTCTCGACTTTGCCAAGGCAGACTGCAATACTGCGTTTTCTCTTCGTGCAACTTCCTCTACAGCTTCGGATTCTAAATATTTTGGACGTAAAAGCCCAAAGACAACATTGGCCTGCTTATGTTCAATAATAAACCATCACTTTCAGATATTTCAGCAAGAAGAAAAGTATAGAAGTTAAAAAGACAATCATTTACCTTTACTTGATAGCTCATGCCTTCATTGATCAGATCCCTGATCAAGCTATTTCCAAATCGGTGATCATCAGTTTCACGGACAAAGGTATCGAATAACTGGAAGGGGAAGTTGGTGTTGAACCGAGGCCATAAAGTTGGCGATGCCATGAC
The DNA here is from genome assembly GCA_020205605.1 of Panax ginseng. Taxonomy (NCBI): domain Eukaryota; kingdom Viridiplantae; phylum Streptophyta; class Magnoliopsida; order Apiales; family Araliaceae; genus Panax; species Panax ginseng. Next base: position 49,230,686 of record CM035133.1, read on the forward strand.
TTCATTTTCAAATTCGTATGAAGATGGTCTTGATGGAGAGAGCGGAGGCTGCTCAGAAGTTAGTATTGGGTCAGTGTAAATATTCTAGGGAGAGGGAGATCGAGCTGGAGTATGTTCTCGAGACGGCGATGGAGCAGATGATGAGCCTAGGTGACTATCAGATGGTTGTTTTCTTTTGCGAGAGAGTGGGGGAATAGGCTCGTTCGGCTCATTGTCATATAAGACTTGGATTTCAATGGGGAAGGTTGGAGGAATGTCAACTGAAGAATAAGGGACTCGAAGGTCATCAGCAGCCAAGGGGGTGATCTTAGTCCTCAATTTCTTGACACGAAGGACCTTTACCCGTTTGTGTAGAGGTATGTCAAATAGACTTCCCCTGATTGGAGCAGGTTTAAGGGGTTGTAGGAGTGGGTGCAGATGCAGGGTTTGCTTCTAGGTTTGCTTCTAGGTTTGTTTCTAGATCACTTTCAGGATTTATTTCTGGGTGGATGGATTTAGATCTCTTAGCAGATCTTTTCCTTCGTCGAGGCTTGAGGGATTCTTCAGGAGGAGTAGGCTCGTCGATTTCCACTAACACTAATAATTCTAACACAATGGAACTATCAATTTCATAGCATCAATAATCAATACCGTGTGCTACTATGCAACCAAACGTATTACTGTACTTTTACTCTCGGTTATTTTATGACAACTTGCTTACTTTGAAAAAAATTCAAATATGACCCTTAACTTTAAACTTTTATCAATTTAACTATTTACCAAAATAGAAAAATTAAATACTTTTATTTCATAAAATTCGGGATCTCACAATCTCCCCTCCTTATGAAATTTCGTCCTCGAAATTTATGTACTTGGTAGTTCGAAGAGATGAGAATACCTTGCTTTCTTTTCGAATTTTACCTTCCTGGTTATTTCCTCTGTATCATGGTTTTCCCATTGCTCATGTCCTATATTTCAGATATCATTCTAGAATATATCTTCAAAACAAAGGTTAATTGACATATCACAATTTGTCAACTTATCAAGTAAACAATTTTAGCTTAGGTATGTCACACACTAGCGAAGTATATTATTCGTCTCTCCCCTCCTAGTTCTAGACTCATATCTCTACCAGCGACCATATCCCTAATCTTTGATACCATTTGTGACGCCCCCAAAATAGGTCCACATGACCCATTCTGAGTCGCCAGATATCACTCTATAAAAATCAAATACAAACTTCATTTATACTGTTGTTGAAATATAAATGTATACGATAACAGATAAGTTTGTGAGTTTTAATACAATATTATCTCGTAGATGTGATTCAAACTCAAATTATTACAATGCCATATAAAATACAACAACAAATATTTTAAGACCCCAAAGAAGAACGAGAAGATTACTATCATATTCATTCTAATGAGGTGCACTTTTGACGCTTTCAAAGTCGGGTTCTCATCACCCTATTGTTGTTCGCCAAAATCAATTATTAAGTGACGTATAAAATACGACACACACATCTTAGGTCCTCAATACAATTATCTCGTTGCATGTCATGTCGCTTTTATAATGTATTGAGAAACTTCGACAGTCTCGGACCATCACACTATTTCCCTGTTATCCCCGCTCGACCCAACTACACTCTTATTACCTGAAAGGAATTGTGAAGCAAAGGGTGAGCACAAATAGCCTAGTAAAGAATATCATAACTAAAGATAATTAAATTATCAATAGCCTTCGTCAATAATAAATCAGAGATTTAGAACTTTTGGTAGATGATAAAACTTTTCAACCATAGTTGCAGCGGAACGAGCAATCCATTAGAAGAGTCAAATAGACCATTAGGTCTATTAACTTCTCTATGTTAAAAGTCCACCAATAATGTTGTATCCCTGTAACATTAATCAACAATTCCTATCCACAATCATATGAATAACTCATAATCATAATTGTGATTCTAAATTCCTCTTCGCACCCAGGACGAAGATAATTTTCATCACCTATCTTCACCTGAAACATCAAAAATCATGGTTATACCAAATTACAAATCCCGCTCATAATCATACTAATAAATTCATCTTTACACTACGACCAAAGATATTCATTAACAATTTATCTTTGTTCTACAAGCCAAAGACATACAACTGTATATAGAAGAGTCAAGTAGAGCATGATATCTACTATCTTCTACGAATTAAAAATGTATTATCAATATGTTATCGCTGAGACTCAGCTTAATAATTAAACCACATCATCGAATCATCCCTGCACTACGACCAAGGATATTCATTAGTATTACGACCACAAATTATCCATGCACTACGGGCCAAGGATATTCGTGTTTTCCATAATGTTCATGATTATACCGAATAATCCCTGGTTATAATCATACCAACAACTGCCTATCAATGCACGTAAGCCAAAGATATACAACCAATAATCAACGGTCCAACTTTGCACGTAAGCCAAAGATATACAACTATAAAACCAATAATCAACAGTCCATCTTTGCACATAAGCCAAAGATATACAACTATAAAACTAATAATTAACAGTCCATCTTTGCACGTAAGCCAAAGATGACTTTCATTACAATATTAGTAATAGGATGATGACCATGATATAAGCGAAAACGAGGATAAATATTAAAGACTTTAAATTTATCCAAATATTACCAATCACTTAATAAACTCATAATCTAATATTATTAATATTATAACAATATTTTAATCACTTCTTAAACTTATAAACAATTTATTTCAATTGTTTACACTTTACCAAATAATGCATTTTAATCATTCAAAATGCTATACTCATAAGATTTCATCACCAATGATCAAATCCTCATCAAAAATCAGATATACCCTATATAGGATTCCCAAGCCATAAAATCCTATTTTCCAATTTTGTTACTTCATATAACATATTTAATTCATTTACTCATAACTAGTTCATTTTCATAAAAAATACCAAATCGGTCCCAAAAATATTTCTTTTCGGGATTTAATGTAATATAGTCCCATATTGAACATATATTTTCTTGAAATTTTAAAATTCATTTACTATTTTTCATATGGCCAAATCATAGAATATTTAGACATTTATCATAAATTGTACTTTTGTCCAAAAATTCTAAAATTTATAGTGTACTCCTGTTATATAGATGTACTTCCAATAAAAATTTCACCAATTTTGGAGTTAACCACAAGGAGTTATAAGGGTTTATTTTTAAAATAGTCTTTTCCCATAAAATTTATAACTCTTAATCTATACATCCAAAAATCGCCATCTTTGGACACAATATAGAAAACTTAATCAAATTATCATTTCAAATGTTTCTAGAATTTTTGAGGGTCAGAAAAATTTCGAAACTGCAAATGGATTTTCACCCGCCATGCGGTAATCCACGTAGACAGATCATTTCCACAATTTAATAAAGAATGAATACAAAGGATCATTCACCATGCATGCGGTAATCCACATAGAGAGGTTATTTCAACAGAATAATAAAGAATGGAATAACAGAAGAATTCACCATGCACGCGGTAGTCCACATAGACAGGTTATTCCAATAGAATAATAAAGAATGGAATAATGGAAGAATTCACCATGCATGTGATAGACCGCATGCAGATGAGTTATTCCAACAGAATAATAAATAATGGAACGGTGTCCGTGCGAATCCGCATGCATACAAGATATTCCAATGTAATAATAAAGAATGGAACCGGTCATGCGTAATCCGCATGCATGAGGATATTCCAACAAAATAATAAAGAATGGAACCAAGTCATGAAGAATCAATCGAGCAGTGAGGATATTCCAAATGTAATAATAAAGAATGAAACCAGGTCTAGCGTAATCCTTACAGATAGGATATTCCAATAGAATAATAAAGAATGGAATAACAGAAAATTTCACCATGTATGCGGTACTTCGGATAGACAGGTTAGTCCAACATAATAATAAAGAATGAAATAACAGAAGCTCTCTTCATGAATACGAAAGAAATAATACCCCTTACCTTAGAAAGAAACTGGATACTGGAGTAGAGAGGTAGCAGACTTCTCTTCTTCTTTCTCTCAATAATTTCTCTCTATAATAATTGCTCTATAGCTTTAGTGAATTAGTGAGAAATGAAGGAAGAATGAACTTCTATTTATAGGAAAATATATTTTCGATAATTGCACGTTTTGGAGCTCAAAATATTATAGTACAATACCTCCAACTTTTCTTTCATTTTTAATTTAGTCCTGCAAGTATTATCAAACTTGCACCACCTCCCCTAATAGTAAATAATGTGAATCAATAGGTCAATCATGTGAATAAATAGTTATAATCATGTGAATATACGAATTACAGTATAGTACCTCCATCTATACCTCCATTTTTAACTTAGTCATGCAAGTATTATCAATCTTGCACCAACTCCCCTAATAGTACATGAATGTGATTCAATAGTACACATATGTGAACAAATAGTTATATAAGCATGTGACTTAGTAGAAATTAATTGCTCATTTATCCGATTAATTACCCGATTTATCAATATAACCCCCAGACATCAATTATCATCGGAATAGATGTCGATTTCCACAAACACTAATAATTCTAACACAATGGAACTATCAATTTTATCTTTAATCAACACAAACTTATTCATCATTAATATTATAACTCACAATATTTAACAACCAAGTCGTTCCCAGGAAAAAGGGGGCTTTCTGATAAGGATTTTTCCTTATTAGCGCGCAATTAGGTGACCAAACCTCTCCTTGACAGAACTTCTAGACATTGTCAATATTGCAAATAATAATATGAATAACTTTATCGTCTCAATTATTGATTCAATAATATATAAAATATTATGCAGATGATACTGTGACAATAACTGAATCAATAATATGAGAGATATGATGCAGCAATTACTGTAACAATAATTGAGTATAACTGAGTGACTTCTCACGTAAGCATCAATAATCAATACCGTGTGCTACTATGCAACCACGCCAGACATCGTATTTTTACTACTAGGTTATTTTATGACAACTTGCTTACTTTGAAAAAAAATTCAAATATGACCCTTAACTTTAAACTTTTATCAATTTAACTATTTACCAAAATAGAAAAATTGAATACTTTTATTTCATAAAATTTGGGATCTCACACAAGCAACATCACTCAGCAGAACAGACCCCCACCGGGGAGGGCCTATTTGGCTTGTATACCCCCGCCGAGGTGGGGGGTCTTCAAAAGATTTTAACAAAAAGGGTGCCCACCGTATGGGCCGATTATTATGAGTTTATACCTTTCGCCGAAGTAAAGTGCAGATCCTGAGTGTCATGTTTTGCTTGAAACTCTTCTGGAACATGGATGCTAAGTGTTTGGATTGTATTTGGGCTCTACTCGATGAGAAATTTGAACCAAAAACGTTTGTGTTGGATGCTTAAGAGTGAAATTAACAACAATTTGAAGACACACAAGGCATATTACGAAGATTAATTCCAGAGTTTTTCTCAGCAACATTGGAGGAAGAATTTGAAGAGATTTTTGGGACTATTGCAATTCTAGGCTACGTGAAGGGTGTTATTCAATATTCTTCTTCTTAGACTATTATTTGTAATTGAAATAATGTTATCTTTGATTTATTCAATAGTTATTTCATTTATGATGAACTAATTCACTTTTTAGGCTTGTGATGGATCCTTAAGTGAATCGATGATTTTGTAACCTTTGATTTCCAGTTCAATAAGCTATTTCCAGTTTATCTATAATAATTTGAGGTTGAATTTATGAATTGCCTGATCAAAAATTCTTTGTGGATTTGTATGGAATCGAGAGAGGATATTCAAATTTAGACTTAGTTAATATAACATGTGTTCATGAATTTTGTGAATAACAGAATCATGATGATGTTAAGGTAGAGATATGCTTGATATCGCATGTAATCTGATAAAGAACTTAATCGTAAACCTTCTTTAATTGTAATTCACATAGAGATATTGTGAGTTAGTTGATTAAGGTGTTTAACTTGTTTCTATCTAATTTGTGGATTTAAGTTAATACGGTATTAGTGCATCGAGAGGTGGCTATTACTACATTCGTGTTCTTGATTAATAAACTGGGATAGTTAATTGAATTAGAATACAGGTGTAGAACACTGAGTGAAGCTTAGGGTGAAATCATAAGTCTAATTCTCCATTAATTGTTGAAATTCCAGATTTTGATACTTGTGATAGTTTTGTGGTTATTTATTTATTTCTTAAGTTAGTTTTTATAATTATAATCATTGAATTGAATAGTTTAATAAAATTAGAGTTAATAGGAAATTAATACTTGTAAGGTTGAGTTTCTTACTACTTTGTCTCTGTGGGAACGATACTCTACTCATTATTATATTACTTGTTGACCACGTATACTTGCGTGTTGTGCGTATATAGATTTTACCCGACAAGTTTTTGGCGCCGTTGCTGGGGACTATTTAGTATAGATCTTAATATTTTTACAATATCAGTTTAATTAATCCAGTTTTACTTAAACATTTTTACTTTTTTGTTTTGTTCCTCTTATTTCAGGTTTTTAGAGTGGTTTATGCAAACTCGGTCCAAAAATCCAGACTTACTGCCTTTTGAGGACGACATTGAGAGAAGGTTTCAGAGGTTAAGTAAGTAGATCAAGGAAACAAGGCAAGACTTTGAAAATTCTGAGAAAGAAGAGGAAATGGCAGCTGAAGATCAGAAAGCATTAAGGGACTTCGCCACTCCCAAGGTGACTGAACTGCAGTCGAGCATCACCAGGCCCGCAATTGCTGCAAATACATTCGAAATCAAGCCTAGGACGATTCAGATGATCCAAAATTCACTTCAGTTTGGGGGATTGGCAAATGACAATCCGAATGAATATCTAGTCAGCTTTCTGGAGATATGCGACACCTTTAGGTATAATGGGGTGCCGGATGATGCGGTGAGACTTCGCTTGTTCCCATTCACTTTACGGGATAAGGTGAAGAGTTGGTTACACTTTCTACCGTCGGGTTCGATAACTAGGTGGGAAGACTTAGCTCAGAAATTCCTCGCCAAATTTTTTCCACCGGCTAAAACTGCAAAAATGAGGAATGAGATAAGAATGTTTGAGTAGCAACATGGGGAGTCGCTATATGAGGCATGTGAGAGATACAAAGAGTTTCTCAGAAAGTGCCCACATCATGGGTTGCCCAAGTGGCTGCAAATGAACACCTTTTATAATGGATTACATGGAAATCTTAGAACCAGTATTGATGCAGCGTCGGGTGGAGCATTCATGGATAAAAGTTACGAGTAAGCCTATGATTTGATTGAAACCATGGTGGCCAAGAACTACCAGTGGCCCACAGCAAGAATGACACAGGCAAAGGCAGTTAGGGTGTTAGAAGTAGATGGGGTGACAACAATACAAGCACAAATTTCTGCGCTGTCTAAGAAGTTGGATGCCATGAGCGAGGGGCTCAGCAAAGAAAGTTACTGGTCGTATGTGAATTGTAAAGGGTGACCATCCTATGAGATCGGTCGTAATTAATCCAAAGATCCGTCCAATCCAGTTAAAGTAGTAGCAACAGGGGTCCGCATAATATGTACCAACACTTATAACCAGGGGAATAGGAATCACCCGAATTTTTCCTGGAGCAATAATCAGCAACATCAAGCTCCACGACCGTCATATCCCCCAGGTTTTCAGAATCATCAACAACCGACTTAACATCAGGAACGAAAATCAGATTTCGAGGAATTGGTGTCGAAGTACATAACTAGCAATGAGGCAGTAATGAAAAATGAAGCAATGGCCATCAAGAACTTTGAAAATCAGATGGGGCAAATTGCCTTAGCACTAAATAACAGGCCCCAAGGGACCCTACCAAGTGATACAGAGAGAAATCCGAAGGGAAACCATGAACAGTGTCAAGCAATTACATTGAGGAGTGGAAAACATCTCATTGGTAAAGAAGCAGAAAAATCAGCAACACCGGATAAAAAAATTGATGACAGTAACGTGGTTGAAGGAAATAAGGGTGAGGATAAGCAAAGTGAGAAAACAAAGTTAGATGACAAACCAGTTGTATATCATCCACCACCGTTTCAGCAGAGGGTCCACAAACAGAAATTAGATAAACAGTTCGCGAAGTTTTTGGAAGTTTTTAAGAAACTTCATATTAACATTCCGTTTACAGAAGCCCTAGAGCAGATGCCGAGTTATGCGAAATTCATGAAAGGGATTCTGTCAAGAAGGAAGAAATGGGAAGACTTTGAAGCAATGGCACTAACGGAGGAGTGTAGTGCGGTGTTATAGTAGAAGTTGCCACCCAAGTTGAAAGACCCGGGGAGTTTCACTATCCCATGCACGATCGGGAACATGTCTTTTAACAAATGTTTATGTGATTTGGGGGCGAGTGTGAACCTTATGCCACTTTCAGTATACACAGAATTGGGTTTGCCCGCGCCAAAGCCTACAAATATTTCATTACAGTTGGCGGATAGGTCAGCCACATATCCGAGAGGCATAGTAGAGGACATCTTCTTGGTTAAGGTGGATAAGTTTATATTCTCATGGACTTTATTATTCTGGATTTTGAGGAGGACAAGGACATCCCGATTATCCTAGGGAGACCTTTTTTGGCCACGGGTAGGACACTCATAGACGTACAAAAAGGAAAACTTACTATGAGGGTCCAAGATTAAGAAATCAAATTTAACGTGTTCAAGGCCATGAAATTCCCTACAGATGAGGAAGAATGTTTTCGGATGGATTTAATTGAGCAAATTATCAGTGAAGATATGGGCAAGAGTTTGGTCAACGATCCATTAGAAATAACATTACTGGGGGATGAAGAGTTCGACGACCCAAAATTTGTGGACTGCTTACAGATGCTAGATTCGTTGCCACGAGTTAGCCGATTCAGAGAACTGTTTGAACCTTTGTACACGGAGGAGACAACCACAAAAAAATTGAAACCATAATTGGAGGAGCCACCAACTTTAGAACTTAAGCCACTCCCTAAACATCTCAGGTATGCGTATTTAGGCAATTCAAATTCTTTACCTGTTATTATATCTGTTACACTTAACAATTTGCAGGAAGAAAAGTTGCTGAGGGTGCTTAGGGAACATAAGTCAGCAATTGGGTGGACAATAGCTGATATAAAAGGAATCAGCCCTTCATTTTGCATGCACAAGATTCTGATAGAAGATGATGCAAAACCGACGGTGGAGCAACAACGACGACTTAACCTCATTATGAAGGAAGTTGTGAAGAAGGAAATTATAAAATTATTGGATGCCGATATCATCTACCCGATTTCTGACAATAAGTGGGTTAGTCCGGTCCAGTGTGTGCCTAAAAATGGGGGAATGACTGTGGTATAGAATGAGGATAACGAGTTAATGCCAACAAGAACAGTGACAGGTTGGAGGGTTTGCATGGATTATAGGAAGTTGAACAAGGCAACTCAAAAAGATCATTTTTTCGCTACCCTTTATCGATCAAATGTTGGACAGATTGGCGGGACATGAGTACTGCTGTTTATTGGATGGATACTCGAGCTATAACCAGATAGTCATCGCTCCTGAGGATCAAGAGAAGACTACATTTACGTGCCCTTACGACACATTCGCATTCAGGAGGATGTCATTCGGGTTATGTAATGCACCTGCGACCTTTCAACGGTGTATGATGGCCATTTTCTCAGACATGGTGGAGAAAAATGTTGAAGTCTTCATGGACGACTTTTCTGTCTATGGGGAAAACATTGATACTTGTCTAAGAAATTTGGTAATGGTGTTGCAGCGATGCAAGGATATGAACCTCGTGCTTAATTGGGAAAAATGCCACTTCATGGTTGAGGAGGGCATAATTTTGGGCCACAAGGTATCGACTCAAGGATTGGAGGTTGACAAAGCAAAGCTGGAAACAATCGAGAAACTGTCTCCACCGAGCTCAGTTAAGGGTATTAGAAGTTTTCTGGGACACGCTGGGTTCTACAGGAGATTCATAAAGGACTTCTCTAAAATTGCAAAACCGTTGTGTAGTCTTTTAGAGAAGGATGCTATTTTCAGTTTTGACAAAAAGTGTAAGGAAGCCTTTGAGTTGTTAAAAAAGAAGTTGACGACAGCCCTCGTGATCGTCGCGCCGGATTGGAATATGCCTTTCGAGCTGATGTGTGATGCAAACGACTACGCGGTTGGGGCTATTTTGGGTTAACGCCGAGAGAAGGTGTTTCACGCTATATTATGCAAGCCAAATGCTCACGGAGACTCAAATAAACTATATAACTACGAAAAAGGAATTGCTTGCAGTGGTGTATGCGTTTGACAAATTTCGAGCATACTTGATCCAGACTAAGGTGATAGTCTACACGGACCATTCGGCTATTCGGTACCTAATTACAAAAAAAGATGCGAAGCCACGCCTTATCCGATGGATTCTTCTGCTTCAAGAGTTTGATCTAGAGATAAAAGATAGAAAGGGGACGGAGAATCAGGTAGCCGATCACTTGTCTAGGCTAGAAAACCAAGAGAAATTGAAAGAGGACAAGTGTGAAATCAATGAATCATTCCCAGATGAACAACTGTTTGGGATAAATGCAGAATTTCCTTGGTATACGGATTATTCAAATTTTCTTGTGAGCAATGTTCTTCCACCCGATCTCACAAGACAACAGAAAAAGAAGTTTCTTCATGATGTGAAATGGTACATGTGGGACGAACTGTATTTGTTCAAGTAGTGCGCTGACAAAATGATTAGAGGGTGCGTGCCCTATAGTGAAGTGAAGAATATTCTACATGAGTGCCATTCATCTGCGTATGGGGGACATTATGGGAGTGAGAGGACAACAGCGAAGGTGTTGTAATCTGGGTTCTATTGGCCTACACTATTCAAGAGCGCCCACCATTTTGTCAAAACATGTGATAGGTGTCAAAGGGTGGGCAACATTTCGAAAAGGAATGAGATGCCTTTACAAACGATTCTCAAAGTTAAAATTTTTGATGTATGGGGCATCGATTTCATGGGGCCATTCCCGTCGTCTCTGAACAATCAGTATATTCTACTCGCAGTGGATTGCGCATTGAAGTGGGTTGAAGCTGCAACACTACCATCAAACGATGCCAAGGTGGTCCTTAAATTCCTACAAAAGAAAATTTTCACGAAGTTTGGCACGCCAAGAGCAATTATCAATGACAAAGGTAGTCATTTTTGCAACAAGTCATTCATAGCTCTTTTGGCAAGGTATGGGGTCAACCACAAGGTAGCGACGACTTATCACCCCCAAACCAGTGGGTAGGCTAAGGTGTCAAACAGGGAAGTCAAGAAAATACTGGAGAAAGTGGTGAATCCGAATCGGAAGGACTGGTCGCTCCGGTTGGATGACGCATTATGGGCATACCGGACCGTGTATAAGACACCGCTCGGGATGTCACCTTACCAACTACTGTACGGGAAGGCTTGTCACTTACCAGTCGAGCTATAACATAAGGCTTATTGGGAAATACAAAAACTCAATTTCAATCAAGCAACTGTAGGGGAAAAGAGATTACTTCAACTAAATGAGCTCGATGAATTTTGCCTTCAAGCCTATGAGAACGCCAAGTTATACAAGCAAAAAGTTAAGAGATGGCACGACCAGAAAATTGTACATAGAACATTCGAGCCAGGTTAATCAGTCCTTTTGTTCAACTCACGGCTGTGATTGTTCCCAGGAAAGCTTAAGTCGAGATGGTTGGGACCATTCACTATAAAGCGGGTATTCTCTCATGGCGCCGTTGAACTCTACAGTCGCAATCCGTTAGAAACGTTCAAAGTTAACGGTCAACGATTAAAGCACTATTGGGGTGGCGAGCACAACACCGATGTCATCGCCATCACATTGGCCGACGTACCATGAACATGAAGTAGTCAGGCTGAACGACTTAAAATCAAGCACTAATTGGGAGGCAACCCAATCTTTAGTTTATTTTTCGAATTTTCATTCATAATTGTTAAAATATAGTTTTTATAAGTTATTAAGTAGTATTATATAATAAAAGTCTTGTTAATCTCTCCACAATACTCTAGTTTATCAAAATGTTCACTAATGTTCATGTTGCATGTTTTGTAGGATGGAAAAGGAATATTGAAGTAGCTTAGCATGAGGCAAAAGTGAAAAACAGAGGAACTTAATAAAGCTATGCTCACTTGGGAGGGGCCCAAAATACACTACACCCATTTCAATGGGTCTCTAGATTTTGAGCCATAAGCCACGTCACGGGTGGGCTATTTTGTTTTACACCCCAGCAAGTGGGTCCCTATAAAACTAACAGAAGCTAGGCCACGGTAAGGTCGTCTAAGATAATACCCCCCCCAAAGTGGGATCTTGAAACTCAACAGATTGATGCGGCAGTTATGTAGCCTCTTCCCAATTCCAATACCCCACTACTTCATCACAACTCCAACCAACCCCCATTACACCAACTTCTACCCCACAAATTCCAATACTCCACTACCTCTCCCCACCTCTTCAATCCACCAATAGACCCCATCACACCACCTATATATATATTGCCACTTCTCATCCTAAATTCCTCACAATACTCACCCATAGAGTCTACTTGAAAGCAATTGAGAGGCAAGCATACCACTATTTTCAAATTCTTCATGTACATTCACCATAATTGAGGGTCAAATTAACAAGTTTGGGGGATATTCATCTGTGCACACCAAGTGTTTGCCACAGTGTGTGAACCAAGTTAGGGGAGAAATATACTATGCTACTAGCAAGAGAGAGTAAATGGCTTCACAACAACCATCGAAACGCCAAAGGGGAGAGAGTTCACGGCCCGCACAACCTACTCGGACCTTTGATCGCCAGAAATTTGTGAGTGCCGCCGCCACCGACATGTATGATTATATGCTGACAAAGACCCTTAAACCGGAGCGGGGGTTTGCACTGGATCCCAATGATGGGGAGATGATGCCTCAAATATATCAGAAGGGGTGGACTAAATTCACCGAAGAGCCAGAACCCGCCGTGGTCAACATTGTCAAGGAATTTAAGCAAACACTGAGGACAAAGCTACATTCAACGCGTATGTGCGGGGTCGCTTGGTTCAGTTCAGTACCGATGCAATAAACACCTATTATCAGCTGCGGGTACCTCGCTAATGCCAATATGCTCAACTTTGAGATTTTGATCCGGACTATGAGGAAATTCTCAAGGAAATGACTAAGCCAGGCACAACATGGATCAAAGGTCGGAAGGGAGGCACAGTGTTCCATAGTAAAGATCTCAGTCGGTATGGAAAAATTTGGTATGCATTCCTATGTGCTAAACTGTATCTGTCCCAACATACCTCGAACGTGACCAAAGAAAAGGCGTTACTGCTATATGCGATTGTGCAAGATTTCATCATAGACGTCGGGGCATCATTTGTTTCTCCATCCGCCGGTGCTTACGTGGAAATTTTTAGGCGGCTTGCCACACCCATCACTCATATGTGGGTTGTGCCGCCAAGCGGGTGTGAGATGGTCCGACGATGAGCCCACACAGATGCCACTTGCGTTGCTAGACTCCAGAATGATAGCGCGGTACTCAATATGGGCCGGGGGAGATTCCCATCCTCGTGGACTGGGCTTTATTTTTCCATCGGCTTCGGAGGATGAAGTTGATGCTGCAAACACGTCAGAGGATGAGGATGAAGCTATGGGAGATCAAGGAACCGAGCAGGTACTGCAGACCGAGGCACTATCCAGTCCTCAGCTCCTTGAATTTCAACGTCAACTGGATGCGCAAAACAAGGCAGCACGTCGGGAGATGCGGTGACTTGTATTGAGGCAAGACCACATGTTTGATGCTATGAACGCGTCTTTCACCTCACTCAACACTCAAAGCTTCAATCCAGATGCACAATTTCCATATCAGCAGCCCGTGCCAATGCCGAGGTTTCCACCAAGTGATTTAGAAGAAGATCAACAACCACCTCCTCCGACTTAAGAGATTAAAGGGAAGTCCTCACGTACTTAATTTTGGTTATTCATCCAATGAGGGCATTGTATTACTTAAGTTTAGGGGATTTAAATTCTTGTTTGCATGCATATGTAGTATTTAGGTTTAAATTTGTCATTTTAATTCCAGTTTTGCATAGTAATTTAGGAACTATGATGTTGCATATAGGTTTTGACATAGTTGCATGGTAGCTTAGGTGCATACATAGTAGCTTAGGTTATTTTTGTTATTACATTGTTTTTAATTCTGTTATGATCGCATTTTGTTATGTATCTAAAAATAAATAAATTTTAGTTAAATATTGTGGTGGCATATATCCAACAGTATTGTAGTTCATGTTATTTGTGGGCCAATGATGAGATTGTGAATAAGTTAACCAATACAACATTAATTATTGGAATTGTGATATAATTTCTGTTATGAATCGAATCTTGCGCTTGTTTGAAACTGGTATAAAAAGGTTAGCACACTAATAACATCTTTGTTGACTGGGTAGTTCAAATTAATATATAAATAATTTCTAAAAGATAATGCTAGAGTAAATGAAAAAACGACAAGGATAGGCAGTAAAGGCGAAAATTAGGCAAGAACCTAAGTTTGGGGGATTATATGTGGGGTATATAAGCTTTATTTATCTAAAAAAAAAGAAAAAGTATATATTGTGACTAGTCTTATTTGGGGCCTTGTCTTGTTTGAAGCAAGTACGCCCAAGGGGATTGTTTTTACACCTAGCGCCCTAAGGTCTTTTATGGTCTGAGAGTCGTTGGTCGAAAGCTCGCTAAGGGGTAGCACTGTCAGCCTAATGGAATGAGACATTGCACAGTTATGGTTAATAAAAAAGAAGGGAAAAGAGCAAAAAGCCTCCGTTAAAAAAAAAGAAAAAAAAGAAAATATATTTATAAATAAAGTATAAGTACCCTGTGTGAACCCCTGGAAATAGAAATTGCTTAGTTTTAGCTGGAATGCACTTATTGTTGGAATTTTTAAGTTTGCATTGTATGATTCCTTCTAAGAAATTGGTTATGTATTGAATTTGAGTCCGTATCAATTATCATGGATGTTGATCACACACGCACAATATACCAGTGATAATGGTGTAAGATTTGAGAATTAATATGGAATTGTGGATTGGTTTTGATTGTTAATATTGTAGAGTTGCTTGTTTTCTCTAAGGCCGATGAGATAATTTTGACTCTGCGATACTGTTGGATTTGTAAGCATAAAAAGTAGATCATAATCATTTCATTGCATTGCATGGCATAGCATGTAGTTTGTTTTGTGCTCGAGGACTAGCATGGTTTAAATTTGGGGGATTTTGATAAGTGGATTTCATATCCACGAATCGTTATTCATTTCATGCTTAATTGTTGCTATTTTCTTGTTTTCATGTTCGTTTTGATTTGTTTTTGTGTTCTTTTATTTGTAGGGTGGTTGTGTGGCATTTAACGAAGATTTGGAGTCATTTGGAGCATTTCTGGAAGTTTTCATGAAGCAAGCAACATCACTAAGCAGAATAGACCCCCGTTGGGGCGGGGGGTCTTCAAAAAATTTTAACAGAAAGGGTGCCCACCGGGGCGGGCTAATTATGAGCTTATACCCCCACCGGGGCAGGGGGTACCGGATCCTGAGTGTCATGTTTTGCTTGAAACTCTTCTGGAACATGGATGCTAAGTGTTTGGATTGTATTTGGGCTCTACTCGATGAGGAATTTGATCCAAAAACGTGTGTGTTGGATGCTTAAGAGTGAAATTAACAACAATTTGAAGACACACAAGGCATATTACGAAGATTAATTCTAGAGTTTTTCTCAGCAACATTGGAGGAAGAATTTGAAGAGATTTTTGGGACTATTGCAATTCTAGGCTACGTGAAGGGTGTTATTCAATATTCTTCTTCTTAGACTATTATTTGTAATTGAAATAATGTTATCTTTGATTTATTCAATAGTTATTTCATTTATGATGAACTAATTCACTTTTTAGGCTTGTGATGGATCCTTAAGTGAATCGATGATTTTGTAACCTTTGATTTCCAGTTCAATAAGCTATTTCCAGTTTATCTATATTAATTTGAGCTTGAATTTATGAATTGCCCGATCAACAATTCTTTGTGGATTTGTATGGAATCGAGAGAGGATATTCAAATTTAGACTTAGTTAATATAGCATGTGTTCATGAATTTTTTGAATAGCAGAATCATGATGAATGTTAAGGCAGAGATATGCTTGACATCGCATGTAATCGGATAGAGAACTTAATCTTAAACCTTCTTTAATTGTAATTCACATAGAGATATAGTGAGTTAGTTGATTAAGGTGTTTAACTTGTTTCTATCTAATTTGTGGATTTAAGTTAATACGGTATTAGTGCATCGAGAAGTGGCTATTACTACATTTGTGTTCTTGATTAATAAACTGGGATAGTAAATTGAATTGGAATAAAGGTGTAGAAATCAGAGTGAAGCTTAGGGTAAAATCATAAGTCTAATTCTCCATTAATTGTTGAAATTCCAGATTTTGATACTTGTGATAGTTTTGTGGTTATTTATTTATTTCTTAAGTTAGTTTTTATAATTATAATCATTGAATTGAATAGTTTAATAAAATTAGGGTTAATAGGAAATTGATACTTGTAAGGTTGAGTTTCTTACTACTTTGTCTTTGTGGGAACGATACTCTACTCATTATTATATTACTTGTTGACTACGTATACTTGCGTGTTATGCGTATATAGATTTTACCCAACATTAGGCCCTCCCCGGCGCGGGGGGGGGGGGGGTTCTGCAATGACTTATATTACTGTTTTGATTGTTTGATACAAGAAGACCTAAACTGACCTAACCTAACTTAACTTAAGGAGCATACATAATCCTTAAACATGTGTTAATGCATACTGCAAGATGTTTTAGTAGGTTTAGAGTTTGAATTATAATATTTTGAAGGAAAAGTTAAAAGAAGAAAACCATGTTTATAAAACCTTACGCCTTTTTGAAATCTAACCTTTTGCGCATATGTTTATAACTTAGTTAGTTTTATAAATGGGTTTGAAATGTGAATTTAATGCACCTTGCATACTTAGTTAGTTGGTTATGAAATTGAGTTGAAAACTCTACAACTTATATTGTGAACTTTTGAACAACTATGACAGGATGCTTTATGCCTCTAGAGATAATTGACATATTCGCACATCTAGTTAGACACGTTATAAACTACGTAAACATGAACTAAAAAGAGTTCTAAGTGGGGAGCCATACTAATAATAGGCAAATAAATCTAATACATGCAAGCATGCATAGAAAGAAGTTGTTTGGCAATATTATGTGGTTTAATGAATGCTATGGTTAGTAATTGGTATAATGAGCTCTTTTAACTTTGTAAAATAGAAATTTATGAGTAAATTTAACAAAGGGCCAAACCTAGCTTAAATGTTGTTTAACGTGAATATGTGAAGCAATTTAAACTAGAATACGTGAAGTAAGTGATATTTCACGAATACAAATAAAAGATGAGCATGTGGTACTAAAGATTTTAAAAGTAAGAATAATGTGAATTATACATCTATGAGTTTAACTGTGTATGGCCTACATGTGTTTAAATATGTGTTATAAATGTATGTGGATATATATATATATATATATATATATATATCAAGGTGTGTGTGACTAATGAATACCTATACATATATAAATAGGATAATATAGTTCATTGAGATAATTTTTCGCTATAAGTGGTAATCAACGCTAAAGGCAAGTATCTAAACCTTATCTCTTTGATGCAAGTATCTAAACCTTATCTCTTTGATGCAAGCATCTAAACCTTATCTCTTTGATGCAAGTATCATAACCTATGCATTTATTTCATACAAGGAATCTATGATTACACAAGTTTCCTAATTCTTACATTGTATATATTGTATAATCCGAATTGTTGCCATGTCAACCATATTTATATCGAGCAAATGTCTATTACTATTCAGAAATCATTTGTATACCTTGACGTTGTTTCAAGCATTGAACTTATCATTCTTAAATGCATTATAAAAGTTGTCTAAGCCTTCAATTCGGCTAGACTTGTTAGGTTTGTAATATTCATGAACACAATCAAATTGCACAAAATAAGCAAAAACGTGGAAAATCAGAGTTTTAAAATTTTACAAACCATATACCCGGATCATCCTTTATGCACAATTATTAATTAAACGAAAAGATAAAGAATAAGAATCATACCCTTGAAGATTTGAGCTTCCTCAGGTACAAGTTCACCTCCAATCTTTTCGCGTTCAACTTGAATCCATCGGGTTTGGTTCCTTCCTTTGATCAACGTTAACCACCCAAGTGTTTGGCCTCTAGAGGTGATCCACCAAGGAAGAAGAAAGATTCAAGAAGATGGGTGTTTGGCAAAACGCTAGTTTTTCTATCTCTCATAGAAAATGTGTACTCTCCCAACTATTGGAATTACGTATGTTGTGAAAAAGTCAACAACCACTTCACCCATAATAAGACTCCTCTTATTTATAGATGTGGGAAACCCTCCTTAACAATTAAAGAATTGGGTTTTTATTTTAATTAATTAAATTCCTTTAATTAATTAGGCTCCCAATCTTATTTTACTGTCAAGTCTTATTTTATTTAATTATATGTATTTCGATTCTTAAATGCACAACTCCAAATAATGCAAATTAGAAACTCCTTTCTAATTTCATTATGCCTTGGCCAAGGACTACTTGGGTTGTCATTTATCGAATCACAAGGACATTTCTCTTCTTTTACTAGAAGTGGTAGATTCTTCATTGATCATACATTATCTCCATGTACAACTTATTATACCCAAGCATACCCTTTGATATACCCTAAGGGTCTTAAGGAATAAGTCTAAGTATAACTCATCATACACAAGATACTATGATGATCTCAAGTCCAAGGATCACTTGTACTACTATCACTACAAGAATTCCTATTGACAGGCAAGTAAAAATCCATTAGGTATTCCTTAGCGAGCCACGTTCAGTGAACTTATTCTCTAATAAGCACCTATATACTTGCTTTAGTGTCTCCACACAAATGATCATGAGATCAATCATCCTCATCCAATGAGCAAGTAACGTATGTACCAATCTATCCGGATTCACTAATCCCCAATTTAGTAACCCAACGATTGGAAACTATTTTAGTTTTAAGCTTTCTAAGAATTTAGATCTCATTAGAATGATCATCATCATTATTCTAAAATCATTGCTTAAAACTATGAGTTTATCACATATTATAAAACAGCATCATGTAGATAATTATAAGCCTTTAATAAATTAATACTTTTTATTAATAAATGAATAAGATTGTTACAAAGTATATGCTTTATCATCAATCATGATTGACTTGTGTGCATACTACTTTCAATCTCCCACTTGCACTAAAGCCAATCGCCATGGTATCTCATACCATTCTTCTCTAAGCGACGATTATCCTGCTGTTGGATAAGTTTTAGTTAATTGATATGTAATGTTGTTCTTGAGAGTCCACTATCTCTATAGTGATTTCCCATCTTTCAATGATTCCATAATCAAATGAAAGTGCCACAACACATGTTTAGATTCAAGATGAGACTTAAGAACAATTTCTAGTTCTGTAATGAACTTTTCATCTAAACAATCAACTTATAGCTTCATTTATAGTTATATACTTTGTCTTTATCACTAAACTAGCAACTCTTTGCTATTTGAAACCTTTCTAATTCACTGCACCACCGTTCAAGGTAACACTTTACCTTAAAGTGGATTTTCTGTTGTCTTGGTCTGTCTAAAAAACTTGAGTCTGTTAAGCCCTCTAGTTTTAATTTAGACCCACCATAGATTTTAATCACATCCTTAGTGCTGGTTAAGTACTTTAAGATATTTTTCACTGATTCAGAGTGAACTTCTCCAGAATATGACTGATCAACATCATGTCTTGTACATTTCATTGTATACATGATTGTCACTCATGTGATCTCTCTTTTCAGGAGTCTATGGGGACTATTAAGAGAGATACACTCCAAGGCTCATCAACATGCGAATTCCCATGGAGTTTGTCATGTTAAACGACTTTAGCATCAAATGAATATACATTCCTTGGGTTAAGTCGAGTATCCTATTAAATCTATCTATATAGATTTGTATCCCATATAACGATACTCTTCCCAAATCATTCGTGGAAGAATGTTTAGACAACTTTATATTTACTAATCGTAGCATTGGCATGTCATTCCATATCCGTAGTATATCAACATATAATACTAGGAATGTCACGCCGCTCCCACTGACCCTTTTGTACACACTAGGTTCATTCTTATTTTTTTGATAAAATCAAACTCTTTTGATTGTCTTATCAAAACGAATGTTCCATATTTGAAAAGCTTGTTTCAATCCATTTCTCTGAGTGTCTACAACTCTTACCTCATCGTATATAACTGGATCATCATCTTCTATGATGTGTATCTCATCATCATCATTTATGATGAATCCATACCTACTAGGTATCTACGGTACTATTCCAGATTTACGATTCGGTTGTGGTACAATAGGTTTATCTACAGGTTCCTATTATTTGACTTATAGTGTTTTGTGGTTCTTGAACTCTTCAAGATGTATTATCCTCCCACTAGCCCCTTCAATGATAAACACCTTTATCTTAGAAGGCAGCGTGTTTCGCAACAAACACCTTTTGCTAAGTAGGATTATAGAATATATACCCTAAACTTACTTTAGAATGTCCCACAAATCTATACTTGTCAAATCTTGTCCCAAACTTATCCTTTGAAACCTTTTCACATAAGCTGGACAACCCCCTTATCTTAACATACTTAAAATTAGGAATCCTCCCTGTCCATAACTTTTATGGAGTCTTGTGGTTGGAATTTAAGGTTACCTTTTCGTAGATATGCAGCCATTTCTAGGGCATGAGCCCAGAGGGATACTAGAATGTCGGTTAAATCATTATGGACCGCACTATGTCCAACAAGGTACGATTTTTTCTTCAGATACATCAATCAATTATTGTGTATCAGGAGGCGTCCATTGTGAGAAAACTATTTGAGATGATCTAGAAACTTATTGCACAAGTATTTATTCCTTGATCTAATCAAAGAATCTTAATACTTTGCCAATTTATTTCACTTCTGAATTCTTTGAACCTTTCAAATAATTCGCACTTGTATTTCAACAAATACACACATTCAACTCTTTGAATGATCATCTCCTTTTCTTATACTAGTTTGTTCAATTTGCAAAATATATTTTCACGTAAGTCAAGTACACAAAATCCATTAAGTAATATTTCAGTTCTATACAAAACATTATTATTATAAATAGAACAACAATTGTTCTTAAATATAATACCAAAGATTTCATTGTCCAACAATAAAATGGTAATAATGTTTCCAACGAGAACTGGAATACAATAACAACTTATTGACTTAATAGACTTTCCCGTAGGCTGTGCTAAACTATAAGTTCCTATGGCTGATGCAACAATCTTTGCTTCATTTCCACACATAGGATTACTTATATTTGTTTAGCTTTCTACTTCTGCTTGGTCCCTTCATAAATCTATATTTATGATAACCAAAGTCGGTATCCAATACCCAAGTAGAACCTTGACTTAATTTTTTTTTTATATTTTAAATAATGAATAAAATTGTATTTGTAACCGAAACTTCACTAAGCTTCTTTGGTTAGCCTTTGCAAGATGCTTCTCGCAATTTCTTTCCAGTGTCCAGGCTTATTACAGTGGAAGCAAACTCCTTTGCTATTCGTATCAGTTTTGTTCTTATTATCCTTTGTTGTTGCCTTTCTATTTACCTTCTTTGAATCGTTCTTCTTTTCAGAAGATCCTTTGGACCCTACTAGTAAGACAATGTCTTTCTTGGTTGGAAAGTGACTCAACATTTTTCAACATGTTAAGCAAATCAGCGAGGCTGATATCTTGCTTGTTCATATGAAAAATTCACAGCAATTGTGAAAGGAGTTCAGGAGTGAGTGCAAGATCAAATCTTGGCTCAACTCTCCATCCGTGACAAAACCTATTGTCCTAATTGATCAATCAAATTGATAATGTTAGGGACTTTTATTTGTACTGTAGTGTCATCGGTCATTCTAGATCGGAAGAGCTCCTTAAATATCTTATATCTATTAGTCCTACTTTTCTCACCATCAACTACTTGATGTGCAGGAATATAGTAAGAGCATCCATAGTTTCATGCTGACACTGAAGCTCATTACTCATCGATGCGAGCATGATGCATTGAGCCAACTGTGCATCATCTTGCCACTTTCTAAAAGTATCAATCTTTCCTCAGAGGCATTATCTGCAACCATTGCAGGGATAGGCGTATTAAGGACATAAGATAGCTTTTCAACCATGAAAACTATTCTCAAATTCCTTAACCAATCCGTTTAATTCGGTCCGATTAATTTAGCATCTAATATGCTACGCAGTGATAGTAATTTTAGACATTGTAAAATTCTATTAATGAATTTATAATTAACAACATTTTAGCATACATTCTTTTATTAATTACCAAAATAATTTAGGTCTTGTTTTAAATTGGTATCTCCCACTATTTTCATCAAACTATATTACCCTCACTTATATAGTTCGGCAAAATCTAATTAAAGATATGCTAGTGAGAATAAGGATCCCATTTCAAATGTATATAGCCTTTTGGTGACACAACAAACTATATATAAATAAATAGGTAGACAACTCTTGTCAATTACATCAACTATGTAACTCCTTGTATTTTGCCTCTTAAATCATAATGGTCAAGTGTGTGCACATCCGAACTAAAATGAATTAAGTTAAGTCCAACCTAGCACTCCATATATTCAAAAAAGAAAAATATTGTCCTTGTGGTGACACAACAAAACAATATTGTTCAATTTTCTTTATAAACATCAAATGTGATAAAATTAACATCTCAAAGAATTAAGATAAGCCTTGTGGTGACACAACAAACTTATAATAATTAATTGATACTCTATTATTTTTATCATGCTAGAAGGCGACGTTCGATATTCCAAATATCTTTGAACGCTTAGGACTTAATATAAAAATTTTTGAGGGGTTTTTATGTAATTAATTTGTCTCATCTTGTTTAGCGCGCATGCAAATATATATATATAAAATACGCGTCATATTAATTAACATGCGAAGCATGTTTGCATAATATATAATATATATATAGTATAAACATGCACATATAGAATACTATATTCTACCCGGATTGATTATGGACTTTTATTCTAGTTTGGTTCACTAGTGCCACCAAGCTAGTGAACCAAAAGGTCAAACCCTAGGGGTGCAAGAATTAATATTTAAATATAACTATTACATTTAAAATCAGGCTTCATTACAAACGGGTCTTTAAGCGCTCCTTGATCCTTGATCTCCAATTCTTTAAAATTAATTTTAACTATTCCTATTACAAAACTATTTAAAAAAAATAGAAACTTTGATCAGCAGTCAAGAGGAAGTACATAGGAGGGAGTTAGAATTTACATTAACAAAAATTAAAGAAGACGAGGTACGCAGACCCCATTTAATAAAACTCATACATTCATGCATCCAACTAAAATAAAATCCAATCACATTGGTCAATAGTTCATAATCAATCCCATTTATTATCATACACATCCCATATGCATCAATAAATAATATTCATCTCATGAATAATAAACATTCAATATATATATTGATATCATTTAATGGGCAAAATTAATTAGCATAAAATTTAATTTTGAATCAAAATAAACTCCTTTATTTTAATCCAAATTTAAATCAAAATAAACCTCTTTTATTTTAATTTATCCAATTTTGAATAAATAAACTATTTTATTTTAATCAAAATCTTTAATCAAAATAAACTCCTTTATTTTAATTAATTATGAAATCTAATTCCAAGTAAAAAAAACTTTATTTAAAGAAAAACACAGATTCTTTTCCTATTCACAAATAAACTCTTTTATTTTGAATAATATGAAATCTTATTTCATATCTAAATAAACTCATTTATTTAAGGAAATATCAAATCCAATTTGAACTCTAATTA
The DNA here is from genome assembly GCA_020205605.1 of Panax ginseng. Lineage (NCBI taxonomy): Eukaryota > Viridiplantae > Streptophyta > Magnoliopsida > Apiales > Araliaceae > Panax > Panax ginseng. Next base: position 49,254,754 of record CM035133.1, read on the forward strand.
GTTATCATGGAATCCAATTCTAACTCTAATTAGTTAGCATGAAATTTAATTTTAAAATTAAAATAAACTTTATATTTTAAAATTAAAATAATTGAGAATAATATATTATATATATAAAATATTATAAAATAAATCAATATATATATATATATATATATATATATATATATATATATATATATATATATATATATATATATATACGCATCTCCTTAAAAGATTCACGTAATTATTCAAATGAGTCTTATATATAGAAACTTTTGCATAACGAAATTAATTTGAACTGGAGCATGTTCCAAGATTAACAGGACTTTATATGTATATCATCTTAATATATATGTGCAAAGTAATCAAAGTAACTTTTGCAGGATACATGTGAATCATACATATTTTATTATAATGATTATTTTTGATTACATGTTTCAAGCAAAAATATATATATATATATATATATATATATATATATATATATATATATATATATATATATTAAACATATTAACTAAGTTCGATATTAATTTATTAACATATTAATGAATATATTACTCATAGATTACACATATATGGTCACCTTTGAAAAATGGTGATTTTTCAACCTCTCTCTCACCAGTAGCTAACACTTGACTTCTACTATTGGAAGCAACCGAACTCATAGCTTATCAGGATGTAAAGGAAGCCTTAGATAAATGGACTATTCCTAAAATCAAACCAGAAACAATTTATAAAATTGGAACCTTTGATTTTATCAGTAAAAGAATAATAAAAACCTTTGAGCATGCTGTTCCTTTACAGAATAACGATGAAATTTTATATTTATTGCATGTTGAAGACTTATACCCTTTTCTGCAAAAATATAAATATGTTCATATAGGACTTGTCCAAGTAGCCTTTAAACTTTTGACTTTACTTGGCCAAAATACCAGTATTCAGTGTACACTTAGAGATGGTAGGTGTCTTAACTGGAAAGCCTCTCTCATGGGAGCTATTGAAACTAGCCTTGCCCATGGACCAGTATACTTTAATATCTATCCGAATTTAAGTATTGCCCTAACTGATAATAATCTATCAAAAGTTTTAGAAATGAGAATTATATCTCACGGTTATGAATACCTACCCGGATCCCTCCTTTTGCCATCTTATTTAGTATACACCTTAAAGTTTTAACGACTTTAAATCCCTATATCGAAAAGCAAAGCCAACAAGGACATCTTGTCCTTATTGATACTAACCTCTTTAGTAGTCAAGTGGCTATTCCCAGAATGATCCATTGGGAAGAAATTACCTTCCCAAAACAATGGCAAATTACTAATGCCGTTCCTACCAGACCTATAATTAGACAAAACATTGAAGATGTTATCCAAACCAGTAATGGAAATGTTTATTTAAAATTTCAAAGACCTTTTAACCAAAGTCGATCTATAAACAATATTTCTTATAATATTGATTTTCCGAATAAATCTAGACAATCGTATCGACCCTTTAGAATCATTTATCAAGAGTCTAAAATCCCAAAGAATGAGTCTCGTCAAAAATGAAGACATTGTTAGAGGAATTCATATTTCGAAAATCAAATACCTCATGGTATTTATGAGGCTACTCCTCAAAAGCAGAAGACCTTACGATAAATCCAATCGCTAGTGATATGAATTTTGAGTGTTAAATGGATTTTTCTCCAAATAGTAAAATTCGCCAATGTTTAAATCGGGAGTTCATGCAGGATAAATACGAATTTTAGAAATTGGTATTTTAAAAATCATGATAATGATAAGTTAGAGAAATTAAAGCTAATTATTATGCTTATCCGAATAATAATCGGTGTATATTATCATTTGTTAAATGGTATTATGATTACATCTTAAAATCGATTTTTATCTTTGAAAGTCAATTAAATGTATTAATTGGATATCAAAAGGATTGGATTACTACAAATGGTAATATTATTCAATCTATCCATCCCCTCCTAAGTCTCTTGAACTTAGCTCGGGAAATGAAAATTTAAAGCCCTTGGTTATTAATCCAGTATGTTGATATTTCGAAGTTTCTCATCGCTAAGATGATGTTAAGATTAAAGACATTTTGCCTTTGTCTCAAAGCAGAATAATTATACTAATCTGTTCCTTCAAACTGTAGGAAAGCAGATTAACTGGGATAGAAGAACAAATAAATCATATTAATGATAATTGTCGATTATTCCTCAAAAATTGACCTTCAACCCGCAACTATCAAACCACCTTTAGAAGTTAGTAATTTTAAAATGAAATCTTCTAAAAGCGGTGATAGTTTTATTGATAATCTTTTAAACAAAATGAAAGATTTAAAACTCACACCGCATCCTCATCCCATTTCAATATGATGTGCGGACAACCTTCCTCTCATACCGATAATAAGTAATCACGATAATGAAGATGATAATTCCGATATTTCCCTATTAATATTTTTGAAATCCGAGAATAATTTTGAAATGCAAAATATTAATAAAACTACTATATACCGAAAAGCCTATTAATAGAATGGCTTTATACGGACCCAAAGAGTATTACTATCCTAGACCTACTCCTCAAGATATTCTGTATGAAGAAGACTTTCTTCATTCCCAGAAGTCTTACCATGGTAAGACCATCTATGAATGGAATATCGACGGTAAAACAGAATATCAAAATTTTGAAACTATCCACCATATCTTAATGTATGCAGCGATGCATAAGCAGAATGAAAACACGGACCATCGGATCATCGTTTCTTAGTTAATGGTTTTTCTTGGCATTCTTAAAGGATGGTGGGATAATGTACTCACCGATAACCAAAGAAGCTGAAATCCTTCAATCCTATAAGAATGATACTGACCCTATTACTAAAACTGAAACCAGAAGAGAAGATGCTTGTTACACCTTAGTTCAAGCTATCGTTCACCATTTTGTAGGACCAGGACAGTCAAATACCGATAGAAGTAGAGAACTTTTACAGAACCTTCGTTGCCCATCCTTAACCCATTTTAGATGGTATAAAGATGTCTTTTTAATGAAAGTCATGCAAAAGAGCGATGCTAACAATGAACATTGGAAAGCCAAATTTGTAGATGGACTTCCTACTTTCTTTGCGAGAAAAAGTTGAAAAAACTTAGAGATAAACATGACAAGTATGAGTATACCCTATGACCAAAGATTCTTATGGCCATCTTATTTCAAATAATTATCGAAGAGGATTATCATTATGTAATGATATGAAACTCCAACAATTAATGAAAAAACAGAATCTCACCAAAAGACATGAGATAGGAGAATTTTGCGATCAATTCTCTTATGACACAAAATTACAAAGTATCCTCGTAAAGCTAAGCAAAGAAAAATTCTAAACCTTCTAGATCTTACCAAAAGCGTTCTTCTAAGAGATCTTCAAAAACCAAAACCCACGAAAATCTTCCGGAAAAAGAAAGAATAGCGAGAAAGAAAGATAAATCTAAAGTTCAATGCTATAAATGCGGAAAGACAGGACACTTTGCTAATAAATGCAATTCAAAATTAAAACAAAAGCTTAATGAATTATCCTTGATGAGGAAATTCAACAAACAAATTCTTAATTGTTTGTCTAATAATGACTCGAGTCCATTTTTCGGAAAATGATCTATTTGAAGTCTATTCGTAATCGATAATAATTTCGACAACGAACAATGTCAAACTCAGATCGTTAATCGTAATACTGACTCATGAAGCTAATTCTTTGAAAGCAATAAATCGAGATGAATGGTTTAGATATTGGAGGTCCCGAGATTAATGTCTTAATCGACCACCGAAATCCTTCTCAGACCTCTCGCCAATGCAGTTAAAGATCCGAGAGATCGATTAAAATTTTTGGAAACTTTTGTTATAAAACACGTAAATTTGAAGACACCCTTCCTATTAACCGTGATGCAGTATGAAAGAGGTTATGAAACGATTGAGAATGTTTCTACCTACGAGAAGCCTACTACAATCCGAGATTTAAAAATGAAATAAATATTTTAAAATCGAAATAAAACAATTGAGAATAATAATATTATTATCTTTCAAGATTTAACCAATATTAAAAATAAGTTAAATCACAAACAAGATAATATAGAATCCTCCAAACAACCCGAATCCTTTGATAAACCAGAATCCTCTGAACAGTATTTAATGTTAATGAATCAAGTAGTCTTCCAGAAATGGTATATTAGAATTACTTTTATTATTAAACCAGACTTTATTATCAAAGATGTCATTGCCCTAGTTGATAGTGGTGCTGACATGAACTGTATCCAGGAAGGTCTTATCCCTACCAAATACTTTCAGAAGACCACTCAATCTTTAACTAGTGCAAGTGGAAATACTATGAATATAAAGTATAAAATTCCTGAAGCCTTAATCTGTAATCAAGGTCTTTGTTTACCTACTTCCTTTTGTTCTTATCCGTAATATGAATCAAAGGATCATTTTAGGCACTCCATTTCTATGCCTTTTAATGCCTATTACAAAAATTGATACTTTAGGAATTCATACAACTCTCAATAATGAGACATATTGTTTTTGAATTTATTATCAAGACCTTACACTAAAGAATTAAATCAAGTCAAAGACATGATTTATTCTAAAGAAAAACAAATCAATTTTATTAGTAAAGAAATAAAATTTCTTACTACTGTAACAAAGAATTTTACAACCTTCTTTCTGGGAAAAATTAAACTAATCCATAAAACTCTTCAAGCTGAAATCTGCGGTGATGTCCCAAATGCTTTCGGAGCAGGAAGAAACATATTATTTCTCTTCCTTATATCCCTAGTTTTAATGAGAAAAATATTCCTACTAAATCTCGACCCGATCGAGGATGAAGAAAGAATATTTACTCCTTTGTAAACCGAAATTGAGTCCCTCCAATGTAAAAAATTAATAAAACCTAGTACCTCTCCCCAGAGTTATCCGCCTTTTATGTCAATAAAAATTCGAGAAATTGAGCGAGGAACTCCACGACTCGTTATCAATTATAAACCTCTTAATGAAGCCCTTCAATGGATTAGATATCCAATTAGAATAAGAAGGATCTTCTTGACCAAACTTCATGATGCCACTATTTTCTAAATTCGATATGAAATCGAGATTTTGGCAAATTCAAATTAGAGAACAGGATACTTATAAAGCGCTTTTACGGTACCTTTTGGCCACTACTGAATGGAATGTTCTTCCATTTGGAGTAAAAATGGACCTTCGTAATTCCAAAGACATCATGAATGATATTTTAACCCTTTCTTTGAATTTATTATCTGTTATATTGATGATGTTTTAATTTTCTCTTCATTAATTGAAGCAGTAGTATAAAACATTTAAATATTTTTAAAAATGTTATCATAAAAAAATGGTTTGGTAGTTTACCCAAAATGAAACTTTTCCAAACAAAGATCGATTTCTTGGACATAATATTTCCAATGGAACTATTATTCCTATTGATAGATGTATTGAATTTGCATCTAAATTTCCCGGATGAAATAAAAGATATTAATCAACTGCAGAGATTTTTGGGAAGTTTAAATTATATTCGAGATTACTATCCAAATCTTTCCCAAGATGCTTCTATCCTATATACTCGCTTGAAAAAAATCCTTCACCTTGGAATGAAGAACATCTTGATGCGAAGAAAAAATTAAATCTAGAGTTAAGCAGTTACCTTGTTTGTCCTTACCTAATCCCGAATGGAAAAAGATCGTCGCAGACCAAGATGCTTCCAATATGAGGATATGGTGGTATTTTAAAACAATTTAATCCTAAAAGAAATAAAGAGGATCTTATTCGTTTTACTTGAGGAACTTGGAAAGGACCTTCTTTAAATTATCCTACTATTAAAAAAGAATGCCTTTCAATTGTCAAATGTGTTTTAAAATTTCGGGATGATCTTTTAAATCAAGACTTTTTAATTAGAGTTGATTGTTCAATTTGCAAAACAAATCTTTAAAAAGATGTTCAAAATTTAGCTTCAAACAGATATTTGCTACTTGGCAAAGTATTTTATCGAGATTTGACTTTGATATTGAGTATATCAAAGGAAAGCAGAACTCTTTAGGATTTCCTAACGAGAGAATATTTGCGAGGAATGACCAAGAAGTCGTGGTCATGCATCAATCTGGGCCGAAAGGAAGTAAATCCGTATTATCTGTAATTTCCTAGTCTAAATACTCAATCCGAGAATTCTTGACTTCTTCTAGCCACCAATACCAACGATAAAAGATGTTCTTCTACTACTACGAACGGTATATTCCAAATCGAAATGTGGAAGAAAGCAAGATTGTTCATTGAACAGAATGATGAAAAATGGATGAAAGATCCATGGGAGATCAAGAGCGTTATTTAACGACTCAACAGATCTCCTCCCGCTTTAACCAAAGATCGCTATGTGTATGAGCAAATTATTATTGAATAAAGATCTATGGACATTAAGCATACGCTTCATGATCCATCTAAACCAACTAGCCCAATTCAATACAGTAAAACCACTGTCAAGAGTATTATGTTTCAAGCAAACAGATATATATATATATATATATATATATATATATATATATTAAACATATTAACGGAAGTTCTGATAACAGGAACAACGAAAAAGCAAAAACAGTTCGCTATTTACCAACAGATTTCCGAAAATCTCTTACCGTTTTTTTTTTGTTTAAATTTATACAATAAAATTATGTTCAATTAAATTGTTCAAAACACATATTAATATACATATCAAATTAAAAACAATTAATAATTCGTATAAATATTTGGTTCTGATACCACTGTTAGGTTTGTAATATTCATGAACGCAATCAAATTGCACAAAGTAAGCGGAAACGTGAAAAATCAGAGTTTTAAAATTTTACAAATCATATACCTGGATCATCTTTTATACACAATTATTAATTAAACGAAAAGATAAATAATAAGAATCATACTCTTAAAGATTCGAGCTTCCTCAGGTACAAGTTCACCTCCAATCTTTTCGCGTTCAACTTGAATCCACCAGGTTTGGTTCCTTCCTTTGATCAACATTAGCCACCCAAGTGTTTGACCTCTAGAGGTGATCCACCAAGGGAGAAGAAAGATTCAAGAAGATGAGTGCTTGACAAAACCCTAGTTTTTCTATCTCTCATAGAAAATGTATACTCTCTCAACTATTGGAATTACGTATGTTGTGAAAAAGTCAACAACCACTTCACCCATAATAAGACTCCTTTTATTTATAGATGTGGGCAACCCTCCTTAACAATTAAGGAATTATGTTTTTATTTTAATTAATTAAATTCCTTTAATTAATTAGGCTCCCAATCTTATTAGGAATAATTAATTAAAATCTTTTAATTAATTAGCCTCCTAATCTTATTAGGAATAAATGAGAGTACTAATATTAAATTAATTTCTAACTCTTTAGAAATTAAAATAATAATAATTATAATAATATTAATAAGACTTCTCTTATTAATTTATATATTTAATATTTCCAAAATATTAAATAATAAATATTAAGCTATTTAATTTATTCTATCACCATAGATTAAATTAAATACACTTAATATATTATTACTATTATGCCATTAACTTCTTAAATAATTATTCTTCTTTTTATGGTGTGACCCTTTAGGTTCTCCATATTAAACAGGTTGTGAATAAATTAATTAGAACAATTCTAATTTTATTTAAATAAATAAATTAAATTATTAATTTATTTAAATAAATAATATTTATTCTACAATAGGGATAAGCCTCCCTAGCGATTAACGACTTTTCAGATAATATAGATTTCAAAATTAATCATAAAAGATCCTTTGAGTAAATAGTTACTGTACAATTCAATCCTTCCACCATACAATGTCCTAATTAAATATAAGATATGGAATTATTGTCAAGTCTTATTTTATTGAATTATATGTATTTCGATTCTTAAATGCACAACTCTAAATAATGAAAATTAGAAACTCCTTTCTAATTTCATTCTGCCTTGGCCAAGGACTACTGGGTTGTCATTTATCGAATCACATAGGACATTTCTCTTCTTTTACTAGAAGTGGTAGATTCTTTATTGATCATACATTATCTCCATGTACAACATATTATACCTAAGCATACCCTTTGATATACCCTAAGGGTCTTAAGGAATAAGTCAACGTATAACTCATCATACATAAGATACTATGATGATCTCAAGTCCAAGGATCACTTGTACTACTATCACTACAGGAATTCCTATTGACATGCAAGTAAAATTCCATTAGGTATTCCTTAGCGAGCCACGTTCAGTGAACTTATTCTCTAATAAGCACCTATATACTTGCTTTAGTGTCTCCACACAAATGATCATGAGATCAATCATCCTCATCTAATGAGCAAGCAACGTATGTATCAATCTATCCGAATTCACTAATCCCCAATTTAGTAATCCAACGATTGTGAACTATTTTAGTTTTAAGCTTTCTAAGAATTTAGATCTCATTAGAATGATCATCATCATTATTCTAAAATCATTGCTTAAAACTATGGGTTTATCACATATTATAAAACAACATCATGTAGATAATTATAAACCTTTAATAAATTAATACTTTTTATTAATAAATGAATAAGATTATTACAAAGTATATGCTTTATCATCAATCATGATTGGCTTATGTGCATACTAATTTGAAGACTATTCTCATGTGTTAGAAAGCTATCCAAATTAATTGACTTGGTGTGAACTCTCGTAAATCTACTGAGATGAACAACCCTCATTGAAGGGGAAATTGTAAAATTGTCGGGGATTCGACGTGCACACATACTAGCATGTTTAAATGTTATGCATAACGTAGGGTAATTTAGGCTGATCACCTGTTGTACTCGTTTATATTGAATTGCAGTATAATACTGTTAATTCTAGTAAGAGTTTTTAGTCCTTAGTGACTGCTCAGTGTTCATTCTTATTGAACCTTGAAATGAATAAACTTTGAAATTCTGTTGATATACTTCAGTCTATAGCGATACTTATTGAAAACTCTTGATACTTCTTGATGTCCTTGGACTGTGTTGGGTAAAATCTATATACGAACAACACGCAAGTATACGTGGTCAACAAATAATAGAGTGATAAGTAGAGTATCATTCCCACAGAGACTAACTAGCAATAACCTTAACTTACAATTACCAATTTCCTATTAACCATAATTTTATTAAACAATTCAACTCAATAATTAAAATTAAAGATTCTAAATTAAAGAATAATTAAACTATCATAGAACAATCACAAATGTCAAAATCTGGAATTTCAAACAATCAATGGAGAATTAGACTTATGATTTCACCCCAAGCTTCACTCCGATTTTAACACTTTTATTCCAATTCAATTTACTACCCCAATTTATTAATCAAGAACACGAATGTAGTATTAACCACCTCTCGATGCACTAATACCGTATTAACTTAAATCCACAATTAAGATAGAAACAAGTTAAACACCTTAATTAACTAACTCATTATATCTCTATGTGAATTACAATTAAAGAAGGTTTAAGAATAAGTTCTCTATCCGATTACATGTGATGTCAAGCATATCTCTACCTTAATATTCATCAAGATTCTGCTATTCACAAAATTCATGAACACATGCTATACTAATTAGGTCTAGAGTTGAATATCCTCTCTCGATTCCATCCAATTCCACAAAGAATTGTTGATCAGGCAATTCATAGATTCAAGCTCAAATCAATATAGATAAACTGTAAATAGACTATTGAAATGGAAATCAAAGGTTACAAAATCATCGTTTCACTTAAAGATCCATCATAAGCCTAAAAAGTGAATTAGTTCATACTAAACGAAATAAACACTGAATAAATCATAGAAAACATTCTTTTGATTACAAATAATAGCCTATGACGAAGAATATTGAAAAACACCCTTCACGTAGCCTAGAATCACAATCGTCTTGAAAATCTCCTCAAAATACTCCTCCAAAGCTTGCTATGAAAAACTGGAATTCAATCTTCGTTATCTGTCTTGTGTGTTGTTGAATGTGTTGTTAAATGAGTAATAAATGTCCAACACACAAGTACCAGCCGAAATTCCCTTCAATTAGAGTTCCATTTGCTATCCAAATGCTAGAAACCATGCCCAAGAAGAATTTCAATCATAGCAGATGACTTCAAAATCGACACTTCCCATACAATGGGTGTATATCTTATAAACGTCATTTTGCGTGGGCCACCTTTCTGTCAAGCTCTATTGAAGACCCCCTTGGCCTTGTGGGTGTATAGGCTAATTATGCACTTGATTGGGTTAACTGTCTGCTAAACGATTATGAAGACCCCACTTGGGTGGGGGTACATACATAATATAATTTGGCCTTACGTGGTTTCAGATCTCGCTACTACATGACATCTTTGAACTTCAACATTTCTTCTAATTATGCTCTAATTGACTTCAAATCACACCAAATAGTTCCAAATGTACGTTAATTGCTACAACCACCACCCTACACATGCAATAACATAAAACAAGTAAAAATGAACATAATCACAAGAATTTAGCAACAAATAAGAATGAAATGAATATTGAATCGCGTATATAAAATGCACTTATCAGACTGTCAATTATTGTTATACCTTTGAAGATTTCAAACGTTGTAACAGCTTATTTTTATTGCTATATTACTTTCTGGGCAAATTTGTTGCTCATTCTTGCTTCCCTAAAAACATTACAGTTAAGGCAGAGCAAGGTGGTACCTCAAGAAAGGACAAAGGAAAGGGAAAGGCTACAAAATAGCTTAGTTTTTTAAGTGAAGTATTATTATTATTATTATTATTATTATTATTATTATTATTATTATGATTATCATGATGTATTAAGGATGATTAAATTATGTTTAGGTGTAATCACCAGATTGTGGTAGTAACGGTTACGGTACATTGGGACGCGAATAATTATATTATATCAATGTAAATTATTCTATTATTTCTGTTGTTAATGATTTTAGTATGATATTAGAATTAGTACGTGACGAACTAAATTCGAGATATGAGTGTTTGAATTTAGGGGCTTCACAAGAGTGAGATTAAAACTCTGAGATGTCTTATAGTGGGATGCCAAGAAGACTTCAGATATCTTTGATGAATGAATACTCGGTTTCCACCGATTAAATTTCAATATATTGTAAAACACAAGCTCACAAGTGTTTAAAAAAAGAAAGCACTCAATTTGGAGTACTATAGAAGTGTGTACGAAGTGAAATGGATAGAGCTTCCTCGCTCTTTTTTTCTCTTAAAATGGCCACCCTAAGCCCTCTATTTATAGAAGGGAGAGCCGCAAGTCTGACCGCAGCTATCGCGGGTCCACCCGCGGCTGCCCGAGGTGCCCCAGACTCTGCGGGCCTTGCCGTCTCAAAGAATGTGCACTCGTGCACGTGTTGTCCACTCGAACCTTCATAACTTTCAATCTGGGCATCCGATTGAGGCGTGCTATACCTTTTTGGAATGCTGTCGTTGAGAGCTACACAATGACATGGGATAAGAGGTTGTACGAAGTCGGGAAGATGGGTCTATGACCAGATCTTTAGGACTTCAAATTCTATCCGGTGTGCTGTCTTGTGTAGTAGTCACTCGGGATTTTGAGCTATGGTTCTTGTGGGACACTTCTGTATGAAATGTGTGATGAAATGTTGTTGAGACGACGTGAATGTAGTATTGAGGTGGCAAAATGATGATTTTGCCCCTCACCGGGGCTATCTCCGGCTCTGAACTGATGTAGTAGTCGTTGCTCAGGGTTATCTTTGAGATTGGGCTACTGTGAGTACTGAATGTCCTCAGGGTTATCTCTGAGGTTGCCTTAAATTCCCGAGGTTATCTCTGGGGTTGGAACTGAGTGTCCCGGGGTTGTCTCCGGGGTTAAAACTAACTTCTCTAGGGTTATCTCTAGAACTAAATCTGCATTCCTCGGGGTTGTCTCCGAGGTTGGCACTCACTACAAGAAAACCGACTAATTTTGACGGAACTATGTTCGACGGACACAATCCCTCGAAGATAATATGTATTCCGACGAATTATTCAGTCGACGATAAATCAGTCAAAACTACTTTAATTTCGACTGATGTTCATCAAAAATATATGTATCCCATTGGCGCCAATGTTCCCGCCAACGCAAAACTTATTTTTGACTGAATATTGTTTATTTCGATGGACTAGTCAGTCGAAGATACATTAATTACGACAAAGGTAAGTACGACGAACAATCCGTCGAAAATAAACCTAAAACCCTTACGTCTTCCGGCCCCCTCGTTTCTCTCACTTTTCAGATCTAATATTTCTCGCTTTCTCTGATCTCTCATTTCTCTCTTACGCGATATCTCTCACACGTAGATCTCTCTCAGTCTTACTTCTCTCATCTCCACCACCACCAGCACCGCCACCACCACGACGTACTGCCACCACTACCACCGGTTCCACCACCACCACGTTCAATTCCACCACCACCACGTACTGCCACCACCACCACCACGTACTGCCACCACCGTACCACGTACTGCCACCACCACCACCTTCAATTCCACCACCACCACGTACTGCCACTACCACCACCACGTACTGCCACCACCACCATCACTGTCGAGCGGTTCCGACCACCACTAGTAGACGCCACCAACACTAGGCACCACCGTCACCACCACCAGGCACCACCACCACGACCAACACCAGGCACCACCGTCAACACCAGGCACCACCACCAGGCACCACCGTCGGTTAGTTTGCACATTAATTCAATTTCAAGGTTAGTTTTCTGCCAAGTATTAGATTTTTAGGGTTAATTTGTTGCAAATTGTGAAATTTGTGGCTTAATTTGTTTTAGGTTTAGTTTGAGTTTGAATATGAGATTAACCCAATTTGGATAATATATTGTTGCTGTGAATTTGTGGGTTGGAAATTTGGGTCCATTTGTTGGAATTGGGAGTGATCTAAAATCTGAAATTTGGGTCCTATTTTTCTTGTTTATATTACTGATTGCTGATATTGAAAATTTGATTTTGGGTTTGTGGACTGCATATTATTTAACTGCATATTATTTGGAATTTGGAAATTGCAGAATAACATATCAAATTTAGGTTCCTTATCATAATGTAACTGATTTTAGGACTGTTTTTAATCTTGATATATTTGCTATTTTCGACTGAATTTATGACAAAAATTCTGTCAAAATTATGAAATTGCAGAATATTTATGGGCCCTGCATGTATTGTATTAGTAATTAGTTTCCCAATATTAATAAATCATAAACTAAGTACCATTTACTTAGTTTCTTACTACTAAAATAAAATAAAATAAAATAAATATAAATATAAATATAATTTCTTCAAGCGATTGAAGCAAGTGCCAAATAATCTGACTCTTGCCTTTTACCGATTCTTATATCGAATTTGGGGTTCGCGTTGTATCCGGAAATGATACGGACACCAAGCTTTTCTGCGATGTGAAGCTCTTACACTTCAAGAATGAGCATGGTATTTGTAGTGAGAGAGAGGTTTCAACGATTTGCTCGCTATAATTGGACAGTTCTTACCCAAGGATCATACTCTTCCTGTGAATTATTACGAAGTGAAGAAGATGGTCAAGGGGTTAAATATGGGGTATCATAAAATTGATGCTTGTGAGCAAGATTGCATGTCATACTACGGGGAAGACAGAGATAAGGGACAGTGTGATATATGCAGCTTATCGCGCTACAAGGTTACAAAACGTGGGGGAAAGGAGAAACAGGTTCCCAGGAAAATCTTACGGTACTTTCTACTTACTTGGCAAGAGACTTCTTGACTATTCATGTCATCTCATATGGCGCAACATATGAGTTGTCATCAAACAAGGGATGTCATGCCTGGTCAGCTGTCTCACCTAGCGGATGGAGATGAATGGAAGAGATTTGATGTAAATTATCCTGAGTTTACTGAAGAAGTTAGGAATGTTAGGCTTGGCATAGCTACTGATGGCTTTTTCCTTTTTAATAATTTTAGCCAGCCGTACTCAGTTTGGCCAGTCATTATGGTCGTTTATAATCTTCCACCGGCAATGTGCATGAGGGATCCGTATTTGTTTTTGACTTTACTCATTCTGGGGGATAAAAGTCCTACAAAAGACCTTAATGTGTACCTTCGACCGTTAGTGGATGAACTAAAGATGTTATGGGAGACAGGGCTTCAGACATATGATAAATCGATATGCGAGAATTTTGTGATGAAGGCAACCCTGTTATGGGCTATCACTGACTTTTCGGCTCTTGGGATGGTTAGTGGTTGGTCAACTCACGGGAAGCTGTCATGTCCAGTGTGTATGGGGGATGTGCAAGGCAAATAGTTGCAGCATGTGCGGAAATGTAGTTTCTTTGGAATTGCTTGTAGATTCTTGCCTCTTGATCACAATTATAGAAAGATGTTTGCACAGTTCAACAGAAAGATAGAGAAGAAGGGGGTTGTTGGTCGGCTGTCGGGCAGTGAGGTCTTGGGCTGGTTGAATCAACTTGATTTTCCTTTGCCGGGGAAGGAACACAGTAAATTGAGAGCAGCCGGGTACTAGAAGACTCATAATTGGAAACACTTGCCTATATGGTTTGAGTTGCCGTATTGGGGGCACACTTTCAGTTCGTCATTGTATAGATGTCATGCATACAGAAAAGAATGTTTTCGAGAACTTGTTTTACACCGTGTTAGATGTGAGTGGTAAAACTAAAGATAATGACAATGCTCGAAGAGATTTGGAGGCATTGAACATTAGGGCGTAATGTATGGCCGCATACTAACACACTCTGAAACCTAAAGCTCCATTTTGTCTTACTAAGCAACAAGTTGAGGACGTTTGTAGGTGGGTTAGTGGGTTGAAGGTCCCAGATGGATATGCGTCGAACATAACACGTTGTTGTAAGGTTGAGCAATTGAAAATTTCTGGATTCAAGAGTCACGATTGTCATGTATTCATGCAGAAGTTGATTCCAATTGCATTTCGTGAGATGTTACCCAAAAAAGTTCTGGATGCATTGATCGAACTGTCAAATTTCTTTTGAGATATTTGCTCAACTATAATTAAGTACAGTGATGTCGAGCAGATGGAGAAGAATATTGTGCTTACCATGTGCAAGCTTGAAATGATCTTCCCACCAGGATTTTTTGACTCGATGGAACATCTGCCTATTCATCTGCCGTATGAACTCAAACTTGGAGGACCGGTGCAATATCGGTGGATGTATCCTTTTGAGAGGTAATATATAAACTGCTAATTGCTCTATCATGCTCATATTAATAATACTTCAATTTATCGTAGGTATATGGGCCAATTAAAACAAAAGGTCAAGAACAAAGCTCATGTAGAGGGTTCTATTGCTGAACGATATACAGAGGAAGAGCTTGTCAACTTTTGTTCATTGTATTTTGACAATGTTGTCTCAACGAAGCACAACCGTTTAGGAAGGAATGAGGTTGTTGGTCCAATGACTGATCATGCTGATGATGAGTTAGTTGTATTCACATATCCGGCTAAACCATTTGGCCTGACGAATATTTGACTTACTTAAGCGACAAAGAGTTGAAGATTGTATCTATATACGTGCTTCTAAATATGCCCGAAGTATCATCATACATAACGTAAGTCTAAGCTTATTTGCTCCATTTAGTACAATTTACAAGTGTAGTCATCCCTATATATGTTAAAGACATTTTACTAATATCGCAGTTCATTCGAAGAGGAAGCATATGCTTCTAACCCAACTTTTACTGCAGCAGAATTGGAAACATTCACTAATGCTAATTTCCAACAGTGGTTTAAGAAAAGGGTTGAAGCGGAGAATATTTTTGAGCGTTTTATAGATGTCATCCGAGGACCTTACAAAGTTGTTAGTTCTTTTCCTGGTTGCATCGTGAATGGGTACAGATTTAGAGTCGATGACTTGCATGAACTCACATCAGTCAATTCTGGGGTTGTGGTGTTAGGAAGCTGCTACCAAGATTTTGAGTCCAATTACTATGGTCGTTTACAGGATGTAGTTGTGCTCAATTATCACGGCGACAAAAAGGTAGTTACATTTAAGTGTAGCTGGTTTGATACTAAAAAGGGGGTTAAAGTTGATCGTAATAGAATCACAACCGTGGATATCAAGTCGGTGTTAAAGTCTGATGACGTGTACGTGTTAGCAAGTTAAGTAACTCAAGTGTATTACGCTCCTAATGTCGTAAATACTCGAAGCCCCTGGTACACAGTAGTCACTACTAAAACACGTTCATTTAATGCTGATAACATGTTCGGTATGGATGAGGCATTGCAAGAAGATGTGAGCAACCCATTGACCATAGTGTTCCATGCTGAAGATGTGGTGAGTACTGATGTCATTGACGTACCTAACGATGAGGATGTCGAGGATAACGTACACATGAATGATTATGTAGTCGTTGAGGATGATAACGATGACGAAACTAATCATGAAACTAAGGATGAGGAAGACACCGAATCCGAGAATGATATACACGTTGATTCTGATGGGTTTGATGATGTGCGTAATTGAAAATGAGCATTTATATTAGTACTTACCTCATATTGTTAAATCTTACATATTCGTAATCTACCAATTTTGTTATGTTAGTAGGATATTCATGGCTAGACATAGCGGTGGAGGTCGCCGAGGTGGTGGGCGATCCGGTACTGGAGATGGTAGCCATGATAGAGGCTCTTCTTCAGGCGCGAGTAAGTTATCTTAATTAGGATTTAAATATATCTTAGGCTGCATTAATTAAAATAATTATTGAAGTACTATGTTAAATACAATTATTACAGATGCACCTCATCGACGACACCGAGGGACGAACCTCGGTATCTTTGGTCGTCCGCCGATAGTGCCACTTACAGTACCGGTGGATGTCGTTTCCCAGCAGTAAGTATTACTATATTCGTACTATTTCTATCAGTTATTGCAAAACATAATTCACATAACATATTTTGTTATACTTTTTGTGTAGTATACTAGATCCGGTGGCTAAGCACACCCTACACGCGATTTGTTTGACGCATCTCCCGAGAGGGTGCATGCGGTTCAGTCAGTATGCGCGGTACGATGCCACTTTTATGCAGACCGTCTTGTGGGAGTTCCACGTAAGTTAAGCATATTATCACCACATAGTTGTATTGGGATGACGAAATCAATTGTTCTTAATTTTAAATAATCTTTTGATATAGGTTTATTATCGATTTAACCCGAGCATCTCTCAGTCAGCTGGAGATGCTGTGATTGAGCATCACATCGCTGCGAATTACTCTGGATGGCTGTATGAGATGCGACAGAAGGCAGCCCGGGCAGTTGTGGACCAGCCCGGGACCACCATCAGAAATCATCAGCCCCGCATAGTCTTCGATTTAGCCTAGGAGGCTATGTGTGCGCATTGGGAGGCTGATGACTTCAAGAAAAAGTTCGAGCAGGCGAAGAAGAACCATGGTTAGATCCGGATAGTACACACCACTGGTTCTCAGTCGTTCGAGGAGGCGAAGACGGTAAGTGCGTTGTATTTAGTTATTTATGTGTCAAGTTCTCACACAAATACTTAAGACCTGTTTTATGAATGTTAGTATTAGGCATTGGGGAGGACCTTGGGCCGAGATCCTACCATGCTAGAGTTTTGGGATCGAGCCCACACGCCTAAGGATGAGCGTGCTTTGTCTCGAAAAATTTTTAGCTATACTGGGTAAAACTCATCTTACTATTTAGCTTTTAATAATATTCAATCGTAAATAAAATGATATAATTAACATACGTATACGGAATACATTACAGGACCGATTTTAGAAGCTTCGGGACGAGCGTATAGCTGAGCTAGAGACTATTAGGAGGGGTTCTGAGCCATTAGATTCCGCCACCTCTCTTCCCGATATTGTATTAGATTGAGATGAGGAGCTGAGACTATGGGTCGCGTCTCAGAATCCCCCTAGTAGCAGTACCGACGGATATCGAGTGTTGGGTCTGCCGAGGATACCCGCATATACACTTCTTGGAGGTAATATTTTTTTATGTTTCACGAAATTATCCGAATTTATCACATTATATAAATTATTATTAGTAATCGAATTTGTATCTTTTTATAGGCTCGGCCAATAAATACGTCAAAAGCACATATGTCGAGACCATCTCATACGGTACCGGCTTGGATGACGATATCTTCCGTGGTGATAAAGGGTCGGTGTCGGATAGGTTCCATACCGATCCGGTCTTCAGCGTCGTGATTGCCTTCGATTCTCGTCTTCACCAGATTGCTCAAGATATTATAGCAAGGGCCTCTGCAGAGAGTACGTGATTACCTCGAGGAGCAGTTCGACGCTTGGAGCGCCGAGATGCTCCGGATGGTGATTACCCTCTTGGAGGAGGCTTTTCGTCCACCCCCACCTACTCATGTATTCTTATTGTTTATGTTTTTCAATTAAGGCTAGTTTGTTAATTCTCACATATATATATATATATATATACGGACTAATGATTTATATTTTTGATTCTATCAACAGGGTG
Source organism: Panax ginseng (assembly GCA_020205605.1). Lineage (NCBI taxonomy): Eukaryota > Viridiplantae > Streptophyta > Magnoliopsida > Apiales > Araliaceae > Panax > Panax ginseng. The sequence continues at coordinate 49,273,281 of CM035133.1, forward strand.
GCGATGGCGAGCAGGCTGGCGATGATGAGCAGGAGCATGAGGCTGATTTCCATACACCATAGCAGCGTCGTCGTTCACCTCCGCCCGATGATGATACTTTTACTAGTTTATAGTTCATTTGTATATATTCATGATATTGTAGAACTTTTGTATATATTTTATTGTCTAATTGCGTCTGTACAACTATTGTAAATTATATTGTTTAACATTTATGGAACATTAGCTTATATTTGTAATTGGTTAGCTTATAATACGTTTTGGTGGATATTTGAATGTGAATGTGAATGATAATGAGTTGAAGATTACGTTTTAGTGCTACGTTGCATATTTGAATGTGAGATACAGGTTTATAATACTGTGTATTGGGTTGTGACAGGTTACATGCACATTAATGGGTTTAAACACCTGGAAACTGAACTTTTAAAATCTGTATTTAAAAAAAAATAGTTAATTCTGACGGAATAAGGTAGTTACGACGGAAATTCCCTCCGAGATAAAAAAAATCAATTTTTAATAAGTGTCGAAATATGCTAATTTCAGTCATAAATACTCCATCTTTGATGGAACGCATCCGTCGTAAATACGCTATGCCCGACGAAAATTTCGTCGACCTTAATAAGCAGTCATTTTTCATAAATATTGGGTTATTTTAATTTTCAATCGGTAATAAGATAATTCCGAGAGAATAAGTCCGTCGGAAATAGGTCTTTTTTTATCCGATGGAAAGTTTCGTCCTACATATTATGTCGAAAATAAGTGATGTCCGATGAAAATCCGTCGGAGATAATTTCGTCGAAGATAAGTTATATCCGACAGAATTCTCGACGGATCTTATTTTCGATGCGAGTATTTACGACTGAATTTCGGACGAATATTTTTGTCGGAAATAGTCTATGTTCGACGGAATAGGATTAGGTCTGACGGAATATTCCGTCGGAATAAAGCTTTTTTCTTGTAGTGACTGAATCTCCTGGGGTTTTCTCCGGGACAGTTCTCTTCTTTTACTAGAAGTGGTAGATTCTTTATTGATCATACATTATCTCCATGTATGACTTATTATACCCAAGCATACCCTTTGATATACCCTAAGGGTCTTAAGGAATAAGTCAAAGTATAATTCATCATACACAATATACTATGATAATCTCAAGTCCAAGGATCAGTTATACTACTATGACTACAGGAATTCCTATTGACAGGAAAGTAAAACTTCATTAGGTTTTCCATAATGAGCCACGTTTAGTGAACTTATTCTCTAATAAGCACCTACATACTTGTTTTTGTGTCTCCACACAAATGATCATGAGATCAATCATCCTCATCTAATGAGAAAGCAACGTATGTACCAATCTATCCGGATTCACTAATCCTCAATTTAGTAATCTAACGATTGGGAACTATTTTAGTTTTAAGCTTTCTAAGAATTTAGATCTCATTAAAATGATCATAATCATTATTCTAAAAGCATTGCTTAAAACTATGGGTTTATCACATATTATAAAGCAGCATCATGTAGATAATTATAAGCCTTTAATAAATTAATACTTTTTATTAATAAATGAATAAGATTGTTACAAAGTATATATTTTATCATCAAACATGATTGGCTTGTGTGCATATTACTTTCAATCTCCCACTTGCACTAAAGCCAATCGCCATGGTATCTCATACCCTTCTTCTCTAAGTGGCGATTATCCTGTTGTTGGATAAGCTTTAATTAATGGATATGTAATGTTGTTCTTAAGAGTCCACTATCTCTATAGTGATTTCCCATCTTTCAATGATTCCTATAATCAAATGAAAGTGCCACAACACATGTTTAGATCCAAGATAAGACTTAGGAACTATTTCTAGTTCTGTAATGAACTTTTCATCCAAACAATCAACTTACAGCTTCATTTATAGCTATATGCTTTGTCTTTATCACTAAACCAGCAACTCTTTGCTATTTGAAACTTTTCCAATTCACTGCACCACTGTTCAAGGTAACACTTTACCTTAAAGTGGATTTTCTGCCGTCTTGGTCTGTCTCAAAAACTTGAGTCTGTTAAACTCTCTAGTTTTAATTTAGACCCACCATAAATTTTAATCACATCCTTAGTGTCGACTAAGTACTTTAAGATGTTTTTCACTGTCTTACAGTGATCTTCTCTAGAATATGACCGATCATCATCAGGTCTCATATATTTTATTGTATACATGATTGTCACTCATTCGATCTCTCTTTTTAGGAGTCTATGGGGACTATTAAGAGAGATACATATAGAGACTCGAAATTTTATACATACCTGTTACTAACATTGCAGGAAGGCAGAATTGTCTTTCATAGATAACCCTGGAAGACAGTTCAAACTCCATCCCAGAAATAACACCGAAAGTGTCAGTTTCAACATCGGAGATAACCCCGAGGCATGCAGTTCCAATACCAGAAATCACACCAGAGAAAGCCGTTTCATCTCGGAGATAACCCCGAGATACTCAGTCTAAATTCAGAAACAACACCGGGAAAAACAATGTCAACCTTGGAGATAACCCCAAGGAGTGCAGTTACAGTTTTGGAGATAACCCCGAAAATGCTCGTTTCAACCTATGCAGCCATCTTCAACCTCGGGACTCACACTAAGGCACTCAGCTCGAAACCCAGAGATAACCCCGGGAGGTCAGACACACCTCAGAGACAACCCTGAGGACATCTAGTACTTGTAGCAGCCCAATCTCAGAGATAACCCTAAGCAACGACTGCTTTATCAGCCCAAACTGGAGATAACCCCGGTGAAGGGCAAAATTGTCATTTTGCCACCTTAATCCCACATTACACCATCTAAACAACATCTCAACATACATTCTACATAGCAATGTCCCACAAGAACCAAGGAGTTCCAATCCTGAGTGACTACTACGCAAGGCAGCACACCGGATATAATTTGAAGCTTGAAGACCAAGGGCATGGTCCCATCTTCCTGACTTCTGACAACCTCTAATCCCATGTCATGGCATAGCTATCGACAACAACACTCCGTAAAAGGTCTTATACACCTCAATCGTAGGCTCAGATTGAAGTTCTACAAGTTCAAGCGGACATCACGTTGTATGCGTGCACGTACTTCAAGACGACGGGACCCACGGAGCCCGGGGCAACTCGGGCAGCCGCAGGTGTACCTGCGGCTCCTCCCTCTATAAATAGAGGGCTTGGGCTGGCCATATTTCAAGAGAAAATGATGAGGAAGCCCTGTCCAATTTGCTCTGTACACACCCTAAATTGAGTGCTTTCTCATTTTAAATACTTGTGAGCTTATATTCAGTCATATTTTTATCGGCGGGAGCCGAGTGTTCATCCGTTTAAAGCTATAGAAGTCTTCTTTGGCAGTCTACTGTAAGCCTTCTTACGGACTTTAAAGCATTTTTCTTCATCTTTGCACACATTGTTCTTCACATTGAGAGTCGTGTTGCTTGTATATGCGGACTTGATTAGTGGCTTTTATTTTCATTTGTATATATATATATATATATATATATATATATATATATATATATATATATATATATGGACTAACAGATATCGAGTTATGCCTCGATTGAGTCAGACTCACGTCCGGAGCGTTTATTTACTTATATATATATACACTTATATATATATTTATTGTTGTCGAACTCTGTTCGATGAGCCTGGATTTTACATCCGGAGCATTTATTGCTTATATATATATATAAACTGTTGTTGGACTCAGTTCAATGAGCCTGTATTTTACATCCAGTGCGTTTACTGCTTATATATATATATATAGCGATAAATCGCTGAAATGATAAACCGAGCAGGGATTGATATATATACTGTGCGTTTACCGCTTATATATATATATTTACATTTCTGTCAGGCCTGGAGTTACTTCATGGCCTTTTACTACTTTATTTATGTGACAACCCGGAAATCCGGATTGTCCAGAAATTAAGATTTAAATAATCAGTTATTAATAAAATGAATTTTTATTAATACTATTCTGTGCTATGTGTTTATTAATCGTTCTATAACCTAGAATGATTATTAATCGGGAGGACTCTGGCTACGAGCTAGATTGAACGAGTAAGAATTTTCAAGACAAAAATAAAATTTTTCCGGGAACAAAATATTTTCGGGGAAAAAGACGAAATAGACACTATTCACCTAACGAAACCTAAGGGTTAGGGTTTGAATAACCTAAGCCTTTTCGAGAGTTCGGTATGTCGAAATGACATTCCGTCAAAAGATTTGACGATAATATATCGTGAAATGTTAAGTAAGCCGATAAAAGTTTTTCTCGAAAAACGTGCAGAAATTGGACGAAATAAAAACGACGAAAAGTACTGTTGTGTACTTTTTATTCGTTTAGCTACGTTAGGGGAAAACGTGAAGGGAAACTCTTAACGTGAAAAAGTATTTTTCAGTTTTTCAGAAATCCGAAGAATACGTAATATTCAATCGGTAAAGGAAAGACGAAATATCCAAAAATATTTGCATTCTGAGAATCGCAGTTTTTAAAACTGTCGGACGAAACCCGAAAGACGGAACTACGAAACTTAAGGGCTAAGCAAACTTGAGGGCTAAGTTAACTTAGTCCTTAAGTAATGAATAGTAAGGAGGTTAGGGTGTGAAAAGACCAAAATGCCCCTAGCCTTGAAAATCTATAAATATGAAGCTTAATCTCATTTGAATGGGATTTTGAAAATCCTATCATTTAAGAGAGAAAGAGAGAGAGCTCGGATGGGAGAGGAAGAGAAGGAGAATGAGGAAAAGCTAGCTTGAACGCAAACTTTGTCCGACGGAAGGAATTTAAGGATGAACGGTAATCCGAATCCTAGTTTCTTCTAATTTTCTTTAAGTTTAATATGTTCAATACATAACTTAATGAAGATAAGAAGTAGATAATGTTAATAATGAATTCATATAGTTGAATTCATGAGAAAACGAAGAAATAAGAATTAGAAATTTAGTTTATAAATTTCTTAAGGAAGTATAAGATTCGTAAGGATTTTGAGCGATCCGAATGAATCTTATGAATGAGTAGGTCAAATAAGTAAGGAATGGTGTTCTATAACATCAAATTCTAAGAAAAAGTGAAATCGTAATCTAAAATATCGATTAAAAATGAAGAACAAACGAAGAACACGCGAAGAACGTTGTTGATGGACAAATTTAAAACTATCGTAGTATAATTGTTGTTGATGGACAAGTTTAAAACTATCGCGTATAAGTTAGATGCTTATTTCTTGGTTAGGAACGGTAGAAACGTTCATGAAGAACGGATTAAAATGGAGCTATAACGAAGTTATGGCGAAAATTTCGTAAAAGACGAACGAGAATTAAAAAGTTAGTAAATGAACCCGAACATGTAGGGTTTCATAAGAATGTAAGAGAATGTATAAAACGTGAGTCGTGGACTCAAGAACGAATGAATTCCGAGTTCGGATGACCGAATTACGGACGAACGAAGGAAGAACGTTAATAACATAAACACGAACGAAGAGTGAAGATTAAGCCAATCAAAAGGCATGTTAATAGATTCAGAACAAAGTTTTGTCTGGGTGTAATCAAAGTAAGTTAGATAACGAAGAAAATGGCTTTGGAACGATCTCGTTCCGAGTTATAACAAAGAAGTTATGAGATTTTGAAGTACGAGTCTCAGAATGACCAAAGACTTAGAAATTTTTTTCGAGAAGAAGGTTTTGGCGCCGTGGCGCTAGTCATGTTTAGAATGGTGGCACTCCAGCGCCAGGCCAGAGGGTCGCGTACTGCTAACTCATGCTGCGGTGCGAGAATCAGTGTTGAAGGTGAAATATGCAGCCAAGCAGTAGAGAAATGCCGAAATGAGATTTTAATCGCTTCAATTTTCGGGGATGTGCAAGAAAGAGATCTGAACATGTAGTTCAACTAATGTAACACTTAATCAAGTGTATTAAACCTTTGATGAAGGTCGAATGAAAAGATTGAATGAGATTAAAAGAATGTAATTACGGGTTACGGGACCGATAGCCGGGGACTGTAGTCGCAATGAATCGAACGTGAGGGATTGCTATGATGGTGATTCCTTAGACGTTGATGGACGATAGTAATGTATAACATTTCGATGTTATGACATGGTAATGAGAGATGAATGTAAAGCGTATAGACGCTGTGAACGCAACATTGTTGCGGTCTTAGCATACAACGATCAGTATGGCTTCGACATTAAGAAAGAATAATGAACATGGGGTTAATGGGATGGATAACGATCGAAAGTGATTAAAACCTTGAGTAAAGGTTGAATGAGAGATTAAGAGACGAGCAACGTGAACGTTGAATACGTAAAGGATCCTTGTGAATCGTATTCGCATTGGATGAACGTTCTAAGTATACCCTAGTTGTATGACTTAGACGTTGATGAAAGTAGTAAGTAAGATACGAATGGTATCAAGAAAGCCGTATCGAATGGTAAAAAGATTAATGAAAGCCGAATGTGAGTCGGATAAGAATGAATCCTGAGGTATGACATTTAATTGTCAGAAAGCCATAAGGAATAAGAAATTGACTTAACGAACATTATATTTAATAGTTCGGATAAGTTAGGATGAATTTAGGTTATAGTACAATCGTAACCTTTGATGGTTGACATATGGGAGTTGAGCTAAACAATTCCTTCAGAGAGCGAAGGTATATACGAAACTGGCAACCGATCTAACTCACTGTGTGGGCAGTGTAGACGAGACGGGAACTTATTTGTTGGTTGTTTGAGGGAAACCACTCAGAGTACCATATGGACTACTAGCAGAGAAGCGATGTGTGCTGAGTCCTAGAAGAGTTATAAGAAGAAGATAAGAATGTTAATCATCAAAGATGATGAACGTTTTGAGTAAGAAATCTCCATATGTCATGAAGCCGTAGAATGGTAATGAAAGTTGGTCGCGTAAACTTAGATTGCAAGAATGCGAACCTTAAGAAGTAAAGTTAAGTAAACTAATGCGTAAGTCAAGTATATGACTAATTGGTGTATGTGTTATTTCCTTATGTGTTATAGGGAATGGAATGAGCAGTTCAACATAAGCTGTAGCTGTGTGTAAGGCAAGTTTCCTAACTTCATTCATATTTTAAATGAATGCTAGTTTTTTAAACTTCTCAGATGTTGAACTTGAGAAGTTCTGTCTATGTGCGAATGTGTGATATTTGTACAAGGTGGTAGAATGTATGAGGCCTTGTGCCACAATGTGAACACTTTGGGTTTCTATGATATGAACTATTCTATGATTGAACTGTTCAATAAGAGAATGTTCTATTATACATGAACCATTATTGTTAAGCTGTGCTATTGATTCTAGCTAGACAGAATGTGTGTGAAAGAGAGTAGAGAATGAAAGTATTTCAAAGTGAATGTGACTAATGTTTTAAAATGATAGGAATCGAGATTATTCCTATTGTTCAAGCTGCTTCATAACCTTTGTTCGGTTATCGAAGTTTCAAAGGAATGTTAAACTCTTAAAGTTGTTTGTTCAACTGTTAAGACTTGCTGGGCAATTAAATGCTCACACTTGTTTTAAATGAAAAACATTTTCAGCGAACGATGTTAGAAGAACTTAAGGATCCCGTATAGATCAAGCTATCGGTATCCAGATGAAGTGCCATTTAGAATGTGAATGAGTGAGAAGATCAAGTGAAGACTTTTAATGTAGAAAGATGAGAATTAAACTATAGAATAGTTTAATGAACGATTATGTATCCTTGGTGGCGGATAAAAGTCACTCGTGCAAGATGTAAAGAATAATGTAATTATCATTATTTGTAATGAGAAAAGCTATAAGGTTTTTAGAACCTGGGATTTGAGAGTGTATGTTATTATATTTTAGTATATAATGATGTATATTGGATGAATGATGTACTAGTGACGCACGGAATCCGGGTGTGAAGATAGACCGGATTTTGGGGCGTTACAAGTTGGTATCAGAGCTGATAGGTTATAAATCTTAGGTATGAGTACCTAAGACTATAATCATAAAGAGAAGGATAAGAAGATCACCACGTGATCACAGTAAATCGTAGTAACAGATGATCTGTTAAACAATGATTCATAGCTAATGCTATGAATGGATGGTATTACGAAGTAGTATGGGAAGAAGAACTCAAATTGAGTTTTAAAGGATAGTATACGAATTAAAGAAAATTCGTATTAAGTAAAGAGAAAGTTAGAAGTTCTAAGATTTCGATTGAGGACTCATGTGATAGTTGAGTAGTACAAACCTTCGAATGGGAGGGGGTTTGTGATTACTTAGTTATTACAGTGATAATCAGTGGAATAGTATGTCGTGCTATCAATATGTATATGACGAGAAGGTGAATCTTTTCTTATGTATATAATTGATAGGTAGAGAATGATAAGATAGGTACGGGTTCTTGAAACTCATACTTATGAAAAGTTTGTGACTCATAGTTATATGCTATGTTTCTGAGCCCTAAGCATATGGATAGTCCTTGATTTGTTCTTGGATTACATACTGCGAAGATAAGTTCTTAAACACATATGGTTGTGGAAAGTTCCTAAACACATAAAGTGTGGTAAGTTGATGAACTATACTAAGGTATAGGGTTGTTTAGATTGAAAGTAAGTATTTTCAGTAGATTTAGCATTGAAGGTGCTAGAGAAGATTAAGTATTGTCGCAAGTAAAACAATGAAGGAAGATGGAGAATAGGATATTCCAAGTCATCTAGCTATGCTAGATTTCGAAGTTTCTTGAAATCGTGCTGATGTGCGCGTTTTGAAAATGAATGAATTGGTTCAATTTTTGAAACCAATGGATTTTAAAAAGAAATATTCTTGATACGTCTATGCTAGTTGATTTGGCTAGACAGAAATTGATTTGAAATATCAAAATGAATTTTATATCATCAGTGCATTTGATGCAAGGATGGTAAAAGGATGGAGTTATTAATGTAATTAAACCTGGTGTGGAATTTGATCAGAAGATCAACAACCTGCTATGGTATGATGCATAATGATGAAGTCATAAACTGATGAAGTCCTCAATGTACTATGAAGAGTACGATATCATGACGTCATGAAACATTTTGATGTATTGCAAAAGAATTTAAAGAAGTAGTTGATGTCAATTGAGTTGACTAGACGAATGTTTCAAGTTGATGTCCAATTTATTGGTATGGTCGAAGCTACTTGATTTGGCTAAGACGAATGGTATATTATGATTAAAAGAAAATCGAGCTTTCTATTAAAAGTTATGCCAAACCAAACTGTTTTGGTGTGGAATCGATGAGTAAGTCCGAGGTGAACATACCCGAAATGGGGTTATACGATGGTCGATCACCTACGTATGGGAGAGGTAGTTTACCTTCTTTGTGATTGTAAACTTACCGTGTGTAAAGAAAGGTTTACTACGAAAAGGTCATTTAACCTAAGTAAGAGTTCATGGTCAATTTGACCCTCAAAGAAAAGAATGAAATGTTTTAAAGGAATCTTTATATTCCTCGTTATTCCTTTCACTTCATGATTCTTGATAAGTTATGAAGGGTAGGGAATGTAAGAAAGATAAGAACTTCTTTGAAGAGAAGTTGAAAAGAAGAGTAAGTTAAAATTTCGAGGACGAAATTCTGTGAAGAAGGGGTGAATGTGATGACCCGGGTATGGGTATGGTTTGAAGAAATTCCGAGGATGGAATTTTTATAAGGGGTGAAGGATGTGACAACCCGAAAATCCGGATTGTCCAGAAATTAAGATTTAAAGAATTAGTTATTAATAAAATAAATTTTTATTAATACTATTTTGTACTATGTGTTTATTAATCATTCTATAACCTAGAATGATTATTAATCGGGAGGATTCTGGCTACGAGCTAGATTGAACGAGTAAGAATTTTCAAGACGAAAATAAAATTTTTTCGGGAACAAAATATTTCTGGGGAAAAAGACGAAATAGGCACTATTCACCTGACGAAACCTAAGGGTTAGGGTTTGAATAACCTAAGCCTTTCCGAGAGTTCGGTATGTCGAAATGACTTTCCATCGAAAGATTTGACGATAATATATCGTGAAATGTTAAGTAAGCCGATAAAAGTTTTTCTCAAAAAACGTGCAGAAATCGGACAAAATAAAAACGACGAAAAATACTGCTGTGTACTTTTCATTCGTTTAGCTACGTTAGGGGAAAACGTGAAGGAAAACGCTTAACGTGGAAAAGTGTTTTTCAGTTTTTCAGAAATCTGAAGAATACGTAATATTCAATCGGTAAAGGAAAGACGAAATATCCAAAAATATTTGGATTTCGAGAATCACAGTTTTTAAAACTGTCGGACGAAACCCGAAAGACGAAACTACGAAACTTAAGGGCTAAGAAAACTTGAGGGCTAAGTTAACTTAGTCCTTAAGTAATGAATAGTAAGGAGGTTAGGGTGTGAAAAGACCAAAATGCCCCTAGCCTTGAAAATCTATAAATAGGAAGCTTAATCTCATTTGAATGGGATTTTGAAAATCCTATCATTTGAGAGAGAAAGAGAGAGAGCTCGGATGGGAGAGGAAGAGAAGGAGAATGAGGAAAAGCTAGCTTGAACGCAAACTTTGTCCGACGGAAGGAATTTAAGGATGAACGGTAATCTGAATCCTAGTTTCTTCTAATTTTCTTTAAGTTTAATATGTTCAATACATAACTTAATGAAGATAAGAAGTAGATAATGTTAATAATGAATTCATATAGTTGAATTCATGAGAAAACAAAGAAATAAGAATTAAAAATTTAGTTTATAAATTTCTTAAGGAAGTATAAGATTCGTAAGGATTTTGAGTGATCTAAATGAATCTTATGAATGAGTAGGTCAAATAAGTAAGGAATGGTGTTCTATAACATCAAATTCCAAGAAAAAGTGAATTCTTAATCTAAAATATCGATTAAAAATGAAGAACAAACGAAGAACACGAGAACACGCGAAGAACGTTGTTGATGGACAAATTTAAAACCATCATAGTATAATTATTATTGATGGACAAGTTTAAAACCATCGCGTATAAGTTAGATGCTTATTGCTTGGTTAGGAACGGTAGAAACGTTCATGAAGAACGGATTAAAATGGAGCTATAATGAAGTTATGGCAAAAATTTCGTAAAAGACGAACGAGAATTAAAAAGTTAGTAAATGAACTCGAACGTGTAGGGTTTAATAAGAATGTAAGAGAAAGTATAAAATGTGAGTCATGGACTCAAGAACGAATGAATTTCGAGTTCGGATGACCGAATTACGGACGAACAAAGGAAGAACGTTAATAACGTAAACACGAATGAAGAGTGAAGATTAAGCCAATCAAAAGGCATGTTAAAGGATTCAGAACAAAGTTTTGTCCAGGAGTAATCAATGTACACTAGATAACGAAGAAAATAGCTTTGGAACGATCTCGTTCCGAGTTATAACGAAGAAGTTATGGGATTTCGAAGTACGCGTCTCAGAACGACCAAAGACTTCGAAACAATTTTCGGGAAGAAGGTCTTGGCGCCGCGGCGCCAGTCATGCTTAGAATGGTGGCACTCCAGCGCCAGGCCAGAGGGTCGCGTATTGCTAACTCGCATTTGGTGGCGGTCAGAGAGCAATGCCGTAAATGAGATTTTAAATCGCTTCAATTTCGGGGATGTGCAAGAAAGAGATACGAACATGTAGTTCAACTAATGTAACACTTAATCAAGTGTATTAAACCTTTGATGAAGGTCGAATGAAAAGATTGAATGAGATTAAAAGAATGTAATTACGGGTTACGGGACCGATAGCCGGGGACCGTAGTCGCAATGAATCGAACGTGAGGGATTGCTATGATGGTGATTCCTTAGACGTTGATGGACGATAGTAATGTATAACATTTAGATGTTATGACATGGTAATGAGAGATGAATGTAAAGCGTATAGACGCTGTGAACGCAACATTGTTGCAATGAACGATCGGTCTTAGCATACAACGATCAGTATGGCTTCGACATTAAGAAAGGATAATGAACATGGGCTGCACTAGAGCCAATTCTCTTGCCATTTAGGCCACAATATCCTGTTGTCAACTTGAAAAAAGTCCCATAGAATTATGGGTAGGCTGAAGGATCTACCTCACATACAATTGCTACAGTGTCGAAGGAGAATCCATTATATCTTCCCCATCGGAAGATGAAACCTACCATCAGGTCAAATGGGAAAGTTCCCATGGAGAAAATTGAAGAGTTCCTTCGTACCATGGGCTATAATGAAGCCAATGTTGTTTTAAGCTTGAGAGAAGCTCCACAAAAAATTTCCATACTAGACTTAGTTTTCTCTTCCAAAGATCACAAGAAGATCTTGTTAAGGGTCTTGGAAGAAGCTTATTTACCGAAATCATTGGATGTGGAAAAATTCCAACATCTGGTTAATCACATTTTTAACAACAATGTGATATCTTTCACTGATGATGACATACTCGCTGAAGGGACTGGTAATTGCAAGCCGTTGCATATAGTGATTTTATCCTCTGGATACATGGTAGGAGGAGTCTTGATAGATGGAGGTTCATCTCTGAATATCTATCCTTATGCTACCTTGGAGAAGATGAATATCAACCCCAAGAGGATCAAAAGCAGTCATATGGCTATCAAAGCTTTTGATGGGTCCTGACGAAATGCCGTTGGAGTGATTGAACTACCAGTGGAGATTGGTCCATATACATTTAGTGTATCCTTTCACGTTCTTAGAATAGCTACAGGATACAATCTGTTGTTGGGAAGACCGTGGATTCATATGGCTGGAGCCGTCCCTTCCACCCTGCATCAGCAACTCAAGTAAATTATCAACAATAGCCTAGTCACTGTTAATGCTGAGTCGGAATGTCCTGAACAAGGTGACATACCACTCATCAGCATCAATTCAAAAGTTGATCCGACCAGTTTCCATGCCCTTGAGGTGAGCAACACTCATTACCATCTCATTGGGGCGGAACCTCTCACACCTAGGATTTCTGCCGAGGTAATGTCAGCCACTCAAGAAATGATATCATTGGGTCATCAACCTGGACAAGGGTTGGGCAAAGATCATCAGGGTATTAAGCACCCAATTCAAGTTCCCAGTCAAACAGGGACAGCTGGATTAGGCTATTCTGCTAGCTCCAGTCACAGGAATCCTTACAAGCATAAATAGATTCCTTCATCTTCAGCCATAAGGCGATTATCTCCACCTACCGATCTTGAGCCTTTATAGTCTCCGGTAAAGGTTCCAGCCCATATTATGGCTATGCTATTTCCCAAACCGATACCGGTTAAAGCAAAAGTGGTCCTGATTCCTGATCCCAAAATGGAAGAAGAGGAACATAGACGTAAACAAGACATCGCTAGGAGATTGTCTCATCTATGCATCCTTTTTCATGATGAGCACACAAATAGATACACTACAAACGATGATTGTCCTGACATTATTATCATCATCCGGGAAAAGGAGGACGATGATCGTTACTTCATTACTGCTGTCCACCAGGACTTCACCATTGACAATTGGAGCAACACTACTCGCATTTGTCGCCAAGGGTAAAAAGGGCAGAAACCCCTCTACCCTGTAGATAGCTTTAACTGCTTACTTTTTTGTACAATATTAGCAGTTATTTTATCAGTACATGCTAACACTTTTGTATGATTGAACAGTTTCATATATTAAGTGAAAGCATATTTTGTTTTAGGACTCTGAATTTAGATGTGCCTGTACTTGCTGATGAGGTGCCTTTTCTCCACAAGGACTGTAACTTTGATGAAAAGTTGGACTCAGACTTGATGGAAATGCAAGAGGACATTGAGATACCTTAGGAGATCAAGGAATGGATCGAAGACAAACCCAAACGAAATCTTGATCAAATCACCTCATTCAATCTCGAAACCTTAGAAAGCCCTAGGTTGATCCAGATTGGTATAGACCTCACTCCAAACCAAAGGAATGATATGGTTGCGCTATTAACCCAATTCCTGGATGTGTTTGCATGGTCTCACGAAGACATGGTGGGTTTTTCCATGGGCATCGTCATCCATCACCTTCCCATTAAAGAGGGATTCAAACCAGTCAGGCAGAAGCTCAGGCGATTAAAACCTGAGTGGAGTTTAAAAGTTAAAGAAGAAATTGTGAAACATTTCAAGCTGGCATCATCATGGTGTCCACATATCCTGAATGGCTATCAAATATAGTCCCCGTTCCTAAATCAGGAGGAAAGGTACGAGTTTGCGTGGATTACCGGGATCTGAATAAAGCTTGCCTTAAGGATATCTTGCCTGTGCCATTTATCCATATTCTCATTGACAATACTGCTCAATATGACATGTACTCATTTGTTGATTGCTTTACGGGGTATCATCAAATCATGGTTGCTGAGGAAGATCATGAGAAAACTGCATTCATCACGCCTTGGGGAACCTTTTGCTATAGACGATTGTCATTCGGCCTCATTAATGCCGGAGCAACCGGTCAGCGAAGACCACTTAGACCATCTCAAAAAGCTTTTCAACAGGTTGCGTAAGTAAAACTTGAAGTTGAATCCAGCCAAGTGCGCCTTTGGCGTTAAATCAGGCAAGTTGCTTGGTTTCCTAGTCAGCCACAAAGGGATTGAGCTAGATCCCACCAAAATCCAGGCCATCAAGGAAATTCCCATTCCTCAAACAGAGAAGGAAATACGGGGATTTTTGGGAAGAATCAACTTCATTAGCAGGTTCATTTCTCAACTCACAGCAACCTGTGAGCCTATCTTCAAATTGCTAAGGAAGAACTCCTCCATGAAATGGAACAATGAGTGTCAAAGAGCCTTCCTTACAATCAAAAAGCAGCTGATTAACGCTCATGTTTTGGTACCACCCAGGGATAATGTTCCCCTATTCATGTACCTGTCCATTAATGATAATGCCATGGGCTGCATGCTGGGACAAAAAGACGATAAAGGCCAAGAGCGAGCTATCTACTACCTCAGTAAAAGATTCAGCAATAGTGAACACAAGTACACTCTGATTGAGAAGACTTGTTGTGCTTTAGCATGGGCTTCCATGAGGTTACAACATTACCTCCATGGTCATACAACCCATCTCATATCCTGCGTGGATCCTCTCAAGTACGTATTCAGTAAACCAATATTGAATTGTAGGCTGTCCAGATGACAGTTGATCCTACAATAATTTGACATCGTCTACGTGACGTAAAAGTCCATTAAAGGACAAGGAATTGCGGATACACTGGCTGCCGCTCCCGCAGGGGATTTCAAACCCTTGGAAACATACTTCACCGGTGAAGGGGCAATGACAGTACAGCAACACCATTAGTAAAATGCATACCATACGTGGAAAATGTATTTTGATGGATCTGTTAACATGGAAGGTTCTGGAGCTGGAGCAGTTCTAGTATCCGGTACGGGGGAGTAGTATCTTGTCATCATCAAATTGCAGTTTGTCAGCACCAATAACACAGTTGAGTATGAAGGCTATATCATGGGACTCAAACTTGCCCAATCAATGGGTATCAGGTAGTTAACTATCTTTGGGGATTCAGAATTGGTAATCAGACAGACCACATGAATGTGACGCCCCCAAAAATAGGTCCACCCAACCGATTCTGAGTCGCCAGATATCACTCTATAAAAATCAAATACAACTTTATTTATACAACTATTGAACTGTCGTGCAGAGTACGACAACAGATAAGTTGTGAGTTTCAATACAAATGTATGTAACTCTCATGGTGCCTCGACCACACCTTACAATGGTATGTTACATAAAAGTACAATCAATAACTGTTTTAGAAATTAAAATCTTTGGGAATTGCTCAAGGAAACCTTCGTACATGGGAGGCCATGAATCTAAGTTATGATAGATATCATATGCCGAGAGAATTATCCTTGGTTGATCCAATAGACCCCAAAGAAAAACGAGAAGATTACTATCATGTTCCTTCCAATGATGAGTCTTCTCTTGACATATAATTATCTCAGTTGTCTCCAAGTGAGAATTATATTTCAAATATACTCCAAGATCATATAGGTAGTGCTCGTAGATATACTCATCAAGTGGATGTGCATAACCCTGTCTTATGATAACATGAGATTGCATGTCATTTGACATCTTGTATGATAGTGGCAAAACACCCTTCCAAAGTTGGGTTCTCATCATCCTATTGTTGTTCACCAAAATCAATTATTAAGTGAAATACGACACACACATCTTAGGTCCTCAATGCAATTATATATTGCATGTCATGCTGTTTTATAATGTATTGAGAAACTTCAACAGTCTCAAACCATCTCACTATTTCCCTGTTATCCCCGCTCGACCCAGCTACACTCTTATTACTTGAAAGGAATTGTGAAGCAAAAGGGTGAGCACAACTAGCCCATTAAAGAATATCATGACTAAAGACAATTAAATTATCAATAGCCTTCATCAGTAATAAATCAAAGATTTAGAACATAGGGTAGATGATAAAACTTTTCAACCATAGTTGCAGCGGAACGAGCAATCCATTAGAAGAGTCAAATAGACCATCAAGTCTATTATATCCTCCATGTTAAAAGTCCACCAATAATGTTTTATCCCTATAACATCAATCAATAATTCCTGTCCACAATCATATGAATAACTCATAATCATAATTGTGATTCTGAATTCCTTTTCGCACCCAGGACGAAGATAATTTACATCACCTATCTTCACCTGAAACATCAAAAATCATGGTTATACCAAATCACAATTCCTGCTCATAATCATACCAATAAATTCATCTTTGCACAACGGCCAAAGATATACAATCATATAACTAATAATCAAGCAGTTCATCTTTGCACTATGTGGCCAAAGATATACAATCATAAAACCAATAATCTTGAGACTCGACTTAATAGTATCACGACCACGAATTATCCATGCACTACGGGCCAAGGATATTCGTGTTTTCCATCTGATACCATGATTATACCGAATAATCCCTGGTCATAATCATACCAAGTCCATCTATGCACTACGGGCCAAAGATGACTTTTACCACATCATTTATAACATTACGGTCATGATTATACCGAATAATCCTTGGTCATAATCATACCAAGTCCATCTATGCACTACAGGCCACAGATGAGTTTCAACACAACACAAGCATGAGAATGATGACAATGATATAAACATTATTCAAACGAAAACAAGGATAAATATTAAAGACTTTAAATTTATTCAAATATTATCAATCACTTAATAAACTCATAATCTAATATTATTAATATTATAACAATATTTTAATCACTTCTTAAACTTATAAACAATTTATTTCAATTATTTACACTTTACCAAATAATGCATTTAATCATTTAAAAATGACATACTCATAAGCTTTCATCACCAATGATCAAATCCCTCATCAAAAATTTGCATATACCCTATATAGGATTCCCAAGCCATAAAATCCCATTTTTCCAACTTTGTTACTTCACATAACATATTTAACTCATTTACTCATAACTAGATCATTTTCATGAAAAATACCAAATCAGTCCCAAAAATATTTCTTTTCTGGTATTTAACAGAATATAGTCCCATATTGAACATATATTTTTCTCAAAATTTTTAAAATTTATTTACTATTTTTCAAAAATCAATTTCTAATTAATTCCTTAAGAAATTAGCTACCTCAAGTTTAACTCCAGAAATTCCCAAATCTTGGCAGGATCTTATACATGTTAACGTGATCTTCCAGTTTAAATTTCATAGTCATCGGAGTTATAGAACTCCGGTTATAGCGTTTTTCGTCGGAAAAACCTAAATATTGAAATGGTCATAACTTGCTCAATTTAAGTCGGAATGAGCTCATTTTTGGACAGGTCCCAAAAAGGCCAAAATTTTTCTCACAAATTAAGTAGCCGAAAATGCCCTTTTAAAATTTTGGACAGTAGCTTTTTAAGCATTTCCAGATTTTTCATCCTTTACTAAAATCATTCCACACGAAAATCTGTAAATCCTTTTTAAGTGATTCCACTTGGATAAGTTAGGAAACTCATAGATCTAACTCTAGGACTTGACCACACTCAAAAATTCGAAATATAATAAGAGATATGGTCAATTGAATATCATGTTCCATTTTCACCAAAATCTGATTTTCAACTCTTTGTGATTTCTAAGAAACTTTCATGTTTTCACATAATAACTAACATAACTCATCATAACACTTACTAATACTACATATACCCATGATTTTCATCAGTCCAATGCTTTTATTATGACTCCCATCATAATCAACGTAAATAGATCATTTCCATAATTTAATAAGGAATGAATACCAAGGATCATTCACCATACATGTGGTAATCCACATAGACAAGTTATTCCAACAGAATAATAAAGAATGGAATAACAAAAGAATTCACCATGCGTGCGATAGATTGCACAGACAGGTTATTCCCAACAGAATAATAAATAATGGAACCAGTCCGCTTAAACGCATGCATACGATGATATTCGATAGAATAATAAATAATGGAACGAAGTCCCAGCAGAACGCATGCATAAGATATTAAATGAATAATAAATAATGAAACCAGTCCCACAGAACATGATGCATACATGATATTCGATAGAATAATAAAGAACGGAATAATAGAAGAATTTTACCATGTATGCGGTACTTCCAGAAAAACAAAGTTATTCAATGAATAACAAAGAATGGAATAATAGAAGAATTTCACCATGTATGCGGTACTTCTCATAAACAGGTTATTCCAACATAATAATAAAGAATGGAATAACAACTCTTACGAGTATTGAAAGAAATAATTCTCTTCATGAATACGAAAGAATAATACCCCTTACCTCAAAAGAAGACTGAATACTGGAATAGTGAGGTAGCAGACTTCTCTTCTTCTTTCTCTCTATAATTTCTCTCTATAATAATGGCTCTAAAGCTTTAGTGAATTGGTGAGAAATGAAGGAAGAATGAGCTTCTATTTATAGGAAAACATAGTTTTGATATTTGCACGTTTTGGGGCTCAAAAAATTACAGTATAATACCTCCAACTTTTCTTTCATTTTTAATTTAGTCCTATAAGTATTATCAAACTTGCACCACCTCCATTAATAGTAAATAATGTGAATCAATAGTTCATTCATGTGACTCAATAGTATAATCATGTGAAAATATGAATTATAGTATAATACCTCCATCTATACCTCCATTTTTAACTTAGTCATGCAAGTATTATCAATCTTGCACCAACTCCCCTAATAGTAAGTGAATGTGACTCAATAGTACACACATGTGAACAAATAGTTATATAAACATGTGAATTAGTAGCAATTAATTGCTCATTTATCCGATAAATTACCCGATTTATTAATATAACCCCCAGACATCAATTATCATCGAAATAGATGTCAATTTCAACTAACACCAATAATCCCAACACAATGGAACTATCAAATTCATCTTTAATCAACACGAACTTATTCATCATTAATATTATAACTCACAATATTTAACAACCAGGTCATTCCCAGGAAAGAGGGGGTTTTCCGATAAGGATTTCTCCTTATTGGCGCGCAATTAGGTGACCAAACCTCTCCTTGTCAGAACTTCTAGACATTGTAAATATTGCAATTTAATAATATGAATAACTTTATCGTCTCAATTATTGATTTAATAATATATCATATAATGAAGATGATACTGTGGCAATAATCGAATCAATAATATGAGAGATATGATGCATCAATTACTGTAGCAATAATTGAGTATAACTGAGTAACTTCTCAAATAAGCATCAATAATCGATACTATATGCTACTATGCAATCACACGTATTTTACCACCGATTATTTTATAATAACTTGCTTACTTTGCAAAATTTTTACATATCACCCTTAACTTTAACCTTTATCAATTTAACCATTTACTAAATAGAATAATTATAAAAAAATTGAATACTTTCATTTCATAAAATTTGGGGTCTCACATGAATCTATAACAACAAAGAGCTACATTTACTGCCTTACCACCGAATAGTTTTAAAGATGGCTTCGGAGTTTGAAGAAATAAACTTCCACCACATTCCTCGGAATAGAAATGATTTTGCGGATGCGGTAGCAACTTTGGCCTCCTTGATCACTATACATGACAAAGAAAACATGCCAAGCATCCCACTTGCACTACAAAAGGCTCCAGCCTATGGGAATTACGTTAGAGAAGTATCGGATGAGCTACCTCCCATTCAACACCCTTGGTATCAGCACATCAATGAGTACTTTCGAGATGGATCTACACCCACTGAGGCGAACCCGACTAAATGAAGGTGGATCCATCGATTGGCTATGAAGTTCTACCTGAGCAGAGATGCACTCTACAAAAGAGATGCATGAATAGGTCTCCTCAGATGTCTGGACAAGGACCAAGCTCAGAGGCTCATGGATGAAATCCATGGTGGAGTATGTGGCCCACACATGAGCGGCCCTTTACTTGTTAAAAAGATCCTCAGAACAGGGCATTACTGGATCTCGCTTAAGGCTGACTGTGATGATCACGTCAAAAGGTGCTATCAATGACAAATTCATTGGGAATGCTATCCATGCCCCTCCGAGGGAGCTCCACAATATGAGTTCACCTTGGCCCTTCTCAATGTGGGGAATGGACATGATTGGGTCCATCAAGCCCAAAGCCAGTAATGGGCATCGATTTATCTTCACCATGATCGACTACTTCACCAAATGGGTAGAAGCAGCCTCCTTCCCCAAGGTTACCAAAGAAGTCATCATTGCTTTCATCAGAAACAATGTCATTTGTCGATATGGACAACCAAAGGTAACTGTGTCAGACAATGCTAAGAACCTCAACAAAAAAAATGATGGAGGAGTTGTGAAGTAAATTCCACATCAAACACCTTAACTCTGTCATCTATCGTCCGAAGATGAATGGTGCTGTTGAAGCGGCTAATAAGAACATCAAGAAGATCATGCAGAAGATGTCCGCCAATCACAAAGGATGGCCTGAACTCTTGCCTTTGACTCTATTAGCCTACAGAACTTCAATGCATACTTCCACTGGGGCAACCCCCTAGTCATTGACCTATGGGATGGAAGAAGTGCTCCATATAGAAGTGGAAATGGAATCCCTCAGAGTGTTGATTGACACTAAACTGGATGAAGACCAGTGGTTACAAGACAGGTATCACCAATTGTCTCTAATAGACGAAAGATGAAGTGATGCTATCTTCCATGGTCAGGTATACCACCAAACGATCGTCAGATCCTACAACAAGAAATTCTGGCTATGGCAATTTAAATAACATGACTTGGTTTTGAAGAAGATCATTGACAACCAAGATCAGCCAAAGAGAAAATTCGCTCCAAACTGGGAGGACCCATTTATTGTCAAGAAGGTATTGACAGGAGGTGCTCTCAGATTACAGGAAATGGATGGAGACGAATTTCCACAGTTCATCAACTCAGACACCGTGAAATGGTACTATATCTAAAGTTACCATCAAGCAAACATCCTGTTTTTGGATCACCAGATCACCAGTCATTTCAGGTTTTCTAACCCTTACTACACACAACCCTTTCTTCATACCCATTGGCCCCATCAGGGAAACACACTTTTCAAGCCAGCAGCCTGGTTTTCAGATCATCAGATCTTTCATTTCACAGTCCATACAATTTCAGTTATCCCACCAGGGATTGAACCCTTCCCCTGCAGTTTGTCCTGAACATGGGATCAAACTTTTTCACACTCGCAGTTTGTCCTAAACATGGGATCAAACTTTTCCCCACAGTTTGGCCTGAACATGGGATAAAACTTTTTCGGCTGCAAATCGTCCTGAACATGGGGTGAACTACGTCAACCTGATCTCCCTAACACCTGGGAGTATGTAGGAAACCATTTTATATGGTCTGGTCGCAATAAAAAAAACAAAACAATAAAAACATTTCTACACCCTTCTCTACAAAAACAAAAACAACAAAAATATTTCTACACCCTACACCATTCAGCGTTGAACCTCTTACACCAGGTTCGAACTATGCAGACCTGATCTCCTCTTCAATAGGAGTACACAGGCAGCCATTTATTGTTCGATCTAAACCCTTACCAAAACACAAATACTTGTCACACGGTACTGGGATTAAACTTTAATCCACCACATTTCATCAGCTTCAGACCAAAGGAATGGAACTACCTGGCCTTCCCATAAATGGGAGAGTTGGCGACCATCTAAGCTGTGGTTGATTCCTTGAAGAGCAACACCAATCCATAAGAGATGGAACTAACTGGGCTCCTCTTAAATAGGAGTACTGGCGACCATCTGTGGTGCGGTCAATCTCAGAGAGGAAAAGTCACACTCCTCTACACATTTCCATACAGAAACTAGTCCCAAGACACCAAAGAGGGTAGGGATACACACAGATCAATGATCCATTCTTAAAGATCCTACGACGTCTATATGTCCACACATCAAGGATGAGTTCAGAATACATCAAGATCACAAGTCCTGAAGAAGTAGGTAAATATCAAGCAAGTATCAAGGCACAACTAAAAGGGAAGTGAATCAAAATATATTTCCCTGCCATATATAATGCTGTTTGATATATACAATATCTGCTGTATATGACAAAATGGCTAGGCTAGTTTGTGCAGGAAAATACAAGTCTATCTACAGATCAGTATGTATGCGGACTATCAGATCTAACATAGCATCTCTCTCCAAAGAAGGGGGTAACGCTGTAAGCTCCTGCCCAAGGGTATCTACACGAGCTAGCAGATCCGAGGCCAACTTCATGGTGGCATGATGCTCATCAATATATGCACTCATATCGGCAAGGATGCCAGTCGTAAAGGATCTCACTGAAGCACTATCAGTAACGACCACATCCCGGGCAGATAGGGCAGCATCCCTCTCTACAATCAATGCATCTCTGGCTGATCTGGCCTCATCTCTCTCCAATAGAGCGGTGTCTCTCCCATCAAGAGCTGTTACCATCAAGGCCCTAGCCTGATCTCTCTTAAAGGTCATCAGATGAAGACTCTGCTCCAGATACTGTGCTGAATGCTGAATCACAGTGGCACTCATATTGGGCGAATCTGCAAGAGCTGCTGGCAACCCAGTGAATGGCTCCTCCTCCGTGGGAATATTAATGTCCACTATAGGCTCCACATCATCAGAATCAATCCCCGACAATGTGGATACTACCGCAGCCGATGTAATCTCTGTCTCCATCGATGCAGAATACTCTGCAGAACAGCTCGGATGGCTAACAAAAAATGTGACTAGCTCACGCTGATCCCAACAGGCATACACCCTGGATCTGTCCTCTGCTAACAAGTGGCGGGAAGCCAAACGCTGACTCAATACCCCCTCAAAAGGATGAAAATTCTTGAACTGGTCAAACTAACACATCACGGCCAGTGGGTGATAAGTAGTCATGCCCCTCAAACCAGCTAGAGGGAGATAATACATGCCCAGAGCATGAGTGATGAAGCTGTAGGGTGAACAAAGCCCTGTACACGACAATATATCAAATGGATCTCCAATCCCTGCCAGGAAAACGGACCAAGATGCAGGATATGTACACTCCGTAGGCTGAAAGGAGTACGACATGGCTATCTCATGGGTAAAACAATACCCGTGTCATCGAAATGTGCCAATCGATCTCAAGTGTGACATGAACCACACGTACAACATGACCGAACTACCTATGAATACCCCTGCAGGGTAAGTACGGCAATATGTAGCCGATCTCAGCGTCTCTACTATAATAATCTGTACAATGGTGTGACCCTCCCTGAGAGCTCTCACTGGCACAATGACGCCAATGTCCAACTCATCCATGTACCGTGGCATGTATACATATGACAATACACACAGTAGCAGTACGTCTACTCTGGCCAAATGCCAATGATCCTCCGGCATGGTAAAATCCCTGGAATGCCTTGTATAACTATCCTCTGAGCCAAATCTATCCATCAAAAAATGCTGGGATACAACGTGACCGGATGTGATCTCATCCTGCACAACTCTACGCCTCAGCTCGGTGAGGGTCATAAACTGTCGGCTCATGTCGCCGATAGTCATCCGCGTGCAAGGTCTATCCAGTGGCAGTGCTATTAACCGTGGGTACTCCTCCAAGGTAGGAGTCAACTCATGGGTACCAAACAGGAAGACCTGCCTCTCCGGTATCCAATGCTCTAGCATACCCTCTATGAAGCCTGCGGAAACCTGAAACATCAGGAGAGTCATAGTATACTGCAATAACTGATCTACAGTCACCTTGTCTGAAGGTGACATACTATCATACCATGATCTCAGACAAGATGCCACCAATACTGGTGGGGTATGATCAATACGACTAACTATCGAAGAAGACATTTGTACGGGCCGTGTCATAAGATCATCCAGGGGTCAATGCTGAATATCTCTGGACATACATACATATGCATAACATAATACATGCGTGATGAACAATAGATGACAATATGATGTAGGGAATAACAGTAAATACATTCCTAAGTATATCATCATCTAATACATTTCTGTACAGCTAAAATATAGGAAAATGGGGCATAGAGGCCCAGCTACTAACAGAGGCCTATCAAAAGATATAGCGAGAATGGGGCACAACCACCCAATGTCTAATAAAGGCCTATCAAAAGATATAACGAGAATATACATCAGAAGAAGACAATGGTGTCAATGTCTACATCATCAATCCTGTCCACCTAATGTAACTCCTCTTGTGTCACTGGATCTCCATCAATGGGGATGTCAGGCCTATACAATGGAGGATCTGCACCGGCAAAGCCATATGGGTCATCTGAGGGGCCAACGCCTGAGCTGGAAGGATCAAAAGTATATGCCCTTGCCAGATCTTTGCCTAAGTGCCAGATAAAGAAATGTGCCCGGTCCAACTGCCGGGTCAAACTGTCAATCTGTGTCAAGTGAGTAAGATCTCTGACACAAGCCATCCAATCCGTCATCATCACGGATCCAGGAACCATATCCCCTATAAACTGCATGGCGCGGGTCTGGGCTCCAATGGTACGAGGGGACCACCAGTGCTGAAACATATCCTGGGTATGTGGACCCTCTGACAGTGTAAAACCATCAACACATATCAAGGGGATATCAATGACGGGTGACTGTGAAACAGGCCAATAACGACTGACAGGAGGCAAGATCAGTATACGAATCTCTCATGTGGTGCTCCTAATAGCACGCTCTCCTAAATAGAGCTCCCATCCTCCATCTATAAAGATAGGAATCCTACGAGTGGAAATCACGTACTCGACACCAGTCGGGTATCCATCCTCAAAACCAATGGCCAAGTGCTCCCCAGAATAGGGAATCTAAGTAATGGCATCAGCTGTCAACAACTCCAGCTGTAGGCGATAATGAGAGAAACCCTCAGCTACAGGGACCTCCGTCAGTATGGAATGATGCCATCTCCGTCCTCATGGATAGGTCTCCAAACCTAACACACTTACATGACACAAACATGGGAGCCTCTCATAGGCCCAGAACTGCCAACACAAAGGCAAACATCTGCTGTCAGTCAACACTCTTAACCTGTACGTGGGAAATTATAAGAGAAATACTCACCAGCAGAAATGGGTAAAATCCTAGCCAAGCCTCCGTCAAGCCCTGCGAACACATGCGCATTCCATTGAGGAAATAGGCGAAGGTGTAGGAATCCCAGTCATACTCTCCCATACGGTCCACATGTCGTGTGGCTCTCACCAAAGTGAATGACACCGTAGAAGAGTTATCAGCTATGAAATAGCCCCTAATGATCATCAGGAAAAATCGCCGAAGAATGCGATCCCTGACTCTCACATCATCGGGTATAGGCTCATTCAACAGCCCACATATAGCATCCATGCTCAATGGATCACATTGTAATGGAAGCAAACTCCTTTGCTATCCTTATCAGTTTTGTTCTTATTATCCTTTGTTTTTGCCTTTCTAGTTACCTTCTTTGAATCGTTCTTCTTTTCAAAAGATCCTTTGGCCCCTACCGGTAAGACTTGGTCCTTCTTGGTTGGAAAGTGACTCTCAACATTTTTCAACATGTTAAGCAAATTAGCGAAGCTAATATCGAGCTTGTTCATATGAAAAATTCACAACAATTATGAAAGGAGTCCAGGAGTGAGTGCAAGATCAAATCTTGGCACAACTCCCCATCCATGACAAAACCCGTTGTCCTAATTATTCAATCAAATAGTCTGTATTGTAGTGTCATCGGCCCTTCTAGATCGAAAGAGCTCCTTAGATATCTGATATCTATCGGTCTTATTTTCCTCACCATCAACTACTTGATGTGCAGAAATATAGTAGGAGCATCCATAGTTTCATGCTGACGCTAAAGTACGTTACTCATGGATGCGAGAATGATGTATTGAGCCAACTGTGCATCATCTTGTCACTTTCTAAAAGTAGCAATCTCTTCCTCAAAGGCATTGTTTGCAACCATTACAGGGATAGGCATATTAAGGACATAAGATAACTTTTCAGCCACGAGAACTATTCTTAAATTCCTTAACCAATCCATTTAATTCGGTCTAGTTAAGTAGCATCTAATATGCTTCGCAGTGATAGTAATTTAGACATTGTAAAATTCTGTAAATGAATTTGTAATTAACAACATTTTAGCATACATTCTTTTATTAATTACCAAAATAAATTAGGTCTTGTTTTAAATTGGTATCTCCCACTATTTTCATCAAAATATATTACCCTCACTTATATAGTTCGGCAAAATCTAATTAAAGATATGCTAGTGAGAATAAGGATCTCATTTCAAATGTATATAGCCTTGTGTGTGCACAACAAACTATATATAAATAAATAGGTAGATAACTCTTGTCAATTACATCAACTATGCAACTCCTTATATTTTGCCTCTTAGATCATAATGGTCAAGTGTGTGCACATCCGAACTAAAATGATCTAAGTTAAGTCATACCTAGCACTCCATATATTCAAAAGAAAAACACTGTCCCTGTATGTGCACAACAAAACAACATTGTTCAGTCTATTTATAAGCATTAAATGTGATAAAACAACATTTTAAATATTTAATACTTGCCTTGTGTGTGCACAATGTAGACACTCAAAATTTTCTGCATACCTATTACTAACATTGTAGGAGGGCAAAATCGTCTTTCAGAGATAACCCTAGAGGACAGCTTAGCTCATTCCCAGAAATAACATCGAAAGTGTCTGTTTTAACCTCGAAGATAACCCCGAGGCATGCAGTTCCAATACCAGAAATCACACCGAAGAAGGCCGTTTTATCTCGAAGATAACCCCGATATACTCAGTCTCAGTCCCGAAAACAACTTCGGGTAAGACAATGTCAACCTTGGAGATAACCCCAAGGAGTGCAGCTGCAGTTCCAGAGATAACCCCGGAGATGCTCGTTTCAACCTATGCAGTCAGCTTCAACCTCGGGACTCACACCGAGGCACTCAGCTCCAAACACGGAGATAACCCCGGGAGGTTAGGCACACCTTAGAGACAACCCTGAGGACATCCAGAACTTGCAGCAGCTCAATCTCAGAGATAACCCTAAGCAACGACTGCTTTATCAGCCCAAACCAGAGATAACCCCGGTGAGGGGTAAAATCATCATTTTGCCACCTCGATCCCACATTGCACCGTCTCAAAAATAGTTCAACATACATTCTACACAGAAATGTCCCACAAGAACCAAGGAGTTACAATCCTGAGTGAATACTACGCAAGGTAACACACCAGATAGAATTTGAAGCTTGAAGACCAAGGGCACGGTCCCATCTTCCTGATTTCTGACAACCTCTAATCCCATGTCATGGCATAGCTCTTGACAACAGCACTTCGTAAAAGGTCTTATACACCTTAATTGGAGGCTCAGATTGAAGTTCTACAAGTTTGAGCGGACATCACATTGCACGCGTGCAAGTACTTCAAGATGATGGGACCCGGCTGCAGGGGCACTTCCGGCAACAAGCAGGGTACATCTCTGCGGCTACCTACAAGCTGTCATAGTGTACTGTGGCTCCCCCTCTATATATAGAGGGTTTGGGGTGGCCATATTTCAAGAGAAAACAATGAGGAAGCCACATCCAATTTGCTCTGTACACACCCTAAACTGAGTGCTTTCTCATTTTAAACACTTGTGAGCTTATATTCAGTCATATTTTTACCAGCGGGAGCCGAGTGTTAATCTGTTTAAAGCTATAGAAGTCTTCTTTGGCAGTCCACTGTAAGCCTTCCTACACACTTTAAAGCCTTTCTCTTCTACATTGCACACACCGTTCTTCACATTGAGAGTCGTGTTGCGTGTGTATGCCCGGATTTCAGTCCGTGGCTTTTATTTTCTTTTGTATATATATATATATATTTATATATATACTAACATTATCGAGTTATGCCTCGATTGAGCCTGGCCTCACGTCCGCATTCGTTTATTTGCTTATATATATATATATATACTTATATATATAAATTGTTGTCGGACTCTGTTCTATGAGCCTGAATTTTACATTCGGTGCGTTAACTGCTTTTATATATATATATATATATAGCGATAAATCGCTGAAATGATAAACCGAACCGGGATCGATATATATCCTATGCGTTTATCGCTTATATATATATATTTACATTTCTGTCAGGCCTGGAGCTTACTTCATGGCCTTTTACTGTTTTATTTACATTCCGTCCTGCCTGGAGTTTACTTTATGGCGGTTGATCGTTTTTACTGCTTTATTTACATTTAGTCTTTCCTGGAGTTTACTTCGTGGCGGTTGATCATATTTATTGCTTTATTTACATTTCTGATCCCCCATGGAGGTGCTTCGTGGTGGTTGATCATGTCTCTCTATATATATTTATCGCTTTTATAAATTTACATTTTCGATCCCCCATGGAGGTGCTTCGTGGTGGTTGATCATGTCTATATATATATTTATAGTTTTTATATATATAACTGCTTACTGCTTTCATATAAATTACAACATCATGTGAGCCTAGGAATTATGTGATCACATATTCAGTCTACTGAATCTAGATTCAGTTCCCGTGATGGACATTTTCAGCTGTAAGCAGCTTGTAAATTATTCACGGTGTTTGAATTTCCTTAGATGGCTTTCATGCCCATGAGGAGTTCAGTACTGCTTTGTATATTATTTTCTCGAAGATGCTTTACATCTCGAAAATAAAAGCAATCAAGCCGAACATTTAATAAAATGGAAGTATCAAAGGCCTCAATTACTATTGAACACAGGGTTTGAAAAACCTCTTTTATAAAACCTCATTGTTATATCTTGTTTAAAATTGAATTTTTATATAAATTCAAACCCTGTGTATATAGGTGCGAACGAGGCATAACATTACTTCTAAATAACTGCACATTGACCCCCCCCCCCACACACATTCATATAACAGTTTAATTAAAAAGTGGCGGTAACTGTGGTAACACGGATGTCGGGGGGTGCCTAACACCTTCCCTCCGCATAAGCAAGTCCCCAGACCCTAATGAATCTCGGTTTCACAGACCCGTTTAGCAGTGTCACATCACTGGATCAATGTGCAAACCTTTTCTCGGTTGTGTTGGTAAAACCATTTAAAAAACCAACTGGCAACTCTTACAGTTAAATCGTTGACATATAAATGTCGGACCTAATCACAACTTGTTTTTTCAAAAAAATCTCACCTAACATGAGAACACCAAAAGACAAGAACAGAAGAGGGACAATAAAAATCCCGACGTCGACAGGTGGCGACTCCGCTGGGTACACCAGTAAGAGGACTTAAGGCGCTACTACAAGCTTTTCAAAACTGTTACATGCTTGTGTGTGGATGTTGCATTTACATTTTTGATGAATGTGTATGAATGCATTTTACTTACTGCACTACAATATATCTATCTGTGATATTAGTGCTTCGCACATGTCATCATTCCCATAACGGTGAGACACGTTGTATGTGAATGTATGTTGTGTGGTTCCTCCACCAGGAGGCTATCCTGTCGGTGTTTGATTACTGAACTCGTAAGGAGACTAATTCCAACGAGGCTTTGGAAAGGCACCACCCAGATTCACTCCAATTGAAAGACCGGATTAACCTCTCGTCAAGTAAATTGTGATGATCTGGGAACCTTCATGCCAAAAAGCAGCGAGAGTAACCTAAGATAAGTCAGCCTCTGATAAACCAAACGCGGAGGAAAGTCTCTTCATTCTTTCCATTTTCAATTACTTGTAAAGACAATTACTTGTAATTTTATTTCCATGTCAATCTCTATGTAATGGAAAATATGAAGAATATGTGTACATGCTATCAAATGACATCCGTTTTACAGCATAATATTCCTAAAATGGACAAATTATGATATCATGTAAACATTTTATACATTCCCTAAGACTAAACTACATACGTTTTTATAGGGAAACAATTGGGCCTGTTACCCGTTCAAAATCCAAAAAGGCCACGAGCCTACAACCAATTATGTTTTCATGTGACCAGTCTAATCCTGCTCCTGTCTCTCGAGAAGAGTTTGACAGATTAAGTAAGAAAATTATAGATTTGGCTGTTTTACTTAAAGAACTACACCAGTCTACTTAAGGTTCACGAATACCCGTACATACAGAATCCTCTGCACAGGGAGGAACACAAGGTTCAGATAAAACAATTTCAGAACTTCAGTTGGATACGACTAACAAAATTCCTGAAAACACCCATCTCAAATAAGATCCAGACACCGGTGATATCAGGAAAAAAGTCCTCCAAATGGAAGAGACCATTCGGTCTATAAAAGGGATTGGAGCCCACGGGAGTGTTTCCTATGTTGATCTTTGTATATTCCCTGGTGTTCATTATCTAGAGAAGTTCAAGACTCCTAACTTTAAAAAGTATGATGGGTTAGGAGATCCTTACACACATTTGAAGGTTTTCATTGGAGAACTCGGATCTTATGCCGAGGATGAGAAGCTCAGAATGCAGCTGTTTCAAAAGAGTCTAACTGGAGAAGCCCGATCATGGTATACCAGATTAGACAATTCCAAAATACATAGCTGGGAAGAGTTAGCTCATGCCTTCCTCAGTCAGTACAGCTTCCAATCTCAGATGGTTCCTGACCGGTACCAAATTATCAAGGGCAAGAAAATGTCCAATGAGTTATTTAGAGAGTATGCTTAAAGGTGGAGGCGCCTTGCTGCTCAAGTTATTCCTTATATGACGGAGTCAGAAATGGTGATGACTTTCATAGACATACAAGAAGCTCCTTTCTATGAGAGAGTCTTAGCTGGCATTGGCAAACCATTTTCTGAAATGATCAAACATGGAGAGATGGCTTAGATGGGATTAAAGTCAGGAAAAATTCAAGACCCAGCTGCTCTGAAAGCTATTGCTGAGCATATCCAGTCCAGAACTTAAGGAAACAACCCCCGGAGGGTCCATAAAAAGAAAGAGGAGGATGTTTCCTTGATACTACAAGGTCAGAAAGGCAGTCAGAACATGCCTATCCAAAGGAGAAACTACTCCCCTTTTCTAGCACAATCTTCTAACCCCACATTGACAAAGGGTGGAGAAGTTCGACGTAATCGAGCGTTCACACCCTTAGGGGATTTGCTCGAGAATGTTCTCAATCTTCTGACTACTCAAAAGAAAATTACACATCTTCTACCACTAGCCAACCCGAATGGGAAGGGTTATAATGCTACACGAAAGTGTACTTATCATGCTGGGGTATCGGGACATGACACTCAGGATTGATGGGCCTTGAAACATAAGATCCAGGACTTAATCGACAATGGGGAGATTGTGGTGACTAAAGCCGACCAACCTCATATGCAAGACAACCCTCTTCCTCAACACAAAGAAGAAGAGGTCAATATGAGTAATTGGAGCAGTGGACAAAGTTCTAATTACGTTGTTGAATCTTCCCAAACCAGGAAAGACAGTACTGATAGATGGGATTATGCACAGTTCCAATTTATGATAGAATGAAAGATTAAGGCTCTTTGCAAGCAAGTAAACCAATTGGTAGAATTGGTGATCAATCAACACCAAGTCACACGCCAATTAGTCAGTCAGAATCATGCTAGTCTCCTTCCTTTTGTCACGAATACTCCATCATCACCTTCAGAAAGAGAAACACTGGAGGATAAAGTTACAAAGAGAGCAAGTGCCAAAGCCCGTCAGGATTTTTCCAACAAGAAGGAATTTACATACCTTGGCCAACCTAATGGAGTATGCCAGTACCACTCCCACTCTCGCGGTCAATGAAGGAATTACATCCCTTCTACCTCTAATCAATCCCCATTCCAAACGGTTCAATTCTAATGGAGTATGCCAGTACCACTCCCACTCTCGCGGTCACAGCACAGAAGAATACTGGGCACTCTGCCATCTCATTCAGAATTTAATTGACAGCGGTGTCCTGCAAATGGCAGATGACGACACTTTGTTACTCGAGAGTAGGAACACATGTCCTACAAAATGGAAGGACGGCATAGCAGTTATTTCCGCTGAGGATGATTTGGCTGCCATACCACTCACAATACAAGCAATTCAACTCAAAGGTTCTGACAATCCTTTGAAAGTGGCTGCACCAGAGCCAATTCTCTTGCCATCTAGGCCATAATATTCTGTTGTTAGCTTGAAAAAAGTCCCATGGAATTATGGGCAGGCTGAAGGATCTACCTCACATACAACTGCTACAGTGTCGAAGGAGAATCCGTTATATCTTCCTCATCAGGTGATGAAGCCTACCATCAAATCAAATGGGAAAGTTCCCATAGAGAAAAGTGAAGAGTTCCTTCGTACCATGGGCCATAACGAAGCCAAGGTGGTTTTAAGCTTGAGAAAAGCTCCACAACAAATTTCCATACTGGACTTGGTTTTTTCTTCCAAAGATCATAGGAAGATCTTGCTAAGGGTCTTGGAAAAAGCCCATTTACCGAAATTAGTGGATGTGGGAAAATTCCAGCATCTGGTTGATCACATTTTTAACAATAATGTGATATCTTTCACTGATGACGACATACCAGCTGAAGGGACTAGTCATTGCAAGCCGTTGCACATAGCGGTTTTGTCCTCCGGATACATGGTAGGAGGAGTCTTGATAGATGGAGGTTCCTCGGAATATCTGTCCTTATGCTACCTTGGAGAAGATGAATATCAACCCTAAGAGGAACAAAAGAAACCATACAGTTATCAAAGCTTTTGATGGGTCCCGACGAAATATCGTTGGAGAGATTGAACTACCAGTGGAGATTGGTCCACATACATTTAGTGTATCCTTTCACGTGCTCAAAATCACCACAGGATACAACCTGTTGTTGGGAAGACCGTGGATTCATATGGCTGGAGCCGTCCCTTCCACCCTTCATCAGCAACTCAAGTACATTATCAACAATAGCCTAGTCACTGTTAATGATGAGCTAGAATGTCCTGAACAAGGTGACATACCACTCATCAGCTTTAATTCAGAAGTTGAGCCGGTCAGTTTCCATCCGTTGGAGGTGAGAAACACTCATTACCATCCCATTGGGGCACCACCTCTTACACCCAAGATTTCTGCCAAGGTAAAGTCGGCAACTCAAGAGATGATATCATTGGGTCATCAACCTGGATAAGGGTTGGGCAAAAATCATCAGGGTATTAATCACCCAATTCAAGTTCCTAGTAAAACATGGACAGCTGGATTAGGCATTTCTGCTAACTCCAGTCACAGTAATCCTCATAAGTAAAAATAGATTCCTTCATCTTTAGCCATACGACGATTATCTCCACCTACCGATGCTGAGCCTATACAGTCTCCGGTAAAGGTTCCAGCTCATGTTATGGCTATGATATTTCCCAAACCGATACTGGTTAAAGCAAAAGAGGTCCTGATTTCTGATCCCGAAGTGGAAGAGAGGGAACAGAAACGTAAACAAGACATCGCCAGGAGTGAAGTGACATCCTTTTTCATCGCCAGTAATGAAGTGACATCCTTTTTCATGATGAGCACACAAATAGATACACGATGATTGTCCCGACATTATGGTCATCATTCAGGAGAAGGTACACGATGATCGTCACTTCATTACTGCCGTCCACCAGGACTTCACCCTTAACAATTGGAGCAGCACTCCTTGGATTTGTCCAAGGGTAAAAAGGGCAGAATCCCTCTGCCATGTAGACAACTTTAACTGCTTACTTTTCTGTACAGTATTAGCAGTTGTTTTATCAGTACATGCTAACACTTTGTATAATTGAACAATTTCATATATTAAGTGAAAGCATATTTTGTTTCAGGACTCTGAATTTAGATGTGTCTGTACTTGCTGATGAGGTGCCTTTTCTCCACGAGGACTGTAACTTTGATGAAAAGTTGGACTCAGACTTGATGGAAATACAAGAGGACATTGAGCTACCTCAGGAGATCAAGGAATGGGTCGAAGACAAACCCAAAACAAATCTTGATCAAACCACCTCATTCAATCTTGGAACCTTAGAAAGCCCTAGGTTGATCCAGATTGGTACAGACCTTACTCCAAACCGAAGGAATGACATGGTTGCGCTATTAACCAAATTTTGGGATGTATTTGCATGGTCTCATGAAGACATGGTGGGTTTGTCCACGGACATCATCATTCATCGCCTTCCCATTAAAGAGGGATTCAAGCCAGTCAGGCAGAAGCTCGGGCGATTAAAACCTGAGTGGTGTTTAAAGGTGAAAGAAGAAAATGTGAAACAATTTCACGCTGGCATCATCATGGTGTCCACATATCCTGAATGGCTATCAAATATAGTCCCCGTGCCAAAACAGGGATGAAAGGTGCGAGTTTGCGTAGATTACCGGGATCTAAATAAAGCTTGCCTTAAGGATAGCTTTCCCGTGCCATTTATCCACATTCTCATTGACAATACTTCTTAATATAACATATACTCCTTTGCTAATTGCTTTGCGGGGTATCATAAAATCATGGTTTCTGAGGAAGATCGTGAAAAAACTATATTCATCACGCCTTGGGGAACCTTTTGCTATAGACGATTGTCATTCGACCTTATTAATGCCGGAGCAACCTACCAACGAGCTATGATGGCTCTTTTTCATGATTTAATGCACAAAGAGATAGAGATCTACGTGGATGACATCATTGTCAAATCCCAAAGGGAAGATGATCACATAGACCATCTCAAAAAGCTTTTCAACAGGTTGCGTAAGTAAAACTTGAAGTTGAATCCAGCCAAGTGCGCCTTTGGCGTTAAATTAGGCAAGTTGCTAGGTTTCCTAGTCAGCCACAATGGGATTGAGCTGGATCCCACCAAAATCTAGGCCATCAGGGAAATACCCATTCCTCAGACAGAGAAGGAAATACGGGGATTTTTTGGAAGAATCAAATTCATTAGGAGGTTCATTTCTCAACTCACAACATCCTGTGAGCCTATCTTCAAATTGTTAAGGAAGAACTCCTCCATGAAATGGAATGATGAGTGTCAAAAAGCCTTCCTTACAATCAAAGAGCAATTGGTTAATGCTCATGTTTTAGTACCACCCAGGGATGATGTTCCCCTGTTCATGTAACTGTCCATTAATAACAATGCCATGGGCTGCATGCTGGGATAAAAAGACGATAGAGGCCAAGAGCGAGCTATTTATTACCTCAGCAAAAGGTTCAGCAGTAGTGAACACAAGTACACTCTGATTGAGAAGACTTGTTGTGCTTTAGCGTGGGCTTCCATGAGGTTACAACATTACCTCCATGGTCATACAACCTATCTCATATCTCACGTGGATCCTCTCAAGTACGTGTTAATTAAACCCATATTGAATTGTCTGCTGTCCATATGAAAGTTGATCCTGCAATAATTTGACATTGTCTACGTGACGCAAAAGTCCATTAAAGGACAAGGAATTGCGGATCAACTGGCCGCCACACCTGCAGGGGATTTCAAACCCTTGGAAACATACTTCCCCAATGAAGGGGTAATGACAGTCCAGCAACACCATCAGTACAATGAATGCCGTATGTGGAAAATGTATTTTGATGGAGCTGTTAACTTGGAAGGCTCTAGAGCTGGAGCAGTTCTAGTATCTGGTACGGGGGAGTAGTATCCCGTCGCTGTCAAATTGTAGTTTGTCAGCACCAACAACACAGCTGAGTATGAAGGATGTATCATGGGACTCAAACTTGCCCAATCAATGGGTATCAGGCGGTTAATTATCTTTGGGGATTTAGAATTGGTAATCAGACAAACCACAAGAATTTATCACACCAAAGAGCAACATTTGCTGCCTTACCATCGGCAAGTGTTATAGATGGCTTTAGAGTTTGAAGAAATAAACTTCCTCCACATTCCTAGGAATATGAATGATTTTGCGGATGCACTAGCAACTTTGGCCTCCTTGATCACCATACATGATAAGGAAAACATGCCAAGCATCCCATTTTCCCTACAAAAGGTTCCCGCCTATGGGAATTATATTGGAGAAGTATCGGATGAGCTACCTCCCATCCAACGCCCCTAGTATTAGAACATCAAGGAGTACTTGTGAGATGGATCTACACCCACTAAGGTGAGCCCGGATGAAAGAAGGCGGATCCATCGACTGGCTATGAAGTTCTACCTGAGCGGAGATGCACTCTACAAAAGAGATGCATGAATAGGTCTCCTTAGATGTCTGGACAAGGACCAAGCTCAGAGACTCATGGATGAAATCCATTGTGGAGTATGTGGCCCACACATGAGAGGCCCTCTACTTGTTAAAAAGATCCTCAGAATAGCGCACTACTGGCTCTCGCTTAAAGCTGACTATGATGATCACGTCAAGAGGTGCTATCAATGTCAAATTCATAGGAATGCTATCCACGCCCCTCCGAGGGAGCTCCACAATATGAGTTCACCTTAGCCCTTCTTAATGTGGGGAATGGACGTGATCGGGCCCATTGAGCTCAAAGCCAGTAATGGGCATCAGTTTATGTTCACCATGATCGACTACTTCACCAAATGGGTAGAAGCAGCCTCCTTCCCTAGGGTTACCAAAGAAGTCATCATTGCTTTCATCAAAAACAATGTCATTTGTCGATATAGACAACCAGAGGTAATTGTGTCAGACAATGCTAAGAACCTCTACAACAAAATGATGGAGGAGTTGTGCATTAAATTCCACATCAAACACCTTAACTCCGTCATCTACCATCCAAAGATGAATGGTGATGTTGAAGCGGCTAATAAGAACATCAAGAAGATTATGTAAAAGATGTCCGCCAATCACAAAGGATGGCCTGACCTCTTTCCTCTGACTCTATTAGCCTACAGAACTTTAATGCGTACTTCCAATGGGGCAACCTCCTAATCATTGACCTATGGGATGGAAGTAGTGCTCCCCATAGAGGTGGAAATGGAATCCCTCAGAGTGTTGATTGACGCTCAGCTGGATGAAGACCAATGGTTACAAGACAGATATCACCAATTATCTCTAATAGACAAAAGGCGAAGTGATGCTATCTTCCATGGTCAGTTATACCAACAAAGGATCGCCAGATCCTACAACAAAAAAGTCCAGTTATGGCAGTTTAAACAATATGACTTGGTTTTGAAGAAGATCATTGACAACCAAGATCAGTCAAAGGGAAAATTCACTCCAAACTGGGAGGGCACGTTTATTATCAAGGAGGTATTGACAGGAGGTTCTCTCAGATTACATGAAATGGATGGCGATGAATTTCCATAACTCATCAACTCAGACATCGTGAAATGGTATTATATCTGAAGTTACCATTAAGCAAACATCTTGGTTTTGGATCACCAGATCACCAGTCATCTCAAGTTTTCTATCCCTTATTACACACAACCCTTTCTTTATACCTATTTGCCCCATCAGGGAAACACACTTTTCAAGCCAGCCACCTGGTTTTCAGATCATCAGATCTTTCACACTCCATACAATTTTGGCTATCCCACCAGGGATTGAACCCTTCCCTTGTAGTTTGTCTTGAACATGGGATCAAACTTTTTCGGCTGTAAATCATCCTGAACATGGGGCGAACTACGTCGACCTGATCTCTCCGATACCTGGGAGTACATAGGTAACAATTTTATATGGCCCGGTCGCAATAAAACAAAAACAACAAACATTTCTACACCCTTCTCTATAAACAAAAACAACAAAAACATTTTTACACCTTTCTACCCTTACACCATTCAACGTTGAACCTCTTACACCATGTTCGAACTACGCAGACCTGATCTCCTCTTCAGTAGGAGTACGTAGGCAGCCATTTATGGTTCGGTCTTACCCCTGCCAAAACAAATACTTGTCAACAGTATTGGAATCAAACTTCAATCCATTACATTTTATCGGCTTCAGACCAAAGGGATGGAACTACCTGGCCTCCCCATAAATGGGAAAGTTGGCGACCATCTAAGCTACGGTTAATTCCTTGAAGAGCAACATCAATCCATAAGAGATGGAACTAACTGGGCTCCTCTTAAATAGGAGTGCTGGCGACCATCTATGGTGCAGTGAATCTCAGAGAGGAAAATTCACATTCCTCTACACATATACATACAGAAACTAGTCCCAAGACACCAAAGAGGGTAGGGATACATACAGATCAATGATCCATTCTGATAGATCCTGCGACATCTCAATGTCCACCTATCAAGGATGAGTTCAGAATACATCAAGATCACAAGCCCTGAAGAAGCAGACAAATATCAAGCAAGCATCAAGGCACAACTAAAAGGGAAGTGAATCAAAATATATTTCCTTACCATATATAATGTTGTACATGACAAAATGGCTAAGCTAGTCTGTGTAGGAAAATACAAGTCTATCTACAGATCGGTATGTATGCGGACTATCAGATCTAGCATATCATCTCTTTCCGAAGAATGGGTAACGCTGCAAGCTCCTACCCAAGGGTATCTACACGAGCTAGCAGATCCGAGGCCAACTGCATGGTGGCATGATGCTCATCAATATATGCACTCATATCGGCAAGTATGCCAGTCGTAAGGGATATCACTGAAGTACTATCTGTAACGGCCACATCCCGGGAAAATAGGGCAGCATCCCGCTCAATAATCAATACATCTCTGGCTGATCTGGCCTCGTCTCTCTTTAATAGAGCGATGTCTCTCCCATCAAGAGCTATAAACATCAAGGCCCTAGCCTGATCTCTCAAAAAGGTCATCAGATGAAAACTCTGCTCCAAATACTGTGCTGAATGCTGAATCACAATAGCACTCGTACTGGGAGAATCTGCAAGAGCTGCTGGCAACCCAGTGAATAGCTCCTCCTCCGTGAGAATATCAATGTCCTCTATGGGCTCCCCATCATCAGAATCAATCCCCAACAATATGGATACTACCGCAACCGATGTAATCTCTGTTTCCTTCCATGCAGAATACTCTGCAGAACAACCTAGATGGCTAATAGAAAATGCAGCTAGCTCATGCTGATCCCAATAGGCATACACCCTGGATCTGTCCTCTGCTGACAAGTGGCGAGAAGCTGTTACCGACTCAATGCCCCCTCAAAAGGATGGAAGTCCTGAACCGGTCAAACCGACACATCTGCCCGGTGGGTGGTAAGTAGTCATGCCCCTCAAATCGCCTAGAGGAGATAATCCATGCTCAAGCATAAGTGATGAAGTGTAGGGTGAACAAAAGCCAGCATACCGACAATATATCAAATGGATCTCCAATCCCTGCCAGGAAAATGGACCAAGATGCAGGATCAGTACACTCCGCAGGCTGAAAAGAGTACGACATGGCTATCTCATGGGTAA
This sequence comes from Panax ginseng, assembly GCA_020205605.1. Taxonomy (NCBI): domain Eukaryota; kingdom Viridiplantae; phylum Streptophyta; class Magnoliopsida; order Apiales; family Araliaceae; genus Panax; species Panax ginseng. The sequence continues at coordinate 49,313,037 of CM035133.1, forward strand.
AACAATAACCATGCCATTTAAATGTGCCAATCGGTCTCAAGTGTGACATGAACCACACATACAACATGACCAAACTATATGTGAATACCCCTGCAAGGTAGGTGCTGCAATATGTAGCCGATCTCAACGTCTCTGCTAAAATAATTGACACAATGGTATGACCCTCCCTGAGAGCTCTCACTGCCATAATAACGCCAATGTCCAGCTCATCCATGTACCGTGGCATGTATACATATGACAATACGCACAGTAGCAGTACGTCTACTCTGGCCAAATGCCAATGATCCTCCAGCATGGTAAAATCCCCGGAATGCCGTGTATAACTATCCTCTGAGCCAAATATGTCCTTCAAAAAATGCTAGGATACAACGTGACCGGATGTGATCTCATCCTGCACAACTCTACGCCTTAGCCCGGTGAGGGTTATAAATTGTCGGCTTATGTCGCCGATAGCCATCCGCGCGCAAGGTCTGTCTAAGGGCAACGTCGTCAACCATGCGTACTCCTCCAAGGTAGGAGTCAACTCATGGATACCAAACTAGAAAACCTACCTCTCCGGTATCTAATGCTCCAGCATACCCTCTACAAAGCCTGCAGGAACCTGAAACATCACGAGAGTCATAATATGCTACAATAACTAATCTATAGTCACCCTATCTGGAGGTGACATACTATCATACCACGATCTAAGATGGGATGCCACCAATACTGGTGGGATATGATCAATACAGATAACTGTCGAAGAAGACATCTGTGTGGGCCGTGTCATAAGACCATCCATGGGTCAATGCTGAATATCTCTGGACATACATACATATGCATAACATGATACATGCATGATAAACAATATATGGCAATATGATGTAGGGAATAACAGTATATACATTCTTAAGTACATCGTCATCTAATACATCTTTGTACAACTAAAATACTGGGAAATGGGGCACATACACCCAACAACTAACAAAGGCCTATCAAAAGATATAGCGAGAATGGGGCTCAACCACCCAGTGTCTAACAGAGGCCTATCAAAAGATATAACGAGAATATACATCATAAGAAGACAATGGTGTCAATGTCTACATCATCAATCATGTCCACCTGATGTAACTCCTCCTGAGTCACTGGATCTCCATTAACGGGGATGTCAGGCCTATACAATAGAGGATCTGCACCGACAAAGCCATATGGGTCATCTGAGGGGCCAACTTCTGAGCTGGAAGGATTAAATGTATCTGCCTCTGTCGGATCTCTGCCCAAGTGCCGAATTAAGAAATGTGTCCGGTCCAACTACTGGGTCAAACTATCAATCTGTGTCAAATGAGTCGGATCTCTGACACAGGCTATCCAATCCGTCATCATCACGGATCCAAAAACCATATCCCCCATAAACTGCATGGCGCGGGTCTGGTCTCTGATGGTACGAGGATACCACCAATGCTGGAACGTAGCCTGGGTATGTGGACCCTTTGACAGTGTAAAACCGTCAACACCCATCAAGGGGATATCAATGACGGGTGACTGTGAAACAGGCCAATAACGCCTGATTAGAGGCAAGATCGGTATACGAATCTCTCCTATGGTGCTCCTAATAACACGCTCTCCTAAATAGAGCTCCCATCCTCCATCTGTAAAGATAGGAATCCTACGGGTGAAAATCACGTACTCGACACCAGTTGGGTATCCATCCTCAAAACCAATGGCCAAGTGCTCCCTAGAATATGGGATCCAAGTAATGGCATCAGCTATCAATAACTCCAGCTGTAGGCGACAATGAGTGAAGCCCTCAATTACAGGGACCTCCGCCAGTATGGAATGATGCCATCACCGTCCTCATGGATAGGTCTCCAAGCCTAGCACACTCATAGGACGCAAACATGGGAGCCTCTCATAGGCCCAGAACTGCCAACACAAAGTCACACATCTGCTGTCAGTCAACACTCTTAACCTGTACATGGGAAATTATAAGAGAAATACTCACCAGCAGAAATGGGTAAAATCCTAGCCAAGCCTCCGTCAAGCCCTGCGAACGCATGCGCATTCCATTGAGGAAATAATTCAAACTACTTAGTTCCATAATAATTCATTTCAATCAATAAAGCTTAACAACTTTCTTTAGCAAGATTCGATGATATAAGATTTTAAACCATATATTGGTACTAATAAGTCTCTACTAGTATGCTTCACATAGACATAGCATAGTTCATTATTTGAAGACGTATTTTAAACCACACTTGAAAGGTCCAATTCATGCTTAGCTAGATGATGAACATATTCGTCATGTCTAGGGCCATAAGGCGTTCAAGTTCACTTTTAAAAGTCATTCTAGGTCAAGTTAATGCAACTAGGTACAACTTTTAATCTCATTTCATAGCTAACTAGGCCATGTATATATGTTATCATGTTTAGAACTTTTAGTCCACAAGTTACTTTAAGTTCGTCCCTCTTAGTTTCAAAACTTCAAAACTTTATTCTCAAAGTCAATGTCATACTAAACTAATCATGCAAGGCAACTTCAACTCACATGTCATACTTGTTGTACATATTTCTATGTACGTGTCCAAGGGCAAAATATAACCACTCCATGTTTATAAAACTTTGTTTACAAATGATATATGAGCTTGCCTTTGAAATCAAAGTAATCTAACACACTTATGATACAACTTTGAATCTTACATCATGTGTACTTAGACCTCATATATATGTTATCATGGTCAGAATTAGAGGTACACAAGTTCGTCAATGTTTGTTTTCAAAATCTTTATATATCTTCGGAAAATAACCATCTAGGCAACTCATAGTATACAAAGGTACTCAAGGCCATGTGTCATACCTATTTATATGCATGACTAAACCCTTTACATATGCTATAAATATCAGAATTCAAAAGACTCAAAGTTCATCTAAACTTGTTTTTAAAAGCTAATGTTTCTTTAAAAACATACTCAATCATGCTAAGGCAATTCCTTATAAGTAAGGTAATCTTATATGTCATGTATAATATCATGCATTTTTATGTTATATCACTTAGAATAACATATTCCATCGTTGGGAGCACTATACTTGCGTATGTGCTCGTTCGACGCCCTCCAATTGCCTCCTATTACGTAACAGTCACCAAGATCACTATTTTGACCCTTCTTAACGACCTCAAATTGAAAACCTTAAAGAACAACAGTTGTAGGTCTATTCGTCCTCGTTCCGGATCATCTTGAATCACCTCAATCGGAGTTCGTATGAAAACGTTATGGTTGTTTTAGTAAAACATATAAAACCAATCATTCAGACACACACTTACCCCGGGTGGGGTTTTGTTTTAAAAAATATTCACCAAGGGCTTAATGCTTCTAAACTCAAATTTTTCAGTCCCTGCTATGAACCATCAAGCCAAACTTCATCCTAACCTTCATAATTTGAGTTATACATGTCCAAATTAGTTCATTTTCGATTCTATGGGTTTGTAACTCATAAAACTACAACATACCAAATACCCATCAACTAACATAAACATTAACTAACCCAAATATGAATTTACAACTCATGTTCATACTAATTTTCATGTTTTGACAATTTAGCGAATTCGTTCACTACGGATTCGTTTCTCAACCAATTTAGTTCGTTTAACTTCTGTTGTTTTTGCATTAACTATATTAACAATACTTAGCATCAATTCATGGATTATAACAATCCTTAAGCATAAATTTTGTGACTCAAAAGCTACTTTTTCTTATCATTTCTAAGGAATTGTAAAACATAGGAATCAAGAACATATATGCTAGAATTATTACCTCTTGAAGCTTAACTTTGCTGAGCATAGCTCTTCAATCCTCTAATTGCTCCTAATTCTACCAACCTCTCATAACCAAATTCTCAGAGAATTCATCAAACGGGAAAGAGAAGGAGTTGGCTTTATTTATAGAGGAATTATTGACCAACAATGGCTTTGCCCAATAATTTAAACCAAAGGGATGAAGAAGAAGCCAATGGATGCTCAAGAGTTGGTCACCAACTCCATGCTCAGCCATCATTAACTCTACTACGTAATGAAGAAGAAATAGGATAGGCCAATGGCCTATACATACGGTAGTTATATAAAAGTGACACTAATTTTGGGACAAAAGCTTATACTCAGCAACTAGCTTAGTTTAGTTCCTTCAATTCCCAAAATGAAATTTTAATGTGTTAATGCTACTACACCAAGTAAAGTTATTTATGTACTCACATCATATAGTCCATGTACATTAGTCCACCTAATATTTTAATATTTAAAATGTGTAGACTTAATTTAATTGCTCACTAGTAACTTAATATCTCTTTTTACTATTTACTTACACATTGGTATTAGAATAAATATTTTAATAACACATATTTATTTACTCCCATCTTTTAGAGTAGACATATAATTGTCTCATCACATAGGATGGGATAACAAAACTTATTTAAATCAACTTTATGATTTAATTACTTTCATCATATGATTTTTGTATATCATTAATCCCAATTAAATGTCACACTTCATGTAATCTTAAGCCATATGTATTATATACTACTACTGCCCACATTTTCCATATTACGCATAGTAATACTATTAATATTTTAATTGGGCTAAATATCATTCAGTTGGATACTTTCAACCCATTATCACATTTTAATATCACAACGATTAATTAATTATTTCATTTTCTTCATGTAAAGCACATATATTAATTCACCATTTTACTTAGGTGAATTTCTCCTTCATTTAATTTACTATCACGCCACTGCCACACAAGGCTTTAGTACTCAAATTATATTATTCCATAATATAATTTTCAACTTAATCTAAGTTAATTAATATTTATTCTTGTTTAGTTAATTTCCATAACTAACTCTCATACGATTCATGCTTTGCTATCTCAATCCATTCATGAACACTATAAATATCAAATATGACCCATATGATAACATATTAGCTACTAAAATACAATTCCTATAGTTCGGATTACATAACTCATGATTACGTAAACTTATCATGAACTATCTATGATTCCCAGATTTTACCGCTATTTGGTCTTAGGCTTGAGAGTATGGCCAGCGCTACCACCTTATGTTAGGGACTTAAACATGTTTGCTTCAATGTAAATGTAATTTAACTCGCAAATCCTTTAACACGCTCCATACATGCTATCGCATTATACTAACCAAAATAAATCTCCAATGACTACATTCTTCAATAATTTAGAGATTAAACTTCAAGTTCAACTCTTCTTTCTTTAATCTATACATTTAACCATATCCCAATATTAGTCCATAAATCTCTAACCAATATTTATCTAAAGATATATCGACTTTCTTCTCTCATCAACAACGTATATATATACAAGTCTAAACCTAGCACACATCGAGTCTTTAATAGTATTCAATATAGTACACTGAGTGGTTTCCCACAAACAACCAACAAATTAGTTTCCGTCTCGTCTACACTATTTTCACAGTGAGTTAGATCGGTTACTAATTCGTATATACCTCCACTATCTGAAGGAATTGTTTAGCCCAACTTCTATACATCCACCATTAAAGGGTATGATTGCACTGCCTTAGACTTGATACTTACTCGTACACATACTCAAGAAATTAGTGATTATCAAAGATATTTTAATGTCACCAACTTACTATAATAAAATAATTTCACATAAATTATTTAATATCGCTAGATAAATTTCTATCCATCTTCTTTGCTTCATATAACTCGCCTCTTCAATAAATACCAAATATATAATAATAATAATATATTCATTAAACACAGAAATCACATATTGCATAGTTTATATTACCCCATGCAACACCATACCACATACCTTACGTCACACACACACACACACACACACACACACATATATATATATATATATATATATATATATATTCTTATTTGAAGCCTTCACATGCCTTAAGAATTTTATTTACTAAATTCTTATTTTAATATTTTCTAAAAATTCGGGTTCTTACATCCTCTCCCCCTTATAAGGATTCCGTCCTCGGAATTACCGAAACCTCCTCTACTCGGTACTATTCTGAATATTACATATCCTTTTGAATAATTTTATCCATTCTCTTTTCAGAAGTTTTATTATAACTTGCTCTCTTGCATTCTACCACATTATCCTTTCTAAGGAACATTCTACTTACTACATTCATCCTTCAGAAGAATAAGAATCTTCCACGATTTTTCAATAATCGGGAAGTAGTATGAATAACTTAGATTCCAAATTATGCTGAGGGGTCACAAGACCGTGAACTCTTCTCTAGGTTTACTAGTGATTCAATACAATCCTTCACACTACAAAGCAAAGTGTTTATCAATCATAAAGACTGAAAACACCCTCTAGACGTACACTAGGTGCCCAACCTATTGTACCATTATGTTGGGCCGCAACGTAGCATTTTGTAATGACTATATGCATTACGCTCGGAACCATTGTCCATGAAAATATGTCCCCTTATAGGGTTGTTCACCTCAGCCTTTCCACATCTGAATCCACACCAGAGCAATCTGGTTTGGCATAAATACTCAAGAACGCTTAAATTCCATAAATATTTTTCAACAGCCGTCTAGCCAAATCAAATAGCTTAGACTTGTATCAATAACTCGAACATCAATCAAAATAATTTAGCCAACTTAATTGACCTTCTTCATAATTTAAAAGAAAACCAAAAATTCTTTTATGACGTCATGATACCGTACCAGATTAGTAGTACGTTGAGGATTCCGCCATTATGTGACTTTGTCATTTTTTATCACACCATAGTGGGCTGACGATCTTTCGATCACAACCAACACTAGGTTCGACTGCATTGATGACTCCATCGTTTACCATTTTTATACCATATCAAATGATGCACATGGTTAGAAATACCTTTCTGAAAATTTTCAAATCATTTTTGTCTTAGCCGAAATAATTAGCATAGACATATGGATAAAGGTATTGCATTTTTTAAAACATCACTGGTTCAATCACATGATCCAATGTTTTTCAAGAAAACAGAAGTGCAAACATCAGCACGAAGTCAATAAATTTTGAAAATCTAGCAGAGCTAGAAGATTTAGAAAATCCATATTTCTCCATCAACTTCAATCTTTACTACATTGCTTCATTCTACCAATCTTCAACACCATCAATGCTTACTATACCAAAATTTCTAACTTTATAACATATATATACTCGATATAGTTCATCAAACTTACCACACTTTGGAATCCAGGAACTTGACATAATCATATGAGTTTAGGAACTTACCCTAGTCAGACCATAGACGTCCATTCGCTGAGGGGTTCAAAAACATACCCATATGATTATGAGTCACGAACTTACCATAAGTATGAGTTTTAAGAACTCGCAACTTAACCTTATATTCTCTAACTATAACCTATCTATCTGTTATACACATGAGAAAAGAATCACCTTCTCAACAGGTATATAGCAAATAGCGCGACACAAACATTTCAATGATTATCAGTGCCAGAAACTAAGTGGTTTTTACACCAAGTACAAGTCCCCGCCCATAACAAGGAATCATACAACTCAGCTGATGACATGGGTCCTCAATTAATATCCCACCTAACTCTATCTCACACTTAACTTGCTCTTTTCTCAATACGAATTCTTCGTATCTCATCATATACAACTCCTCATGAGTTTATATCCTACCATTTCATAGTACATTCTCTTATAGCATCAAGCTATACACACGTAGTCGTTACAGACTATTTATCACTTCATAGTTCAATCCGATCACGTCATGATCATCAATTTACCTTAGGGTTCTTTCCCTATTATCAAAAAAACTCCATCCGAGTTCATTCTTATTATATTTGTCATCTTCATCTTATAGACATCATCTTAACATTTTTATTACCAGAGTTAGGAAACTCTTGAATTCTCATTCTCTAGATACTTCAAGATTCTTCTTTAAATCCTCGCTTATATATATTTAATCTTTATCTTTCTCTCTCTCTCTCTCTCTTAGGTTATAGCTTAAGGTACACTTACCTAAAGTTTATAACATATAGCTTTGATACCAACCTGTGACGCCCCCAAATCCATCTCCCTTCGAACCTCAGATTTGGTCCACCACGATACTACTATCGTCAAACTATTTCCATCTTTTATTCATAACTTAATGAATATAACTTTACTTATTACAATTTAGAATATAAATTCTTTCCATTTCCAGGATCTGTATAATGACCCCAAACTTTTATAAGTTTCTAATCTTGGTCATTTACCATTCCTGTCTTATATCATATTCTATGTTATAAAAATATGCAGAATAATTTAAACTTTTTCAATCTCCTTTAAAAAGAAAATCTTTTATTGATTTCTTAACTTGAATCAATTACATATCCTTGAATCAAATTATGTTATGATTCAGTCTATTCGAATTATTGTATAAATATTTACATCTTGATTCGAATTTCTCTATGTATCATATAGTACAACTTAACATATATCACACATCATAAACTACTATCATGTACATCTCCTAGAACCTAAACATGGTTCAAGAGTATATATTTAAATAAATGAATCAATCTCCTTTGATGTGATTGAACATTATCAATCAAGTAGCACGTAATCTTTACCGTGTGTCCTTAACCTGCAAAAATAGTTATTTGCAAGGGTGAGCTCGACAACCCAGCAATTCTAATAGTTTTCATGCATCACATAGCATATAATACCATACTCAGTTCATGCATTCATAATCAATTAATATTTACTACGCATGTTACTTCTCACATAACAGGCATAGACATTTACTTCACAAGCATATCATCAAAGATCAACTTTCAATTTCATACATATCTCATATGCATTTCATATACATGCATCAACATTCTCATAGCATAATATAGCTTAACTAACAGTTATCAAATTCATATATCAAATAGGAACTGAAAGACTTGCCTGATTCATAGTTTATCAACTACGACTTAGCTGCGTAAATCTTATCTGCACTGCGTGTATTCCTACACAGTTATATAATCATGGATTCAAGTCTATTAGTAACATATTTCATGAACTTTTAATATAAGAACAATGTTACATTATTTCCTAACTAGGTTTGTAAAACCTTTATTTCACTTTCTCATCATACTCTTAGAATAGCTAGGCATGTATAAGTATACCTTAACCATCCTTTCTTGACATCAACATTCATATACATTTATCACACACTTGACTCGCTATGTGTTCGACACATATTTAAAGTTTATGGATACATGATCTATGTAAGACCCCAACTTTTATGAATAAAGATTAAATTTTCTCAAAATATATTTTTGAAAATTATGATGTGGATATGATATAATGTTATAGTTGTGGGTAATATTTATAAATTTTGCAAAGTAAGCAAGTGGTTATATAATATTCGATTGGTCGGGGAATATTCGTTTTAACAGAGAATATTCGTACGATGGCACAATCATTGATGGACCCCACAACGGAAGTATTGTCGTAGTTAGAAAATGACAGAATTATATTTTTATAAAAATAACAACGAAAGTTTTACCGTTAAACTGTTGAACTACCCGGTGTTAAAAGTATAGTAATACGCGTGGTTGCATAGTAGCACACGGTATTGATTATTGATGCCTACGTGAGAAGTCACTCAGTTATACTCAATTATTGCTACAGTAATTGTTGCATCATATCTCTCATATTATTGATTTAATTATTATCACAGTATCATCTGTATAATATTTTATATTATTAAATTAATAATTGAGACGACAAAGTTATTCATATTATTATTTGCAATATTGACAATGTCTAGAAGTTCTGTCAAGGAGAGGTTTGGTCACCTAATTGCGCGCCAATAAGGAGAAATCCTTATCGAAAAACTCCCTCTTTCCTGGGAACGACCTGATTGTTAAATATTGTGAGTTATAATATTAATGATGAATAAATTCGTGTTTATTAAAGATGAAATTGATAGTTCCATTCTGTTGGAATTATTAGTGTTAGTGGAAATCGACATTTATTTTTGATAATAATTGATGTTTGGAAGTTATATTGACCAATCGGGTAATTAATCGGATAAATGAGCAATTAATTGCTATTAATTCACATGCTTATAATTATGTGTTCACACGTGTGAACTATTGATTCACATATATGTACTATTAGGGGAGGTGGTGCAAGATTGATAATACTTGTATGACTAAATTAAAAATGGAGGTATAGATGAAGGTACTATACTGTAATTAGTTTTTTCACATGTATAGAACTATTGAGTCACATAATTGTACTATTAATTCATATGATATACTATTAGGGGAGGTGGTGCAAGTTTGATAATACTTACAGGACTAAATTAAAAATGAAGGAAAAGATGAAGGTATTATACTATAATATTTTGAGCCCCAAAACGTGCAATTATCGAAACTATATTTTCCTATAAATAGAAGTTCATTCTTCTTTCATTCTCACCAATTCACTAAGACACAAGAGCAATTATAGAGATATAAGCTATAGAGAGAAAGAAGAAGAGAAGTCTCCTACCTCACTATTCCAGTATGCAATCTTTTTCTAAGGTAAGGGATATTATTTTGTTCAGTATTCATAGGAATAATATTTTCTTCCATACTCTTTAGTATGTGAGTAATATTATTTTGTCTCGTATTCCTGATTATACCCTCATCTTGTTAAAGTATTGTTTCTATACTTCGTGAAATTAATAGAATATCCTTGAAATTTGCGCTTCATCTAATATCATTTCACAAGGATATTTTCTGCACATTCTTGTTAAATTTTAAGCTTTTCATGCCGGAGTACTGTCCATGAGTAATGTTCATTTATACGGTACTATTCACAAAAGTACTATTCACGGGTACTATTCATAAAGTAATATTCACGAGGTGCTATTCATGAGTACTATTCACAAAAGTACTATTCATGGGTACTATTCACAAAGTACTATTCATAAAGTACTATTTACGGGGTACTATTCTCGAAGTATTATTCATGGGGTACTATTCACCCAGGTACTATTCACCCAAAGTACTATTCATGATAAAAATTGATTTCTTTTCTGTCCAAATCATTTTTGATATAATATCATTCTTGAATTTTACTCCACAAAGCAGTATCATGTTGGCAATTTGAACATTATTGAATTCTGGATAAATTGAATTATAAATCTTTAAAAATTTATCCTTTCTTTCTTATAATTGAATTCTTATATCATTGTCATCATCCTCATGCTTATATTGTGATGAAAGTCATCTTTGGCTTACGTGCATAAATGAACTGTTGATTGGTATGATTATGACCAGGGATCATTCGGTATAATCATGACCCGTAATGTTACAAATGATGTGGTAAAAGTCCTCATTGGCCTGTAGTTCATTGATGGACAGTTGTTGGTATGATTATGACCAGGGATTATTCGGTATAGTCATGATCATTTATGATTACATGAATATCCTTGGCCGTGGTGCAGGGATGATTTGATGATGTGGTTTATTTATTAAGTTGTGTCTCAGCGATAAAGTTGATGAAAATCTTTTTAAATCATAGAAGATAGTAGATATCATGCTCTACTTGACTCTTCTAATGGATTGCTTGTTCCACTGCAGTTAAACTTGTTGTCTATTATATTCTATCAGTTTAACATTGTTGGAGGCTAATGATAACTTATTTTGCATTATCTTAGTCATAATATTTCTTACTGGGCTAGTTGAGCTCACCCTTTGCTTTCATTGTTCTCTTCAGGAAATGAGAATATAGCTGGGACTAGTCGGGGAACGGGGTGACAGTCCAGATGATAGCATTAGTAGTCCTCACTATTCTGTTAAATAGTTTGATAATAAATGTAATGAGGACTCCATTTGAGTTTGAATATTGTCTAAAAGACAATATTCGTGTAAAAACTCTCAGCTCATGTTGTATAATTAAGTTTGTATTTGTATTCAGTACTATGTATTTGGCGACCCAAGATGGGTGATGTATACCTATTTTGGGGCGCCACGATTAATATCAAAGCTTAGGGATATGATCCCGGCCGAGATGTGAGACAAGAACTAGGAGGGGAGAGACGGGGAATTCCTTCGCTAATATGACCTACCTATGTTTATTTGGTATTTAATTGGTCGGTCAGAATATAGGGATAATATGTGACATGTCAATTAACCCTTGTTTTGTGGCAGTATTTGAAAATGGCATCCAAAAATGTTGAGATAAGCAATGAAGCACATGAGACCGTTGAGTCACCAACGATCAATACCCAGGATAATGTGCAACAGGAAGACAATAATCCTCAGGTAAACAATAACACTGATGAAATGATGAAAGATGGGATGTTCAGACGCTTTATGCAATTCATGCAACATCAGGCGAGAGCGGCTCCTGTTCAAAATGCAGGTGGAAACACTGGCAACTCTCGGACGGTCACCGCTAAACAGTTTAAGGAGCTGGGACCACCAGAGTTTTTTGGAGAGCCAAAACCACTTAAGGCGGAGACGTGGATAAAGCAGATCACCAAGATATTTGATGTCTTGGGATGCTCCGAGGAGCAAAAGGTTCCTTTGCCACCTTCATGTTATGGCGAAGAGGCAGATTCATTGGTGGGAATCGTAAAAGCGACTCAACTGCCGCCTTGAAGATGTCTTGGGAGAAATTCCAAGAACTGTTCAACGACAAGTACTTTCCCGAAATTATTCGTCGTATGAAGGAGGTAGAGTTTATCAAGCTGGAGCAAAATAATATGATCGTGTCACAGTACGAAGTTAAGCTTGCCGAGTTGTCCCGATTTGCATCTCATTTAGTTGATAATGAGGAGAGAATGATGCGGATGTTTCTAAGAGGTTTGAAACCTGAGATACGTCAATACCTCATTTCTCACAAACTTTGCTTGTATTAAGATGTTGTAAATAGGGCTCAGTTATTGGAGTGCAATAATGAGTCAACCCAACCAAGAGAGAGCAGCCGACAAATCGATAATACCAGTGGTAGCAGTCATCGAAGCGGTGACAACAAGCGTGGAGGGAATCAATAGGCCAGAAATGGTAACCACTTCGGTGGTAATCATAGCCAAGACAATAAGAGTGGACATTTCAAGAAGAGGAGATTCAACAATGATGGAAAGACATCAGCACCAACATCCGTTATTAAGGAAGGATAACGACCGCCGGTCGTATATTACAAATGCTGAGGGGAGGGACATATTAGTCCAAACTACATGATGCAGTCCAAAGCATGTTACAATTGTGGAAGAGAAGGTCACCTAGCCCGATTTTGTCGTGCACCAAAGTCAAGTACAACTAGGATGGAGGCATCAAAGGCCATCCCAGACAAGACAAAACTAGTAGTTCAAGGGAGAGCGTTTGTCGTAACCTCCCAAAATGTGAGGAATCTGAACGAAGTGATCACGGGTAAGCTAATCATAAACTCTAGCGAAGTATATACCTTATTTGATACTGGTTCTACCCATTCTTTTTTTTCTCCTACTTGCGCTTAACGTTTAAATTTAACTTCGGAGAAATAAGACTTTGACTTATCTGTTGAAACTCTGTTAGGAGAAACCTTCATTACATCCACTGTTTATAAGTCTTGTTTGATTCAAATCGGTAATCGCACGTTACCTGTCGATCTTATCTATTTGAAAATACTTGCATTTGATGTGATTTTAAGGATTGATTGGTTAACTACTCATCATGCTAAAATCGATTATTTTTGTAAGGTTGTTAGCTTTCATATTCCTAACCAAACCTATTATACGAATTCAAGCAACCAAACCACTAAAGTCAATCACAATCATATCAAGCCATAAAGCTATTCGTTTATTAAAAAACATATGTCAAGCTTTCTTAGCCCATGTCACTGATTTAAATAAAAATACGTCAGATTTGAATGATAATAAATTTCCTAACGTATTCCCTGAAGAACTTCCTGGCTTACCCCCAGAGCATGAAATTAAATTTTGTATCGACCTTGAATCCGGTACAAAACCCATTTCCAAAGACCCATATCGAATGGCTCCTATTGAACTTCAGGAGTTAAAAACCTGACTACAGGAATTGTTAGACATTGGTTTCATAAATCCTAGTACGTCTCCTTGGGGTGTTCCTGTTCTATTCGTGAAGAAGAAAGATGGAAGTATGCGACTTTGTATTGATTATCGGGAGTTGAATCATGTCACCATCAAAAATAGGTACCCGTTACCTCGTATTGATGATCTGTTTGACCAGTTGCAAGGCGCCAAATTCTTTTTGAAGATCGATCTTCATTCCGGATATCATCAGTTGAAGATTAAAACTGATGACATTCCAAAGATGACTTTCAGAACTCGATACAGGCATTATGAATTCCTAGTCATGTCTTTTGGATTGACTAATGCTCCTGTTGCCTTCATGGACATGATGAACCGAGTATTCAAGGAATATTTAGATCATTTTGTAGTTGTCTTTATTGATGACATCCTCTTAAACTCCAAAAGCCGTGAAGATCATGAGCAACACTTTAGGATGATACTTCAAAAGTTTCGTGAAAACAAGCTTTATGCCAAGTTGAAGAAATGCGAGTTCTGGTTTGCGGAAGTTGCATTCCTTGGGCACGTGATATCAAATCACGGAATATCTGTTGACCCGACAAAGATTGAAGCAATTCAACCTAAGTTAGTGACCGAAGTACGTAGCATTCTCGGCTTAGCTGGTTATTATCGGAGATTCATAGAAGGGTTTTCTAGAATCACTACTCCATTAACTCAGCTGACTAGAAAAGATATAAAATTCAGTTGGAACGAGGAATACGAGGAAAGTTTTCAAGAACTCAAGAGGAGACACATTTCAGCACCTGTTCTGACAATACTATCTGGCTCGGAGGGATTTGTCATCTACAGTGATGCTTCAGGAAAGGGTTAGGATGTGTTCTCATGCAACTGGGAAAGTCATAGCCTATGCCTCACGACAACTCAAAGAATATGAGAGGAATTATCCTACTCATGATCTAGAGTTGGCCGCTGTCATTTTTGCGCTTAAGATTTGGAGGCATTACCTATATGGAGAGAAGGTGGAGATCTATACGGATCATAAAAGCCTCAAATATTTCTTCACTCAAAAGGAACTCAATATGAGGCAATGATGATGGCTTGAGTTGTTGAAAGATTACGATCATACTATCCAAAACCATCCTGGAAAAGCAAACGTTGTAGCTGACGCATTGAGTAGAAGATCATATGCGGGTACGAGTGCGATATTCACAATGTAAAGACCCATTTTGTATGACTTACAAAAGATGGAGATAGAGTTAATGACTCCAGGGACCCATGTGATGATGGCGAATATACGAGTAGAACCGACTTTAATCAATAAAGTTAAAGATGCTCAAGCTACAGACCTGCAGCTGATGCGTATGAGGAAGAAAGTTCAAGAAGGTGCTATTTCAGAAGCAAGAATTGCTAAAGAAGGAATACTTCGAGTCAACTCCAGACTTTGTGTTCCTAATGATTCTGACTTGAAGTATAAAATCATGATGGAGGCGCATAACACACCGTTTGCAATTTATCCTGGGAGTACCAAAATATATCGTGATCTTTGACATATATTTTGGTGGAGCAATATGAAGAGAGAGAGAGAGAGATAGCAGGGTTTATCTCAATGTGTCTAACTTGTCAGCGAGTCAAGGCGGAGCATCAAGTGCCAAAAGGTCCATTACAACCACTTGAAATTCCAGAATGGAAGTGGGAACACATTACCATGGATTTTGTTACTGGTCTTCCCAAGGTTTCTCAAGGCATAGATACGATTTGGGTCATTGTTGATAGATTGACCAAGTCTGCTCATTTCTTACCGATACGAGAAACTTATACACTTGAACGTCTTGCTAGTATGTACATAAACGAGATTGTAAGATTGCATGGTATGCCAGTATCCATAGTTTCTGATCGAGACCCAAGATTCACTTCAAAATTTTGGGTTAGTTTGCAAAAAGCCATGGGCATGGATTTATAATTTAGTTCGGCATATCATCCTCAAACGGATGAGAAGTCGAAAAGGACTATTCAAACTCTTGAAGATTTATTAAGACTCTGTGTCCTTGACTTCAAGGGAAGTTGGGACAAGTTCTTACCATTGGTGGAGTTTTCCTACAACAACAGTTATCAAACAAGTATTGGCATGGCTCCATTTGGGGCGTTGTATGGAAGAAAGTGTCGTTCTCCAGTATGCTGGGATGAGGTGGGTGAACTAACGTTGTTGGGACCGGAGTTGGTACGTATAACTACGGAAAAGATTCAAATGATCCGATAACGTATAAAAACCTCACAAGGTCGACAAAAGAGTTATGCTGATCTTCATCGAAAGGATGTGGAATTTAACATTGGAGATCATGTGTTGTTAAGTGTTGCTCCATGGAAAAGAGTTACGAGATTTGGAAAGAGAGGAAAGCTTAATCCTCGATTCATTGGCACATTTATAATCCTCGAACGAGTAGGAACTATGGCCTATAGACTCGCCTTACCGCCAAGTATGTCTCGTGTTCATTAGGTTTTTCACATATCTATGTTACGTAAATATGTGAAAGACCCGAACCACATTATTGAATTAGAACCAGACGAGATAGAGGAAGATTTAACGTATGAAGAGTTACCTGTTAAAATCTTGGATAAGAAGGATCATATTCTATGCTCCAAGGTTATACCTCAAGTCAAAGTTTTGTGGAGAAACCACGATGTTGAGGAAATGACCTGGGAGTTAGAATCTAAGATGAAGTCAAGGTATCCTCACCTCTTCGATATACCAGGTACGTACCCTAATTTCGAAGATGAAATTTCATAAGAAGCGAAGGTTGTAAGACCCCAACTTTTATGAATAAAGATTAAATTTTCTCGAAATATATTTTTGAATATTATAGTGTAGATATGATATAATGTTATAGTTGTGGGTAATATTTACAAAATTTGCAAAGTAAGCAAGTTGTTATATAATATTCTATTGTTTGGGGAATATTTATTTTAACAGGAAATATTCGTACGACGACACAATCATTGGTCGACCCCACAACGGAAGTATTGTCGTAGTTAGAAAATGACATAATTATATTTTTATAAAAATAACAGCGCAAGTTTTACTGTTAAACTATTGAACTACCCGGTGGTAAAAGTACAGTAATACGCGTGGTTGCATAGTAGCACACGATATTGATTATTGATGTTTACGTGAGAAGTCACTTAATTATACTCAATTATTGCTACATTAATTGTTGTATCATATCTTTCATATTATTGATTTAATTATTATCACAGTATCATCTGCATAATATTTTATATTATTAAATCAATAATTGAGATGACAAAGTTATTCATATTATTATTTGCAATATTGACAATGTCTAGAAGTTCTGTCAAGGAGAGGTTTGGTCACCTAATTGCGCGCCAAGAAGGAGAAATCCTTATCGAAAAGCCCATTTTTTCCTGGGAACGACCTGGTTGTTAAATATTGTGAGTTATAATATTAATGATGAATAAGTTCATGTTGATTAAAGATGAAATTGATAGTTCCATTGTGTTGGGATTACTAGTGTTAGTGGAAATCGATATTTATTTCGATAATAATTGATGTCTGGAAGTTATATTGACCAATCGGGTAATTAATCGGATAAATGAGCAATTAATTGCTATTAATTCACATGTTTATAACTATGTGTTCACATATGTGTACTATTTGTCAACATCTGGATTTTTATTTGTCCCTTTTTGTTACTTGTTCTTTGGTGTTCTTAGGTTAATGTGAGATTTATTTGAAAAAACAAGTGAAAAAGGTTTGACATGTGTAATGTCGACGATTTGACTTTAAGAGTCGCCAGTTGGTGTTTTTAACTGGTTGCACCAACACAACCGAAAAGGTTTGTACATTGACCCAGTGATGTGACACTGCTAAACGGGTCTGTGAAACCGAGATTCATTTGGGTTCGGGGGCTTGATTATGCGGAGGGAAGGTGTTAGGCACCCCCCGACATCCGTGTTACAACAATGACTGCCACTTCTCAAAGAAACTGTTATATGAATATGTGTGTGTGTGTGTGGATCAATGTGCAATTATTTGAAAGTAGTGCGAGGCCTCGTTCGCACCTATATACACAAGGTTTGAATTTATAGAAAAATTCAGTTTTAACCAAGATATAGCAATGAAGTTTTATAAAAAGAGGTTTTTCAAACCCTGTGCTCAATAGGAATTGAGACCTTTTCATACTTTCATTTTATTATTAAAATGTTCAGCTTGTTTGCTTTTATTTTTGAGATACGAGGCATCTTCGAGAAAATAATATACAAGAAATCTTAGAACTCCTTATGGGCATGATGACTATCAAGGAAATTCGTACCTTTGTAAATAATGTACATTTCGCTACAGTTTGAAAAAGTCCATCACGGGCAAGAATCTAGATTCAAGATGGTGAATCTGTGATCACATGATTCCTAGGCTCACATGATATCTGCAGGTTTTGTATGGAAAGCGAAGAAGTATATATATATATATATATATATATATATATAAAAGTTATATATATATATATATATATATATATATATATATATATATATATGTGTGTGTGTGTGTGTGTGTGCATGATCACCACCACGAAGCAACTCCATGGGGATCGAAATGTAAATAAAGCGATAAATACTATCAATCGCCACGAAGTAAACTCCAAAGGGACTTAAATGTAAATAAAGTTGTAAAAGCGATCAACCGCCACTTAAGTAAACTCAAAAAGACGAATGTAAAAATATATATATATATATATATAATTGTTGTCAGATGAGTGGAATTACATCAAGTGCGTTCGCTGCTTTTATATATATATATATATATATATATATATATATATATATAAAAGCGGTAAATGCTAGGATATAAAATCCGAGCTCATCGGATATATTCGACAACAATTATATATATATATATATATATATATATATATAAAAGCAAGTAAACGCTCGGACATAAGTCTAGGCTCAATCGAGGCAAAACTCGATAATGTTAGTCCATATATGAAATATATACATATATAATTATATATATACAGATAGAAATGAAAACCACGGACCGAAGTTCGGGCATACGCACACAACATGACTCTCAATGTGTATAACGGTGTGTGCAAATATGAAAGGAAAGGCTTTTATAGTAGTAAGAGAAGGCTTACGGTGAAATTTGCCAATGTAGGCTTCATGACTCTATATGGATAAACACTCGACTCTCATCGAATAAAAATATAGCTATATGTGAGCTAACAAATGTTTAAAATGAGGAAACACTCAATATGGGTGTGTACAGAGCAAATTGGACAGGGGTTCCTCGCCTTTTCTCTTTTTAAAATGGCTAGCCCAAACTCTATATTTATAAATTTGCTAGTAGCATGATGCACTACTGCCACGGGGGGGTTCCATGGTCCTATCGTCTCAAAAGCACGTGCACTTGTGCCTTTGTAATGTCCGCTCGAACTTGCAGAACTTCAATCCGAGCATCCGAATGAGGTATATACGACCTTCTTCGGACCACTTATGTTGAGAGTTATGCAATGACATGGATTAGAGGTTGTACGAAGTCAGGAAGAGGGGACCATGCCCATAGTCTTCAAGCTTCAAATTCTATCCGGTGTGCTGCCACGCGTAATAGTCACTCGGGATTGTAACTCCTCGGTTCTTGTGGGGCATTGTTGTATGTATGTATGTATGAAGTGTTGAGATGACGTGCAGGTGTTGAGGTGGCAAGATGACATTTGACTCTTCACCGGGGTTATCGCCGGTTTGAGTTGAAAGTAGACATTGCTCAGGGTTACATCTGAGATTGGACTACTTATTTGTATGCCGCAATGTCATCTGTGAGAATGCCTGTCTGCCCGGTGTTATCTCTGGGTCTGAGGTAAGAGTGCCTAGGCAGGAGGTCTGAGCTTGAAGCTGATAGCATGCATTTGAAACAAACATTTCTGGAGTTATCGTCGGAACTGCAACAACATTCCATGGGGTTATCGCCAAGGATGAAACTCAGGGTTATATTTGAGGTTGGAAATGATGTTCCAGGTGTGTGTTCCGGGGTTGAGACTGATACTCCTGGTGTGTGGTCCGGGGTTAAAACTGAACTTCCGGTAGTATCCGAAAAGGATGTGAGCTGTCTTCCAGTGTTATCTCCAAAAGACGAATCTGCCCTCCTGCAATGTCAGTAACAAGCGTGTAGAAAATTTTGAGTGTCTACAGATGCCCCTCTTTATCATATTCATGCAATGCAAGGCATGGATAGGATAAAGAATCCTAGACACTTGAAATGCAAGTAAGATAAACATGATGCAATGTGTAGCAACATGATGCAAATGTATGATGCATGATGGAAATGATTATCGGTTCCCTGCTAATCCTGCCGGGATGACAATCAGTGATGGCTTGGACATGCGATCCAAGTCTTCAAGGATGTTGACGTTGGGGCTATCACCAAAGTCTCGAATCCTAGACACTAGCTCTATTCTGCAGATGCGTCTCTCGTATTCAAGAGATCTGTTGGGATAAAGCTTTGTCTATTTGAGGATGTGTATAACATATTTCGTCATCACGTCCAGAAAGTCTTCGCTTGATAATATCATCATTGTCAGGGTTGCCTGACCTTCGCTGATGTGTGTATCACCGAATAGATCCCTGTTGGGTGCATTGTCAAGGTTGCTTGACCTCCATTGATGTATGTGTCAATGGTTGAGTTGCGTTGTAATTCCCGCCGGGGAAGGTTGCTTCGATGGGTTTACTTGCCATCGGCTAACATGACTTCAAGGCTGCTTGACCCTCATTGATGTGTGTATCAATGGATGAGTTGCGTTGTAACCCCCGCCGGGGAAGGTTGCTTCGATGGGTTTACTTGCCATCGGCTGGCATGACGTCAAGGCTGCTTGACCCTCATTGATGTGTGTATCAATGGTTGAGTTGCGTTGTAACCCCGGCTGGGGATACTTAATTAGTTCATAAATTTGGCATTGTAACCCCCGCCGGGGATACATTAGCATTTCATGACTTCGGCGTTGTAACCCCCGCCGGGGAAGGTTTAGGGTTGTGACCCTGCAATGACGACATCGGACCTTTGTGGGGTATTGTCGAGCATGATTTGTAAAAGCTGAGGCCATTGGTATAGTATACCTTGTACACAGGCGAATACCAATGAGAGAGATGGGGCCAGATTGCGGCCTATGAAAACCAGGATTCTAAGCTATTTCGCTCAATCGCGTAGCATTTTTATTCCTGATTTGGCCTTTTCAGCTTGTGAGACCTCCTTTGCAACTCTAACTGAAGCGAGCCGGAGGTGTAGGACCCACGTAGAAGTGCCACGGTACATTCCACTGATCGTGCAGTGGACGACCTATGACAACCCATGGCTATACAAAAAACTGGGTTACTTTCATAAGTCATTTTCAAGCTGCGCGACGAAGGAAATCTAAGAGCTTCTCTTTAGACCTGTTGAGTTCAGGCAACTTTCTGCATATTCTACCACCATACAAGCGTTCTTCACTGTCCTAGTAACATATGCATGTATTTTTTTCCAATTTCTATCCGTTGGAAAATGACTTATCACATGAAATTCATTTAGACACATAATAGTGAATATGCATGCTGATATGACTTGATAAAAAATATTCAACATAGCAATTGTTAGTATTAAACCATGCTGAACATAATGATTTAAAAAAAAAATTAACTTTTGAAGCAGTCAAATTGGCACCTTTTACTGTCATTTCTTATCCTATCTGAGGACAAATGAGTAAAGGTAGAAAAGTAAAATAACCCTGGTAATTAGACTACACTTACGGATTTTTTTACTACAATGTATTAATGCATGTAGGGTGTATATGACTGTGTATAGGTGTGCTACTGAATGGACACCTAGTCATGCCTATGTGCATGTGGATAGTCCCATTTACAAAGGGGGCTATGGCAAAATTTTTCCAAAATGTAGGCATTGGGTATTCATGTATTTTTAACTCTACTGTAGATGTATGTTAAAACAATGCATGCATGCATGTAATCATACGATGCATTTTGAAAAGCTCTAGGTAAGAATTTACCACACCCTTTCTGAGGTGATTTGGAGACTTGTTGTCCAGATATTATGGATCTGGATCAGCCGAGTAGTTCCCGCAGGACCACTTCTGGTGTACGGAGGAGGGCTTCCAAAGTACCTCGACCCCGTTCTGTTAGACATCCTCGTCGTTTGGTGGAGGCGGTGATACGTCCTATCCGGGTTGAAGTGCTGGATGTCGAGGATGAGGAGAAGGATGTACCGACTGAGGTTCCTGCTCCTGCTGCATGTGTTCCCTATAGGGAGTTTCCAGGCATTCAAGTGGCAAACCTAGATCTTCTAGGTGACTTGTATCAGCATCCTTCAGTATACCTGCACGCAAACGAGGTATGAAGTTAGATCTTTAATCTTCCTTATTTCCTATTGATGAGGAGCAAAGGGTACTGATGTTGATCTGCATTTGATGTAGGTCCCTGGCTTTACACAGCCTCGAGGGATCTGGTTCAGCATCCACTCTATGTATCAGGCTTTGCATGATGACTATAGAGAGATTGTACATGGCTGGGGATTCGGGACGTTCTTCTCCATTCTTCCCCATCGCTGTCCCTGGGGTTACCTCGGGGCATTGTCTGAAACATTTGGTTTCACGGACTCGATCACTCCATTCTTTGGGATGTGAGGTGATGATGACGTAGATGGATTGGCGATTTATCGCAGGTATGGAGTTTGGAGGGATCCGGTGCCTTCTTGCAGCGATGATATTACCCTACTGCCGTCGAGATCCTTGTTGGGAGTTTTGGTGAGGCGCTCAAAGGTAGGACTATTCAGACAGTTCTTTGAGCATAGATGCTATGAGAGGGCTATTGAGTGAGCCTATACCCGATGATGTGAGAGTCAGGGATCGCATTCTTCGATGATTATTCCTGATGATCATTAGGGGTTGCTTCACAGCAGATAACTCTTCTACGGTGTCCTTCTCTTTGATCAGCGCCACTCGACACGTGGAACGTATAGAAGACTATGATTGGGGTTCCTACACCTTTGCCTAGTTCCTCAGGGGAATGCGCATGCGATCGCAGGGCTTGACCAAGGCGTGTTTAGGATTTTACCCGTTTCTGCAGGTGAGTATTTCTCTTGTCTTTTCCCATGTACAGGTTAAGAGTGTTAACTGACAGTAGATGTTTTCCTTTGTGTTGGCAGTTTTGGGCCTATGAAAGGATTCCATGTTTGCGTCCTGTGAGCATGCTTGGTTTAGACACCTATCCACGAGGACGGAGATGTCATCATTCCATACTGGCGGAGGTCCCTATAGCTGAGGGTTTCACTCATTGCCGCCTACAGCTAGAGTTGTTGACAGCGAATGTCATCACATGGGTTCCCTATTCTGGGGAACACTTGAGTGTTGGATTTGAGGATGGGTACCCGACTGGAGTTGAGTACGCTATATCCACCCGTAGGATTCCTCTCTTCATAGATGGAGGATGGGAGCTCTACTTAGGAGAGCGTGCTATTAAGAGCACTACAGGAGAGATTCGCATGCCGATCTTGCCTCCTACCAGGCGTTATTGGCCTGTTTCGCAATCACTCGTCATTGACATCCCATTGTTGGGGATTGACGTTTATACATTGTCAAAGGGCCCCTATACTCAGGAGATATTCCAGAATTGGTGGTTCCCTCGTACCATTGGAGCTCAGACCCGCGCCACACAGTTTATGGGGGATATTATTCCAAGATCCGTGATGATGACGAATTGGCTAGCTTGTGTCAGAGATCCGACTCATGTGACACAGATTGACAGTTTGACCCGACAGTTGGACCGGGCACATTTCGTTATCCAGCACTTGGGTAGAGATCCTTCAGAGGCAGATACTTTTGATCCTTCCAGCTCTGGCGCTGGCCCCTCAGGTGACCCATATGGTTTTGCCGATGCAAATCCTCCCTTGTATAGGCCTGACATCCCTGCAGATAGAGATCCAGTGACTCAGGAGGAGTTACATCAGGTGGACAGGATTGATGATGTAGACATCGATACCATCGACTTCTTCTGATGTATATTTTTCGTTAGCTCTTTTTATAGGCCTCTGTTAGATATTGGGTAGCTTCTCCCCATTCTCGCTATATCTTTTGATAGGCCTCTGTTGAGATGTTGGGTAGTAACCGCCCCATTTCCACTATATTTTCTTTGTCTGAGAGATGTATTAGATGATGATATACTTAGGAATGTATGTACAGTTTTCCATTCCCTATATCATATTGCCATCTATTGTATTATGCATGTTATTATGTTATGCATATGTATGTATGTCCAGAGATATTCAGCATTGACCCCTGGATGGTCTTATGACACGGCCCGTACAGATGTCTTCTTTGACAGTTAGCCGTATTGATCATACCCCACCATTTTTGGTGGCATCTAGTATCTTGCTCATGGTATGATAGTATGTCTCCATCGACATGGTATTTGTGTAGATGATTTTCTTAAACATACTATGACCACATTAATGTTTTGAGGATCCCACGAGATTTGTAGAGGGTATGCTTGAGCACTGGGTATCGGAGAGACATGTTTTCTGATTTGGGACCCAGGAGTTGACTCCTACTTTGGAGGAGTATCCATAGTTGATGATGCTGCCACTGGACAGATCTTGCGTGCATATGGCTATCGAAGACATGACTAGACAGTTTATGACCCTCACCGGATTGAGACGTAGAGTGGTACAAGACGAGATTACATCCGGCCATGTGATATCCCAACGTTTTCTGTTTGACAGATTTGGCTCTGACGATAGTTATGCACGGTATTCCGGGGATTTCACCACACTGGAGGATTATTGGCGTTCAGCCAGAGTGGATGTACTATTGCTATGTGTATTGTCATACGTCTACATGCCACGGTACATGGCTGAGTTGGATATCGGCATTATTATGGCAATGAGAGCTCTCAGGGAGGGTCATACCATTAAACCGATGATCATTGCAGAGACTTTGAGGTCAGCTACATATTGCTGTACTTATCTGGCAGGGGTGTTTACAAGTAGCTCGGTCATGTTGTACGTGTGGTTTATGTCACACATGGGACCGATTGGCACATTCAGACAACATGGATATTATTTCACTCATGATATAGCGATGTCGTACTCCTTCCAAAGTTGCAGAGTGTCTGAGATGTTGCATCTTGGTCGACTTTCTGGCGAGGATTGGAGATCCATTTCGCTATATTTACGTATCTGAGGCTTAGCTCACCCTACAGCTTCATTACTCATGCTCCGGGCATGAATTATCTACCTCTAGCTGGTTTGAAAGGGATGATCCCCTACCACCCACTGGCAGTGATGTGTCAGTTTGACCAGTTTTAGGATTTTCATCCTTACGAGGGGGCAGTGAGTCAGCGCTTCGCTTCACATCGTTTATCAGCAGAGGACAGATCCAGGTTGTATGCTTGTTGGGATCAGCGAGAGTGGTGAGAGTTTTGTCGATCATCGAGGTTATTCTGCGAGTATTCAAAGATGGATGGAGATAGAAGCGCATCGACTATGGTAGTATCCACAGTGCAGGATGTTGATTCTGACGATGAGGAGCCTATAGAAGAGGCTGACATTCCCATCGATGGGGACTTGGCTCTTTGGCTGCCGAGATTTGTGATGGATTCTCCACCCCCGAGTGCCATCTGTTACTCAAGTATTCAAAGACAACATTTGGGCAGAGCCTACATCGATGACCTATGATAGAGATCGAGGCTAGGGGCGCGATGTTGTGACTCTTGATGGGAGAGAGCGCTGGCTCTGTTAGAGAGGGATGAGGCTAGATCACCGAGGATGCATTGATTGTGGGCGGGATGCCGCCCTATCTGCTAGGGATATGGCCATTACAGATAGTACTTCAGTGAGATCCTAGATGACTATCACTCTTGCCGACATGAGTGCTTACATTGATGAGCATTATGCCACCATGTAGTTAGCCTCGATCCGCTAGCTCGTAGATAGATACCATTGGGCGGGAGCTTGCGGCGTTACCTCCTTCTTCGAGAGAGGGATGCCATGTTAGATCGATAGTCGCATATATACGGATCTGTAGATAGCTTTGTATTTTTCCGCAGACTAAGCTTAACCATTTTGTCATGTACAACACATATGTATATATCAAAGCAATTATTATGTATGGCGCAGGAAATATATTTTGATTCACTTCCCTTTTAGTTATGCCTTGATACTTGCTTGATATTTGCCTGTTTCTTTAGGGCCTTGTGATCTTGATGCATTCTGAACTTATCCTTGATATGTGGACATTGAACTATCACAGGATCTCTCAGAATGGATCATTGAACTGTATGTATCCCTACCATCTTTAGTGTCTTGGGACTGATATCTGTATGGAAATATGGAGAGGAGTGTGGCTTTTCCTCTCTGAGATTGACCGCACCATTGATGGGGCCAATACTTCTATTTGTGAGAAGCCTAGTTAATTCCATCTCTTATGGATTGGTGTTTCTCTTCGAGGCATAACCGTAGCTTAGATGGTCACCAAATCTCCTATTTGTGAGGAGAGGTTGGGTAATTCCATCCCTTAGTGCAAAAGCCGGAGTGAAATGTGGTAGATTGAAGGTTAATCCCGATGACAGAGTGTGACAAGCATTTTTGTTTTGGTAGGGGTTAGACTGAACCATAAATGGCTGCCTACGTACTCCTATTGAAGAGGAGATCAAGTCTGCGTAGTTCGAACATGGTGTAAGAGGTTCAACATTGAATGAGAAAGGTAGATGGGTGTAGAAATTTTTTGTGGTTTTTGTTTTTGTAGAGAAAGTGCAGAAATGTTTTTGTTGTTTTTTGTTTATTGCGACCGGGCCATATAGAATATGGTTGCCTACGTATTCCCGGGTATCAGGGAGATCAGGTCGACATAGTTCGCCCCTCAAGATGAATCGCAACCAAAGAGAAGTGTGAATCCATGTGCAGGCTATACTGCGGGGAGAAGAAAGTTTGATCCCATAATAGGGATAAACTACAGGTGTGGAAAAAGTTTAATCCCGTCTTCAGGATAAACTGCAAGCGTAGAAAAGTTTAATCTCATCTTTAGGATAAACTGCAAGCTTGAAAGGTTCAATCCCGTCTTCAGGATAACCAAAATTGTATGAAGGTTTGAAATGAGGTGAAACTAAGCTGCTAGTTTGAAGTGTATGTTTCCCTGAGGGACAGAAGAGTATGTAAAAAGGGTTAGAAACCGGAATGACTGGTGATTTGATGATCGAAACCAGGATGTTTGTTTGATGGTAACTTCAGACATAGTACCATTTCACAGTGTCTGAGTTGATAAGATGTGGAAATTCATCGCCATCCATTTCCTACAATTTGAGAGCACCTCCTGTCAATACTTCCTTGACAACAAATGGGCCTTCCCAGTTATGAGCAAATTTTCCCTTAGATTAATCTTGGTTGTCAATGATCTTCTTTAAAACCAAGTCATGTTATTTGAAATGCCGTAACCGGACTTTTCTGTTGTAGGATCATGCGATCCTTTGCTGATATAACTGACCATGGAAGATAGCCTCGGTTCGCCTTTCGTCTATTAGAGACAATTGGTGATACCTGTCTTGCACCCATTGGTCTTCATCCAACTAAGCATCCATCAAAACTCTGAGGGATTCCATTTCCACCTCTATGGGGAGCACTGCTTCCATCCCATAGGCTAATGAGTAGTGGGTTGCCCCAGTGGAAGTATGCATGGAAGTTCTATAGGCTAATAAAGTCAGAGGCAAGAGGTCAGGCCATCCTTTATGATTGGTGGACATTTTCTACATGATCTTTTTGATGTTTTTATTAGCCGCTTCAACAGAATCATTCATCTTTGGATGGTAGATGACGGAGTTAAGGTGTTTGATGTGGAATTTCTTCGCATAACTCCTCCATCATTACATTGTTGAGGTTCTTAGCATTATCGACCACAATGACCTCTACGGTTGTCCATATCGACGATGATGACATTGTTTACGATGAAGGCAATGATGACTTCTTTAGTAACCTTGGGGAAGGAGGTCGCTTCTACCCATTTGGTGAAGTAGTCAATCATGGTGAATATGAATCGATGTCCATTCTTGGCTTTTGGGCTCGATGGGGCGATCACGTCCATTCCCACATTGAGAAGGGCCATGGCGAACTCATATTGTGGAGTTCCCTTGGAGGGGCGCGGATAGCATTCCCATAAATTTGGCATTGATAGCATCTCTTGACGTGATCATCATAGTCAAATTTAAGTGTAAGCCAATAATTCCCTGTTCTGAGGATCTTCTTGACAAGTAAGGGTCCGCTCATGTGAGGGCCACATACTCCACCATGGATCTCATCCATGAGCCTCTGAGCTTGGTCTTTATCCAGACATCTGAGGAGACCTAATCCTGTATCTCTTTTATAGGGTGCATCTCCGCTCAAGTAGAATTTCATAGCAAGTCGATGAATCTGCCTCTTCTCAGTTAGGCTCGCCTCAGTGGGTGTAGATCTATCTCGTAGATACTCCTTGATGTGTTGATACCAAGGGTTGTGGATGGGAGGTAGCTCATCCGATACTTCTCCAACATAGTTCCCATAAATTGGGGCTTTTTACAATGCAAATGTGATGCTTGGCATGTTTTCCTTATCAGGTATGTGAATCAAGGAGGCCAACGTAGCTAGTGCATCCGCAAAATCATTCCTATTACGAGGAACATGTAGGAAGGAGATTTCTTCAAACTCTAAAGCCATCTGTAGAACTTGCCGATGGTAAGGCAGCAAATGTAATTCTTTGGTTTGATAGATTCCTGTGGATTGTCTGATTACCAACTCTGAATCCCCAAAGGCGAGTTAACGCTTTGATGCCCATTGAAGCGGGAAAGTTTTAGCCCCATGAGGCGACCTTCATACTCAATTTGTGTTGTTGGTCTTTGCAAACCCGCAATTATTGGCGATTGAGATCTGCTCCCGTCTGGGATATTAGGCTGCTCTAGCTCTAGAGCCTTCTCTGTTAACAGCTCCATCAGAATACATTTTCCACGTATGGCATGTATCGTATTGATGTTGTTGCTGAATTATCATTACCCCTTCATCGGGGAAGTATGTTTCCGAGGGTTTGTAATCCCCTGCAGGTGCGGCGGCCAGTTGATCCGCAATTCCTTGACCTTTGACAGACTTTTGTGTCACGTAGACGATGTCAAATTGCTGTAAGATCAACTGCCATCTGGACAGTCAAAAATTCAGTATGGGCTTGCTGAACAAATACTTGAGAGGATCCACGCGGGATATGAGATGGGTTGTGTGACCATGGAGGTAATGATGTAACCTCATGGAAGCCCATGCTAAAGCACAACAAGTCTTCTCAATCAGAGTGTACTTGTGTTCACTGCTGCTAAATCTTTTGCTGAGATAATAGATAGCTCATTCTTAGCCTCTATCATTTTTTTTTTGCCTCAAAGATCTGACCCATGGCATTGTCATTTATGGACGTGTACATGAGCAGGGAACATCATCCACAGGAGGTACCAAAACAGGAGCGTTAACCAGCTGCTCTTTAATGGTAAGGAAGGCTTTCTGACACACATCGTTCCATTTCATGGAGGAGTTCTTCCTTAATAGCTTGAAGATGGGCTCACAGGTTGCTGTGAGTTGAGAGATAAACCTACTAATGAAGTTGATTCTTCCCAAAAATCCCAGTATTTCCTTCTCTGTCTGAGGAATGGGCATTTCCTTGATGGCCTGGATTTTGGTAGGATCCAGTTCAATCCCTTTGTGGCTGACTAGGAAACCTAGCAACTTGCCTGACTTGACGCCAAAGGCGCACTTGGCTGGATTCAACTTCAAGTTGTACTTACGCAACCTATTGAAGAGCTTTCTGAGATGGTCTAAGTGGTCTTCCTCCTTTCAAGATTTGACAATGATGTCATCCACGTAGATCTCTATCTCTTTATGCATTAAATCATGGAAAAGATCCATCATAGCTCGCTGGTAGGTTGCCCTGACATTGATGAGGCTGAATGACAACCGTCTGTAGAAAAAAGTCCCCCAAGGCGTGATGAAAGCAATTTTCTCACGATCTTCCTCAGCAACCATAATCTGATGGTTTCCTGCAAAGCAATCTGTAAAGGAGTACATGCTGTATTGAGCAGTATTGTCAATGAGAATGTGGATAAAGGGCACGAGAAAGCTATCTTTAAGGCAAACTTTGTTCAAATCCTGGTAATCCACGCAAACTCGCACCTTTCCTCCAGGTTTAGGCACGGGAACAATGTTAGATATCCACTCCGGATATGTAGACACCATGATAATGCTAGCTTGAAATTGTTTCACAATTTCTTCTTTAACCTTTAAACTCCACTCAGGTTTCAATCGCCTGAGCTTTTGTCTAACTGGCTTGAATCCTTCTTTAATGGGAAGGCGATCAAGAACAATGTCAATGGACAAACCCACCATGTCTTCATGAGACCATGCAAACACATCCTGGAATTGGGTTAATAGTGCAACCATGTCATTCCGCTGGTTTGGGGTAAGGTCTGAACCAATTTGGATTAGCTTAGGGTTTTCTAAGGTTCCAAGATTGAAAGAAGTGGTTTGGTCAAGGTTGGGTTTAGGTTTGTCTGTGACACATTCCTTAATCTCCTGAGGTGTCTCAATGTCCTCTTATATTTCCATCAAGTCTGAGTCCAACTTTGCATCAAAGTTACAGCCCTTGTGGAGAGAAGGCACCTCATCAGCAAGTACAGGCCCATCTAAATTCCGAGTCTTGAAACAAAGTATGCTTTCATTGAATATATGCAACTGTTTGATTATACAGAAGTGTTAGCATGTACTTGATAAAATAACTGCTAATATTGTAAAGAAAAGCAAGCAATTAAAGTTATCTACAGGGCAGAGCGATTTTCTGCCAATTTTACCCTTGTCGACCAATGCATGGAGTACTGTTCCAATTGTCGAGGGCAAAGTCCTGAAGGACTGCAGTGATGGAGGGATCGTCATTGTCCTCTTTCTCCCGAATGATAACCATGACATCTGGGCAATCATCGTCTGGGCTGTATCTGTTTATATGTTCATCATGAACAATGATGCGTACGCCCGACATCATCAAAGTGATGTCATGTTTATGTTTCTGTTACTTTTCTTCCATTTTGGGATCAGGAATCATCACCTATTTTGCTTTGAATGGTACTGGTTTAGGGAACAACATGGCCACAACATGGGCTGGTACCTTTACTGGAGATTGTTGTTGATCGATTTCGCAATCAATGAATACGTGCAAGTATACACGGTCAACAAGTAATAAAGTGAAAGTAGAGTATCGTTGCCACGAGGAATTATTTAATAAAAATTACCAAATACTAACTCTTAACCAAATAAATTTTATTTAAACAACCAATAATTGTGATTTTTCTAATTAAGAAAACTAAATTAACAATTAAAAGAAATTATTCTAAAATAAATCAAATAAACAAACTAAGATTTGATTGAACTCAAATAAATAAGGATTAAGACTCCAATATCCCCAATTATAAACTATAAATCAATTATCCAATTATCCCAATTATTATATCTATTGAATTGTTAACAGGAATTCTCAATTGCCAAAAGCCCTTTTCCAAGTGATCAATTGCCTTCTATTTAATCCAGATTAATCTTGCTATATTCCTTTGCAAAATAATTGAATTAAACTCTTTTCAATCCTAATTCCTTATGTGTTATATGCGGTGAACAGATATTTCCATTCTATTCACAAGCCTAATTATTCACTTTGCAAATAACTAAGTCACATGATATCATGCCTAGTTCTAACCCTAGAATTCCTCATTCAATTCCTTCTAGAGTAACAAGGTAATTACTGATCATATAATTAATCAATAAGCATAAGGCAAGATAAACAACTCACTTTGACACAAATAATTGGAATAAATTAAGTAACTAATTTATATCCATAAAAGGTTCAATTGAAATCTTAATAAAAGAGTTAGTTCATAATTAATGAATTAAAACCAAGAATCCACAACTGAATAGACATTAAAAGATAAAAGTATGATAAGAGAAGAGAATAGAATGCATGTTGTCGACCAAATCGATGCTCCCTCTCTTGCTCTTGTTCTTGATCTTCAGTGTTCTTCAATTTGCTTCAATCTCCAATGGCTAATTAAGAACTAGGGTTTATATTCTAATCTAATGGAGTGTTTTATCTAAGCTAATCTATGTATTCTCCCTCTATTTTATGCCTTACATCATGTATTTATAGGTTACAAGTCCAATTTTTAGCTTAGGAACAAACCCAATCCAATTTGGAGTCAAAAAGGTGTCAAAATTTGCCCAAAAACGCGTCCAGGCCCAACCAACCTCTTCCCGGTGGTTCCCAACGCTGGGCACGGCAACAGAATTCCCCTTTCATTGCCCCTAAGATTGGGCATAGGCCTCTATTTTGGGCGCCCAATGATGGCACATGTTCTGACATTTTCTGCTCCGACGTCCTTTGGAAAAATGGCCATAACTTCTTCGTCCGAACTCCGATTTTGATGATTAAAGATGTTCCGGAAAGAGGAGACGTAGATATACAACTTTCATTCTTTAAGGTTTTCGAAATAAGGTCCGGAAAAATACTCAAATTGGCTCTAAAGTGACTGCTGTGTAAATGGCAAGCCGAAAACGCGAATCTAGCCACCCCGAACGTCGATCCAAGTAACTTTTATCCCAATTCCTACAAAACAACATAAAACAAACACTTAAAATCAACCAAAAGATTAAGCTCAAACGCATTCAATTATGAGTATAAAACTCACTCATCAAATACCCCCAAACTTAAACATTTGCTTGTCCTCAAGCAAAAACATAAAAGAACTAAAAATAAACAAACTAACTCAACTACATGAATGCATATGCATGATCTACTTTCTAATATACCTATGAACCCTGTAATAAATCAATATGATATATAGTAACAGGCCTCAAAGATACCATTGGTACTCAAACTATATATCCAATCAAGTCAAAATCCACAACTCTAACCAATTAGTTAATCCAAACCTATCATCACCCATGTTGTGCGTGTGTGCTTGTTAACCATTCTAACCAACCACAATTCAAGATAATCACATAACAAACTTCTTAAAAGGAAAATTTTAGTTCCAATTCAATTACTTTTGTGAACATGACAACTCCGGTTAAAACTAAGCAATTACCAAGTCTTAAGGTAAATATAGGATTTATTTATACTCTTATTCAATCACGAGGGCATTTTTGCTCTTTCTCGTGTTTTATTCATTTTTTTTTCATGGTTGTGCAATGTCTTATTCCCTTAGGCTTTTCAGTGCTACCTTAACGAGCTTTTGACCAACGACTCCTAAGCCATTAAGACCTTAGGGTGCTAGGTGTAAAGATAATCCCCTCGGGCTTACTTACTCAAGTAACAAAGGCCACAAAACTAGACAAGCATGCCACGGTGTTTATTCTTTTTTTTCTTTCTTTCTGGATTTTTTTCTCATTTTTTTTCTTTTCATCATTTCTTTTTTTCTTTTTTTTCTTTTTGTAATATATATATCCCATAGATTCCCCCAAACTCAAGCTTTTACGTCATTCCAACCTTTACCGCCAATTCACTAATTTCCTTAAATTTTAACAAAGATTTTCCCTCAGAAACAAATTATGAAACCCTTGAACCAAGTGGATTAAAACAGTTAAACTTTAAGTGTTAACCGGTTACATAAGTTTCAGACAGGCTCAGATTATCATCATGATTAAAATTAGAACTCATCATCAATTATCAACACTATTCAAGTTAACATTTAATACCAATCTTATCATAGGCCGAGCTAAGACCACACCAACCGATCACGTGATTTCATGCAAAAAATAATAAAAAAAGCAATTATACTACATGAACACATACTAATGCAACACATATATGAATATGCAAATAACTACCATGTATTATATGCAACCTAAAAAAAACACAATGCTAACACATAAAAAAAATGAACTACCATGCAGATAACTAACTATATGCAGTACGACACTAAAATGCCCCCAAACTTAAACTAGACATTGTCCTCAATGAATAAAATAGAAAAATTAAAGCAGAGGACTTCCCTGAAAATATATCAATCTTCCTCCTTGTCCGCTAAGTTTAGAGAATATGTTAGGCACATGGAACAAATTGGGCACCACACTTGAATTTGACTTGAATAACCTGTAAACCATGATAGAAACATATTTATTAAATTTTAAATAAATGCAAATTCAAAACTACTAATATAAAACCTAATAAAAACTAAAAATAAAAATTAAACTTGGGTTGCCTACCAAGAAGCACTTGTTTTATAGTCTCAGCCTGACTTCTTCAATTCTCTATCCAATTCCCATATGAAAATTGAGGAACCCTCCATCCATCAGAAGTAATGTCTCTTTTGGGAGGTTCCCATTCGCAAAAACCCTTGAATTGAAGTCACCTAGCATGCTCTTTATAGATAGGTTCCCTATTAAGAACGCCCAACAACTAGGTGTTTTCTCCATTATGTCTATGTTTAGATTGGGGCATTGAAGCTTAATAAACATAATGGAGTCTTCCTCTATCTTCTCCTTTTCATCCCACCATGACTCCACAACTGTACTAGCTCTTATGTCACAAAGAGCTTTGCCGATGACATGACTTCCAATTGGGCATGGTTTTGCAAAACTGCTCGGATGCTTGAACTTTGGTAGAGAAGGTACATGGGACACTATCAAAATTGGCTCATCTTCGTTGGTACTCAAAGTTAGAACTTTGCCGATCTCCTTTTCTTGGTCTCCAAGTCTTTCCTCTCTTTCAACATCTATATCATTTGGCACATCCGGTTGCAGATTTGGTTCGGGCTCAACATCAGTCTCGGCATCCATGTCATAGAGCCAAGTGTATTGAGGACAAATGTTTGAGGCATTGGTTAGTTGTTCCGTTTGGGTCATAAAATTTTGACTCAATATCTCTTGATTAATCCTCCTCTCCTCACATGAAGCTATGAACTTGGACAAAGCTTCCTCCAAATTTGAATGTTCTTCCTGTTGTAGTGGAGGTGGACACGAGAAATCCGGTGGGTACGTTGGACTTGGAGCATAAAATTGATCTTGATGAGTATGGTTCCATGAAACACCTTGGCTTTTCACATTCAGCTCTACTTGATTCAATACTTTGTCTTGTTCCTCGTTCTTTTTTTCAGAAGCTCTAATAAATTTCTCCAAGGTTTCTTCCAAACTTAATTTCCTCTCTGGTTGTTGTTGAGTCTGATTTTGGAATCCGGATGTGTTTTGTTGTCTCGGTGCTTGAGCTTGATTGTTACTCCATGAAAAATCCGAGTAATACCCCCAATCCTGATAATAGTTGTTAGGATAGACATAATTATTGGGGTAATCACCACCACCATCTTGTCTTCTATCAAAACCGATGGTGCATTGACGACTCATATGATTTCCAGCACAATAATCACAAGAAACCGCCACACTTTAATGACGTTGTGCTTCAAAAGTGTCGACCATCTTTGAAAGTGTCTCAATTT
Source organism: Panax ginseng (assembly GCA_020205605.1). Taxonomy (NCBI): domain Eukaryota; kingdom Viridiplantae; phylum Streptophyta; class Magnoliopsida; order Apiales; family Araliaceae; genus Panax; species Panax ginseng. The sequence continues at coordinate 49,348,584 of CM035133.1, forward strand.
GTGCTTATAATGCAGAAACTTGTTGCGTGGATGGTGGACTCCATGTTTCCATATTCTTAGCTATTTGCGGACACCTGTGCTGCCAATGCTGAAAGTGTCATGAGTCCGTCAATCTCTGTTTCCATTGGCTGAGTCATTCTTGCCATCCTTTGACTTTGTTGGGCTGCGATAACCTCCAACGTCTTCGAAGTTGCCTCAATTTGTATTGGCTCTATAGAAGATGTATTAAGTCCATCAATCCCTGTTTTCCTTGGTTGAGCCATGAACGTGTATGGCCATTGATACTCAAAGTCATCCATGGTACCTAAAATGAGAGAAATATAAGAAGAGAATTAAAAATAAAAATAAAAATGTTTAAATTAAGACTAATTTGATTGAAATTAATATTGCTATATAATTATTAAATTAATTCCCGAAGAATGGCGCAAAAACTTGTTGATCGATTTTTAATCAATCAATGAATACATGCAAGTATACACTATTCAACAAGTAATAAAGTGAAAGTAAGTATCGTTCCCACGAGGAATTATTTAATAAAATTACCAAATACTAACTCTTAACCAAATAAATTTTATTTAAACAACCAATAATTGTGATTTTTCTAATTAAGAAAACTAAATTAACAATTAAAAGAAATTATTCTAAACTAAATCAAATAAACAAACTAAGATTTGATTGAACTCAAATAAATAAGGATTAAGACTCCAATATCCCCAATTATAAACTATAAATCAATTATCCAATTATCCCAATTATTATATCTACTGAATTGTTAACAGGAATTCTCAATTGCCAAAAGCCCTTTTCCAAGTGATCAATTGCCTTCTATTTAATCCAGATTAATCTTGCTATATTCCTTTGCAAAATAATTGAATTAAACTCTTTTCAATCCTAATTCCTTATGTGTTACATGCGGCGAACAGATATTTCTATTCTATTCACAAACCTAATTATTTACTTTGCAAATAACTAAGTCACATGATATCATGCCTAGTTCTAACCATAGAATTCCTCATTCAATTCCTTCTAGAGTAACAAGGTAATTACTGATCATATAATTAATCAATAAGCATAAGGCAAGATAAACAACTCACTTTGACATAAATAATTGGAATAAATTAAGTAACTAATTTACATCCATAAAAGGTTCAATTGAAATCTTAATAAAAGAGTTAGTTCATAATTAATGAATTAAAACCAAGAATCCACAACTGAATAGACATTAAAAGATAAAAGTATGATAAGAGAAGAGAATAAAATCTGTTGTCAGCAAATCTGATGCTCCCCTCTTGCTCTTGTTCTTGATCTTCAGTGTTCTTCAATTTGCTTCAATCTCCAATGGCTAATTAAGAACTAGGGTTTATATTCTAATCTAATGGAGTGTTTTATCTAAGCTAATCTAAAATCCCTCTATTTTATGCCTTACATCATGTATTTATAGGTTACAAGTCCAATTTTTAGCTTAGGAACAAACCCAATCCAATTTGGAGTCAAAAAGGTGTCAAATTCGCCCAAAAACGCGTTCAGGCCCAATCAACCTCTTCCCCAAAGACTCAATATTTGGGCGCGGCCTTCTAACCCCGCCCCAAAGTGCCCGGTCTTTGGGCATAGGCCTATTTTGGGCGCTCTGGCGCTGGCACATGTTCTGACATTTTCTGCTCCAACGTCCTTTGGGAAAATTGCCATAACTTCTTCGTTCGAACTCCGATTTTGATGATTCAAGATAATCCATAAAGAGGAGACGTAGAGCTACAACATTTATTCTTTAAGGTTTTGGAAATAAGGTCCAAAGAAATACTCAAATTGGCTCTGAAGTGACTCCTGTGTAAATGGCAAGCCAAAAACGCGAATCTAGCCACCCCGAACGTCGATCCAAGTAACTTTTGTCCCAATTCCTACAAAACAACATAAAACATGCTTGAATAGACACAAACACTTAAAATCAACCAAAAGATTAAGCTCAAACGCATTCAATTATGAGTATAAAACTCACTCATCAATTGTATTAACTCATGAGGTAAAGGTTGAGAAAATCGCCGTGAGGCGGAAGCCCGAGGAATCTGCTTGTGCTTATGAGGATTTTTGTGACTGGAACTGGCAGAACAGCCTAGTCCGGCTATTCCAATTTGACTGGATACTTGAATAGGGTGCTTAATACCCTGCTAATTTTTACCAAGGCCTTGTCCAGGCTGATGATTCAATGACATCATTTCTTGAGTGGCCGACATAACCTCGGCAGAAATATTGGGTATGGGAAGTGGTGCTCCAATAGGATGGTATTGAGTGTTACTCACTTCTAAGGTATAAAAACTGGCCGGCTCAACTTCCGAGTTGAAGCTGATGATGGGTAGATCTCCTTGTTCAGGACATTCCAGCTCAGCGTTAACAGTGACTAGACTATTGTTGATAATGTATTTGAGTTGCTGATGTTGTATGGAGGGAACAACTCCAGCCATGTGTATCCATGGTCTCCCCAATAGCAGGTTGTATCCTGAATCTATCCTAAGGACGTGGAAGGATACATTGAATGTATTTGGACCAATCTCAATTGGCAGCTCAATCTTTCCGACGGAATTTCGTCGGGATCCATCAAAAGCTTTGATAACCGTATGGCTGCTTTGGATCCGTTTGAGATTGACATTCATCTTTACCAAGGTGGCATAAGGACATATATTTAGAGACAAACCTCCATCTATCAAAACTCCAGCTAGCATATACCCTGAAGACAAAACTACAATGTGCAATGGTGTAAGACCCCAACTTTTATGAATAAAGATGAATTTTCTATAATTATCATTTTTGAATGAATTTGATATAATGTTATAGTTGTGGGTAATATTTATAAATTTTGCAAAGTACGCAAGTTGTTATATAATATTCGATTGGTCGGGGAATATTCATTTTAACAGGGAATATTCGAACGACGGCACAATCATTGGTGGACCCCACAACAGAATTATTGTCGGATTAAGAAATGACAAAAAATATTTTATGAAAATAACGGCGGAAGTTTTACCGTTAACTGTTGAAACACCCGGTGTTAAAAGTACAGGAATATGCGTGGTTGCATAATAGCACACAGTATTGATTATTGATGCTTACGTGAGAAGTCATTCAGTTTTATTCAATTATTGTCGATATTTTATATATTATTAAATCAATAATTGAGATGACAGAGTTATTAATATCATTATTTGCATTATTAACGATGTCTAGAAGTTCTGCTAAGGAGAGGTTTGGTCACCTAATTACGCGCCAATTAGGAGAAATCCTTATTGGAAAGTCCCAGTCTTTCCTGGGAATGACCTGGTCGATTAATAGTGTGAATAATAATAATAATTATTAATGTAATAAAACAGAAAAGCTTTTTATATAAAACAAAATACTTTTATAAAGTTATTCATTTTATTAGACAATAATTAGAATATATTATATTTTATTATGCATAATGTTTGCATAGTGCCTGCATAGTGTTTGCATAGTAAAATCTTTTTAAAAGTTATTTGTTTTATTAGATTATAAATAGAATATATTATATTTTATTGTAAATCAATCTGGACCGACCGTTTAAAGTAAATTGATCTGGACCATTCATGGATTGGTTACTATTTAGACCATTCTTCTATAAATAGAAGCTTATTCCTTCATTATTTCTTACGAATTCACTGAAACTCTAGAGAGAGAAACTATAGAGAGAATTATTGTTCTATCTTGATCGTATTTCTTTAGCGTTTAAGAAAGCTTTGAGCGTAGTGCAAGTTTCTTCAAGTATATCCCCGCCCTACCGTCGGAGTACTCTTCTTTATAAGGTAAGGGGTATTATTTTTTTTATATTCATGAAGAGAACTTCATTATTCCATTCTTTATTATTCGTTGGAATAACTTTTGTATACGTGATTCACCCTATACTTGGTGATTTCGTTGTTATTCCATTCTTTATTATTCTATTGGAACATCCACATGCATGCATTTACTGTTGGACTGGTTTCGTCTTTTTATTATTACATTGGAATATCCTGCCTATGTATTTTACTGGGACCGATTCCGTTATTTATTACATTTGAATAACATGTCTATGCGCAAGTACCGCATGTATGGTGATTTTTGTTGTTATTCCATTCTTTAGTATTCTATTGGAATATCCAGTCGGTGCGTATTACGCCTGACCTGGTTCCGTTATTTATTATTTCATTGGAATAACTTTGTCATATCAAGTACCGCATGCATGGTGATTTCTTTTGTTATTCCATTCTTTATTATACTCAGTTGGTTAAAGTTTTGACTTCTATACTCCATGAAATTAGTGGAATATCCTTGATATTTGCGCTTCATCCAGTATCTTTTCATGGAAATATTCTTCTGGGCATTCTTGAATTTTACTCTACAAAGAAGTATCATGTTGACAATTTGGACATTATTAGTTCCTGGATAAATTAATTCTTCAACTTGTTTTATTGAATTCTTATATCATTGTCATCATCCTCATGTTTATATTTTATCGAAAGTCATCTGTGGCCTGTAGTGCATAGATGGACTTGGTATGATTATGACCAGGGATTATTCGGTGTAATCATGACCGTAATGTTACAAATGATGTGGTAAAAGTTCTCATTGGCCCGTAGTGCATTGATGGACAGTTGTTGGCATGATCATGACCATTGATGAATACACGAATATCCTTGGCCCGTAGTGCATGGATAATTTGTGGTTGTGATACTAATGAATATCCTTGGCCGTAGTGCAGGGATGATGTTGATTATTTATTAACCTGAGTCTCAGCGATAAAGTGATGAAAACCCTTTTAAATCATAAAAGATAGTAGATTTTATTCTCTACTTGACTCTTTTAATGAATTGCATGTTCCGCTGCAGTTAAACTTGATGTTTGTTATATTGTATCAATTTAACACTGTTGAAGACTAATGATAATTTATTCTGCATTATCTTAGTCATAATATTTCTTACTGGGCTAGTTGAGCTCACCCTTTCTTTCACTGTTCTCTTCAGAAAATGAGAACGTAGTTGGGACTAGTCGGGGAACGGAGTGACGGTCCAGATGATAGTATTAGTAGTCCTCACTATTCTGTTAAGTAGTGTGACAATAAATGTAATGAGGACTTATTCTGAGAGTGGATATTGTCTAGAAGACAATAGTTGTATTAAAACTCACAGCTCTCTTATTGTATATTAAAGATTGTATTTGTACTCTGTACCATGTATTTGGCAACTCAGAATAGGTGATGTATACCTATTTTGGGGGCGTCACAGTTGGTATCAAAGCTTAGGGATATGATCCCTGGCTAAGATGTGAGACAAGAACTAGGAGGGGAGAAACGGGGAATTCCTTCGCTAGTATGACCTACCTAAGTCTATTTGATATTTAATTGGTCGGTCAGAGTATAGGGATAATATGTGATATGTTAATTAACCCTTGTTTTGGGGCAGTGTTTGAAAATGGCATCCGAGAATATTGAGAACATCAATGGAGCACAGGAGACCATTGAGTCTCCACAAATCAATAATCAGGATAATGTGCATCAGGAAGGCGACAATCCTCAGGCAAACAACAACTTAGACCAAATGATGAACGATGGAATGTTCCGAGGCTTCATGCAACATTAGGCGAGAGCGGCTCCTGTCTAAAATGCAGGTGGAAACACTGGCAACTCTCGGACGGTCACCGCCAAACAGTTCAGGGAGATGGGACCACCGGAGTTTTTTGGAGAGCTAAAACCACTTAAGGCGGAGACGTGGATAAAATAGATCAACAAGATATTTGATGTCTTGGGTTGCTCTGAGGAGCAAAAGGTTCCCTTTGCCACCTTCATGTTGCGGGCAAAGGCAGATTACTGGTGGGAATCTGTAAAGCGTATTCAACCTGCCACACTGAAGATGTCTTGGGAAAAGTTTCAAGAACTGTTCAACGACAAGTACTTTCCCGAAAGTATTCGTCACATGAAAGAGGTAGAGTTCATTAAAATGGAGCAAAACAACATGACCGTGTCGCAGTACGAAGCCAAGTTTGCCGAGTTGTCCTGATTTGCATCCCATTTGGTTGATAATGAGGAGAGAATGACGTGAATGTTTCTAAGAGGTTTGAAACCCGAGATACGTCAATATCTTATCTCTCATAAACTATGTTTGTATTCAGATGTTGTTAATAGGGCTCAGTTATTGGAGCGCGATAATGAGTCAACCCAACCAAAAAGAAGTGACAAACAAAATGATAATACCGGTGATAATGATCATCGAAGCTGTGACAATAAGCGTGGAGGGAATCAACATGCCAGAAATGGTAACCACTTCGGTGGTAATCATGGCCAAAGCAATAAGAATGGACATTTATCAAGAAGAAGAGATTCAACAATGATGGAAAGACATCAGCTTCAGCATCTGTTGTTAAGGAAGGAGAACGACCACCTATCATATGCTTCAAATGCGGAGGGGAGGGACACATCAGTCCGAACTGTGTGATGCCGTCCAAAGAATGTTATAATTGTGAAAGAGAAGGTCACCTAGCCCGATTTTGTCGTTCACCGGAGACAAGCTTAGCTAGGATGGAGGCACCAAAGGACGCCCCAGAAAAGTCAAAGCCAGTAGTGCAAGGGAGAGCATTTGTCGTGACCTCCCAGAAAGCAAGGAACCCGAATGAGGTCATCATGGGTAAGCTTATCATAAACTCTAGTGAAGTATATACGTTATTTGATACCGGTTCTACCCATTCTGTTATTTCTCCTACTTGCGCTCAACGTTTAAATTTAACTCCGGAGAAATTGGACTTTGACTTATCTGTTGAAACTCCGTTGGGAGAAACCTTCATTACATCCACTATTTATAAGTCTTGTTTGGTTCAAATCGGTACCCTCACATTACCTGCCGATCATATTTCATTGAAAATACTTGCATTTGACGTAATTCTAAGGATTGATTGGTTAACTACTCATCATACAAAAATTGATTGTTTTCGTAAGGTTGTTAGCTTTCATATTCCTAATCAACCTATAATGCAAATTCAAGCAACCAAACCATTAAAATCAATCACTGTCATCTCAAATCATAAAGCTATTCATTTATTGAAAAATGGATGTCAAGCTTTCTTAGCTCATGTCACGGATCTAAACAAAAATACGTCAGTTTTGAATGATATTTCTATTGTTAATGAATTTCCTGACGTATTCTCAAGAACTTCTGGCCACCCCAGGCGTGAAATTGAATTTTGTATCGACCTTGAACCCGGTACAAAACCCATTTCAAAAGCCCCATATCGAATGGCTCTATTGAACTTCGTGGAGTTAAAGACCCAATCGCAGGAATTGTTAGACATTGGCTTTATTCGCCCTAGTACTTCTCCTTGGGGTGCTCTGTTCTATTCGTGAAGAAGAAAGATGGGAGTATGCGACTTTGTATTGATTATCGGGAGTTGAATCATGTCACCATCAAAAATAGGTACCCATTGCCACGTATTGATGACCTGTTTGACCAGTTGCAAGGCGCCAAATTCTTTTCAAAGATTGATCTTCGTTTCGGATATCACCAATTGAAGATTAGAACCGATGACATTCCAAAGACGGCTTTCAGAACTCGGGACATGCATTATGAATTCATAGTCATGTCTTTTGGATTGACTAATGCTCCTGCTGCCTTCATGGATATGATGAACCGAGTATTCAAGGAATATTTGGATCACTTTGTGGTCGTCTTTATTGATAACATCCTTATTTATTCCAAAAGCTGTGAAGATCATGAGCAACACTTGAGGCTGATACTTCAAAATCTTAGTGAATATAAGCTTTATGCCAAGATGAAGAAATGCGAGTTCTGGCTTGAGGAAGTAGCATTCCTTGGGCACGTGGTATCAAGTCATGAAATATCTATTGACCCAGCAAAGATTAAAGCTATTCAAAGCTGGGATCAACCTAAATCAGTGACCGAAGTACGTAGCTTTCTCGGCTTAGCTGGTTATTATCAGAGATTCGTAGAAGGGTTTTCTCGAATCGCTACTCCCTTAACTTAGCTGACTTAGAAAGATACAAAATTCTGTTGGAGCGAGGAATGTGAGAAGAGTTTTCAAGAACTCAAGAGAAGACTCATTTCAGCACCTGTTCTGATAATACCATCCGGCTAGGAAGGATTTGTCATCTATAGTGATGCTTCAGGCAAAGGGTTAGGATGTGTTCTCATGCAACATGGGAAAGTCATAGCCTATGCCTCTCGACAGCTCAAAGAATATGAGAGGAATTATCCTACTCATGATCTAGAGTTGGCAGTTGTTGTCTTCGCACTTAAAATTTGGAAGCATTACTTGTATGGGGAGAAAGTGGAGATCTTTACGGATCATAAAAGCCTCAAATATTTCTTCACTCAAAAGGAGCTAAACATGCGACAGCGACGTTGGCTTGAACTATTGAAAGATTATGATCATACCATCCTGGAAAAGCGAACGTGGTAGCTGACACATTGAGTAGAAGATCATATGCGGGTACGAGTGCGATATTATCAACGCAAAGGCCCATTTTGTATGACTTGCAAAGGATGGAGATAGAGATAAAGACTCCAGGGACCCAAGTGATGATGGCGAATATACGAGTAGAATCAACTTTAATCGATAAAGTTAAAGCTGCTCAAGCTACAGACCTGGAGCTGATGCATATAAGGAAGAAAGTACAAGAAGGTGTTATGCCGGAAACAAGAATCGATGAAGAAGGAATACTTCGAGTCAACTCCAGACTTTGTGTTCCTAACGACCCTGAGTTAAAGTATAAAATCATGATGGAGGCGCACAATACACCATTTGCAATCCATCTTGGGAGTACTAAAATGTATCATGATCTTCGACATACATTTTGGTGGGGCAATATGAAGAGGGAGATAGCGCTGTTTATCTCAAGGTGTTTAACTTGTCAACGAGTCAAGGTAGAGCATCAAGTACCAAAAGGTCCATTGCAACCACTTGAAATTCCGGAATGGAAGTGGGAGCACATTACCATGGATTTCGTTACGGGTCTTCCCAAGGTTTCTCAAGGCATAGATGCAATTTGGGTCATTGTTGATAGATTGACCAAGTCTGCTCATTTCTTACCAATACGAGAAACTTATACACTTGAACGTCTTGCTCGTATGTACATAAACGAGGTTGTAATATTGCATGGTATGCCAGTATCCATAGTTTTTTATCGAGACCCAAGATTAACTTCATGATTTTGGGTTAGTTTGCAAAAAGCTATGGGCACGGATTTACGATTTAGTTCGACATATCATCCTCAGACGGACGGACAATCAGAGAGGACTATTCAAACTATTGAAGATTTATTAAGACTCTGTGTCCTTGACTTCAAGGGAAGTTGGGACAAGTTCTTACCATTGGTGGAGTTTTCCTACAACAATAGTTATCAAGCAAGTATTGGCATGACTCCATTCGAAGCGTTGTATGGAAGAAAGTATCGTTCTCTAGTATGCTGGGATTAGGTGGGTGAAGTAACGTTGTTGGGACCAGAATTAGTATGTATAACTACGGAAAAGATACAAACGATCCGATAACGTATAAAAACCTCACAAGACCGACAAAAGAGTTATGCTGATCTTCATCGAAAGGACGTGGAATTCGATATTGGAGATCATGTGTTGTTACGTGTTGCTCCATGGAAAGGAGTTACGAGATTTGGAAAGAGAGGAAAGCTCAATCCTCAAATCATTGGCCCATTTTTAATCCTCGATCAAGTAGGGACTGTAGCCTATAGACTTGCTTTACCGTCAAATATGTCTCGTGTTCATAACGTTTTTCATATATCCATGCTACGTAAATATGTGAAAGACCCGAACCACATTATTGAGTTAGAACCGGATGAAATAGCGGAAGATTTAACGTATGAAGAGGTTCCTGTTCAAATCTTGGATAAGAAGGAACATATTTTACGCTCCAAGGTTATACCTCAAGTCAAAGTTTTATGGAGGAACCACGATGTCGAGGAAATGACTTGGGAGTTAGAATCTGAAATGAAATCAAGGTATCCTTACCTCTTCGATATACCAGGTACGTACCCTAATTTCGAGGCGAAATTTCATAAGAAGGGGAGATTGTAAGACCCCAACTTTTATGAATAAAGATGAATTTTCTATAATTATCATTTTTGAATGAATTTGATATAATGTTATAGTTATGGGTAATATTTATAAATTTTTCAAAGTACGCAAGTTGTTATATAATATTCGATTGTTCTGGGAATATTCGTTTTAACAGGAAATATTCGTACGATGGCACAATCATTGGTGGACCCCACAACGGAATTATTGTTGGATTAAGAAAATGATAAAAAATATTTTATGAAAATAACGGTGGAAGTTTTACCGTTAATTGTTAAAACACCCTGTGTTAAAAGTACAGGAATACGCGTGGTTTCATAGTAGCACACGGTATTGATTATTGATGCTTACATGAGAAGTCATTCAGTTTTATTCAATTATTGTCGATATTTTATATATTATTAAATCAATAATTGAGATGACAGAGTTATTAATATCATTATTTGCATTATTAACGATGTCTAGAAGTTCTGCCAAGGAGGTTTGGTCACCTAATTGCGGCGCATGATAGGGAGAAATCCTTATTGAAAGCCGCCTCATTCACAGGAACAACACGGTCGATTAATATTGTGAATAATAATAATGACGATGAAGTTTTGTTTTATTAGTATTATTAATGTAATAAAATAGAAAAGCTTTTTATATAAAACAAAATAATTTTATAAAGTTATTCATTTTATTAGGCTAATAGTAAAATCTTTTTATATAAAACAAAATACTTTTATAAAGTTATTCATTTTATTAGACAATAATTAGAATATATTATATTTATTATGCATAGTGTTTGAATAGTAAAATCTTTTTAAAAGTTATTCATTTTATTAGATTATAAATAGAATATATTATATTTTATTGTAAACCAATCTGGATCGTCCGTTTAAAATAAATCGATCTGGACCGTTCATGGATTGGTTACTATTTAGTCCATTCTTCTATAAATAGAAGCTTATTCCTTCATTATTTCTTACGAATTCACTGAAACTCTAGAGAGAGAAAACTGTAGAGAGAATTATTCTTCTATCTTGGCGTATTTCTTTAGCGTTTAAGAAAACTTTGAGCGTAGTGCAAGTTTTTTCAAGTATATCCCCGCCTCTACCAGTGAGTACTCTTCTTCTTTATAAGGTAAGGGTATTATTTTTTTTATATTCATGAAGAGAACTTTTGTTATTCCATTCTTTATTATTACATTGGAATAACCTTTGATCTGTGATCTACCCTATACTTGGTGATTTTCGTTGTTATCCCATTCTTTATTATTACATTGGAACATCACATGCATGCGTTTTATGTGGGACTGGTTTCGTCTTTATTATTACGTTGGAATATCACATGCATGCGCTTTTCACGTGGGACCTAGTTCCATCTTTATTATTCTGTTGGAATATCATGTATGCATGCGCTTTTCTATTTGGACACGATTCCGTTATTTATTATTCTGTTGGAATAACATGTCTATGCGAAGTACCGCATGCATGGTGATTTCTGTTGTTATTCCATTCTTTATTATTCTGTTGGAATATCCTGTCGGTGCGTATTACGCCTGACCTGGTTATGTTATTTATTATTTTATTGGAATAACCTGTCTATGCGAAGTACCGCATGCATGGTGATTTCTTTTGTTATTCCATTCTTTATTATACTCAGTTGGTTAAAGTTTTGACTTCTATACTTCATGAAATTAGTGGAATATCCTTGATATTTGCGCTTCATCCAGTATCTTTTCATGGAAATATTCTTCTGGGCATTCTTGAATTTTACTCTACAAAGAAGTATCATGTTGATAATTTGGACGTTATTAGTTCCTGGATAAATTAATTCTTCAACTTGTTTTATTGAATTCTTATATCATTGTCATCATCCTCATGTTTATATTTTATCGAAAGTCATATGTGGCCTTTAGTGCATAGATGGACTTGGTATGATTATGACCAGGGATTATTCGGTGTAATCATGACCGTAATGTTACAAATGATGTGGTAAAAGTTCTCATTGGCCCGTAGTGCATTGATGGACAGTTATTGGCATGATCATGACCATTGATGAATACACGAATATCATTGGTCCGTAGTGCATGGATAATTTGTGGTTGTGATACTAATGAATATCCTTGGCCGTAGTGCAGGGATGATGTTGATTATTTATTAAGCTGAGTCTCAGCGATAAAGTGATGAAAACCCTTTAAAATCAAAAAAGATAGTAGATTTTATTCTCTACTTGACTGTTTTAATGAATTGCATGTTCCGCTGCAGTTAAACTTGATGTCTATTGTATTTTATCAGTTTAACACTGTTGAAGACTAATGATAATTTATTCTGCATTATCTTAGTCATAATATTTCTTACTGGGCTAGTTGAGCTCACCCTTTCTTTCACTGTTCTCTTCAGGAAATGAGAACGTAGTTGGGACTAGTCGGGGAACGGAGTGACGGTCCAGATGATAATATTAGTAGTCCTCACTATTCTGTTAAAAAGTGTGACAATAAATGTAATGAGGACTTATTCTGAGAGTTGATATTGTCTAGAAGACAATAGTTGTATTAAAACTCACAGCTCTCTTATTGTATATTAAAGATTGTATTTGTACTCTGTACCATGTATTTGGCGACTCAGAATAGGTGATGTATACCTATTTTGGGGGTGTCACAAATGGCTTGTAATGACCGGTCCCTTCGGGTGGTATGTCGTCATCAGTTAAGGATATCACATTTTTTTTGAAAATGTGATCAACCAGATGTTGAAATTTTTCTACATCCACTGACTTTGGCAAGTAGGCTTCTTCCAAAACCTTTAATAAGACCTTCTGGTGATCCTCGGAAGAGAAAACCAAGTCCAGTATTGATATCTGATGCGGAGCTTCTCGTAAGCTTACAACCACCTTGTCTTCATTATGGCCCATAGTACAGAGGAATTTTTCAATATTCTCCATGGGAATCTTTCCCTTTGCTTTCCAAGTGGGCTTCACAACCCATTGAGGAAGATACAGTGGATTTTCCTTCGACCTTTATGTGATGAGTATGAGAGATAGATCCTTGACTTTTCCATAATTCCATGGAACTTTATGTAAGCTGACAATAGGATATTGTAGTCTGAAAGGTAAAGAAATTGGCTCTGGTGCGGCCACTTTCAATGGATTATCAGCTCCTTTGAGTTGAATTGTTTATATGGGAAATGCTTTGACAATCTCATCATCTTTGTCGGATATAACTGCTACTGATCCCTTCCATTTGGTAGGACATATACTCCCACCCTCAAGTTGCACAGTGTCATTGTCTGCCATTTACAGGACAACGCTATCAATAAGATTTTGAATGAGATGGCGGAGTGCCCAGCATTCGTCTGTGCTGTGATCGTGAGAATAAGAGTGATATTGACACACTCCATTGGCGTTAGATCGTCTTGCACGGGGATTGATTGGAGGTAGAAGGGATGTAATTCTTCCTTCATTGATCAACATTTGAAATATTTCCTGCATTGATTGACCCAGATAGGCAACCTCCCTCTGATTGGTAAAATCCCGACGGGCTTTAGCATTTGCTCTCTTTGCAACCTTATCCTCCATAGCTTCGCTTTCTGAAGGTGATGGTGGAGCATTCATAACAAATGGAAGGAGATAGGCATGCTCATGTCTGATTAATTGGCGTGTGACTTGATGATGGTGGGTCACCAGTTCTGCCAATTGCTCAATTTGTTTGCAAAGAGCTTTCATCTTTCGTTCCATAGTAAACTAGAACTTTGCATAATCCCATTTGTTAACACTGTCTTGGATGGTCGGGGATAATTCGCTGTTGAAACTGGAATTCTGTCCAGTGCTCCAACTGATCATGTTGACCTCTTCTTCTTTGTGTTGAGGAAGAGGGTTGTCTTGCACATGAGGTTGATCTGGTTTGGTGACCACGATCTCACTGTTGTCTATTAAATCTTGGATCTTTTGTTTCAAGGCCCAACAATCTTGAGTATCATGTCCAGGTGCTCCGGCATGATAAGTACACTTCTGAGTAGCATTAAAACCCCTCCCATTAGGGTTGGCTGGTGGAAGAAGTTATGTAATTTTCTTCTTAGTAGTCAGAAGAGCCAGAATATTCTCGAGCGAGTCCGGTGTGAACGTTCAAGGACGCTTTACTTCTCCACTTTTAGTTAATGGAGGGTTTGAAGACTGTGCTTGAAAAGGGGAGTAGTTTCTCCTCTGTATAGGCATGTTTTGACAGCCTTTCTGTCCTTGTAGTATCAAGGAAACATCCTCCTCTTTCTTTTTATGGACCCTCCGGGGGTTGTTCCCATAAGATCCAGATTGGATGTGCTCAGCAACTGCTTTAAGAGCGGCTAGGTCTTGAATCTTACCAGACTTCAATCCCATCTCAACCATCTCTCCGTGTTTGATCATTTCAGAGAATAGTTTGTCGATACCGGCTAAAACTCTTTCATAGAAAGGAGCTTCCTGTACATCTATGAAAGTAATAACCATTTTTGATTCCGTCATGGAAGGAATAACTTGAGCAACAAGGCACCTCCACCTTTGAGCATACTCTCTGAAAGACTCATTAGACTGTTTCTTAACCTTGGTAATTTGGTACCGGTCAGGAGCCATCTGAGATTGAAAAATGTATTGAGTGAGGAAGGCTTGAGCTAGCTCTTCCCAGCTATGGATCTTGGAGTTGTCTAATCTGGTATACCATGAACGGGCTTCTCCAGTCAGACTCTTCTAGAACAGCTGCATTCTAAGCTTTTCATTTTCCGTGTAAGATCCAAGTTCTCAAATGAACACCTTTAAATGTGTATAAGGATCCCCTAATCCGTCATACTTTTCAAAATTAGGGGTTTTGAATTTCTCTGGATAATGAACCCCAGGAAATATGCAAAGGTCAGCATATGAAACACTTGTGATGCCCCCAAAATAGTTATACATCACCCATTCTGAGTCGCCAAATACATGGTACAAAAAACAACTACAACTTTATTACAATTGCAGTGCAAAATACGACAACACATACTGTGAGTTTAAATACAAATATTTTCTTCTAGACAATATCCACACCCAAATAAAGTCTTCATTATAATTATTGATGCACTATTTTATAAAAATAGTGAGGACTGCTAAAACAACTGTGTAGGACCATCACTCTATACCTCGACTAATTCCTGCTATGTTCTCGCTTCCTGAGAAGAAAAATGGAACAAAAAGGAAAAGGTTGAGCTCAACTAGCCCAGTAAATAATATTATGACTAAGATAATATACAACAAATTATCCTTAGTCTTCAACAGAGAAAAATCTGATAGAATATAATCAACAACAAGTTTTAGATCAACAACTGCAGCGAAAACAACAATTCATTAGAAAAGTTAAGTAGAGAATGAAATCTATTATCATCTATGAATTTAAAAGTCCATCATCAATATTTTATCCCTGTAATATCAATCAATATACATCTTGAATTAAATATTCATCTTTGTACACGAGCCAAAGATATTCATTTGTATCACCAGTTGGTCATGTTCATCTCAACACCTGTTCATCTTTGCACTACGGGCCAAAGATATTCATCGAGTAATCATTCATCTTTGCACTCTGAGCCAAAGATATTCATCAAGTATCACCATTAAGGACTGAGGATGATGAAAAATATTTTAGAGAACGAATCCAGTGAGACAGAAGGACAAATATTAGGGATTCATATTTTGGTTTATCCAAATTCAATAATACTCCATAATAACCAAGTGTGAAGTAGAATTCAAAAATAAAATCAAAATATGGATACAATCAAAGATAGTAACCATAAAAGACATCTGGGACGAAAAAGAGAAAATTTCATTTTTTGGTGAATAGTACCGTATTTGTAAATAGTGCCGTATACGTGAATAGTGCCATATACGTGAATAGTAACCCCGACACAAAAAGGTAGAAATTTCATAATAAAATTCATAAAAATATCTCAGCATAATGATATTGAAGAAAATAATATCATTTAAGAAGAAAATAACATCCCTTACCTCAAAGAAGCAAGCTTGCCGGAATGAAAGGTCGGATGTGATCTTTGAATGAAACTTATCTTTGAATAACAACTCTCAAAGTATCTAAATACTCACAAAATACGCTCGATAATATAGAGAGAGAAGAGAAAGCTTAGGTTTCTGGTGTGATTTTCAATTCTAACCTAAGCACCTATTTATAGGAAAATGCTAGCACGCTGAAGCAGACTTGACCTGCTACCTGGTGGCTTTACCTGTTACTATTGCCACCCACCATATTTGAAATAAAATTTGAGCACATTTCTCACCAACCAAAAGTGGGGCCCACTCAATTCTAGAATTTTCCACTAAAATCATTTATAACATAATTTCGAATCGATCACCTCTTAAAATTCATAACAAATCATATATTCATTTTAACGGTTCAAAATTTGTGGACATATACTCAACTTATATATGTATAACATATCTAAAAATCTAACGATCCAACGGTCGGATTAAAAATTATAACTCACATAATATATCTCAAGAACAATCGATTTGATTTTTAATACCTCCATTCAAAAAAATCTCGATAAAACACCTCAACATTAATAGCCGCATAAAATAAATATTTTCTTATCATATAAATCAATAAATAATTATTCACAAATAATATTAGAATCACAATAATGACAACCGGTAGTTCCGAGAAAGAGGGGCTTTCAATAAGGATTTCTCCATCTTGGCGCGCAATTAGGTGACCAAACCTCTCCTTTAGATGAACTTTCTAGACATTGCCAATAATGCTATCTAATAATATTATTCAAATAATATGAATTATTGATCCGATAATTGGAAATCTTCATGCGTTGACAATTATTGAAACAACAATGATATAAAATATCAACGTAAAAATTATTGAATCAATAAAATAAAATATTGAACAGTAATTACTGTAACAATTATTCAGTAGTGCCTTCTTACGTAAGAATCAATAATTCAAAAAATACTGTGCAATACCGTGTGCTACTGTGCAACCATGCGTATTATTGTATTTTAACCACCGAGTATTCCAACAGTGTTAATGGTAACAACTACACCGTTATTTATAAAAACTCTAATTTGTCATTTTTTTCATCCGACAGTTATTCTGTTATGAAGCCCACGAATGGCTGCGCCGTCATACGAATATTCCCCAACAACAAGAATATTCCACAACCAAACGAATATTCCCCGACAAAAATGAATATTTTATAACCACTTGCTTATTTTGTAAAATTTGCACATTTCACCCATATCCAAAGTATTATATTAAATTAACTCCTTATTATTTCAAGATAATAAATAGAGAAATTTAATTTTATTCATAATAAGTTGGGGTCTTATAACCTCCCCTCCTTATGAAATTTCGTCCTCGAAATTGACGTACATACCTGGTGTGTCGAAAAGGTGAGGGTACCTCACTTTCATTTCCGATTCCAACTCCCAGGTCATTTCTTCAATAGCATGGTTCCTCTACAAAACTTACTTATGGTATAACCTTTGTAAGACCCCAACTTTTATGAATAAAGATGAATTTTCTATAATTATCATTTTTTGAATATTATGGAATGAATTTGATATAATGTTATAGTTGTGGGTAATAGTTATAAATTTTACAAAGTACACAAGTTGTTATATAATATTCGATTGGTCGGGGAATATTCGTTTTAACAGGGAATATTCATACGACGACACAATCATTGGTGGACCCCACAACGGAATTATTGTCGGATTGAGAAAACAACAAAAATATTTTATGAAAATAACGGCGAAAGTTTTATCGTTAACTGTTGAAACACCCGGTGTTAAAAAATGCGGGGAATACTGGCGTGGTTGCATAGTAGCACTACGGTATTGATTATTGATGCTTACGTGAGAAGTCACTCAGTTTTGTTCAATTATTACTTCAGTAATTGTTGAATAGTATCTCACGTTAAGTGATTCAATTATTATCGATATTTTATATATTATTAAATCAATAATTGAGACTACGAAGTTATTAATATTATTATTTGCAATATTAACGATGTCTAGATGTTCTGCCAAGGAGAGGTTTGGTCACTTATCAATTGCGCCAATAGGGTGAAATCCTTATTGAAAGCCCCTCTTTCACAGGAACGACACTTCTTCGATTAATATTGTGAATTATAATAATGATGATGAAGTTTTGTTTTATTAGTATTATTAATGTAATAAAATGTATACTTTTATAAAGTTATTCATTTTATTACACTATAAATAGAATATATTATATTCTATTATGCATATTATTTTGCATAGTAAAATATTTTTATATAAAAGCAGAATACTTTTATAAAGTTATTCGTTTTATTAGACTATAAATAGAATATATTATATTTTATTATGCATAGTTGTTGCATAGTGCCTGCATAGTGTTTTGTATAGTAAAATCTTTTTATATAAAACTGAATACTTTTATTAAGTTATTCGTTTTATTATATTATAAATATAATATATTATATTTTATTTAAAATATTTTTTATTAGAATATTTTATAGTAAACCAATCTAGACCGCTTGGTTTAAAAGTAAATCAATCTGACCGATTCAGAATTAATTTACTATTAGGTCCATTCTCCTATAAATAGAAGTTCATTCCTTCATTATTTTTACATTTTTACTTAATTCATTTGAAACTCTAGAGAGAGAAACTATAGAGAGAAAGAAGAAAAGTATTCTCGCTACTTGATACTCTATATCCAGTTCTTCTAAGGTAAGGGTATTATTTCTTTCGTATTCATGAAGAGAACTTCTATTATTCCATTTTTTTATTCTATTGGAATAACCTATATACGCGATCTACCCTATACTTGGTGAAATTCTTCTGTTATTCCATTCTTTATCATTATGTTGGAATAACTGCTACATCCAAGCACCGCATACATGGTGAAATTCTTACATTATTCCATTCTTTATTATTACATTTGGAACATCATGTATGCATGCGTTTACACATGACTGGTTCCGTTATTTATTATTCTCATTGGAACATCCTCGCCGGTGCAATTTTGCACGACTGGTTCCGTTATTTATTATTACGTTTGAATATATCACATGCAATGCGTTACGCATGACTGTTCTCATTATTTATTATTATGTTGGAATAACCTGTCTGTGCGGTCTATCACATGCTTGGTGATTTCTTTTGTTATTCTATTCTTTATTATACTCAGTTGGTTAAAGTTTTGACTTCTATACTCCATGAAATTAGTGGAATATCCTTGATATTTGTGCTTCATCCAGTATCTTTTCATGGAAATATTCTTCTGAGCATTCTTGAATTTTACTCTACAAAGAAGTATCATGTTGACAATTTGGACGTTATTAGTTCCTGGATAAATTAATTCTTGAACTTATTTTATTGAATTCTTATATCATTGTCATCATCCTCATATTTATATTATGTTAAAAGTCATCTGTGGCCTGTAGTGCATAGATGGACTTGGTATGATTATGACCAGGGATTAATCGGTATAATCATGACCGTAATGTTACAAATGATGTGGTAAAAGTCCTCATTGCCCGTAGTGTATTGATGGACAGTTGTTGGCATGATCATGACCATTGATGAATACACGAATATCTTTGGCCCGTAGTGCATGGATAATTTGTGGTTGTGATACTAATGAATATCCTTGGCCATAGTGCAGGGATGATATGGATTATTTATTAAGCTGAGTCCCATCGATAAAAGTGATAAAAAAACCTTTTAAATCATAAAAGATAGTAGATTTTATTCTCTACTTGACTCTTTTAATGGATTGCATGTTCCGGTGCAGTTAAACTTGATGTTTGTTATATTGTATCAATTTAACACTGTTGAAGGCTAACGATAATTTATTCTGTATTATCTTAGTCATAATATTTCTTACTGGGCTAGTTGAGCTCACCCTTTTACTTTCATTGTTCTCTCTGAAATGAGAACGTAGTAGGGACTAGTGGGGAGCGGAGTGACGGTCCGGATAATAGCAGTAGTAGTCCTCACTATTCTATTAAATAGTGTGATAATAAATGTAATGAGGACTCAATTGAGTGTGGATATTGTCTAGATGACAATATTTGTATTAAAACTCACAGCATATGTTTTGTCGTATTTTACACAACTGTTGTATAATTAAGTTGTATTTGAATTTTGTACCATGTATTTGGCGACTCAAGATAGGTGATGTATACCTATTTTGGGGGCGTCACAGTTGGTATCAAAGCTTAGGGATATGATCCCTGGCTAAGATGTGAGACAAGAACTAGGAGGGGAGAGACGGGGAATTCCTTTACTAGTATGACCTAGCTAAGTTTATTTTATATTTAATTGGTCGGTCAAAGTATAGGGATAATATGTGATATGTTTATTAACCCTTATTTTGTGGTAGTATTTGAAAATGACATCCGAGAATGTTGAGAACATCAATGGAGCACAGGAGACCGTTGAGTCTCCACAGATCAATAATCAGGATAATGTGCATCAAGAAGGCGACAATCCTCAAGCAAATAACAACACTAACCAGATGATGAGCGATGGAATATTCAGAGGCTTTATGCAATTCATGCAACATCAAGCAAGAGAGGCTCCTATAAAAAATGCAGGTGGAAACACTGGCAACTCTCGGATGGTCACCGCTAAGAAGTTCAAG
The DNA here is from genome assembly GCA_020205605.1 of Panax ginseng. Classification (NCBI taxonomy): domain Eukaryota; kingdom Viridiplantae; phylum Streptophyta; class Magnoliopsida; order Apiales; family Araliaceae; genus Panax; species Panax ginseng. Next base: position 49,369,302 of record CM035133.1, read on the forward strand.
GAACTAGGACCACCAGAATTTTTTGGAGAGCCAAAACCACTTAAGGCGGAGACGTGGATAAAACAGATCAACAAGATATTTGATGTCTTGGGTTGCTCCGAGGAGCAAAAGGTTCCCTTTGCCACCTTCATGTTGCGGGCAGAGGCAGATTACTGGTGGGAATCTGTAAAGCGTATTCAACCTTCCGCATTGAAGATGTCTTGGGAAAAGTTTCAAGAACTGTTCAATGACAAGTACTTTCCCGAAAGTATTCGTCACATGAAAGAGGTAGAGTTCATTAAACTGGAGCAAAACGTTTGCTTTTCCAGGATGATATTGAATGCTATGGTCATAATCCTTCAACAGCTCGAGCTAACGTCGTTGCCACATGTTGAGTTCATTTTGGGTGAAGAAATATTTAAGGCTTTTATGATCCATATAAATCTCCACTTTCTCCCCATACAGGTAGTGTCTCCAGATTTTCAACGGAAAAATGACTGCTGCCAACTCCAGATCATGAGTAGGATAATTCCTCTCATATTCTTTGAGTTATCGCGAGGCATAGGCTATCACTTTCCCTTGTTGCATGAGAACACATCCTAACCCTTTACCTGAAGCATCGCTATAGATAACAAATCCATCCGAACCAGATGGTATTGTTAGAACAGGTACCGAATTGAGTCTCCTCTTGAGCTCTTGGAAACTCTTCTCGCATTCCTCGCTCTATACGAATTTTGTATCTTTTCGAGTCAGCTGAGTTAACGGAGTAGCAATTTGAGAAAATCCTTCCACGAATCTCCGATAATAACCAGCTAAGCCCAAAAAGCTACGCACTTCGGTCACCGACTTCGATTGCTCCCAACTTTGTATTGCTTCAATCTTCGCCGGGTCAACAGATACTCCATGTTTTAACACCACGTGCCCAAGGAATGCTACTTCCTTAAGCCAAAACTCGCATTTCTTCAGCTTGGCATATAGCTTCAAATGGTGCTCATGATCTTCACGGCTTTTGGAATAGATGAGGATATCATCAATAAAGACAACAACGAACTGATCTAAATATTCCTTGAATACACGGTTCATCATATCCATGAAAGCAGCAGGAGCATTAGTCAATCTAAAAGACATGACCAAGAATTCATAATGCACGTACCGAGTCTTGAAGGCAGTCTTTGGAATATCCTCAGTTCTAATCTTCAGCTGATGATATCCAGAACGAAGATCGATTTTTGAAAAGAATTGTGCTCCTTGTAACTGGTCAAACAGGTCATCAATACGAGGTAGCGGATACCTATTCTTGATAATGACATGGTTTAATTCCTGGTAGTCGATACAAAGTCGCATACTCCCGTCTTTCTTCTTTACGAATAAAATAGGAGCACCCCAAGAAGATGTACTAGGACGAATGAAACCGATGTCCAACAACTCGTAGTTGGACATTTAACTCTCAAGTTCAATAGGAGCCATTCGATATGGGGTTTTAGAAATGGGCTTTATGCCGGTTCAAGATCAATAAAGAATTCAACTTCTCATTACGGGGTAGACCGGGAAGTTCTTCCGAAAATACTTGAAATTCATTAACAAACAGGAATATTATTCAAATCGATGTGTTTTTGTTCAAGTCCATAATATGGGCTAAGAAAGCTTGACATCCATTTTTAATAAGCGAATAGCTTTATGGCTTGATATGACGGTGATCGATTTTAGTGGTTTAGTTGCTTGAATTCAGTATAACAGTTGGTTAGGAATATGAAAACTAACAACCTTACAAAAATAATCAATTTTGGCATGATGAGTGGTTAACCAATCAATCCCTAAAATCACATCAAATGCAAGTATCTTTAAAGAGATAAGATCAACAGGTAATGTGATTGTGCCAACTTGGATCAAGCAAGGTTTATAAACTGTAGATGTAACAAAGGTTTCACCCAACGAAGTTTCACAGATAAGTTAAAGTCCAATTTCTCTAGAGTCAAGTTTAAACGTTGAGCACAAGCAGGAGAGATAAAAGAATGGGTAGAACTGGTATCTAGTAAGGTATAAACTTCGCAAGAGTTCAAGATTAGCTTACCCGTGATCACCTCGTTCGGGTTTCTCGCATTTTGGCCAGTCACGACAAATGCCCTTCCTTGAACCACCGAATTTGTTTTGTCCGTAGTCACCTTTGGTGCCGCCATCCCAGTTGGACTTGACTTCGCTACCGGACAAAATCGAGCTATGTGACTATCTTTTCCACAATTGAAACACACCTTGGAAGGCTGTGAATAGTTTGGACTTATGTGTCCCTCCTCTCGGCATCTGTAGCATCTAACTGGCGGTCGTTCTCATCCCCTAAAATTTGTTGTTGGTGTTGGTGTTGGTGCTAGTGCTGCTGCTGATGTCTTCCCGTCATTATTGAATCTCCTCTTTTTGAAATTTTCACTTGACTCACCTCTCCTATTATCATGGCCACGATTACCACCCGGGTGGTTACTGCTTTTGTCCGTATTCTTCCCTCCTCGTTGGTTATCATCGCTCTGATGACTGCTATCACCGGTATGACCCTAGTTGTGGTCCCTCGGTTGAACATACTCATTATCACGCTCTAATAATTGAGCCCTGTTTACAATATCTGAATATAAAGAAAATTTATAAGAGAAAAGATATTGTCGAATCTCAGGTTTTAGACCTCTCAGAAACATTCGCGTCATACGTTCCTCATTTTCTACCAAATGAGGTGCAAACCTGGATAACTCCGTGAACTTCACCTTGTACTGGGACACCATCATGTTGTTCTGTTCCAATCTAATAAACTCTACCTCCTTCATATGACGAGTACTTTCAGGAAAGTACTTGTCATTGAACAGTTTTTGATTTTTTTCCCAAGACATGTTGAGTGCGGCTGGCTGGGTATACTTCACAGATTCCCACCAGTAATCTGCCTCACCACGGAACATAAAGGTGGCGAATGGAACCTTCTGTTCCTCCGTGCAGCCCAAGACATCGAATATCTTGGTAATTTGCTTAACCCACGTTTCTGCCTTAATCGGATCGGGCTTTCCCTAGAAATCTGGTGGTCCCAACTCCTTGAACTGCTTGGCTATGACAAATCGTGCATTGCTATCATTTCCACCCGTATTTTGTACACGAGTCTCCCTCGTCTGATTTTGCATGAACTGCAAAAAGCTTCTAAACATTGCATCATTCATCGTTTGCTCGGTAGTGTTGTTTACAGGAGGAATATTGCCTTCCTGTTGCACGTTCTCTTGGTTGGTAATCAAAGGTTGTTCCACAGTCTCACAGACTCCATTGTTAATGTTCTCAGCTGCCATTCTTAAAAAACTACCATAAAACAGGGGTTAATTAAACAAATTAACATATCACATAATATCCCTATATTATGACCGACCAACAAATAAGTTAGGTAGGACACACTAGCGAAGGATTTACTCGTCTCTCCCCTCCTAGTTCTATTCCCCAATCTCCGCCAGAGACCATATCCCTATGCTCTGATACCAACTGTGACGCCCCCAAAATAGGTATACATCACCCATTATGAGTCGCCAAATACATGGTACAGAAAACAACTACGACTATATTACAATTGTCGTGCAAAATACGACAACACATACTATGAGTTTAAATACAAATATTGTCTTCTAAACAATATCCACACCCAAATAAAGTCCTCATTACAATTATTGATGTACTATTTTACAAAAATAGTGAGGACTGCTAAACCAACTGTATAGGACCATCACTCTACACCCCGACTAGTTCCTGCTATGTTCTCATTTCCTGAGAAGAAAAATGGAACAAAAAGGAAAAGGGTGAGCTCAACTAGCCCAGTAAAGAATATTATGACTAAGATAATATACAACAAATTATCCTTAGTCTTTAACAGAGAAAAATCTGATAGAATATATAATCGACAACAAGTTTTAGATCAATAACTGGAGCATAAACAACAATTCATTAGAAGAGTTAAGTAGATAATGAAATCTACTTTCATCTATGAATTTAAAAGTCCATCATCAATATTTTATCCCTGTAATATCAATCAATATACATCTTGAATCAAATATTCATCTTTGCACAACGGGCCAAAGATATTCATCAGGTAATCATTCATCTTTGCACTACAGGCCAAAGATATTCATCAAGTATCACCATTAAGGACTGAGGATGATGAAAAACATTTTAGAGAACGAATTCAGTGAGACAGAAGGATAAATATTAGGGATTCGTATTTCGGTTTATCAAAATTCAATAATACTCCATAATAACAAAGTGTGAAGTAGAATTCAAAAATAAAGATCAAAACATGGATACAATCAAAGATAGTAACCATAAAAGACATCTGGGACGAAAAAGAGAAAATTTCATTTTTTGGTGAATAGTACCGTATTTGTAAATAGTGCCGTATACGTGAATAGTAATCCCGACACAAAAAGGTAGAAATTTCACAATAAAATTCATAACAATATCTCAGCATAATGATATTGAAGAAAATAATATCATTTAAGAAGAAAATAACATCCCTTACCTAAAAGAAACAGTACTTTGGAATGAAAGGTCGGATGATGATCTTTGAATGAAACTTGTCCTGAATAACAACTCTCAAAGTATCTAAATACTCACAAAATACGCTCGATAATATAGAGAGAGAAAGAGAGAAAGCTTAGGTTTCTGGTACGATTTTCACTTCTAACCTAAGCACCTATTTATAGGAAATGCTAGCCTTGAAAGCGGACTTGACACTCTTTACCGATGGCTTTTTACCGCTACTATTGTCACCCACCACATTTGAAATAAAATTTGAGCACATTTCTCACCAACCAAAAGTGGGGCCCACTCAATTCTAGAATTTTTCACCAAAAATCATTTATAACATAATTTTGAATCGGTCCTCTTAAAATTCATAACAAATCATACATTCATTTTTAACGGTTCAAAATTTGTGGACATATACTCAACTTATATATGTATAACATATTTAAAAATCACAACGATCCAATGGTCGGATTAAAAATTATAACTCACGCAATATATCTAAAGCACACTGATTTGATTTGTAAAACCTCTATTCCGACAAAAATACTGATAAAACACCTCAACATTAATAGCCACATAAAATAAATATTTCCTTATCATATAAATCAATAAATAATTATTCACAAATAATATTACAGAATCACAATAATGACAACCAGGCCGTTCCAGGAAAGAGGGGGCTTTTCAATAAGGATTTCTCCTTACTGGCGCGCAATTAGGTGACCAAACCTCTCCTTAGACAGAACTTTCTAGACATTGCCAATAATGCTATCTAATAATATTATTCAAATAATATGAATTATTGATCTGATAATGGGAAATCATCGTAAAGTTGATAATTATTGAAATAACAATAATATAAAATATCAACGCATGACAATTATTGAATCAATAAAATAAAATATTGAGCGATAAATCATCGTAACAATTATTGAGTAGTGCCTTCTTAAGTAAGAATCAATAATTCAAAAATATTGTGCAATCTGGTGTGCTATCGTGGAAACCACGCCAGACATCGTATTTTAACCACCGGGTATTCCAATAGTGTTAACGGTAACAACTACGCCGTTATTTATAAAAACTCAAACTTGTCGTTTTCTTCATCCAACAGTTATTGTGTGATGAGGCCCACGAATGGCTGCGCCATCGTACGAATATTCCCCAACAACAAGAATATTCCACGACCAAACGAATATTCCTTGACAAAAATGAATATTTTATAACCACTTGCTTATTTTGTAAAATTTGCACATTTCACCCATAACAAAAGTATTATATCAAATTAACTCCTTATTATTTCAAGATAATTAATAGAAAAAATTTAATTTTAATCATAATAAGTTGGGGTCTTATAACTTCCATGTGTTCCAATCCCTTTGAGAACACGGATAGTTTCGTCCATATGGAGGACCTTCTTCCTGATGTCACCAGTGTCTAGATCTCCTTTGAGATGGGTGTTTTCAGGGTCTTTGTTGGTTGTATCTAACTGAGGTTCTGGAATTGTTTTTTCCAAACCTTGAGCTCCTCCTTGTGAAAAGGATTCTGTATGTGTAGGCATCTTCGTACCCAAAGTGGATTTATGCAATTCTTTAAGCAAAACAGCCAAATTTGTGATTTGCTGACTTAATCCGTCAAATTCTTCACGAGAAACAAGATTAGACTGGTTAGACGAAGACATGATTGGTAACAGGCCCAATGAATCCCTACAAAAGACTTATGTAGTTTAGTCTTAGGGTAATGTAAATGTTATCATAATGTGCCCGTTTTAGGAATATGGTCCTGCAAAAACGATTGTTAATTAATAACATGTCATGTATGCATAAATAATCTTCATATTTTCCATTACATAAAGATGAACATGGAATAACATTACAAGTAAATGCTTTTACAAGTAATTGAAAATGGAAAGCATGAAGAGACTTTCCTCCGCGTTTGGTTTATCAGAGGTTAACCTATCTTAGGGTTACTCTCGCGGCTTTTTGGCATGAAGGTTCCCAGATCTTCGCAATCTACTTGACGGGAAGTTAATCCGGTCTTTCAACTGGAGAGAATCTGGGTGGTGCCTTTCCTGAGCCTCGTTGGAATTATTCTTCCTACAAGTCCAGTAATCAAACACCGACAGGATAGCCTCCTGGTGGAGGAACCACACAGCATACATTCACATACAACGTGTTTCACCGTTCATGAAAATGATGACATGTGCGAAGCACTAATATCACAGATAGATATTTAGCAGTGTAGCAAGTAAAATGCATTCATACACATTCATTATAAATGTAAATGCACATTCACACACAAGCATATAACAATTTTAAAAAGCTTGTAATAGCGGCTTAAGCCCTCTTCTTTCGAATCCCAATGAGTCGCCACCATCGTCGACGCCGGATTTTTATTTGTCCATTTTCGTTACTTGTTCTTTAGTGTTCTCAGGTTAATATGAGATTTGTTTGAAAAAACAAGTTAAAAAGGTCCGACATGTGTAATGTCGACGATTTGACTTTAAGAGTCGCCAGTTGGTGTTTTTAATCTGGTTGCACTAACGCAACCGAAAAGGTTTGCACATTGATTATTGATGATGTGACATCGCTAAACGGGTCTGTGAAACCGAGATTCATTTGGGTTCGGGGGCTTGATTATGCGGAGAGAAGGTGTTAGGCACCCCCCGACATCCGTGTTACCACAGTGACTGTCACTTCTCAAAAAAACTGTTATATGAATGCCTGTGTGTGTGTGTGTGGATCAATGTGCAATTATTTGAAAGTAATGCGAGGCCTCGTTCGCACCTATATACACATGGTTTGAATTTATAGAAAAATTCAGTTTTAACCAAAATATAGCAATGAAGTTTTATAAAAAGAGGTTTTTCAAACCCTGTGCTCAATAAGAATTGAAACCTTTTCATACTTTCATTTTATTATTAAAATGTTCAGCTTGTTCGCTTTTATTTTCGAGATGCGAGGCATCTTCGAGAAAATAATATACAGCAGTGCCGAACTCCTTATGGGCATGACAGCCATCCAAGAAAATTCGTACACTTTAAATAATGTACAAGCTGCTTATAGCTGAAAAAGTCCATCACGGGAACCGAATCTAGATTCAGTAGACTGAATCTGTGATCACATGATTCCTATTCTCACATGATACTGCAATTTGTATGGAAAGCGATGGCGAGTTATATATATATATAAAAGTCAGAAAATATATATATATATATATATATATATATATATATATATATATATATATATATATATGCATGATCACCACCACGAAGCAACTCCATGGGGATCGAAATGTAAATAAAAAGAAGAATGTTATCAACCGCCACTTAAGTAAACTCCAAAGGACTTAAATGTAAATAAAGTCGTAAAAGCAATCAACCGCCATGTAAGTAAACTCCAAAGTGATTTAAATGTAAATATGTATATATATATATATATATATATATATAAGTAAACGCACTTACTGGATGTAATTTCAGTGCTCATCGGATATGTTCGACAACAATTTTATATATATATATATATATATATATATATATATATATATATATATATATAATAGGTAAATGCTCCGGATATAAAATCCGTGCTCATCGACATGTCTAACAACAATTATATATATATATATATATATATATAAGTAAACGCTTCTAGACATAAGTTCAGGCTCAATCGAGGCATAACTCGATAATGTTAGTCCATATATAAAATATATACATATATAAGTATATATATCGAGATGTAATGAAAACCACGGACGAGAAGTCCCGCATACGCACACACAACACGACTCTCAATGTGTATAACAAAGTGTGTGTAAATATGAAAGGAAAGACTTTATAGAGTATGAGAAGGCTTACAGTGGGCTGCCAATGTAGGCTTCTATGACTCTATATGGATAAACACACTACCTTGAGATAAAAATATAGCTATATGTGAGCTAACAGATGTTTAAAATGAGGAAACACTCAATATGGGTGTGTACAGAGCAAATTGGACAGGGCTTCCTCGCCTTTTCTCTTTTTAAAATGGCTAGCCCAAGCTCTATATTTATAGAGCTGCTAGCCGCAGGTGTACTTGCGGCTGCCCGGGGTTCCGCGAGTCCCGTTGTCTCGAAGTACGTGCACTCATGCACTGTAATATTCGCTTGAACTTGCAGAACTTCAATCCGAGCATCCGAATGAGGTTTATACAACCTTCTTCGGACCGCTTGTGTCGAGAAGAGGGGACCATGCCCATAGTCTTCAAGCTTCAAATTCTACCCACTGTGCTGCCACGCGTAATAGTCACTCGGGATTGTAACTCTTTGGTTCTTGTGGGTCATTATTGTATGTATGTATGTATGTATAAAGTGTTGAGACGACGCGCAAGTGTTGAGGTGGCAAGATGACGTTTGACTCTTCATCGGGGTTATCGCCGATTTGAGTTGAAAGTAGACATTGCTCAGGGTTACATCTGAGACTGGACTACTTGTTTGTATGCCACAATGTCATCTGTGAGAATGCCTGTCTGCCCGGTGTTAGCTCCGAGTCTGAGGTATGAGTGCCTCGACAGGAGGTCTGAGCTTGAAGCTAATAGCATGCATTTGAAACAAGCATTTACGGAGTTATCACCGGAACTGTAATAACATTCCTTGGGGTTATTGCCAAGGATGAAACTCGGAGTTATATCCGAGGTTGGAAATGATGTTCCCGGTGTGTGTTCTGGGGTTGAGACTGATACTCCCGGTGTGTGGTCCGGGGTTGAAACTGAACTTCCGATAGTATCCAGAATGGATGTGAGCTATCTTCCAGGGTTATCTCCGAAAGATGAATCTGCTCTCCTGCAATGTCAGTAACAAGCATGTAGAAAATTTTGAGTGTCTACACTATTGATTCACATGTATGTACTATTAGGGGAGGTGGTGCAAGATTGATAATACTTGCATGACTAAATTAAAAATGGAGGTGTAGATGAAGGTACTATACTGTAATTAGTTTTTTCACATGTATAGAACTATTGAGTCACATGATTGTACTATTAATTCACATGATATACTATTAGGGGAGGTGGTGCAAGTTTGATAATACCTGCAGGACTAAATTAAAAATGAAGGAAAAGATGAAGGTATTATACTATCAACTAACATAAACATTAACTAACATAAACATTAACCAAATACCCATCAACTAACATAAACATTAACTAAACCAAATATGAATTTACAACTCATGTTCATTCTAATTTTCATGTTTTGACAATTTAACGAATTCGTTCACTACAAATTCGTTTCTCAACCAATTTGGTTCGTTTAACTTCCGTTGTTTTTGCATTTAACTATATTAACAGTACTTAGCATCAATTCATGGATTATAACAATCCTTAAGCATAAATTTGTGACTCAAAAGATACTTTTTCTTGTCATTTCTAAGGAATTGTAAAACATAGGAATCAAGAACATATATGCTAGAATTATTACCTCTTGAAGCTTAACTTTGCTGAACATAGCTCTTCAATCCTCTAATTGCTCCTAATTCAACCAACCTCTCATAACCAAATTCTCAGAGAATTCATCAAATGGGAAAGAGAAGGAGTTGGCTTAATCTATAGAGGAATTATTGACCAACAATGGCTTTGCCCAATAATTTAAACCAACTGGATGAAGAAGAAGCCAATGGATGCTCAAGAGTTGGTCACCAACTCCATGCTCAGCCATCATCAACTCTACTATGTAATGAAGAAGAAATAGGATAGGCCAATGGCCTATACATACGACAGTTATATAAAAGTGACACTAATTTTGGGACAAAAGCTTATACTCAGCAACTAGCTTAGTTTAGTTCCTTCAATTCCCAAAATGAAAATTTAATGTGTTAATGCTACTACACCAAGTAAAGTTATTTATTTACTCACATCATATAGTCCATGTACATTAGTCCACCTAATATTTTAATATTTAAAATATGTGTGGACTTAATTTAATTGCTCACTAGTAACTTAATATCTCTTTTTACTATTTACTTACACATTGGTATTGGAATAAATATTTTAATAACACATATTTATTTACTCCCATCTTTTAGAGTACACATATAATTGTCTCATCACATAGGATGAGATAACAAAACTTATTTAAATCAACTTTATGATTTAATTACTTTCACCATATGATTTTGGTATATCATTAATCCCAATTAAATGTCACACTTCATGTAATCTTAAGCCATAGGTATTATATACTACTACTTCCCACATTTTCCATATTACGCATAGTAATACTATTAATATTTTAATTGGGCTAAATATCATTCAGTTGGGTACTTTCTACCCATTATAACATTTTAATATCACAACGATTAATTAATCATTTCATTTTCTTCATGTAAAGCACATATATTAATTCACCATTTTACTTAGGTGAATTACTCCTTTCATTTAATTTACTATCACGCTACTGGCACACAAGGCTTAGTACTCAAATTATATTATTCCATAATATAATTTTCAACTTAATCTAAGGTAACTAATATTTATTCTTGTTTAGTTAATTTCCATAACTAACTCTCATACAATTCATGCTTTGCTATCTCAATCCATTCATGGACACTATAAATATCAAATATGACCCATATGATAACATATTAGCTACTAAAATACAATTCCTATAGTTCGGATTACACAACTCACCAGATTACACAAACTTATCATGAACTATCTCTGCAGGCCAATGGGCCGCTACCGGTCTTAGGCTTGAGAGTGGCGCGGTCGCGCCAACTTAAGTTAGGACGCAGACATGTTATGCTTCAATAGAAACAGAACTTAACTCGCAAATCCTTTAACATGCTCCATACATGCTATCGCATTATACTAGCCAAAATAAATCTCCAATGACTACATTCTTCAATAATTTAGAGATTAAACTTCAAGTTCAACTCTTCTTTCTTTAATCTATACATTTAACCATATCCCAATATTAGTCCATAAATCTCTAACCACTATTTATCTAAAGATATATCGACTTTCTTCTCTCGTCAACAACGTATATATATACAAGTCTAAACCTAGCACACATCGACTCTTTAATAGTGTTCAATATAGTACACTGAGTGGTTTCCCACAAACAACCAACAAATTAGTTTCCGTCTCGTCTACACTATTTTCATAGTGAGTTAGATCGGTTACTAATTCGTATATACCTCCGCTCTCTGAAGGAATTGTTTAGCCTAGCTTCTATACGTCCACCATTAAAGGGTATGATTGCACTGCCTTAGACTTGATACTTACTCGTACACATACTCAAGAAATTGGTGATTATAAAAGATATTTTAATGTCACCAACTTACTATAATAAAATAATTTCACATAAATTATTTAATATCAATAGATAAATTTCTATCCATCTTCTTTCCTTCAAATAACTCGCATCTTCAATTAATAACAAATATATAATAATAATATGTCCATTAAACACAGAAATCACATATTGCATAGTTTATATTACCCCATGCAACACCATACCACATACCTTACATCACGTATATATATTCTTATTTGAACCCTTCACATGCCTTAAGAATTTTATTTACTAAATTCTTATTTTAATATTTTCTAAAAATTCGGGTTGTTACAGCATCTACGCTCAATGGACCTATACGAACGGTCCTGCCCTTGAACGCCTCAGCCGGAACTCCTAGCAAGGATTAAATGGCAGTCGGGGTAATATCCGTCGTACATGGCACTGGATCCCCTCCAAACTCCATACTTGTGATAAATCGCCAATCCATCGGCATCATCATCACCTCATAGTCCAGTAAATGGAGAGACTGAGTTTGGAGAAACCAGCGCTCAGACAATACCCTGAGGTAGCCCCAGGGACAACGATGGGGAAGGATGGAAAAGACACTCTGAAACCCCATCCATGCACAATCGCACTATAATCAGGATGCAGAGCCTGGTATGTGGAGTGAATGCTGAACCAGTTCCCTCTAGGCTGTGAAAAGCCTAGAACCTACATCACAAAGCAGATCAACATCAGAATCCTTTACTCCTCGTCAATAGGAAAAAAAGGGGGAAGATCAAAATCTATCTTTACCTCGTTTGCATGTAAGTAAATCGAGGGGTGACTACTCAAATCACCCAAAAGCTCTGGGATCATCACCTGGATACCTGGGAAATGCCTACGGGGAACATGTGCAGCAGGAGTAGGAGCAGGATCCGCAATCGAAACATCCTCCTCCTCATCCTCAATGTTCGGCATGTCAACCCGAACAAGATGTATCACTGCCTCCGCTAAATGACGAGGTTGTCTAACAGAACGGGGTTGAGGCACTTCAGAGGCCCTCCTCCGTACAACTGAAGTGGTCCTACGAGAACTACTCGACTAATCCAGATCTATATATCTAGACAACAAGTCTCCAAATCACCTAAGAAAGGGTGTGGTAAATTCTAACCTGGAGCTTTTCAAAATGCAATTTTATGACTACATGCATGCATTATTTTAACATACGTCTACAGTAGAGTTAAAAATGCATGACTACCCAATGCCTACATTTTGGAAAATGTTTGCCATAGTCCCCTTTGTAAATAGGACTATCAACATGCACATAGGCATGACTAGGTGGCCATTCAGTAGCACACCTACCCACAGTCATAAACATCCTACATGCATTAATACATCATAGTAAAAAATCAGTAAGGGTAGCCTAATTACCAGGATTATTTTTCTTTTTCACCTTAGCTTATTTGTCCTCAAATAGGATAAGAAATAGCAGAAAAATGTGCCAATTTGAATGTTTCAAAAAGTCAAATTTTTTCACATCATTATGTTCAGCATGGTTTAATACTAACATTTGCTATGTTAAATATTTTTTATCACATCATATGAGCATGCATATTCACTACTATGCGTTTAGACACATTTTATATCATAAGTCATTTTCCAAGGGATATACACTGGAAAAGAAGACATACATACATTACCAGGACAGTGTAGAACACTTGTACGGTGACAGAATTTGCAGAAAGATGACTGAACTCAACAAATCTGAAGAAAAGCTCTCGGATTTCCTTCACGGTGCAACGTGAAAATGACTTATGAAAGCAACGGGCAACTTAAATCTACCCACAGCTGGCCGCAAGTGTACCTGCGGCTCCCCTAGGTGGGGCCCACCCCTTCGGCTAAGTCCAGTTTAAGTTGCAAAGGAGTTCTCACAAGCTGAAAAGGACAAATCAGAAATAAAAACGCTGCGCGATTGAGCAAAATAACCTGAAATCCTGGTTTTCACGGGTCAAGTTGTGGCTTTACCTATCATTCATTAGAATTCGCCCAAACACAGGGTACACTATACTTATCTTTTGAGCCATTGCAAACTACATTCAACAATACCTCATGAAGGTCCGATGCCATCAATTCAGGGTCGTAGCCCTAAAACCTTTTCCTCAGCGGGTTTTCATATAATCATCCATTGATACACACGTCAACGAAGGTTAAGCAGCTTTGACATTATCCCCAGCAGGGATCTCATCCATTGATGCACATGTCAATGAAGGTCAGGCAACCTTGACTGTTGGCAGTAACTCCAATAAAGCAACTGAAAGACCTAGCGGTACAAACTAGGGAAGAACATCCTCATCGGGGAGGACCGATGATGGAATATGTTATACACATCCTCAACAGACAAAGCTCTATCCCCACAGAGTCTCTTGTACATGAGATATACATCTTCTGCGTAAAGTCTGTATCAGGGATTAAAGACTTTGGTCATAACCCCAACGTCAACATCTTGGAAGCTCCTGAGAGTATTGGATTGCACGTCCAAGATAGTTCATCAAGGTTGTCAGTAATAATTGTCAATCCCGGTAGAAGTCAAGGGGAGCAGGCAATCATCCCACCATGTTGGAGAATAATCCAATAAACCACATACATTTACATCATGTTGTTATACACTGCATCATGATCATCTTGTTGCATTTCAAGTGTCTAGTATTCTTTATCCTATCCATGCCATTACATTGCATGGATATGATAAAAAGGGGCATCTATAGACACTCAAAATTTTCTGCATACCTGTTACTAACATTGTAGCAGGGCAGAATCGTCTTTCAGAGATAACCCTGGAGGACAGCTTAGCTCATTCCCGGAAATAACACCGGAAGTGTCAGTTTCAACCTCGGAGATAACCCCGAGGCATGCAGTTCCAATACCGAAAATCACACCAGAGAAGGTCGTTTCATCTCGGAGATAACCCCGAGATACTCAGTCTTAGTCCCAGAAACAACACCAGGAAATATAATGTCAACCTTGGAGATAACCCCGTAGATGCTCATTTCAACCTATATAGTCAGCTTCAACGTCGGGACTCACACCAAGGCACTCAGCTCCAAACCTGGCGATAACCCCGGGAGGTCAGGCATAACTCAGAGACAACCCTGAGGACATCCAAGATTACTAGCATGACTCAATCTCGTAGAGATAACCACGAGCGGCGATCGCTTATTATCCCCAAACCGGAGATAACCCCGGTGAGCAGCAAAATCATCATTTTTCCACCTTGATCTGTCTCAAAAATAGTTCAACATACATTCTACACAGCAATGTCCCACAAGAACCAATGAGTTACAATCCCGAGTGACTACTACGCAAGGCAGCACACCAGATATAATTTGAAGCTTGAAGACCAAGGGCATGGTCCCATCTTCCTGACTTCTGACAACCTCTAATCCCATGTCATGGCATAGCTCTCGACAACACCACTCCATAAAAGGTCTTATACACCTCAATTGGAGACTCAGATTGAAGTTTTACAAGTTCAAGCGGACATCACATTGTACGCGTGCACGCACGCATTTCTCAAACAATGAGACCCACAGAGCCTGTGGCACCAGGCACCGCAGTACATCTGCATGATCACTTTGCATGTGTACTCAAGGTTCCCCCCTCTATAAATAGAGGGCTTGGGGTGGCCATATTTCTAGAGAAAATAGCGAGGAAGCCCTGTCCAATTTGCTTTGTACACACCCTAAATTGAGTGCTTTCTCATTTTAAAAACTTGTGAGCTTATATTCAGTCATATATTTATCGCCAGGAGCCGAGTGTTCATCTATTTAAAGCTATAGAAGTCTTCTTTTCCAGTCCACTGTAAGCCTTCTTATACACTTTAAAGCCTTTCTCTTCTACTTTGCACACACCATTCTTCACATTGAGAGTCATGTTGCGTGTGTATGCCTGGACTTCGGTCTGTGGCTTTTATTTTCTTTTTGTGTGTGTGTGTGTGTGTGTGTATATATATATATATATATATATATATATATATATATATATATATATATATATTTACATTTGCACAGTTCTGGAGTTTACTTACGTTGCCTTTTATCGCTTTATTTATATTCCATCCCGCCTGGAGTTAATTCACGGCGGTTGATCATTTTTACTGCTTTATTTACATTTAGTTCTGCCTGGAGTTTACTTCATGGCGGTTGATCGTATTTATTGCTTTATTTACATTTCTGATCCCCCATGGAGGTGCTTCATGGTGGTTGATCATGTGTGTGTGTATATATATATATATATATATATATATATATATATATATATATATTTACAAAATTTTTATATATAATCTTTATCGCTTTCATATAAATTGTGACATCGTGTGAGCCTAGGAATCATGTGATCACAAATTCAGTCGACTGAATCTAGATTCGGTTCCCGTGATGGACATTTTCAGCTGTAAGCAGCTTCTAAATTATTCATGGTGTTTGAATTTCCTTAGATGTCTTTCATGCCCATGAAGAGTTCGGCACTGCTTTGTATATTATTTTCTCGAAGATGCTTCGCATATTAAAAATAAAAGCAATCAAGCCGAACATTTAATAAAATGGAAGTATCAAATGCCTCAATTACTATTGAGCACAGGGTTTGAAAGACCTCTTTTATAAAACCTCATTGCTATATCATGTTTAAAACTGAATTTTTATATAAATTCAAACCCTATGTATATAGGTGTGAACGAGGCATATCACTACTTCCAAATAACTGCACATTGACCCCCCCCCCCCACACACACATACACATTCATATCACAGTTTAATTAAAAAGTGGCGGTAACCATTGTAACACGGATGTCGGGGGGTGCCGAACACCTTCCCTCCGCATAAGCAAGTCCCCAGACCCTAATTAATCTCGGTTTCACAGATCCGTTTAGCAGTGTCATATAACTAAGTCAATGTGTAAACCTTTTCTCGGTTGTGTTGGTACAACCATTTAAAAAACCAACAGGCGACTCTTACAGTCAAATCGTCGACATATAAATGTCAGACCTTTTCACAACTTTATTTTTCAAACAAATCTCACCTAACATGAGAACACCAAAAGACAAGAACAGAAGAGGGACAATAAAAATCCCGACATCGACACACAACAAACTCATATTAAATATTTAATACTCTATTGTTTTACCATGCTAGAAGGCGACGTTCAATATTCCAAATATCTTTGAACGTTACAACTTAATATAATTTATTTGAGGGGTTTGTTATTAATTTGTCTCATCTTGTTTAGCGCGCATGCACATATATATATATAAAATATGCGTTATATTAATTAACATGCGAAGCATGTTAATTAATATATATATATATATATATATATATATATATAAGCATGCACATATAAAATACTATATTCTACCCGGATTGATTATGGACTTTATTCTAGTTTGGTTCACTAGAGCCACCAAGTAAACCAAAAGGTCAAACCTAGGGTGCAAGAATTAAATTTAAATATAAGTATTACATTTAAATTCCGGGCTCCATTACAAATGGGTCTTCAAGCGCTCCTTGCTCCTTGCTCCTTGCTCCTTGATTTCCAATTATTCAAAATTAATTCCAACTATTCCTATTACAAAACTATTTAAAATAAATAGAAACCTTAATTAGCAGTCAATGAGAAGTACATAGAAGGGAGATAGAATTTACATTAAGAAAAAAATTTAGAGAAGACGATGTACGCAGAACCCATTTAATAAAACACATACATTCATGCATCCATAATAAAATCCAATCACATTGGTCAATAGTTCATAATCAATCTCATTTATTATTATACACAACTACATATGCATCAATAAATAACATTTATCTCATAAATAATAAACATTCAATATATATATTGATATCATTTAATGTGCAAATTTAGTTAGCATAAAATCTAATTTTGAATCAAAATAAACTCCTTTATTTTAATCAAAATTTAAATCAAAATAAACCTCTTTTTATTTTAATTTATCCAATTTTGAATAAAATAAACTATTTTTTTAATCAAAAATTTTAATCAAAATAAACTCATTTATTTTAATTAATTATGGAATCCAATTCCTTGTCAAAATAAACTCCTTTGTTTAAGGAAACACAGATTCTCTTTCATATTCACAAATAAACTCCTTTATTTTGAATAATATGAAATCTTATTTCATATCTAAATAAACTCCTTTATTTAAAATCTTATTCCATATCTAAATAAACTCCTTTATTTAAGGAAACATAGATTCACTTTTCTATTCACAAATAAACTCCTTTATTTTAGGAAACATGGAATCTAATTTCAACTCCAATTAGTTATCATAGAATCCAATTCTAATTCTAATTAGTTAGCATGAAATTCAATTTTAAAATTAAAATAAACTTTTGAATAAACTCTTTTATTCAAATAAACGTGGAATCTAATTCTAATTAAAATAAAACTTTTGAATAAACTCTTTTATTCAAACAAACGTGGAATCTAATTCTAATAAAATAAAACATTTGAATAAACTCTTTTATTCAAACAAACGTGAAATCCAATTCCAATTAAAATAAACAACTTTATTTTAATCAAATTCCAAATCAAAATAAACTCCTTTATTTTAAATTTAGAATTACTGAAAAAACATTTAATTTAATATTAATTAAAATAAACCTTTTGTCTTAATAAAAATAAAAATAAAAAAATATTTATGTTTTTGGAGAGTGGCGCTAATCTCAAAAATCTATTTTTTTCAGTTTGCAAATTGTGCAGTTTTCCCCAAAAACATGATTCTATACTAATAATTATGCCCAAAAAATTTGTTGTAAACACATATCAACATACCTATTGAATCTGAACAATTAATAATTCACATAAAGGTTTATCTCTGATGCCACTATTCGGTTTGTAATATTCATGAACGCAATCAAATTGCACAAAATAAGCGAAAACGTGATAAAATAGAGTTTTAAAATTTTATAAACCATATACCCGGATCATCCTTTATGCACAATTATTAATTAAACGAAAATATGAAAAACAAGAATTATACCCTTGAATATTCGAGCTTCATCAAGTACAAGTTCACCTCCAATCCTTTTCGCGTTCAACTTGAATCCACCAGGTTTGGTTCCTTCATTTGATCAATGTTAGCCACCCAAATGTTTGGCCTCTAGAGGTGATCCACCAAGAAAAAAGAATGATTCAAGAAGATGGGTGTTTGACAAAATCCTAGTTTTTCTATCTCTCATAGAAAGGGTGTACTCTCTCAACTATTGGAATTATGCCTGTTGTGAAAAAGTCAACAACCCCATCACCCATAATAAGACTCCTCTTATTTATAGATGTAGGCAACCCTCCTTAACAATTAAGAAATTAGGTTTTATTTTAACTAATTAAACTCCTTTAATTAATTAGGCTCTCAATCTTATTAGGAATAATTAAGTAAACTCTTTTAATTAATTAGCCTCCTAATCTTATTAGGATATATGAGAGTACTTTTATTAATTAATTCTCAAACTCCTTTAGGGATTAAATAATAATAATAATAATAATAATAAGACTCCTCTTAGTAATTTATATTTAATATTATCAAAATATTAAACAATAAATATTAAGCTATTTAATTTATTCTATCACCATAGATTAAATTAAATATACGTAACTTATTATTATGATTATGCTATTAACTTCTTAAATAATTATTCTTCCTTTTATGGTGTGATCCTTTAGGTTCTCCATATTAAACCGGTTGTGAATAAATCAATTAGAACAATTCTAATCTTATTTAAATAAATAAATTAAAATATTAATTTATTTAAATAAATAATATTTATTCTACAATAGGGATAAGCCTCCCTAGCGATTAACGACTTTCTAGATAATATATATTTCAACACTAATCATAAAAGAACTTTTGAGTAAATAGTTATCGTACAATTCAATCCGTCCACCATACAATGTCCCAATTAAATATAAGACATAGAATTACTGTCAAGTCTTATTTTATTTAATTATATGTATTTCGACTCTTAAATGCACAACTCCAAATAATGCAAATTAGAAACTCCTTTCTAATTTCATTATGCCTTGGCCAAGGACTACTGGTTGTCATTTATCGAATCACATAGGACATTTCTCTTCTTTTACTAGAAGCAGTAAATTCTTTATTGATCATACATTTTCTCCATGTACGACTTATTATACCCAAGCATATCATTTGATAAACCCTAAGGGTCTTAAGGAATAAGTCAAAGTATAATTCATCATACATAAGATACTATGATGATCTCAAGTCCAAGGATCACTTGTACTACTATCACTATAGGAATTCCTATTGACAGGCAAGTAAAACTTCATTAGGTATTCCTTAGCGAGCCACGTTTAGTGAACTTATTCTCTAATAAGCACCTACATACTTTCTTTAGTGTCTCCATACAAATGATCATGATATCAATCATCCTCATCTAATGAGCAAGCAACGTATGTACCAATCTATCCGGATTCAATAATCCCTAATTTAGTAATCCAACGATTGGGAACTATTTTAGTTTTAAGCTTTCTAAGAATTTAGATCATTAGAATGATCATCATCATTATTCTAAAAGCATTGCTTAAAACTATTGGTTTATCACATATTATAAAGCAGCATCATGTAGATAATTAAAAGTCTTTAATAAATTAATATTTTTTATTAATAAATGAATAAGATTGTTACAAAGTATATGCTTTATCATCAAACATGATTGGCTTGTGTGCATACTACTTTCATATCTCGGGGTTGTCTCTGAAATTAAAAATTAACTATCCCGAGGTTGTCTCTAGGATTGAGCTGATTTGACTTCCAGAGTTATCTCTGGAAGATGATTTTGTCCTCCTGCAAGGTTAGTAACAGGAATGCAAAATTTTGAGTGTCTATAGATGTAAGACCCCAACTTTTTATAAATAAAATTGAATTTCCTCTATTCATTATTTTTGAAATAATAAGGTGTTAATTTGATATAATGCTTTGGTTATGGGTGAAATGTGTAAATTTTTCAAAATAAGCAAGTAGTTATAAAATATTCATTATTGTTGGGGAATATTCGTTTGGTCGTGGAATATTCTTGCCGTCGAGGAATATTCGTACGATGGTGCAACCATTTATGGGCCCCATAACGGAAAACGGTAGGATGAAGAAAACGACAAGTTTGAGTTTTTATAAATAACGGCGTAGTTGTTACCATTAACACTGTTGGAATACTTGGTGCTTAAAGTACAGTAATACGCGTGGTTGCATAGTAGCACACGGTATTGCACAGTATTTTTAGATTATTGATTCTTACGTAAGAAGGCACTACTCAATAATTGTTACAGTAATTACTGTTCAATATTTTATTTTATTGAGTCAATAATTTCTACGTTGATATTTTATATTATTGTTGTTTCAATAATTGTCACTGCACAGTATTTCCATTATTAGATCAATAATTCATATTATTTGAATAATATTATTAGATAGCATTATTGGCAATGTCTAAGGAAGTTCGCATTCAGGAAAGGGTTTGGTCACCTAATTGCGCGCCAAGAAGGAGAAATCCTTATCGGAAACCCCCTCTTTCCTGAGAACGACCTGGTTGTCATAATTGTGATCCTGTAATATTATTTGTGAATAATTAATTATTGATTTATATGATAAGAAAATATTTATTTTATGTGGATATAAATGATGGATAGGGACATATTTATTTTGTGTGGATATAAATGAAGGAATTAATGCTGATGCATTTTATCAGTATTTTGTCGGAATGAAGGTATTAAAAATCATCCGTATGTAGATTTCAGACATTTTCTGTTCGGAATTTGGAAAAACTTTCTTCTACAAAGTTGTAGAGAATTTAATTTCCTATGGAATAGACATAAAATTCGTATTTTTTTGATAAAAGCGATATTTATTATGAATTATTGATGTTTCAAAAATAAATGTTTTTTTATTAAAAACATGGGTGGGCCCCACTTTTGGTTGGTGTGGAAATTTTGAATTTTAGTCTCCTTTGGTGTTCTAGCATTTTCCTATAAATAGGTTGCTTAGTTAGAATTAAAAATCACACTAGAAACATAAGTTTTCTCTCTCTATATTATCGAGCGTATTTTGTGAGTATTTAGATATTTTGAGAATTGCTATTCAGTGCAAGTTTCCTACAGACTTATATCTGATATTCGAGTCAGAAGTACTGATATTTTGAGGTAAGGGATGTTATTTTCTTCGTAAATGATGTTATTTCTTTCAATATCATTATGCCAAAATATTGGTATGAATTTTATTGTGGAATTTCTACCTTTTTGTGTCGGGATTACTATTCACGTATACGACACTATTTACGTATACGACACTATTCACAAATACGACACTATTCACCAAAATAATGAAATTTTCTCTTCTTTCTCCTAGATGTCTATTATGGTTACTATATTTGATTGTATCCATGTTTTGATCTTCATTCTTGAATTTTGCTCCGCAATTGATTATTATGGAGTATTTTTTAACTTGGATTATCTAAAGTATGAATCCCTAATCTTTGTCCTTTAATCTCACTGGATTTGTTCTTTAAAATATTTTTCATCATTCTCAGTCTTTAATGGTGATACTTGATGAATATCTTTGGCCTATAGTGTAAAGATGAATGATTACCTGATGAATATCTTTGGCCCGTAGTGCAAAGATGAACATGTGTTGAGATGAACATGACCAACTGGTGATACATATGAATATCTTTGATCCATAATGCAAAGATGAATATTTGATTCAAGATGTATTTTTATTGATGTTACAGGGATAAAATATTGATGATGGACTTTTAAATTCATAGATGATAGTAGATTTCATTCTCTACTTAACTCTTCTAATGAATTATTGTTTTCGCTGCAGTTGTTGATCTAAAACTTGTTGTCTATTATATTCTATCAGATTTTTCCCTGTTGAGGACTAAGGATAATTTGTTGTACATTATCTTAGTCATTATATTCTTTGTTGGGCTAATTGAGCTCACCCTTTTCCTTTTTGTTCCATTTTTCTTCTCAGGAGGTGAGAATTTATTAGGAACTAGCCAGGGTATGGAGTGATGATTCAAGATAGTTGTTTTAGTAGTCCTCACTATTTTACAAAATAGTGTATCAATAATTGTAATGAGGACTTATTTGAGTGTGGATATTGTCTAGAAGATAATATTTGTATTTTAACTCACAGTTTATGTGTTGTCGTATGTTGCAAGACAATTGTAATAATGAAGTTATAGTTATTTTTTGTACCATGTATTTGGCGACTCAGAATGGGTTGTGTGGACCTATTTTGGGGGCGTCACAACAGATTCCCCTCTTTATCATATTCATGAAATGCAATGGTATGTTTAAGATAAAGATTACTAGACACTTGAAATGTGACAAGATAAACATGATGCAATATAATGCAGCATGATGCAAATGTATGTTGAGTGTATGGAATGAAGGTTGCTCCATGAAATGAGACCAGAGGATGTTGACATTGGGGTTATCACCAAGGTCCTTAACCCTCAGCACAGACTTTCTATTGAAGATGTTCTTCTCATGTATGAGAGACTCTTGGGGAGTTGTGCTCTGTCTGATGAATATTTTTATAACAGATTCCATCATCGGTCCTCCCCGATGAGGATGACTTTCCCTGGTTTGTATCGTCAGGTCTTTCCAGCGTTCTGTTGGAGTTACTGCCAACAGTTTGTGTTGTCATGGCTGCCTGACCTTCGTTGAAATGTCCTTCAATGGCTACAATCATTAGACCATGTTTTGACATTTCGTTGGATTTACTTGCCAACGATTGCAACATGTCAAGGCTACTTAACCTTCGTTGTAATGTACTTCAATGACTGAACATCATCGGATCACCTCTGATTTTTCGCTTGATTTAATTGCCAACGACTAAAAATGTCAAGGTTGCTTGACCTTCGTTAAAATGTCCTTCAATGGTGAATATCATCAGACCACCTCCGATGCTTCGCTAGATTTACTTGCCAACGGCTAAATAACATCAAGGTTGCTTGACCTTCGTTAAAATGTCCTTCAATGGTGAATATCATCGGACCACCTCTGATGCTTTGCTAGATTTACTTGCCAACTGCTGAATAACATCAAGGTTACTTGACCTTCGTTGAAATGCCCTTCAACGGTGAATATCATCGGACCACCACTGATGCTTCACTGGATTTACTTGCCAATGACTGAATAACGTCAAGATTGCTTGACCTTCGTTGAAATTTCCTTCAACTGTGAATATCTGTATGAAGTCTCCTCTGGGGAGAAACTTTTGATGAAATGTATGTTTGTGATTGGAGTTATGACTGCAAGTTGATGGCATCAGACCTTTGCAAGGTATTGCCCAGTGTAATTTGCAACAGTTGTGATCATTGGCTTTGTGAACCCTATGTTTGGGCGAATACCAATTAGTGATAAGTAGACCTGCAATTTGGTCTCTAGAAATTAGGATTTCAGGCTTTTCCGCTTAATTGCGTAGCGTCTTTTTTCTTGATTTGACTTTTCAACTTGTGGGACCTCCTTTGTAACTCAAATTGGATCAAGCCGAAGGGGGTAGGACCCACCTAGGATAGCCGCAGGTAGACTCACGACCATTCGTGGGTCTACTTGAGGCTCCTTTCCCTTTCACAAGTCATTTTCAAGTTGCGCCACACAGAGAATCTGAGAGTTCTTCTTCAGATCTACTGAGTTCGGGCTGTTTTCTGCAAAATCCATCATCGTACAAGTGTTCTACACTATCCTGGTAATGTATGCATGTCTTCTTTTCCAGTTTTGTCCGTTGAAAAATGAGTTATCACATGAAATGCTTGTAAACACATAGTAGTGAAATTGCATGCTCAGATGACTCGATAAAAAATATTCAACATAGTAAATGTTAGTATTTACCATGCTGAACATAATGATGTGAAAATTTTTGACTTTTGAAACAGTCAAATTGGCACCTTTTTTCCTGTTATTTCTTGTCCTATTTGAGGACAAATGAGCAAAGGTTGTAAATCAAAGTAATCCTGGTAATTAGACTACCCTTATGGATTATAACTTTGATATTTTTATACATATAGAATGTTTATGACTTTGGATTGGTGTGCTACTGAATGAACACCTACTCATGCCTACGTGCATGTGGATAGTCCTTTTGACAAAGGAGACTCTGGCAAAATGAATGAATCATGCATTTTAACTCTACTTTAGGCTTATGTTAAAGTCATGCATGCATGTATGCATATAGACATAAAATGCATTTAAAAAGCTCCAAGTTAGAATTTACCACACCCTTTCTGAGGTGATTTGGAGACTTTTGTCCAGATACATGGATCCAAACCAGCCGACTAGGTCCAGTAGGACCTCTTCAGGTGTGAGGAGGAGAGCTTCTGATGTGCCTCGGCCTACCAAAATTTTCGACAAATTTCGCTTGCTGGTTGATAGAGTCTATAAGACCCCAACTTTTTATAAATAAAATTGAATTTCCTCTATTAATTATTTTAAAATAATAAGGTGTTAATTTGATATAATGCTTTGGTTATGGGTGAAATGTGCAAATTTTGCAATATAAGCAAGTGGTTATAAAATATTCATTGTTGTCGGGGAATATTCATTTGGTCGTGGAATATTCTTGTTGTTGGGGAATATTCGTATGACGACGCAGCCATTTGTGGACCCCATAACGGAAAACGGACGGATGAAGAAAATGACAAGTTTGAGTTTTTATAAATAATGGCGTAGTTGTTACCATTAACACTATTGGAATACCTGGTGCTTAAAGTACAGTAATACGTGTGGTTGCATAGTACCATTACCAGATTATCTGAGATTTTTGGATTATTGATTCTTACGTAAGAAGGCACTACTCAATAATTGTTACAAAGAATTATCGCTCAATATTTTATTTTATTGAGTCAATAATTGCTACGTTGATATTTTATATTATTGTTGTTTCAATAATTGTCACTGCACAGTATTTCCATTATTAGATCAATAATTCATATTATTTCAATAATATTGTTAGATAACATTATTGGCAATGTCTAAGGAAGTTCTGTATAAGGAAAGGGGTTTGGTCACCTAATTGCGCGTCAGTAAGGAGAAATCCTTATCGGAAATCCCCCTCTTTCTTGGAAACGACCTGGTTATCATTTTCTTTCATACTCCATATTATGTAAGCGATATTATTTCATCTCGTATTCCTAAATTTAAACTTACTATGGTAAATATTGCTTCTATAATTCCTAAATTGATTAGAAATTTTGCTTCATCTAATATCATTTCATAGGAATATTGGTCTGAACTTTTTTTTTTATCAAATTTGGAACTTTTCATGACTGGTATCTTTTTCATGGGTATTGTTCACTTGGCATCGTTTCATGAGTACTGTTCACAAAAGGAAAAAAATTATTATTATTTTTCTCTCCTTCCAAGTTATCTGTTGTGACCCTTATTTTTGAAATTGAATCCATGTTATGGTCTCATTTGATTCATTCTTATTATCATTATCATAATTCTCAAACTTAAATTATGTTGAAAGTTATCTTTGGCCCGTAGTGCAAAGGTAAATTGTTGATTGATGAATATCTTTGGCCTATAGTGCAAAGATGAATTATCTGATGAATATCTTTGGCCTATAGTGCAAAGATGAATAGGTGTTGAGATGAACATGACCAACTGGTGATACAAATGAATATCTTTGGCCCATAGTGCAAAGATGAATATTTGATTCAAGATGTATATTACAGGGATAAAATATTGATGATAGACTTTTAAATCATAAAAGATAGTAGATTTCATTCTCTACTTAACTCTTCTAATGAATTATTATTTACGCTGCGAATATTGATCTAAAACTTATTGTCCATTATATTTTATCTGATTTGTTGAAGGCTAACGATAATTTTTTCTACATTATCTTAGTCATAATATTCTTTACTGGGCTAGTTAAGCTCATCATTTTCCTTTTTGTTCCATTTTTCTTCTCAGGAGGTGAGAATTTAGCAGGAATTAGTCGGGGTATGGCGTGATGATTCAAGATAGTTATTTTAGTAGTCCTCACTATTTTGTAAAACAGTGTATCAATAATTATAATGAGGACTTATTTGAGTGTGGATATTGTCTAGAAGATAATATTTGTATTTAAACTCACAGTTTATGTGTTGTCGTATTTTGCACGATAATTGTATTAATGAAGTTGTAGTTATTTCTGTACTATGTATTTGGTGACTCAGAATGAGTGATGTATACTTATTTTGGGGGCGTCACAGTTGGTATCAGAACTTAAGGATATGGTCTCTGGCGGAGATCGGGGAATAGGACTAGGAGGGGAGATACGAGTAAATCCTTCGCTAGTGTGTTCTACCTAAGGTTATTTGTTGGTTGGTCAGAATATAGGGGTATTATGTGGTATGTCATTTTCTTTAATTAGCCCTTGTTTTGTGGCAGTATTTGAGAATGGCAGCTGAAAATGTCAATAATGGAGTGTATGAGACCGTGGAGACACCTTTAATTACCAACCAGGAAAACGTGCAACAGGAAGGCAATATTCCTCATGTAAACAACACTACCGAACAAACAATGAATGATGGGATGTTTAGAAGCTTTTTTTCAATTCATGCAAAATTAGACGAGGGAGACTCGTGTATAAAATACGGGTGGAAATGATAGCAGCGCGCGGTTTGTCACAACCAAATAGTTCAAAGAGTTGGGACCACCAGAGTTCTGGGGAAAGCCAGATCCGATTAAGGCGAAAACGTGGGTCAAGCAAATTACTAATATATTTGATGTCTTGGGATGCACGGAGGAACATAAGGTTCCATTCACCACCTTTATGTTCCGTGGTGAGGCAGATTACAGGTGGGAATCTTTGAAGCGTACCCAGCCAGCCGTACTCAATATATCTTGGGAAACATTTCAGAAACTGTTCAATGACAAGTACTTTCCTGAAAGTATTCGTTATATGAAGGAGGTAGAGTTTATTAGATTGGAACAGAACAACATTACCGTGTCCCAGTATGAGGCGAAGTTCGCGGAGTTATCCAGGTTTGCACCTTATTTGGTAGAGAATGAGGAATATATAACGCGGATGTTTTTGAGAGGTCTAAAACCCGAAATTTGTCAATACCTTATCTCTAACAAATTTTCTCTATATTCAGATGTTGTCAACATGGCTCAATTATTAGAGTGAGATACTGAGTATGTTCAACTGAGGGACCACAATTACCAGTGACAACAGTCATCAGAGCAATGATAACCAGCGGGGAGGGAAAAATACGGACAAAAGCGGTAACCACTCTGGTAGTAATCGTGGCCATGATAATAGGAGAGGTGAGTCAAGTGGAAATTTTAAAAAGAGGAGATTCAACAATGATGGGAAGACATCAGTAGCAGCACCAGCACCAACAACAAATTCTAAGGGAGGAGAACGACCGCTAATTAGATGCTACAGATGCAAAGAGGAGGGACACATAAGTCCAAACTGTTCATAGCCTTCCAAGGTGTGTTTCAGTTGTGGAAAAGATGGTCATATAGCCTGATTTTGTCCGGTAGTGAAGTCATGTCCAACTGGGACGGTGGCACCAAAGGCGACTATGGACAAAATAAAGTCGGTGGTTCAAGGGAGAGCATTTGTCATTACTGGCCAAAACATGAGAAACTCAAATAAGGTGATCACGGGTAAGCTAATCTTAAACTCTTGCGAAGTTTATACCTTACTAGATACCGATTCTACCCATTCTTTTATCTCTCCTGCTTGTGCTCAACAATTAAACTTGACTCCGGAGAAATTAGACTTTGACTTATCTGTGGAGACTCCGTTAGGAGAAACTTTCATTACATCCACTGTTTATAAATCTTGCTTGATCCAAGTTGGCACCATCACATTACCTGTTGATCTTATCTCTTTAAAGATACTTGTTTTGATGTGATTTTAGGGATTGATTGGTTAACCACTCATCATGCTAAAATTGATTGTTTTCATACTGTTGTTAGTTTTCATATTCCTAACCAACGTGTTATGTGAATTCAAGCAACCAAACCACTAAAGTCAATCACTGTCATATCAAGCCATAAAGCCATTCGTTTATTAAAAAATGGATGTAAAGCTTTCTTAGCCCATGTTATGGACTTGAACAAAAACACGTCAGATTTGAATAATATTTCTCTTGTTAATATTTCTCTTGTTAGTGAATTTCCTGATGTATTTACTGAAGAACTTCACGGTCTACCCCCAGAACGAGAAGTTGAATTCTTTATTGACCTTGAACCTGGTACAAAGCCCATTTCTAAAACCCCATATCGAATGGCTCCTATTGAACTTCAGGATTTAAAGGTCCAACTACAGGAGTTGTTAGACATCGGTTTCATTCGTCCTAGTACATCTCCTTGGGGTGCTCCTATTTTATTCGTAAAGAAGAAAGATGGGAGTATGCGACTTTATATTGACTACTGGGAATTAAACCATGTCACCATCAAGAATGGGTATACACTACCTCGCATTGATGACCTGTTCAACTAGTTACAAGGAGCACAATTCTTTTCAAAGATTGATCTTCGTTTTGGATATCATCAGCTGAAGATTAAAACTGAGGATATTCCGAAAACTGCCTTCAGAACTTAGTACGGGCATTATGAATTCTTAGTCATGTCTTTTAGATTGACTAATGCTCCTGCTGCTTTTATGGATATGATGAACCGTGTGTTCAAGGAATATTTGGATCAGTTCGTTGTTGTCTTTATTGATGACATCTTCATCTATTCCAAAAGTCATGAAGATCATGAGCACCATTTGAAGCTGGTACTTCAAAGGCTTCGTGATAATAAGCTATATGCAAAGCTGAAGAAATGCGAGTTCTGGCTTGAGGAAGTAGCATTCCTTGGGCACGTGGTGTCAAAACATGGAGTATCTATTGACCCGACGAAGATTGAAGCAATACAAAGTTGGGAGAAACCGAAGTACGTAGCTTTCTGGGCTTAGTTGGTTATTATCGGAGATTCGTGCAAGGATTTTCTTGAATCGCTACTCCGTTAAATCAGCTAACTCAGAAAGATACAAAATTCGTATGGAGCAAGGAATGCGAGACGAGTTTCTAAGAGCTTAAGAGGAGACTCATTTCGGCACTTATTCTAACAATACCATCTGGTTCGGATGGATTTGTTATCTACAGTGATGCTTCAGGCAAAGGGTTAGGATGTGTTCGCATACAACATGGGAAAGTCATACCCTATGCCTCGCGACAACTTAAAGAATATGAGAGGAATTATCTTATTCATGATCTGGAGTTGGCAGCAGTCGTTTTTACGTTGAAAATCTGGACACACCACATGTATGGGGAGAAAGTAGAGATTTATACGGATCATAAAAGCCTCAAATATTTCTTCACCTAAAAGGAACTCAACATGCGACAATGATGTTGGCTCAAGCTGTTGAAAGATTACGACTATACCATTTAGTATCATCTTGGAAAAGCGAACGTGATAGCTGACGCATTGAGTAAAAGATCGTATGCGGGTACGAGTGCGATATTGTTAACACAAAGACCCATTTTGTACGACTTACAAAGGATGGAGATAGAGTTAAAGGCTCCAAGTACCCACGTGATGATATCAAACATACGAGTAGAACCAACTTTAATCGATAAAGTTAAAACTGCTCAAGCCACAGACCCGGAGCTGATGCATATGAAGAAGAAAATACAAGAAGGTGCTATTCTAGAAGCAAGAATCGATGAAGAAGGAATACTTCGAGTCAACTCTAGACTTTGTGTTCCTAACGACTCTGATTTGAAGTATAAAATTATGATGGAGGCACACAACACACCATTTACAATCCATCCTAGAAGTACTAAAATGTATCGTGATCTTAGACATACATTTTGGTGGAGCAATATGAAGAGAGAGATTCTAGAGTTTATCTCAAGGTGTTTAACCTTTCAACGTGTCAAGGCGGAGCATCAAGTACCAAAAGGTCCATTATAACCACTTGAAATTCCAGAATGGAAGTGGGAGCACATTACTATGGATTTCGTTACGGGTCTTCCCAAGGTTTCTCAAGGCATAAATGCGATTTGGGTTATTGTTGATAGATTAACCAAGTCTGCTCATTTCTTACTGATACAGGAGTCTTATTCCCTTGAACATCTTACTCATATGTACATGAACGAGATTATGAGATTGCATGGCATGCCAATATCCATAGTTTTGGATCGTGACCCAAGATTCACTTCACGATTTTGGATTAGTTTGCAGAAAGCTATGGACATGAATTTACGATTCAGTTCGGCATACCATCCTCAAACAGACGGGCAATCAGAAAGGACTTTCCAAACTCTTGAAGATCTATTAAGACTCTGTGTCCTAGATTTCAAAGGAAGTTGAGATAAGTACTTGCCATTGGTGGAATTCTCCTACAACAACAGTTATCAAGCAAGTATAGACATGGCTCCATTCGAGGCATTGTATGGACGAAAGTGTCATTTCCTAGTATGTTGGGATGAGGTGGGTGAAGCAACGTTGTTGGGACCAGAATTAGTACACATGACTACGGAAAAGATTCAAATGATTCGGCAACGTATAAAGACCTCTCAAGATCGACAAAAGAGTTATGCTGATCTTCATCGAAAGGACATAGAATTTAATATTGGGGGATCATGTATTGTTACGTATTGCTCCATGAAAGGGAATTATAAAATTTGGGAAGAGAGAAAAACTCAATCAACGATTTGTTGGTCCATTTGAGATTCTTGACCGAATAGGAAATGTGGCCTATAGACTCGCATTACCTCCAAGCATGTCTTGTGTTCATAATGTTTTTCACATATCTATTGTGACGCCCCCAAAATAGGTATACATCACCCATTCTGAGTCGCCAAATACATGGTACAAAATTCAAATACAACTTAATTAATACAACTGTCGTGTAATATGACGAAACATAAGCTGAGAGTTTTAATACGAATATTGTCTTCTAGACAATATCCATACTCAAATTCAATCTTATTACAATTATTATCACACTATTTCATAGAATAGTGAGGACTACTAAAACAATCATCTAGACCGTCACTCCGTTCCTCGACTAGTCCCAGCTATATTCTCATTTCCTGAAGAGAACAATGAAAGCAAAGGGTGAGCTCAACTAGCCCAGTAAAGAATATTATAACTAAGATAATGCATAATAAATTATCGTTAGCCTTTAATAGTGTTAAACTGATAGAATATAATAGACAAAAAGTTTAACTGCAGCGGAACAACCAATCCATTAGAAGAGTCAAGTAGAGCATGATATCTAATATCTTCAATGATTTAAAGTTATCACCAATTTTATCGTTGAGACTCAGCGTAATAAATAATCCACATCACTGAATAATCCATGCACTACGGGTCAAGGATATTCATTATTATCACCAATGGTCTTGTTCATCTCAACAACTATCCATCAATGCACTACGGGTCAATGCAGACTTTTACCACATCATTTGCAACATTACAGGTCATGATTATACCGAATGATTCCAGGTTATAATCATACCAATCAACAGTCCATCTATGCACTACGGGCCAAAGATGACTTTCATAACAATATAAACATGAGGATGATGACAATGATATAAGAATTCAATTAAATGCAAACAAAGGATAAATTCTAAAGATTTATAATTTAATTTATCTAGAATTCAATAATGTCCAAATTATCAACATGATACTACTTTATGGAGTAAAATTCAAGAATAATATTGTATCAAAAATGATTTGGACCGAAAAGAAATCAATTTTTGTCATGAATAGTACCCCGAGTGAATAGTACCCCGTGAATAGTACTTCAAGAATAGTACCCTGTGAATAGTACTCCAACATGAAAAGGTTAAAACTTTTCAAGAATACTCAGAATAATATTTTCATGAAAAGATATTGGATGAAGCGCAAATATTAAGGATATTCTACTAATTTGAGGAATTATAGAAGTAATACTTACCATAGTAAGTTTAAATTTAGGAATATGAAATGAAATAATATCCCTTCCATACTATGGAGTATGAAAGAAAATAATATTTCTTACGAGTATTGAAATAAAATAATACCCTTTACCTTTGTAGAAACTAGATTCGACTGGAATATCAGATATTATTCTGAGAAAATCTTGCAGAAAACTACGCTCAAAGTATTCTTATACTCAAAAGAAATACTCACAATACTATAGTAAAAATGCTTGAAATTTTTTTTGGGTGTGATTTAGGATGGAGGTTTGCCCTCCTTTTATAGCACAATTCGGAAGAAGAAATTGAGAAAACATGCCTAACTTTACCAACCAATTCCTGCCAAACCTCTCATTTTTTTCCTTATAGGTGAGGGCCCACCCTTTTGAAAACAAGCTTTGTAGGAAGAAACAAACAACCATCATTGAAAAAAAAGGACAAGGCTCCTGTATTACATTTGAAAACCAAGGATTTACAGGCAACTTTCTCACCCACCATTACCACCAACAATGTTACAAACAAAGTATTCAAACACAACTTGTTTACTTCCGTTTCTAATTAACTACATGCTTATATATTATAATAATATTATTATTAAACAATTATAATATATTATAATAATAAATAAGAATGAATATTTTATCGGAGGAGATAATTGTGATTCCATAGAAAAATATGCCAAACTTTTAATAAATATTTCATGCTAAATTCCATCATTTATAACAAAATTGAACCAATATCCACCACATAATAATTATTCAAAAATAATATTATAAGCTCACAATATTAACAACCAGATCATTTCCAGGAAAGAGGGGGCTTTCCGATAAGGATTTCTCCCTATTGGCGCGTAATTAGGTGACCAAACCCCTTTCCCCGATAGAACTTTCTAAACATTGTCAATAATGCTATCTAATAATATTATTCAAATAATATGAATTATTGATTTGATAATTTGAAATATTGTGCAATGACAATTATTGAATCAATAATATGAGACACTGTGCAACAATTAATGTGGCAATAATTGAATAAAACTGAGTGACTTCTCATGTAAGCATCAATAATCAATACCGTGTGCTACTATGCAACCATGCGTATTACTGTACTTTTATCAACGGGTATTTCAACATTTAATCGTAAAATTTTGCCGTTATTTTTTATAAAAAGATATTTCTATCGTTTTCTAACTCCAACAATAATTCTATTATGAGGTCCACCAATGATTGTGCCATCGTACGAATATTCCCTGACAAAACGAATATTCTCCGACCAACCGAATATTTTATAACAACTTGCTTACTTTGCAAAATTTATAAATATTACCTACAACTATAACATTATAACAAATTCACACCTTAATATTCAAAAATATAATTCAAAAAAAATTAATCTTTATTTATGAAAGTTGGGGTCTTACAACCTCCCCTTCTTATGAAATTTTGTCCTCGAAATTAGGGTACATACCTGGTATGTCGAAGAGGTGAGGATACCTTGATTTCATTTCAAATTCTAACTCCCAGGTCATTTCCTCAACATTGTGGTTTCTCCATAAAACTTTGACTTGAGGTATAACTTTGGAGCGTAGAATATGTTCATTCTTATCCAAGATTTTAACAGGTACCTTTCATATGTTAAATCTTTCACTATTTCATCCAGTTCTAACTCAATAATGTGGTTCGGGTCTTCCACATATTTACGTAACATGGATATGTGAAAAACGTTATGAACACGAGACATACTTGGTGGTAAGACGAGTCTATAAGCCACAGTCCCTACTCAATCAAGGATTTTAAATGTGCCAATGAATCAAGAATTGAGCTTTCCTCTCTTTCCAAATGTTGTAACTCCTTTCCATGGAGCAACATGTAACAACACATGATCTCCAACATTGAATTCCACGTCCTTTCGATGAAGATCAGCATAACTCTTTTGTCGATCTTGTGAGGTTTTTATACGTTGCCGGATCATTTGTATCTTTTTCATTGTCATGCATACCAATTCTGGTCCTAACAACGTTGCTTCACCCACCTCATCCCAGCATACTGGAGAACGACACTTGCATTCATACAACGCCTCGAATGGAGCCATATTGATACTTGCTTGATAACTGTTGTTGTAGGAGAATTCCACCAGTGGCAAGAACTTGTCCCAACTTCCTTTGAAGTCAAGGACACAGAGTCTTAATAGATCCTACAGAGTTTGAATAGTCCTCTCCGACTACCCGTCCGTTTGAGGATAATATGTCGAACTAAATCATAAATTTGTGCCCATAGCTTTTTGCAAACTAACCTTAAATCGTGAAGTGAATCCTGGGTCTCGATCAGAAACTATGGATACTGGCATACCATGCAGTCTTACAATCTCATTTATGTACATACGAGCTAGACGTTCAAGTGAATAAGTTTCTCGTATAGGTAAGAAATGAGCAGACTCGGTCAATCTATCAATAATGACCCAAATTGCATCTATGCCTTGAGAAACCTTGGGAAGACCGGTAACAAAATCTATGGTAATGTGCTCCCACTTCCATTCTAGAATTTTAAGTGGTTGCAATGGACCTTTTGGCACTTGATGCTCCTCCTTGACTCGTTTACAACTTAGACACCTTGAGATAAATTTTGCGATCTCTCTTTTCATATTGCTCCACCAAAATGTATGTCGAAGATCACGATACATTTTGGTACTCCTGGGATGGATTGAAAACGGTGTGTTGTGTGCCTCCATCATGATCTTATACTTCAAATTAGAGTCATTAGAAACACAAAGTCTGGAGTTGACTCTAAGTATTCCTTCTTCATCGATTCTTGCTTCTGGAATAACATCTTCTTGCACTTTCTTCTTCATACGCATAAGCTCCAGGTCTGTAGTTTGAGCATCTTTAATTTTATCGATTAAAGTCAATTTTACTCATATATTATCCATCATCACGTGGGTCCCTAGAGTCTTTATCTCTATCTCCATCCTTTGTAAGTCATACAAAATGGGCCTTTACGTTGACAATATCGCACTCGTACCCACATATGATCTTCTACTCAATGCGTCAACTACCACATTTGCTTTTCCAGGATGGTATTGAATAGTATGATCATAATCTTTCAACAATTCAAGCCAACATCATTTTCGCATGTTGAGTTCTTTTTGAGTGAATAAATATTTGAAGCTTTTATGATCCGTAAAGATTACCACCTTCTCCTCATACAGGTAATGCCTCCAGATTTTAAGTATGACAGCTGCCAACTCTAGATCATGAGTAAGATAATTCCTCTCATATTCTTTGAGTTGTCGCGAGGCATAGGCTATGACTTTCCCATGTTGCATAAGAACACATCCTAAACCTTTGCCTGAAACATCGCTATATATGATAAATCCCTCCGAACCAGATGGTATTATCAAAATAGGTGCTGAAATGAGTCTCTTCTTGAGTTCTTGAAAACTCTCCTAACATTCCTTGCTCCAACCAAATTTTGTATCTTTTCGAGTCAGCTGAGTTAATGGAGTAGCGATTCGAGAAAATCCTTCCATGAATCTCCGATAATAACCAGCTAAGCCCAGAAAGCTACGTACTTCGGTCACTGACTTAGGTTGCTCCCAGCTTGATGAACTCCACCTCCTTTATGTGATGAATACTTTCAAGTAAGTACTTGTCGTTGAATAATTCTTGGAACTTCTCCCAAGACATCTTCAGTGCAGCAAGCTGAGTACACTTTATAGATTCCCACCAGTAATCTGCTTCTCCTCGCAACATGAAGGTGGAAAAGGGAACCTTTTGCTCCTCGGAGCATCCCAAGACATCAAATATCTTGGTAATCTGCTTTATCCATGTCTCCGCCTTAAGAGGTTTTGGCTTTCCCAAAAACTTTGGTGGTCCCAGTTCTTTCAATTGCTTAGCGGTGACCGTCTAAGAGTTACCAGTGTTTCCACCTGCATTTTGAATAGGAGCCGCTCTCGCCTGATGTTGTATGAATTGCATAAAGCCTCTGAACATCCCATCATTCATCATTTGATCGGTGTTGTTGTTTACCTGAGGATTATTATCTTCCTGTTGCACATTCTCTTGGGTATTGATCGTTGGTGACTCAACGATCTCATGTGCTCCATTGCTTATCTCAACATTGTCGGATGTCATTTTCAAACACTTCCACAAAACAAGGGTTAATTGACATGCCACATATTATCCCTATACTTTGACCGACCAATTAAGTAACAAATAAACTTAGGTAGGTCATACTAGCGAAGGAATTACCCGTTTCTCCCGTCCTAGTTCTAGTCTCACATCTTAGCTAGGGATCATATCCCTAAGCTTTGATACGAACTGTGATGCCCCCAAAATAGGTATACATCACCCATTCTAAGTCGCCAAATACATGGTACAAAATTCAAATATAACTTAATTAATACAGCTGTCGTGTAATACGACAAAACATAAACTGAGAGTTTTAATACGAATATTGTCTTCTAGACAATATCCACACTCAAATTCAATCTTATTACAATTATTATCACACTATTTCATTGAATAGTGAGGACTACTAAAACAATCATCTGGACTGTCACTCCATTCCCCAACTAGTCCCAGCTATATTCTCATTTCCTGAAGAGAACAATGAAAGCAAAGGGTGAGCTCAACTAGCCCAGTAAAGAATATTATAACTAAGATAATGCAGAATAAATTATCGTTAGCCTTCAACAGTGTTAAACTGATAGAATATAATAGATAACAAGTTTAACTGCAGCGGAATAAACAATCCATTAGAAGAGTCAAGTAGAGCACAATATCTAATATCTTCTATGATTTAAAGTTATCAACAATTTTATCACTGAGACTCAGCGTAATAAATAATCCACATCACTGAATTATCCATGCAATACGGGCCAATGAGGACTTTTACCACATCATTTGTAACATTATAGGTCATGATTATACCGAATGATTCCTGGTCATAATCATACCAATCCACAGTCCATCTATGCACTATGGGCCAAAGATGACTTTCATAACAATATAAACATGAGGATGGTGACAATGATATAAGAAGTCAATTAAATGCAAACAAAGGATAAATTCTAAAGATTTATAATTTAATTTATCCAGAATTCAATAATGTCTAAATTGTCAACATGATACTGCTTTGTGGAGTAAAATTCAAGACTAATATTGTATCAAAAATGATTTGGACCGAACAGAAATCAATTTTTGTCATTAATAGTACCCCGGGTGAATAGTACCCAAGTGAATAGTACCCCATGAATAGTACTTCAAGAATAGTACCCCGTGAATAGTACTCCGACATGAAAAGGTTAAAACTTATCAAGAATGCTCAGAATAAAATTTTCATACAAAAATACTGGATGAAGCGCAAATATCAATGATATTCTACTAATTTCAAGAATTATAGAAGCAATACTTACCATAGTAAGTTTAAATTTAGGAATATAAAATGAAATAATATCCCTTCCATACTATGGAGTATGAAAGAAAATAATATTTCTTATGAGTATTGAAATAAAATAATATCCTTTACCTTAGTAGAAACTGGATTTGACTGGAATATCGGATATTATTCTGAGAAAATCTTGCAGAAAACTACGCTCAAAGTATTCTTATACTCAAAAGAAATACTCACAATACTATAGTAAAAATGCTTGAGGTTTTTTTTTGTGTGATTTAGGATTGTGGTTTGCCCTCCTTTTATAGCACAATTCAGAGGAAGAAATTGAGAAAACATGCCTAACTCCACCAACTCATTCCTGCCAAACCTCTCATTTTTTTCCTTGTAGGTGAGGGCCCACCCTTTTGAAAACAAGCTTTGCAGGAAGAAAAAAAACAACCATCATTGAAAAAAAAAAGGACAAGGCTCCTGTATTACACTTGAAAACCAAGGATTTGCAGGCAACTTTCTCACCCACCATTTCCACCATCAATGTTACAAACAAAGTATTCAAACACAACTTGTTTACTTCCATTTCTAATTAACCACATGTTTATATATTATAATAATATTATTATTAAACAATTATAATATATTATAATAATATACATGAATGAATATTTTATCGGAGGAGATAATTGTGATTTTATAGAAAAATATGCTAAACTTTCAACAAATATTTCATGCTAAATTCCATCATTTATAACATAATTGAACCAATATCCACCACATAATAATTATTCAAAAATAATATTATAAGCTCACAATATTAACAATCAGATCATTCCCAGGAAAGAGGGGGCTTTCCGATAAGGATTTCTCCCTATTGGAACGCAATTAGGTGACCAAACCCCTTTTCTCGACAGAACTTTCTAGACATTGTCAATAATACTATCTAATAATATTATTCAAATAATATGAATTATTGATTTGATAATTTGAAATATTGTGTAATGACAATTATTGAATCAATAATATGAGACACTGTGCAAGAAATACTGCGGCAATAATTGAATAAAACTGAGTGACTTCTCACGTAAACATCAATAATCAATACCGTGTGCTACTATGCAACCACGCGTATTACTGTAATTTTATCAACGGGTATTTCAACTATTAAAGATAAAACTTTCGCTGTTATTTTTTATAAAAAGATATTTCTATCATTTTCTAACTCCGACAATAATTCTGTTGTGGGGTCCACCAATGATTGTGTCGTCGTACGAATATTCCCTGACAAAACGAATATTCCCCGACCAACTGAATATTTTATAACAACTTACTTACTTTGAAAAATTTATAAATATTACCCACAACTATAACATTATAACAAATTCACACCTTAATATTCAAAAATATAATTCGAAAAAAATTAATCTTTATTTATGAAAGTTGGGGTCTTATATCTATGCTTCGTAAATATGTGAAAGACCCAAACTACATTATTGAGTTAGAACTAGACGAGATAGCCGAAGATTTAACGTATGAGGAGGTACATGTCAAGATCTTGGATAAGAAAGAGCATGTCCTACGCACAAAGGTTATACCACAAGTCAAGGTTTTCTGGAGGAACCATGCTATTGAGGAAATGACCTGGGAGTTGGAATCGGAAATGAAAGCGATGTACCCTCACCTTTTTGAAACACCAGGTACGCACGTCAATTTCGAGGACGAAATTTAATAAGGAGGGGAGGTTGTAAGACCCTAACTTTTTATAAATAAAATTGAATTTCCTCTATTAATTATTTTGAAATAATAAGGTGATAATTTAATATAATGCTTTGGTTATGGGTGAAATGTGCAAATTTTGTAATATAAGCAAGTGGTTATAAAATATTCATTGTTATCGGGGAATATTTGTTTGGTCGTGGAATATTTTTGTTGTCGGGGAATATTCATACGACGGCGCAGCCATTTGTGGGCCCCATAAACGAAAAATGGTTGGATGAAGAAAATGACAAGTTTGAGTTTTTATAAATAACGCGTAGTTGTTACCATTAACACTGTTGAAATACCTGGTGGTTAAAGTACAAGAATCTGGCGTGGTTGCACAAAGAAATACACGATATATCGCATAGATATTTTTGGATTAGTGATTCTTACGTAAGAAGGCACTACTCAATAATTGTTACAGTAATTACTATTCAATATTTTATTTTATTGAGTCAATAATTGCTACGTTAATATTTTATATTATTGTTGTTTCAATAAAGGTCATTGCACAGTATTTCCATTATCAGATCAATAATTCATATAATTTGAATAATATTGTTAGATAGCATTATTAGCAATGTCTAAGGAAGTTCTGTCTAAGGAAAGGGGTTTGGTCACCTAATTATGCGCCAATAAGGAGAAATCCTTATCGAAAAGCCCCCTCTTTCCTGGGAACGACCTGGTTGTTAGTATTGTGATTCGGTAATATTATTTGTGAATAATTAATTATTGATTTATATGATAAGGAAATATTTATTTTATGTGGATATAAATGAAGGAATTTTTAACATGATATAATTGGCATATTTTCTGTAGAATTACAATTATTTTTTTGATAAAATATTCATTTAAATATGTTATCATTGTTTAAATAATAATATTATATATATATGTATATTTATTTATATGCATGTGATATTAGTAATGGTTGGTGGTGGAATGATGCCTGCAAACTTTTCTCCAATGGTGGGCCCTCAAATGAAAGTTAGGCATTGAAAATAAGGATTT
Source organism: Panax ginseng (assembly GCA_020205605.1). Lineage (NCBI taxonomy): Eukaryota > Viridiplantae > Streptophyta > Magnoliopsida > Apiales > Araliaceae > Panax > Panax ginseng. The sequence continues at coordinate 49,410,232 of CM035133.1, forward strand.
TGGCAGAGAAATGGTTAGGCAGGAATGGAAAAGAGGGAAAAGTTAGGCAGGTGGGCGAAGGAAAATTAGGCAGCCTTGTTTAATTTTTCCTCCGTGTTGCACTATAAATAGGGTGTAACCCCTCCTTCCTCAACACACCATTTCAAATTCAGAAATTTTTATTCTAAAGTATTGTGAGTATTTTCTTGTGTATAAGGATACTTTGAGTATAGCTTTTTATGCAAGATTTTCTTTAAATAATATTCGATATTCCAGTCAAATCCAGTTTCTACTAAGGTAAAAGATATTATTTATTTTTCTTTCGTAAAGGAGGTTATTTTCTTTCGATACTCGTAAATGATATTATTTCCTTCCATATTCGTAAGAAATATCATTTTCTTTCATACTCCATATTATGTAAGCGATATTATTTCATCTCGTATTCCTAAATTTAAACTTATTATGGTAAGTATTGCTTCTATAATTCCTAAATTGATTAGAAATTTTACTTCATCTAATATCATTTCATAGGAATATTGGTCTGAACTTTTTTATCAAATTTGGAACTTTTCATGACTGGGTACTGTTCATGGGTATTGTTCACGGGTACTGTTCACAAAAGGAAAAAAATTATTATTATTTTTCTCTCCTTCCAAGTTATCTGTTGTGACCCTTATTCTTGAAATTGAATCCATGTTATGGTCTCATTTGATTCATTCTTATTATCATTATCATAATTCTCAAACTTAAATTATGTTGAAAGTTATCTTTGGCCCGTAGTGCAAAGATAAACTGTTGATTGATGAATATCTTTGGCCTATAGTGCAAAGATGAATGATTATCTGATGAATATCTTTGGCCCGTAGTGCAAAGATGAACAGGTGTTGAGATGAACATGACCAACTGGTGATACAAATGAATATCTTTGGCCCGTAGTGCAAAGATGAATATTTGATTCAAGATGTATATTACAGAGATAAAATATTGATGATAGACTTTTAAATCATAGAAGATAGTAGATTTCATTCTCTACTTAACTCTTCTAATGAATTGTTATTTCCGCTGCGAATATTGATCTAAAACTTGTTGTCCATTATATTTTATTTGATTTATTGAAGGTTAACGATAATTTGTTTACATTATCTTAGTTATAATATTCTTTACTGGGCTAGTTGAGCTCACCCATTTCCTTTTTGTTCCATTTTTTCTTTTCAGGAAGCGAGAATATAGCGGGGAGTAGTCGGGGTGTGGAGTGATGTTCCATGGCAGTTGTTATAGTAGTCCTCACTATTTGTAAAATAGTGTATCAATAATTATAATGAGGACTTATTTGAGTGTGGATATTGTCTAGAGGACAATATTTGTATTTAAACTCACAGTTTATGTGTTGTCATAATTTGCATGACAATTGTATTAATGAAGTTATAGTTGTTTCTGTACTATGTATTTGGTGACTCAGAATGGGTGATGTATACCTATTTTGGGGGCGTCACAGAGTCCGTGATTCATCCTATCCAGGTTGATGTACCAGATGTTGAGGACGAGGAAAAGGATGTACCGGTTGCGGCTCCCGCTCCTGCTGCTTCTATTCCCCGTAGAGAGTTACCAGCCATAAATGTGACAAATCCAGAGCTTTTAGATGATTTGAGTCACCACCCCTCGATCTATTTGCATGCAAACGAGGTAAAAGTTGTGTTTGATATTCCTTTTTCCTATTAACGAAGAGCAAAGGTTCTGATGTTGATTTGCATTTGTGATGTAGGTTCCCAGTTTTACGCAGCCTCGAGGGAACTGGTTCAGTATACACTCTCTATATCAGACTCTTCATCCAGAGTATCGACAGATTGTTCATGCTTGGGGTTTTGAGGCGTTCTTTTCCATCCTCTCCCCCGTTGTCCTTGGGGTTACCTCAGGGCGTTGTTTGAGCTCTTGTTTCACCAGACTCAGTCTCTCTATTTGCTGGATTGTGAGGTTATAATGACGCCGATGGATTGGTGGTTTATCATCGGTATGGAGTTTTCGGGGGTGCCAGTGCCTTGTGTGGCTAATATTTCCCTGACTGCCGTCAGATCCTTGCTAGGAGTCCAGGCTGAGGCACTCAAAGGTAGAACAGTCCGCACTGGTCCTTTGAGTGTAGACGCCATGAGTGGGGCATTGAGTGAGCCATTGCTCGATGATAGGAGAGTCAGGGATTGCATTCTTCGACAGTTGTTCCTGGTCATCCTCCGGGGTTGTTTCCTGGCGGATAACTCTTCTACAATGTCGTTCATTTTAGTCAGCGCCACACAAGAGGTGGACCATATTAGAGAGTATGATTGGGGCTCCTATACCTTTGCCTATTTCCTCAGGAGAATGCGCATGCACTCGCAGAGCTTGACAGAGGCTTGGCTAGGATTTTACCTATTTCTACTAGTGAGTATTTTTCTTTTAATTTCCATTGTATAGGTTTAAAGTGTTGATTGACCGCAGATGTTTGCTTTTGTGTTGGCAGTTTTGGGTCTATGAGAGGCTTCCATGTCTGCATCCCATTATCCTGTTAGGTTTATACACTTATCCACGGGGACGACGATGGCATCACTCCACGCTTGTGGAGGTTCCTGTAGCTGAGGGTTTCACCTATTCTCGCCTATAGCTGGAGTTGTTGACAGCCGATGTCATCACATGGGTTCCCTATTCTGAGGACCACATAATAGTTAGCTTTGACGGTGGTTTCCCAGCTGGTGTCGAGCATGTGATGTTCACCCATCGGATTCTTCTCCTCACAAATGGAGGATGGGAGCTCTATTTAGGAGAGTGTGCTATCAAGAGCACCATAGAAGAGATCCGTATACCAATATGTCCTCCTGTCAGGAGTTATTAGCTTGTGTTACAGCCGCCGATCAGTGATATCCCATTGGAGGGAGTTGATGGCTTTTCTTTTCTACTACTGGTGGTCTCCTTGTACCATCAAAGCCCAGACCTGCGCCACTTAGTTCATGGGGGATATGGTTTCTGGATCCATGATGATAACGGATTGGATTGCCTGTGTCCGAGAGCCTACTCATTTGACACAGATTGATAGCTTGACTCGACAGTTGGACTGCATTTTTTCATTTGGCATTTGGGTAGAGATCCTTCCGAGGTGGATACCTTTGATCCTTTCAGCTCAGGGGTTGGCCCCTCAAGTGGCCCATATTCAGACAATTTTGTCGGTGCAGATCCTCCATTGTATCGGCCTGACATCTCTCTTGGCGGAGATACCGTGACTCAGGAGGAGTTACATCAGATGGATAGGTTGGATGACATAGATCTCAACACTATTGACTTCTTCTGATGTATTTCTCGCTATATCTTTTGATAGGCCTCTGTTAGATACTGGGTGGCTATGCCCCATTCTCGTTATATCTTTTGATAGGCCTCTATTAGTTGTTGGGCAGTTGTGCCCCATTTCCCTATATTTTCCAACTTTATACAGAGATGATGTATTAGATGATGATGTACTTAGGAATGTATATATACTGTTTTCCATTCCCTACATCATATTTCCATCTATTGATTATCATGCATATATTATGTTATGCATATGTATGTCCAGAGATGTTCAGCATTGACCCATGGATGGTCTTATGACACGGCCCTATAGATGTCTTCATCAACAGTTAGCCGCATTAATCACACCTCACCAGTATTGGTGGCCTCCTATTTGAGAGCATCGTATGATAGTTTGTCACCCCCAGATCGGGCAACCGTAGATCAGCTGTTGCGACACTCTGTGACCCTCAGGATGTTCCATGTTCCATTGGGTTTTGTTGAGGGCATGTTGGAGCACTGGGTACCGGATAAGTAGGTGTTCCAGTTTGAGACCTAGGAGTTGACTCCTACCTTAGAGGAGTATGAGTGACTGACAGATTTGCCATTAGATAGGCCTTACGCTCGAATAGCTGTAGGAGATATAAGCCGATAGTTTATGACCCTCATTGACTTGAGGCCCAGAATTGCCCAGGATGAGATTCCCTCTGGGCATGTAGTGTCCATGCATTTTCTAATAGACAGATTTGGCTCTTTGGACAATTATGTGTAGTACTCCGGGGATTTCAGCACATCGGAGGATGAGTGGCGTGTTACAAGAGTAGACGTACTCTTGATGTGTGTAGTGGCTTATCTGTACATGCCACTGTACATGGATCATTTAGACATCAGTGTGATTATGGCAGTGTGGGCTCTTCGGGAGGGACATACCATTATACCGATGATTGTGGCAGAGACCTTGAGCCAGGTGTTGCTTCTAACAGTGGGGAGCCCATGGAGGACACTGATTCTCCCACTGAGGATGAGCTATTCGCTGGGTTGACAACAACTCTTATTGATTCTCCTAGTGTTGCTACTGTGACTTCGCATTCGATAGAGTATTTAGAGCAGTGTCTACATCTGATGACATTTGAGAGGGATCAGGCTAGGGCCTTGATGTTGACAGCTCTTTCTGGTAGAGATGTCGCTCTAGTTGAGAGAGATGATGCTTTAGCTCGTAGAGATAATGTTGTCGCTGAGCGAGACAAGGCAAGGTCATCTAGAGATGCAGTTGATACTGAGCGGGATGGCGCTATATCTGCTAGAGATGCCGCTATTGCAGATAGTACTGTATTAAGGTCCCATACTACTGATATCATTACAAAGATGAGCACATTTTTTGATGAGCATAGTGTCACCATGCAGATGGCTGTGGACCTCTTGGCTCATGTTGATACCCTTGGGCAGGAGCTCACAGAGTTACCCCCTTCTTCTGAGAGGGATGCCATACTAGATTTGATAGCGCACATATACACTGATTTGTAGATTGGCTTGGATTTTCCTGCACAGACTAGCTTAGCCATTTTTGTCATGTACAGTACATAGTTTATATATCAAACAGTATTATATATGATAGGGAAATATATTTTGATTCACTTCCATTTTAGATATGCCTTGTTACTTGCTTAATATTAGCCTGTTTCTCCAGGGCTTGAGATCTTGATGTATTCTAAATTCCCCCTTGATGGATGGACATTGAGATGTCTCAGGATCTTTTAGAATGGATCGTTGATCTATGTATTCCCTACCCTTTGGTGTCTTGGAACTGGTTTTTTGTATGTGGTTATGGAGAGGATTATGGCTTTCCTCTCTATGGTTGACCGCCCACAGATGGTCACCGGTACTCCTTTGTATTACGAGCCTAGGTAGTTCCATCTCTTATGGATTGGTGTTTCTCTTTGAGGACTCAGTCGCAGCTTAAATGGTCGTCGGCTCTCCCATATATGCGAGGAGACCAGGTAATTCCATCCCTTTGGTCTAAGCCGATGACCTATGGTTTGAAAGATAATCCCAATACCGTTGACAAGTTTTTGTATTTTGGTAGGGGTGAGACCGAACCATAAATGGCTGCCTACGTACTCCCATTGAGAAGGGGATATCCAGTTTGCGTAGCTCAAACCTAGCGTGAAAAGGTTCGAAGTTGAAGGTAGTGAAAAGGGTGTAGAGATGTTTTTGTTTTGTTATTTTTCTCTATAGATAGATTGGACCATAAAAATGGCTGCCTACGTACTCCCGTGTATTGGGGAGATCAGGTCTACGTAGTTCGCCCCTGGTGGGACAGACTGCAGATGTGAAAAGTTTTATCCCTAATGGGACAAACTGAAGGTGTAAAATATTTGATCCCTGGTGGGACAAACTGAAAATGTGAAAGGTTTTGAAAACCTAAATTGAGTAATGGATCTAATGATCCAAAACCAGGCTGCTGGTTGGAAGGTATGTTTGTCCCTGATGGGGAAAATAGATATGAAGAAAGGTTGTATGTAGTGAAGGGTTTTGAAAACTTGAACTGACTGGGGATCTGATTATCTAGAACCAGGATGCTGGTTTGCAGGTAACTTCAAACATAGTACCGTTTCACGGTGTCTGAGTTAATGAGTTATGGAAATTCATTGCCATCCATTTCTTGTAGTCTGAGGGCTCCTCCTGTCAATACCTCCTTGACAACAAATGAGCCTTCCCATTTTGGGGCGCATTTTCCTTTGGATTGCTCTTGGTTGTCAAGAACCTTCTTCAAGACCAAGTCATATTCTTTGAACTGCCGTAGCCAGACTTTCTTGTTGTAGGATCTAGAAATCCACTATTGGTATAACTAACTATGGAAGATGGTTGTGGCTCGCCTCTTATCTATTAGAGATAATTGGTGGTACCGATCTTGTAACCATTGGTCTTCATCCAGTTGAGCGTCTATCAACACTCTAAAGGATTCCATTTCCACCTCTATGGGGAGAATTGCTTCCATTCCATAGGTTAATGAGTAGGGGTTTCCCCAGTGGAAGTGCGCATTGACGTTTTGTAGGCTAATAGAGTCAGAGGCAACAGGTCAGGCCATCCTTTGTGATTGGAGGACATCTTTTGCATGATATTTTTGATATTCTTATGAGCCACTTCAACAGCACCATTCATCTTTGCACGATAGATGACAGAGTTGAGATGTTTAATATGAAATTTACTGCATAACTCCTCCATTATTTGGTTTTTGAGATTTTTAGCATTGTCTGACAAAATCACCTCTGGTTGACCATATCAACAAACGACATTATTTTTGATGAAACCAATGATTACTTCTTTAGTAACCCTGTGGGAAGAGGCTGCTTCTACCCATTTGGTGAAGTTGTCGATCATAGTAAAGATAAATCGATGTTCATTACTAGCTTTGGGCTCGATGGACCCGATCACGTCCATTCCCCACATTGAGAAGGGCCAGGGTGAACTCATATTGTGGAGCTCCCTTGGAGGGGCATGCATAGCATTCCCATGAATTTGGCATTGGTAACATTTCTTGACGTGATCATCACAGTTGGCCTTGAGAGAGAGCCAGTAATCCCCTATTCTTAGGATTTTTTTGATAAGTAAAGGGCCGCTCATATGTGGGCTGCACACTCCACCATGGATTTAATCCATAAGCCTCTGAGCTTGATCTTTGTCCAAACATCTAAGAAGGCCTAGTCTCGCATCTCTTTTGTAGAGTGCGTCTTCATTCAGGTAGAATTTCATAGCCATTCGATGGATCCTCTTTCTTTCAGCTTGACTCGCCTCAGCGAGTGTAGATCCATCTCACAGATACTCCTTGATATGCTGATACCAAGGGTGTTAGATGGGAGGCAGCTCATCCGATACTTCTCCAATGTAGTTCCCGTAGGCTGGTGCCTTTTTCTGGCCAAATGTGATATTTGGCATGTTTTCCTTATCAAGTATGTTGATCAAGGATGCCAAAGTTGCTAGTGCATGTGCAAAGTCATTCCTATTCTGAGGAATGTGGAGGAAGGATATTTCTTCAAACTCCGAAGCCATCTGGATCACCTGTACATGGTAAGGCATCAAATGTAACTCTTTGGTGTGATAGATCCTAGTGGTTTGTTTGATTACCAATTCGGAATCTCCAAAGACAGTTAACCATCTGATGCCCATGGATTGGGCTAGTTTCAGCCCCATGATACAGCCTTCATACTCAGTTGTGTTGTTGGTGTTAGCAAACTACAATTTAACGACAACGGGATACTGTTCCCCCGTAATGGATACTAGAACTGCTCCAGTTCCAGAGCTTTCTATGTTTACAGCTCCATCAAAATACATCTTCCATGGTTGGTGTGTATCGTCCTGTTGTTGAACTGTCATTACCCCTTCATCGGGGAAGTACGTTTCCAAGGGTTTAAAATCCCCTGAAGATGTGGAGGCCAGTTGATCTGCAATTCCTTGACCTTTGATAGACTTTTGAGTCACGTAGACGATGTCAAATTGCTGTAGGATCAACTGCCATTTGGACAGTCGATAATTCAACATGGGTTTGCTGAACACGTACTTGAGACGATCCACGCGGGATATGAGATAGTTGTGTGACCATGGAGTAATGTTGTAACCTTATGGAAGCCCATGCTAAAGCACAACAAGTTTTCTCAATCAGAGTGTACTTGTGTTCACTGTTGCTGAAATTTTTGCTGAGGTAATAGATAACTCTTTCTTGGCCTCTATCATCTTTCTGTCCCAGCATGCATCCCATGGCGTTGTCATTGATGGACATATACATAAATAGGGGAACACCATCTTTGGGAGGTACCAAAATAGGAGCTTTGATTAGTTGTTCTTTAATTGTAAGAAAGACTTTCTGACACTCATCATTCCATTTTATGGAGGAGTTCTTCCTTAGCAACTTGAAGATAGGCTCACAGGTTGCTGTGAGTTGGGAGATGAATCGGCTGATAAAGTTGATTCTTCCTAAAAATCCCTGTATTTCCCTCTTTGTCTGGGGTATAGGCATTTCCGTGATGGCCTGGATTTTTGTAAGATTTAGCTCAATCCCTTTGTGGCTGGCTAGGAATCCTAACAACTTGCCTAATTTAACACCAAAGGCGCATTTGGCTGTATCCAGCTTCAAGTTGTACTTACGCAACCAGCTGAAGAGCATTTTGAGATGATCTAGGTGGTCTTCCTCCCTTCGGGACTTGACAATGATGTCATCCACATAGACTTCTATCTCTTTATGCATTAGATTATGGAAAAGAGCTATCATAGCTCGCTGATAGGTAACTCCAACATTGATGAGGCCGAATGATAACCATCTGTAGCAAAAGGTTCCCCTATGAGTGATGAATGCAGTTTTTTCACGATCCTCTTCCGCAACCATGATTTGATGTACCCAGCAAAGCAGTCTATAAAGGAGTACATCTCATATTGAGCTGTATTATTAATGAGTATGTGGGTGAATGGCACATGAAAGCTTTGAGACAAGCTTTGTTCAGATCCTTGTAATCCACGTAAACTCACACCTTTCCTCCAGGTTTAGTCACGGGGACTATGTTTGACAGCCACTCAGGGTATGTTGACACCATGATGATGCCGACTTGAAATTGTTTCACAATTTCTTCTTTAACTTTTAAACTCCACTTAGGTTTTAATTGCTTGAGTTTCTGCCTGACTGGCTTAAATCCGTCTTTGATGGGAAGACGATGAATGACGATGTCAATGGACAAATTGACCATGTCTTCATCAGACCATATAAACACATCCTGGAATTGGGTCAATAGAGTAACCATGTCATTCCTTTGGTTTGGAGTAAGGTCTGTACCAATCTGGATTTGTTTGGGGTTTTCTGAGGTTCCAAGGTTAAAAGAAGTGGTTTGATCAAGATTTGGCTTGGGTTTATCGTCGACCCATTCTTTGATCTCCTGAGATATCTCATAGTCCTCTTGTTCAATCTCCATCAAGTCTGAGTCTAACTTTACATCAAAGTAACAGTCCTTGTGAAGAATAGACACCTCATCAGCAAGTTTAGGCACATATATCTTTAGAGTCTTGAAACAAAATGCTTTCACTTAATATATGAAATTGTTCAATCATACAAAGTGTTAGCATGAAATGACAAAAACAACTGCTAATACTGTACAAAAAAAGTAAGGAGTTATTGCTATCTACAGGGCATAGGGAATTTTTGCCCTTTTTACCCTTGTCGACAAATGCAAGGAGTGCTGCTCCAATTTCCAAGGGTCAAGTCCTGGTGGACAACTATGATGAATGGGTTGTTATCGTACTCCTTCTCTTGAATGATGACCATGATGTCTGGACAATCATCATCTGGGATGTCTCAGTTCATACCCTTCGTATGGATCAGGACGCACATGTTTAATAGATGTCTATTTATCTCTTGTTTGCGCCTTTGATTCCTTTCCTCCGCCTCCGGGTCTGGAATCAGGACTTCTTTTCCTTTAACCGGTATCGACTTAGGGAACAACATAGCTACCACAGGGGCAGGGACCTTTAATAAAGACCATACGGGATTATCACCTGTAGGTTTAGGCAGACGCCTTGTGGATGAAGGAACTGGTTTATACTTGTGTGGGTTCCTATGAGTGGACCCAGAGAAATAGCCTAGTCCGGCTGTTCCTGTCTAGTCGGGAACTTGAATTGGGCTTTTAATTCTCTGATGATCCTTTCCTAACCCCCTGTCCAGGTTGAAAACCCAAGGATATCATTTCTTGACTTGCCGACATTACCTCGACAGAAACTCTGGGTTTCAAAGGTGGCGCCCCAATGGGTTGATAGTTAGTTTTGCTCACCTCAAGGGCTTGGAAGCTGACAGGCTCAACTTCTGCATTGAAACTGATAAGGGGTATGTCACTTTGAATAAGACACTCTAGCTCAGCACTGACAGTAACCAAACTACTTTAATAATATATTTGAGTTGCTGATGAAGAGTGGATGGGACGGCTCCTGCCATATGAATCCACGGTCTTCCCAAAAGTAGAATGTATGTGGACCGATTTCCACGGGTAATTCAATCTCTCCGACAGCATTTCGCTGAGATCCATCAAAGGCTTTGATGATTGTATGGCTGCTTTGAATCCTGTTGAGATTGATGTTCATTTTCTCTAATGTGGCATAGGAGTAGATATTTAGGGATGATCCCCCATCTATTAGCATTCCTTCGACCACATATTTGGAAGACATAACCGCTATGTGCAACAGTTTGCAATGACCCATCCCTTCGGGAGGTATGTCATCATCGGTGAAGGATATCACATTGCTATTGAAGATGTGATCAACTAGATGATGGAATTTTTCAACATCTACTGTCTTTGGCAAGTGGGCTTCTTCTAGTACTTTCAGTAAGACCTTCCGGTGATCTTCTGAAGAGAAAACCAAGTCCAAAAAAGAAATTTGTTGTGGAGCTTCTTTCAAGCTTAGAACCACCTTGGCTTCATTCTGTCTCATCTTGTGGTGGAATTCTTCAATCTTCTCCGTGGGCACTTTCCCCTTAGATTTGATGATAGGCTTCATCACCCATTGAGGAAGATACAGTGGATTTTCTTTAAACACTACAGCTATTATGTTAGATGTAGATCCTTCAGCCTCTCCATAGTTCCATGGCACATTTTGAAGGCTGATGACAGGATAATGTGGCCTGAAAGACAATATGATTGGCTTTGGTGCAGCCACTTTCAAAGGGTTTTCAACGCCTTTGAGCCGAATTGGTTGAATTATAAGTGGTGTGGCAGCCAAGTCTCCTTCAGAGGATATAACTACTACACCTTCCTTCCATCTTAGAGGAAATGTGTTCCCACTGTCAGATGATATAGTATTATTATCTGTCATTTGCAGGTCTCTGTCAACATCAAGATTTTTATTTGTCCCTTTTCTGTTCTTGTTCTTTGGTGTTCTAATGTTATGTGAGATTTATTTGAAAAAATAAGTGAAAAAGGTCCGACATGTATATGTCGACGATTTGACTGTAAGAGTCGCCAGTTGGTGTTTTTAACTGGTTGCACCAACGCAACCGAAAAAAGGTTTGCACATTAACCCAGTGATGTGACACTGCTAAACGGGTCTATGAAACCAAGATTCATTTGAGTTCAGGGGCTTGATTATGCAGAGGGAAGGTGTTAGGCACCCCCCCAACATCTGTGTTACCACGGTGACCGCCACTTTTCAAGAAACTATTATATGAATGTGTGTGTGTGTGTGGGTCAATGTGCTGTTATTTGGAAGTAGTGTTATGCCTCGTTCGCACCTATATACATGGGGTTTGAATTTATACAAAAATTCAGTTTTAAACAAGATATAGCAATGAGGTTTTGTAAAAGATATTTTTCAAACCTTGTGCTTAATAGTAATTGAGGCCTTTGATACTTTCATTTTATTATTAAATGTTCGACTTGATTGCTTTTATTTTCGAGATGCGAAGCATCTTTGAAAAAAATAATATAGCATGATCTTAGAACTCCTTATGGGCATGAAAGCCATCTAAGGAAATTCAAACACCGTGAATAATTTATAAGCTGCTTACAGCTGAAAAATGTCCATCACGGGAACCGAATCTAGATTCAGTAGACTGAATCTGTGATCACATGATTCCTAGGCTCACATGATTCCATAATTTATATGAAAAGCAGTAAGCAGTTATATATATAAAAGCTATAAATATATATATACAGACATGATCAACCACCATGAAGCACCTCCATGGGGAATCGGAAATGTAAATATATAAAAGCGGTAAATATATATATATATATATATATAGACATGATCAACCACCAAGAAGCACCTCCATGGAGGATCGAAAAAGTAAATAAAGCTGTAAAAGACGATCAACCGCCACGAAGTAAACTCCAGGTGGGACTAAATGTAAAGAAAGCAGTAAAGACGATCAAGCGCCATTTAAGTAAACTCCAAAGGGACTAAATGTAAATAAAAGCGGTAAAAGGCCCTCAAGTAAACTCCGGGCACGATAGAAATGTAAATATATATATATATATATATATATATATATATAAAAGCGAGAACGCATAGGATATAAAATCCGGGCTCATCGAACATAGTTCGACAACAGTTCATATATATAAGTATATATATATAAGTATATATATATATATATATATATATATATAGCGATGAGCGCTCCGGATGTAAAATCTGGGCTCATCGATGTGAGTCGGCGTAAAATCAAGCTCATGAGACCACGCCCCGACAACAGCTTTATATATATATATATATATATATATATATATATATATATATATATAGAGAGAGAGAGAGAGTCAGGATCTTAAGCTCACCCCTTATCCAACTCACCCGAAGCTCACCCCCCCCTTTGAGCACGGACCGATTTACGGTTCTATCATACAACCGTCGTTTATACTTTTAGTCATGTATATATATATATATATATATATATATATATATATATATATATATATATATATATAAGCAAGATCAAAATGATCAACCACCACGAAGCACCTCCATGGGGATCGAAATGTAAATAAAGCAATAAATGCGATCAATCAATCACTTAAGTAAACTCCAAAGGAATTAAATGTAAAGAAAGCGATAAAAACGATCAACCGCCATGAAGTAAATTCCGTGTGGGATGGAATGTACATAAAGTAGTAAAAGGTCATGAAGTAAACTCGTGGCCGATGTAAAAATATATATATATATAAGCAAATAAGCGCTCGGACGTGATTTCATTTTTGTTTTATATATATATATATATATATATATATATATATATATATATATATATATATATACAAACAAAAATGAAAACCACAGATCGAAGTTCGGGCATACACACACAACACGACTTTCAATGTGAAGAAGAGTGTGTGCAAAGATGAAGAGAAAAGCTATAAAGTGTGTAAGAAGGCTTACAGTGGACTGCCAAAGAAGACTTCTATAACTTTAAGTGGATGAACACTCGGCTCCCACCAGTAAAAATATAGCTATATGTAAGCTCATAAGTGTTTAAAATGAGAAAACACTCAATATAGGGTGTGTACAGAGCAAAATGGACAGGGTTTCCTTGCCTTTTTTCTCTTGAATATGGCCACCCCAAGCCCTCTATTTATAGAGGGGGTACCTGCGGCAGCAGTAGATGCACCTGTGGCTGCCCGGGGTGCTCCGGGCTCCACGGGTCTTGCCATCTCGAAATACGTGCATGCGTGCAACGTGATGTCTGCTCGAACTTGTAAAACTTCAATTCGAGCATCCAATTGAGGTGTATAAGACCTGTTTCAGACTGCCATTGTCGAGAGCTACGCAATGACATGGGATTAGAGGTTGTACGAAGTCAGAAAGATGGAACCATGTCCTATCTCTTCAAGTTTCAAATTCTATCCGATGTTCTGCCTAACGTAGTAGTCACTCGGGATTGAAACTCCTTGGTTCTTATGGGACATTGTTGTATAGAATGTATGTTAACTATTGTTTGTTGAGATGCCGCCATGTGGGGTTGAGGTGGCAATTTGATGATTTTGCCCTTCACCGGGGTTATCTCCAGTTTTGGCTGATAAAGCAGATGTTGCTCAGGGTTATCTCTGAGATTGGGCTGCTGCAAGTGTGAAATGCCCTTAGGGTTATCTCTGAGGTGTTCCTGTCCTCCCAGGGTTATCTCTAGGTTTGGGAGTTGTGTGCCTCGATATGAGTCCCGAGGTTGAAGCTGACTTCATGGGTTGAAACGAGCATCTCCGGGGTTATCTCTAGAACTGCAACTGCACCCCTTGGGGTTATCTCCAAGGTTGATATTATCTTTCTTAGTGTTATTTCCGGGACTGAGACTGAACATCTCGAGGTTATCTCCAAGATGAATCGGCCTTCTCTGGTGGAATTTCTGGTATTTGCACTACTATCCCCAGGGTTATCTTTGAGGTGGGAAAATGATACTCCCAGTGTGTTTTTCGGGTTGAAATTGAACTTCTAGTGGTATTTCTAGGATTAAGTTGAGCTATCTTCCAGGTTTATCTCTGAAAGAAGTTTCTGCAATTCTTGTAATGTTAGTAACAGGTAGGCTAAAAAATTTTGAGTGTCTACAGATGCCCCTCTTTATCATATTCATGCAATGCAATGGCATGGATAGGATAAAGAATACTAGTCACTTGAAATGAAACAAGATGATTATAATGCAATGCATGATGCAAATATATGTGGTTTGTTGGATTATTTTCCAACATGATGGGATGATTGTCGGCTCCCTGTTGCTTCTACCGGGGGAGCACTACATAAGCAGCCTGATGAACTGTCATGGACGCGTGATCCATAGCTACCAGTAATCTCTAGAATTTTTGACGTTGGGGTTATCACCAAAGTCTTGAATCCTTGATACAAACTTTATCCTAAAGATGCATCTCTCAGGTACAAGAGATTCTGTGGGGATATAGCTTTGTCTGTTGAGGATGTTCTTCCCTGGTTTGTATTGCCAGGTCTTTTTGATGCTCTGTTGGAGTTACTACCAATAGTCGGTGTTGTCAGGGCTGCCTGACCTCCATTGACATGTGTATTAATGGATGAGATCCCTGCTAGGGATAATGTCAAGGCTGCTTGATCTTCATTAACGTGTGCATCAACGGTTGTATAAAAATCCACTGGGGAAAAGGTTTTAGGGCTACGACCCTGAACTGACAGCATCAGACCTTCATGAGGTATTGTCGAATGTAGTTTGCAGTAGCTGAGATCATCGGTATAGTATACCCTGTGTTTGGGCGAAGACCAATGAGTGATATGTAAAGCCACAATTTGGCCCATGAAAACCAGGATTTTAGGCTATTTCGCTCAATCGCGTAGTGTTTTTATTCCTGATTTGGCCTTTTCAGCTTGTAAGAACTCCTTTGCAACTCAAACTGGACCGAGCCAGAGGGGTGGGCCCCATTCTTGCTATATCTTTTGATAGGCCTCTATTAGTAGTTGGGCGACTGTGCCCTATTTCCCTATATTCTTAGTTGTACAGAGATGTATTAGATGATGATGTACTTAGGAATGTATATAATGTTATTCCTTACATCATATTGCCATCTATTGTTGATCATGCATGTATTATATTATGCATATATATGTATGTCTAGAGATATTCAACATTGACCCCTGGATGGTCTTATGACATGGCCCATACAGATGTCTTCTTTGACAGTTAGCCGTATTGATCATACCCCACCAGTATTGGCGGCATCCCATCTAAGATCATGGTATGATAGTATGTCACCTTCAGACAGGGTGACTGTAGATCAGTTATTGCAGCATATTATGACTCTCCTGATGTTTCAGGTTCCCGTAGGTTTTGTAGAGGGTATGCTGAAGTATTGGATACCAGAGAGACAGGTTTTTCGATTTGGTATCCATGAGTTGACTCCTACCTTGGAGGAGTACGCACGATTGATGGCGCGCTGCCATTGGACAGACCTTGCACGTGGATGGTTGTCAGCGACATGAGCTGACAGTTTATGACCCTCACCGGGCTAAGGCATAGAGTTGTGTAGGAGGAGATCACATCCAACCACGTTGTATCCCAGCATTTTTTGATGGACAGATTTGGCTCTGAGGATAATTATACACGGCACTCCGGGGATTTCACCATGCTGGAGGATCATTGGCACTTGGCCAGAGTAGATGTCTTGTTACTGTGTGTATTGTCGTATGTATACATGCCACTGTACATGGATAAGTTAGATATTAGCGTTATCATGGCAGTGAGAGCTCTCAGGGAGGGTCACACTATTATACCAATGATCATCGTAGAGATGCTGAGGTCAGCCATATGTTACAGCACTTACCCTGCAAGGTATTCACAGGCAGCTCGGTCATGTTGTACGTGTGGTTTATGTCACACTTGAGACCGATTGACACTTTTAGATGGCATGGGTATTATTTCACCCATGAGATAGCTATGTCTTACTCCTTTCAACCTACGGAGTGTACAGATCCTACATCTTGGTCCGTTTTCCTAGCAAGGATCGGAGATCCATTTGATATATTTCCGTGTTCAGGGCTTAGCTCACCCTACAGCTTCATCACTCGTGCTCCGGGCATGTATTATCTCCCTCTAGCTGGTTTGAGGGGCATGACTACTTACCACCCATTGGCGGTGATGTGTCAGTTTAACCAATTCCAGGACTTCCATCCTTTTGAGGGGGCATTGAGTCAGCGCTTAGCTTCTCGCCACTTATCAGCAGAGGATAGATCCAGGTTATACGCCTGTTGGGATCAGCGTGAGCTAGCTACATTTTCTGTTAGCGTTGTTCTGCAGAGTATTCTGCATGGATGGTGACAGAGATGACATTGACTATGGCAGTATCCACAGTGCATGGGATTGATTCCGACGATGGGGAGCCTATGAATGAGACTTTTATTCCCACCGAGGAGGATTTGACTACTAGGTTGCCAATAGTTGTGATAGATTCTCCCAGTATGAGTGCTATTGTGATTCAGCATTCAGCACAATATTTAGAGCAGAATCTTCATCTGATGACCTTTGAGAGAGATCAGGCTAGGGCCTTGATGTTGACAGCTCTTGATGTGAGAGACGCCGCTCTATTGGAGAGGGATGAGGCCAGATCAGCTAGAGACGCATTGATTGTAGAAGCGGGATCTTTGCTTTATCCGCTCGAGATATGGCGAATTCATTTGATATAAGTACTTGGTGAGATCCCCTTACGGTGACATCTTGCTGCCGATATGAATGCAAACATTGATGAGCATCATGACACCAAGAAGTTAGCTTCAGATCTGCTAGCTCATGTAGATACCATTGAACATGAGCTTGCAGCGTTACCTCCTTCTTTGGAGAGGGATGCTATGTTATTTCTGGTAGTCCGCATACATACAGATTCGTAGATAGACTTGTATTTTCCTGCATAGACTAGCTTAGCCATTTTGTCATGTACAACACATATTGTATATATCAAACAACATTATATATGGTAGGGAAATATAATTTGATTCACTTCCCTTTTAGTTACGCCTTGATACTTGCTTGATATTTGCCTGTTTCTTCAGGGATTATGATCTTGATGCATTCTGAACTCATCCTTGATGTGTGGACATTAAGACGTCGCAGGATCTTTTAGAACGGATCATTGATCTGTGTGTATCCCTACCATCTTTGGTGTCTTGGGACTGGTTTCTGTATGGAAATGAGTAGAGGAGTGTGGCTTTTCCTCTCTAAGATTGACCGCACCACAGATGGTAGTCAGTACTCCTATTTAAGAGGAGCCTAGTTAATTCTATCTCTTATGGATTGGTGTTTCTCTTTGAGGCACAACCGCAGCTTAGATGGTCACCGAATCTCCTATTTGTGAGGAGAGGTCAGGTAGTTCCATCCCTTTGGTCTGAAGCCGATGAAATGTGGTGGATTGAAGTTTGATCTCAGTACCGTGTGACAAGTATTTTTGTTTTGGTAGGGGTCGACCAAGACCATAAATGGCGACCTCACGTACTCTATTGAAGAGGAGATCAGGTCTGCATAGTTCGAACCTGGTGTAAGAGGTTCAACGCTGAATGTAAAAGGGTGTAGGAATGTTTATGTTGTTTTTGTTTATGTAGAGAAATGGTAGAAATGTTTTTGTTCTTTTTATATTGCGACTGGACCATATAAAATACGATTGCCTACGTACTCCCAGGTATTAGGGAGATCAGGTCGACGTAGTTCACCTCTTAAGATGATTTACAACTGAAGAAAAGTTTGAATCCCATGTGTAGGCTAAACTGCGGGGGAAAGAAAGTTTGATCCCATGTTTGGGACAAACTGCAGGTGTGAAAAAGTTTGATCCTAAGTTCAGGACAAACTGCAAGTGTGAAAAAGTTTGATCCTAAGCTCAGGACAAACTACAGGTGTGAAAGGTTCAATCCCTGGTGGGATAACCGAGATTGTATGAAAGGTTTGAAATGAGGTAAAACTAGGCTGCTGGCTTGAAGAGTATGTTTCCCTGAGGGGCAGAAGAGTATGTAGGAGATTTTGTATGTAAGAAAGGGTTAGAAAACCTAAATGACTGGTGATCTGATGATCTAAAACTAGGAAGTTTGCTTGATGGTAACCTCAGATATAGTACCATTTCACGGTGTCCGAGTTGATGAGTTGTGGAAATTCATCACCGTCCATTTCCTGTAGTCTAAGAGCGCTTCCTATCAATACCTCTTTGACAACAAACGGGTCTTCCCAGCTTGGAGCGAATTTTCCCTTAGATTGATCTTGGTTGTCAATGATCTTCTTCAAAACCAAGTCATGTTGTTTAAACTGCCATAGCCGAACTTTTTTGTTGTAGGATCTGGCGATCCTTTGTAGATATAACTGACCATGGAAGATAGCCGCGATTCGCCTTTTGTCTATTAGAGACAATTTGTGATATCTGTCTTGTACCCATTGGTCTTCATCCAGCTGAGCGTCCATCAACACTCTAAAGGATTTTATTTCCACCTCTATGGGAAGCACTGCTTCCATCCCATAGGCTAATGAGTAGGGGGTTGCCCCAACGGAAGTACACATTAAAGTTCTGTAGGCTAATAAAGTCAGAGGCAAGAGGTCAGGCCATCCTTTATGATTGGCGGACATCTTCTGCATGATCTTCTTGATATTTTTATTAGCTGCTTCAACAACACCATTCATCTTTGGAAGGTAGATGACGGAGTTAAGGTGTTTGATGTGGAATTTACTGCATAACTCCTCCATCATTTTATTGTTGAGATTTTTAGCATTGTCTGACACAATTACCTCTGGTTGTCCATATCGACAAATGACATTGTTTCTGATAAAAGCAATGATGACTTCTTTGGTAACCCTAGGGAAGGAGGCTTCTTCTACCCACTTGGTGAAGTAGTCGATCATGGTGAAGATAAACTGATGCCCATTACTGGCTTTGGGCTCGATGGGACTGATCACATCCATTCCCCATATTGAGGAGGGCCAGGGCGAACTCATATTATGGAGTTTCCTTGGAGGGGCATGGATAGCATTTCCATGCATTTGGCATTGATAGCACCTCTTGACGTGATCATCACAGTCAGCTTTAAGCGTAAGCCAGTAATGCCCTGTTCTAAGGATTTTCTTAACAAGTAGGGGTCCGCTCATATGTGGGCCACATACTCCACCATGGATTTCATCCATGAGCCTCTGAGCTTGGTCTTTGTCCAGACATCTAAGGAGACCTAATCTTGCATATCTTTTGTAGAGTGCATCTCCGCTTAGGTAGAATTTCATAGCCATTCGATGGATCTGCCTTTTTTCAGTCAGGCTCACCTCAGCGGGTGTAGATCCATCTTGTAGATACTCCTTGATATGCTGATACCAAGGGTTTTGGATAGGAGGTAGCTCATTCGATATTTCTCCAACGTAATTCCCATAGGCTGGAGCCTTTTGTAGGGCAAATGGGATGCTTGGCATGTTTTTCTTGTCATGTATGTTGATCAAGGAGGCCAAAGTTGCAAGTGCATCCATAAAATAATTCCTACTCCGAGGAATATGGAGGAAGTTTACTTCTTCAAACTCCGAAGCCATGTGTAAAACTTGCCGATGGTAAGGCAGCAAATGTAGCTCTTTGGTTTGATAGATTCACGTGGTTTGTTTGATTACCAGCTCTGAATCCCCAAAGACAGTTAATCGTTTAAGGCCCATTGAGTGAGCAAATTTTAGCCCCATGATACAGCCTTCATACTTGACTGTGTTGTCCCCCCAGTAAATTAGCTTTTACTTTAAGTAAAATGCATTTACTTTTACCTTAGTAAATGTAAATGTAAAATGTTTTTACTTTTACTTTTACTTTAGTAAATTACTTTTACTTTGTACTTTTATTTTAGTAAATGTAATAGTGAATCCTGCGTGATTCAATAGTAATTTACTTTTCAGTTTTCTATTTAAGTAACTCGAAGTGTTTAGATTTACTCAGGCTTTTCTTTTGTAAGAAAACCTAACCCGAGGTCCTCTCTCTGCCTTCTCTCTAAGAAACGAAGAAGAAGCTTGTTGCTTCCTTCTTCTAGTAAGATAAAGAAGAAGTTCTTTATACTTCTATCTTCCATTTACAGTTTATCTAGGTTATACGTAATCCCTTCCTCAACTGTTTATAAATAAAAGAAAGAGATTACTTTATCGATTCACCGATCATCTTCATTAAGTTTCTTCTTTAAGTTTAAATTTCTTTAAGAAACTTATCCACTGTCAAATGGTATCAGAGCCACACGGTTGGTTCTTGGTTCTGTTCGTGGTTCCCGATCCAAAATAGTTAGCCTAGCTTCTAAATGATTATTCAAAGTTTTATTTCTTTTGCTCCAACTTAAATCACTTAACTTACTATAAAACACCTAAGATCGCCATAACTCCCGTTATGCCATTGTAAGTCTCCAGTGTGGGAGCAGTGTAGGCTAAGGGAATCTTCAGATCAAATAGGTATGTGTTTACATAAGGTAAGAAGGTTTGAGTTAAGCGGAATGCCAAAAGAATAAATTTTTGATTACTCAGTTAAAACGAAGTAGACTGTTTAGATCGAGTTCACTGATAGTTCAAGGCCAATCGAGTGATCCTTTGTGTCAGATGCAGTCTGATTTGTTTTTAAACAAAATTTTTACAAAATTTATGAAATTTTGAAAATGATGACCACTTGTTCGGTGAAATTTTTTTCTCCTCTTTATAAATCTAATTTTGGGGGGTGAAGGGGAAAATCCTGGATAAAAATTTTGGGGCTGAAGAGTATAGGGATGGTGATCCATCTGAGAAGATGATCAACAAAGACCTCCCAAGACCGACAGAGACGGACGGTCGATCAACAAAGATGACCCCGATCATCATCGACTTTCAAAGAAAAGAGCGATCAACAACAACAACATCATTGTTGTCCCCCAGTAAATTAGCTTTTACTTTAAGTAAAATTCTTTTACTTTTACCTTAGTAAATGTAAATGTAAAATGTTTTTACTTTTACTTTTACTATAGTAAATTACATTTACTTTGTACTTTTATTTCAATAAATGTAATAGTGAATCCTGCGTGATTCAATGGTAATTTACTTTTCAGTTTTCTATTTAAGTAACTCGAAGTGTTTAGAGTTACTCAGGCTTTTCTTTTGTAAGAAAACCTCACCCGAGGTCCTCTCTCTGCCTTCTCTCTAAGAAACGAAGAAGAAGCTTGTTGATTCCTTCTTCTAGTAAGATGAAGAAGAAGTTCTTTATACTTCTCTCTTCCATTTACAGTTTATCTAGGTTATACGTAATCCCTTCCTTAACTATTTATAAATAAAAGAAAGAGATTACTTTATCGATTCACCGATCATCTTCTTTAAGTTTAAATTTCTTTAAGAAACTTATCCACTATCAAATGGTATCAGAGCCACACGGTTGGTTCTTGGTTCTGTTGGTGGTTCCCGATCCAAAATAGTTAGCCTAGCTTCTAAATGTTTATTCAAACTTTTATTTCTTTTGCTCCAACTTAAATCACTTAACTTACTATAAAACACCTAATATCGCATTAAGTCCCGTTATGCCGTTGTAAGTCTCCAGTGTGGGAGCAGTGTAGGCTAAGGGAATCTTCAGATCAAATAGGTATGTGTTTACATAAGGTAAGAAGGTTTGAGTTAAGCGGAATGCCAAAAGAATAAATTTTTGATTACTCAATTAAAACGAAGTAGACTGTTTAGATCGAGTTCACTGATAGTTCAAGGCCAATCGAGTGATCATTTTTATCAGATGCAGTCTGATTTGATTTTAAACAAACTTTTTGCAAAATTTATGAAATTTTGAAGATGATGACCACTTGTTCGGTGAAATTTTTTTCTCCTCTCTTTATAAATCTAATTTTTGGGGGTGAAAGGGAAAATCCTGGATAAAAATTTTGGGGCTGAAGAGTATAGGGATGGTGATCCATCTGAGTAGATGATCAACAACACCCTCCGGCACCGATAGGAAACGGACTAGTCAGTTAACAAAGATGGCCCCAATCATCATCAGCTTTCAACAAAAGCAGAAAGCAGTCAACAATAACATCATTGTTGTCCCCCAGTAAATTAGCTTTTACTTTAAGTAAAATACTTTTACTTTTACCTTAGTAAATGTAAATGTAAAATGTTTTTACTTTTACTTTTACTTTAGTAAATTACTTTTACTTTGTACTTTTATTTCAGTAAATGTAATAGTGAATCTTGTGTGATTTAATAGTAATTTACTTTTTAGTTTTCTATTTAAGTAACTCGAAGTGTTTAGAGTTACTCAGGCTTTTCTTTTGTAAGAAAACCTCACTTGAGGTCCTCTCTCTGCCTTCTCTCTAGGAAACAAAGAAGAAGCTTGTTGCTTCCTTCTTCTAGTAAGATGAAGAAGAAGTTCTTTATACTTCTCTCTTCCATTTACAATTTAACTAGGTTATACGTAATCCCTTCCTCAACTGTTTATAAATAAAATAAAGAGATTACTTTACCGATTCACCGGTCATCTTCTTTAAGTTTCTTCTTTAAGTTTAAATTTCTTTAAGATACTTATCCGCTGTCAAATGGTATCAGAGCCACACAGTTGGTTCTTGGTTTTGTTGGTGGTTCCTGATCCAAAATAGTTAGCCTAGCTTCTAAATGTTTATTCAAAGTTTTATTTCTTTTGCTCCAACTTAAATCACCTAACTTACTATAAAACACCTAAGATCGCCATAAGTATCGTTATGTCGTTGTAAGTCTCCAGTGTGGGAGCAGTGTAGGCTAAGGGAATCTTCAAATCAAATAGGTATGTGTTTACATAAGGTATGATGGTTTGAGTTAAGCGGAATGCCAAAAGAATAAATTTTTGATTACTCAGTTAAAACAAAGTAGACTGTTTAGATCGAGTTCACAGATAGTTCAAGGCCAATTGAGTGATCCTTTATGTCAGACGCAGTCTGATTTGTTTTTAAACAAACTTTTTACAAAATTTATAAAATTTTGAAGATGATGACCACTTGTTCGGTGAAAATTTTTTCTCCTCTCTTTATAAATCTAATTTTTGGGGGTGAAAGGGAAAATCATAGATAAATATTTTGGGGCTGAAGAGTATAGGGATGGTGATCCATTTGAGAAGATGATCAACAAAGACTCTCCTAAGACCAACAGGAGAACGGACGGTCGATCAACAAAGATGGCCCCCTATCATCATCGACTTTCAAAGAAAAGAAGAAAGCAGTCAACAACAATATCATTGTTGTCCCCCAGTAAATTAGCTTTTACTTTAAGTAAAATGCTTTTACTTTTACCTTAGTAAATGTAAATATAAAATGTTATATATATATATAAGTTGTAAATGCACCGGAAAGAGATATATATAAGTATTTATATATATATAAGCAATAAACGCTCCGAATATTATATTCTGGCTCAATCGAAGCATAGTTCAATAATAATATATATAAGTATATATATATATATATATAAGCAATAAAAGCCACGGATCGATGATCCGGGCATACACACATAACACAACTCTCAACGTGAATAGATATTTATGTATAAGAGTGAGAAAAAACTTAAAAATCTGAGATGTCTTACAGTGGACTGCCAAGAAGACTTCAGATAGCTTTGACTAATGAATACTCGATTTCCATAGGTTAAATTTCAATATGTTGTAAAACACAAGCTCACAAGTGTTTAGAAAAAGAAAGCACTCAATTTGGAGTACTATAGAAGTGTGTACGAAGTGAAATGGACAGGGATTCCTCTCTCTTTTTTTTCTTAAAATGGCCACCCCAAGCCCTCTATTTATAGAGGGGGAGCCATGGGTCTAACCGTGGCAGCCGTAGGTCCACTTGTGGCTGCTCAGGGTGCCCCGGGCTCTACAGGTCCCACTGTCTCGAAGAACGTACACTCGTGCAACGTGTTATCCACTTGAACCTTCATAACTTTCAATCTGGGCATCCGATTGAGGCGTACTATACCTTTCCAGAATGTTGTCATCGAGAGCTACACAATGACATGGGATAAGAGATTGTACAAAGTCGGGAAGATGGGTCTATGACTAGATCTTCAAGTCTTTAAATTTTATCCGGTGTGTTATCTTGTGTAGTAGTCACTCAGGATTTTGAGCTATGATTCTTGTGGGACACTTTTGTATGAAATGTGCGATGAAATGTTGTTGAGACGGTGTGAATATATTATTGAGGTGGAAAAATGATGATTTTACCCCTCACCGGGGTTATCTCCGGCTCTGGGCTGATGTAGCAATCGTTGCTTAGGGTTATCTCTAAGATTGGGTTGGTGTGAGTACTAAACGTCCACAGGATTATCTCTGAGGTTGCCTTGACTTCCCAGGGTTATCTCCTGGGTTGGAACTGAGTGTCCCGGGGTTGTCTCCGGGCATAAAACTGACTTCTCCGGGGTTATCTCCGGAACTGGAACTGCATTCCTTGGGGTTATTTTCGAGGTTGGAACTGAATTTCCTGGGGTTGTCTAAGGGACTACAAATGAGTATCTCGAGGTTGTCTCCGAGATTAAAAACTGAGTATCTCAGGGTTGTCTCTAAGATTGAGTTGATTTGACTTCCAGGGTTATCTCTAGAAGACGATTTTGTCCTCCTACAAGGTTAGTAAGAGGAATGCAAAATTTTGAGTGTCTACACTTGGTCTTAGTCAAAGGATCACTCTCTTTTTCTCACAAATATATAAAAAACATCTAACTCACTTAAAACCTTTTCAATAAAAGTTTGTTTTGAAAGATACAACTTAAATAAGCAAATATATAATTCAGTGCAAATTTATAAAGGTTTAATTTTCCGTTATAAACGAAGAATGTGCGTCTATGTCAAGTTGCTATAAATTTAATTTTAGCTATAAAAGTTTAAGTAACTTTTATAGTGAGTGATATGCTTCTTTAGAAGCAGATATATTCAATGATGTTTGTGATATAAAAGTTTAAATAATTTTTATATTATGCAACAAGTATTTATGAATAAATAAATTTATGTTCAAATACTTGTAATGGTAGATATCAAGTGCAACAAATGAATCAATTAAATAATACTTGATATAAAAAATAATTTGTTTAACTCAAAAATATATAAAACAATATATTTGATATATGATGTGAATACTTTAAATAAGGCCACTTGACTTTGAGTTTAGTTCAGCTAATTCCTTCACTCAAGAAGAATATTTTTGCTATAATTCTTGGTTTCTAAGTACGAGCCAAATTTATAGTTATCACTATCTAATATTTATATAAATATTTTCGATAAATCACTTAGGTTTTGAGTCTTCTTTCGGTTAATTCTGTCACTTAAGAGAAATATCTTCGTTATAGTTTTGGTGCCTAAGTACGAACCTGTTTTACGATATTTATATAAATAAACTACATCAATAAAAGATCACTTAGACTTTGAATTATCATTTGGTTAATTCCCTCACTCAAGAGGAATATCTATGTTATACTCTTGATGTCTAAGTACGAACCTTTTATAAGATATAAATAGATAATATATATATATATATATATATATTGTAATGCCCGAGAAAAATCAGATTATTATGTGAATTAAATTTTATTTGATTATTTGAATTAAATGACATTATATGTTTATTTAAGTGAGGAAGTTGTTTAAAGGTCGTTCTATGACCTACAATGTTCGAATGTGGTTAGAATTTTGGTTGTGTGCTAGAATTAAATGATTTGAATTTTCAAGACGAAAATAAAAGTTTTCTGAAATTTTTTCGAAAATCACTATTCATCGATTTCTGCTCGGGAATTATTTTTGAATTTTTGAGAAATGTGTAATGATAGATTTCTTCTTAGATGAGATGGAATATCTAATAATATTTCAGTTATGGCTAACGAAGTTTTTGCCTGCGGACTTAAAACTCTAAGGGTTAGGGAAAGTGAAATCTAAGAACAAAATGATTAAGTGTAATACAAATTGTTATTATACGAGTATAATACAAAGATTAATAAGACATTTAATACGAATATCATATATAGTATATACGAAAAGAATACGAGAATAATACGATTAAGTCTTAATGGACTTTAGCTATTGGACTTAGACAATTGTCAAGCCCAATTGGACTAGTGAATGAGGCCCAATGATGAATGATATCAAGGCCCAAGTAATAATTAAATCATGCCCAAAGTTAAGCCCTTTACGAATTAATTCTAAGACCGAACTAAGAACCCAACCCGTGGGTCGAACCGATAGATCACCAGGTGGGTAAAGGGGTTGGGGCAACCCATGAGGGCCCCATAACCCCGCATGGGCCAAGGGAAGTGGTTAGCTTCCTTTAAAAGCTTTGGAGATGAGGTGGAATAGTAAGGAGGTGAGAAAAATGACCATTATGCCTTCCATCTTGTAATTCTAATAATAAGCTAGCCTTGGTTCATTTGTTTATTTACAAACATTGATCACTCATATATTGAGAGAGAGAGAGAGAGAAACATTAACAAGTGATCAAAGAGGAAATGAAGCAAACTAAGCAAGCTTTAAACAAGAACACAAAGGTAAAAACACAAAAACTTACTTTCTGAATTGGTGGAGCATGTCTCTTCTGGAGGAATAAAGATGGCTATTAGTGAACAAAAACGTTAATAAGCCATGTCTAAGTGAGAATCATAATTGACTAATTAAGCATTAATCGAAGAAAATACATAAAACTTAGAGCTTGTTGTTGATGGACAAATTGAAAACCATCGCGTATAAGTTAGATTCAAATTTCTTGGTTAGGATATAGATGATTAACCAATGGATTGATTCCATTTGGTTTGGCATAAAAATCTCGAGTAACGAAGTTATAGTGAAATTTATAGGAAAAGAAATTTATTGTTGAAATCGTAGTTAACTAAGATTTCTAAAACGATAGTCAAAAGTCACCGTTTAACTTAGGAATCTTGGTTTTTAGTGGAGTATCAAAGAACATTGTATTTAAGAGCGTAGACTCAAGAACGGTCGAATTCAGACTTAAAACGAAGAAACGAGCGAAGAACGCTCACAAACATTTAACGAACGCGTAATGAAAATTTAAATGATGAATTTATCATTAACGGATTCAGAAACTTATTATGTCCAGATGAAATCAAAGTACATAAGATATGTGAGAAAATGGCTTTTGAACGAGCCTATTCTGAGTTATAACAATCTAGTTACGAGCTCGGGAAGGAATCGTATCGAAAATTATAAAAAAATTCAAAGGCTCAGGGGAGGCACTGCAGCGCCATCCATTCCTTGTAGAGTCTTGCCGCAGCACCTGCTAAGAGGCTCGGTCACTAATAACTCGCGCTGCAGCGCGAGTGTTATAATTGAGAGTGGAGCTGCAGCGCCCTTAAGGGAGAAAATTTCGCCCCGAGCTTTTGTTAATCCAAATTTTCACTTGGTAATTATGGGGCATGTATATTCTTAATATACATGAAGAAAAAATTCCTAAACAACACGTGTAACGATGGATTTAGAAATTAAACATTGATTAAAAGTAATTAAACGAAGAACGTAAAATGCGATAATGAGAACCGTGAATCGTATTCGAGTTTAATGCACGTCTTAAGGTTATATAGTACATAATAGCCAAGAGTGATACGAGAATGATGAGTAATGAAAATAAAAATTATGTAATTCCTATACATAATCTGATAATTATAATCCGGGGGAAATGTGTCTGAACTAGCGAACCGATTAGGGTTAATACCATCATAGTACTTAAACGACGATCGATAAGTGTTGGTTTATAACATGTAATGTTAATAAGCTATCATGAATGTTAATAAGCAGTAATGAACATTAAATAAGCTTGATCAAATTTTATTAAGGAAATAGATTCGATTAAGACATAGAAGAGAAAGAAGGTGGTATAAACAATGTGTATAGTTTGTTGAGTAGCTAATTTTAGTGTTTTATGTGAATATATTATATAGAAACAGTAAAGACCGAGAACGGTTGAACTTAAAAGTAGAAGACGCTTGAAGGCAAGTTTTTCTAATGCTTGTCTGACCTTCATGTTAGCCAAGTTTCTGTGATTTATGTTATATTGTACATGAGTTATTTATGAAAGAGTCGATGTCATTCTAAACTCGGCTAGACGAATCTTAAAAGTTTATTGATTTATTAACAAGTCTTTCAAAGTAGTATTGATAATGCTATCCTATGCCAATTATTTGGTACGGATTCAAAGGTAAGTCTGAGTATGAATAAACAAAGGTATTTTACATCGTTTATTCGACGGGCACACGAGGTTGCCAAAAATTAAACGTAAATACGTTTAACGGATGAGTGTTGATCAACATATAGTACTATAGACTGATTACCTATAAGTGCTCGTAAGTTATATCGAATATACGGTCTTAGTGCCGAGATGTTCTTTTCATGAATGAAAACAAAATAAGACTGTTCATGGTCTTTTGACCTACTCAGAATTCTTAAGTTATTGTAGGTACTTTAGAATTATTTTAAGAAAATGAAAGGTGTTATTTCGATTGTTTATAGTACTTCATAACTATTTGTTCAGTTATTGAAGATTAATCATATGATTCCTGATGTTATGGTTGCTTATATATTGTTAGACTTGCTGAGCTAGTTATGATCACTTCTTGCTTGAATTATATGATTACAACTAAGAACGAACGGACTGAAGGTTTCGGTAAAGATAAGAGCAAAGCCAAGATGGATAAATAAGTTATCCTGTAATAGACTAGTATATATATTTGGATGAATTTATACTATAAGACCCCAACTTTTATGAATAAAGATGAATTTTTAATAAATATCATTTTTGAATATTAAGGAGTGAATTTGATATAATGTTATAGTTGTGGGTAATATTTATAAATTTTGTAAAGTACGCAAGTTGTTATATTATATTCGATTGGTCGAGGAATATTTGTTTTAACAAGGAATATTCGTACGACGGCACAATCATTGGTGGACCTCACAATAGAATTATTGTCGGAATGAGCAAATAACAGAAATATCTTTTTTATAAAAATAACGACGAAAGTTTTACCGTTAACTATTGAAATACTAGGTGGTAAAAGTACAGTAATACGCATGGTTATATAGTAGCACACGGTATTGATTATTGATGCTTATGTGATAAGTCACTTAGTTTTGTTCAATTATTGCTATAGTAATTGCTACATAGTATCTCACATCATTTGATTTAATTATTGTCAATATTTTATATTATTAAATCAATAATTGAGATGACAAGTTATTCATATTATTATTTGCATAATTAACAACGTCTAGAAAGTTCTGTCGAGGAAAGGGGTTTGGTCACCTAATTGCGCGCCAATAGAGAGAAATCCTTATCGAAAAGCCCCCTCTTTCCTGGGAACGATCTGGTTGTTACTATTGCGAGTGATAATAATATGAATAAATGTTATTAAAAATATTGAGTGGATTTTGATGAAGTATTTGTTGTAAATGTTGTTTATTATATGGACCCCCATTTACCCATTTTTCAAAACTGTCGGTAGAAGTTATCTCAGTTACCAGTTGGAATACTCTTCTTTTCAAGGTAAGGGATATTATTTTTGTTCAGTATTCGTAAGAAATAATATTTTTTTTCCATACTTTATAGTATGTAAGTAATATTATTTTGTTTCAAATTTCGAATTCTATACTCATTTTGTTAAAGTTTTGGCTTCTATACTCCATGAAATTAGTAGAATATCCTTGATATTTGCGCTTCATCCAGTATCTTTTCATGGAAATATTATTCTGAGCATTCTTGATAAGTTTTAACTTTTTCATGTCGGAGTACTATTCACGGGGTTACTATTCCCAAAGTACTATTCATGGGGTACTATTCACTCAATTACTATTCACTCAGTTACTATTCACCCGGGGTACTATTCATGATCAAAATTGATACAATATTATTGATACAATATTATTCTTGAATTTTACTCCACAAAGCAGTATCATGTTTACAATTTGGACATTATTGAATTCTGGATAAATTAAATTATAAATGTTTAAAAATTTAGCATTTGCTTTTTTTTAATTGAATTCTTATATCATTGTCATCATCCACATGCTTATATTGTTATAAAAGTCATCTTTGGCCCGTAGTACATAGATGGACTTGGTATGATTATGACCAGGGATTATTCGGTATAATCATGACCGTAATGTTACAAATGATGTGGTAAAAGTCCTCATTGGCCTATAGTGCAGTTGTCGACGTTGGGATTTTTATTTGTCCTTTTTCATTTCTTGTTCTTTGGTGTTCTCATGTTATATGAGATTTGTTTGAAAAAATAAGTGAAAAAGATCCGACATGTATCATGTCGATGATTTGACTGTAAGAGTCGCCAGTTGGTGTTTTTAACTGGTTGCACTTGTAAGAACCCGAATTTTCAGAAAATATTAAAATAAGAATTTAGTAAATAAAATTCTTAAAGCATGAGATGGGTTCAAACAAGAATATATAAATGTACTACGAGGTATGTGGTATTGTGTTACATAGGGTAATATGAGCCATGTAGTAAGTGATGTTGTGTTTAATAAATATATACCATTATTATATATTTATTATATATTGTAAAGAGGAACTAGTAAGAAGATGGATAAAATTTATCTATTGATGATTAAATAATTTATGTGAAATTATTTTATCATAGTAAGTTGGTGATATTAAATATCTTTGATAATCACCAATTTCTTGAGTAAATGTACGAGTAAGTATCAAGTCTAAGGCAGTGCAACCGAACTCTTTAATGGCGGATGTATAGGAGCTGGTCTAAACGATTCCTTTAGAGAGCGGAGGTATATACGAATTAGTAACCGATCTAACTCACTATGAAAATAGTGTAGACGAGACGGAAACTAATTTGTTGGTTGTTTGTGGGAAACCACTCAGTGTACTATATTGAATACCTTTAAAGACTCGATGTGTGCTAGGTTTGGACTTGTATATATGTACGTTGCTGACGAGAGAAGAAAATCGATATATCTTTAGATAAATATTTTTAGAGATTTATTGACTAATATTGGGATATGGTTAAATGTATAGATTAAAGAAAGAAGAGTCGAACTTGAAGTTTAATCTCTAAATTGTTGAAGAATATAGTCATTGGAGATTCATTTTGGTTAGTATAATGAGATAGCATGTATGGAGCATGTTAAAGGATTTACGAGTTAAGTTCTGTTTCTATTGAAGCATAACATGTTTGCATCCTAACTTAAGGTGGCGCGATCGCGCCACTCTCAAGCTTAAGACTAGCGCGGCCGCGCCAGTCTGTAGACAGTTCAAGATAAGTTTGTAAAATCTGATGAGTTGTGTAATCTGAACT
Organism: Panax ginseng; assembly: GCA_020205605.1. Taxonomy (NCBI): domain Eukaryota; kingdom Viridiplantae; phylum Streptophyta; class Magnoliopsida; order Apiales; family Araliaceae; genus Panax; species Panax ginseng. The sequence goes on from CM035133.1 coordinate 49,441,721, forward strand.
ATATGAATTGTATATTAGTGGCTAATATGTTATCATATGGGTCATATTTGATATTTATAGTGTCCATGAATGGATTGAGATAGCAAAGCATGAATCGAATGAGATTTAGTTATGAAAATTAACTAAACAAGAATAAATATAGTTAACTTAAATTAAGTGGAAAATTATATTATGGAATAATATAATTTTAATATTAACGCCTTACGTGGCAGTGGCGTGATAGTAAATTGAATGAAAGGGGTAATTCACTCAAGTAAAATGGTGAATTAATATATGTGTTAACATAAAGAAAATGGAATGGATATGTAAATTAAAAAGGAATTTTAATATATTACATAGTGTAATAATATATGAAAAGATTTGATAGTTGAGATATGTAATGGATAATAAGTGTCTAATAAAAGAAGGGGACCAATACATTTAAATATTGGTTAGAGATGTAATGTTAAGAATACTATTATGTTGAGAGATTATATTATTATAAGCTTGTGGACTATTAATTACTAAGTTCACATAATTATGTCTTGTGTGACATAACTAGGGATGTTAAATCAAAGGGAGATTTAATGGGAAGTATTAAAAGAAAATAAATGGTGAGTTAATAAATAATTGAAATTAATTATCATTATGATAATTGAATATATTTGAGATGATAAATTTTATGGAAAATGATGGATTGAGAATATCCAACTATTTTATAATTAGCCCAATTAAAAGATTATTGGATTTAAAATAATGTACATGAGATATAAGAATATATATTGGTGTATACTTAAAATATAAGTATACTTCATATATGTGAGTGTATACCTATTTATGTGTGTAGGTACCATAATTTACATAAGGTTTAATAGCAAAATAAATGTGACTAAGAGTAATACTCCCTCCCTCAAACGTTCCAGCCCTCTTCCCTTACCAAAGTGCTGATCTTCTCTTCCTTTTTGGCTAACAAGCAAACCCATGTGGGTATATGATGAAGGAGTACATGGTTAGGTAGAGAGTTAGTAATTCTTTCCACCAACTTCTCTTTTTCCTTTGGTTAATGACTAGGTGGTTGGGTAATGATTTTCCTATAAATAGAAACCCCAATTCATCTTGCAAAGCTTGTTAGTATTCTGCTAGATTTCTGATAATAAGAGGGATAGAGATTTTAGAGAAGTTCTAAGAAAGCTCTTGCAATTTGGTGATTTCAGTGAAAGAGAGTGATACTCTGTAATTGAGGGAAAATAGCAAAGGTACTAACTTCTACTCCTCTACATTTCTTATACTTAAATCAGTATAGAATGGTGAAAGCATGATGATTATGCAATTATAATACATATATGTTCTTCATTTCAAGATTATGAATTCCTTAGAAATGAAAAGAAAAAGTAGCTTTTGAGTCACAAAATTTATTGCTAAGGATTTGTTATAATCCATGAATTTTTGCTAGACGTTGTTAATACAGTTAAATACGAAAACAACGGAAGTTATACGAATCGATTTAGTTGAGAAACGAATTCGTAGTGAACGAATTCGCTAAATTTGTCAAAATGTGAAAATTTAGTATGAACATGAGTTTTGTATCAATATTTGGGTTAGTTAATATTTTTGAAGTGTTATAATTATTCAGTAGATGAGTAGCTAAGAGTTTAACGAGTCCAACGAATCGAAAACCAACTAATTCGGACTTAAAAATGAGAAAGTTATGACCAAAACTGTTATCTGTGTGAAGCCTCGCGCGGGCGCGCAGCTAGGGCTGAGTTATGGCACGGGCACGCGGTAATGGTGAGGAAAAGGGGTGCGTCCGCGCCCTATGTGTGCTGACTGTGACTGCTATGACCTATTTTAGTAAAACGGCCATAACGTTTTCATACGAACTCTGATTGAGGTGATTCAAGATGATCCGGAATGAGGATGAATAGACCTACAACTTTTGTTCTTCAAGTGTTTTAATTTGAGGTTGTTAGGAAGGGTCAACACAGTCATATTTGTGACTTTTATGTAATAGGAGGTGATCGGAGGGCGTCGAACGAGCACATACGCAAGTATAGTGCTCCCGACGATGGAATATGTTATTCGAAGTTATAAAATATGAATGCATGATAATAGACATGTCATATGGATAAGATTACTTTACTCATAATGGAATGCTTTAACAATGATTTCTAAAAGAAAAGTTAAAGTTTTTAAGAAACGGAAGTTGATGAATTCGGTGTCCTTTGAGTTCTGAACTTGGACCCTAGGTATGCATATAAACGTCCATGAAATGTAGTTTTAAAGTTACCATGCATATACTAGATTGATATAGATTGGTTTAAAGTTTTTTGAAAGAAAAACTTGAAGTTTTGAAAATGAAACTTGACGAACTTTGTGTCATTTAAGTTTCAACTTTGGGAACACGTGAATGTAGTCTAGTTATGTGCGCGGAGGGATAAGGAATGAAATTTCAAGATATATTGCACCTAAAAGGTTATCAAGCTCTATTTAGTATGTGTTTTAAAGAGAAATTTAAAAGTTTTAGAAACTAATTTTGATGAGCATTATATTACTTGCATTAGGACCTTATAAGCAAGCATGATAGAGTTGTTTATGCCTTCAAACATGAAAGATATGTGCAATCAAATAGTCAAGCATGACATAAGTTATTTAAGCATATTTTAAAAGTATGAACTATGCTATGTCTATATAAATGGGATAGATACATGTGAACATGAGTATTAAAGGCTGGTTAGTACCTATATAAGGTTTAAAAGCTTATAAACATTGAACTATTATTAAAAGAAGTTGTTAAGCCTTGGTATTGTGAATAATTCAACATAGAACTATGTAATTCAAAACTAAATGATTTGAAATGTGAACTTGAAGAAATATTAGAACCTACTTGATATATGTTTATAGTACGTATTAGAATATATGTCGTGCTAGGAATTATGTTGGGCAATAAAAAGCCTAAGTGCAGTTCTTGGTTGGAGTAATGCAGTCGCGCCACTCCAACTTAAATCTTGTGTGTGGCCATTGCCATTGCTTCAAGAAAGTGACCAAGAGCAGTTTGTTAACTGCATGGTCTTAAGTTATGGTTATATGTTGTCTTTAAAAACTACAAGATATGAAACAAGATTGTTTAGATAAATATGATAGTAGAATGAACTAGTCTCATGATTATCCTAAGTTCAAGTAAAAATGAAACCAAGTTAGGAAATAATATTTGTTCTTATATTAAGAACGTTTGAAATGTATGACTGATGAGTATGAATCCATGATTATATAACTATGTAGGGATACACGCAGTGCAGATAAGCTTTAAGCAGTTAAGTCGTAGTTGATAAACTACGAATCAGGCAAGTCTTTCAGTTCCTATTTGTTATATAAATTTGATAACTATTAGTTGAGCTATATTATGCCATGAGAATGTTGATGTATATATATAAAATGCATATGAGATATGTATGAGATGTGAAAGTTGATCTTTGATGATATACTTGTGATGAAAATCCCTATGCCTGTTAAGTGTGAAGTAACATGCGTAGTAAATATTAATTGATTATGCATGCATGAACTGAGTATGTTATTATATGTTATGTGCTGCATGAAAACTGTTAGAATTGTTGGGCTGTCGAGCTCACCCTTGCAAATAACCACTTTTGCAGGTTAAGGATTCACGGTAAAGATTACATGCTACTTGATTGATAAAGTTCAATAGCATCGAAGGAGATTGATTTGTTTATTTAAATATATGTTCTTGAACCATGTTTAGGTTCTAGGAAATATACATGATAGTAGTTTATGATGTGTAATACATGTTAAGTTGTACTATGAGATACATAGAGAAATTCAAATCGAGATGTAAAAATTTATACAGTAATTCGAATAGACTGAATCATAACATAATTTGATTCAGGGATTTGTAATTGATTCAAGTTAAGAAATCAATAAAAGATTATTTTTCAAAGGAGATTGAAAAAGTTTAAATTATTCTGCATATTTATATAACATCGAATATGATGTAAAACAGGAATGGTAAATGACCAATATTTGAAACTTATAATAGTTTGGGGTCATTATACATAGATCATGGATATGGAAAGAATTTATATTCTAAAATGTAATAAGCAAGGTTATATTCATTTAAGTTATGAATAAAAGATATAATAGTTTAACGATAGTAGTATCATGGCGGACCAGATTTGAGGTTCGAAGGGACCTGGATTTGGGGGCATCACAGCACCAATGCAACCGAGAAAAGGTTTGCACATTGACCCGATGATGTGACACTGCTAGACGGGTCTGTGAAATCGAGATTCATTTGGGTTCGGGGGCTTGATTATGCGGAGAGAAGGTGTTAGGCACCCCCCGACATCCGTGTTGCCACTATGACCGCCACTTTTCAAGAAACTGTTATATAAATATGTGTGTGTGTGTGTGTGCGTGTGTGTGGATCAATGTGCAATTTATTTGGAAGTATTGTGAGGCCTCATTCGAACCTATATACAAAGGGTTTGAATTTATATGAAAAATTCAATTTTAAACATGATATTGCAGTGAAGTTTTGTAAAAGAGGTTTTTCAAACCCTATGCTCAATAGTAATTGAGACCTTTTCATACTTCCATTTTATAATTAAATGTTCGGCTTATTTGCTTTTATTTTCGAGATGCGAAGAATCTTCGAGAAAATAATATATAGCAGTGCCGAACTCCTCATGGGCATGAAAGCCATATAAGGAAATTCAAACACCGTGAATAATTTACAAGCTGCTTACAGTTGAAAATGTCCATCACGGGAACCGAATCTAGATTCAGTGAACTGAATCTGTGATCACATGATTCATAGGCTCACATGATGCCGCAGTTTATATGAAAAGCAATAAGCAGTTATATATATAAAAGTTGTAAATATATATATATATAAACATGATCAACCACCACGAAGCACCTCCATGGGGGATTGGAAATGTAAATATATAAAGCGGTAAATATATATATATATGGACATGATCATCCACCACGAATCACCTCCATGGGGGATCAGAAAAGTAAATAAAGCTGTAAAAGATGATTAACCACCACGAAGTAAACTCCAGGCGGGACTAAATGTAAGAAAGCAGTAAAGACGATCAACCGCCACGAAATAAACTCCAGGCGGGACTAAATGTAAATAAAGCAGTAAAAGGCCTCGAAGTAAACTCCAGGCCTGACAGAAATATATATATATATATATATATATATATATATATATATAGCGACAAATCATTTGAAATGATAAAGGATATATATATATATATATATATATATATATATATATATATATATATATATATATATATAAGCAAGTAAACACTCCAGACATAACTCTAGGCTCAATCGAGGTATAACTCGATAATTTTAGTCTATATATAAATATATACATATATAAGTATATATATACAGACAAAAATGAAAACCACGGATCGAAGTCTGGGCATACACACATAACACGACTCTCAACGTGAAGAAGAGTGTGTGCAAAGATGAAGAGAAAGGCTTTAAAGTGTGTAAGAAGGCTTATAATGGGCTACCAAAGAAGACTTCTATAGCTTTAAGTGGATGAAAACTCAGCTCCCACTGGTAAAAATATGACAATATATGAGCTCACAAGTGTTTAAAATGAGAAAGCACTCAGTTTATAGTGTGTACAAAGCAAATTGGACAAGGCTTCCTCGCCTTTTTCTCTTACAAATATGGCCACCCGAAGCCCTCTATTTATAGAGGAGGGAGCCAGTGTACTCTTGGTACTGAGTGCCCCAGAGCTCAAGCACGCACTGTGCACAACCTGATGTCTGCTCGAACTTGCAGAATTTCAATCTGAGCCTCTGATTGAGGCGTGCCATACCCTAGAAAGCTCTTTCTGAGAGCTATGCAATGACATAGGATTTGCCCTTTTTTGATTCCAAGAAGATGGTTCCATGACCAAAATGGCATTTCCGGGTTTCCGTCAGGCAGTCCGTTGAGCCATTTTGTGTAGTTTGCACTCAGAAGTTAAGATATGGTTCTTGTGGGACTTCTTTTGAAGAAGTTTGAGTTAAAATGAGTTGAGTTGAGTTGAGTTTATATTGAGGTTGCAAAATGACCATTTTACCCCTTCCAGGGTTGTTTTTGACTTTGGCGCAGTTGTAGCGGTCTTTTCTCAGGGTTATCTCTGAGATTGTCATGTTGTTGACTTTTAATGTCCTCAGGGTTATTTATGAGGTTGGATTGACCTCCCGGGGTTATCTCCAGGCTTTGAACTTGATCTCCCGGGGTTATCTCCAGGGTTGGAACTGACTTTCCCAGGGTTATCTCCGGGGTTGGAAACTGGATCACCCGGGGCTATCTTCGGGGTTAGAATTCATGTTGTGGTCCTCCAGGGTTATCTCTGGAGAGTAAAAAAAATGCTTTTGTTCTCCTGCATAGTTAATAAAAAGAAAAAGAAATTTTGAGTGTTTACAGATGCCCCTCTTTATCATGTTCATGCAATGCAATGAAATGGACATGATAAAGATTATTAGACACTTGAAATATGACAAGGTATTTTGAATGATGCAAATCACAATGTAATGAATGTTAAACTGCTTTCGCAAATCGCAGTTCGTAAATCGCATATCACATTTTGTACTTCGCATTTGGCTAATCGTACTTCATAATTCGCACTTCATAATTCGCACATCGCATCTCGTATATCGTATATCACAAATTGTAGATCGCAAATCGCAATGTCATGAATGTTATGATGAATGTTAAAATACTTTCACAAATTGCTTTACCTTTATCGGGGATTACTGATGCCTATGTTGGTGTTGACTACAACAGTTTGGCTTTTTGTCGGTTTCACTAATGCCTATTTGATGAAGAGAAATCGAGATGTTTTCTGCATCTCTACTGAGGATGACATTTTGAAATCACCGGACCTTCCCGATGTATACGATGGTAGTTTACAATGCTGCCTACCCTGATAGATGTTTGACAACGGATCCTACCCTGTTGGTAGTAGAATATGCTGACATCGCCAAACTATTTTGGTTCCCACTCGAACGGTGGTATACAAAGCTTTCATCGCTGAAATGGCCCGATGTTATGCAGAATTGATGCCAATGGTTTAGAATATCGGTTCTTTCGATACCTTCACTGAAGTAATATTCAACTACTTAATTCACCAGACTCCGCCTGATGTTACGCTGGATTTATGACAACCAATTGATGTCTACGATGAAATTTTCCTCTAATCTAGACATTTAATGTGCGCGCATATCTAAATCTATAGGAGATGCATGCTAAATGTTGATGGAGATGTACGCTGATGTAGCGCTTTTGCACATGTGCAGATCATGCATGATGTGATGACCTAGATTTGTCCTTAGGAGTCTATTGTCCTAGGTTGATGCACATTTTATAGTGTCTGGAATAGAAACTTACCTCACCCTTTCTAAGGCAATTTGGAGTTTCTTTTCGTTGTTGGGGTACTTGTGCCCCATTCCCTTGAGCTTTGGATTCACAACCCAGCTGAACCGATGATCTAAATGCTGTTGGCATCCCTGGAGGGTACAGCCCGTACTTTCGCTACCCAGATTTGAACTTCGGTGTAGAAGCCTCGACTCGTGAGGACTTGACGCAGGTTGACACATTTGATTGTGAGGATTTCATTCGCTAGACCTTTCGTCATTGGCCTTCTACTCTTGAGTTAAGGACTTTTTTGAAAAATTTCCCCTTCTTCTATAGGGGCAAGCTTACGTCGCCATGATTTCCTTCAGGAGTTCTCTCGTTTCTTTTGATGAGAAGCTTGATCTCACCTTAAACTCCTTCCATTTCTTGGAATTGGAAAATGCCCCAGTCCTTTCGCATGTTGTTGTCAGGGATTCATATGGGAAACTCTTTTTGTTGACTAAGTCGCGAGTGAGCAATATCCTGCACATCAAAAGAGCAAAATGTACGAAAAGCTTGACGGCTTGGCCGTCAGGATTAGTATACTCTTGTGAATAAGGCATTTGAAGTACAAATTATGAAATGGAATGAGTTATGAAATTGCAAGGAAATTTGTAAACATCAATGGTCATTATTCATGGGCAGGATTAGATTTTAAAAGAATTATCTCCCTTTATCAGAGAAACTTTATCTTCACTCTAGACGTTATTCTTCGCAGAATTGACTTCATATAACACACGTACTATGAGTGATGCAACTCTTAGCAGGGGCTTTACTTTTATGCCTTGGAAAATTTTCTTTTTTTCTCGCCTTTCTTGTGTCGTTTTCTTAGGCTATTCAGAATTACCCATGTAACGAGTTTTGGACCAATGACTCCCAAACTAGAGGGCTTTATGGCATTAGGTGTTAAGACACCCCTTCGGGTTTACTGGCTCGAGTAATAAAGGCCACGCTTCGAGATAAGTAAGGCAATAATCTATTTATTTCTTTGCCTGAGTTCACCAAGTCCGTTTTCTTAGGCTCTAAGTCACCCAATGTAATGAGCATTAGGCCGATGACTCCCAAACCAGAGGGCTTTGGGGCACCAGGTGTAAAGACACCCCTCGGGCTTAATTACTCGAGTAACCTACGCCATGATTCGGATCTGTTCAAGTTTTGCCTTTTGTAATGCTCGCTTTCTTAGGTGCTAAGTTACCCAATGTAACGAGTGTTAGGCCGATTACTCCCAAACCAGATGGCTTTAGGGCACTAGGTATAAAGACACCCCTCGTGCTTAATTACTCGAGTAACCTAGGCCACGATTCGAGACATTTGGCTGGCGACTTATGTTTTATCTTTTCATTATTTGCCATTATTTTTGCCATAGCTTCATACCCCATAACTAAGAGTCATGGCAATTGCAAAGTGCAGACATGCATATGAGGTCAAGTCTATTCCAAAAAGCGCTTTAAACTGGGATGTCATGACCAATCAAAAGGTTGAATAGTCTTAAATATCTAATTGTTCCCGTGATTCTCGCCCCACAAACACTTATAAAAATTAATCTCATTCATAATAAATTAAGAAAAAAACCTCTTTTTAAGAATACTTAACATGTATATTATCGCTAATGCATGTAAATGGAGACTAAAAGCTCATAAAGAGATGAAAGAGTCATACCTCACATATGGATTATTAATTCTGAGAACAGTATGATTGAAAAAAACCAAATGATCATACCGAATTGCTAGTAAGACGATGTGAGGGAAGCTCTGATGATGATGTACCATGCTGATGGTGTTGACTGGTGCAATTTCCCCTTTAGGATTGTTGATAAATGCCCCAGTGTTGAGTTGTTGCTGTTTTCGAGATTGCCTCTGTCTGGTTGTAAGGATCGCAACATCGGGTTGTCGCCGATTTTGAAATTACCCCAGCCTTACTTGTTATTTGGGATATTTTCATTGAAAGATGGGCTGATAAGATGTTGAGGTCGCAAGAGCCTTTTACCTCTGTACCATATGGTGAGCAGGTAGTAGATTGGGGCTTTGGATGCTCTCTTGACTTGTTCTCGCAATTAGCCTTGATGGTTTTCTTTTAATTTGATGAAGACTTGTGATTGAGGGTGTCGGCTCTTTGAAGGTCCTCGCTACTAGTTATCTTGGTGTATCATTGTTTCTTCCTTTCTGGGACTTGTGTCAGATTTGATGGAATGACATTGAAGTGTTTATTTTGGGTTTTTTGGATTTTTGTTTGATTTGACCGCACCATAAATGGCTGCCTATGTATTCCCATTGATGAGGGGAGATCAGGTCTTTCGTAGTTCAGGTCTGGTGTAAGAGGTTCAATGCTGAATGTAAAAGGCATATGGGTGTAGAAGCTTTATTGATGAAGAAGGGTGTAGAAGTGTTTTTGTGGTTTTTGTTTTTGTAAAAAAAGGGCAGAAATGTTTTTGTTATTTTTTTTATTACGATCGGGCCATATAGAATATGGTTGCCTACGTACTCCCGGGTATCAGGGAGATCAGGTCGACGTAGTTCGCCCTTTGAGCTGAAACCTGATTGATTTGATTTTTGATTTTTGATTTTTGATTTTTTTATTTTTTTTTATTTTTTGATTTTTTCAATATTTACATGCATGGAAAATAAAAGGTATACTGCAAAAAAAGTGATACCATCCCCACATCTTCTGGAACTCACAACTTTAACCCCTGGATCTACATCTTCTTGGCTAGTTGAGGCCTAATAGTCCAGTTGTCAATGGTGATGTGGCCTTCAAGGCTCGCGATAGAGGTTACCTCTTGATTCTGAATTTCTTCGCTTATGACCATAACTTGATCGCCCCCTGATGTAGTACATTCCTCATGGACGCTTAAACTGGACCCATCGCAAAAAGGGATGAACTTTGGATTCTTCAATGGGTTGGCTTCCCCGATAATCTCACCATCTTTTCCTTCATCTGTTCCATCGTATTTTTCCTGGGCTTGAGAGGATTCGACCATGAAATCTTCCTCGAACTGTGGTTGCATTTCTTGTAAGGAATTTTCCTTTTTGGCTTTTCCTTTCTTGGACAGGATTAGTATTTCCTCCTCATTATCCAAGGTGATAAAATCAGGAACGTGGTTGCTATCTTTGGACCAGAAGATGTTTGATGTTGGCTTAGGAATATCCTTTGGGATTCTCATGTCTCCTCTGTCATTCGATGCATTAGGATCAATCCATCTTGTGTTCTGCCTGGATTGGTGCTCATGGCCTTTACCTCCTCTAAACTGCTTGTCTCGAGTGGACATATTAAGCTTTTTATTTCCTTTTCGCCTTTTCTGGTCATGAGGAATTCTATCTTTAGCTCTTCATTTTCAATGAGATCCTGGATTTTATGTCGCAAAGACCAACATTCCTCAGTCATATGTCCAAGTGAGTTAGAATGGTAGAGACACATCTTGGTGGAATCATAACTATTTATCCTGGGATTTATAGGAGGTAGCAACTCAGTAATCCATCCTTCACTTATCAGAAAGTATAGCACTTCTTCATTTGATTTGCTCAAAGGGGTGAATTTTTGGGCTCTTGTGGAGGTTGTTTGATCTTTCTTCTTTGAAAATTCGCATTCCCCCGAGCGATTTTTCCGCTGTCGAGATCTTCTAGCAATTTTATCAATCCCATTTTCTTCTCCTTTTAACCTGCTTTGATCTTCTTCATTTAGCTGGCTCATCATGGAGAGATATGGGTTTGCATTATGGTTGACCTCTTTTTTCTCTTGGCTTTCTGATAGTTGAGTGAAAAACTGCCTTGTATCCTGATGTTTTTGCACTATCAGCTTAGCAAACAGATTTACTTGATTCTGGATCGTCTCTAATTTTTACATTACTATCATACCCTCCTCCGAGTTTTCCCACTTTAGAACATTTGATCTGTGCCTTTGGGGGTATTCCTCTATCCTTCGTATGTACTTACGATTTAGATAAATTTTAACGCTTCCTGACCCGATCATGTTTACTTCCTCCGTATCATGCTGCATCGGAAGATTTGTGTTGACATTTTGTTGGTCAGGTTGTTAGACCATAATACTGCCACTTTCGATCAAATTTTGAATTTTATGCTTTAACGACCAACAATCTTGTGTATCGTGTCCTGGAGACCCTATGTGGTAAGCACATATCTGGCTTGGATTATATCTTTTGCTCCCTGGTTCCAGAGGTGGAGCCAGTTTGGTAATTTTCTTATGATCCATCAATATCGTCAATACATTTTCAAGAGAATCTCCTAGTGGAGTGAACACCCGATTTTTTGTTCTCTCAAATTTTCTTTTCATGTCCTGGAATTGGTTAAATGTAGCCTGTTATTGAAATGGCAGATTGTCTCGCTTTTTCCAAATGGGGGGACTGTAGGTTAGTCTCCTAGCTTGCCCCTATACAACAAGGGATACATCTTCAGTGACTTTATCGGGTACCCCGTTGGGATCGCTTTCGATATTGCCATCAGTATATGTCATGAATGCTTCCAAAAGCGATGAAGTCTTTAATCTTGCCTGCCTTTAGACCCATCTCTGCCATTTCGCCATGTTTGATCATTTCCAAGAATGGCTTTCCTATGCCTGTTAGGATCCTCTCATAGTAAGGAGCCTCCTAGATATCAATAAACGTCATTAACATCTCAGTTTCTGTCATTGATGGAATAACTTGCGCTGCTAGATGTCTCCACCTCTGGGCATATTCTTGGAAAGATTCAGTACTTTGCTTTTTGACTTTAGTCACTTGGTATCGATCTGGTGCCATTTGTGACTGAAAACTACACTAATTTAGAAAGGTGTGGGCTATTTCTTCCTAGTTGTGAATTTTGGCATTGTCAAGTCGGGCATACCAGGCTTTAGCCTCTCCAGTGAGACTCTTTCGAAAAAGTTGCATTATGAGGCTTTCATATTCAGCATAAGACCCCAGTTCGCCAATGTACACTTTCATGTGCGTATAGGGATCGCCTGCCCCATTGTACTTTTCAAACTCTGGGACTTTGAATTTGTCAGGATATCGAGCCCCTGGGAATATGCACAGATCTGAATAGTTGACACTACCATAGTTTCCAGCCCCTTTGATTGAACAGATGGTTTCCTCCATTTGTTGGACTTTCTTTCTTATCCCCAATTTCTCGATCATCCCTGAGATTTGCGATTTCTTTATTGGAATGAGGTTTAGGTATCTGGGTTTCCATCTTTTTGCCAATACCTTGACTGCCCCCTAGTATGAATGACTCTGATTGAGTAGGCATTGTTTGGCCCTGGGTTCCTCCATTGCAGGGGATTCTGTGTGGATGGGTATTTATGGACCCTAAGTAGAATTGTGTAGTTCTTTGAACATAACAGCCAACTCTATAATTTGATAACTTAATCTTTCGAACTTCTTGTGAGAGACAGGAGTAAGATCAGGCTGGTCAGATGAAGACATAATTGGATGTAGGCTCGTGGCCTTTTTGGATTTTGAACGGGTAACAGGCCCAATTTTTTCCCTACAAAAACTTATGTAGTTTAGTCTTAGGAAATGTATAAATGTTTATATGGTATCCTAATGTGTCCATTTTAGGAATATTATCCTGCAAAAATGGGTGTCAACTGATAGCATGTCAAGTTTTAATATGCATGTGCAAATATTCTTCATATTTTCCATTACATGAATATGGAATGAAATTACAAGTAATTGTCTTTACAAGTAATTTAAGAAATGGAAAGCATGAAGAGACTTTCCTCCGCGTTTGGTTTATCAGAGGCTAACCTATCTTAGGTTACGCTCACGGCTTTTTGGCATGAAGGTTCCCAGATCATCACAATTTACTTGAAGGGAAGTTAATCCGGTCTTTCAACTGGAGCGAATCTGGGTGGTGCCTTTCCTGAGCCTCATTGGAATTAGTCTCCCTACGAGTCCAGTAATCAAACACCGATAAGATAGCCTCCTGGTGGAGGAACCACACAACATACATTCATATACAATGTGTCTCACCATTTATGAAAATGATGACATGTACGAAGCACTAATATCACAGATAGATATATTGTAGTGCAGTAAGTAAATGCATTCATACACATTCATCAAAAAATTTAAATGCAACATTCACACACTGGCGCATACATGCTTTTGAAAAGCTTGTAATAGCGGCTTAAGCCCTCTTCTTTGGAGTCCCAGCATGAGTCGCCACTGTCGGCGTCGGGATTTTTATTTGTCCTTTTCATTTCTTGTTCTTTGGTGTTCTCATGTTATGTGAGATTTGTTTGAAAAAACAAGTGAAAAGGTCGGACATGTATCATGTCGATGATTTGTGTAAGAGTCGCTTGATTGGTGTTTTTAATTTGGTTGCACCAATTAATCGAGAAAAGGTTTGCACATTGACCCGGTGATGTGACACTGCTAGACGGGTATGTGAAACCGAGATTCATTATGGTTTCGGGTGCTTGATTATGCGGAGGGAAGGTGTTAGGCACCCCCACGACATCCCTGTTGCCACGGTGACCGCCACTTTTCAAGAAACTGTTATATGAATGTGTGTGTGTGTGTGTGGATCAATGTGCGATTTATTTGGAAGTATTGTGAGGCCTCATTCACACCTATATACAAAGGGTTTGAATTTATATGAAAAATTCAATTTTAAACATGATATAGCAGTGAAGTTTTGTAAAAGAGGTTTTTCAAACCTTGTGCTCAATAATAATTGAGACCTTTTCATACTTCCATTTTATTATTAAATGTTCAGCTTGTTTACTTTTATTTTCGAGATGCGAAGCATCTTCGAGAAAATAATATATAGCAGTGCTGAACTCCTCATGGGCATGAAAGCCATCTAAGGATATTCAAACACCGTGAATAATTTAAAAGCTGCTTAAAGTTGAAAATGTCCATCACGGGAACTGAATCTAGATTCAATGAACTGAACCTGTGATCACATGATTCCTAGGCTCACATGATGCCGCAGTTTATATGAAAAGCAATAAGCAGTTATATATATATATATTGACATGATCAACCACCACGAAGCACCTCCATGGGGGATCGAAAAATGTAAATATATAAAAGCAGTAAATATATATATATATATATATGGACATGATCAACCAACATGAAGCACTTCCATGGGGGATCAGAAAAGTAAATAAAGCTGTAAAAGATGATCAACCGCCACGAAGTAAACTCTAGGCGGGACTAAATATAAAGAAACCAGTAAAGACGATCAACCGCCACGAAGTAAACTCCAGGCGGAACTAAATGTAAATAAAGCAATAAAAGGCCTCGAAGTAAACTCTAGGCCTGACAGAAATGTAAATATATATATATATAAGCGGTAGACGTACAAGATGTTTCTAAATCCCGGCTCGGTTTATCATTTCAGCGATTTGTCGCTATATATATATAAAAGCAGTAAACGCACTGGATATAAAATCTAGGCTCATCGAACAGAGTTTGACAACAGTTCATATATATAAGTGTATATATATATATATATATAAAATCAGACATGAATGAAAACCACAGACCGAAGTCCGGGCATACACACACAACACGACTCTTAATGTGAAGAAGAGTGTGTGCAAAGATGAAGAGAAAGGCTTTAAAGTGTGTAAGAAGGCTTACAGTGGACTACCAAAAAAGACTTCTATAGCTTTAAGTGGATGAAAACTCAGCTCCCACCGGTAAAAATATGACAATATATGAGCTCACAAGTGTTTAAAATGAGAAAGCACTCAGTTTACAGTGTGTACAAAGCAAATTGGACAGGGCTTCCTTGCCTTTTTCTCTTTCAAATATGGCCACCCCAAGCCCTCTATTTATAGAGGGGGGGAGCCACAGGTGTACCTGCGGCTGCCCGGGGTTCCCCGGGCTCCATGGGTCCCACCATCTCAAAGTACGTGCACGCGTGCAACGTGATGTCCGCTTGAACTTGCAAAATTTTAATCCGAGCCTCTGATTGAGGCATGCCATACCATTCTGGAAAGCTCTTTCCGAGAGCTAAGAAATAACATAGGATTTGCCCTTTTTTGATTCCAAAAAGATGGGTCCATGGCCAAAATGGCATTTTTGGGTTTCTGTCAGGCAGTCCGTTGAGCCGTTTTGCGTAGTTTGCGCTCGGAAGTTAAGATATAGTTCTTGTGGAACTTCTTTTGAAGAATTTTGAGTTAAAATGAGTTTATTTAAGTTGAGTTGAGATTGAGGTTGCAAAATGACCATTTTACCCCTCCCAGGGTTATTTTTGACTTTGGCGTAGTTGTAGCGGTCTTTTCTCTGGGTTATCTCTGAGATTGTCATGCTATTGACTTTGAATGTCCTCAGGGTTATTTCTAAGGTTCAATTGACCTCACAGGGTTATCTCCAGGCTTTGAACTTGATCTCCCGGGGTTATCTCCAGGGTTAGAACTGACTTTCTCGGGGTTATCTCCAGGGTTGGAAACTGGATCTCCCGGGGCTATCTCCAGGGTTAGAATTCATGTTGTGGTCCTCCAGGGTTATCTCTGGAGAGTAAAAAAAATACTTTTGTCCTCCTGCATAGTTAATAACAAGAAAAAGAAATTTTGAGTGTCTACAGCATTGATGGACAGTTGTTGGCATGATCATGACCATTGATGAAAACATGAATATCCTTGGCCCATAGTGCATGGAAAATTTGTGGTCATGATACTAATGAATATCATTGGCCGTAGTGCAGGGGTGATTCAATGATGTGGATTATTTATTAAGCTGAGTCTCAGCGATAAAATTGATGATAAATTCTTTTAAATCATAGAAGATAGTAGATATCATGCTCTACTTGACTCTTCTAATGGATTGCTTGTTCCGCTGCAGTTAAACTTGATGTCTATTATATTTTATCAGTTTAACATTGTTAAAGGCTAACGATAATTTATTCTGCATTATCTTAGTCATAATATTTCTTACTAGGCTAGTTGAGCTCACCCTTTGCTTTCGTTGTTATCTTTAGGAAATGAGAATATAGCTGAGACTAGTCGGGGAACGGAGTGACCGTCCAGATGTTTGCATTAGTAGTCTTCATTATTCTATGAATAGTGTGATAATAAATGTATTGAGGACTTATTTTGAGTTTGAATACTATCTAGAAGACAATATTTGTATTAAAACTCACAGCTCATGTGGTATATTTAAGTTTGTATTCGTATTATGTACCATGTATTTGGCGACTTAGAATGGGTGATGTATACCTGTTTTGGGGGCGTCACATATACTATGACAATGAAGAATGTAATGGTTAACAGAACCTGGGAAGGATTTATGATTATTATTGTACTAAGAATTTAGTAAATATATTCATCTTAATGTTGTTTTATTGGAATGAGTGTATAGTTAGTAGTACCGTGTAGCCCACATCTGTGAGTTGAAAGTACCCGGATTTGGGGGCGTCACGGGTTGGTATCAAAGCATTAAGTTGTAAAACTTAAGGGAGGGAGAACCTTGGGCTAATAACCTTGGTAATAGTAGAAGAAGTTGGAAGTGAAGGAATTTAAATAAAGTTCTTAAGTAAGTATTGAAGAAAATCGTTACCGAAAGATTTAAAAGATGGAAATTAACCTTAAATAAATTAAATGTGATTTTGTGCTTATATAATTGTTTATTATGTACTAATTAACATGTTATGTGTTATTGTAGATGTCAATCGATAGCTCTATGTATAGGGATATACATGTGGTGAGCGAGGAGTCAGTGAACATGATAGAGACAGTACCAATGCTAGTGGAAGAGGTACCGATGGTGAACATAGAGGAGTCAGAGCTAGAGGAGGAATATCCGTCTGAGGACTTAGAGAATTTGGGGTCGGCATCATATTTTGATGTGGTGGGTGATGAGGATGAGGATATGGAGGTAGCATCATTGAATACGGTGAGACCTACACTAGAGCCAACACGGCCAGAGGTAATGAGGGCATTGTATCTGGCAATGCTTGACCAAAATGTGAAATTGTGCACTGATGTACAGAACCTGAGGGAGGAGGTTAGTGACCTCTACGAGGAAAATGAGTCTGTAGAAGTAGATTTTGAGTTAGACCATAATGAGAAAGTGCTCATGAAGGATAAGGCTAGAGACTATAAGCACGAGGCCATAAAGCTTCGAAAGGAACTGGGAGAAAAGAACCAGAAGATATAACGAATGTCTTACGTCCATAAGTGTGCTCATGAGGATTTCAAGCTGAAAATTGCTTGTTATTTGATTGAGTCGGGGTAAACTCGTCACACTATCAGTCGGGATATTATGGCGATTCTTGCAAACAAAAAGCACGAGAATGTTGTTAGGCAGTGCTAGTAATATATAGAGGAAGTATAGATATGTAAATATTTTGTGTATCTGTGTAGTGACGTAAAACCCTCTTTTATATAATCAAAGGGTAATCTTTTTGTAAATCCCAACTTTTGAAAACCAATCGCGGGATAGAAATTTAATAGCCGTAACTATGGTACAATTGTGTAACAGTTGTAAACACTCAAAAATTTGCATTCTTGTTACTAACCATGCAGGAGGGAAGAATCATCTTTTCCCTTCTAGAGACAACCCTAGAAGTCAAAATATTCTAATCTAAATCCTGAAGACAACCCCGGGAGATCAAATCCAAATCCCAGAGACAACCCCAAGAAATCAAATCCAGCCCCGGTGACAACCTTGGGAGATCAAATCAAGCCTCGATGACAATCCCAGGAGATCAAACCAACCTCAGAGACAACCCTGAGGACTGTTAAAAGTCAGCAGCAGTCCAATCTTGGATACGACCGTGCGAAAAGATAACTACAATTGCATCAAGCCCGAAACCAACCCAAGAGGGGTAAAATAGTAATTTTGCCAACTTAAAATTAATTTAGCCCAAATCACTGCAAAAGAAGTCATGCAGAACCATAACAATAATACTGAGTAAAAACAGTAGAAGATATCTCAACGGATGGACTGTAAAGACTCGAAGATCTGGTCATGGACCCATCTTCTGGGATTCAAAAAATGTCAAATCCCATGTCATTGTGTAGCTCTCGTCAAGGGATTTCCGAAAAGGTATAACACACCTCCATCGGATTCCCAAATTAAAAGTTATGAAGGTTCGACCGGACAATGCGTTAGCCTGGGTGCACGTACTTTGAGACAACAGGACCCACGGGGCCTGGGCCCACCTGGGTAGCCGCAGGTAGACCGGCGGCTACTTTGGTCTATAAATAAGATGCCCATTATCCAAAAAGAAAAAAAGAGAGAAAACTCTGTCCATTTTAGCTCCTAACCCCTCCCTCCTACAGTGCTCCAAACTTCAATATTCTTTTTTCTAAACACTTGTATACATATATAGTACGACATATCAAATTTTAACTGGTGGAAACTACTTGCCCTAGCTCATCCGCCTTGGAATTTGGCTTCATTCACGTCAATTGCTGGGGATTTGCACCAGGTATTCTTCTCAATTCACTCTGAGGAAAGTGGGTACTAGGGTTTGTAACCATCTCTTCTAAAATTGGGCTTGTTCCTGTTATTGTTGGGTCTTGGTTGTTTGTTGATTTGGCTTGATACTGGTAATATTTTGAGTCATTATTTGAGCCAATTATGGTCAACAAGAATTTAGGTTAGTTATATAACCCTAGTTTTCAACTGCGCACGCCAACTATTCGGTGAATTGCTCAAAGAGAAAGTGATTTGACATCTGGTATTGTTTGGGTTTGTGCTTGCTTAGGCTAGTGTGCTCTCTAGCATATTTCAACTGCAGGTGAGTTTGATTTTGTTATTGTTGGGCATAGCAACATCTTAGTACTTATCTTTTTTTATGGCGTCCAAACGTCTGCGCACTAACACTGGTCCTTCGTCAATGGCACCTAGGTGGGATACTTTGAAATTCATAAGCGAGGAAGCTTGGAAGCAGTATACCAAAACGTTTTCCAAGCAGAACCTAGTGCCCAAGAGGGGCTTGAGGCTCGATGACAAGAAGGATGGTGAGCTCATGAAAATGATAATTGAGCAAAAGTGGGTTCACTTTACGAAGCATCCTGATTCAGCCATCATTTCTATAGTCTGGGAGTTTTATGTCAATGCAAGTGCAGACGGGCCAGCTGTGGTTCCTATTCGGGGGAAAATGATTCCCTACGATAGCCAGACCATTAACAACTTGTTTGGGATGCCAAATTTTAATGGAAAAGACTACATGTAGCCCGGACTTAGAAGCTACAACCTGGATAAGATTATAGCACGGCTTTGAAAGCCCGACACCGCATGGAAGACGAACGAATTTCATGGAGAGAAAACAAGTTTTCTACAGCATGCATTGAGTTGTTATGGCAAGGCGTGGTACGCCTTCATATGTTCCAACATCATGCCTACCCGCTACCTCAGCGACGTCACTTGAGAGCAAGTTGTCTTGCTATTCGCCATTGTCACGGGTTTGAAGATGAACATGGGGGTATTAATCCAGGATTCCATCAAAAAGGTAATTAAAAGCAACACAATTTCAGGGCTCCCTCACCCTTCGTTGATCACCCGCCTTTGTAAACGGGCCAGCGTTTAATGGCAAAATGATAACATCACTCAATTGCCCATGGCACTTATAGATCATCATGTCATATCGCGATTCGGTGTGTGGGAGGGAGCATAGTCTCACCCTCGAGGAGAGGGTTACCTACCAACTCTACAACATCCGCCCTCATCATAGGCCGGACCATCTACCCAGGCACCATAGTATGTGTCTGCTCCACCCGGGGTCCTAGCAGAATTGATGGCAAGCATGAACTTCCTGTATAGGAAAATGGATACTATTGCCCAGCGGCAGAACTAGTTCGTTCAGTACCATGCTGAGTTCACCAACACAATAGCCAGCATATATGCACCACATGGTAGGGAAGAGGCGGACTCTATGCCATTCCAATTTCCTGAACATCCTACCTTCACTCCATATCAACCACCATCCCCAGCCAGAGATGAGGGCCATGAGGAGGGTGCAAAGGGTGATGGCTGACTGAGCTCTATAGCATATCTAGTCAATGAGGGCATTGGCTAATTCAAGTCCGAGGGGAGATTTTTATTTCATTTTAGTATTATATATGAGCTGTTATGTATGAACTGTGTTTTGACATCTTTTGGGCTTGAGTAGCCTTAAATTATTATGTTTTGGTTTTAGTATGGATGGATGCATGAACAATTTTTGTTATTATATATGGATGCTTTTATGATTATCAACATTTATGTTTGGTTTATAGCCATCTTTTGGGATTTGCACAGATTGGTATATTTGATGCCTTGTTATGGCTTTATCCTATTTTGAGTTGGTATTAGTGCAAGGGTTTACTTTATCTTTTATCTTATCATGCTATGGTTTTTGATTAACCCTATCTTCCTATCTTTAACTATTGATATGTTAGGTATGAGTTTTATAGATTATAAATTTTTGATTGTGGCTAAGCGCCAGCTGATTATTGTGACGCCCCCAAATTCGGGTATCTTCCAACCCGACAGATGGTGCTACATTCAAACATACATTCAATTGAAATTACTCAAAAGAGTGAATATGTCTTCTATATATTCCAAAATAATATTCCCTTCCCAGGTTCTTTATAACCAATACATCTGTTTCTTGTCATAATATCAAATAATTACAACATTAAACATATACTATTACATAGACAGTTCAGTTGTCTGCCTTAGCCTTTCCTTTATCCTTAGAGTATCCTTCGGGTCGTTCAGTCTTAGCTGCATTCATATGGTTCAAGCAAGAGTGAGCATAACCAGCTTAGTAAGTATGACAATTTCATTTAAACAACATGCTTGAAACATAGGAATCGTATATCTTCAATAACTGAACAATAGTTATGAAGTACTATCGAAAAATCAAAATAGCACTTCTTTTCCTTTAAAACATTTCACAATGAACCACGTTCATTAAACATATATATTTTGGTCCAAGACCTTGAGCATTCGTTCTTTCTTTGAAAAGGACAACCCAAAGACACTAAGTCAAGTAAAGTCCAGATATAACTTACGAAACACGTCTAGGTGATCGACTATAGTACTCTATGTTGTACAACACTTCTTACGTAAGCGTATTTACGTTTAAGTTTTGGCAACCTCATGTACCTGTCGTTTGACGACAAAACGTTTGTTTATTCATACTCAGTCTTTCTTTGAAATCCATACCAAAACAGTTTGGCAAAAGATATCAACTTTGATAACATTTCAATAGATTATAAGAAATCTAGTAAATACATTAAGTCTAGCCGGAAGAATTGGCTTTGACCACATCATACATAAATTCATGTGTAAGATACATGAATTGCAAAACTTGTCCAGAATGAACATAGACAAGGGATAGAACACTTGCCTTCAGCGTCTTCTATCCATTAAATACTTTCTGTTTGAGTCTTTAAGGATTCTACAATACATGATCACATAACATCCCACATTAGGTCATGAACAAACATGTATGGTTCCTAATGTATCTTACCCTCCTTCTCAATCTAATTGCTCATTAGATTTGTTTAACATTAGTTCAAGTAATCTTTCTTTAACCTTTAGTTGTATTACTTAAAGTTTTTAACATCATTTAAGGATGTTACTTCAAGTTTATTAAGTAATTAATTCATCATCAATCAATTATCTTTCTCTTTATATTCAAAAACTTTCTTCTCTATGCCTTACATAGTGTTGGCGCTTCGGCGCCGGCTCCCTATACAACACTCGCGCTGCGGCACGAGTTTCCAGTATGTGATGCTTAACATTGGCGTTACAGCGCCACTCTCAGTACTAGGGGTCGCGATGCTGCGCCACTCCCCAATAACTCATCATCCAGCCTAGTGCTACGGCACCGGCATTAACTCTCTAGGTCGCGCTGCGGCACGAACCCTGAGCCTCAGAAAATTTTTACAAACTTCTTACTTGATGAACTTCCTAGACTCATAAATTGTTCATTTTAAGTCCGAATTATCTCGTTCAAAAGCCATTAGCTCACAACTCACATGAACTAAGTGTTAATGTAAGAATTTTACATTTTTGAATCCATTAACATGAAATTCACCATTTAAGTCCGTTATTACAAAAATGATAAACGTTCGTGAATGTTCATAGCTTGTTTCTTCGTTCTAAGTCAAAATTTGACCATTTTTGAGTCCACAACTCTAAAATACAAATTTAGACTATTCTCCATCGAAAACCAATGTTTCCGAGTTCAATGCTAACTTTTGACTTTCATTCCGAGAATTTCAAGATTTTGACAATTTTCGTCTAATCTCGTAAATTCCGCCATAACTTCATTACTTAAGATTTTTACACCGTTCCAAATGGATTCATTTTATTATCACAACATGTATAATCTAAGCCTACAAATGATGGTTTTAAAATTATCCATCAACAACAACATAATCCAATTCTTCAATGAATTTCAATGGTTTATAGCTTTTATACTTATGATTTCACTTTCACATGGTTTATTAAGGTTTCATCCATTCATAACCATCCTTATCATTTCATAACAAACATGCTCTACCACTACTCACTTCTCTATCAAATGAAGAGAGGGAGAATCATGGTTAGGAATCATTACCTTTGGAGTTCTCTTGCTTTCTTCTTATTCTTCCTTTTGTTCTAACAAAGTTCTAGCTTTTCTCACTTTTCTCTCAATAATATGAAAGCTCTAAGTTGTTGGTGTATTTTGAACAAGCAAAATAATCTAGCAACCTTCCTCTATATATAGAAAATCCAAAGTGAGGGTAAAATGGACATAAAGCCCTTCCACCTCCTTAAACACCTCCTTACTATTCATCCTTGGTCACCAAGTAAAACCACTTAACTAGGTCACCAAGATGGTACCATGTGATCCATGGGGCCCACATGGGTTGCCCTATGAGCTATTTTTACCCATTGGTTTGATCCACGGATTCGGTTCTTAATTTGGGCTTAAGTTTAAATAACTTTAACTTAATCTTATGGGCTTGCATTAACAAACATTGGGCCTTAACATTAATTCACTTGGGCTTGTACAACTTCTACACAAATCCTACAAGTCTAATACACTTAGCTTAATACTTATAATGTATTGTCTACGTATTCCTCTCATATGCTAACTCGTATACTCATTCATTATATACGACATACCATCATTCATACATACTCGTATAATACCTCGTATCATACTCGTATTCATTACCTCATACAATACTTACATATCATACGATCATCGTTTACTCATTAACGCTTTACTTTCCCTAACGTTCTCAAATTTAGTACGCAGACAAAAAACTGCGTTTGCCATACTTGAATTATTATTACATAATCCATCCTTCCTTGTTATTCTATCATTACATATTTCTCAGAAGTTCAAAAATAATTTCCGAGCAGATATTAATTAATAGTGTTTTTCGAAAAATTTCTTAGAAAACTTTTATTTCCGTCTTGGAAAATCAAATACTTTAATTCTACTACGTAGCCAAAATACTACGACATTCCAACACTATTAGGTTATAGAATGACATTCATCTTGCTTACTCATTATAAAATAATTCTATTCATTATTTAATCAAATAAAAGTATTTTACAAATAATCTGATTTTCTCGGTCGTTACATTCACCCCTCCTTATAAGGATTTTGTCCCCAAAATCTCGCTTAAAATATTAAACAAACAACTGAGGATAATTTTTTCTCATCTTTTCTTCAAGTTCCCACGTTGCTTCTTCAGCATCGTGGTTCTTCCATAACACCTTTACTGAAGGTATAGCTTTGTTCTGCAAAACTTGCCCTTTTCTATCGATGATTTGAATTGGCATCTCTTCATACGTTAAGTCCTTCTCGATATGAATGGGCTCATACTCTATTCCATGCTTATAATCTGGCTTATAAGGATGTAACACAGATATATGAAATTTATTATGTATTCATTCTAAGTCTGGAGGTAATGCTATCATATAAGCTACCTCTCCTACCCTTTTTAATACCTCAAAAGGTCCTATAAACCTTGGACTTAACTTTCCCTTCTTTCCAAAGCGTATCTTTCCTTTCCCGGGAGATACCTTTAGAAATACATATGATCCTACTTCAAACTCTTGGTTTACTCGATGCAAATCCGCAAACTTCTTCTGTCTATCTTGAGCTGCTACCAGACGCATTCGTATCAGCTTGACAATATCTATTGTTTGATGCACCAATTCAGGTCCTAGCATTCGGCGTTCTCCCACTTCGTCCCAACACAATGGTGTTTTGCACCTCCTTCCATACAAAGCTTCGTAAGGCGACATGCCTATGCTCGCATGATAACTGTTGTTATACACAAACTCTAGTAATGGTAGGTGATCATCCCAACTACCCTTGAAATCCATGACGCAAGATTTCAACATATCTTCTAGCATCTGAATTGTCCTTTCACTCTGTCCACCGGTTTGTGGATGATACGTTGTACTTAACCTCAGCTGTGTTCCCAACTGTTCTTATAGACTTCTCCAAAAGTTCGATGTGAATCGCAGGTCACGATCTGATACTATCGAAACTAGTACTCCATGTCTGGAAATAATTTCCTTAACATAAAGTTTAGCTAACTGATCTAAGTTATACTTGACCCTAATCAGCAAAAAGTGAGCCGACTTCGTCAATCGATCCACTATTACCCAAATAGCATCATACCCCTTCTGTATAATCGGAAGTCCCACCACAAAGTCCATCGTGATATACTCCCACTTCCACTCCAGAATCTCCAATGACTATAAGAAGCCACTTGGTCGTTGATGTTCGCCCTTAACTTTCCGACAAGTCAAGCACCTACTCAAGTACTCTGCTATCTCTCTCTTCATGTTCGACCACCAAAAACTCTGTCGAAGGTGTTGATACATCTTAGTACTACTAGGATAAATCAAGTACCTCGAACTATGAGCTTCTTGTAACACTTCCTCCTTTAATTCCATCTCATTCGGAACCCAAATTCTTCCTTCAAATCTTAATAACCCCTCGTTATTAAGACTATACTTAATATCTTTTTCCTTTGCTAGCCGCTTCTTCATCTGGTCACACTCATTAGTTCTGAGTTATACCTCCTTGACTCTCTCTACAATGGTAGATCGAATCTTCGTTGTAAACAATCTCTGCCCCGATTCGCTTGGTAACCTCACCTCTAACTCCATTCTAGCCATCTTTGTTATTAACTCAGTTTGAGCCATTAACATAGACAACTTTTCCTGACCCTTCCTACTTAAGGCATCGATAACTACATTGGTTTTTCTAGGGTGATACAGGATATCGCAATCATAATCCTTTATCAACTCCAGCCATCTCCTTTGTCTCATATTTAAATCCTTTTGTGTGAAGATATATTTTAGACTCTTATGGTCCGTGTATATCTCACATTTCTCTCTGTAAAGATAATGTCTCCATATCTTTAAGGAAAATACTACTGCGGCCAGTTCCAGATCATGAGTAGGGTAAAATTTCTCATAATCCTTTAACTGTCGTGATGCATACGCAATGACCTTGCCATGCTGCATGAGCACGCAACCAAGTCCTCTATGCGAAGCATCGTTATAAACTACAAAATTTCTTGTATCATCGGGTAATGACAATACAGGTGCTTCACTCAATCTTTTCTTCAGTTCTTGAAAATTGTCCTCACACTTCTCAGTCCATACATACTTCATTGTCTTCCTTGTCAAATTAGTCAATGGAGTAGCTATCTAAGAAAAATCTTGGATGAATCTTCGATAGTATCCCGCTAACCCAAGGAAACTCCGCATCTCCGTCGATGTTTTCGGTTGTTCCCAATTCATCACTACTTCTACCTTCACTAGATCTACTGAAATCCTATCCCGATCGATAACATGTCCTAAAAACTGTACCCTTTGTAGCCAAAATTCACACTTAGTGAACTTTGCATATAACTTTTCCTTCCTTAGTGTCTCCAACACTATTCGTAGGTGTTCAGCATGATCTTCTAGTATCTTAGAATAGACTAGAATATTATCAATAAACACCACGACGAACTTGTCCAAATATTGTTTGAACACTCTACTCATCATATCCATAAATGCAGCTGGTGCATTAGTCAACCCAAATGACATCACCAGAAACTCGTAATGGTCGTAACGAGTCCTGAATGTTGTCTTAGGTACATCCTCCTTCCTAACCTTCAACTGATGATACCCCATCCGCAAATCTATCTTAGAAAAATACTTTGCCCCTTTCAACTGATCAAAAAGATCATCGATCCTGGGCAATGGGTATTTGTTCTTTATCGTTAACTTGTTCAACTCTCGATAGTCGATACAAAGTCTTAACGATCTGTCCTTCTTCTTCACAAATAGTATCGGTGCTTCCCAAGACGAAACACTCAGTTGAATATACTTTCTATCCAACACCTCTTGTAATTGAACCAGCAACTCGTTCATCTTTACTGGTGCCATACGATACGGTGCCCTTGAAACTGGTGTCGCTCCTGGCAATATCTATTACGAATTTGATCTCCCTATCTGGTGGAAGACCCGATAATTCGCTTGGAAATACATCCACGAATTCTTTGACTATAGGTATTTGTTCCATCGTTGCTCCCACTGTCTAGGTATCAACAACATGACATAAATAACCTACACATATTTTCCTCAACAATTTCCTAGTTTGTATCATAGTAAGACAACACGAATGTCCCGACGATTTATTACCGTAAAACACTACATGAGGCTATCTCGATGTTCTAATGTTTACACATTTCTTTTGGCAATCTATTATTGCACCATGGTTAAATAACCAATCCATCCTGAGAATTACATCGAATTCTCCCAACTTTATTGGTATCAAATCTATCGATAATTTACAACCTCGTATATCTACACAACAACTCCTATGAATATTTTCGACAAGAATTATTTCTTCATTGGCTACCTTAATATTTAAAGGTGCAGGCAATCTTTCGGGAAGTAATTCTAACTGTTTAGCAAAATCACATGCTATAAATGAACAAGTAGCACCCGAATCAAACAACACGTAAGCATTTATATCGTTGATCGAGATAATACCTGCAACTACATCCCCTAATGCAACTGCATCTTGGACCATCATGTTATAGGTGCGGGCCATCAGCCTACCCGGCTAAGCTGGACCACTAATAGCTAGCTTACCACTATTAGCGCCCTTATTCCCGTCCGTCCCCTTCTTTGGGCAGTTCTTTGTTATGTCGTCAGTTGATCTACATACAAAGCATCCATGGTTCTTCTTTGAACCCGGACAGTTAGGCGAAATATGCCCCTCTTGTCCACAGTTGTAACACACTGATTTCCCCTTGAGACAGACTCCTAAATGTGTCTTCCCATAATTCTTGCATGCCTCCATCCTCTTTTTAGGATCTCCTTGCTTTACTCCGGTATTCTGAGAGTTAAATCCATTTCTCTTCTGATCGTCGCCACTCCCGCTAGCTCCCTTGGTCTTTACTCCCCCATCTACCTTACCCTTATTCTTCTTCTCCCTGTGGTACTGGCTTAAAGCCTCATTCCCACCCTCGGTGATTATTGCCTTCTCTAGAATGGTTCCAAAAGAAGTACTTTGGAACACTGATATCCGGCTATAGAGCAAGGGTTTCAAGCCCTGCTCGAATTCCCTAGCCTTCCTCACCTCCGTGTCCACTTGATGTGGAGCAAACCTCGCCAGTTCATTGAACTTGGCACCGTATTGGGGAACAATCATCTCCCCTTGTTTCAACTCTAGAAATTGCATCTCCATCCTCCCCTGCATACTCGTGGGAAAGTAGTTCTCAAAGAAAATCTCCTTGAACCACGTCCACGGTAGATTATCTATTTCGATCCTAGCCTGGTTTGCCTCCCACCAGAAGTTGGCCTCACCCTTCATCATGTAGGTATCAAAAGCAATATTTTGCCCCTCATCAACGTTGGTAATAACAAATGCCTTTTCTATCTCTTTCACCCACGTCTGGGCTTCTATGGGGTCCGTAGTCCCTTTGAACTCTGGTGGACCTACACTCTTAAAATCCTTAAACGTAGTAGCCCGTACTACCACAGGATTTAAGGGTACATTTACCCTATTCTGATTAAAGGAATCCATTTATAAATTAACGAACTCCTACATCGGATTAACCGGTCCCTCTTCCGATTGATTTACATTTGCTCCCTGATTTCTTTGTCTTCTTCTTGGCGGCATTTTTCTTTTAAAATAAATAACATTTCATTATTACTCGTTTCTTGTTAGTTAGTTATTATTCATTATTAAACAATAACTCATACTCGTTGCACAACATGTTTTAATAAAAGAAAACTTATATTGCTTTGCTTCTTGTAGTATAATACTACATCATTCACATTACATAGCCTAAGCTGATTACATTACATTTCCACTATTGCTTTCCAAAAATTGGGATTTACAAAAGACTACCCTTTGTTATACAAAAGAGACTTTTACGTCACTACAAAGATACAACATATTTACATATCTAACTCTACTCTAACTAATAGGTAGATTACATCTGCCTTAAGGCATTCTCATAGTCGACATTCGCAATGCCGGCTATCACCTCTCGGCTGATAGTATGTCGAGTCTGCCCCGCCTCCACAGGATACTCACCCAGTTATCACTGAAAATCCCCGTGCAAACTCCTATATATATAGGACATTCGGCTAACCTTCTGCTTCTTGGTCTTTAGCTCCTGCCTGAGCTCAAAGACCTTGTGTTTAAGCTCATGGACCTTGTCCTTTGCTAACACCTTCTCATCATGTTCCTCCTCCCACATAGACTCTATACTCTTCTTATCCTCCAAGATAGCATGGAGCTCCTCCTTCAGTTCCTTCACCTCCTTACAATACTGGATGTCTCTATCCAATACTACCATGATAAGTGACTTCATTGACTCCCCCAGAGTCATCTCATACTACTACTGAAGGATCCACATCTCATACTACTACTATAGTGTCGAAGGAAAATCCACTGTATCTTCCTCAAAGGGTGATGAAGCCTGCCATCAAAGCAAAGGGGAAGATTCCCATGGAGAAAATTGAGAAATTCCTCCGCACTATGGGTCATAATGAAGCCAAGGTGGTTCTAAGCTTAAGAGAAGCTCCACATCAGATATCAATACTGGACTTGGTTTTCTCTTCCGAAGATCACAGGAAGATTTTATTAAAGGTTTTGGAAGAAGCCTACTTGCCAAAATTAGTGGATATGGAAAAATTTCAACATCTGCTTGATCACATTTTCAACAATAATGTGATATCCTTCATTGATGACGACATACCTCCCGAAGGGACCGGTCATTCCAAGTCATTGCACATCACAGTTTTATCCTCCGGATATATGTTAGCTGGAGTTTTGATAGATGGAGGTTTGTCTATGAATATTTGTCCTTATGCCACCTTGGTGAGGATGAACGTCAATCTCAAATGGATCCGAAGCAGCCATACGGTTATCAAAGTTTTTGATTGATCTCAACGAAATTCTGTCGGAGAGATTGAGCTGCCAATTGAGATTGGTCCAAATAAACTCAATGTATCCTTCCATGTCCTCAAGATAAATTTAGGATACAACCTGCTATTGGGGAGACCATGGATCCACGTGGCTGGAGTCGTTCCTTCTACATTACATCAAGAACTCAAATACATTGTCAACAATAGCCTAGTCACTGTCAATGCTGAGCCGGAATTCCCTGAACAAGGAGATCTACTAGTCATCAGCATTAATTCAGAAGTTGAGCCGGCCAGTTTTCATACTTTGGGAGTGAGTAACATGCAATACCATCCTATTGGATCGCCACTTCCCGTGCCTAAGATTTCTGCCGAGGTTATGTCGGCCACACAAGAAATGATGTCATTGGGTCATCAGCCTGGACAAGGGCTTGGTAAAGATCAACAGGGTATTAAGCACCCTATTCAAGTGTCCAGTCAAACTGGGACATCTGGACTAGGCTATTCTGCCAGTTCCAGTCACAGGAATCCTCATAAACACAAGCAGATTCCTCAAGCTTCCGCCACATGGCGATTTTCTCCATCTGCATCTCATGAGCGGATACAGTATCTAGTAAAGATGCCAGCCCATGTTATGACTATGTTGTTTCCCAAACCAGTACCATTCAAAGCAAAAGAGGTGCTGATTCCTAATCCCGAAGTGGAAGAAAGGGAGCAAAAACGTAAACATGACATCGCCTTAATGATGTCAGGCATACGCATCATTGTCCATAATGAACATACAAACAGATACACCCCAGACGATGATTGCCCAGATGTTATGGTTATCATTCAGGAGAAAGAGGACAATGGCAGCCCCTCCATCACTGCAGTCCATCAGGACTTTACCCTCGACAATTGGAGCAGCACTTCATGCATTGGTCGACGAGGGTAAAACAGGCAGAAAATCCCTCTGCCCTGTAGATAACTTTAATTGCTTACTTTTCTATACAGTATTAGCAGTTGTTTTATCAGTACATGCTAACACTTGTGTATGATTAAACAGTTTCATATATTAAGTGAAAGCATATTTTATTTCAGGACCCTGAATTTAGATGTGCATGTACTTGCTGATGAGGTGCCTTTTCTCCATAAGGATTGTAACTTTGATGCAAAGTTGGACTCAGACTTGATGGAAATACAAGAGGACATTGAGACACCTCAAGTGATTAAGGAATGGGTCGCAGACAAACCTAAACCCAACCTTGATCAAATCACTTCTTTCAATCTTAGAACATTAGAAAGCCCTAAGCTAATCAAGATTGGTTCAGACCTAACCCCAAACCAACGGAATGACATGGTTGCACTATTAACCCAATTCCAGGATGTGTTTGCATGGTCTCATGAATACATGGTGGGTTTGTCCACTGACATTTTTCTTTATCGCCTTCCGATTAAGGAGGGATTTAAGCCAGTCAGGCAGAAGCTCAGGCGATTGAAACCTGAGTGGAGTTTAAAGGTTAAAGAAGAAATTGTGAAACAATTTCAAGCTGGCATTATTATGGTGTCTACATATCTGGAATGGATATCCAACATTGTTCCAGTGCCTAAACCAAGGGGAAAGATGCGAGTTTACGTAGATTACCGAGATCTGAGCAAAGCTTGCCTTAAAGATAGCTTTCTCGTGCCCTTTATCCACATTCTTATTGAAAATACTGCTCAATACGGCATGTACTCCTTTGCGGATTGCTTTGTGGGGTACCATCAAATTATGGTCGCTGAGGAGGACCGTGAGAAAACTGCTTTAATCACGCCTTAGGGAACATTCTGTTACAAACGGTTGTCATTAGGCCTCATCAATGCCGGGGCAACCTACCAGCGAGCTATGATGGCTCTTTTCCACGATTTAATGCATAAAGAGATAGAGATCTACGTGGATGACATCATTGTCAAATCCCGAAGGGAAGAAGACCACTTAGACCATCTCAAAAAGCTCTTCAACAGGTTGCGTAAGTACAACTTAAAGTTGAATCCAACCAAGTGCGCCTTTGGCGTTAAATCAGGTAAGTTGCTAGGTTTTCTAGTCAGCCACAAAGGGATTGAACTGGATCCTACCAAAATCTAGGCCATCAAGGAAATTCCCATTCCTCAAATAGAGAAGGAAATATGGGGATTTTTGGGAAGAATCAACTTCATTAGCAGGTTTATTTCTAAACTCACAGCAACCTGTGAGCCCATCTTCAAATTGTTAAGGAAGAACTCCTCCATGAAATGGAACGATGAGTGTCAGAAAGCCTTCCTTACCATTAAAGAGCAGCTGGTTAACTCTCCAATTTTAGTACCGCCCAGGGATGATGTTCCCCTATTCATGTACATGTCCATTAATGACAATGCCATGGGCTACATGCTGGGGCAAAAAGACGATAGAGGCCAAGAACGAGTTATCTATTACCTCAGTAAAAGATTCAGCAGCAGTGAACACAAGTACACTCTGATTGAGAAGACAAGTTGTTCTTTAGCATGGGCTTCCATGAGGTTACAGCATTACCTCCATGGTCACATAACCCATCTCATATCACGCGTGGATCCTATCAAGTACGTGTTCAGTAAGCCCATATTGAATTGTTAGCTGTCCAGATGGCAGTTGATCCTACAGCAATTTGACATCGTCTACGTGACGAAAAAATCTATCAAAGGTCAACGAATTGATGATCAACTGGCCGCCACACCTGCAGGGGATTACAAACCCTTGGAAACATATTTTCCCGATGAAGGGGTAATGGCAGTTCAGCAACACCATTAGTACGATACATGCCATACATGGAAAATGTATTTCGATGGAGCTATTAACACAGAAGGCTTTGGAGCTGAAGCAGTTCTAGTATCCCATGAGGGGAAGCGATATCCGTCGCCAGTCAAATTGCGATCTATCGGCACCAACAACACAAAAAGTATGAAAGGCGTATCATGGGGCTAAAACTTGCCCGTTCAATGGGCATTAAAGTGTTAAGCTTGTCTTTGGGGATTCCGAATTGGTAATCAAATAATCCACAGGAATCTATCAAACCAAGGAACTACATTTGCTGCCTTACCATCGGCAAGTTTAACAGATGGCTTTGGAGTTTGAAGAAATCTTCTTTCTACACATTCCTCGTAATAGGAATGACTCTGCGGATGCACTGGCAATGTTGGCCTCCTTGATTCACATACCTGACAAGGAAAACATGCCAAGCATCACATTTTCCCTGCAAAAGGCCCTATCTTACGGGAACTATGTTGGAGAAGTATCGGATGGGGGTATCAACATATCAAAGAGTATCTGCGAGATGGATTTACACCCGCTGAGGCGAGCCTGACTAAGAAGAGGCGGATCCATCGACTTGTTATGAAATTCTACCTGAGCGGAGATGCACTCTACAAGAGAGATACAGGATTAGGTCTCCTCAGATGTCTGGACAAAGACCAAGCTCAGAGGCTCATGGATGAGATCCACGGTGGAGTATATGGACCTCACATGAGCAGATCCCTACTTGTTAAGAAGATCCTCAGAACAAGGAATTATTGGCTTACGCTCAAAGCTAACTGTGATGATCACGTCAAGAGGTGTTATCAATGCCAAATTCATTGGAATGCTATCCACGCCCCTCCAAGGGAACTCCACAATATGAGTTAGCCATGGCCCTTCTCAATGTGGGGAATGGATGTGATCGGGCTCAAGGGGCCCATCGAGCCCAAAGCCAGTAATGGACATCGATTCATATTTACCATGATCGACTACTTCACCAAATGGGTAGAAGCAGCCTCCTTCCCCAGGGTTACCAAAGAAGTCATCATTGCTTTCATCAGAAACAATGTCGTTTGTTGATATGGACAACCAGAGGTCATTGTGTCAGACAATGCTAAGAACCTCAACAACAAAATGATGGAGGAGTTATGCAGTAAATTCCACATCAAACACCTTAATTTCGTCATCTACCGTCCAAAGATGAATGGTGTTGTTGAAGCGGCTAATAAAAATATCAAAAAGATCATGCAGAAAATGTCCGCAAATCACAAAGGATGGCCTGACCTCTTGCCTCTGACTTTATTAGCCTACAGAACTTCAATGCGTATGTCCACTTGGGCAACCCCCTACTCATTAGCCTATGGAATGGAAGCAGTGCTCCCCATAGAGGTGGAAATGGAATCCCTCATTGATCGATGCTCAACTGGATGAAGACCAATGGGTACAAGACAGGTATTACCAATTGTCTTTGATAGACGAAAGGCGAACCGCGGCTATCTTCCATGGTCAGTTATATCAGCAAAGGATCGCACGATCCTACAATAGAAAGTCCGGCTACGATAGTTCAAACAACATGAATTGGTTTTGAAGAAGATCATTGATAAACAAGATCAATCTAAGGGAAAATTCGCTCCAAACTGGGAAGGCCCGTTTGTTGTCAAGGAGGTATTGACAGAAGGCGCTCTCAGACTACAAGAAATGGATGGCGATGAATTTCCACAGCTTATCAACTCGGACACCGTGAAACGGTACTATATCTGAAGTTACCATCAAGCAAACATCCTGGTTTTTGGATCATCAAATCACCAGTCATTCTGGTTTTCTAACCCTTTTTACATACTCTTCTGCCCCTCAGGGAAACATACACTTCAAACCAGCAGCCTGGTTTTACCTCATTGCAAACATTCCATACAATTTCAGTTATCCTGAAGATGGGATTGAACCTTTCACACCTGCATTTTATCCTGAAAACGGAATTAAACTTTCCTACGCTTGCAGTTTGTCCTGAAGACGGGATCAAACTTTTTCCACACCTGCAGTTTGTCCCCATCATGGGATCAAACTTTCTTCTCCCCGCAGTATAGCCTGCACATGGGATTCATACTTCTCTTTGGCTGTAATTCATCTTGAGGGGTGAACTACGTCGACCTAATCTCCCTGATACACGGGAGTATGTAGGCAACCATATTCTATATGGCCCAGTCGCAATAAACAAAAAACACAAAAACATTTCTACACTTTCTCTACAAAAACAAAAACCACAAAAACACTTATACACCCTTCTTCATCAATAAAGCTTCTACACCCATCTGCCTTCACATTCAGCATTGAACCTCTTACACGAGTTCGAATCACTGCAGACCTGATCTCTCTCTTTCATAGAGTACGTGGCAACAATTTATGGTTCGATCTAACCCCTACCAAAAAAAAAATACTTGTCACACTAAGATCGGGATCAAATTTTATTCCACCACATTTCATCGGCTTCAGACCAAAGGGTTGGAATTACCCAACCTCTCCTCCCCAATAGGAGATTCGTTGACCATCTAAGCTGCGGTTGTGCCTCAAAGAGCAACACCAATCCATAAGAGATGGAATTAACTAGGCTTCCCACAAATAGAAGTACTGGCGACCATCTGTGGTGTGGTCAATCTCAGAGAGGAAAAGCCACACTCCTCTCCACATTTCCATATAGATACCAGTCCCAAGACACCAAAGATGGTAGGGATACATACAGATCAATGATCCATTCTAAGAGATCCTGCGATGGCTCAATGACCACATATCAAGGATGAGTTCAAAATGCATCAAGATCACAAGCCCTGAAGAAACAGGCAAATATCAAGCAAGTATCAAGGCACCACTGAAAGGGAAGTAAATCAAAATATATTTCTCTACCATATATATACTATTTGATATACACATATGTGTTGTACATGACAAAATGGCTAAGCTAGTCTGTGCAGGAAAATACAAAGCTATCTACGGATCTGTGTGTATGCGGACTATCAGATCTAACATAGCATCCCTCTCCGAAGAAGGAGGTAAAGCTGCAAGCTCCTGACCAATGGTATCTACACAAGCTAGCAGATCTGAGGCTAACTGCAAGGTGGCATGATGCTCATCGATATATGCACTCATGTCGGCAAGGATGCCAGTCGTATGGGATCTCACTGAAGTACTGTCTGCGACGGCCACATCCCGAGCAGATAGGGCAGCATCCCGCTCCACAATCAATGCATCTCTGGCTGATCTAGCCTCATCTCTCTCTAATAGAACTGCGTCTCTCCCATCAAGAGCTGTCAACATCGAGGCCCTAGCCTGATCTCTCTCATAGGTCATCAGATGTAAACTCTGCTCTAGATACTGTGCTGAATGCTGAATGACAGTAGCACTCGTAGTGGGAGAATCCATCACAAATACTGGAAACCCAGCAGTAAAATCCTCCTCGATGGGAAAATCAGCCTCCTCTATAGGCTCCTCATCATCGGAATCAGTCTCCTGCACTGTGGATACTACCGCAGTCGATGCAGTCTCTATCTCCATCCATACAGAATACTCTGCAGAACAACCCGGATGGCTGATAGAAAACTCAGCTAGCTCTCGCTGATCCCAACAGGCATACAACTTGGATCTGTCCTCTGTTGATAAATGTCGAGAAACGGTTACCGACTCGATGCCCCCTCAAAAGGATGAAAATCTGAAGGGGTCAACCGCCCGACACATCATGGCCGGTGGTGATAAGTAATCATGCCTCTCAAACCACCAGAGGAAGATAATCCATGCCAGAGCATGAGTAATGAAGTCGTAGGGTGAACTAAGCTTGTACACAAGAATATAGCTTAACGGATCTCCAATCCTCGCCAGAAAGTCGACCAAGATGCAAAGATTCAGACACTCCAGTTGAAAGGAGTATGACATGGCTATATCATAGGTGAAACAATACCCATGCCATCTGAAAGTTCCAATCGGTCTCAAGTGTGACATAAACCACACGCATAAAGATGACCGAAGTCAGCTCAGTAAACACTCTTACTGGATAAGTGCAACAATATGTAGCTGACCTCAGAGTCTCTACTATGATCATCGGTATGATGGTATGACCCTTCCTGAGAGCTCTCACTACCATAATGACGCCTATGTCCAACTCATCCATATACAGTGGCATGTAGACATATGACAGTACGCATAACAGCCGTACATCCACTCTGGCTGAACGCCAATGATCCTCCGGTGTGGTGAAGTCCCTGGAATACAGTGCATAACAATCCTTAGAGCCAAATCTGTCAAACAGAAAATGGTGGGATATAACGTGGCCAGATGTGATCTCATCCTGCACCACTCTACGCCTCAAGCCAGTGAGGGTCATGAACTGCCTACTCATGTCTCCGATCGCCATATGCACGGAAGGTCCGTCCGTCAATGGCAAGATTGTCAAACGTACATACTCCTCCGTAGTAGGAGTCAACTCACAGGTCCCAAATCGTAAAAACCGCCTCCGATACCCAAAGGCTCCAAAGATGCCCTCCACGAATCCTGTGGGAACCTGAAACATCAACAGGGTCATAGTATGCTGTAACAAATGATCTACAGTCACCCTGTCTGATGGTGACATGCTATCATACCACGATCGTCATACCCGATGACACCAAAAATGATGGGGTATGATCAATACGGCTAACTGTCGAAGAAGACATCTATACGGGCCGTGTCATAAGACCATCCAGGGGTCAATACTGAATATCTCTGGACATACATAAATATGCATAACATAATAAAATGCATGATACAATAGATGGCAATATGATATAGGGAATGAAAAACTGTACATACAGTCCAAAGTATATCATCATCTAATACATCTCTGTACAGCTAAAATACAGGGGAATGGGGCAAAACTGCCCTACAACTAACTGAGGCCTATCAAAAGATATAGCGAGAATGGGGCAAAGCTACCCAATATTTAACAAAGGCCTACCAAAAGAGATAACGAGAATATACATCAGAAGAAGTCAATAGTATAGATGTC
This sequence comes from Panax ginseng, assembly GCA_020205605.1. Taxonomy (NCBI): domain Eukaryota; kingdom Viridiplantae; phylum Streptophyta; class Magnoliopsida; order Apiales; family Araliaceae; genus Panax; species Panax ginseng. The sequence goes on from CM035133.1 coordinate 49,479,269, forward strand.
TACATCGTCAATCCTGTCCACCTGATGTAACTCCTCTTGAGTCACTGGATCTCTATCTACAGTGGATGTCGTGCCTATACAAGGAAGGATCTGCACTGCAAAAAGCCATATGGGTCACCCGAGGGCCGGCACACAGAGTTGGAAGGATCAAAAGTGTTCGCCTCAAGGATCTCTACCCAAGTGCTTGGGATAAAGAAATGTGCCACGTCCAAGCCGCCGGGTCAAATCTGTCAATCAGGTCATATGAGTCGGATCTACGACACAAGCTAGCCAATCTATCATCATTACGGATCTTGGAACCATATACCCCATGAACCCGGATTGGCGCGGTGCGAGCTCCAATGGTACGAGGAACCACCAATGCTTGAACATCTCCCGAAAAGTGTGGACCCTCGATAATGTGAAACCGTCAATCCCCAACAATGGGACATCAATGACGGGTGATTGCGAAATAGGCCAATAACGCCTAAAGGAGGAGGCAAGATCGGCGACGCGAATCTCTCCTGTGAGTGCTTCCCGAGCAAGACTCTCCTAAATAGAGCTCCCATCCTCCATCTGTGAAGAAAGGAATCCTACGGGTGGAAATCACTTGCTCGACACCAGTCGGGTACCCATCCTCAAATCCAACGCTCAAATGATCCCCAAAGTAGGAAACCCATATGATGACATCCACTGTCAACAACTCTATCTGTAGGCAGAAATGAGTGAAACCCTCAGAAACAGGGACCTTCGGCAGTATGGAATGATGTCATCTCCGTCCTCGTGGATAGGTGTCTAAACCTAACACTCTCACAGGACGTAGACATGGAAACCTCTCATAGGCCCAAAACTGCCAACATAAAGGCAAACATCTTCTGTCAGTCAACACTCTTTACATGTACATGGGAAAGGACAAGAGAAACACTCACCAGTAGAAACGGGTAGAATCCTAACCAAGCCTTGGTCAAGCCCTGCGATCGCATGCGCATTCCCCTAAGGAAGTAGGCGAAGGTATAGGAACCCCAATCATAATCTCCTATACGGTCCATGTGTCGAGTGGCACTGATCAAAGCGAAGGACACCGTAGAAGAGTTATCTGCTATGAAGAAGCCCCTAATGATCATCAGGAACAATCGCCGAAGAATGCGATCCCTGACCCTCACATCATCGTGTATGGGCTCACTCAACAGCCCGCTCATAGCATCTACGCTCAGAGGACATGTACGTACAGTCCTGCCCTTGAGCGCCTCTGCCAGAACTCCCAACAAGGATCTGATGGCAGTAGGGGTGATATCCGCCGTACAAGGCACCGGATCCCCTCCAAACTCTATACCTGTGATAAATCGCTAATCCATCAGCGTCATCATCACCTCTCAGCCCAAAGAATGGGAGGATCGAAGTCAGGTGAAACCGGTAAGCCAGACAATGCCCCGAGGTAACCCTGTGGATAACGACGAGGAAGAATGGAAAAGAACATCCCAAATCCTCGACCATGTACAATTGCTCTATAGTCATCGCAAACTCGATACATAAAATGGATGTTGAACCAATTCCCTCGAGGTTTGTGTAAAGCCGGAACCTACATCAAATGCAAATCAACATCGTAACCCTTTACTCCTCATCAATAGGAAACAAGGAAGATTAAGATCTAACTTTATACCTTATTTGCGTGCTTGTGTGATCAAGGATGTCGACTCAAGTCACCCGTAAGCTCGGGTTTACCACTTGAATACTCGGAAAATCCCTCACGGGGAACACGCGCAGCAGAGCAGGAACCTCAATCAGACATCCTCCTCCTCGCCCCTCGACGCCCCCGCACTTTAACCCGAATAGGATGTATCACCGCCTCCACCAAACGACACGAGGTTTGTTTAATGTAATGTGGTCGAGGCACTTTAGAAGCCCTTCTCCGTGACACTAGAAGTGGTCCTCATGGAACTACTTCTATTGATCCGGATCCATAATATCCGGACAACAAATCTCCAAATCACCTCGTAAAGGGTGTGGTAAATTCTTACCTGGAGCTTTTCAAAATGCATTTTATAACTACATGCATGCATGCATTATTTTTAACATACATCTACAGTAAAGTTAAAAAATGCATGACTACCCAATGCCTACATTTTCGAAAATTTTGCCATAGTCCCCTTTGTAAATAGGACTATCCACATGCACATAGGCATGACTAGGTGGTCATTCAGTAACACACCTACCCACAGTCATATACATCCTATATGCATTAATACATCACAGTAAAAAATCAGTAAGTGTAGTTTAATTACCAGGATTATTTTGCTTTTCTACTTTTACTCATTTGTCCTCAAATAGGATAAGAAATAACAGTAAAAGGTGCCAATTTGACTGTTTCAAAAGTCAAATTTTTTTCACATCATTATGTTCAGCATGGTTTAATACTAACATTTACTGTGTTGAATATTTTTTAAAAAGTCATATCAGCATGCATATTCACTACTATGTGTCTAAGTGTATTTCATGTGATAAGTCATTTTCCAACGGATAGAAACTGGAAAAAAAATACATGCATATGTTACCAGGACAGTGAAGAACACTTGTACGGTGGAAGAATGTGCAGAAAGTGGCCCAAACTCAATAGGTCTGAAGAAAAGCTCTCGGATTTCCTTCGCGGTGCAACTTGAAAGTGATTTATGAAAGCAACCATCAGCCATTTCATACTCATGGGTGGCCGTAGGTCCACCTGCGACTGCCACAGGTGTACCTGCGACACCCCTACATGGGTCCCACACCTCTTGCTTGGTCCAGTTCGAGTTGCAAAGGAGGTCTCGCAAGCTGAAATGGCCAAATCAGGAATAAAAATGCTACCCGATTGAGCGGAATAGCCTGGAATCCTGGTTTTCACGGGTCAAACTCTGGCTCCACATATCACTCATTGGTATTCGCCTGTATACAAGGTATACTATACCAGTGGCCTCAGCTTTTACAAATCATGCTCGGCAATACCTCACCAAGGTCCGATGCCGTCAGTGCAAGGTCATAGCCCTAAAACCTTCCCTGGCGGGGATTACAATGCCAAAGTTATAAATTGATAATGTATCCCCGGCGGGGGTCACAACGCAAAACTTTCAAACATCCACGTATCCCCGGCGGGGGTTATAACGCATTCAAGACCATTGATACACACATCAATGAAGGTCAAGCAACCTTGACAATATCTCAGCCGGTGGCAAGTAAACCCATCAAAACCATTGATACACACATCAATGGAGGTCAAGCAACTTTGACGTTATCTCAGCCGGTGGCAAGTAAACCCATCGGAGCAACGTATCCCCGGCATGGGTTACAACGCCGAAGTCAAACATCGATAAAGTATCCCCGACGGGGGTCACAACGTGATTCAACCATTGATATACGCGCTAATGAAGGTCAAGCAGCCTTGACATACTCCTCAGCAAGGATCACAACGCAATGCAATCATTGATACACACATCAATGAATGTCAAGCAGCCTTGACAGTTTACCCAACAGGGACCTATCCGGTGATATACACATCAGCGAAGGTCAGGCAGCCCTGACACTACACACTGTTGGTAGTAACTCCAACAAAGATCATGGTATATGCTGGTAACACAAACCAGAGAAGACCATCCTCATCGGAGAGGACCGATGGTGGAATATGTTATACACATCCTCAAAATAGACAAAGCTTTATCCCCATAGATCTCTTGCACACGAGAGGTACCTCTATGGAGTAGAAGTCTGTGTCAAGGATCCATGACTTTGGTGATAGCCCCAACGTCAACATCCTTGAAGACTTGGATCGCATGTCCAAGACATCACTGATTGTCATCCCCGGCAGGATTAACAGGGAACCGACAATCATTTATACATGCATCATACATTTGCATCATGTTACTGCACATAGCATCATGTTTATCTTGCTGTATTTCAAGTGTCTAGGATTCTTTATCCTATCCATGCCTTGCATTGCATGAATATGATAAAGAGGGGAATCTGTAGCCACTCGAAATTTTCTATACACCTATTACTGACATTGCAGGAGGGCAGATTCGTCTTTCGGAGATAACCCTGGAAGACAGTTCACATCCATTCCGGATACTACCGGAAGTTCAGTCTCAACCCTGAAATACACACCGGGAGTATTAATTCCAACCTCGGAGATAACCCCGAGTTTCATCCTTGGAGATAACCCCAAGGAATGCTGTTGCAGTTCCGACGATAACTCCAGAAATGCTTGTTTCAAATGCATGCAATCATCTTCAATCTCAGACCTCCTGCCGAGGCACTCATACCAAAAACCCAGAGCTAACACCGGGAAGACAGGCACACTCACAGATGACCTTGCGGAATTCAAACACTTGCAGCAGTCCAATCTCAGATGTAACCCTGAGCAACGTCTGCTATCAGCCCAAACCGTAGATAACCCCGGTGAGGAGTCAAAAGGTCATCTTTCCACCTCAACACCTGCGCCCCGTCTCAACACTTCATACATACATACATACAACAATGTCCCACAAGAGCCAAGGAGTTCCCATCCCGAGTGACTATTAAGCGTGGCAGCACACCGGATAGAATTTGAAGCTTGAAGACCATGGGCATGATCCTCTCTTCCTGACTTCGTACAACCTCTAATCCCATGTCCTTGCGTAAGTCTCGACAAAATCAATCCGAAGATGGTCTTGTATACCTCGTTTGGATGCTCGGATTGAAGTTCTGCAAGTTCGAGTGGACATCACAGTGCACGAGTGCACGTACTTCGAGACAGCGAGACCCGTGGAGTCTGGGCACACCGGCACCAGCAGTGCATCTCCAGGTGCCCCTGTGTACACATCTGGTTTTCCCCCTCTATAAATAGAGGGCTTGGGGTAGCCATTTTAGAAAAAAAAAGGCGAGAAGCCTCGCCCAATTTTCTCTGTACACACCCCATATTGAGTGTTTCCTCATTTTAAACACCTGTTAGCTCACATATAGCTATATTTTTACCGACGGGAGCTGAGTGTTTATCCATCTAGAGTCATAGAAGCTCGCTTTGGCGACCCCAACTTGTAAGCCTTCTCACACTCTATAAAGCCTTTCTCTTCATCTTTGCACACACTATTCTTCACATTGAGAGTCGTGTTGTGTGCGTATGCCCTGACTTCGGTCCGTGGTTTTAATTTCTGTCTGTATATATATACTTATATATGTATATATTTATATATGGACTAACATTATCGAGTTATGCCTCGATTTAGCCTAGACTTATGTCTGGAACGTTTACTTGCTTTTATATATATATATAAAAGCAAGTCAAACTCTGTCTGATGAGCCTGGATTTTATATCCGGAGCGTTTACTTGCTTTTATATATATATATATATATATATATATATATATATATATATATATATATATATATATTGTTATCGGATATATTCGATCACTGGTTTTATATCCGATGCGTTTACGCTTTTATATATATGGGTTTTATATAAAGTGCGTTATCGCTTTTTATATATATATATATATATATATATATATATATATATATATATATATATACATTTACATCAGCCACGAGTTTACTTGAAGCCTTTTACCGCTTTATTTACATTTAGTCCCACTTTGAGTTTACTTCGTGGCGGTTGATAAATCTTCTGACTTTATTTACATCTCTCGATCCTCCATGGAGGTGCTTCATGGTGGTTGATCATGTCCATATATATATATATATATATATATATATATATATATATATATATATATATATATATATATATATATATACCGCTTTTATATATTTACATTTTCGATCCCCCATGGAGGTGCTTCATGGTGGTTGATTATGTCTGTATATATATATTTACAGCTTTTATATATATATATAACTGCTTACTGCTTTTCATATAAACTGCGGCATCTTGTGAGCCTAGGAATTATTGTAATAACCCGATATTTTTTATATAAATAAATCATAAATTTTGCATATAAATTTTTTTATTATTCAAATAAATATGGGGAATATGTATATGTAAAGTATGTGTATTTATGTGATAAATAAATATATATTTATTACATGAATAATTACAAATAATTTTATTTTAGAATTATTGATCATTATAAATTATATTTTTATAATAATTAATTTTATTGTAGAAATGTTTTTATTATTTATTTTTCAAAGAGAATATGATATTATATTATTTAAATAATATATGGAATGATTATTAGAATTATTATAATTTATTTATGTGAATTTTAGCTCAGATTATTAAGTGAAGTATTTTAACTTAATTAATAAAGTTGTTTATGCAAGGTAAATCAGATATGGAATCCAAACCCTAATTCTAGTTATGGAACAAGGAATGATAATAATAATATAATATTAATTATATTTTAATTTTTTAGTGCTATAAATATGTACTGTATGTATATGGACCGCTAATGGTTGGTCAATTATGAGTAATGAAGCTGTAGGGTGAACTAAGCCTTGTACACTCAATGAATATAGCTGACGGATCTCCAATCCCCGCCAGAAAGTTTGACCAAGATGCAAAGATCTGACACTCAGCAGTTTGAAAGGAGTATGACATGGCTATATCATAGGTGAAACAATACCCATGCCATCTGAAAGTTCCAATCGGTCTCAAGTGTGACATAAACCACACGTACAGCATGACCGAGCTGCCTGTAAACACTCTTACTGGATAAGTGCAACAATATGTAGCTGACCTCAGAGTCTCTACTATGATCATCGGTATGATGGTATGACCCTTCCTGAGAGCTCTCACTACCATAATGACGCCTATGTCCAACTCATCCATATACAGTGGCATGTAGACATATGACAGTACGCATAACAGCCGTACATCCACTCTGGCTGAACGCCAATGATCCTCCGGTGTGGTGAAGTCCCTGGAATACAGTGCATAACAATCCTTAGAGCCAAATCTGTCAAACAGAAAATGGTGGGATATAACGTGGCCAGATGTGATCTCATCCTGCACCACTCTACGCCTCAAGCCAGTGAGGGTCATGAACTGCCTACTCATGTCTCCGATCGCCATATGCACGGAAGGTCTGTCCAATGGCAGCATTGTCAAACGTACATACTCCTCCAGAGTAGGAGTCAACTCCTGGGTCCCAAATCAGAAAACCTGCCTCTCCGATACCCAAAGGCTCAAAGATGCCCTCCACGAATCTGTGGGAACTGAAACATCAACAGTGGTCATAGTATGTCAGTAATAAATGATCTCTGATCACCCCTGCTCCGATGGTGACATGCTATCATACCACGATCGTATGCACCGATGACACCAAAAATGATGGGGTATGATCAATACTGGCTAATCGTCAAGAAGACATCTATACTGGCCGTGTCATAAGACCATCGAGGTCAATCTCGAATATCTCTGGACATACATAAATATGCATAACATAATAAAATGCATGATACAATAGATGGCAATATGATATAGGGAATGAAAAGCTATATACAAAGGTCAAAGTATATCATCATCTAATACATCTCTGTACAGCTAAAATACAGGGGAATGGGGCAAAACTGCCCTACAACTAACTGAGGCCTATCAAAAGATATAGCGAGAATGGGGCAAAGCTACCCAATATTTAACAAAGGCCTACCAAAAGAGATAACGAGAATATACATCAGAAGAAGTCAATAGTATAGATGTCTACATCGTCAATCCTGTCCACCTGATGTAACTCCTCTTGAGTCACTGGATCTCTATCTACAGGGATGTCAGGCCTATACAAGGAAGGATCTGCACCGGCAAAGCCATATGGGTCACCTGAGGGGCCAGCACCAGAGCTGGAAGGATCAAAAGTGTCTGCCTCTGAAGGATCTCTACCCAAGTGCCGGATAAAGAAATGTGCCCTGTCCAACTGCCGGGTCAAACTGTCAATCTGTGTCATATGAGTCGGATCTCTGACACAAGCTAGCCAATCTATCATCATTACGGATCTTGGAACCATATACCCCATGAACTGATTGGCACGGGTCTGAGCTCCAATGGTACGAGGGAACCACCAATGCTTGAACATCTCCTGAGTGCAGGGACCCTCTGATAATGTGAAACCGTCAATCCCCAACAATGGGACATCAATGACGGGTGATTGCGAAATAGGCCAATAACGCCTAGCAGGAGGCAAGATCGGCATGCGAATCTCTCCTGTAGTGCTCCTGATAGCACGCTCTCCTAAATAGAGCTCCCATCCTCCATCTGTGAAGAAAGGAATCCTACGGGTGGAAATCACTTGCTCGACACCAGTCGGGTACCCATCCTCAAATCCAACGCTCAAATGATCCCCAAAGTAGGAAACCCATATGATGACATCCGCTGTCAACAACTCTATCTGTAGGCAGAAATGAGTGAAACCCTCAGAAACAGGGACCTTCGGCAGTATGGAATGATGTCATCTCCGTCCTCGTGGATAGGTGTCTAAACCTAACACTCTCACAGGACGTAGACATGGAAACCTCTCATAGGCCCAAAACTGCCAACATAAAGGCAAACATCTTCTGTCAGTCAACACTCTTTACATGTACATGGGAAAGGACAAGAGAAACACTCACCAGTAGAAACGGGTAGAATCCTAACCAAGCCTCATTGGTCAACCCCTGCGATCGCATGCGCATTCCCCTAAGGAAGTAGGCGAAGGTATAGGAACCCCAATCATAATCTCCTATACGGTCCATGTGTCGAGTGGCACTGATCAAAGCGAAGGACACCGTAGAAGAGTTATCTGCTATGAAGAAGCCCCTAATGATCATCAGGAACAATCGCCGAAGAATGCGATCCCTGACCCTCACATCATCGTGTATGGGCTCACTCAGCGGCCTCGCGCATAGCATCTACGCCGGAGGACATGTACGTGCAGATCCCCGCCTTGAGCGCCTGCGCGAGTAACTCCCAACAAGGATCTGATGGCAGTAGGGGTGATATCCGCCGTACAAGGCACCGGATCCCCTCCAAACTCTATACCTGTGATAAATCGCTAATCCATCAGCGTCATCATCACCTCTCACAGCCCAAAGAATGGGTGGACCGAGTGCGGTGAAACCGGTATTCGAGACAATGCCCTGAGGTAACCCCAGGGATAACGACGAGGAAGAATGGAAAAGAACATCCCAAATCCCCAGCCATGTACAATTGCTCTATAGTCATCGTGCAAATCCTGATACATAAAATGGATGTTGAACCAATTCCCTCGAGGCTGTGTAAAGCCGGGAACCTACATCAAATGCAAATCAACATCAGAACCCTTTACTCCTCATCAATAGGAAACAAGGAAGATTAAGATCTAACTTTATACCTTATTTGCGTGCAGGTAGACTGAAGGATGTCGACTCAAGTCACCCAGAAGCTCTGGGTTTACCACTTGAATACCTGGAAAATCCCTACGGGGAACACGCGCAGCAGGAGCAGGAACCTCAATCGGTACATCCTCCTCCTCGTCCTCGACGTCCGGCACTTTAACCCGAATAGGATGTATCACCGCCTCCACCAAACGACGAGGCTGTCTAACAGAACAGGGTCGAGGCACTTTAGAAGCCCTTCTCCGTACACTAGAAGTGGTCCTGCGGGAACTACTCGGCTGATCCGGATCCATAATATCTGGACAACAAATCTCCAAATCACCTCAGAAAGGGTGTGGTAAATTCTTACCTGGAGCTTTTCAAAATGCATTTTATAACTACATGCATGCATGCATTATTTTTAACATACATCTACAGTAAAGTTAAAAAATGCATGACTACCCAATGCCTACATTTTCGAAAATTTTGCCATAGTCCCCTTTGTAAATAGGACTATCCACATGCACATAGGCATGACTAGGTGGTCATTCAGTAACACACCTACCCACAGTCATATACATCCTATATGCATTAATACATCACAGTAAAAAATCAGTAAGTGTAGTTTAATTACCAGGATTATTTTGCTTTTCTACTTTTACTCATTTGTCCTCAAATAGGATAAGAAATAACAGTAAAAGGTGCCAATTTGACTGTTTCAAAAGTCAAATTTTTTTCACATCATTATGTTCAGCATGGTTTAATACTAACATTTACTGTGTTGAATATTTTTTAAAAAGTCATATCAGCATGCATATTCACTACTATGTGTCTAAGTGTATTTCATGTGATAAGTCATTTTCAACGGATAGAAGCGGAAAAAAATACATGCATATGTTACCGGGATGATGAAGAACACTTGTACGGTGGAAGAATGTGCAGAAAGTGGCCCAAACTCAATAGGTCTGAAGAAAAGCTCTCGGATTTCCTTCGCGGTGCAACTTGAAAGTGATTTATGAAAGCAACCATCAGCCATTTCATACTCATGGGTGGCCGTAGGTCCACCTGCGACTGCCACAGGTGTACCTGCGACACCCCTACATGGGTCCCACACCTCTTGCTTGGTCCAGTTCGAGTTGCAAAGGAGGTCTCATAGTTTGAAATGGCCAAATCGGGGAATAAAATGCTACCCGATTGAGCGGAATAGCACGGAACTCGGTTTTCACGGGTCAAACTCGGCTCCACATATCACTCATTGGTATTCGCTTTGTATACAAGGTATACTATACCGATTGGCCTCGACTTTTTACAAATCATGCTCGCAATACCTCACCAAGGTCCGATGTCACGTCGGTCAAGGTCATAGCCCTAAAACCTTCCTGGCGGGATTACAATGCCAAAGTTATAAATTGATAATGTATCCCCGTGAAGTCACAACATAAAACTTTCAAACATCCACGTATCCCCGGCGGGGGTTATAACGCATTCAAGACCATTGATACACACATCAATGAAGGTCAAGCAACCTTGACAATATCTCAGCCGGTGGCAAGTAAACCCATCAAAACCATTGATACACACATCAATGGAGGTCAAGCAACTTTGACGTTATCTCAGCCGGTGGCAAGTAAACCCATCGGAGCAACGTATCCCCGGCATGGGTTACAACGCCGAAGTCAAACATCGATAAAGTATCCCCGACGGGGGTCACAACGTGATTCAACCATTGATATATCGCCTTTAATGAAGGTCAGCGCCTTGACATACTCCTCAGCAAGGATCACAACGCAATGCAATCATTGATACACACATCAATGAATGTCAATGACGACCTTGACGGTTTACCCAACGAGGGACCTATCCGGTGATATACACATCGGTGAAGGTCGAGGCGACGACGACACTACATAATCGTTGGTAGTAACTCCAACAAAGATCATGGTATATCTTTGGTAACACAAACCGGAGAAGACCATCCTCATCGGAGAGGACCGATGGTGGAATATGTTATACACATCCTCAAAATAGACAAAGCTTTATCCCCATAGATCTCTTGCACACGAGAGGTACCTCTATGGAGTAGAAGTGCGTGTCGAGGATCCATGACTTTGGTGATAGCCCCAACGTCAACATCCTTGAAGACTTGGATCGCATGTCCAAGACATCACTGATTGTCATCCCCGGCAGGATTAACAGGGAACCGACAATCATTTATACATGCATCATACATTTGCATCATGTTACTGCACATAGCATCATGTTTATCTTGCTGTATTTCAAGTGTCTAGGATTCTTTATCCTATCCATGCCTTGCATTGCATGAATATGATAAAGAGGGGAATCTGTAGCCACTCGAAATTTTCTATACACCTATTCATCGACATTGCGGGAGGCGATTCGTCTTTCGGAGATAACCCTGGAAGACAGTTCACATCCATTCCGGATACTACCGGAAGTTCAGTCTCAACCCTGAAATACACACCGGGAGTATTAATTCCAACCTCGGAGATAACCCCGAGTTTCATCCTTGGAGATAACCCCAAGGAATGCTGTTGCAGTTCCGACGATAACTCCAGAAATGCTTGTTTCAAATGCATGCAATCATCTTCAATCTCGGACCTCTCCTGCCGAGGCACTCATACCAAAAACCCGAGCTAACACCGGAAGACAGCACACTCACGAGATGACCTTGCGAATTCAAACACTTGCAGTAGATCCAATCTCGGATGTAACCACGAGCAACGTCTCTTTATCATTAGCCAAAGTAGATAACCCCGGTGAGGAGTCAAAAGGTCATCTTTCCACCTCAACACCTGCGCCCCGTCTCAACACTTCATACATACATACATACAACAATGTCCCACAAGAGCCAAGGAGTTCCCATCCCGAGTGACTATTAAGCGTGGCAGCACACCGGATAGAATTTGAAGCTTGAAGACCATGGGCATGATCCTCTCTTCCTGACTTCGTACAACCTCTAATCCCATGTCCTTGCGTAAGTCTCGACAAAATCAATCCGAAGATGGTCTTGTATACCTCGTTTGGATGCTCGGATTGAAGTTCTGCAAGTTCGAGTGGACATCACAAAGGCACGCAGTGCACGTCTTGAACAATGAGACCGTGGAGTCTGGGGCACCAGGCGACTGCAGTGCATCTGCTGGGCGCCTCAGTACACATGCGGTTTCCCCCTCTATAAATAGAGGGCTTGGGGTAGCCATTTTAAGAAAAAAAAAGAGGCGAGGAAGCCCTGCCCAATTTTCTCTGTACACACCCCATATTGAGTGTTTCCTCATTTTAAACACCTGTTAGCTCACATATAGCTATATTTTTACCGACGGGAGCTGAGTGTTTATCCATCTAGAGTCATAGAAGCACCTTTGGCGACTGTAACCGTAAGCCTTCTCACACTCTATAAAGCCTTTCTCTTCATCTTTGCACACACTATTCTTCACATTGAGAGTCGTGTTGTGTGCGTATGCCCCTGACTTGGTCAGTGGTTTTAATTTCATGCCGTATATATATACTTATATATGTATATATTTATATATGGACTAACATTATCGAGTTATGCCTCGATTTAGCCTAGACTTATGTCCGGAGCGTTTACTTGCTTTTATATATATATATAAAAAGCAAATCAAACTTCGATGATGAGCACGGATTTTATATCCAGGGCGTTTACTTGCTTTATATATATATATATATATATATATATATATATATATATATATATATATATATATATATATATATATTGTTGTCGGATATATTCGATCACTGGGTTTTATATCCAAATGCGTTTACTGCTTTTATATATATGGGTTTTATATCAGTGCGTTTAGCTAGCTTTATATATATATATATATATATATATATATATATATATATATATATATATATATATACATTACATCAGCACAGAGTTTACTTGAAGCCTTTTCTTTGCTTTATTTACATTTAGTCACTTTTGGAGTTTACTTACGTGGCGGTTGATAAATCTTTACTGACTTTATTTACATCTACGATCCTCCATGGAGGTGCTTCATGGTGGTTGATCATATATATATATATATATATATATATATATATATATATATATATATATATATATATATATATATATATATATATATATATATATATATATATATATATATACCGCTTTTATATATTTACATTTTCGATCCCCATGGAGGTGCTTCATGGTGGTTGATTATGTCTCGTATATATATATTTCTGACTTTTATATATATATATAGCGCTTCTTCGCTTTTCATATAATCTGTGCATCTTGTGAGCCTAGGAATTATTGTAATAACTTAGATATTTTTATATAAATAAATCATAAATTTTGCATATAAATTTTTTATTATTCAAATAAATATGGGGAATATGTATATGTAAAGTATGTGTATTTATGTGATAAATAAATATATATTTATTACATGAATAATTACAAATAATTTTATTTTAGAATTATTGATCATTATAAATTATATTTTTATAATAATTAATTTTATTGTAGAAATGTTTTTATTATTTATTTTTCAAAGAGAATATGATATTATATTATTTAAATAATATATGGAATGATTATTAGAATTATTATAATTTATTTATGTGAATTTTAGCTCAGATTATTAAGTGAAGTATTTTAACTTAATTAATAAAGTTGTTTATGCAAGGTAAATCAGATATGGAATCCAAACCCTAATTCTAGTTATGGAACAAGGAATGATAATAATAATATAATATTAATTATATTTTAATTTTTTAGTGCTATAAATATGTACTGTATGTATATGGACCGCTAATGGTTGGTCAATTATGGTATTATATGGCAAACCCTAGTATTACTGTGTGAAACCCTAATTTAAAATACAAATTAGAGTTCAAGATTATTGGGTAATCGTGATAATGTGATCAATGTCTGATATTATAAATATAAACGCCAATTAGGTAAACCCTAATTATAGACTCAAAACCCTAATGGTGAAATTAAAACCCTAATTGATATTTAGGAACCCTAACTGTCAAACTGGGATACCCTAATTGCTCATTTAGGATGTTTAATGCTAGTTAGCAGACTTTAAACCCTAATGATCATGCTTAATGTAATTAGAAACCCTAATTACAAATTATTAACCCTAATTATTAAAATATTAATCCTAATTAGTAAATTGTTGACCCTAATTATCAAATTGGTGCCCAAATTGCTAAATTAGTGATCTTAATTATAATTAGTAAATCCTTAAACTTAATTTATAAGTTAGGTAACTCAAGGTAATTAGGAAATTCAAATTTTCCATTTTTAGTAACTTAAATTTCCATTTTTAGCCTTTTCAAAAAATCCTTAAATGCTAATACACAAAACCTTAAGGTTAAACCCTAAGGGTTAAACTCTAAGGGTCAAACCCTAAGGGTTTGCTAAGTTACTAACATGCCATTAAAATTGTAGTTCAAATGACCATTATACCCTTATGTGCATTATTGAGGTTAACTTGTCAAACTTGCAAAACCTTTAGTGGTTGAACTACCCTATGTATAGTCATGTGCTTCAAACTCTACAATTCAGCCAATTTCAAGCCAAGTCCATTGCATACATGTATTATATAAGATCAAGAGAGAGAAAAAGTGTACATTATTGCTCATTTTCTCACTTATACCCAACCAAGTCCCTTTCTCTCTCAAAACCCACGAATTTTCAGTCACAAAATCAAGCCCCACGAATTTCATAACAACATCAGTAGCATAGAATCAAAGATTGACAAAAGAAGGTATAAACCCTAGCCATGAAATCTGACCTTTGATCTGTTGTTAAATGTTAAGTTTGTTGCGTTAAAAATGTTGTATGGAGTCTAATTAAGTGATCTGGGTTGATAGATGTTAAATCCATAACATCTATAGGCTCAGATCTAGCATTTTACAAAAACTAGAAAACTTTGTCTGACAGTGAATGTCAGGCCTTGTAGATCTCTGTCTGTGTTTGATTTTTGTGTTTTAAGTGTTGGATATTGTAGTCTGATATGTGGTCTTCAATCTGGATCAAGAATCAAGCTTATATCTGGTCTATATTGCATCTTATTCACGGTCAAAAGTCGTTGACTGGCCATGACTGGGCGTTTCTGGGTAACCCAAAAACTGCCCAGAAACGGCCTGACAACGCTTTTGATCGACTAGATCTGTTATTGTGTTTATGTTTTGGTTTTGTTGTTGTAATATAATGGTAGCTTGGTATATGGAGTTTAGTTTAAAACTTTCATATCATCTAAATAACGTATAGATTTAAATCGGTTGCTGGTCAAAGTAGCATGGCCAGGTATGATAACGATTTTCTGGGTAACCCAGAAAACCTATGAACACTGCCTCTTCATAGTTTGACAGACGTGTATCTGTTTTATTTGTTGATTTTATGATGATTTTTTGTATAATATCTGTAGTATTACATGTGGTCTACAACATGAAATTCATACACTATAGCGCCCCCAAATCCGGGTATCTTCCAACCCGACAGATGGTGTTATACTGTACAACATTCACACATTTATTCAATTGAAAAGTCTTAAAGAACGAACATAACTTTTATATATTAAAAGTAATATTTACATTTCCCAGGTTCTATATCCGTTACAAAGGTTCTTTGTCATAATATTTATTACATTACAACAATGGACCTATACTATTACAAGACAGTTTAATAATCTGCCTTAGCTTTTCCTTTATCCTTTTTCGATCCTTCGGGACGTTCAGTCTTAGCTGCATTCATATGGTTCAAGAAAGAGTAAGCATAACTAGCTCAGCAAGTATAACAATTCCAATAAAAACATGCTTGATACATATGAATCGTATATCTTCGATAACTGAACAATAGTTATGAAGTACTATTTATAATTCAAAAGAGCACTTCATCTTTCTTTCAAAATGTTTTACAATATCATCAATATTTAGTAAAACATTCACTCCGGTTAAAGACCTTGAGTATTCATTCTTTCTTTAAAAAGGACAACCCGGAACTAAGTCCGTAAGCCCGATATTACTTAGGAGCACTTCTAGGTGATCAGCCTATTGTACTCTATGTTTATCAACACTACATCCATTAAACGTATGTACGTTTAATCATCTGGCAACCTCACGTGCCTGTCGTTTTACCGACAAAATATTTGTTTAACATTTCAGTCTTCTTTTGAAAACCATATCAAGTAATTGACAAAAGATAATAGCATTTGATAACGAGATGAATAGATTATCAACAATCCACTCAATATGTTAAGACTAGCCAAAGGGCGGCTTTAACTTCATTATACTTCAATTCATGCGTGAGGATACATGAACTTCAAAAACTTGTTCAAATTGAACTGAGACAAGAGTTAGAATACTTGCCTTAAGCGTCTGCTATGATGTAATTTACTTTACGTTCAAGTCTTTCAAGTCTCTACAATACATGATCACATAATGCCTTACATTAGGTCACACATAATCAAGTATGTATCGATTATATATCTTACCCTTCATCTCAATCTAATTTGTATATTAGACTTGATTACTATTCATTACGATTTCATCATTCTATTTGCATTCATAGATGGATAGGTTATTACCACTCTTTACACATTACTCTTAAGGTTTAACAATGCTTTAGCAATATTATTTTAGGTTTCTTAAGGTAGGTTTAACTCAACCTAATAACCCTTTCTTGCTTTACACTCACAAATATTCTTCACTATCATTTGTCAAAGAGGCGCCATGGGCGCTTTTTTTATATCATGTATCTCGTATTCAATGGCGCGAGTCCTTGTTCACTCTTGGGCGTGCCAAGGCGCCAATTTCGATGTGACATAGACCGCCTCATCATATCGCGCGGCGTGACTAATTGGTCTAGGGTTGTAGCCATGGCGCCAACTCTGTGCACCAGAAAAATTTTCAGTCTTTGAATTTTTGTGAACTTCCGGACGCATAACTCTTTTCGTTATAAGTCCGAATTGGCTGCGTTCAAAAGCTTATGGTTCACAAATTACGTAATCTACACGTTCATGCAAGAATTTCATCTATTTGACTTCGTTTGCTAAAATTCACCTATTGGTTTATTTTTAACGATAAGCGCGATAAATGAACTTTTATTTCGTTTCTTCGTTCTAAGTCGGAATTCGCTCATTTTTGAGTCTGTAACTCTTAAATGACGAACATGACTTGTCTCCATTGGAAAACAACGTTTCTGAACTCAAACTCAAAATTTGACTTCCATTCCGGGAAATTTACGAATTCGACGATCAACGTCTAATCGTACGATTTCCGGCAAATCTTCCTTCTTATGATTTGTTCAATATTACAAATGAATTTCAATCATAATGTGAACATCTTAACATGCTAATTCCAACAACTTATAGTTCAAGTTGGATTTTGACTTATTTCTTCATAAGCTTATAACTTGATAAATTTATAAACTACTTATGAACTTATCATTCATAACTTATGACAATTAAAGTTTCTTAATCATCATACATATATGTTCTCATCATATAGCTTTACTTATGTATACTTGATACATATGATCATAAAAGTTCATTTACTTCCATATTCCTTATATTGCAAAACTCATTATAAGTTCATAATTCCTTCACATAAGTTTATAACTTATGCTAGCTTAAATGACTTATTACCAACTTATATGGCTTAAGTTCATTACTTACACATACTTCTTACTTTTTATCATTCATGTTCCTTAATCCAAACTTTTCTTATCAACCTATCATGTTAGAGATAGAAGATAATTGGAAAAGAGGATCTTACTTTAGAAGTTCTTGATAAATAGCTTCTTTCTTCTTCTTATGTAAGTAGCTTATTACAACTTACTCACCCTAACAATTAAGCACTTTGAGAGAGAGTGTTTAGATTATTTGAACAACTTGGAAATGACTTGCCAACCTTCACTATTTATAGAACTTGCAAGGTTTAGGGCAATTTAGTCAATACACTAAACCACCTCCTTACTATTCATAACTTGATCAACACAAATCCTATCCTTTGCTTGGTCATTACTCACCTCACTTGGCCATTACTTTACTTACTTGATCACCACTTATCTTGGTTATCACTTATCTTGATCACTACTCACATTAATCATATTACTATGGGTTGCCCCATGGGTTAGACAACTCATGGAATCTAGCTTGGGCCTTAACCCTTAATTCATTTGGGCTTGTACCAATTATAATCAATCTTCCAAGTCCATTTACATTACTTAATACATATACTTATAGTTTATGTATCATCATCGTATTATACTTCGTATACTACTTCATAATATACGATATTTCTTCCTTCATACAAACTCGGATAATACCCCGTATTATACTCATTTTCTTTCCTCGTACAATACTCACATATCATACGATTATCTCTTAACGCATTAATTCTTCACTTTCCTTACATTCTTAATTTAAGTCCGCAAGCGAAACATTACGTTTTCCATAACTAGATTATTATTACATAATCCGTCTTACCTTAATATTCTATCATCACGTATTTCTCGGAAATTCATAAATAATTTCCGAAAAAATACCAATGAATAGTATTTTCAGAAAATTTCTCGGAAAACTTTTATTTTCGTCTTAGAAATTCAAACACTTTAATTCCTTCACGTAGCTCAAATACTACGACATTCCAACATCAATAGGTTATAGAACAACAACCATCTTGATATCACATAAAATATGATTTTATTATTATTTAATTTAATAAAATCATTTTACAATAAAAATCCAAATTTCTCGGTCGTTACATTCTTCCCCCCTTATAAAGATTATGTCCCCAGAATCTCGTCTTTCTCTACTCAAATAGATGAGGAAAATTTTTCTTCATCTTTTCTTCTAATTCCCACGTTGCTTCCTCAGCATCATGGTTCTTCCATAATACCTTTACTGATGGTATTACTTTGTTTCTCAGAACTTGCTCTTTTCTATCAATGATTTGAATCGGAGATTCTTCATATGATAAATCCTTCTTGATATGAATCGGCTCACACTCGATTACGTGCTTATAGTCCGGATTATATGGACGTAATACAGATACCTGAAACACATTATGTATTCTTTCTAGGTCTGGAGGTAACACTATCATATAAGCTACCTCTCCTACCCTCTTTAATACTTCAAAAGGTCCTATAAATCTTGGACTTAACTTTCCTTTCTTTCCAAAGCGTATCTTTCCTTTCCAGGGATATACCTTCAGAAACACATACGAACCTACTTCAAACTCTCGGTTTAATCTATGCGAGTCCGCATACTTCTTCTGTCTGTCTTGAGCTGAAACAAGACGCATCCGAATTAACTTAACCACGTCCGTTGTTTGCTGCACCAATTCTGGTCCTAGCATCCGGCGTTCTCCCACCTCATCCCAACACAATAGTGTTCTGCACTTTCTTCCGTACAGAGCTTCATAAGCCGGCATACCTATGCTTGGATGATAACTATTGTTATACGCAAACTCTACCAGTGGCAGATGATCATCGCAACTACCCTTGAAATCTATAACGCAAGACCTCAACATGTCTTCTAACGTCTAAATTGTCCTCTCGCTCTGCCCATCAGTTTGTGGATGATAAGCTGTGATTAACTTCAACTGTGTTCCCAGCTGTTCTTGCAAACTTTTCCAGAAGTTCGATGTGAATCGTGGATCACGATCTGACACAATTGATACTGGTACTCCATGTCTGGAAATTATTTCCTTGACATAAAGTTTAGCTAACTGGTCTAAGTTATACTTGACCCTAATCGGTAAGAAGTGAGCCGATTTCGTTAATCGGTCAACTATTACCCAAATAGAATAGTACCCTTTTGCCGTTGTTGGAAGTCCCACCACGAAATCCATCGAGATATACTCCCACTTTCATTCTGGAATCTCGAATGACTGTAACAAGCCACTGGGTTGTTGATGTTCGGCCTTAACTTTTTGACAATTCAAGCACCTACTTACATACTCTGCTATTTCTCTCTTCATGTTCGGCCACCAAAAACTCTGTCGAAGGTCTTGATACATCTTAGTGCTACCAGGATGTATCGAGTACCGTGAAATATGAGCTTCTTATAACACTTGCTCTTTTAATTCCGTCTTACTCGGAACCCAAATTCTTCCTTCAAATCTTAATAATCCTTCATTATCAAGACTATACTTAATGTTTTCCTTCTCGGATAACCGTTTCTTCATTTGGTTACACTCATCAGCTCTGAGTTGTACCTCCTTAACTCTTTCTACAATGGTAGATTGCATTTCCATCGTGAAAAGTATTTTTCCCGACTCACTCGGCATCTTCAACTCTATCTCCATTCTAGCCATCTCTGTTATTAACTCATGCTGAGCCGTTAACATAGACAACCTTTCCCGACCCTTCCTACTTAAGGCGTCGGTAACTACATTGGCTTTCCCAGGATGATACAGGATTTCACAATCGTAATCCTTTATCAACTTTAGCCATCTTCTCTGCCTCATATTCAACTCCTTCTGAGTGAAGATATACTTTAGACTCTTAAGGTCCGTATATATCTCACATTTCTCCCCATAAAGATAATGTCTCCATATCTTTAGGGCAAATACTATCGCAGCTAGTTCCAGATCATGAGTAAGATAAACTTTCTCATAATCTTTTAACTGTCGTGATGCATACGCAATGACTTTGTCATGCTGCATGAGCACGCAACCAAGTCCTCTATGCGAAGCATCGCTATAAACTACGAAATTTCCTGTGTCATCTGGCAATGACAATACAGGAGCTTCGCTTAATCTTTTCTTTAGTTCTTTAAAATTGTCTTAACATTTATCCGTCCATACGTATTTCACCGTCTTCCCTGTCAAGTTAGTCAACGGGGTAGCTATCTTCGAAAAATCTTGGATAAATCTTCGATAGTATCCCGCTAACCCTAGGAAACTCCGCACCTCGGTTGGCATTTTTGGTTGTTCCCAGTTCATCACTGCTTCTACCTTCGCTGGATCTACTGAAATCCCCTCTTGGTCAATGACATGACCTAAAAACTGCACTTTCTCCAGCCAAAACTCACACTTAGTGGATTTCGCATATAACTTCTCCTTTCTTAGTGTTTCCAACACTAATCTTAAGTGTTTAGCATGATCTTCTGGCATCTTAGAATAGACTAGAATATCATCAATAAACACAACGACGAACTTGTCCAAATATAATTTGAATACTCTGTTCATCATATCCATGAATGCAGCTGGTGCATTCGTCAACCCAAATGACATTACCAGAAACTCGCCGTCTTTGGTACATCCTCCTTCCTAACTTTCAACTGGTGATACCCCGTCCGCAAATCTATTTTAGAAAAATACTTTTGCCCTTTCAATTGATCAAAAGATCATCGATCACGGGAAATGGGTATTTATTCTTTATTGTTAGCTTGTTCAACTCTCGATAGTCGATACAAAGCCTTAACGATCCATCTTTCTTCTTGACAAACAACACCGGTGCCCCCCACGGAGAAACACTCGGTTGAATGTACTTCCTATCCAATAGTTCCTACAACTGAACCATTAGCTCCTTCATTTCCACAGGCGCCATACGATACGGTGCCCTTGAGACTGGTGCCGCTCCTGGCACAATGTCTATTACAAATTCAATCTCTCTATCCGACGGTAAACCCGGTAACTCACTTGGAAATACATCCGTGAATTCGTTCACTATAGGTATTTGTTCCATGGTTGCTCCCACTCGCTGGGTATGAACAACATGGCACAGATAACCTACACACCCCTTTCTTAACAGTTTCCTAGTTTGTGTCATTGTAAGACAACACGAACGTCCCAGCAATTTATTACCGTAAAATACTACAGGAGGTTGTTTCAACGTCCTGATGTTCACACATTTCTTTTGGCAATCTATAATGGCTCCATGGTTAATCAACCAATCCATTCCGAGAATCACATCGAATTCTCCTAACTTTATCGGTATTAAGTCTACCGATAACTTACAACCACGTACATCCACGCAACAACCCCTATGAATACTTTCAACAGGAATTACCTCTTCGTTTGCTACCTTAATGTTCAAAGGTATATGCAACTTTTCGGGAAGTAATCCTAGTCGTCTAGCAAAATCACATGCTATAAACGAACAAGTAGCACCCAAATCAAATAGCACGTATGCATTTATGTTATTGATCGGAATAATACCTGCAACTACATCCCCTGATGCCACCACATCTTGGACCATCATATTAAACGTGTGGGCCATTAATCTACCCGGCTGAGCTGGACCACTAATAGCCAATTTTCCGCTATTAGTGCCCTTATTTCCTTCCATACCCTTCTTCGGGCAATTCTTTGCTATGTGGTCAGTGGAACCACATACAAAACATCCGTGATTTTTCTTCGGATTAGGACAGTTAGGCGAAATGTGCCCTTCCTGTCCACAATTATAACATACTGCCTTACCCTTGAGACAAACTCCTAAGTGAGTCTTCCCGCAAGTTTTACAGGTCTCCATCCTCCTTTTAGGATCCCCTTGCTTTACTCCGGTATTCCCAGAGTTAAAAACCTTCCTCTTACGGCCAGTCTTTATTCCTCCCTCACTCTGCTCTTACTTTTCTTATCTTTGTGTAGTCTTGGTGAGAGCCTTATTCCCTTTGGCAATTATTGCCTTTTCTAATATGGTTCCAAAGGAAGTACTTTGAAACACGTAAATTGGCTATAGAGCGGGGTTTCAAGCCCCTTTCGAATCTCCTATCCTTCCTCACTTCCCGGTGTCCACTTGGTGTGGAGCAAATCGTGCGATTCATTAAACTTGGCGACATCTTTGGGAAGCCATCATATCCCCTTATTTTAATTCCGAAACCTCATTTCCATTCTCCTTGCATACTCATGGGAAAATAGTTCTCAAGAAAATCTCCTTAAACCTTTTCCACGTTAGGTTTCCTATATATCCTACTGCTTTGGTTTGCCTCCCACCGAAGTTGGCCTCTCCTTTCATCAAATAGGTTGCAAAGGCAACCTTTTGACCCTCCTCAACATTTGCTATAACAAATGCTTTCTCAATTTCTTTTACCCAAGACTGGACTTCTATAGGGTCCGTAGTTCCTTTGAACTCCGGCGAACCTACACTTTTAAAGTCCTTAAAAGTAGTAGCTCGTACTACTCCAGGAATTACGGGTACATTAGCCCCCGTTCTATTAAATGCAGCCGTTAAAAGATTAACGAACTCTTGCATTGGATTAACCAGACCATCCTGCGGTTGGTTAACATTATCGTCTTGATTTCGTTGTCTCCTTCTTGGCGGCATTTTTCTGTTAAGAAAACAACACATCATTATTACTTCTTTCTTGTGGTTTAGTTATTATTTGTGATAAAATAATAACTCATACTCATTGCTCAATATATTCCATAAAAGAGAATTATATTGATTTTTAACTTGTAGTATAATACTATATTGTTTACATTACTCAAATTTTAGTCGATTACATTACCATCCGCAATTACTTTCCAAAAATTGGGATTTACAAAAGACTACCCTTGATATACAAAAGAGGGTTTTACGTCACTACTAGATACATAATATTTACATATCTATCCTACTCTAGCTATTGCTAGATTACATCTGTAGAATGGCATTCTCGAAATCTTTCTTGGCCAAAAATTTATGACATCTCGACTAATAGAATGTCGAAGTCCGGCACGCTTTCACTTTGGATATCCGACTACTTAACTCACTGGAAGTCTACGTGAGAACTCCTATGTATATAAGACATCCTTTCCAGCTTCTGCCGTTTAGTCTTTAGCTCTTGCTTGAGCTTAAAGACTTCATTTTTCAGCTCTCGGACCTTGTCCTTAGCCAAAACACAATCATCGTGTTCCTCTTCCCACATCCCCTCCATGCTAGCCTTGTCCTCATGGACAGCTTGGAGTTCCTCTTTCAACTCCTTCACCTCTTGACAGTAGTGGACGTTTCTATCCAGAACTGACATGAACATTGCTTTCATTGACTCATCAGTAGTCAACTCTGCTGTAGGTGGAACCTGATCAAAGGACATCACGTCCACCTCCTCCTCTAGCATGCCATCGAAAATAGACATATAGTCTAAATCGTCCAAGTCTCCCGACTCTATTACTACCACCTCTGGCTCTATTGATACAGGATTGGGTAATATCTCTACATGATTAATTGAATCCTCGCTCGCTACATGTATATTTCTATACATATCATTTTCTCCTGACATCTACAATAAAACAATATAGTTTGATTAGTATACGTCAGTAAAATAATAAAAACACATAACATAATATAATGCATTTTTTTTATAAGGTTATCTTTCATCTTTTACTTCTTTATTAAGGTTATGACTTAAGGTTCTAATCCCCCTTAAGTTTCATAACCTAGGCTTTGATACCAACTTGTAGCACCCCCAAATTCGGGTATCTTCCAACCCGACAGATGGTGCTATACTGTACAACATTCACACATTCATTCAATTGAAAAGTCTTAAAGAACGAACATAACTTTTATATATTAAAAGTAATATTTACATTTCCCAGGTTCTATACCCGTTACAAAGGTTCTTTGTCATAATATTTATTACATTACAACAATGGACCTATACTATTACAAGACAGTTTAATAATCTGCCTTAGCTTTTCCTTTATCCTTTTTCGATCCTTCGGGACGTTCAGTCTTAGCTGCATTCATATGGTTCAAGCAAGAGTGAGCATAACTAGCTCAGCAAGTATAACAATTCCAATAACAACATGCTTGATACATATGAATCGTATATCTTCGATAACTGAACAATAGTTATGAAGTACTATTTATAATTCAAAATAGCACTTCATCTTTCTTTCAAAATGTTTACAATATCATCAATATTTAGTAAAACATTCACTCCGGTTAAAGATCTTGAGTATTCATTCTTTCTTTAAAAAGGACAACCCGGAACTAAGTCCGTAAGCCCGATATTACTTACGAGCACTTCTAGGTGATCAGCCTATTGTACTCTATGTTGATCAACACTACATCCATTAAATGTATGTACGTTTAATCATCTGGCAACCTCACGTGCCTGTCGTTTTACCGACAAAATATTTGTTTAACATTTCAGTCTTCTTTTGAAAACCATATCAAGTAATTGACAAAAGATAATAGCATTTGATAACAGATGAATAGATTATCAACAATCCACTCAATATGTTAAGACTAGCCAAAGGAACTGGCTTTAACTTCATTATACTTCAATTCATGCGTAAGGATACATGAACTTCAAAAACTTGTTCAGATTGAACTGAGACAAGAGTTAGAATACTTGCCTTAAGCGTCTGCTACGATGTAATTTACTTTACGTTCAAGTCTTTCAAGTCTCTACAATACATGATCACATAATGCCTTACATTAGGTCACACATAATCAAGTATGTATCTGACTATATCTTACCCTTCATCTCAATCTAATTTGTATATTAGACTTGATTACTATTATTCATTCGATTTCATCATTCTATTTGCATTCATAGATGGATAGGTTATTACCACTCTTTACACATTACTCTTAAGGTTTAACAATGCTTTAGCAATGTTATTTTAGGTTTTTTAAGGTAGGTTTAACTCAACCTAATAACCCTTTCTTGCTTTACACTCACAAATATTCTTCACTATCATTTGTCAAAGACTGTAGTGCTGTATTTCGACTTTCTCTGCATCTCGCGTCATTGTATGAGTCCTTGCTCTTGAGCGTCTTGGCAATTGTATTGCCAATTTCAGAGTGACATAGACAGTTCATCATGGCTATGGCCAACTCAAGTCTGCACCAAAAAAATTTTCAGTCTTTGAATTTTTGTGAACTTCCCGGACGCATAACTCTTTCGTTATAAGTCCGAATTGGCTCGTTCAAAAGCTTATGGTTCACAAATTACGTAATCTACACGTTCATGCAAGAATTTCATCTATTTGACTTCGTTTGCTAAAAATTCACCTATTGGTTTATTTTTAACGTAAACGATAAACGTTCGTGAACTTTCGGCGCTCGTTTCTTCGTTCTAAGTCGGAATTCGCTCATTTTTGAGTCTGTAACTCTTAAATGACGAACATGACTTGTCTCCATTGGAAAACAACGTTTCTGAACTCAAACTCAAAATTTGACTTCCATTCCGGAAATTTAATTAATTGACGATCAACGTCTAATCGTACGATTTCCGGCAAATCTTCCTTCTTATGATTTGTTCAATATTACAAATGAATTTCAATCATAATGTGAACATCTTAACATGCTAATTCCAATAACTTATAGTTCAAGTTGGATTTTGACTTATTTCTTCATAAGCTTATAACTTGATAAATTTATAAACTACTTATGAACTTATCATTCATAACTTATGACAATTAAAGTTTCTTAATCATCATACATATATGTTCTCATCATATAGCTTACTTATGTATACTTGATACATATGATCATAAAAGTTCATTTACTTCCATATTCCTTATATTGCAAAACTCATTATAAGTTCATAATTTCTTCACATAAGTTTATAACTTATGCTAGCTTAAATGACTTATTACCAACTTATATGGCTTAAGTTCATTACTTACACATACTTCTTACTTTTTATCATTCATGTTCCTTAATCCAAACTTTTCTTATCAACCTATCATGTTAGAGATAGAAAATAATTGGAGAAGAGGATCTTACTTTAGAAGTTCTTGATAAATAGCTTCTTTCTTCTTCTTATGTAAGTAGCTTATTACAACTTACTCACCTTAACAATTAAGCACTTTGAGAGAGAGTGTTTAGATTATTTGAACAACTAGCAAATGACTTGCCAACCTTCACTATTTATAGAACTTGCAAGGTTTAGGGCAATTTAGTCAATACACTAAACCACCTCCTTACTATTCATAACTTGATCAACACAAATCATATCCTTTGCTTGGTCATTACTCACCTAACTTGACCATTACTTTATTTACTTGATCACCACTTATCTTGATTATCATTTATCTTGATCACCACTCAAATTAATCATATTACTATGGGTTGCCCCATGGGTTAGACAACTCATGGAATCTAACTTGGGCCTTAACCCTTAATTCATTTGACTTGTACCAATTATAATCAATCTTCCATGTCCATTTTCATTACTTAATACATATACTTATAGTTTATGTATCATCATCGTATTATACTTCGTATAATACTTCATAATATACGATATTTCTTCCTTCATACAAACTCGGATAATACCCCGTATTATACTCGTTTTCTTTCCTCGTACAATACTCACATATCATATGATTATCTCTTAACGCATTAATTCTTCACTTTCCTTACATTCTTAATTTAAGTCCGCAAGCGTAACATTACGTTTTTCATAACTAGATTATTATTACATAATCCGTCTTACCTTAATATTCTATCATCACGTATTTTTCGAAAATTCATAAATAATTTCCGAACAAATACCGATGAATAGTGTTTTCGGAAAATTTCTCGGAAAACTTTTATTTTCGTCTTAGAAATTCAAACACTTTAATTCCTTCACGTAGCTCAAATACTACGACATTCCAATATCAATAGGTTATAGAACAACAACCATCTTGATATCACATAAAATATGATTTTATTATTATTTAATTTAATAAAATCATTTTACAATAAAAATCCAAATTTCTCGGTCGTTACATACATTACACCAAAAATGGCCTCTAGTAAAGGACAAATCCTTCACTAGAGTCCCTATATCACTCACAAGTGATTTATTGCGAAGAAATATTTCCTTCACACGATTGCTCGCATTAGACCTCTCCTCGCAATTGGGTATCCTTATTTAAGTAGTAACTAAATATTTTTTGTGGAGGATATATTGTGAATAACTTTTTTATTCACAAATTGTATTTGGTAATGGAATATTGTTATTTAGTGAAAGTTTGGTTTCCTTCACAAATAATATTTTAAGAAGGACTATTTGAAATTAGTGAATAACTTTATTCTCTCATATATAATATATTGTGAAGAATAAATTTATTTAACGAGAGAAAATTTTCCTTCACTAATTATAAATTGAGAATCTTTGTTCAATTTAGTAAGAGAAAAACTCATTCACAAATTATAAATTTGTAAATAAAAAATTAATTGATAAATAATCAAAATTCATTGAAAATTATAATTGATTTCATATTTATTATTATTATTAATCTCTATAAAAAAATATAAATTTATTTTTCAAGTAAATGTAAATATTGTCATACTTGTTTCAAAATAATTGATAAGCTAATGCATAAAGAGTTAATAAAATCAATACTTTACATATAAATAGATAATACTCGAGTCACAATAACTACAAAATTTGTTATTGTATCTTGGTCTCCCAAGGACCATAGTACCTACAAAATTTATTAACTAACATAAGAAAACTGAAAGAATAACAACGAACTAGAAGAAAAAAAGTGTACGTCATCATCATTTTCTTCAAAGAAATCAATGTTGGGCTTGTAAACTTCATGTTGCAAGAGCAAAGCCCACTGCAGAAGTAGCACAAAACAGACCAGCAGCAGCGTGGTGCCCAGAAGCCAAAAACCAGTAACAATGCAATGGCATCCCAATCAGATACAACAGTGGGTGCAAGCCTACATGGCACAACAAAAATAAAAATACAGCAGCAGCGGCAACAAGCAGCCCAAAGAAGAGATGAAGAAAATCAACAACAGCGATAGCAGTAGCAGCACATTCAGCTGCAACAACAGCAAAAAGTAGCACGCCCAGCCGCAACTAAATGCTTAAATATGTGGCAGAGGAAGTAGATTAAATTTAAGAATCTCTTCAAATGGAAAACATAAAATGAGTCAGTAAACATGTATATATGTAAACCATGACAAAACTCACCAGATAAATCCTCAAGCTATTTTATATCTATTCAAATATCTGAAAACTTTCAAGGATCATAGGCAGATGACTGGTCATATTAAGTGAATACACTATCAGTACTTCACCTTCACGACTGTTTTCATAATAAAAGGGACACATTTGCAAATTATATTAGACATCACCAGGAGCTAAAGTGCTCATTTGAAAACTGTCATTAGTCGAACTGCGCGCAAATGCAACAAAATGGTTTTATCACTAGAATTGCCTTTTCTTCTCTCCTTTTTTCCTTCATATATACTAGTTCTCATATGCTGAAAAATAAAGAGAAACTTGTTTTGGGGAAACAAGAAAGAAGGTAAGATGAAAATTATAAGCGACTGTAAGCTACATTTATCTCAGCAAAGGTCTCCAAATATGGAGTGAGAACTAAGAAGGGAGTACATCGACTACTATGAGATAAAGGGATGTATTAAGTGCCATATAAAAGGGAGAACAAAGCTGAATTTTTGGTTAATTTGTAAGGATAATACACAAGTCAAAAAAAGTTATTTTTATTTCAGCCACATAGATTTGAAGAAGAGAGCTGATGTATAAGCTAATATCAAAATTTGTGAATGTGGCAAACAAACATACTAGGGTAGTATCCTGGGAGACGGATTAGGAATTATGCTATCTGTATCATCACAACAAAAAGGATATGTAATGCCAAAATGCAGAATATTAATATGATATAAGGGCACTATGGTATAACATGATTGGCTAAAATTTCAAAGGTTGTACAACAATTAAAATTTCAAAGCACCTGAAGGGGTACAGTCCATGTGTGTACAGAGCATATAGAGAAAACAGAAGTTAAGATCATTTCATAAAGGTCAAAACTTATATGTGATCAACAAATTAATTAAGGTCCAGAAACTAACTAAACAAGCAAAGTACTCAGTATCAATTACTTAAATATGCAACTCAATATCTCATTCAGAATTCTGTGTCAAGCTCCTACCATTTGATCCACATCAAACACAAGCACAACTCATTGCAGGTTTGCCTAGGGAGTTAAGTGCAGGTTTTCCTAGGGAGCTAAGTGTAGGTTTCTCTAGTGAGCTAAGGTGCGCCATTGAGTAGAGTAGAACCCTGACAGGAGAATGCCAAAAACAAAATACTCTAAACTATAGTTTAGGGTAGTAAATCATATTTAAGCCTAGTATAAAAGTTAAATGTAATGTAAGGTTTGATTTATTGAAGGATTGTAAGAGCAGCATCACTCAAGATCCAGTTTCATTAATTTCCAGTGAGGCTACATGCTTCAGAACATCAATGGATCACAGAACACTCAATTATGAAGAGTTACAGTCTCTAGATGATATTGAGTTGGCAAATGTTGTCATATTTGGTAACCGGTGTTTTCGTCCATTGCAGCATCAGGCTTGTACAGCATCTCTGGCAAAACATGATTGCTTTGTTCTTATGCCCACTGGAGGTGGTAAAAGTCTATGTTACCAGGTTAGCTTCCTTTCCCTCTTGAAATATTTCACCACATTGCCTCAGTGAGAGTAAAGACATTTAGTATTAATATGTGGATTCTGGAAGTTACAGATAGACTATACACTTGAACCCAGTTTGAATATCTTGTGTAACTCAACTTCCAATTACACGAGGAGGTAATTACTTGTCTCCTATGCAGTAAAAAGGGAAATGGAGAAGGCTATTCATAAGATTATGGTATTATCTACGTATAAAACATGTCTAAACAGTAGTTTGTTAAGGTACAAAGAACATTAGTCTAATGCATAACTTTATCAAAAAGAAGCCTATACAAATTTGATTTCATCTAGACAAACACAAGTCTAATCTCTTTTGAAAAATAGCATTAATTGTCAAGATCAGTATTAACATTAATATCAAAATTACTCCACAAAATATACTTTAAGTTATAATCTAAACTTAACAACACTGACAGGGTGTTCACGAAGCATCTCTAAGAGGAATGGACATTTGATACCTGCTCAAATAATTTTCTGCTCAAACTAAACATCAGTTTGTTCTGGAAGACTTTCATTTGCGAGAACACTTGGTCCAGCTGTTTTCTTGGGCGTCCTGTACCATAGAACTGCAAACCATAGAGTCCTCCGTAATCCCCCATTGGCGAAGTGTGGAACTAAAATGCAGCCCCAATAAGGATAATATGGCCCAGGCAATTTAATCAATGTGAAGAAAATCGCAATAACAATCAGATGCCAGGGGACTTCTGCATCCTGAAACCATTAAGAATATTGTAAAAATAAAGCTTCTGCAGAATGAACTAAACCACATAATTTTAGCCCAATGATTAAAAGCATTGCAGTTCATATGATATAGGTTCCCCATAAGTGAATGTCTTTTGCAGGTATGGGTCCATCTTACTAGAGTGATTCTAGTGAATCTCTCAGGATTGTCAGAAAAAGAAACACATGTTTGAGAAAAAAATGTTCGTTTTATTTAAATTATTTATTCAATTCCCAAAAGACTGATATTCATCTGATGAGGGCGAAAGGGTTGCCCAACAAACTGAATCATAATACTCTCCAGTTGAATTCTAACATCTCATAAAAATCATAAAACAAATATTTCCTGGTTTCTTGGAAAGGTGTCCTATGCTGATAATGAGGATCGACATCTATTCTATATATTATATGAACGCTCACGCGCGCGTGCATAGAAGAAGTACTTGACATGCTAATATGCTATGCTTTATTCACCTTGAGAAGCGGAGATAGTTCCAAGGCTATCTCTTTTAGGATCCCAACTAAAGCAACACTAACTAGTAGAGGAATAGGGATAAGAAACATTTTCCTTTTTACTGTATAGGTGTTTTTTGCCAAAGAAAAAACAGTAAAATTAACAAGGAATGAATAGTTATTCTTCCTCCACAAAGAAAAAGTACTAAAATATGACTAATGAATCTAACCTAAATTAAAGATACATGAGGTCCAATTTAGGAATGATAATAACAAAGAGTCTGGAGAACATTACAACATTAATTTAGCCAAATAAAAGAGAATATTACAACTTTAAGATCAAGGAGCACACGAACCAAAAGACATCCCATATGTACAATCAACATCAGTTTCAAGCATATCATTCTCATTATTCAAATAATTTTTAATGAAATATGGATATGATAAGCAAAAAGATCAATGAACTCAAGAGTCAAGAGTGAGAGAAACTAGGACAAAAAGCAAATTCACTCATATATTTCTAGTTACTAGACGAGTAGATAAGTCTAGTATGAGTGACTACTGGAATAAAGAATGAATAAAAGCTCTCAGGCATAGGCAAAAAGGTAGTAACCTAGGTAAGGTCATAATTGGCAGCTTAGGACAAGCTTTAAAATGAACCAAGTCAGTTATGGGAGGATAACTACTTGTTCAAATGGAATATGACAAACTTCCTTGGGATCTGATAGAATCTGTCAAACCTCTTAGGCTCACAGATATACCCAGTCTAAAGAATGCTAGAGAAAGTACACTCCATGAGAGAACGATTAATAAGCAGGTTAAACAAGTTCAACTATGTATACTAAATAGATATATAGAAGATGTAAGGCATATATCTACACAATTAGGCTACTGAAACAAGTTCAAGAAGGTATACTAACGGCAGAGTTTACTGATATTATAATTATATATTAGCACAGTGAAACTCAAACACATTCTATCCACTAATTACTGTAATCGGTGGTGGATGTTGCAATTATTTCTTTAAGAATTAACATGGGTAATCCTAAATCAAACAAATTCAACCTCAACATGAATGTAATTGGATCAAAAGAAAATTTGTAAATGCTAACCGAAATACTTTGTATGTAATATTTAGAAAAGCGTTCCATCTGGCCACTAAAGCGATCAACAAAGAGGAATTTACGAAAACCATACTTACGCAAATTGAATAAAACGCAAAACAGTAAAACTGCTGCTAAACAGGCCAAGGAAGCAATGATATCTAGCTCTAAGCTTTTTATTTGAAACTTATCGCAACCAGGACAATTTGAGATCTCTAAAACAACAACCGGAAGTGCAACACCAATCAGCAAGAAGGCAACCCACGCATAGCCAAGCCTCGATACAGAGCACTGGTTAAAACCCAAGAGGGTTAGAAAAGAGTAACTTTTAAAGGGTTTTATCGAGATTCGTGACACCATCATCATCACTTTCTACCTTTTGTGACTGGGCTTGCTGTGTCGTGAGCTAAGGGGATTGATCTTGAGGTATACTTAAACTCCACCGTTAGGGCAGACAGTGAGACACGATTTGAGAGCCCTAGATGAGCAGCGCTAGCTTAGATCGGGCAAGGATGTTTAAACGAGATTTGTGATGAAGATTTGGCTATAAAATTTGGTGATGAAGAATAATAGCAGATGGATTGATTGGAACTGATGGGGAGTGGAAGAGGAAGAGAAAGAGGAAGAAAATCAAATCGAGACGATCTGTATATGGGTGAGTTAAGACGAATAGATTGAATTTAAGGGGAGAAAGGAAATAAGCGAGTTAACTCTTAATTATATAAGGGTTGACTCGACGAGTTGTTTAATTGAAAGCTGAGTCCTTTAATTGAACAGACAGTCTTTTTTGTCTTTATATATAAGATAGTGATTTATATTCATCACAATTAATTCTAAAAAATTATTTAAAATAAAATAATGATTAATTTTATCTCTCACAAAAAAACTCTGAACAATAATATATAGTAAGTAATAATTCATTCACTAATAGATTTATTCCTCGCAAAATTTCATCATAAATTGACGCCAAAAAGCTTTTTATCACCTCAATTTTGTGAGAAAAAAAATATAAATTATAAAGGATATTTCTTTCGCTAATAATTATATTGTCACTATATTTTTTTCCTTTATTGTTCCTTCGCTAAACAACTCCTCATGTGAAAAAATAAATTCCTTCACAAAATTTCCTTCACTAGAGATCATTTTTGGTGTAGTGATAGATCACTAAAACATCTCAAGATTTACAAGTTGTGGAAACCCAAAGTGGACAGATCAAACTGTTCTTCATTTCTGGGTAACCCAGAAAATGAAGAACAGGTCTGACAGTCACTTTGAAGGCTTTGATCTTGTTGGTTTTATGTTGTTTGTCCATGTTAGTTGTTGGATCATGTATTCTTACATTAGAACTACAAGATCTAACCAACAACATGTCCAAAAATATCATGATCCGAACTGTGTGCTTGGTCAAAGTAGGCAAGTCGAAACTGGCTATGAATGTTCTTGAAGACTCAAGAACACAATAGACTATACTTTATGTCGCTAAAAGTCTATAGCGACAGTTTATTAATTTTAATTAATTAAATTTTCATGAATTATTTAAAAATAGAAATAAATTATTAAAAATTCCAAAAATTATTTTAAAAATTATTTTAAGTTATAAAAATTAACTTTTAATAATTTAGAATATTTTCCATAAATATTAGTATTTATTTAAATATTATTGATATTTAATTTATTTAATAAATGCATTAAATAAATTAATTAAAAATGATTTTATTATATTAAAAATTATTTTAAATGATTATAAGGTATTTAAAAATATTTTAAATTATAAAATATAACTTTTAATATTTTAAGATAAAATTCATTAATTAATTATTATTAATGATATTAATGTTATTTAATAATTATATTAAATAATTTAGTTTAAAAATGATTTTATTATTTTAAAAATCATTTTAAATGAAAATAATGTGTTTAAAGATATTTTAAGTTATAAAATATAACTTTTAATATTTAAAGGATAATTTCATTAATAATTTAATATTAATGATATTAATTTAACATTAATGATATTAAATTTATTTAATAATTATATTAAATAAATAGTTTTAAAATGATTTTATTAAGTTAAAATTATTTAAAAGGGATATAAATGAATTAAAAATATTTTAAGTTATAATTAATGACTTTTAATATTTAGATAAATAATACATTAATATTTTAATATTAATAATAACTATTTAAATATGATTTTAATTGTTTTAAAATACCATTTAAAGGTAATATAAATGTTTTAAAAATAGTTTAAGTTATTTTAAATAACTTAATATTTTGGCAATGGTTTCATTAATAGTTTAATATTAATTAAATATTAATGAAAATGAAATGACTTAATAGTTAAATCATTTAATAATGATTCCGGTGTTTCAAAAATCATGATAAATTCTAATAATTATTTAAAAATTATTATAAGGTCATGAAAAATAATACGACTGGTGTTTTAAGTTATCTAAATGAATATAGAACTACTATTTAGAGTCTTAGACTCGATAATTACTCGATAAAGTTGTCGGTACACCGACATGTTTTAAAAATTGATCTGGACTTATAAAATATGTCTGTATATGTGTTTATTTGTGATTCAATGGTTGTTAAACCTATATGACAATGTGATTAGGTTATGTGCTGACTGCAAATAGCAGTACAATATGATATGATATGTTATTCTAATCGAACGAATGATCTATTTAATGATAGGGATTGACATAAAAGATAAAACTAAGTTGTGTAAGCAACAGACAAGGCAAGTATCTAACCCTTTGCATTTACTTTATGCAACGGATATGCGTAAGATAATATCTGAACTATTCATTTCAATTGTTCAAATATTTTAACCTTTGTATATACTTATGCAATGATTCTGTATAAGTAAGTTATTAAATTATAATTGTTGTACAAGTTCCTTTATTTATTATTATCAGAGATCAAGATATATATTACATTTCGTTAAATTTCTAAACATGGTTATACAAGTGTCCTCACTTGGATAATCATTTTGTTTTATCACATGTTGATACATACTTATCAGTGTCCAGTATGTATACGTTGAATTAAAAGCTATCTAAGCTATTTGATCTGGCTAGACATAAATTTAAAATTATTGTTGAACAAGATAAAATTTTATTATTATCCAACCGAATTGTTTTGGTTTGGATTCAAGACTGTTATGAACATCCCAAATATGGGAAATTTTTACGCGCTAAAAATATGACAAAGGATGAACGATAATATCGTTCTTGTAATAATGTAGTATTGATCAATATCTGAGTATATAACTGGATCGATCACCCCGCGTCGTAAGTTATGACGGTTTAAAAATGAAGTTATGTTTAACCTTTTCGAAAATAGAAAACAATGTTCATAGTCTGTCAACTGATCCTCATTTATAGTCAGTACGTAGTTTCAAAAATTTGAAATCGAAATATATGTTTTTTATTATTGGTTCAGCTTACTTCACAACTGTTGATTCATTGTAGAAGTATCATTTAAAGAAAACATTTAATCCTTTCAGCTAATTGTTATTGATTGCTATTACTTGCTGAGCACTCAAATGCTCATCCTTGCTTAATTTAAATGTTTTCAGCTAAATGTGATCAACCTGAAGGCTCTGCCAAGAACACGGGAAATGGGAAGGTCGTTGAATGAATGTTTAAGTTATCCTATGTAATAGTTCAACTTTATGATAAGAATGATATATATTAAATATCATGTAATGTAATGAATGTTTAAAGGTTTCGTACTTGGGGACTAAACTCTGATAATATGTAAATTAAATTTGATAATCTATATTATTGTTATTATTAGTATTATTCCGCTCATAAAAATGGTATCGTGAAGCACCGAGTTCGGGTTTCAAGTACCTAAATTTGGGGGCATCACATCATGGTATCAGAGCTATAGGGTTAGAAACCTTAGGTGGGATAGACCTTAGGCTATAACCTTAGGACAGAGGGAAACGTTGAAAATATAAACAACTCATATAGAGTTTAAAAAGAGATGAATTGGATAAATTCATCGTCAAACCAAATAAAAGATAACCTATACAAAATTTTTGTTTGTTATGTGTATATATTATATGCTAATCAGGATAATCTATGTGTGTAGATGTCAGGTGAAAAAGGATTAGGATACCCTCGGACTGTAAAGAAGGAGCTGATATCAAAGCCAATAGCTGAAATAGAGGCTCAAAGTGAAACCAACCTCGATGAGGTGGTTATTGTGGAAAATGTCGTACCAGATTCAAAAATGGTGGAACTGTCAGACAGTGATTCAGACACTGAAGTTGGAGCTGATCAAGCATCAACCGAAGTGCAGAATCTGCGGGACCAGGTTTCCTCTTTGGAAAAGTTATGGGAAATAGAAAAACTACTAAATAGTCAACTGCGGAAAGCATTTATAGAAACAATGGAAGAACAAGATAAGCTTAAAATCCAAATTGATCAAATGGGAGCTAAAAACAACAAGTTGTGTGCAGCTCCAAGCAAGAAGGGAAAAAGAAAAATGAAAGACCGTGATATAGGAAATCCTGATAACAACCAAGGAAAAGTTAACCGAATAGAAAGGTGTGCAAATTGTGACAAGAAACATGAAGGCGTGTGCAGGAAAGGGGAAAATGTTTGCTACAATTGTGGACATAAGGGACATTTCTCTCCTCATTGTCCCAATTCAAAGCAATGTGTCTGTTTTATTTGTAGGATAGAAGGTCATCAGGCGAAAGGTTGTCCAAGATCAAGAAAAAGGCGTAGCGAATAGGTAGTATAGGTTCAGTGGTGTAGGTGTGTTTAATATAATATGTGTGAAAAGTATGACTGTGTAATGTAATATTTTCAAATTTTGTGTGAGACAAAGCCGTAAATCCCGACTTCTGTGGTCACAAAGGGATAGCAATATGGGCTATGTTATGTAAATTACTTTGAATTAATGAACTTATGTTTGAGTAATGAAACAAGTTTAATATATTAAACTTATGTGATAAGGTTTAGAATGTAAGTTAAATTATGTTTTATTTAATCAGATAATGCCGCCAAGACGTCAACTAGAAATCAAAAGGCAGAAGAATCTGTCAATAACGCTGGGGGACAACAACTAGATCCAATGCAGCAATTTGCAAACATGGCCGCTCAGGCAATGCAACAAGGAATGCCAGCCGCAGGGAACCAGCAGGACAATCTCTTGGCGAACTTTAAGGACTTCAAGGCTGTAGGACCGCCCGAATTCAAAGGTACAACTGACCTTGTAGAAGCCCAAACTTGGGTTAAGGAAATTGAAAAGGCATTTGTAATAGCTAGGGTAGCTGAAGGGCAAAAGATCGCTTTTGCCACCTACATGATGAAGGGTGAGGCAAATTTTTGGTGGGAAGCGAATCAGGCGAGGGCAGGAGCAGGTGTAATTGCTTGGGATAGGTTCAAAACTTTGTTTTTCGAAAACTATTTTTCATCTAGTATGCAGGCTAGGATGGTGGTAAAATTTTTGGAATTAAAGCAGGAAAATATGACTGTTGCGGAGTATACCGCAAAATTTAATGAGTTGGCTAGGTTCGCTCCGCATCAGGTAGATACGGAGGCTAGAAAAGCAAGAAGGTTTGAGCTGGGATTAAAACCCCGCTCTCTACAAATAAGGTGGCGGTGTTGCAAATCCCTACATTTGCAAAGCACTCATGGAGAAAGCGATTATTGTTGAGGAGGGGAGTGAGGCCATGAGCCTCTATAACAAGGAAAGAAGGAACAAGGGTAAGGTTGAGGGAGCTGGGAAGGTGGAGATAAATAGTGGGAATAGGGGTGAAAAGAGGAAGGGGAACAACTTTGGGAGTGTGCAGGTGAAGCAGGAAGGTGTAAAGAAAAAGCCGGTGGTGCAATGTGGGAATTGTGGGGAGAACCATTTGGGGGAATGTCTGAAAGGTAAATTTGCATGTTTTAAGTTCGGGCAGGAGGGCCATATCTCTCCCAACTACCCCAATCCTAGAACTATTAGTGGGTGTTTTCTGTGCGGATCAAAGGAGCATAAGGTGAAGGACTGTCCGAAAAGGAGAACGGAGGCAGAAAGCGTAAACATGGGGAAAAGAGGCGGAACTTTGGCGATCACAGGACTAACATCATCTAGCAAGCCGACAAAATCTACTGCAAGGGTCTTCAACATGATAGTCTAGGATTCGGGGGCAGCTGGCAATGGAACTCCAGGTATTTTTAATAACTTTTATCTTCTTATATATGATTTTCCTATAAATAATAAATTATTTTATAAAGAAATTTTGAAGGAGGAATTTGAGTTCTTTTAGAAATCAAATTTTCGTTTAATCAGATAGACAAGCTTTATGTGAATAGTTAAAGATCAGTTCGATCAAATTTGATCGAGATCTACTTGCAATGATTGTGTATGCTATGTACCCTGGTATGTATGGGTTTTAAAATGGTAATTCCTGGGACGGAATATTTATAAGGGAGGGTGAATGTAATAACCCGATATTTTCTATATAAATAAATCATAAATTTTGCATATAATTTTTTTTATTCAAATAAATATGGGGAATATGTATATGTAAAGTATGTGTATTTATGTGATAAATAAATATATATTTATTACATGAATAATTACAAATAATTTTATTTTAGAATTATTGATCATTATAAATTATATTTTTATAATAATTAATTTTATTATATAAATGTTTTTATTATTTATTTTTCAAAAAAAATATGATATTATATTATTTAAATAATATATGGAATGATTATTAGAATTATTATAATTTATTTATGTGAATTTTAGCTCAGATTATTAAGTTAAGTATTTTAACTTAATTAATAAAGCTGTTTATGCAAGGCAAATCAGATATGGAATCCAAACCCTAATTCTGGTTTTGGAACAAGGAATGATAATAATAATATAATATTAATTATATTTTAATTTTTCAGTGCTATAAATATGTACTGTATGTATATGGACCGCTAATGGTTGGTCAATTATGGTGATATATGGCAAACCCTAGTATTACTCTGTGAAACCCTAATTTAAAATACAAATTATAGTTCAAGATTGTTGGTTAATCATGATAATGTGATCAATGTCTGATATTATAAATATAAACGCTAATTAGGTAAACCCTAATTATTGACTCGAAACCCTAATGGTGAAATTAAAACCCTAATCAATATTTAGGAAACCTAACTGTCAAACTAGGATACCCTAATTGCTAATTTAGGATGTTTAATGCTAATTAGCATACTTTAAACCCTAATGATCATGCTTAATGTAATTAGAAACCCTAATTACAAATTGTTAACCCTAATTATTAAAATATTAATCCTAATTAGTAAATTGTTGACCCTAATTATCAAATTGGTGCCCTAATTGCTAAATTAGTGATCTTAATTATAATTAGTAAATCCTTAAACTTAATTTATAAGTTAGGTAACTCAAGGTAATTAGGAAATTCAAATTTTCCATTTTTAGTAACTTAAATTTCCATTTTTAGCCTTTTCAAGAAATCCTTAAATGCTAATACACAAAACCTTAGGGTTAAACTCTAAGGGTCAAACCCTAAGGGTTTGCTAAGTTACTAACATGACATTAAAATTGTAGTTCAAATGACCATTATACCCTTATGTGCATTATTGAGGTTAACTTGTCAAACTTGCAAAACCTTTAGTGGTTGAACTACCTTATGTATAGCCATGTGCTACAAACTCCATAATTCAGCCAATTTCAAGCCAAGTCCATTGCATACATGTATTATATAAGATCAAGAGAGAGAAAAAGTGTACATTATTGCTCATTTTCTCACTTATACTCAACCAAGTCCCTTTCTCTCTCAAAACCCACGAATTTCTAAGGCATTTCAGTCATAAAATCAAGCCCCACGAATTTCATAACAACATCAGTAGCATAGAATCAAAGATTGATCAAAGAAGGTATAAGCCCTAGCCATGAAATCCGACCTTTGATCTGTTGTTAAATGTTAAGTTTGTTGTGTTAAAAATGTTGTATGGAGTCTAATTAAGTGATCTGGGTTGATAGATGTTAGATCCATAACATCTATAGGCTCAGATCTAGCATTTTACAAAAACTGGAAAACTTTGCTTATGATGTCTAACAGTGAATTCCAGGCCTTGTAGATCTCTGTCTGTGTTTGATTTTTGTGTTTTAAGTGTTGGATATTGTAGTCTGATATGTGGTCTTGATCCGGATCAAGAATCAAGCTTATATATCGGTCTATATTGCAAGATATTCGGGTGGTCAAAAGCCATTGAAGATGATGGCGTTTTCGGGTAACCTAGAAACTACCTGAAAACTACCGACAACACTTTTGATCGACTAGATCTGTTATTGTGTTTATGTTTTGGTTTTGTTGTTGTAATATAATGGTAGCCTGGTATATGGAGTTTAGTTTAAAGCTTTCATATCATCTAAATAACGTATAGATTTAATTCAGTGGCCGGTCAAAGTAGCATGGTCAGGCTTGATAACGGTTTTCTGGGTAACCAACAAAATCTATGAACACTGCCTCTGACATAGTTTGACCGGCGTGTATCTGCTTTATTTGTTATTTTTATGATGATGTTTTGTATTATATCTGTAGTATTACATGTGGTCTACAACATGAAATTCATAGATCACTAAAACATCTAAAGATTTGCAAGTTATGGAAGCCCAAAGTAGACAGATCAAACTGTTCTTCATTTCTGGGTAACCTAGAAAATGAAGAACAGGTCTGACAGTCACTTTGAAGGCTTTGATCTTGTTGGTTTTATGTTGTTTGTCCATGTTTGTTGTTGGATCATGTATTCTTACATTAGAACTACAAGATCTAACCAACAACATGTCCAAAAACATCATGATCCGATCGTATTGCAGGCTTGGTCAAAGTAGTAGTAGTAAAAGCGGCTATGAATGTTCTTGAGGACTCAAGAACACAATAGACTATACTTTATGTCGCTAAAAGTCTATAGCGACAGTTTTATTAATTTTAATTAATTAAATTTTTATAAATTATTTAAAAATAGAAATAAATTATTAAAAATTCCAAAAATTATTTAAAAATTATTTTAAGTTATAAAATTAACTTTTAATAATTTAGAATATTTTCCATAAATATTAGTATTTATTTAAATATTATTGATATTTAATCTATTTAATAAATGCATTAAATAAATTAATAAAAATGATTTTATTATATTAAAAATCATTTTAAATGATTATAAGGTATTTAAAAATATTTTAAGTTATAAAATATAACTTTTAATATTTTAAGATAAAATTAATTAATTAATTATTATTAATGATATTAAAGTTATTTAATAATTATATTAAATAATTTAGTTTTAAAATGATTTTATTATTTTAAAATCATTTTAAATAAAAATAATGTGTTTAAAGGTATTTTAAGTTATAAAATATAACTTTTAATATTTAAAGGATATTTTCATTAATAATTTAATATTAATGATATTAATTTAACATTAATGATATTAAATTTATTTAATAATTATATTAAATAAATAGTTTAAAAATAATTTTATAAAGTTAAAAATTATTTAAAAGGGATATAAATGAATTAAAAAATATTTTAAGTTATAATTAATGACTTTTAATATTTAGATAAATAATACATTAATATTTTAATATTAATGGTAATTATTTAAAAATAATTTTAATTATTTTAAAATACCATTTAAAGGTAATATAAATGTTTTAAAAATAGTTTAAGTTATTTTAAATAACTTAATATTTTGGCAATGGTTTCATTAATAGTTTAATATTAATTAAATATTAATGATAATAAAATTACTTAATATTTAAATCATTTAATAATGATTCCTGTTTTAAAAATCATGATAAATTATAATAATTATTTAAAAATTATTATAAGGTCGTGAAAAATAATACGACTGGTGTTTAAGTTATCTAAATGAATATAGAACTACTATTTAGAGTCTTAGACTCGATAATTACCCGATAAAGTTGTTGGTACACCGACATATTTTAGAAATTGATCTGGACTTATAAAATATGTCTGTATACGTGTTTATTTGTGATTCAATGGTTGTTAAACCTACATGACAATGTGATTAGGTTATGTGCTGACTGCAAATAGCAGTACAATATGATATGATATGTTATTCTAATCGAACGAATGATCTATTTAATGATAGGGATTGACATAAAAGATAAAACTAAGTTGTGTAAGCAACAGACAAGACAAGTATCTAACCCTTTGCATTTACTTTATGCAACGGATATGCGTAAGATAATATATGAACTATTCATTTCAATTGTTCAAATATTTCAACCTTTGTATATACTTATGCAATGATTCTGTATAAGTAAGTTATTAAATTATAATTGTTGTACAAGTTCCTTTATTCTATTATTGTAGATCAAGATATATATTCTGTTCATTAATTTCTAAACATGGTTATACAAGTGTCCTCACTTGGGTAATCATTTTGTTTTATCACATGTTGATATATACTTATCAGTGTCCAGTATGTATACGTTGAATTAAAAGCTGTCTAAGCTATTTGATCTGGCTAGACATAAATTTAAAATTGTTGTTGAATAAGATAAAATTTTATTATTATCCAACCGAATTTTTTTGGTTTGGATTCAAGACTGTTATGAACATCCCAAATATGGGAAATTTTTATGCGCTAAGGCGGACAAAGGATGAACAATAATATCGTTCTTGTAATGTAGTATTGATCAATCTGGTATAATAACTTGATGATCACCCCGTGTTCAGTAAGTTATGACGGTTTCTGAGATGAAGTTCATTTAACCTTTTCAAAATAGAAAACAATGTTCATAGTCTGTCAACTGATCCTTATTTATAGTCAGTACGTAGTTTCAAAAATTTGAAATCGAAATGATATGGTGTTTATTAATGGTTCAGCTTACTTCACAACTGTTGATTCATTGTAGAAGTATCATTTAAAGAAAACATTTAATCCTTTCAGTTAATTGTTATTGATTGCTATTACTTGCTGAGCACTCAAATGCTCATCCTTGCTTAATTTAAATGTTTTCAGCTATATGTGATCAACCTGAAAGCTCTGCCAAGAACAAGGGAAATGGGAAGGTCATTGAATGAATGTTTAAGTTATCCTATGTAATAGTTCGACTTTATGATAAGAATGATATATATTAAAAATAATGTAATGTAATAAATGTTTAAAGGTTTCGTACTTGGGGACTAAACTCTGATAATATGTAAATTAAATTTGATAATCTATATTATTGTTATTATTTGTATTATTTCGCTCATAAAAATGGTATCGTGAAGCACCGAGTTCGGGTTTCAAGTACCTGAATTTGGGGGCGTCACATCATGTGATTACAGATTTAGTCTACTAAATCTAGATTCAGTTCTCGTGATGGACATTTTTAGCTGTAAACAGCTTGTACATTATTTATAGTGTCCGAATTTCCTTGGATGGTCATTATGCTTGATGAGGAGTTCTAAGATCTTCAGATATTATTTTCTCGAGGATGCCTCGATCTCAAAAAATAAAAGAAAACAAGCCGAACATTTAATAATAAAATATAAGTATGAAAAGGTCTCAATTCCTATTGAGCACAGGGTTTGAAAACCCTTTTTTATAAAATATCATTGCTATATCTTGCTTAAAACTGAATTTTTGTATAAATTCAAACCCTTTGTATATAGGTGCGAACGAGGCCTCGCACTACTTTCAAATAATTGCACATTGATCCACACACACACACACATTCATATAACAGTTTCTTGAAAAGTGGCGGTCACTGTGGCAAC
This sequence comes from Panax ginseng, assembly GCA_020205605.1. Lineage (NCBI taxonomy): Eukaryota > Viridiplantae > Streptophyta > Magnoliopsida > Apiales > Araliaceae > Panax > Panax ginseng. The sequence continues at coordinate 49,523,978 of CM035133.1, forward strand.
ACGGATGTCGGAGGTTCCTAACACCTTCCCTCCGCATAATCAATCCCCCGAACCCAAATGAATCTCGGTTTCATAGACCCGTTTAGCAATGTCACATCACTAGGTCAATGTGCAAACCTTTTCTCGATTGCGTTGGTGCAACCAGTTAAAAACACCAACTGGCAACTCTTAAAGTCAAATCATCGACATTACACATGTCGGACCTTTTTCACTTGTTTTTTCAAACAAATCTCACCTAACATGAGAACACCAAAGAATAAGTAACGAAAAGGGGCAAATAAAAATTCTGACGTCGACATACATAATTTTTTTGTAGGAAAATAATTGGTCCCGTTACCCGTTCAAAGTCCAAAAAGGAACTAAGCCCACCTTCAGACATGGCTGCAAGTGCCCAACCAAAAATTACTCTTGTCCCTCGAGAGGAGTTTGAGGGACTGAGAAACCAGATAGCAGAATTAACTGTCTTTTTGAAAGAACAAAACAAAAGGACTCATGGTCAATAAATACCCACAAATAAAATCCTCTACATAGGGAGGAGGACAGGGTACTAACAAGAAAGAAAAGGAAGTACAAATACCTAAACCTCAAACTGAAAAATCTAACCAAAACCCCTGAAATCACCAATCATAAAGAAGATCAAAAAATTTGTGATATTTAGAGAAAAGTTCAACAAATGGAAGAAACCATCCGGTTAATCAAAGGGATTAGAGCGTATGGAAGCATGACTTATCCAGACTTTTGCATCTTTCCAGGGGTTCATTATCCAGACAAGTTCAAAACTCCTGATTTTAAAAAATATGAAGGATTGAGAGATCCCTACAGTCATTTAAAAGTGTTCACTGGAGAACTCGGATCCTATACCGAGGATGAAAAACTGAGAATGCATTTATTCCAGAAGAGTCTAACTGGAGAGGCCAGAGCATGGTATGCCAGATTGGACAATTCTAAAATCTATAGCTGGGAAGAACTAGCCCATGCTTTTCTAAACCAATACAGTTTCCAATCACAAATGGCTCCGGATAGATATCAAATTACCAAAGTTAAAAAGCAGAATGTTGAGTCTTTCAGAGAATATGCCCAAAGATGGAGGTGTCTGGCTGCTCAAGTAATCCCATTAATGACAGAAACTAAGATGGTAATGACCTTCATTAAAATATAAGAAACTCCATTTTACGAGAGGGTCCTAGCAGACATAGGAAAACCATTCTCAGAAATGATTAAACACGGATAAATGGCTGAGGTGGGGTTAAAGTCTGGGAAGATTAAAGACCTCACTGCCTTAAAAGTCGTGGCTGAGCACATTCAAGCTGAAAATTATAGGAATAACCCTCGGAGGGTTTATAAAAAGAAGGAAGAGGATGTATCCTTGGTACTGCAAGGATAAACTCAAAGAGGCAATCAAAACTTGCCCATCCAAAGGAAAAATTATTCCCCTTTTCAAGCATCTACACAACCCTCAAATCCTCTATTGCAAAATGTTGGAGAGGTCAGACGTCAAAGATTTTTCACACACTTAGGGGACTCATTGGAAAATATATTCAAGCTTCTAACAGCACAAAAGAAAATCATCTAATTCCTTCCTCCAGCCAATCTAAGAGGGAAGAATTTTGATACAAGTAAGAAATATGCTTATCATTTTGGAGTTTCGGGGCATGACACCCAAGATTACTGGTCTCTCAAACACAAAATCCAGGGTCTGATAGACAGTGGAGAGATTATGGTAATAAAACCAGAACAACCATATGTGCAAGATAACCCTCTCTCTCAACACAAGGGAGAGAATGTCAATATAATTAGTAGAGGGAGTGGAGAAAGTTACAATAACCTCAAATATATAGGTGATTCTCCCCAAACCAGCAAAGATAATTCTGATAAATGGGATTATTCAAAATTCAGGTTTATGATAGAGCGAGAAATGAAGTCTATCACAAAATGAGTTGATCAACTAGTTGAACTGGTGATACATCAGCACCAAGTAACTCGGTAACTGATCAGTCAGGGGCATACAAGTCTCCTCCCCTTTATCATAAGGAATCAACAACAAGTCCAAGAGATTGAAACCTTGGAAGAAAAACTTGTAAAGAAAGAAAGATCCCAGGTTCGTTGGGACTATGTGATAAGTAGATTTTATACCTACTTTTTCGGTATTTGTTACTTGAATTAGTTATTTATATTTATGTTTTTTAGTTACTTTTCATACATTTTATGTTATTTTGTAGGCTATAACATGACATTGGCATGAACAAGCAAAGAAAAGCAATTCGGACATCTTTTGGACTAAAATACGCAAGCAAATGCAAGAAGGGAATATTGAAGGACTTTTAACACTAACTTGGATGCATGTTCTTGGCTTAGAACTTGGATTTTATTGTAGCTCTACTTCTTAGCGTTCCGAAACATCTTGAATCATCCCAATCGGAGCTCGGATGCGAGAGTTATGGCCTTTTTATCAACGAAGTTCAAAACTAAGAGTTGTCATGATTGCCATTTATATAACATCTACTTCAAGCCCTATTTCGACCTTTATTCGGCCCGAATCTGTCAAATTGCAAAGAATGAAAGTTGTAGATCTCGTCGATATCTTCGATTTGATAGGTGGAAGGCCCCGTAACTCTTAGCGGATCAAATGTTATGCCTATTTTACCAAAGGACATCGCAGTAGAAAACACAGCAGCGCAGGGCGCGCCATAAATGAACTACGAGCGGCGCGGGGAGCATCGGGCCATCATTTTCTCTAATATAGTAGTTTCTCTGCCAAAATGGCCTAGGAACGGCGTGGGGCGCACCGGTCGACGGGAGGAGAGTTAAATTGGGTGTTATGTTGTCCAATTTGAGCTAGAATAGGATTCTTAGTTGCCTAACTTGCTAGGGTGTCCATTAGAACTATAAATACTTGATTTTAACTTGGATTGGGAGGCGAGTTTTGGAGGATTCCATTATATTAGATTAGAGTAGATTATGAGCAAAACCCTAGTTCTTATTAGATTTGGAGATTGAAGCAACTTGGAGACCATTGAAGATCAAGAGCAGGAGCTTGAAGAAGATGGAGATTCGATGACAACAGATTTATTCTTTACTCTACTCTTAGTTTTGTCTTTTAATGTGTATTCAAGTGTGGATTTTTAGTTTTAATTCAATGAACTAATTCTTTGTTTGAGATTACAATGGATCTTATTGTGTAGTTTATTTTAATATGCGTCGCTATCAATTATTATGTTCTATCGTGAGGATTGTCTATTGTGATTTGGACTTAATTGTTTAATTGATTGGCCATCAATTAGCGTGATAATCTATATGAACTCGAGAGATGAATTATAGGTTTAGATCTGATCATGATAGCATGTGTTTGTGATTTTTGCATAGATGGAATTCATGATTCGTGTTTAGGATAGAGATATGCCTTTGCGCCATATGTAATCTTATAGAGAACTTGTGTTTTAAATCCTTTTTAATTATAATTCACATAGAGATATAGTGGATTAGTTAATTAGGGTGTCTTGTTTAATTCTATCATCTGTGGATTTAAATGACTATGGGTATTATGCATCGAGAGGTGGTTTTATCTGCTTTAGTGTTCTTGATTAACAATTTAGGATAGAGAATAATTGATGAGAAGTGTGTTAACTTAAATGAAGCAATAAGTGAAGTTGTGATCTTAAATCTCTGTAATCTTAATTTAACTAGTGGTAATTAGAATTAGTTTACTTATAAATTGAAATTCATTCGTTTAAATAAGATTGAGTTGGTTACGGGTTAGTATTTGGTGATTTTTATTAAATAATTCTGTGTGGGAACGATACTCAATATCACTTTATTACTTGTTGACCACGTATACTTGCGTGTGAGCATATATAGATTTTACCCAACACTACGCCGACCAAAGGAAGTTCACTCCTTTGGGTCAACCAATGGAGAAGATTTTGCAGATGCTGATTAATAAAGGGAAGATCACAACACTGTTACCCCAAATCAATCCACATTCCAAGAGATTTAATGCTACTAGGGTTTGTTAATACCACTCCAATAGTCGGGGTCATAGCACTGAAAGTTGTTGGGCACTTTGTCATCTAATCCAAAATATGATTGACAATGGTGACCTGCAAATGGAAAATAATAATGTATTGCCTGAAGAAGAGAAGTTATTTCCTCCAGGAACACATAAATGGAGGGAAGTTATAGCAATCATATCCTCTGAAGGAGACTTGTCTGCAACACCTCTTGCAATCAAGGAATAAAGGTCAAAGGAGTAAAGAACCCTTTGAAGGTGGTTGCACTAGAACCATTGGTGTTGCCATTCAGGCCGCATTATCCCATTATCAACTTGAAAAAAAGTCTCATGGAACTATAGGGAGGATGGGGGATCAACTTCAAATCGAATTGCTGCTATATTAAAGGAAAACCCGTTGTACCTACCTTAGCGAGTAATGAATCCAGTCATCAAATCCAAGGGGAAAGTGCCCAAGGAGAAAGTTGAAGAATTCCTCTGCAAAATGGGGCATAATGAAGCCAAAGTGGTGAAAAGCTTGAAATAAGCACCTCAATAGATATCCTTTCTAGACTTGGTATTGTCCTCTGAAGATCATCGTAACGTCTTAGTGAAAGTACTAGAAGAAGCTCACCTACCAAAGAAGGTGGACACTGAAAAGTTTCATAATATGGTATATCATATTTTTAACAGTAATGTGATATCTTTCACTGATGATGACATACCACCCAAAGGGATGGGTCATTGCAAGTCATTGCACATAGTAGTGATGTCTTCAGGATATATGGTCGGAGGTGTGTTAATAGATGGATGATCTTCCTTGAGCATCTGTCCCTATGCCACGTTAGAAAGAAAAAAGATCAATCTCAATCGAATCTGAAGCAACCACATAGTCATAAGAGCCTTTGATGGATCTCAACGAAATGATGTAAGAGAAATTGAACTGCCAGTGGAGATAGGTCTACATACCTTTTACATATCCTTTCAAGTGCTAAACATCACCACATAATATAATCTGCTGTTGGGAAGGCCATGGATCCATATGGTAGGAGCAGTGCCATATACCCTTCATCAACAGGTCAGATATGTCATTAAAGGCAATTTGGTAACTGTCAATGCCGAACCAGAATATCTTGTCCATGTGCAAAGTGATATGCCTGTAATTAGTCTCACTGAGGGAGTTGAGCCTGTCAGTTTTCAAACCCTTTAGGTGAACAACACTCAATATCAACCTATCGGGGCCCCAACTTTAAAGCCCAGAGTTTCCACCGAAGTAATATCGGCAAGTCAAGAAATGATATCATTGCACTACAAAAAAATAGACATTTGGCAATAATTTTTTGGGCCGATGAGATTTCTCCTCATCGTTGGCAACGAAAACTTTTTTGCTGCTATATTTTGTTGCCTAGTATAGGCCACATTCATTGGCAACAATTTTTTTTGTTGCATATTTAATACATTTTTTTGCAACGACTAGTAAATTATTCCCCAAAATTAAGACAAGCCCAATAAGCATTCTTCTTTTTTTTCCCCCAAAACGCATCATTTTTCATTTAAAAATTTTTATTTATTTGGACACAATATTATACAGTGAAATGTTTCACTCCGTCCGTCTCAAAATAAGTGCCCAATTTTATTTTTTTAAAGTTATAATTTTTGAAATTAATATGTATATGTATGTATGTATGTATATATATATATATATATATATATATATATATATATATAGGATTAAATGCAAAGTCGACCACTGAACTTTAGTGATTTTTGGGTATTGAGTCACTTTCTTCTGGTCAATGCAAACTGAGCTCCTTTCTATTCGAAAATTTGGACTTTGAACCCCCAGGCGCCACATGTGCATTGACCTGATTACGTGTCACACGTGGTGCCTACGTGGCACACATGACAGATCTGACGCAACATTTTATATTATAATTTTACACGTAACAGATCTAATGTGGCTTCTTTCGAATTATAATTATAATTATAATTATAATTATTATAATTATTGTTGTTATTATTATTGTTATTATTATTATTGTTATTATTATTGTTATTATTATTGTTATTATTGTTGCTATTATTATTACTATTATTAATACTATTATCATAATTATTACTATTATTATTATAATTATTACTATTATAATAATAATTATTACTATTATTATAATTATTACTATTATAATAATAATAATTATGCATCTACAGTTGTGCACTATCTAATGAGTTTGCATCATTTGGCCATGGGTGGCTTGTATAACTCCTATACATTCCTTGTTTCTTTTCAAGACACTTGTAGGTGGTCTTGAGTTAAAAGACTGGGTTGTGGTGTGTGAGGCGCTGAATAATGTACGTCGATTATCTCTGTTCCGCAAGAATTTGTTGAGCGATATATTGTAATAATTATTGTGGTGTGTGAGGCGCTGAATAATAGTAATAATTATTATTAGTATAATAATTATTATTATGATTATTACTATTACTATTACTATAATTATTTTTATAATTTTTATAATTATTTTTATAATTATTATAATTATAATTATTATTACTACTATTATTATGAATTATTATTATTATAATTATTACTATTACTATTATTATTATTATAATTATTATTTTTTTTAGTACTATTATTATAATAATGGTATGTGCAGTTGTTTTCTCCCTCCACTTTTATTTTATCTTTTTCAGACATAAATTGTTTTATTTTTATTCAAAAACTAAAAATTAGCCTTGTTTTTATTGATAATTGAGCCACCATGGTCCATTATTCTATTACATTTTCCCCCACAACAAATTAGCTACATTATATATGTATTTTACATAATATTTTAGCCAGTCTTAAAAAAAATATTTTGACTTTTCAAAGTCAATTTGTTATATTTTAAATTTTAAAAATTTATCTGATGAAATTTTCAAAATAATAATAAAAAATTTGGTTACTATTACAATAATTTATAGTAGTAATAAGTGTGATTGTATTAATTAAATAAATTAGTGCATATTAATTATAAATTTTAAAATTTTACAATTGAAGACCTTTTTCGGAGGGACTATTATTAATATAATACTATGTATGTTGTAGCCCGTATACATCCAAAGCTACATTTGAAATGGTCGCCTAGCTAGGTAGCTCTATGAAATGTTTTGATATAAACATTAATCCTTGCAAGATGTTAACAGCTAACTCGTGGTGCTCTAGTGGTCATATGTCTAAGGTTTCAAACTTGAGGTTGTGAGTTCAAACCAATGGTGTGACGCCCCCAAAATATGTATACATCACCCATTCTAAGTCGCCAAATACATGATACATAACTTAAATACAAACCTAATTAATACAACTGTCGTGCAAAATATGACAACATAAAAGCTGAGTTTTAACACGAATATTATCTTCTAGACAATATCCAAACTCAAATTCAATCCACGTTACAATGATTATCACACTATTTTATAAAATAGTGAGGACTACTATAACAACTATATTCCCTGACTAGTCCTAGCTATATTCTCATTTCCTGAATAGAACAAGTGAAAGAAAAGGGTGAGCTCAACTAGCCCAGTAAGAAATATTATGACTAAGATAATGCAGAATAAATTATCGTTAGTCTTCAACAATATAACAACTGATAGAATACAATAGACAACAAGTTTTAGTTCAATAACTGCAGCGAAAATAACAATCCATTAGAAGAGTCAAGTAGAGCATGATATCTACTATCTTCTATGATTTAAAAGTTTATCATCAATTTTATCGCTGAGACTCATCTTAATAAATAATCCACATCACTGAATTATCCATGCACTACGGGCCAAGGATATTCATTAGTATCACAACCACGATTTATTCATGCACTACGGGCGAAGGATATTCATGTTTTCACCAATGGTTATGATCATGCCAAACAACAATTCATCTTTGCACCCTTGGCTGAAGAGAACGCATGGTTATGATCATACCAACATTTGTCCAGCAATTAAGACTGATCATTCGGTTATAACCGAACTGAATAGATTATTCGGTTATAACTGAATACTGAAATAATCATAATTTTACTATCTGATTTACTAACAAAATTTGACAATAACTGAATTACCGAATACTAAACTACTGAATTGTAAATTCAGGTATTTCGGTTAATAACCGAACCTCCCTGTTATCATTTACAATAAAAAAAAACAATTATCGAATTGTAAACCATTACATATGAACACTACTTTTTCCCATGTCAACCTCCCTACATATTACATATGAACCTCCCTGTTTTAGATTCCACCCTACAGAAGTACATATAAAGAACTTTTTGATTACTTCCTTAGAAAAAAGAATGAAGTACAGATGAAGAAGCTCCGTTGAGATCTCGCTCGTTCATCTCTTTGGGCGTTTATGATGGCCACGGTGGCTCGCAACCAGATCTCTACAAAATCGAGCCATGGGATCTTGAAGAACAGAGTCGTCGACTCGCCGACTCGTAGGGAGCTGCCAAGGGTAAGGCGGAGGCCGGAGATTGACAGAGACAGAGAAATCAAAACTGAGAGGCAAGGCGGAGAAGAAAGAGGATATGGTCGAAAGTCGAAACTGAGAGGCGGAGAGAAAAGAGGATACGGGATATGGAAAATATGATCTGGGATGAGTGGGATCTCAGATTTGATCTAATATAAAACCATATATTCATATTAGTGTACTCTGTTAGTGGACAGGACTTGGGATGAGAAAACTTTTGTTAACAAGTGTTGGGGCCTGCGGGTATAATTTTGGGCCATTCAGTATTGGGCTTTAGGCTAACTATAACAACCCTGTTTAGTATAAAATTTGTATTAATTTTTAATTAATAAATTCGGTAATTCGGATACCCGAATAAGCTATTTTTAAACAACCGAATCCGAAACCGAATACCGAGTAATAAATCGGATATAACCGAAATTTGAAAAAAAAACCAAAAAATCGAAATAATTCGGTTAAAAAAATTCAGTTGTGTTCGGTAATTCGGTTTTATCCGTTTTTGGCTCACTCCTACCAGCAATGCACTACAGGCCAATGAGGACTTTTACCACATCATTTATAACATTACAGGTCGTGATTACACTGAATAATCCCTGGTCATAATCATACCAATCAATAGTACATTTATGCACTACGGGCCAAAGATGACTTTTATCACAATATAAGCATGAGGATGATGACAATGATATAAGAATTCAATTAAATGAGAGCAAGGATAAATTTTAAAGATTTTATAATTTAATTTATCCAAAATTCAAGAATATCTAAATTGTCAACATGATACTACTTTGTGGAGTAAAATTCAAGAATAATATTGTATAAAAAATAATTTGGACAAAAAAAAAAAATCAATTTTTGTCATGAATAGTACTTCGGATAAATAGTACCCGAGTGAATAGTATTTCGGGAATAGTACCCTGTGAATAGTAACCCAGCATGAAAAGATTAAAATTTATCAAGAATGCTCAGAATAATGTTTTCATGAAAAGATACTAGATGAAGCGCAAATTTTAAGGATATTCTACTAATTTCACGGAGTATAGAAGCAATACTTTAACAAAATGAGTGTATAATTCAGAATCTGAAACGAAATAATATTACTTACATACTACAGAGTATGGAAGAAAATATTGTTTCTTACGAATATTGAACAAAAATAATATTCCTTATAACTGTTGAACGAAAATAATATTCCCTACGAATATTGAACAAAGATAATAGTCCTTACGAATATTAAACGAAGATAATATTTCTTGTGAATATTGAACGAAATAAAATTTCTTACTTAATCTGAAAAATAATAATATAAGTTTAATATGAAATAAATAATACCCTTGCCTCAAAAAGAGAGCAATTCCGACTGGTATAGCGGATATATTCTTGAAGAAAACTTTTATTATTTTCTACACTCAAAGTTTCCTTAAACTCAAAAGAAATATGCTCAATATTATAAAAGAAGAATTCTCTGATTCTGGTGTAATTTTTAATTCTAAACTAAGCATCCTATTTATAAGAGAATGAAAGGATACTATTTAGAAAATAAAATCACGGACTGCACAGGAGAATAATCACGGGCGCTCAACCGGCAATTTTTTTTTGAAAATTTGATTTTTACTATTCATTATTGTGCAATAAAATATTCTAATAAAACATAATATATTCTATTTATAATCTAATAAAACAAAACTTATAATATATATGTATAGGGAAATGATCCATGGAAAACGTTAGTTAAGATCGCTTTATTTTATCGACTATTATCCGGTAGTCCAAAATTAGAGTTAAACGGTTGAGATGAGGCCAACCGCACTCTCCCCTAATGCTAGCCAACTTTTTATGTTGGCCTACTCCTTCTATGCGGCCGGTCAAAAGCGAGTAGTGTTTTGATTGGTAGATTAGAAGAATGTAACAACATAAAAATTTGGCTTAATACCAATTATCTGATTATCCTTATACATACTACTTATTAATCGGTAAAATAAAATAATAAAAATTATAAGGATAATGGTAATTATCTTATACTTATTAACAAAATAAGTATGTATAAGAATAATTCTCGATTATCATCTTATGATTTTTAATTATAAATAGGAAATAATGATTGAGTTTATATATTTAAGTAGGAATATAATATAAATTCAATCACTATTTCTTATAATTAAAAAGTATAAGACGATAATCAGTAATTATTCTTATACATATTTATTTTATTAATAAGTATAAGGATAATTACTGATTATCCTTATAATTTTTTATTATTTTATTTTACTGATTAATAAGTAGTATGTATAAGGATAATCAGGATAATCGATAATTAAGCCAAATTCTTTTATGTTGGCCGCTACTCCCTCTAGCAGCCAATCAAAACACGGTCGTTTTAACTAGCCGATAGAGGAGTAGCGGCCAACATAAAAGAATTTAGCTGGCCGCTAGAGGGAGTAGCGGCTGGGTCCTCATCTCAGCCATTCACTCTAATTTTGGACGGCTAGATAACAGTTAGTTGAAACAGTGCCCAGAACTAAAGTTTTCCATGGATCATTTCTCATATATATATATATATATATATATATATATATATATATATACCCACATCACCATCAATAATGCAAAAAATAATATAAATAACTTTATTGTCTCAATTATTGACTTAATAATATAAAATATTGTAACAATAATTGAATCAATAACGTGAGATACTATGCAACAATTACTATGGCAATAATTTAATAAAACTGAGTGACTTCTCACGTAAGCGTCAATAATCAATACCGTGTGCTACTATGCAACCACGCGTATTACTGTTCTTTTATCACCAGGTATTTCAACAGTTAACGATAAAACTTTCACCGTTATTTTTATAAAAAGTTATTTCTGTCGTTTTCTAACTCCGACAATAATTATGTTGTGGGGTCCACCAATGATTGCGACGTTGTACGAATATTTCTTGATAAAACGAATATTCCCCGACCAATCGAATATTTTATAACAACTTGTTTACTTTGCAAAATTTGTAAATACTACCCACAACTATATCATTATATCAAATCCATAACTTAATATTAACAAAAAAAATATTTTGAGAAATTAAATCTTTATTCATAAAATTTGGGGTCTTACAACCTCCCCTTCTTATGAAATTTTGTCCTCAAAATTGACGTACGTACCTAGTATGTCAAAGAGGTGAGGATAACTCATCAGATTCTAACTCTTGAGGTATATCCTTTGAGCATAGAATATGTTCCTTCTTATTCAAGATTTTAACAGGTATCACCTCATACGTTAAATCTTCTGCTATCTCGCCTAGTTCTAATTCAATAATGTGGTTCGGGCCATCCACATATTTACGTAACATCGATACGTGTAAAATGTTATGAACACGCGATATACTTGGTGGTAAGGCGAGTCTATAGGCCACAGTTCCTACTCGATCGAGGATTTCAAATAGACCAATAAAATCGAAGGTTGAGATTTCCTCTCTTCATCTATTCTTGCTTTTAAAATTACACCTTCTTGCACCTTCTTTTTCACATTCATCAGCTCCAGGTGTGTAGCTTGAGCGACTTTAACTTTATCGATTAAAGTCGATTTTACTCGTATATTTGACATCATCATGTGGGTCCCTAGAGTCTTTAACTTTATCTCCATTTTTTGTAAGTCGTACGAAATGGGTCTTTGTGTTAACAACGTCACACTCGTAGCATACGATCTTCTACTCAACGCGTCAACTACTATGTTCACTTTTCTAGGATGGTATTGAATGTTATAGTCGTAATCTTTCAATAGCTCGAGCCAACGTCTTTGGCGCATGATACGTTCGTTTTAGTTGAAGAAATATTTGAGATTTTAGAAATGGGTTTTATACTGGGGTCAATACAAAATTCGAGTTCACGCTCTGGGGTAGGCCAGAAAGTCTTTAGGAAATACGTCAGGAAATTTATTAACGATAAAAATGTCATTTAAAATTGTAACTCGCATCCAAGACTTGAATAGCAACTCACATTGATACCTATCAACTTGCCACCATTATTTACGATGTCCCCTATGGAAAGTCTGGCTTCGGTGCATCCCATACAAGGAAGTCACCAGCAAAAGGCTATGGGCTCTTTACTTATGGCTTAATATAACAGTGATTGACTTTAGTGGTTTGGTTGCTTAAATTCGCATAACAGGTTGGTTAGGAAGGCTAACAATCTTACAAAAATAATCAATTTTAGCATGATGAGTAGTTAACCAGTAGATTCATAAAATCGCATCAAAGGCAAGTATTTTTAAAGAGATAAGATCGACTGGTAACGTGAGGGTGACGATTTGAATAAAACAAGATTTGTAAACAGCGGATGTAACGAAAGTTTCTCCTAACGGAGTTTCAACCGATAAGTTAAAGTCTAATTTCTTCAGAGTTAAATTTAAATGTTGAGCGCAAGTAAGAGAAATAAAAGAATGGGTAGAACCGGTATCGAATAAGGTATAGACTTTGCAAGAGTTTATGATTAACTTACTCGTAATAACTTCGTTTAGGTTCCTCGACAAATGCTCTCACTTAAACTACCAACTTTTACTTGTCTGGGACATCCTTTGGCGTCACCATCTCAGCTGAACTTGACTTCACTACATGACAAAATCGAGCTAGGTGACCTTTTCTTCCGTAAATGAAACACGCTTTGGGTTGCTGTGTACAGTTTGGATGGATGTGTCCCTCCTGTCTGCATTTGAAATATATGACCGGTGGTCATTCTTCTTCCTTTGAAATGGGCATTGGTGCTGCTGCCGACGTCTTTCCATCATTGTTGAATCTTCTCTTCTTAAAGTTGTTCCCACTTAGTTCACCTTTCCTATTATCTTGGCCATGATTACAACCGAAGTGGTTACCATTTCTGGCATGATAATTTCCTCCACAATGGTTATCGTTGTTCCGATGGCCGTTGCCACCAGTACGATTATTATCATGTTGTTGGTCATTACCTTTTGGTTAGGTTAACTCATTATCGCGCTCCAATAACTGAGCCCTATCCACAACATCTGAATATAAATAAAGTTTGTGAGAAATGAGGTGTTGACGTATTTCAGGTTTCAAACCTCTTAAAAACATTCGCATCATTCACTCCTCATTATCTACCAAATGGGATGCAAACCAGGATAACTCCGCAAACTTAGCCTCGTACTGTGACACGGTCATATTTTTTTGCTCCAGCTTGATGAATTCAACCTCCTTCATGTGACGAATACTTTCGGGAAAGTACTTGTCGTTGAACAATTCTTGGATCTTCTCCCAAAACATCTTTAGTGCGGCAGGTTGAGTACGTGTAACAGATTCCCACCAATGATCTGCCTCTCTTCGCAACATGAAGGTGGCGAAGGGAACCTTTTGCTCCTCTGAGCATTCCAAGACATTAAATATCTTTGTGATCTGCTTAATCCATGTCTCTGCCTTAAGTTGTAAGACCCCAAATAATTAATGAATGAAATTTAATTTCCTCTAATTATTATTTTGAAATAGTAAGGGTTGATTTGATTAATCTGGATAGTTATGGGTAAAATACGCAAGTATTTCAAAATAAGCAAATGGTTATAAAATATTCATTATTGTCGAGGAATATTCGTTTGGTCGTGGAATATTAAATGCTTTGTTGGGGAATATTAAATTTGCCAAGCAACCATGTGTGGGCCCCATAATGGAAAGCGATTGGAGGAAGAAAACGACAAATATAAGTTGTTTAAAAATAACACAGAAGTAGTTATTCTGAGTTTAATTGTTGGAATACCCGGTGGTTAAAAACACGATGTCTGCGTTATTCGAACAAGAAGATGCTTTGCGAGTATTGCACCAATTATTGACTCTTACGTAAGAAGGCACTACTCAATAATGGTTACATAATTCTCGCTCAATTATTTTATTTTATTGATTCAATAATTCTTTGCGTTGATATTTTATATTGTTGTTGTTTCAATAATTGTCATTACACGTTAGATTTTCATTATCAAAGCAATAATTCATATTATCCGAATAATATTATTAGATGACATTATTGGCAATGTCTAGAAAGTTCATCTAAGGAGAGGTTTGGTCACCTAATTGCGCGCCCGAGAAGGAGAAATTCTTATTGGAAAGCCCCTCTTTCCAGGAGCGCTTTGGTTGTCAATATTATAATTTCGTAATATTATTTGTGAATAATTAATTATTGATTCATATGATGAGGAAAATATTGATTTTATATGGATATAGATGGAGAAAATTTTAATGTGACAATTGTTGAAAATTAAAATTTTATCTTTTTCGATAAAATAATTCATTTAAATATATTATTATATTTTTAATAATATAATAATGGTGATATTTTTACAATGAATGTGTGATATACGAGATTACGAGGAGAAAGAGTATTTTTGTTGCAATAAATGTTTAAAACATGTTAAACATGCACTGTGGACCCATTTATCGACCGAAATTTGATTATAGCACGAAAATCGCTTCGTTTATGGATTTGGTCATTTTTTCGTTGGGAATTTGGAAAACTTTTTTTCGCAAAGTTGTAGAGAATTGAATTTCCTATAAAAGCTCATGAGATTCGAATTTTCCGCAAAAGGGCTATTTATTGTGAATTATTGAAGTTCGAAGCTCAAATAATTGATTTTGGAAGTTTAAAATATTTTAAATAACAAAAACGTTTTTTTTAAGCTTGGTGAGGTGAGACCACATGTGGTGAAGTCTTTGGGCAAATCTAGTGTGCATGAGGGAAAATTTTGTTAAATATATTATTAATATATTAAATTTTACGCTTTGGTGTTCTAAGCATTTTCCTATAAATAGGGTGCTTAGGTTAGAATTGAAAATTACGCCAGAAACTGAAGTTTTCTCTCTCTATATTATCGAGCGTATTCTTGTGAGTATTTTGAGTATACTTTGAGTATTGCTATACGGTGCAAGTTCAAGTTATAGCCTATATCCGAGATTCAAATTGAGAAATATTGTCTTCCGAGGTAAGGGATATTATTTTTTTTCGTAATGATATTATTTCTTCAATATCATTATCTTTGAAATATTGATCCGAAGTTTTATCAAATTTAGAACTTTTGGTGTCGGGGTTACTATTCACGATATCGACACTATTCACGAATCTGACTATTCATCGAAAAATGAAAATTTTTTTGTTCGTCCAAAATATCTATTCTGGATACTAGCTTTGATTGTATCCATGTTTTGATCATTCTTGAATTTTACACCACTATGATTATTTTTGAGGTATTTTTGGACGTGGATAAAACAAAGTATGAATCCTTAATCCTTAATCCTTGTCATTTTGTTTCACTGGATTCGTTTCTTTAAAAATATTTTTCATCATCCTCAGTCTTAAATGATGATATTATTGAATATCTTTGGCCTGTAGTGCAAAGATGAATGATTTATGATGAATATCTTTGGCCTGTAGTGCAAAGATGAATGATTTCTGATGAATATCTTTGGCCCGTAGTGCAAAGATGAACAGGTGTTTAGATGAACATGATCAACTAGTGAATGTCCTTGGCATGTAGTGTAAGGATGAATATTTGATCCCAGATATATATTGATTGATGTTACAGGGATAAAAAAAATAGACGATGAACTTTAAAATTCATACATAGAAGATAGTAGTTTGCATTCTCTACTTAACTCTTCTAATGAATTATTATTTCCGCTGCGAATATTGATTTAAAACTTGTTATCTATTGTATTCTATTAGATTTTTTCCCTGTTGAACACTAACGATAATTTGTTGTATATTATCTTAGTTATAATATTCTTTACTGGGCTAGTTGAGCTCACCCTTTTCCTTTTTGTTCCATTTTTCTTCTCAGGAGGCGAGAATATAACGAGTGTACTTAGCTCTGGGTATGGAATGAAGGTTCTAGGAGAGTTGTTTAGTAGTCCTCACCATTGTTGTAAAATAATGTATCAATAATTATGATGAGGATTTATTTGTATGTGGATATTGTCTAGATGGCAATATCTGTATTTAAACTCACAGTTTTACTATTATAATAATAAAGTTGTAGTTGTTTCTGTACCGTGTATTGACAACTCAGAATGGGTGATGTATACCTATTTTGGGGGTGTCACATAAGTGGCTCTGGCTTTCCCAAAAACTCTGGTGGTCCCAGCTCCTTGAACTGATTAGCGATGACCAGCCGTGAGTTGCCAGTATTTTAACCTGCATTTTGAACAGGAGCCTCTCTCGTTTGGTTTTGCATAAATTCTAGAAAGTTCCTAAACATACCATCGTTCGTCATTTTGTCGGTGTTGTTGTTTACCTGACGATTATTACCTTCCTGATGCACATTATCCTGGTTATTAATCATTGGTGACTCAACGGTCTCATGTGCCCCATTGCTGATCTCAACATTTTTAGATGTCATTTTCAAACACTGGCACAAAACTAGGGTTAATTGACATACCACATATTATCCCTATATTCTAACCGACCAATTAAATAACAATTAAACTTAGGTAGGTAACCCGGCATGAAAAGATCAAAAATTATCAAGAATGCTCAGAATAATGTTTTCATGAAAAGATACTAGATGTAGCGCAAATTTCAAGGATATTCTACTAATTCACGGAGTATAGAAGCAATGCTTTAATAAAATGAGTGTATAATTCGGAATCTGAAACGAAATAATATTACTTACATACTACAGATTATGGAAGAAAATATTATTTTTTAAGAATATTGAACAAAAATAATATTCTTTACAACTGTTGAACGAAAATAATATTCCCTACGAATATTGAACGAAGATAATATCCCTTACGAATATTAAACGAAGATAATATTTCTTGTGAATATTAAACGAAATAAAAATTTTTACGAATACGAAAATTAATATCGTAAGCGAATATGAAATAAATAATACCCCTTACCTCAAAAAGAGAGCAATTCTGACTGGTATAGCGGATATATTTTTGAAGAAACCTTTCATTATTTTCTACACTCAAAGCTTCCTTAAACTCAAAAAAAATACGCTCAATATTATAGAAGAATAATTCTCTGATTCTGGTGTAATTTTCAATTCTAAACTAAGCATCTTATTTATAGGAGAATGGAAGAATACTATTTAGAAAATAAAATCATGGACTGCACAGTAGAATAATCACGGGCACTCAACCAGCGAAATTTTCTGAAAATTTAATTTTTACTATTCATTACTGTGCAATAAAATATTCTAATAAAACAAAAACTTTAAATAAAACATAATATATTCTATTTATAACACTACAAAAAAATAGACATTTGGCAACAATTTTCGGGCAACGACTTATAAAGCCGTTGCCAAAAATGCATGTTTAGCAACGAAATTTGTCATTCGTTGCAGTTTATGAAAGGCTTTCATTTTTCGTAACGAAATTCATAAGTCGTTGCAAAAATTCGTTGCCAAATCGTTGGCGGGAAAAAAAATCGCCTATTTTTTTTGTTGCTGATGAGATTTCTCCTCATCGTCGGCAACGAAAACTTTTTTGTTGTTATATTTTGTTGCCTAATATATGCCACATTCATTGGCAACAATTTTTTTTCGTTGCGTATTTAATACATTTTTTTGCAACGACTAGTAAATTGTTGCCCAAAATTAAGACAAATCCAATAAGCATGCCTCTTTTTTCCCCCCCAAAACGCATCATTTTTTATATAAAATTTTTTATTTATTTGGACACAATTTTATACAGTGAAATGTTTCACTCCGTCTGTCTCAAAATAAATGTCCAGTTTTATTTTTTTTAAAGTTATAATTTTTGAAATTAAAATTGAGCACACACACACACACACACACACACACACACACACACACACATATATATATATATATATATATATATATATATTCTAATTTACAAAAATTAAAGTTTGTAGTTAATTGGATGTAATTTATAATGATCATATTCACACACTTATAATTTTTTTAAAAAAATATAATTAATTTCTAAAATAATTTATATGAATTTTTCTTGTAACTCTTTATTTTACATATATACTTTTTGACAAGGGATGGGCAAGTAATCGAAATCGCTCCCAAAATTGCACCAAAAATTGACCAAACTGCACCGATTAAGTCGCGCCAATGGTTCCGGCATAGACCAATTAAGTTGCACCAATGGTGTGTAAGTTCTTTTTTAACTCCCCCTTTTCAAATTCTCCTTTTTCTTGACTTGTAAATTTTTTATAATCAAATATTAATTTCTCTTTATATCTTAAATTAGAGGGTGTTTGGCAATGACTTATAAGTTGGTCAAACTAAGTTATAAGTCATTTGTTATTATTTAGTGTTTGACAATAACTTAAATTTTAACCTTTTTTTTTTACTTATAAGTCATTATTAAATATTTTTGATGCTTCATGTGCTATATTTTTTATGTATTAGATAAATTTTACTACTATATATATATATATATATATATATATATATATATATATTATCGACGTCGGAATTTTTATTTGTCCCTTTTCGTTTCTTGTTCTTTGGTGTTCTCATGTTATATGAGATTTGTTAGAAAAAATAAGTGAAAAAGGTCTGACATGTGTAATGTCGACGATTTGACTGTAAGAGTCGCTAATTGGTGTTTTTAATTGGTTGCACAAACCTTAAATCGATAAAAGGTTTGCACACATGACCCAAATGATGTGACAACCGCTAAACGGGGTCTGTGAAACCAGAGATTCATTTAGGTTCGGGGTTTGATTATGCGGAGGGAATGTGTTAGGCACCCTCGACATCCGTGTTGCCACGATGACCGCCTTTGTTGGGTAAAATCTAATTACGCACAACACGCAAGTATACGTGGTCAACAAGTAATAAAGTGATAAGTTGAGTATCGTTCCCACAGAGAATTATTTAATAAGAATTACCAATTACTAACCTAGGACCAATTTAATCTTATTTAAACAAATGATTTAATAATTTAATTTAAAATAATTAAATAAACTATTACTAACTATCCCTAGAATGAAACAAGATATTGAAGACTTGAGATTACAATTTCACTTATTGTTTCATTTAAATCAACACACTTCCTGTTAAGCCAAATTATTTATACTGGATTGTTAATTAAGAACACGAAAGTAAAATATGGTCATCTCTCAATGCACCATGCTCATATCAAATCAAATCCATAGATGATAGAATTAATTTGAACATCCTAATTAACTAACTCACTATATCTCTATGTGAATTACAATTAAAAAGGGTTTAAGTTCAAGTTCTTATTAGACTACATATGACGTAAAGGTATATCTCTATCCTAAACACGAATCATGAATTTCATCTATGCATAAATCACAAACACATGCTATCATGATCAGATCTAAATCTATACTTCATCTCTTGAGTTCATATAGATTATCACGGTAATTGTTAGCTAGGCAATTAAGCAGTTAAGAACAAATCATAATAGACAATCCAAATATAGCTAATAAGACTAACAAAGAAACATATCAAAGTAAACTACACAATAAGATCCATAGTAATCTCAAAATAGAGTTTAATTCATAAATGAACTAGAATCCATCATCCACAATTGATTAAGCATTAAAAAGATACAAATAAATAAGAAAAGAAATTAGAATTGAGATAAACAAATCTGCATTCTCTTGCTTCCAATTTGATTCTCCAATGATAATCAATAGCTTCAATCTTCAATTCTAATCTAATCTAGGGTTCCTAATCTAAGAAAGAAAGTAAAGAATAATTTAATAGAAATCTATCCCCAGAGGAATTTTATGGATTCTTAGAACTAGCCTCCCAATCCAAGTTAAACTCAAGTATTAATAGTTCTAATGGACACCCTAGTAAGTTAGGCAACTAAGAATCCTATTCTAGCTCAATTTGGACATCAAATAACCCAATTCAAATTTGGTTTCCGACTGACTAAGCGCCCGCCTGTTCCTAAGCAATTACAGGCGTGGCCCACGCCATCAGAAAGGAGGAACTGATGGACTAGCGTGCCTCTAGCGCGGTCCGCGCTACTCTGTTTTCTGCTGCGACGTCCTTTAGTAAAACAGGCATAACCTTTGATCCGCTTGGAGTTACGGGGCCTGCCACCTATCAAATCGAAGATATCGACGAGATCTACAACTTTTATTCATTGAGAATTGAAAGATTCGGATATAATCAAGGCGAAAATTGGGCTTGAAGTAGATGCTATGTAAATGGCAAACATGACAACTCTTAGCTTTGATCTTCGTTGATAAAAAGGTCATAACTCTCGTATCCGAACTCCGATTGGGATGATTCAAGATGTTTCGGAAATCTAAGAAGTAGAGCTACCATAAAATCCAAGTTCCAAGCCAAGAAAATGTATCCAACTTGGTGTTAAAGGTCCTTCAATATTCCCTTCTTGCATTTGCTTGCGTATTTTAGTCCAAAAGATGTCTGAATTGCTTTTCCTTGCTTCTTCATGCCAATGTCATGTCATAGCCAACAAAATAACATAAAATGTATGAAAAATAACTAAGAAACATAGGTTTAAGCAACTAATTCAAGTAACAGATACCGGATAAGTAGATATAAAATCAACTTATCAAATACCCCCAAACTTAAACACTTGCTTGTCCTCAAGCAAAAATACAAAACAACAATGCTATGCAATGCAACTAATCTACATGCCTACGAACCCAGCAGTAATGACAGAAACAAGTCTATTCAACCGGCCTTAGAGAAATCAAGTAAACATGATAATACATCATATCAAAACTCATCAGTAACTTCTCAATCAATCATCAAATCTTAGACTATTATCACTAATATAGTGCGTGTGTGCTCCACAACAATGTTAACTGATATAAAATCAAATTTAACACATAATAAGTCTCTTCGAAGGCATCATACAGTGTAAACTCAAGAAATCCAAAAACAAGCTAGATCCAACTAAAATTAAACAATTACCAATATCGAGGGTCAACATGGGATACTTATGCTTCATTTTTCATCTACGAGGGCTTTTTGCTCTTATTTCCCGTTTTATTCATTTTTTTTTGTTTATATACACATAGCTATGTAATGTCTTATTCCCTTAAGCTTTTCAATGCTACCTTAATAAGCTTTCGACCAACGACTCCCAGACCATTAAGACCTTAGGGCGCTAGGTGTAAAGACAATCCCCTCGGGCTTACTTACTCAAGTAACAAAGGCCACAAAACTAGACAAGCACGCCACGGTGTTTATTCATACTTTCTTTTTTTCTTTTCTTTTTTCTTTTTTTATATCTTATATACCCCAAATATTCCCCCAAACTTAGGTTCTTGTCTAACTTTAGCCATCACTACTTGTTCTTGTCATTCTTTCATTCAAACTAGCATTATCCTTTAGAGTCCCATTATGTATTAATTTAAACTCAATCAATCAACAAGTTGTTTTTACTGTGTTATCCTTATTATACTAGTTTCAAACAGAAAAAGACTCAATTCATAACAAGAAATCACATCAACGGTCTAATAATCAGTATTATACTTGTCTACCCAATTCCAATATCATCATTGGCCAAAACAAACTATAAATATCAAACAGCTGGACTCATGCAAGATGTACTAAATGCTATATAAACATAGTAAAATATTTTTTTTCCCAAGAAACTGAATGCAAAAACTAAATGTAACTATATGAACTACAATGTAAATAACTAACTATATGTAATACGACACTAAAATACCCCCAAACTTAAAACAGACATTGTCCTCAATGGCTAAGATAGGAAAAATTAAAAGAGAGGACTTCCTTGAAAATACAGCATTTTCCTCCTTGTCTGCTAAGTCTGAAGAATAGACCAGACACATTGGAATAAATTGGGAACCACACTTGAGTTGGACTTGACTAACATTGCAATTAAACCACTTTTAACGCCTGGGATTTTCAAGCGGCGCGACCCGCAATGTATGTAAGCCTGAGATGGCGCGCCTCGCGCTAGGAGATCAGTAGTTGCTGGCGTAGTAGCGCGCCCCACGCTATATCTGTGCTTTGTATAGCGCGGTCCGTGCTATGGAGCCAGTAGCTTGGTGACTCTCTTTTTCTTGCCTTACCTGCGAGCATACCATTATGGAGTCATTATTCGTTGAAAACTAAATATTTGAGCTAGACTATAAACTAAAATATAAATAATAAATAAGGAAGAAAAGGTTTAGAGCTTGGGTTGCCTCCCAAGTAGCGCTAGTTTTAACGTCGTAAGCCCGACTTTGGCTGGTCAATGTTATCCAATTCCTCTTCAAAAATTGAGGAACCCTCCATCCATCAGTAGAAAATAATCCTTTGGGAGGTTCCCACAAGAGATGGCCATAGCATCAAAGTCACCTAGCATGCTCTGACTCAGTATAATCTCCATGAAGAAGGGCAAATAACTAGGTGCTATCTCCATTGTGTTTGTGATCATATTTGGGCATAGAAGTGTGTCAAACACAATGGGCTCTTCGTCTATCTTCTCTTTCTCGTCCCACCACGGCTTCATTGTTGCACTCACTCTTATGTCATAAAGAGCTTCGCCGGCGACATGACTAACAAGTGGGCACAGTTTTGCAAATCTAACTGGACCCTTGATCTTTGGTGGAGAAGGAACTTGGGGCACAAATAACATCGGCTCATCTTCGTTGGTACTCATAGTTAGTTCTTCACCGACCTTATTTTCATTATCCCCACTTATCTCCTCTTTTTCAACATCTTGTATCTCATCCAGTTATAGATTTGGCTCGTGCACTCCATCAATTTCATCATCCATGTCATAAAGCCAAGTGTTTGGAGGAAGGTTGCTTATGGTTTTGGTCATTTGCTCTATCTGATCCATAAGATTTTGCATTGACCTCGCTGGATTACTCATCTTCTCCTCATCTGATATGAACTTGGACAATAATTCCCCCAGCCTTGAATTTTCTGTTTCAGTCTCGAAAGCCATGTATTGAGGACAATTGGTTGAGGTAGTGACGAATTGTTCCATCCGATTATTAAAATTTTGGGTTGACAGCTCTTGGCTAATCCTCATCTCCTCTAGGTTTGCTATGCCCTTCAATATTATATCCCTCAGATTTGGCTTTTCTTCTTGTGGAAATGGAGGTTTACATGAAAATTCTAATGTGTATGTTGGATTTGGAGCATAGTATTGGTCTTCATAAGTATAGCTCCATGACGAATCCGGGTGATACCCCCAAACTTGATGATAATTAGCATTTGTATAATCGTTGAGGTATTCACCACCATATTGTACCGGTTCAAAATTAACGGTGCATTGATGACTTTGATGGTCGCCAGCACAATAGTTACACGTAACTGCCATCCTTCGACTCCGTTGGGCTGCGATAACCTCCAACGTCTTCGAATTTGCCTCAATTTGTACTGAATCTACAGAAAATGTATTACGTCCATCAATCCCTGTTTCCCTTGGTTGAGTCATGTTCGTGTATGGCCATTGATACGCAAAGTCATCCATGGTACCTGAAAAAAGAAAAATATAGGAAGAGAATTAAAAATAAAAATAAAAATATTTAAATTAAGACTAATTTGATTGAAATTAATATTGATAAATAATTATTAAATTAATTTCCCGGCAACGGCGCCAAAAACTTGTTGGGTAAAATCTAATTACGCACAACACGCAAGTATACATGGTCAACAAGTAATAAAGTGATAAGTTGAGTATCGTTCCCACAGAGAATTATTTAATAAGAATTACCAATTACTAACCTATGACCAATTTAATCTTATTTAAACAAATGATTTAATAATTTAATTAAAAATAATTAAATAAACTATTACTAACTATCCCTAGAATGAAACAAGATATTGAAGACTTGAGATTACAATTTCACTTATTATTTCATTTAAATCAACACACTTCCTGTTAAGCCAAATTATTTATACTAGATTGTTAATCAAGAACACGAAAGTAAAATATGGCCATCTCTCAATGCACCATACTAATATCAAATCAAATCCAGAAATGATAGAATTAATTTGAACACCTTAATTAACTAACACACTATATCTCTATGTGAATTACAATTAAAAAGGGTTTAAGCTCAAGTTCTTATTAGACTACATATGGCGTAAAGGTATATCTCTATCCTAAACACGAATCATGAATTCCATCTATGCAGAAATCACAAACACATGTTATCATGATCAGATCTAAATCTATACTTCATCTCTCGAGTTCATATAGATTATCACGGTAATATTTAGCTAGGCAATTAAGCAGTTAAGGACAAATCATAATAGACAATCCAAATATAGCTAGTAAGACTAACAAAGAAGCATATTAAAGTAAACTACACAATAAGATCCATAGTAATCTCAAAATAGAGTTTAATTCATAAATGAACTAGAATCCATCATCCACAATTGATTAAGCATTAAAAAGATACAAATAGATATAAAAAGAAATTAGAATTGAGATAAACAAATCTGCATTCTCTTGCTTCCAATTTGATTCTCCAATGATAATCAATAGCTTCAATCTTCAATTCTAATCTAATCTAGGGTTCCTAATCTAAGAGAGAAAGTAAAGAATAATTTAATAGAAATCTATCCCCAAAGGGAATTTATGGATTCTTAGAACTAGCCTCCCAATCCAAGTTAAACTCAAGTATTAACAGTTCTAATGGACACCCAGCAAGTTAGGCAACTAAGAATCCTATTCTAGCTCAATTTGGACATCAAATAACCCAATTCATTTGGTTTCTCATTGACTAAGCCATGACCAGCGCTATTCCTAGAAATGCAGGTGCGGCCCGCACTCATCAGTAGCAGAGGAACTGATGGACTAGCGCGCCCCTAGCTCGGTCCGCGCTACTCTATTTTTTGCTGCGACGTCCTTTGGTAAAACAGGCATAACTTTTGATCTGCTTCGAGTTACGGGGCCTGTCACCTATCAAATCGAAGATATCGACGAGATCTACAACTTTCATTCATTGAGAATTGAAATATTCGGATTCAATCAAGGTGAAAATCGGGCTTGAAGTAGATGCTATGTAAATAGCAAACATGACAACTCTTAGCTTTGATCTTCGTTGATAAAAAGGTCATAACTCTCGCATCCGAACTCCGATTGGGATGATTCAAGACGTTACGGAAAGCTAAGAAGTAGAGCTACCATAAAATCCAAGTTCCAAGCCAAGAACATACATCCAACTTGGTGTTAAATGTCCTTTAATATTCCCTTCTTGCATTTGCTTGCGTATTTTAGTCCAAAAGATGTCCGAATTACTTTTCCTTGCTTCTTCATGCCAATGTCATGTCATAGCCTACAAAATAACATACAATGTATGAAAAGTAACTAAGAAACATAGGTTTAAGCAACTAATTCAAGTAACAGATACCGGATAAGTAGATATAAAATCTACTTATCAGCCACTTTTCAAGAAATTGTTATGTGATGTGTGTGTGTGTGTGTGTGGATCAATGTGCAATTTATTTGGAAGTAGTGCGAGGCCTCGTTCGCACCTATATACAAAGGGTTTGAATTTATATGAAAATTTAGTTTTAAACATGATATAGCAGTGATGTTTTATAAAAAGAGATTTTTCAAACCATGTGCTCAATAGTAATTGAGACCTTTTCATATTTCCATTTTATTATTAAATGTTCGGCTTGTTTGCTTTTATTTTTGAGATCTGAAGCATCTTCGAGAAAATAATATCTGATGATGCCAAACTCCTCATGGGCATGATGATCATCCAAGGAAATTCGCAGACACCAGTAAATAATGTACAAGTATCTCTGACTAAAAATGTTCATCACGAGAACCGAATCTAGATTCAGTAGACTGAATCTGTGATCACATGATTCCTAGGCTCACATGATGCCGCAGATTTATATGAAAGCGATGAAGCGAGTTATATATATAAAAGTCAGTAATATATATATATATATATATATATATAGACATGATCAACCACCACGAAGCACCTCCATGGGGGATCGGAAATATAAATATATAAAAGCAGTATATATATATATATATATATATATATATATATGGACATGATCAACCACCACGAAGCACCTCCATGGGGGATCAGAAAAGTAAATAAAGTTGTAAAAAACGATCAACCGCCACGAAGTAAACTCCAGTCGGGACTAAATGTAAAGAAAGCAGTAAAGACGATCAACCGCCACGAAGTAAACTCCAGGGGGGACTAAATATAAATAAAGCAGTAAAAGGCCTCTAAGTAAACTCCAGGCCTGACAGAAATGTATATATATATATAAGCAGTAAACGCACAGTGTGTTTCTCAATCCCGGCTCGGTTTATCATTTCAAACAATTTGTTATATATATATATATATATATATATATATATATATATATATATATATATAAGTAGTAAACGCACCAGATATAAAATCTAGGTTTATCGAATAGAGTTCGACAACAATTCATATATATAAGTATATATATATAAAAGCAGTAAACTCTCCGGATGTAAAATCCAGGCTCATCAGACAGAGTCTGACAACAATTTATATATATAAGTATATATATATATTTATATATATATATATATATATATATATAAAAGCAAGTAAATGCTCCAGACATAATTCTAGGCTCAATCGAGGCATAACTCGATAATGTTAGTCCATATATAAATATATACATATATAAGTATATATATATATATATATATATATATAGACAGAAATGAAAACCACGGACCGAAGTTCGGGCATACACACACAACACGACTCTCAATGTAAAGAATAGTGTGTGCAAAGATGAAGAAAAAGACTTTATAAATTGTGAGAAGGCTTACAGTGGGCTGCCAAGGCAGGCTTCTATAACTCTATATGGAAAAACACTCAGCTCCCGCCGGTAAAATATAGCTATATGTGAGCTAAAAAGTGTTTAAAATGAGAAAGCACTCAATATGAGGTATGTACAGAGAAAATTGGATAGGGCTTCCTCGCCTCTTTCTTCTCTTACAAATGGCCACCCCAAGCTCTATATTTATAGAGCTGAGAGTCGCAGGTGTACCTGCGGCTGCCGCAAATGCACCTGCAGCTTCCCAGAGTGCCCCAGGCTCTGCGGGTCCCGCCGTTTTGAAGTACGTGTACTGTGATGTCCGCTCGAACTTGTAGAACTTCAATCCGAGCATCCGAACGAGGTGTACAAGACCTTCTTTGGACCGCTTTTGTCGAGAGTTACGCAATGACATGAGATTAGAGGTTGTACGAAGTCAGGAAGAGGGGACCATGCCCATGGTCTTCAAGCTTCAAATTCTATCTGGTGTGCTGCCACGCGTAATAGTCACTCGGAATTGGAACTCCTTGGCTCTTGTGGGACATTGCTGTGTACAAATGTATGTATGAAATGTTGAGACGGCGCACTGGGGTTGAGGTGGCAAGATGACGATTTTTCCCCTCACCGGGGTTATCTCCGGTTTGGGCTGATAGCAGACGTTGCTCAGGGTTACATATAAGATTGGACTAATGTAAGTGTTTGAATTCTGCAGGGTCATCTGTAAGTGTGCCTGTCTTCCCGGTGTTATCTCCGGGTCTTTGGAATGAGTGCCTCGGCAGGAGGTCTAAGATTGAAGCTGATTGCATGCATTTGAAATAAGCATTTCCGGAGTTATCGCCAGAACTGCAACAGCATTCCTTGGGGTTATCTCCAAGGATGAAACTCGGGGTTATCCCCGCGGTTGGAATTGATACTCCCGGTGTGTGTTCCGGGATTGAGACCGAACTTCCGGTAGTATTCGTAATGGATGTGATCTGTCTTCCAAGGTTATCTCCGAAAGACGAATCTGCCCTCCTGCAATGTTCGTAACAGGTGTGCAAAAAATTTTGAGTGTCTACATATATATATATATATATATATACACACATATTATTTTCAAAATTTCTTGTCAAACTAAATAAAATACTAAACAAATCTCAACATTAAACTAAATATATATAAAGTAACTATGAATATTTTTATATAAATATATATATATATATATATGTAAACAAATATTCATATAAATATTTATAAATTTATCTCGAAATATTCATATAAATTTTTATAAAAAATATTCATATCTAAATTTTATAAATTTTAGATGAAATATTTATAAATTTTAAAGATAAATTTATATGAATATTTGTTTATAAATATTTATATGAATATTTAGAGATAAATTTATAAATATATATATAGAGAGAGAAAAAGAGAGGAAGGATCAAAAACATTCTTTTTATCTCACACTCCTCCTTAAATAACATTCCTTTATTAAAATTACGTCGTTTTGGAGTTTTAAAAAAAATAAGTGGGGCCGTTGGTGGCATTTTTGTAAATAAAAGAAAAGAAAGTGGGGTCACTCTCTTTTACGAATCTCCAAATTGACATAGTTTTAATAAATGAGTGTTATTTAAGGAAAGGAGGAATGCTAGATAAGAGGAGTGCTCTTGATCCTTCCTATATATATATATATATATATATATATATATATTAAAATACTCATAGTTACTTTATATATATTTAGTTTAATGTGGAGAACTGGAGATTTAAGATGTGTATATATATATATATATATATAGATAGTAATAGAATTTATCTAATACACAAAAAATATAACATAAGAAACAAAAATATCACAGCTAGGTTTCAAACCTAAGACATATGGGTTATTGGGCCATTAAGCTACCACTGAGCCATTTTAATTTATTAGTTAACTAAATCGTCATAACTTGTAGCGGTAGACAGTGTAACACATGAGCAAATGAGGGGGCAAATGAGTAATTTCTCATGTCGTTACAGCCTGTAGCGGCATGGGGAAATCCATTTCAATCTGTGCCATCCAATGTTGCGATCAACGGTATAGATTATGGTTGTTGAAATAGTACTCGTGATAACCGATTGCCAAGCATGTTAGTTCCGGGCCTCCAACCCAAATAAACCCAACCTCATCAAACCTGATTATTATATATATGCTTCCCAATATTTTCTATTTCTAGATAGAAGTAGGATATACTTACAAGTACTCCCTCACTCCGAGAATGAAAGTGATGATTGATTTTATGTAAATTTAAAAAAAAATGTCAAATGATAAAATTATTCATATTTAAATTCTCATCTAATTGCATATTTGTCTATACATGATTAGTGATATTATATAAATATTTATAAATAATAAAAATATGTCATTTAATACTAAGGATATTACGCATAAATTATTATAAAAAATAGAGTATTTAATATAAGTAAATATTTAACTTGAGATTACATAAAATAATAAGAACTTTTATTCTTAGACAGAGGGAGTAACTTAAATCATGAACATATTTTTCGTTCAAAAATAAAACATAAAAAAAGAATAGTAATGGTATACCCCTAGCTATTCCTAGTTCTCCTTTTACCTTTTTTCAAATATATTATAAAATTAAATTATAATACTATCAGTTCTAAGAGAAAACATAAAAGATGAAGAAAAATTTATTATATTTTTTGAACTAAAATAGAATAAAGTTATTTAAAAATGACTTATAAGTTATTCTTAATAAGTTAGTTTGACCC
Organism: Panax ginseng; assembly: GCA_020205605.1. Classification (NCBI taxonomy): domain Eukaryota; kingdom Viridiplantae; phylum Streptophyta; class Magnoliopsida; order Apiales; family Araliaceae; genus Panax; species Panax ginseng. Next base: position 49,553,974 of record CM035133.1, read on the forward strand.
ATATTAAAGTAATATCAATTTTATCCCTATTTTATTTAATTTAAAAAAAACGAATTTGTAAAAAAGAAGAGTACGATGCAACATCACTTTAATTAGCGTTAGAATTTTTATTTTTATTTTTTTATAGTTGAAGTCTTATATACTCCTTCATTTCCAACGCCAATGACAGAGAATAAACATAAAAAAATATTGATGTTTGTAAACAAGTACAAGAGATCAAAGAAATTTAAAAAAAAAAGAAGATTTCAACGTCAGTTAAAGTGATGTTACATCTTACTCTTCTTTTTTTCCAAATTTGCTTTATAAGATTTTTTTAAAACACTACAAGAAATTATGGATGTAGTGAATGAAATTTTGTGAAGGAATTCATTCTTTCACATAAGGAGTTTTCTAGCGAAAAAATTGTGAAGGAAAAAAAATGTAGTGACAATATAGTTATTAGCGAAAAAACATCTTTCACAATTTACTTTTTTTCTTTCGCAAATTTGAGGTGGTAGAAGTATATTTGGTGCTAATTTATAATAAAAATTTATGAGGAAAAAAAACTATTAATGAATGAATTATTACTCACTATATATTATTGTTCAAAGATTTTTTACGAGAGATAAAATTGGTCACTGTTTTGTTCTAAATAAATTTTTTAGAATTAATTGTGGTGACTATAAATTATAATATAAATAAATTTAATTTTTTACAGTAACAAATTTATTTTTAATATTACTTTTTAAGTAACTTATAATATCGACTATTTCTTTAATCAAAATAAATAAATTTACAACAATTTAAACTTTAAAATTTCATACTTTGACCATGAAAAAAATGAAAAAACAAAAACAAAAGATAATGCAAGTTGTGGAATAGACCACAAATTCTAAAAAAGTACTCATCTATTATGAAGAAAGAATTTATGGTATCCTACAACTGAAATTGTAATGTAATTAATTTTTTAAAATAAAATTTTATTCTTAATAATACTCTTTAAATAATTTATAATATTAAATGTTTTATTAATTAAAATATTAATTTACAATAATTCAAAATTTAAAATATTATAAATTGACAATAAAAATTATAATAATTAAGACTCTTTTTGTGGAACAAATCACAAATGTGTTAAATTATTTCTTTTATGTTCCACAAAAGAGTTATATTTCAATTTATTATTACCTAATTTATGATATCCTAAAATTTAAATTTAAATATTAATCTATTTATGTTTTTGAAATAATAATTTTATTTACAATATTACTTTTTAAAGAGTTTATAATATTAATTATTTTTATCAAACTTCCGTGAACTTGGTCTGGAAAAGGAGTTCAAAGCGTGAAACAGAGTTTATAAGCCCTTGCTCAATGATTGCATTTTTATTACCCCTTTTTGCCCAAAATTTGTCACGATCGCTCTCTTCCCTCCGACATGCGATTCCCTTTTCCCCCTCCCTCTTAACTGGCGACCCTTTTTCTTCTTCACCGGCGACGATTTTCTCTCTCACTTAATTTTCCTGTTCCTCTCCACTGCCCACATATACACACAATGAGGAGAAGAATGGAGGATTTGGGCGTGATAAGGTGAATGAAGGAGGCTTGATTTGGGCGTGAGGATGTAATGATTTGGCTTAATCAAATCAATTACAGAGCTCAAATTCAGCTCTAATCTCTGAAAATAGTGACTTAGGAAGAAGATTCAGAATATAGGGAGAGAGAATATCGGGGAAGAAGTAGAGAGATTCAGAGAGAACAACTCATTATCATTCCATGTTCTCAGCAATTATAATCTCTCAAGTATATAATACTGAGCTCACTTCTACCACACCACTGTTAAAGGAAAAAGGCTATATTAGCCTTATTATAATTAAAGAAAAGACAACAATAACCCTGATCCCCAAACTAACTATATCAGCATAACAACATGGAGGTATCCTTATAGTCCACCCTCCATAAGAACAACCTTGTCCTCAAGGTTGGAATTGAGGAAATTTCTTGTGAAACTTGTCCCAATCTTCCTAAGTAGCGTCAGATGGTAAAGTGTTGGACCATTGGACTAAGACTTCAGCTGTTGCTGCATTATTCTTCTTAACCATCTTCCTGTCCAGTATAGCTAATGGCTCTACCAGAAATTAACCATGAACATCTAGTAAAGGGAGGTCTGCAGAGCTTGAACAATTAGAACCAATTTTCTTCTTGAGTAGTGACACATGGAAAACAGGATGGACTCAAGCATGGGAGGGTAACTAAAGTCGATAAGCCACTATTCCAATATTTTCTAGTTTAGGGAATGGGCCAAAATATTTTGGAGCTAATTTCTCAAAAGTATTCTGAGATAAGGTAGACTGCTTATAAGGCCTGATTTTCAGATAGACAAGATCCCCAACCACAAATGATCTTTCACTCCTTGCTTTATCTATATAATGCTTCATCCTGGATTGAGCAGCTACTAAATTGTGCTTAAGGAGCTAAAGTGTTTGAGTTCTATCTTTGCAAAAGGCCTTAGTATTAGGATCATGGACTTGGCCAAATTGATGGAAGTTGAGATGTGGAGGTTTATAGCAATATAAAGCCTCCAAAGGAGTGGTTTTCAATCCACTGTGGTAATGAGTGTTGTACCACCACTCAGCCAATGGAAGCCAATTAAGCCACTGTTTAGGTCTTTCAGAGACCATGCACCTCAAATAACATTCCAAGACTTGATTAAGCCTTTCAGTTTGTCCATCTGATTGGGGGTGGTATGCAGAACTCGATTGTAGTTTGGTACCAACCAGTTTAAAAAGTGACTGCCAGAACAAACTTACAAAAATCTTATCTCTATCAGAAACAATTGTAGATGGAAAACCATGGAGCTTGTAAATATTATTGATGAAAATTTGGGCTAGATTCTGAGCAGTAAAAGGATGATGGAGAGGCATAAAATGACCATACTTAGTGAGCCTATCTACCACCACCCATATAATTGTACATCCTTTAGATTGTGGTAGCCCTTCAATGAAATCCATGGAAATATCAATCCATGGTCCTTCTGGTATAGGCAAGGGCTGTAACAGCCCAGGTAAAGCCTTAGTTTCATGCTTATGTTTTTGACAAGTGTCACACTCCTAAACAAATTTGACAACATCTGTCTTCATAATAGTCCAGAAGAAGTAATTCCTCAACCTCTCATAAGTGCCTTTAATTCCAGAGTGACCCCCATAGGAGAATCATGAAATTCAGTCAACAGTTTGATTCTCAAAGGGAAATCTGGACCAATCACTAACCTGTCTTGGAATTTGAGTCTCCCATGCTTGAAGGAATAACCAGGGATTGATTGAGGATCAACTTGCAACAGGATAATAAGGTCTTTTAAGCCAGGGTCTGATTCCCAAGACTGGGCTATTTCAGTAATCCATTGAGGAAGGACTGTAGATATAGCAGCACAGTTAAAATCTGTTTCTCCATTCTCAAATTTTCTAGAGAGACAATCTGCAGCCACATTCTCTTTTCTTTTCTGATATACTATTTCATAGTCTAATCCCATCAATTTAGTAATCTACTTTTGTTGGTTAGTAGTGGTCACTCTTTGGTCTAAGAGGTACTTTAAACTTTGATGATCAGTTTTGATGAGTACCTTGATGCCAATCAAGTAATGCCTCCATTTAGTAGTAGCATAGATGACTGCCATCAACTCTTTTTTATAAGTAGACCAGCCCAGATGTTTTGTTGCTATAGCTTTACTGAGATAGGCTATTGGCCTGCCCTGCTGCATTAATATTGCCCCTAAACCAGTATGAGAAGCATCAGTCTCTAAAACAAAGGGCATAGTGAAATCATGCATAGCTAACATAGGAGCCCTGACCATAGCTTCTTTAAGACTCAGAAAAGATTGAGTGGCCCCTTCATGCCATTGGAATTTGTCTTTTTTCAACAGTTTAGTCAGAGGCTTACTAATCAATCCATAGTTGTGAATAAATTTCCTATAGTAACTAGTCAATCCCAGAAATCCTCTCAGGCTTTTAATGTTGGTAGGCAGTGGCCACTTGGTCATACATTCTATTTTGTCAGGATCAGTAGATACCCCATGTTGATTAATGACATGTCCTAAATATTTGACTTGCTCAGTTCCAAACTCACACTTACTTCTTTTAGCAAAAAGTAAATTGTCCTTAAGAATTTGCAATGTTAGCTTCAAATGTACCAAGTGTTCCTCATAGGTTTTGTTGTAGACCAAAATGTCATCAAAGAAGACTATAATGAAATTCCTGAGATATGGCTTGAATATTTGATTCATTAATGACTGGAAGGTAGATGGTTCATTAGTGAGTCCAAAAGGCATCACCAAAAATTTAGAATGATATGTGTGTGTTCTAAATGCAGTCTTAGGAATGTCTGGGACATGCACCCTGATTTGGTGGTAACCAGATCTGAGATGTAGTTTGGAATACCATCTAGAGCCATGTAGCTCATCCAACAATTCATCAATGGCTGGAATGGGGAATCTGTCCTTGATTGTCATATCATTTAAGGATCTATAATCCACACACATTCTCCAAGAACCATCATGTTTCTTAACCAATAGCAGTGGAAAGGCATAAGGACTATTACTTGGTTGTATCACCCCAGAAACCAGTATTTCACTAACAATTTTCTCAATTTCTTCCTTCTGCACATATGGATATCTATAAGGTCTCAAATTGATAGGTTGGCTTCTTTCCTTCAACTTAATATGATGGTCATGGAACCTGGTAGAAGGTAAACTTTTTGGCTCTTGAAATACCTCTGAGTATGTCTGCAATACTTCCTCCATCTGATAAAAAGGCTGATTATTCTCATTTCTATTACCAATCACCTGATCTGGTTTTATAACAGCAATGTTCTCTGCAGATTCCTGAGCCATTCCAAATAGAAATCCGAAATAACCATAAGTTGTATTATTTAGGGTCTACTTGAATTCTCCAGAAGACATGAGCTGTATTACAGTAGGGACCATATCAGATTCTCCTTGTAAAACTACTTTCTTACTTCCATTGTTAATTAAGAGTTACAATTTTTCAAAGTCAAAGGTTAATAGGTTGTAATTCCTTAACCATTGTACCCCCAATACTGCATCAATTCCCCCTAATGGCAAGATTCTAAAATTAATATTGAATGATTCTCCTTGGACTGACCAATTAAAGGACTTACACTCTTGAAAACTAGTGACTTTAAATCCATCAGCTACAGACACTGCTACATGTTTGGTATCTTGCAACACAGCCTTAACTTTCTTGGCTGCTTGGGGGTCTAGGAAATTATTAGTGCTTCCACTATCAATTAAAATTCTCAGCACCTTCCCATTAGCCATTCCGCAATTTTTATCGATTATTAAGACTATGCCTGCATAAGGCATGAAGGGTGATATGAGTTTCATGTTGAGTAACATTCTTACCAACTCCTTCTGATTCATTATCCTCACAACATTCCTCATCATCCTCATCCTTATTGATGTCTTCACAGGATGGAATGATCATAAAAAGTTGTGGTTTTTTGTATTGATGTCCCATAGTGTATGGTTCATCACATGAGAAACATAATTTCTTCCTTTTCTTTTCAGCAATCTGCTCCCTAGTTAAGCCCCTAATAGGCATTGATTTTCCCACTTCCATGCTTGGGAACACAGCAGTCTGTATGATAGCAGAACCTCCATCAACAGTTTTGGTGTTAGGCATATGACTGGTCTTTTGGTAACCTCCAATCACTGACTTGATTTCCATTCTACTCCTTTTTAACCAAGCCTCTAATTTAGCTTCCTAGCTCCACTCTGGCTAATCTAATCAAATCCTTTAGTGGTAATTTTGAGCTCTTGAATACCTAACCTTATCTCCTCCTTTAAACCTCCCCACAAAATAGTCTATAAAAAAGACTCATTCAACACATAATTTCTCAACAGTGCCTAGCTCTTTAGTTCCCAAATTTTTTTCTATATTCATCCATATATCCAACTTGCTGTAGATTTTTTAACTCTCCAATAGGATTAATCTGTACTTCAGGACCGAATCTAGCCGTAATTTCTTCTACAAAGCCTTTCCAGGTCACCTCCTTTCCTTCATTCACAAATCCAGAATACCATTCCTTTGCCTCACCTTCTAAGTTCAAAGTAGCTAGGTATAACTTTTGATTTTCAGCAACCATATGGTAAGCAAACAACTTATTACATTTTCTAATCCATGTTCTAAGGTTAGATCCATCGAATTTAGGGAATTCAAATTTAATAGTTCTGAAAATGTTGTTACTAGACTTTTCATTACCAATCTCTCCTTCAAACGATCCCAAAACTGACGAATCTGAGCCTTGCGTATTACCTGTATATCTTTTGGTTGTGGTCCCCTCACAACAAGAAGAGCTTCAATTCCTTTCATCATCTGCTGTAATTTTTGTTCCATTTTCTACTCAATTTTATCCTCCATTCCAACAATTAAATTGGAGTGCTCAGCCATTTGAGTTTTGAGATTCATGAATCGTTGATTGTTAGTTGTCATAGTTGGATCGAGTAACTTTGATACCAATTGTAATGATTTGGCTTAATCAAATCAATTATAGAGCTCAAATTCAGCTCTAATCTCAAAAAACAGTGACTTAGGAGTTAGGAAGAATAGCTTCAGTTAAAGGCTAATTAACAAGCACCATGCCTGGATGATCGGAGGTCTGTAGAAAATATGGATGAAGAGAATCAATGATAATAGTTGATACACCTGAACTTCCAGAACCTCCAGCACCATGTCCACCAGATCCATGGCCACCAGATCCATTACTACCCTCAACAATATTCGTAAAAGTATTATTTTGAAAGGAAAATGTCATTCTTAGCAGATTTGATGATGTAGTCACGAACAGAGAGATTAATATTGCGAGCAAACAATCACTTCAATTCTACAAACACTGATTACTACTGAATATGCGAAATAGTGCAATGAATCAATTGACTATAGATTCAATTGATTTTATGAAGAATTGAAAGAGATATACAGAAGAAAAGCGAGAACAAACCTTAGATCTGAAAAAGGCTCTGATACCATGTTACAATATTAAAACTAAAAAACAGATATTATTTCTTAATCAAATGAATACAGTAGTCTTCAGTACCTTTAGTACGTTCATTTATATCTATTATAACACAAATATCTTTTAGCTATTTATTACATTAATACCATTGTGTATAATGACATTAGTATCCTTAATAATTCAGAAAATAGGGAGAGAGAATATTGGGGAAGAAGTAGAGAGATTCAGAAGAATATAGAGAGAGAACAATTCATTATCATTCCATGTTCTTAGCAATTACAATCTCCCAAGTATAATACAGCCACACCAGTGTTAAAGGAAAAAGGCTATATAATATAGCCTTATTATAATTAAGGAAAAGACAACAATAACCTGATCCCCAAACTAACTATGTCAGCATAACAGCACGAAGGTATCCTTACAGAGGAGGCGAACGGATGAAGCTTGATTTGGTTGTTTGGTAAGTTACTCTCACACCCACTGCTATACTCACACACATGCACCCACCCACTGCTATACTCACACACAGTATACATACACCCACTGTCAATTAATTATCTGTGTGTGTTCGTATTTACATATGGTGAGTCTTTTAGGTCCAAATTCTTGAACAATATAACTCAATTTGTCCTGTATTGCTTTGAACATAACTCAGTTTCTGGCTTAGTTAACTTATTAGAATTAGACCTGGAAAGATTTCCAGGGATTCACGGCGGGCTTGTTCATCTCAAAGGTTTGTTATTAAATGTATTTGTAAAATTTTTAAGCTTTCCCAAATTTATGGGGTCTTAATTTTAACTATTGGTCTTGGTTTCTTAGATATTTGTTTGATTGGTAATTTTGGCCCCAAGTATGTGGACTAGAACTATCAACCTTAGATTTACCATATTGGCGTAATGTTAATATCGTGTTTTGCACTTTTGAGTATTGTATTGGGAATTCAAGGACAATGCTTGCTGAATTCTGAAGGTAATCTTTGGTGAACAATAATGCTAATTTCCCAAATATGAATTTGTTTGTTGATCTTTATTGATATGATTTGAAATGGAAATGTAGGATTGACGTTATTGGAGTTTCGTGCTGCTGTGGAATTGGATCCATATGGTGTTTTCTCGGATTGGAAGCCTAATGACTGCAACCCATGCATGTGGTCAGGTGTTCATTGTGTCGACAGTAAAGTGCAAATGCTGTAAGTCCCATAGATATTTCTTACAAAATATTACAGTTAAATATACGTAAAAAAACGAAAGCAAAATTAATGTATACTTCCTTCAGTTGACATAGTATATGTGTTGAACTAATAGTTCCTCGATATGTTTGTTACTTTTCTTTTCCTTAGGTGATAATCCATATTGTACTAATATCAAATGGTCTAGTCTTGAAAATTTAGTATGCAGAATTAGAGCAGGTTTATGTTTCTTAGTTTTGATAGAAGAATGTCTATATGCTTTGAACTTTGGATTATTCATATTCTTTTTCTTTTATGCGAAGGGATCTTAATGTGCTTTCTTTGGAAGGAGTATTGTCACCAGATCTTGGAAAAGTCACTCACCTAAAAACTCTGTATTTATTAACTTTATGTTTTGAGTTTTATTGTTAAAATCTTTTTTTCGTTAAATAGTAACTCACATTCAACTTTCTAATTCATGTGGTGGTTTACTCTCAAACACCATGGGTATTTTGCATATACTCTCAACTTTCTAGTAAGAGATTTTATCTCGGAACTTATTCTGAATGTCCTTCCTATTGATTTCCTACACTTTTAACCCGCATTGCATGAACACCATCCTCACAAAAAATATAGCTGCTCTGTATGTTGATTTGTCTAAATTACTAGACATGGCACATAATAATATGCGTGTGTGTATATATGTGCGTATATTTGTGTTTATATACATATTTATTTATATATACATTACACATATATATAAATATATGTGATACTAAACTAACTAAATCAAACAATATGCTTGATTTTTCTATATTAAGTGAAGGAATGTTTTATTCTTCTGGTTGCTACTCACATCCTGCTTGGCTGGCTATGCCTATTAAATCCAATTTCTTAGTATAGCTTGATTTATTTCCTAGCGTGTAACAGATTTGCACATCTGTATCTATTTTACTACAAATCATATTTTGTTACTATATATGAAAATATGGTACAATAAGATATTTTCTTAGTTCCTTCAGTGTGCATGACTACACAGTGCAAAATAATTTGTGGTTAACTGCAAATACAATGTGCATATATTTAATACATGTATCAACTCTTCTTCTGAGCAACTCAGTTTATCTGAATTGTCTTCCTTTTCTCATCATTTATGCATGTTATGGACAACATCTCCCATGGTGGTTTAAAATCACTGAAGAAAGTAGAATCGTTCGTGTCATACCAATCAGAGGGTTGTTTTTCAATCACTAAAGAAAGTAGAATCGTTCGTCATACCGTTAGTCATAGAATCTTTTTTTGGTACATATGAACTTTCTAATTCATGTGGTGGTTTACTCTCAAACACCATCGTGGACATTTTGCATATACCATGTGTTGTTGCAATCAACCTGATTTCTTAGCACTGCCTCTAAAAAATCATAAACCACAATATATTTTGTTGAATTAAATAGGGATATATATAATTGATGTAAAATGGAACCAGTTATTGAAACAAATGACACATATTGGAGACAAAAATTAATTTATGAGTGTCAATTGTGTGTTTATTTATCATTATGTTGTAAAAACCTTTTTATGTGGTTGAGGGCATATTTATCATAATGTTGTAACACACACACACACACACACACACACACATATATATATGGTAACATACTTGTAATAATAAAGTATATGATTTAAATTGGTAATATAGGTGTAAATACACATCACAAGGAAAATACAGTGTATATGAGTTCCCCTAGGAAAATACTTGTGTAAGATGGCACTTCTGGAGTGACTCTCCCCCAAGTCTAACTTATTGTTTTATTTATTTTTTTGGACTTTGGCCCCATAATTGAACTGCAAATCCAAATACTAACAAATCAAAACAGAAAGAAGCAAAGAGATATACCTTTGTAAGAAGTTTATTCTGGTCATCAAGACTGTTATAACTCAACTCTGGTCCAGAATCAGGCGGAGGCAAACCCGTTATTACCTGCAAATAGGTTAAATCAGTTGCTTAATATATCTGCTAACAGATAGCAGATTTATGTGCTAATTAAATGAGTTATCCTTTTAATTGGCAATCCATATTTTTAACGGCACAAACTTTTTAAGGTGATCGAAAGATATCAGGGATTCATCATGTCATAGATGATGAAAGAAATAGATGTGGAATGCAGTAAAGTCAATCTAATGGGAAACCTCTTGAAATAACTAGTGAAACATTGCTGATCCCAAGCCTCTTGAAATAACTAGTGAAACATTGTCAACTTTTGGTCCTAAGAAACCAATTTCAAGGTTACATCTACTTTTCAATATTTGAGAATGCCCTTTAAATTTTTTAACTTAGATTTCTGTATTTTCAGCGTTACTTGAATAATTTTTGGTCTTTATAATGATGTTGAACAATTAAAGTAGTGACGAAAGTTTTGGATCAGTTTAATCCAGGAACCATATAAATATAGTGTTCCAACCACTTCTGAGTTAGATATGTTATTTAATTAGCAATTCTTGCATGTCAAAATCTAGTTGTGGATTTTAATCTTCATAAACCATTGCTAAACTGGATGTTTGCTAATATTAACACATAAAATACTCATTTCTATGCTAAAATCTCTTCTACCAGGGTGTTATAAGTTGTAACTTGCAAAGTTTCAATCAGTAAAGGTGGAAACTGATAACTACCATAGGCTATAACATATTTTGTAGTGCAACCCATGCCATGTTGCTTTTGTTGATCTTCTTACTGGCTAAATATTTTGAACTCTCTTTTATGAATGTAGGTTGGATGATCATATATTGGAAGCTATAACAAATTTGAAGGAGCCTTGTGGTTCTAAGAGGACTGCAATTGCTAAGCAAATAGAGGTATGCTTACCGCAGGGTATTCAAGCTATACTTTTTAGAACACTCCAATGTTTTTATAAAGCAATCCTTATTGTGCAGCTGGCAGCTGCTATGGGAGTTTGACTTCTGGTCTGGTTTTGATAATTATGCCACTGATAATTGTGCAAGAAATTCAGAAAACACAACCACCAGATGAATGGTTGAGATTTTCTTTATTTTCCATTTTTATAATTATTCTTCTTCTTTATGACATTGTCAATGCTCTTTTGCAGGAGCAATACTTGGCACCTCCAAACTTTAAAAGGTTGTTGGCAGCAAACTTAAAGCTTTTGACAGATAATGGGAAATTGATTAAGGTAATAATTCTGTTTTTCTTGACCCTTTTTAATATGCCTAAAAGAGGCCTTTATTTCAGGTATATGCAGAGGGTCCGGCTCGGCCTACTGGTGGAGCAGGTGCCATTGCCATGCTGATAGGACCAGATGCACCAATTGCCTTCGAAAGCAAATTTAGAGGAAGTCATGTCTCATGCTTATGATTTTTACAAGCCCAACCTTGCCAGTGAATATCCTGTTATGCTCCTCCTCTCTGTCCTTTTTAATTGTCATTTGCCAAATCAAACATAAAATTTTCCACTCCTTGCACAAGTCTATATCAGCATTCTATTTTTATTAGTATTAATTTATTTATTTTATTGTTGCTGTTCTAAATTTTGGATTGCACTTGTCAGTACTACTCTTTTAACAGGTTCAGTTTCTTTTGTTTTATTTAATGATGTTTTAAATTTGGTTTTTGCATATGCCATTTTGACATTATATCAGTCTTTTTCTAAAGACCTCTAACTACTTTTTTTTAGCACAGTTGAGCTAGTAACCTTCAAATTTTCCTCATAAAATAGGAGTATAGCATTCATGTAGGGAAAGATAATATTTGTGTTGCTGTCGTACTTGAAGGCAAATTTGTGTATTTACCATTTGAGTGTAAGTTTCATGCATCCTCATCATAGAACCTCATCCTCTTGCCACACAGGGTATATAGTACCTATTGGTTTCAATGATCTAAAACATCTGTGAACTAAAATGATGAAAAGTAAAAAGAGAGAGAATAATGTTAGGAGTCCCAAATGATTTTCCAAATTTGGGTTCCCAAATTGACGTGTCAATATTACAAATTTACATTCATTGACTACATTTAGAGTAATTGAATATGTAATAATGTTAATGACGCATTGATTTGGAAACCCGAATTTGAGAAATATTTTGGGTCCCTAGCTTTACCTAATAAATAATAAAATAACTTCCTTCCTATAGGAGTCTAATTGGCAAATTAAAATACTAGTCACAAAGGTTGTTTAAAATTGATAGTTTCACACAAATCAAGGAAGTCAATTTTGAAAACTAAATACTAGTTTATGAACCAATATTATGCACACCTTAACTAATTCCACTCTGGGTTATATTTGCAGGTTGTTGATGGAAAGCTTTCACAAACTTGATATCTCATGGCATTGGATTCTTGCTACAAGCGTTTCTGCGCAAAGTGGGTTTCCACTCAGAGAATGAATTCCTTTTGTTTTCTCAATACTTTTTAACTAAAATGCTGTACTTTCCTGATATCTATAGGTTTGAAAAATTAGCCCATTATAAACAACAAAATTAGCTCCATTTGAGAGGGGATATATGAAGACTATGTGGACAACTTTTGGTGCACCACTTCAATTCTGATAAAGTTGAAGAGATTGTTCACCACTCTATCACTGAAGCTTATTATTAGTCTTTCTGCAACTGTTTTGACATGTCTGCCTTTTATTGTTCTCCAAGCAACCAAAGTTTTCTGTATTCACTGCTAAATAGTGCTTTCTCCTTCTACCTTTTCTCATTCCAAGGTATGTAAAACTGAGACACGTTAAATGGAATAGGTTTTTTTTTGTTTGCCATGTTTCTTGAATGTGTTGTCTAACGTATTGAATTGAGCTCAATGTGAATTGCTCTTTTTTCTCAACCTACTTCATTATTATGGTTGATTGTGCACAACTTGGAAGATATAATATGGCTGTAACACATAAAATACAGTACTCCCTCCAATTCACAAAGTATATCCTTAAAAGTTGATGTTTGAACTGCAGGTCCTTGATGTTTGCATATTTGAGATCCTAATATCTGTCACCATTTGTAACAAATGGATTTGGTTGTTGACTTGAAGGTGTTGTTCGCTAATGTTACAATGTTTTTTTTTCAGTATGCTTCCTGAAGTTATGTAACAATTGCATGGATATGACTTCAAGTGAGTAGGTGACTTTTCTGATTAATGTTTCTATGCTTCTCTATTTTTTTTCTGTTATTTCGTGGGTGTATGGATATATATTATATTATTATGTATATATAATATTGCATTCTTAGATGATATGTTTTTTGTAAACAGAGCAGACATCTGGTCATTTGGAATAACAGCACTATAACTTGCTCATGGTCATGCACCACTCTCCAAGTATTCTCCAATGAAGGTTAATCATAGATTCACCATTGTAAATCATCTAATTTATTTTAGAAGTAAACATAATATTTCTTTTTGTACAAAATTATTTAACTATTTTTCATTTTGTACTACTTTTGTAGGTGCCGCTGATGACCTTACAAAATGCACCCCCAAGACTTGATTATGAGAGGGGCAAGAGATTTTCAAAGGTCTGTAAATTCCTTAATTATATCTTTAAATTCCTTAATTAACCTCTCAGATTGGTGTAGTGGTCGATCTTTGTTTAATATCAAGCGAGAATACGGAGGATGAACCATAGTTGAAACTATTGTGTAAGCTTAAGTATTGTTTTTTATTATAAACATTTCTTTCTTGATTCTTTTTTTTAATATATGGCACTAGTGTTAACCTCTTGATGGCAGATAGTGACGTCAACTAAGACGGGTTTTGTAGTTTTCAGTTGTACGAAGTTTGATCGTAAAGATGACGAATGATCATGTATCGGATGATTTTATTTAATTAATATTATTTTAGTTTTTTTTTGTATTTCTGTCATAATTTGTTATGAGATTATTGAAACATAATTTTTTTGTTTATAAAATAATTTTGACATTCGTTACATAACAAAAGAAAAGGCAATATTTATATTGTTGTAAATCATAACAATTTTTGTTGCACATGAAAAGTAAACGATAACATATAGTGTCGTTGATAATTGATAATAACTTTTGTTGTTCTCTAAAAACAATCACCTTTGAATAGTATCGTTGTTAATTCATCATAATTATCCATAAAAAATCAACGGCAACGCAAAATTTCGTTACAAATTAATATATAACTGTTTTATTTTGTACATTTAGCAACAAACATCGTTACAAAAAAGTACACAATTAGCAATGAAAATCAATTAAGGCAACAATTTCTATATTGTTCAGTAACGACAAACTTTGTTGGCAAATGTGTATCAAATGCAACGAATTTTATCTTCGTTGGAAAATAAAAAGATTCTTTTTTGTTGCCAATTTGGCGTATTTTGCAATAAAAATTGTTTTTCAGTAACAATTTCTTAATAAATTTGCTACAAATTATTTCATTGCTAAATGATTTATGATTTTATACGAAAATAAAATTTCGTTGGGAAATATATTACTTTATGTAACAACAAAAAAAAATTTGTTGCTAGACAATTTGCAACGCTCATTGCGCAACGAAATGTCCAACGATTGAAAAATCGTTGCAAATGGCATTTGGAAACGAAATTTCGCACATTTAGCAACGAAAACTATTTGTTGCAAAATCACCATTTTTTTGTAGTGTTCGGTTTCCAGCCTGGAAAAGGGTTAGGGAAGAGTCAACAAGGAATCAGAAGTCCAGTTCAAATTCCCAGCCAGACAAGGAAGACTGAATTGGGATATTCCTCTGGATCAGATCATCGGAACCTGCACAAACATCCAACAGTTCCTTCCTCTACAATTCTGCTACCTAATCTTACAGATGCAGGATTTGTATTCCTATTTTCGTGGTAGGTTTGTTGATTCCTAGGGCCAAGCCGGCTAGTGGAAAAGAAATCCTAATTCCGGATCAAGAAAACGAGGAAAGGAATCAGAGACTAAAACAAGAAGTGAAAAACCGGGTATCAAAGATGTACTTTCTGGTGCATACTAAGGGTATAAACGAGGATATCCCAGATGATTACTGTTCAGAAGATCAAATCCTGACCCCTTGCATAAATAGGGCTAAGGAGAACCGGTCAAAGGAAAATACTGACCCTGATATGAATTCAGTCATGGTCATCATTAAAGAGGAGGAGGACGTCAACTATCCCTTCATCACAGTTGTCCACAAAGACTTGACCTTATGCAATTGGAGCAGCACTCTTTGCATCTGCCGAAAAGGGTAAAAAGGGTAAAAAGTCCATCTGCCATAAAGTGTAGATATTATTAACTGCTTACTTTTGTTGCACAGTACTAGTAGTTACTTTTGTCATGCTTTTTCTAACACTTTGTATGATCAAACAATCTCATATATTAAGTGAAAATATTTTGTTTTCAGGACTCCAGAGTTGGGTTTGTCTAGCCTTGGTATTGGAATACCAAATCTCCACAATGATTATAACTTTGATATAAAGTTGGACTTTGACTTGATGGGGATTGAGCAAGAAGAGATAAAGGACTATGAGGTGCCTGAGGATATCAAAGAATGGGTCGAAGATAAGCCCAAACCAAACCTTGATCAAACCACCCCTGTCAATATCGAAACCTGAGAAAACCCTAAAGAAATCTAGATAGGCATGGACCTTACCCCAAGCCAGAGAAAAGACCTGGTTGATATACTAACCCAGTTCCGGGATGTGTTTGCATGGTCACATGAGGACATGATCGGTTTGTCTACTGGTATTGTCATCCATTGCCTGCCCATTAAAGAAGGATTTAAGCCAGTCAAGAAGAAGCTCAGGCGACTAAAACCTGAGTGGAGTCTGAAAGTCAAAGAAGAAGTTATTAAACAATTCAAAGCCGACATTAACCTACCCTGAGTGGCTATCCAATATAGTTCCTGTGCCTAAGCCTGGAGGGAAGGTACGAGTATGCGTGGATTACAAGGATTTGAATAAAGCTTGTCTCAAAGACAATTTCCCAGTACCTTTTATCCACACACTAATAGACAACACGACTCAGTATGACATGTATTCTTTTGTTGACTGCTTCGCTGGGTACCATCAGATCATGGTTCCTGAAGAAGACAGAGAGAAAACAGCCTTCATCACTCCCTGTGGAACCATTTGTTACAGACGTTTATCTTTCAGCCTTATCAATGCCGGTGCCACCTATCAGCGAGCCATTATGGCCTTTTTCCATGATTTGATGCACAAAGAAATAGAGGTCTATGTGGATGACATCATCGTCAAATCCCAGAAGGAAGATGACCATATAGACCATCTCAAAAAGCTTTTCAACCGATTGTGCAAATACAACTTGAATCTGAATTTGGCCAAGTGTGCCTTCGGTGTCAAGTCAAGCAAGTTGCTGGGATTTCTAGTAAGCCACATAGGCATTGAACTGGATTCTGCCAAAATTAAAGCCATCACTGAGTTGCCCGTACCCCGAACAAAAAAGGAAATACAGGAATTTCTAGGGAGAATCAATTTCATCAGCAGATTCTCATCTCAACTCACAGCAATGTGTGAGCCCATCTTTAAGCTGTTAAGGAAAAAATCCTCCATGAAGCGGAATGAAGAGTGTCAAAAAGCCTTCCTTTCCATAAAAAAGTAGTTGGTCAAAGCTCCTGTCTTGGTACCTTCAAGGGACAATGTTCCCATATTTATGTACCTGTCAGTCAATGATAATGATATGGGCTGCATGCTGGGACAAAAAGACGATAGAGGCAAGGAAAGAGCTATCTATTACCTCAACAAAAGATTTAGCAGTAACGAGCATAAGTATACTTTGATTGATAAGACCTGTTGTGCTTTAGCATGGGCCACTATGAGTTTACAACATTATCTTCATGGGAACACAACCTATCTCATATCCCGCATGGATCTTCTGAAGTACGTATTCAACAAAACGCATGTTGAATTACTGACTGTCCAAATGGTAGTTGATCCTCCAACAATTCGACATCATCTACGTGACTCAAAAGTCCATCAAAGGTCAAGGAATTGCGGATCAATTGGCCGAAGAACCATCAGGGATTTTTGAACCCTTGGAAACGTATTTCCCGGATGAAGGAGTGATGACAATTCAACAAATCCATCAGGAAAATACAGTCCGATCTTGGAAATTATATTTTGATGGAGCCGTAAACATGGAAGGTGCCGAAGTAGGGGCAGTTCTGGTATCTATTTTGGGAGAAAAGTATCCCATGGCTATCAAATTGCAGTTTGTCAACACCAACAACATAGCTGAGTATGAAGGCTGTATAATGGTATTGAAACTGGCCCAATCCATGAATGTTAAACGGTTAGCTGTCTTTGGGGATTCTGAGCCGGTCATCAAGCAAACCACTAGGGCATATCACACCAAAGAATTGCATTTCTTGCCTTACCATCGGCAAGTTATCAAGATGGCTATGGAGTTCAAAAAAATATCCTCCATGTAAGACCCCAACTTTTATGAATAAAGATGAATTTTCTATAATTGTCATTTTTGAATATTATGGAATGAATTTGATATAATGTTATAGTTGTGGTTAATAGTTATAAATTTTGCAAAGTACGCAAGTTGTTATATAATATTCGATTGGTCGGGGAATATTCGTACGACGGCACAATCATTGGTGGACCCCACAATGGAATTATTGTCGGATTGAGAAAACGACAAAAATATTTTATGAAAATAATGGCGGAAGTTTTATCGTTAACTGTTGAAACACCCGGTGTTAAACGTACATGAATACGCGTGGTTGCATAGTAGCACATGGTATTGATTATTGATGCTTACGTGAGAAGTCACTCAGTTTTGTTCAATTATTGCTTTAGTAATTGTTGCATAGTATCTCACGTTAATTGATTCAATTATTGTCGATATTTTATATATTAATAATTGAGACGACGAAGTTATTAATATTATTATTTGCAATATTAACGTTGTCTAGAAGTTCTGCCAAGGAGAGGTTTGGTCACCTAATTGGGCGCCAATAGGGAGAAATCGTTATTGGAAAGCCCCCTCTTTCCTGGGAACGACCTGGTCGATTAATAGTGTGAATTATAATAATGATGATGAAGTTTTGTTTTATTAGTATTATTAATGTAATAAAAGCGGAAAAGCTTTTTATATAAAAATGAATACTTTTATAAAGTTATTCGCGTTTTATTAGACTATAAATAGAATATATTATATTCTATTATGATATAGTGTTTTGCATAGTAAAATCTTTTATATAAAACATAATACTTTTATAAAGTTATTTATTTTATTAGACAATAATTAGAATATATTATATTTTATTATGCATAGTGTTTGCATAGTGCTGTGATAGTGTTTGCATAGTAAATTTTTTTTATATAAAACTAAATACTTTTATAAAGTTATTCGTTTTATTAGACTATAAATAGAATATATTATATTTTATTTAAAAGATTTTGTTTTATTAGAATATTTTATAGTAAACCAATGCGGACCGTCTGCTTAAAAGTAAATAAATCAGACCTGATTCAGAATTAGTTACTATTCAGGTCCATTCTCCTATAAATAGAAGCTCATTCCTTCATTATTTCTTACGAATTCACTGAAACTCTAGAGAGAAACTATAAAGAGAAAGAAGAAAAGTATTCTGCTACTTCACTACTCCTATATCCAGTTGTTCTAAGGTAAGGGGTATTATATCTTTCGTATTCATGAAGAGAACTTATGTTATTCCATTTTTTTATTCTGTTGGAATAACCTGTATACGCGGTCTACCCTATACTTAGGTGAAATTCTTCTGTTATTCCATTCTTTATTATTATATTGGAATAACCTGTCTATGTGAAGTACCGCATACATGGTGAAATTCTTCTGTTATTCCATTCTTTATTATTCTGTTGGAACATCCGTCTGCATGCGTTTACGCATGACCGGTTCCGTTATTTATTATTACATTGGAACATCCTGCTTTGCAAATTTTGCCTCGACCTAGTTACATTATTTATTATACATTTGAATATCCCATGCATGCGCTTACGCATGACCGGTTCCGTTATTTATTATTCTGTTAGAATAACTTGTCTGTGCGGTCTATCGCATGCCTGGCGATTTCTTTTGTTATTCCATTCTTTATTATACTCAGTTGGTTTAAGTTTTAACTTCTATACTCCATGAAATTAGTGGAATATCCTTGATATTTGCGTTTCATCTAGTATCTTTTCATGGAAATATTCTTCTGAGCATTCTTGAATTTTACTCTACAAAGAAGTATCATGTTGACAATTTGGACGTTATTAGTTCCTGGATAAATTAATTCTTGAACTTGTTTTTATTGAATTCTTATATCATTGTCATCATCCTCATGTTTATATTATGTTGAAAGTCATCTGTGGCCTGTAGTGCATAGATGGACTTGGTATGATTATGACCAAGGATTAATCGGTATAATCATGACCGTAATGTTACAAATGATGTGGTAAAAGTCCTCATTGGCCCGTAGTGCATTGATGGACAGTTGTTGGCATGATCATGACCATTGATGAATACACGAATATCCTTGGCCCGTAGTGAATGGATAATTTGTGGTTGTGATACTAATGAATATCTTCGGCAGTAGTAATGTGGATGATGTGGATTATTTATTGTCGAGTCCCAATGATAAAAGTGATGAAAAACCTTTTAAATCATAAAAGATAGTAGATTTTATTCTTTACTTGACTCTTTTAATGGATTGCTTGTTCCGCTGCAGTTAAACTTGTTGTTTATTATATTGCATCAGTTTAACACTGTTGAAGGCTAACGATAATTTATTCTGTATTATCTTAGTCATAATATTTCTTACTGGGCTAGTTGAGCTCACCCTTTTACTTTCATTGTTCTCTTCAGAAAATGAGAACGTCACAGGGACTAGTCGGGGAACGGAGTGACACGGTCCAGATAATAACATTAGTAGTCCTCACTATTCTGTTAAATAGTGTGATAATAAATGTAATGAGGACTCAATTGAGTGTGGATATTGTCTAGATGACAATATTTGTATTAAAACTCACAACATATGTTTTGTCGTATTTTGCACGACTGTTTTATAATTAAGTTGTATTTGAATTTTGTACCATGTATTTGGCGACTCAAGATGGGTGATGTATACCTATTTTGGGGGTGTCACAGTTGGTATCAAAGCTTAGGGATATGATCCCTGGCTGAGATGTGAGACAAGAACTAGGAGGGGAGAGACGGAGAATTCTTTCGCTAGTATGACCTACCTAAGTTTATTTGACATTTAATTGGTCGGTCAGAGTATATGGATAATATATTGCATGTCAATTAACCCTTGTTTTGTGGCAGTATTTGAAAATGTCATCTGAGAATGTTGATAACATCAATGGAGCACAGGAGACCGTTGAGTCTCCACAGATCAATAATCAGGATAATGTGCATTAGGAAGGCGACAATCCTCAGGCAAACAACAACACTGACCAGATGATGAACGATGGAATGTTCAGAGGCTTTATGCAATTCATGCAACATCGTGAAAGAAAGCGGCTCTGTACAAAATGCGGTGTGGAAACATCGGCAACTCTTTGACGGTCACCATTAAGCGATTCAAGGAACTGGGACCACCGGAGTTTTTGGATAGCCAAAACCACTTAAGGCGAGAGACGGATAAAGCAGATCCGCAAGATATTTGATGTCCTGGGATGCTCCGAGGAGTAAAAGGTTCCCTTTGCCACCTTCATGTTGTGTGCAGAGGCAGATTACTGGTGGGAATCTGTAAAACGTACTCAACCTACCGCACTGAAGATGACTTGGGAGAAGTTCCAAGAATTGTTCAACGACAAGTACTTTCCCGAAAGTATTCGTCACATGAAAGAGGTAGAGTTCATCAAGCTGGAGCAAAACAACATTACCGAGTCGCAATACGAAGCCATGTTTGCCGAGTTGTCCTGGTTTGCGTCCCATTTGGTTGATAATGAGGAGAGAATGACGCGAATGTTTCTAAGAGGTTTGAAACCCGAGATACGTCAATATCTTATCTCTCATAAACTATGTTTGTATTCAGATGTTGTTAATATGGCTCAATTATTAGAGCGCGATAATGAGTCAACCCAACCAAAAGAGAGAAGCCGGAAAAATGATAATACTAGTGATAGCAGTCATCGAAGCGGTGACAATAAGCGTGGAGGGAATCAATATGCCAGAAATGGTAACCACTTCGGTGGTAATTATGGCCAAAATAATAAGAATGGACATTTTAAGAAGAGGAGATTCAACAATGATGGAAAGACGTCAGCACTAGCACCCGTTGTTAAGGAAGGAGAACGACCACCTATCATATGCTTCAAATGTGGAGGGGAGGGACACATCAGTCCATACTGCAGGATGCCGTCTAAAGCATGTTGTAATTGTGGAAGAGAAGGTCACCTAGCCCGATTTTTTCGTTCACCGAACACAAGTTCAGCTAGGATGGAGGCACCAAAGGACGTCCCAGAAAAGTCAAAGCCAGTAGTGCAAGGGAGAGCGTTTGTCGTGACCTCCCAGAAAGAAAGGAACCAGAACGAGGTCATCACGGGTAAGCTTATCATAAACTCTAGCGAAGTTTATACCTTATTTGATACCGGTTCTACCCATTCTTTTATTTCTCCTACTTGCGCTCAACGTTTAAATTTGACTTCGGAGAAATTAGACTTTGACTTATCTATTGAAACTCCATTGAGAGAAACCTTCATTACATCCACTTTTTATAAGTCTTGTTTGGTTCAAATCGGTACCCTCACATTACCTGTCGATCTTATTTCATTGAAAATACTTGCATTTGACGTAATTCTAGGGATTGATTGGTTAACTACTCATCATGCAAAAATTGATTATTTTCGTAAGGTTATTAGCTTTCATATTCCTAACCAACCTATTATGCGAATTCAAGCAACCAAACCATTAAAATCAATCACTGTCATCTCAAGCCATAAAGCTATTCGTTTATTGAAAAATGGATGTCAAGCTTTCTTAGCTCATGTCACGGATCTAAACAAAAATACGTCAGTTTTGAATGATATTTCTATTGTTAATGAATTTCTTGATGTATTCCCTAAAGAACTTCCTGGCCTACCCCCAGAGCGTGAAATTGATTTTGTATCGACCTTGAACCCGGTACAAAACCCATTTCCAAAGCCCCATATTGAATGGCTCCTATTGAACTTCAGGAGTTAAAGACCCAACTGCAGGAATTGTTAGACATCGATTTCATTTGTTCTAGTACGTCTCCTTGGGGTGCTCTTGTTCTATTCATGAAAAAGAAAGACGAGAGTATGCGACTTTGTATTGATTATCGGGAGTTGAATCATGTCACCATAAAAAATAGGTACCCATTGCCACGTATTGATGATCTGTTTGACCAGTTGCAAGGCGCCAAATTCTTTTCAAAGATTGATCTTCTTTTCGGATATCACCAATTGAAGATTAGAACCGATGACATTCCAAAGACGGCTTTCAGAACTCGGTACGGGCATTATGAATTCCTAGTCATGTCTTTTGGATTGACTAATGCTCTTTCTGCCTTCATGGATATGATGAACCGAGTATTCAAGGAATATTTGGATCACTTTGTAGTCGTCTTTATTGATGACATCCTTATTTATTCCAAAAGTCGTGAAGATCATGAGCAACACTTGAGACTGATACTTCAAAAGCAACTTTGTATTGATTATCGGGAGTTGAACCATGTCACTGTCAAAAATAGATACCCGTTGCCTCGTATTGACGACCTGTTTGACCAGTTGCAAGGCGCCAAATTCTTTTCAAAGATCGATCTTCGTTCCGGATATCACCAATTAAAGATTAAAACTGATGACATTCCAAAAATGACTTTTAGTACTCGGTACGGGCATTATGAATTCCTAGTCATGTCCTTTGGATTGACTAATACTCCTGCTGCCTTCATGGATATGATGAACCGAGTATTCAAGGAATATTTGGATCACTTTGTGGTCGTCTTTATTGATGACATCCTTATTTATTCCAAAAGCCGCGAAGATCATGAGCAACACTTGAGACTGATACTCCAAAAGCTTCGTGAAAATAAGCTTTATGCCAAGTTGAAGAAATTTGAGTTCTGGCTTGAGGAAGTAGCATTCCTTGGGCACGTGGTATCAAGTCATGGAATATCTATTGATCCAGCAAAGATTGAAGCTATTCAAAGCTGGGAGCAACCTAAATTAGTGACTGAAGTACGTAGCTTTCTCGGCTTAGCTGGTTATTATCGGAGATTCGTAGAAGGTTTTCTCGAATCGCTACTCCCTTAACTCTTTCGGTGACTTGGAAAGATACAAAATTCGGTTGAACGAGGAATGTGAGAAGAGTTTTCAAGAACTCAAGAGAAGACTCATTTCAAAGACTGCTCGACAATACCATCCGGCTCGGAGGATTTGTCATCTCAGTGATGCTTCGCATAAAGGGTTAGGATGCGTTCTCATGCAACATGGGAAATTCATACCCTATGCCTCTCGACAACTCAAAGAATACGAGAGGAATTATCCTACTCATGATCTAGAGTTGGCTGCTGTTGTCTTCGCACTTAAAATTTGGAGGCATTACTTGTATGGGGAGAAAGTGGAGATCTTTACGGATCATAAAAGCCTCAAATATTTCTTTACTCAAAAGGATATCAAAATGCGACAGTGACGTTAGCTTGAACTATTGAAAAATTATGATCATACCATCCAATACCATCCTGGAAAAGCAAATGTGGTAGCTGACGCATTGAGTAGAAGATCATATGCGGGTACGAGTGCGATATTGTCAATGCAGAGGCCCATTTTGTATGACTTGCAAAGGATGGAGATAGAGATAAAGACTCCAGGGACCCACGTGATGATGGAAAATATACGAGTAGAACCGACTTTAATCGATAAAGTTAAAGCTGCTCAAGCTACAGACCTGGAGCTGATGCATATGAGGAAGAAAGTACAAGAAGGTGCTATGCCGGAAGCAAGAATCGATGAAGAAGGAATACTTTGAGTCAACTCTAGACTTTGTGTTCCTAACGATCCTGAGTTAAAGTATAAAATCATGATGGAGGTGCACAACACACCGTTTGCAATCCATCCTGGGAGTACCAAAATGTATTATGATCTTCGACATACAATTTGGTGGGGCAATATGAAGAGAGAGATAGTGCTGTTTATCTCAAGGTATTTAACTTGTCAACGAGTCAAGGTAGAGCATCAAGTACCAAAAGGTCCATTGCAACCACTTAAAATTCTAGAATGGAAGTGGGAGCACATTACCATGGATTTTGTTACTGGTGTTCCCAAGGTTTCTAGAGGCATAGATGCAATTTGGGTCATTGTTGATAGATTGACCAAGTCTGCTCATTTTTTACCAATACGAGAAACTTATACACTTGAACGTCTTGCTCGTATGTACATAAACGAGATTGTAAGACTGCATGGTATGCCAGTATCCATAGTTTTTGATCGAGACCCAAGATTCACTTCACGATTTTGGGTTAGTTTACAAAAAGCTATGGGCACGAATTTATGATTTAGTTCGGCATATCATCCTCAGACGGACGGACGGACAATCAGAGAGGACTATTCAAACTCTTGAAGATTTATTAAGACTCTGTGTCCTTGACTTCAAGGGAAGTTGGGACAAGTTCTTACCATTAGTGGAGTTTTCTTACAACAACAGTTATCAAACAAGTATTGGTATGGCTCCATTCGAGGCGTTGTATGGAAGAAAGTGTCGTTCTCCAAAGATCTTTGGGATGAAAGTGGGTGAAGCAACGTTGTTGGGATCGGAGTTGGTGCGTATGACTACGGAAAAGATTCAAATGATAATAAAACGTATAAAAACCTCACAAGACCAAATAAAAGAGTTATGCCGATCTTCATCGAAAGGACGTGGAATTCGATATTGGAGATCATGTGTTGTTACGTGTTGCTCCATGAAAAGGAGTTACGAGATTTGGAAAGAGAGGAAAGCTCAATCCTCGATTCATTGGCCCATTTTTAATCCTCGATCGAGTAGGGACTGCAGCCTATAGACTCGCTTTACCGCCAAGTATGTCTCGAGTTCATAACGTTTTTTATATATCCATGTTACGTAAATATGTGAAAGACCTGAACCACATTATTGAGTTAGAACCGGATGAAATAGCGGAAGATTTAACGTATGAAGAGGTTCCTGTTCAAATTTTGGATAAGAAGGAACATATTCTACGCTCTAAGGTTATACCTCAAGTCAAAGTTTTATGGAGGAACCACGATGTTGAAGAAATGACATGGGAGTTAGAATCTGAAATAAAATCAAGGTATCCTTACCTCTTCGACATACCAGGTACGTACCCTAATTTCGAGGGTGAAATTTCATAAGAAGGGGAGATTGTAAGACCTCAACTTTTATGAATAAAGATGAATTTTCTATAATTGTCATTTTTGAATATTATGGAATGAATTTGATATAATGTTATAGTTGTGGGTAATAGTTATAAATTTTGCAAAGTACGCAAGTTGTTATATAATATTCGATTGGTCGGGGAATATTCGTTTTAACAGGAATATTTAGACGACCAAGACAATCATTAGTGGACCCTATTAATGGAATTATTGTCGGATTGAGAAAACGACAAAAATATTTTATGAAAATAACGGCGGAAGTTTTATCGTTAACTATTGAAACACCCGATGTTAAAAGTACAGGAATACGCATGGTTACATAGTAGTACACGGTATTGATTATTGATGCTTACGTGAGAAGTCACTCAGTTTTGTTCAATTATTGCTTCAGTAATTGTTGCATAGTATCTCACGTTAATTGATTCAATTATTGTTGATATTTTATATATTATTAAATCAATAATTGAGACGACGAAGTTATTAATATTATTATTTTCAATATTAACGATGTTTAGAAGTTCTGCAAAGGAGAGGTTTGGTCACCTAATTGCGCGCCAATATGGAGAAATCGTTATCGAAAGCCCCTCTTTCACAGAACGACACGATCGATTAATAATGTGAATTATAATAATGATGATGAAGTTTTGTTTTATTAGTATTATTAATGTAATAAAATGTAGAAAAGCTTTTTATATAAAACATAATACTTTTATAAAGTTATTCGTTTTATTAGACTATAAATAGAATATATTATATTCTATTATGCATAGTATTTTGCATAGTAAAATCTTTTTGTATAAAATGTAATACTTTTATAAAGTTATTTGTTTTATTAGACAATAATTAGAATATATTATATTTTATTATGCATAGTGTTTTGCATAGTGCTGAGATAGTATTTGCATAGTAAAATCTTTTTATATAAAATAGAATACTTTTATAAAGTTATTCATTTTATTATATTATAAATAGAATATATTATATTTTATTTAAAAGATTTTGTTTTATTAGAATATTTTATAGTAAACTAATCGGACCATCCGCTTAAAAGTAAATCAATCTAGACTGCTCAGAATTAGTTACTATTTAGTCCATTCTCCTATAAATGAAGCTCATTCCTTCATTATTTCTTACTTAATTCTTTGAAACTCTAGAGAGAGAAACTATAGAGAGAAAGAAGAAAAGTATTCTCGCTACTTCACTACTCCTATATCCGGTTTGTTCTAAGGTAAGGGTATTATATCTTTCGTATTCATGAAGAGAACTTACGTTATTTCATTTTTTTTATTACGTTGGAATAACTTGTATACATGGTCTACCCTATACTTGGTGAAATTATTTCATTGGAACATCCTATCGTGCGTTTACACATGACTCGGTTCCGTTATTGATTATTCATTTGAACATCTGCGCTTGCAAATTTTACCGACCGGTTCCGTTATTTATTATTACATTGGAATATCCTATCCAGACGTTTACACATGACCGGTTCTCGTTATTTATTATTCTGTTGGAATAACCTGTCTATGCGGTCTATCGCATGCCTGGTGATTTCTTTTGTTATTCCATTCTTTATTATACTCAGTTGGTTAAAGTTTTGAATTCTATACTCCATGAAATTAGTGGAATATCCTCGATATTTGCGTTTCATCCAAAGATCTTTCATGGAAATATTCTTACGAGCATTCTTGAATTTTACTCTACAAAGAAGTATCATGTTGACAATTTGGACGTTATTAATTCATTGGATAAATTAATTCTTGAACTTATTTTATTGAATTCGTATATCATTGTCATCATCCTCATGTTTATATTATGTTGAAAGTCATCTGTGGCTTGTAGTGCATAGATGAACTTGGTATGATTATGACCAGGGATTAATTGGTATAATCATGACCGTAATGTTACAAATGATGTGGTAAAAGTCCTCATTGGCCCGTAGTGCATTGATGGATGCTTGTTGTTGATGATCATGACCATTGATGAATACACGAATATCCTTGGCCCTTAGTGCATGGATAATTTGTGGTTGTGATACTAATGAATATCTTTGGCCGTGGTGTAGGGATGATGTGGATTATTTATTAAGCTGAGTCCCAGCGATAAAAGTGATGAAAAACCTTTTAAATCATAAAAGATAGTAGATTTTATTCTCTACTTGACTCTTTTAATGGATTGCTTGTTCCACTGCAGTTAAACTTGATGTTTGTTATATTGCATCAGTTTAACACTGTTGAAGGCTAACGATAATTTATTTTGTATTATCTTAGTCATAATATTTCTTACTGGGCTAGTTGAGCTCACCCTTTTACTTTCATTGTTCTCTTCAGGAAATGAGAACGTCGCAAGGACTAGTCGGAAGCGGGTGCCGGTCCAGATAATAGCATTAGTAGTCCTCACTATTCCGTTAAATAGTGTGATAATAAATGTAATGAGGACTCAATTGAGTGTGGATATTGTCTAGATGACAATATTTGTATTAAAACTTACAGGATATGTTTCATCGTATTTTACACGACTGTTGTATAATTAAGTTGTATTTGAATTTTGTACCATGTATTTGGCGACTCAAGATGGGTGATGTATACCTATTTTGGGGGTGTCACACTCCATCCACATCCCTCAAAATAGGAATGATTTCGCAGATTCACTAGCAACCCTGGCTTCCTTGATCAACATATCTAAAAGGGGAGGAATCCTAGATATTAAATTTGCAAGCCAGAAGGCACCAGCCTATGGAAGTTTCATTGGAGAAGTATCAGATGAACTGCCTCCCATCAAACAGCCTTGGTATCTCATGACATCAAAGAATATCTGCGAGATGGATCTACGCCCGCTGGGGCAAGTCAAGCTGAAAGAAAGCGGATCCATAAAATGGCCATGAAATTTTTCCTTAGCAAAGACACACTTTACAAAAGTGATGCGGGAATAGGCCTTTTAAGATGCCTAGATAAAGACCACGGCCAAAGACTCATAGATGAAGTCCATGGTGGAGTATGTGGTCCACACATGAGCGGTCTTTTACTTGCCAAGAAGATATTAAGAACATGGCATTATTTGATTTCTTTCAAAGCCGATTGTGACGATCACGTCAGGAGATGCTATCAATGTCAAATTCACGGAAATGCCATCCACACTCCTCCAAATGACTACACAATATAAGTTCACCATGGCCTTTTTCAATGCGGGGAATGTACGTGATTAGGCCAATGGAACCCAAAGCGAGCAATGGTCATTGATTTATCTTCACCATGATCGATTACTTCATCAAATGGGTCAAAGCAACCTCTTTTCCCAAAGTCACCAAAGAGGTAATCATTGGTTTTATCATAAAAAATATCATCTGTCTATATAGACAACCGGGGGTGATCATATCAGACAATGCCAAGAATCTAAACAACCAGATGATGAAGGAGTTATGCAGCAAATTCCATATCAAACATCTTAACTCCATCATTTATCATCCAAAGATGAATGTACTGTTGAAGCATCCAATAAGAACATCAAGAAGATCACGCAAAAGATGTTCACCGATCATAGAGGATGGCCTGACTTATTGCCTCTGACTTTTCTAGCCTACAGAACGTCAATGCACACTTCTACTGGGGATACCCCCTACTCATTGGTCTATGGCATGGAAGCAGTGCTCCCCATAGAAGTAGAAATGGAGTCATTAAGAGTGCTGATAGATGCTCAAATGGAGGAAGACCAGTGGTTGCAAGACCGATACCACCAATTATCTCTAATAGATGAGTGAAGGGCCACATCTATCTTTCATGGTCAATTATATCGGCAGAGGATTGCTTGGTCATATAACAAGAAAGTTTGGCTTCGGTAATTCAAAGAAAATGACTTGGTATTAAAGAAATTCCTTACTAATGAAGATCAATCTAAAGGAAAGTTCGCCTCAAACTGGGAAGGCCCTTTCATTGTCAAGGAGGTGTTGACGGGAGGAGCCCTTAGACTGCAAGAAATGGATGACGAAGAATTTCCCTAGCTTATCAATTCAGACACCGTGAAAAGGTATTATGCATAAAATCACCAACAAGCCAATATCTTGGTTCTAAAAAAAAGAAAAAAAATCAAATCGAATTAAATAAATCAAGTTAATTCAGGTTTTCACTAGTGAGGCTGAACTACGAAAGACCTAATCTCCCCTCATCAATGGGAGTACATAAGTAGCCAACTATGGTGCAGTTTAACCCCTACAAAAATCACAAAACCCTTCAATGATTCGGCAATCATAAGATATAACTCTTCAACAACTCAAACCAAAACTGGAACTATTAAAGACCTGATCACCCCTCATCAATGGGAGTACGTAGGAAACCATCTATGGTGCGGTCAAACTAAGTAAAAAACTCAAAAAACCCAAATAAACACTTGTTAAACCATTCAGCTCAAGCCAGAGTTAGAACTACGTAGACCTGATCTCCCTTCATAAATGTGAGTATGTAGGCAGCCATCTATAGTGTGGTCGAACCCTCAATGAGGAAAGCCAAACCCTTTGCTTAAACCTTAATCACATCAAAGACCAGTCCCAAGACACCAAAAAAACCATAAAAACCTAAGGATCAATGACCCATTCTGAAAGATCCTGGGACACCTCAATGTCAATCCATCGAGGAGAAGTTTGGGACACATCAAAATAGCAAGTCATAAAGAAAATGACAACTATCAAGAAAGTGACAAGACATATCTAAAAGGGAAGTGAATAAAAATATATTTCTTTGCCATATAATACTGTTCGATATATACAATGTATCATGTGCATGACAAAAATGGCTAACCTAGTCTATGTAGGAAAATGAAAGCTAGTATATAAACCCATATATAAATGGGCCAACAAGTCCAACATGGTGTCCTTCTCAGAAGATGGAGGCGAATCTATAAGTTCCTGCCCTAGGGTATCTATGTGAGCCAGAAGATCCACGACTATCTGCATAGTGCTACCATGACCATCTATGAATTTACTCATATCTACAATAATGCTAGCCGTGTGGGATCTAGGTGAAGTACTATTAGCGGTGGAAGCATCTCGGGTAGCTCGAGCCTTATCCCGTTTAATAAAAGTAGCATCCCGAGTTGCTCGAGCCTCATCCCGCTCAACGAAAGCGGCATCCCGGGTAGCTCGAGCGTCATCCCTCTCAGAAAAAGCAGCATCTCTACCATAAAGAGCTGTCAACATTAGAGCCCTAGCCTGGTCCCTCTCAAATGTTATTAGATGTAATCTCTGCTCCAAATACTCTTTAGAAGGTGGAGCCGTAGCAGTGGGAATGCTGGGAGAATCATCGACCAGAGCTACTGTTAAACCAACAAATAGCTCGTCCTCAGTAGGAGAATCAGGGTCCTCCATAAGCTCTTCATCATCAGAATCAATACACAGCTATGAGTGAACAACCAAAGCCGATGCAATTTCTGCCTCTAACCATGCAAAATACTCTAAAGAGCGACCCAGATGACTAGTCGAACAATCAGCCCTCTCTCGACGAGTCTAACAATCATAAATCCTGGTCAAGTCATCTGCTGACAAAAGACGAGCTGACAGTCACTGACCTAATGCCCCGTTAAAGGGGTGAATATCCTGAAGCTGATCAAACTGTCCCATGATAGCCAATAGATGATACATGGTCACCCCTCTCAAACTAGCCAAGGGTAGATAGTCCATGCCGATAACATGAGTAATAAATCTATAAAGAGAGTTGAGTCCTAAACACAACAAGATAGAAAATGGATCCTCAATCCCTGTCAAAAAAGCCCACTAGGATGCTGCATTTGTACACTTAGCCGGCTGAAAAGAGTAAGACATGGCTATCTCATGAGTAAAGCAGTACCCATGACGTCTGAAGGTGCTGATCAGTCTCAAATGTGTTATAAACTACACATACAACAAGACATCACTCCCTCTGAAAAACCCCATAGGATAGGTATGGCAAAATGTGGCCGACCTCAAGGTCTCCGCCAATATCATGGGCAAGATAGTGCAACCCTTCTTGAGAGCACGGACTACCGTAATCAGACTAATATCCAAATGGTCCATATATAGCGGCATGTACAAATAAGCCACAATACACATCAATATGATATCTACGTGGGTAACTTGCCACTCACCCTCAGTAATGTTGAAATCCCCTGAATATTATAGATATCTAATCAGTGACCCAAATCGGTTAATCAAGAAATCCAAGGACGCTACATGCTCTGAGGTAATCTTGTCCATGGTAACTCTGCATCGTAAGCCCGTCAGGGTCATAAACTGCAGGCTCATATCATTGACAGCCATCCTAGCACAAGGCCGGTCCAAGGGTAAATCAGTGAGATGCATATAGTCCTCCAACGTAAGAGTCAGCTCATGGATATCAAATCTAAAAACACGTCTCTCTGGTATCCAACAAGATATCATGCCCTTTACAAAGCCCAATGGTACCTGGAATGACAGGAGGGTCATATAATGTCTTAATAATTGAACAACTGTTACCCGATCTGGGGGAGACAAACTGCTATACCAGGATCTCAAAGAAGAGGCTACCAGTATGGGTGGGGTATTGGCGCCGTTGCCGGGGAACAGATAATTGAGTTTATTACTTTCAATATCAGTTTAATTATATTAGTTTTAGTTAAATAATTTTTCTTTTTCTTTTTGTTTTATTTCTTGTTTCAGGTTCTCTTGAATAGTGCATATAAACTCGATCAAAGAAGCTAGACTTAGCACCTTATGAGGACGATATCGAGAGAAAGTTTTAGTGGTTTAGTAAGTGGATAAAAGAGATTAGAGAGAACTTAGAACAACAAGAGACAATGGTTGCGAATGATCAAAAAGCACTGCGGGATTATGCCACACCAATGGTAACCGAGATTCAGTTGAGTATTACCAGACCTGTGATTACTGTTAACAACTTTGAGATAAAGCTTGGTACAATACATATGATTCAGAACTCGGTCCAGTTTGGGGGTTTGGCTAACGACGATCCGAATGAGCATCTTGTGAGCTTTCTAGAAATATGTGATACCTTCAAGTATAATGGTGGATGATGCAGTGAGACTTCATTTGTTCCCATTTACATTGTGAGATAAGGCAAAGAGTTGGATACATTCATTACCAATAGGTTCAATTACAACTTAGGATGACCTGGCTCAAAAGTTCTTAGCAAAATTCTTCCCACTAGCTAAAATAACAAAAATAAGGAATGAGATTACGACATTTGAACAACAACATAGGGAGTCATTGTACGAAGCTTGGGAGAGGTATAAAGAGTTATTGAGGAAATTTCCACATCACGAATTGCCCAAGTGGTTGCAGATGAACACCTTTTATAATGGGTTGAACAGTAATTTTCGGACTAGCATAGACGCAGCGTCAGGAGGAACATTTATGGCTAAGAGGTTTGAGGAGGTATATGATTTGATTGAGACTATGGAAGCTAGCTAATAACTACCAGTGGCCAGCTGCAAGGATGACTCAACCTAAGGCAGCTGAAGTGTTAGAAGTGGATGGGGTTACAGCCTTAGAAGCTCAGATATCTGCACTATCAAGAAAATGGATGCCCTCATGGAAGTATAGGTTCAGCAGGTATCATATGTATGTGAATTATGTGTAGGGAAACATCTGGCAGATCAATGTGCAATAAATCTAGCAGCAGTTCAGTTTATGGGTAGTTATAATCGGCCACCCAACCCATATCAGAATACCTACAATTTGGGGGCAAGGAACCATCCCAACCTTTCATGGATCAACAATCAGAATTAGCAGCAAGTTCCACAACCATCATACCCCCTAGGTTTTCAAAATTAGCACCAACAGTCAGCTCTACATCATGAGAAGAAGTCAGATTTGGAGGAGCTACTTTTGAAATATATATCAGGTAATGAAGTGGCAATGAAAACTCAGGTGGCTGCAATTAAAAATCTAGAAAATCAAATGGGACAGCTTGCAATTGCCTTGAATAATAGACCTCAAGGGTCTTTCCTGAGACACCAAAAAGAATCCCAAGGGAAATCAAGAGCAGTGTCAAGCTATTACATTTCAGAGTAGAAACCAACTAGATACGCAAAGTGCAGAAAATTAAAAGTTAAAGAAAAATGGTAATGAAAGTGATAAACAAGTAGTTGAAGAGAAAAATGGTGAAGAAAGACAAGTGGCTAAGGAACAGGCAGATGTTGTGCTAGTTGTTTATCCTCCAACACCGTTTCAACAAAGGGTTCAAAAGCAAAAGTTAGACAAATAATTCTTTAAATTTCTAGAAATCTTCAAAAAGCTATAGATAAATATTCCATTTGCAGAAGCCCTAAAACAGATGTTGAGTTATGCTAAGTTTATGAAGGGTATTTTGTCAAGGAAGAAGAAATTAGAAGATTATAAGACTGTAGCATTGACGGAGGAGTGCAACACAGTATTGCAAAGGATGTTGCCTTCGAAGTTGAAGGATCCGAGTAGTTTCACTATTCCTTGCACTATTGGAAACATGTCCTTCAACAAATATTTGTGTGATTTGGGTGCAAGTGTGAATCTCATGCCGTTATCAGTTTACACTCAGTTGGGATTGCTGGCACCGAAACCAATGAACATCTCATTACAGCTTGTGGATAGGTTACTTACTTATCCGAGGGGAATTGTGGAAGATATATTGGTGAAAGTGGATAAGTTTATATTTCCAGTAGACTTCATTATCCTTGACTACAAAGAAGATAAGAACATTCCAATTATTTTAGGGAGACCATTCTTAGCAACTGGGAGGACTCTCATGGATGTGCAAAAAGGAGATTTAACTATGAGAGTTAAATACCAAGAGATTACTTTTAATGTTTTCAAAGCTATGAAATTCCCTATATATGAGGAAGAATGTTTTAGGATGGCTGTGATAGAGAAAATGGTTAGTGAAGATTTGATTCGAGGCATGGATAGGGACCCATTGGAAAACACATTGCTGGGAAAAGTTGACATGGATGATCCCGAGTTTATCGATTATTTACACATGTTGGATGCGTTACCTAGAGTGAGTAGATTCAAGATTCTGTTTGAGCCATTAGAATTTGCAGAAAAATCATCGGTACGGATGAAAACCTCATTAGAGGAACCACCCACACTTGAACATAAACCTCTTCTTAAACACCTCAGGTATGCATTTTTGGGTAATTTATCTACTTTACCTATTATTATTGCATCTGCACTTAACGATTTGCAGGAAAGTAAGTTGTTGAGGGTTCTCTGAGAGTACAAATCTGCTATAGGATGGACCATTGCTGATATCAAGGGGATAAGCCCTTCATTCTGTATGCACAAGATACTCTTGGAAGATAATGCAAAACCCACAGTGGAACAATAATGGAGACTCAACCCGATCATGGAAAAGGCAGTGAAGAAGGAAATTCTAAAACGGCTGGATGCTGGAATAATTTATCCTATCTCAGATAGCTTATGGGTGAGCCCAATGCAGTGTGTCCCAAAGAAAGGTGGTATGATAGTCTTGACCAATGAAGACAATGAGCTAATACCAACTCGGACAGTAACCGGATGGAGGGTATGCATGGATTACAAGAAACTTAACAAGGCAACCCGAAAGGATCACTTCCTCTTACCTTTCATTAATCAGATGTTGGATAGATTGGAGGGACATAATTACTACTGTTTGTTGGATGGCTATTCGGGGTACAATCAGATTGTAATTGCACCAGAAGACCTAGAGAAGACAACATTCACATGCCCATATGGCACCTTTGCCTTTAGAAGGATGTCATTTGGACTATGTAATGCACTGGCAACTTTTCAGAGATGCATGATGGCAATATTTTCAGATATGGTGGAACGTAATGTAGAGGTTTTCATGGATGACTTTTCAGTGTATGGGGATACATTTGACAGTTGTTTAGAGAATATGGTCATGGTACTTAAACGATGTGTGGAAACCAATCTATTGCTTAACTGGGAAAAGTGTCACTTCATGGTTGAAGAAGGAATCATCCTGGGGCATAAAGTCTCTGCAAAGGGGTTAGAAGTGGACTGTACAAAATTAGAAACAATTGAAAATCTTCCACCACCGACATCAGTAAAAGGGATTTGCAGTTTTCTCGGTCATGCTGGATTCTACCGGCGGTTCATAAAAGACTTCTCCAAGATTGCAAAACCACTATGCAGTTTATTAGAGAATGATGTAATTTTCAGATTTGATAAAGAGTGTTTCTTGGCTTTTGAGCAACTAAAGAAGAAATTGATGACAACACCTGTAATCGTAGCACCGGACTTGACCATGCCATTTGAACAGATGCGTGATGCTAGTGATTATGCAGTAGGGGTTGTTTTGGGACAACGCCGAGATAAAAATTTTCACGTAATCTACTATGCAAGTAAAACCTTGACGGATGCTCAACTGAATTACACAACTATCGAGAAAGAATTACTTACGGTATTGTATGCCATTGACAAATTTTGCTCATATCTGATTGGAACAAAGGTTGTAGTGTATATCGATAATTCAGCTATCAAGTATCTAATTTCCAAGAAAATGCAAAGCCTATACTAATTCGCTAGATTCTACTCCTTCTAGAGTTTGACCTAGAAATCAAAGATAGGAAGGGGACAAAAAATCAGGTAGCTGATCATCTTTTGAGATTGGAGAATCCAAAAAAAGACAAGGCAGATAAAGTAGTGATCAATGAATCATTTCCGGATGAACAATTATTTGGGATTAGTTTTGAATTTCCATGGTATGTGGATTTTGCCAACTACTTGGTGAGAAAGATCCTTCCTCTAGACATGACACTACAGAAAAAGAAGAAATTCCTACATGATGTAAAATAGTATATGTGGGATGAGCCGTATTTGTTTAGACAATGTGCAGATAAGATGATTCGTCGGTGCATGCCACAAAGTGAAATGAATAGTATCATGCACGCATGTCACACATCCTTATATGGGGGACACTATGGAAGTGAAAGAACAGTTGCCAAAGTCCTTCAAGTAGAATTCTATTGGCCCACCTTGTTCAATGACACACATCAATTTATGAAAACATTGATCTATGTCAAAGGGTGGGCAACATATCTAAAAGGAATGAGATGCCACTAAACATGATTCTGGAAGTGGAAGTTTTTAATGTTTGGGGATTAATTTCATGGGACCTTTTTTGCCTTCATTTAATAATTTGTATATCTTGTTGGTAGTAAACTACGTGTCTAAGTGGGTTAAAGCTGTAGCATTCCCGACGAATGATGCCAAAGTCGTCTTGAAATTTCTACAAAAGAACATCTTTACAAGATTTAGCACCCCAAGAGCGATTATTAGTGATGAGGGAAGTCACTACTGTAATAAATATTTCACAGCTCTCTTGGCTAAATATGGGGTCAACCATAGAATTGTTAATGCTTATCATCCTCAAACTAGTGTCTAAGTAGAAGTTTCGAATAGAGAAATGAAAAGGATTTTGGAGAAAATAGTGAATCCGAATAGAAAAGACTGGTCTCTAAAATTGGATGACACTCTATGGGCATATCGCACAACATACAAGACACTGATCGGTATGTCTCCGTATCAGCTCATCTACAGAAAAACATGTCATCTCTGTTGCCTCTTTTTCAGTTATGACAAAAGAGCACTAACTCATGCAAGCATACATGCGTCAACAAGTAATACAGAGTAAGTAAAGTATCGATCCCACAAAGAAAGTTGTTCAATTTAAACTACTATTCATCAATCAAATCACTATTTCTATATGCTTAAACAAAAGATCAAAAATGTGAATTAATCTATCTGCAAATAAGAACTAAAATGAGAATAAAAATGGAATAAATCAAATCTGGAAATAATAAGATCCTAACTTCATTTAATATTTCATCAG
The DNA here is from genome assembly GCA_020205605.1 of Panax ginseng. Lineage (NCBI taxonomy): Eukaryota > Viridiplantae > Streptophyta > Magnoliopsida > Apiales > Araliaceae > Panax > Panax ginseng. Next base: position 49,591,309 of record CM035133.1, read on the forward strand.
GCTACCACTATCATGCAAGAATTGTTCACATATCACAGGAAAATATCCAAGAGCACTAATAGAGTCATAGCCATTTTTCAATGCACTAGGACCTACTTACACAGCATCCATAGATGATAGATTCTATGTAATCAACAATATAACAAAAATCACTATATGTCTATGTGAAATTGCAATCATACTAAATTTAAGCACAAGCCCTTATTCTAACTCATACGGTGAATAAGTATATGTCTATCTCATTCACGAAATACGCAAGCCATATACAACAGCCCTATATACGTATGCTATTATGACTACAATCCATACTCGCATGTTTATTGTCAATTCCATGCAAATACTGAAACGAATGGTGATCAAGCATTCATACATGTAAAACAATCATAATAGAATTCCCATATGATATGTAAAACAACCCTAGCAATCAAGCATGCAACCAATCTACATATTAAAATCCGTTAGAATCCCATAATGGAGATTAATTCATAACTGAACCAAAAGCCATTATGGGATCAACGCTAAACATGATTATCAAACAAACAATTGAAAGATGAAAGATAGAACGATCAAACCCAATTGTAGATTATAAACCAATGTCTATGTTCAAATCCTTATATAAATCCAGAAAAAACAATATTAATAATCCACAATGAAGGAGAATCCCAAAGAAGAATTAGAGAAGATGGAGTTTTGGCTTCGTTCTTCGTTAGAATCTCTCTCACGTGTAAACCCTAGTTACTTTTAGAAAAATACGTCAAAAATTATCCAAGTGTACCGAAAGTTATGTCTGACACCAGTCAGATATCGTTTAAAACCCATTACAATCATTTTAATTAAAAATTAAAATAAAACAACTCAATGACTCCATTATTGCACAAGGTATGCACGCTGCCTCCTCCAGATGTATTAAATGCTGCTGCGAGGCGTTGCGACTTGCGAAAAGGCTCTACTGTCCGGTAGGCGTCTTGCAGCGGTAGCGCGTCCTCTAAGCTTGTCATGCTCACGGCCGCGCAACTTGCAATAGGTAACATTGTCTGGCTGGGTGCTCATGCGGGTGCGCGTCTCCAAGCTCATCTTGTCGCGCGGCTTATAGTTGGTGAATTCTTGTTCTGCTTCTGAGTTTGGTTTTGCATTGTTGCTGCTGCTACTGAAGTGTCCTATGTCCATCCATGCTTGTCCATCCACGCTCCACTAAATCCTCAACCATGCATATCCCAGCTTTTTCCTTGCCTCATGCGTCCATTAGCTTCGTGCCCTCTAATACCACCAAATTAGGCCGATTCCTGCACTTATTCACCAAAAGGAGTTTTAAGTACATGCAATGCAAAATAACATGAAATGCAACTAAAATAGACTGAAATGTACTTGAGATGGGCACAATTCGCGTAAATTAATATCCAATAAGTAGGTATAAAACCCACTTATCAAATACCCCCAAACTTGAACTATTGCTTGCCCTCAAGCAATGCATGCTGAATAACAAAGAAAAATGCAACAACACTACGATGCAGCTAAACTACTATGCAAACTAGTCTCACATCATTCCAACTTAAATAGAATTTAAGCCCAAAATGCCTCAGCGAATTATTTAGATTCAGGAATACAAGTTCAAACTAAACGACGGTCATAACATCATACACTCAGATAATTCATACATGCTATAGAGATGCTCTGTGTGTGTATAGTGTTCACCAAAACTTGATTCCAGCAAAGAATATATATGCTAACATGCTCGAAACAGAAAATTATAGCCTAAATTGAGAATCATGTATACTTATACAACGCAAACTATTTCAACATATCCAAACAAACTAAAGTTCAACAATGGGCTTAATTTCTTTATTGCTACTCACGAGGACGATTTTTGCTCTTTCCCGCGGTGTTTATTGCTATGTTTTTTTTATATACATGACTGTGCAATGCCTTATTCCATTAGGAAACACTGCTAACCCTTAGCGAGCTTTCAACCAACGACTCCCAGACCATGAAAGACCTTAGGGCGCTAGGTGTAGAGACAATCCCCTCGGGCGTACTTACTCAAGTAGCCAGGGCCCCGAAATAAGACTAGCCACCTTATTGCTATTCATTTTTTTATACATAGCATACCCATGTTTTCCTAAAGTTTCAATGTCAATGTTTGTCAAGTTTACATGCATGTTCCACATATTTCTCTTTTTTAAAACTACATTTTCTAACAAGCAATGCAACACATAACTCTTATGCCTACAAGTGATTGTGAACATAACTGCAAACCGAAAAGCATTTAAACAAAGAACATGAATTCCATCGTAAAACATTATAACTACGTTCATGTTATCCCATATATTCAAGAATCCTTCACAATTCACCATCATCATTGGCTAGGTAAGAAATTCCATAAAACAAGAACTTTGTGAGACATGCAAATTACTAAAACAAAAAAATCTATCAATAAAACAATAACACCAAAAACAACTAACTTATTAAACTAATCATGCAACATTTTAACTAAACATACAAAAACTAACTACATGCTACTATACTACCCCCTAATACCCCCAAACTTATAATATTCAATGCCCCATTGAATGAAGGTAAAGAGTACAAGAAAACTCCCCTAATAATCGGCTGTACCACCCTCCTTGGGTGGTGAATCTGGTGGTGGATAAGGCACTGCTGTACCGAACTGAGGCCACTCGAGCATTGTTACTTGTTGTACAAATGCCTCGGCCAAGGCCCTCGTGAGTCCCGTAGCAAACGTTCTAAAATTATCATACATGGCATCGACTTTTCGCTCCAACCTTTGGAGCTGTCGATCGCTAGGAACAGTGTGTGCTTGGGGTCGTGTCGAGGACCCGCATCATCTGGTCCCCGAGGGGCTCTTTGGGATGGCTCTGGAAATGTGGGCCGGAGAATGAATCCTCATCCGCGCGGGTGCAGCTCACCACCTGCCTAGTCCTCAAATTTTGCAATGGTGGCATGAGTTATATCTTGGCTTGGGTATTGCATTTGTTCATTGCCCTAGTTGCACCCGACAAGACATAATAACATGGCTACCACTGATGCGTGTGGAATGCTCCCCGTGGTATTTCCCTTCAGATACTTCACAATATTTTGATGAATCAAATGTCCCACGTCAATATACTTGCCCGTGATTATACCCCACAAAATTATGACCCTTTCCGCCGTGATCTCATGCTGATGAGATGAGGGCAATAGCTTGGCACATATGAACAAATTCCACGCCTTGGCATATCGATTCAGTGCTGCTGCTGGGAATATGTGAGGTTGGGTCGTGCCGACTTTGTAAGTCCACTTCGTGCCTGGCACGTACAACTCCGTAATAACAAGCTCCAAGTCTGTTTCCAGATGTGCCCTTGTGATCCAATTGGCAGCCCCCGTTGGTGGTCTCTCAGTGAGTCTAAAAATGTTTCTGATGGCGGCGGGTCTGTAATCTACCTCGACACCTCGAAGCATACCGATATCGTCCATGGTGACTTTGGCATTTGCGTAAAACTCTCGGACTATGCTCATCGGAATGGGCGTGGGAGTGGCAGTGAATCCAACCCATCCCCTTTCGCGAATCATGGCACATAACTAGCCATCTTGCTCCTCTAGTTTGAAACCGCGCTCCTTGATGAACGTCTTCGCCATAATTCTGTAATACTCCTGCTGGGTTGCTAAATCCAGGAACTTAGTGTGATCAACCACATCCTCTCCTTGACTTCCAGAGGAGGATGAAGAAGAAGATGAAGCGGCGTGACCTCTTTTTGGACCCATATGCTTTGAGAGAGATGGTGTAGATGAGTTCGACTGGAAATAAAGAAAAGCTTACGAATTGATAGCCCCCAAACTTGATTCTGCAAACCCAAATCAGGAACCCTAGCTTTATATAATGGATGAGAGCATGGGTTGAGATTTGAAAGTGGAGAGAATTGTGCAGATGTGATTGAGAGATGTACGGCTTCAATTTGTAACTGATAGAGAGATAGAGACGTGAGTTATGGAGAGTGAGAGGATTTTGCGTTTGTTATTATTTCAAATGAGAGTCCAAATGGTCCACAACTCATTTTTTAAAATCTTCAGATCTCAGATATTAATGTCGCATACATGCACCGCATTTTGCGTTTTTTTATTGGGTTGGTAGCTTGGCGCGAGAATTGTAGAATGTGCTGTCGCCCTTATTGACTTGATGTGCAGGCGCGCGAGTTTGTACTGCATAGGCTGCGCGGCCACGCGATACTGACATCTGCAATGCTAAAGTTCAATTCCACTCTGCCTATCAGTGATGCTTTCCAATGATGATTCCTGCATAGACATTAAGGCACATTGTTAAGGCATGAATTAATGGCCACATAATGCTAACATCTTGTAAATATTCGCAAAGCAATTCTTGCTACACACTCAAGCATGAAAATCTGATATCCTATTAAAAATAAATTAGATATAACTAACTAAAATAATCAAAAATGAATAACTAAAAAGTCAACTGAGGTAGAGATAATGGGTTGCCTCCCATCCAGCGCTAAGTTATAGTCAATTAGCTCGACTGTCTCTGAATCTCACGTCACATCAAGAATTGAGGTGCCTTCCTTATTGTCCACCGCACCCCGAAATTTGATGACTTCAGCTTTCGTCAATGGCTCTACCTTCAACTTTGTATTTTCACCCGTTACACACCTCAACGGTCCATAATTCCCCAGTTTCTGTACCTCATCCTTTAGGCCCCAATCCACCAAGTTAACCAGGAAGCATTCTTCTTCATCCATTGGTAACTTTATTGCTTTAAAGACGTTGAAGGTGATCTCCTGATCCTGAACACACATAGTGAGTTCACCTTTTTGCACATCTATCGAAGTCTTGCCTATGGCTAAGAATGGTCTCCCCAGTATTATTGGTATGCTTTTATCCTCCTCGTAGTCTAAAATGATGAAGTCAGTCGAAAAAATAAACTTGTCCACCTTAACCAACACATCTTCAACAATTCCCCGTGGATACATGATGGATCTATTAGCTAGCTATAATGATATGTTTGTCGGCTTTGGAGCCGGCAATCCCAACTAGTTAAACACTGACAAGGGCATCAAATTTATGCTTGGCCCAAGATCACATAAACACTTATTGAAGTTCATCTTTCCAATTGTGCACGAAATTGTGAAGCTGCCCGGATCCTTCAGCTTTGGAGGTAATTTCTGCTGAAGCACTACACTGCATTCCTCTGTCAAGGCTACCATCTCAAACTCATCTAGTCTTCTCTTCCTTGACAATATACCCTTCATAAACTTGGCATAGCTCGGCATTTGTTCCAATGCCTCGGCGAAAGGTATATTGATCTACAGTTTTTTGAATACCTCCAAGAACTTGCTAAACTATTTATCTTCCCTCTGTTTATTTAATCTTTGTGGATACGGTACTTGAGAGTAAGCTAGTGGCACTGAACTCTCAGGCTTTTCCTCTGAACCTGTTGTATCCTTCTCGACCTGCTGCGACTCAGACTTTTCTTGATTTTCTTCATCAACAGGTACTTGCTCTGTCTCGCATGGCCGCACGTCCTCCTTAGTGTTCTCAGGTGCGGGCGCTCGACTTATAGTGTCTGCCAGATTTTTCCCAGATCTTAATGATATTTCTTGGCATTGTTCCTTCCCGTCTCTTCTAGGATTTGTCTCTGTGTTACTTGGCAAGGAACCTTGGGGCCTGTTGTTAAGTATGCTCGCCATCTGCCCCATTTGAGTTTCCAAATTCTTAATAGCCACTGCTTAGCTTTTAATCATAACTTCAGTGTTTGCCATGTATTTCAACATCATCTCCTCCACTTCTGATTTCTTTTCTGGCTGTGGTGTAGCTGGAGCGTGATGTTGTTGCTGAGAGAATCTTGATGGAAACGGTGGTTTCGGTGTATACTATGGCCGAAATGGTATGTGGATGGAATTGATGATTCTATTTGAAAACCGACTTTGTTGATTTCCTTGGTTATTCGACCAGCTAAAGTTTAGATGATTTCGGTTTTTGGGGTGGTATGTGTTCTGAAATTGACCTCGGTCTTTCTTGTAGTTGCTCACATACTGCATCGACTCTGAGCTGATGGCACATTGATCCGTGGAGTGTGACCCCGCACAAATTTCACAAACGAAGGCAACTGTTTTCATTTTTCTCTCTGCTATTGAGTCTATCTTCTTTGCCATTGCTGCCATCTGTGCCGACAACTATGTAATAGCATCTACCTCCAACACCCCTGCAACCTTGGGCTGTGGCATCCGTGATGTAGGATTCTGGAAATCATTAGCTGCCATAGTCTCAATAAGTGTATAGGCCTCGTCATAGCTTTTTTCCCATAATGCCCCTCCAGCAGCTGCATCTACAATCGGTCTCGACTGCTATCCCAATCCATTGTAGAAAGTATTGATTACCATCCAATCCGGCATACCATGATGCGGACACTTCCTTAGCATCTCTTTGTATCTCTCCCATGCTTCATATAAGGACTCTCCCTGTTGTTGCTCAAACTGACATATAGCTGTCCTCATCTTTGCAGTCTTAGCCATTGGGAAGAACTTGGCTAAGAATTTCTGTGCTAAGTCCTCCCATATAGTGATTGACCCTGACGACAAAAAATGAAGCCAACTCCTCGCCTTATCCCTTAATGAGAATGGGAACAACTGCAGTCTGATAGCATCCTCCGTCAGACCGTTATATCAGAATGTATCACAAATCTCTATGAAGCTCAATAAGTGTTCATTCGGATCATCCGTAGCAGCACCCCCAAACTAAACTGAGTTCTGCACCATCTGAATAGTGCCCAGTTTAATCTCAAATGTATTCGCTGCTATTGCCGGTCTGACTATGCTAGACTGTAGCTCGTTTATATTCGGCATGGAATAATCTCTTAGAGCCCGGTGCTCTTCTCTTTGCTCAATTCTCTGTTCTTCTGCCATACTAACTATAGTACTCTCTAACTGAGCTTGTAAATTTCATCACATACTAGCTTTCCAACCTCTCCCGTTAATGTTATCCTGCGCTGGTGTTAATTCGAAATTGGAAGATCTTGTGTGCATAAAAATCTACAAGTACCTGAAATCACAAATAAAACAAAAATAGAAATGAGATGAGAATAGATATGTCTAAGTCATACACAATAGCTTAAAATTGATGATAATTATGTAAATTAAACGCCTTTCCCCGGCAACGACGCCAAAAACTTGTTGCCTCTTTTTCAGTTATGACAAAAGAGCTCTAACTCATGCAAGCATATATGCGTCAACAAGTAATACATAGTAAGTAAAGTATCGATCCCACATAGAAAGTTGTTCAATTTAAACTACTATTCATCAATCAAATCACTATTTCTATATGCTTAAACTAAAGATCAAAAATGTGAATTAATCTATCTGCAAATAAGAACTAAAATGAGAATAAGAATGGAATAAATCAAATCTGGAAATAATGGGATCCTAACTTCATTTAATATTTCATCTAGCTACCACTATCATGCAAGAATTGTTTACATATCACATGAAAATAGCCAAGAGCACTAATAGAGTCATAGCCATTTTTCAATGCACTAGGACCTACTTACACAGCATCCACAGATGATAAATTCTATGTAATCAACAATATAACCAAAATCACTATATGTCTATGTGAAATTGCAATCATATTGAATTGAAGCACAAGCCCTTATTTTAACTCATACGGTGAATAAGTATATGCCTATCTCATTCACAAAATACGCAAGCCACATACAATAGCCCCATATACGTATGCTATTATGACTACAATCCATACTCGCATGTTCATTGTCAATTCCATGCAAATACTGAAACGAATGGTGATCAAGCATTCATACGTGTAAAACAACCATAATAGAATTCCCATATGATATGTAAAACAACCCTAGTAATCAAGCATGCAACCAAACTACATATTAAAATCCGTTAGAATCCCATAATGGAGTTTAGTTCATGACTGAACCAAAAGCCATTATGGGATCAACGCTAAACATGATTATCAAACAAACAATTGAAAGATGAAAGATAGAACGATCAAACCCAATTGTAGATTGTAAACCAATGTCTATGTTCAAATCCTTATATAAATCCAGAAAAAACAATATTAATAATCCACAATGAAGGAGAATCCCCAAGAAGAATTAGAGAAGATGGAGTTTTGGCTTCGTTCTTCGTTGGAATCTCTCTCACGTGTAAACCCTAGTTACTTTTAGAAAAATACGTCAAAAATTATCCAAGTGTATCGAAAGTTATGTCTGACACCAGTCAGATATCATTTAAAACCCATTACAATCATTTTAATTAAAAATTAAAATAAAACAACTCAATAGACTCAAATATCATGCGGCGCCACGCGCGCTCCAGTTATTGTATTAAATCGGCTTGATGCTGCGACTTGGGTAGAAGTCTCTGTTCATCTGGGCGGCGTCTCATGGCATGCGCGTCCTCTAAGCTTGTCATGCTCACGGCCGCAACTTGCAGTAGGTAACATTGTCTGGCTGGGTACTCATGCGGGTGCGCGTCTCCAAGCTCATCCTGTCGCGCGACTTATAGTTGGTGAATTCTTGTTCTGCTCCTGAGTTTGGTTTTGCATTGTTGCTGCTGCTACTGAAGTGTCCTATGTCCATCCATGCTCTACTCAATCCTCAACCATGCATATCCCAGCTTTTTCCTTGCCTCATGCGTTCATTAGCTTCGTGCCCTCTAATACCACCAAATTAGGCCGATTTCTGCACTTATTCACCAAAAGGAGTTTTAAGTACATGCAATGCAAAATAACATGAAATGTAACTAAAACAGACTGAAATGTACTTGAGATGGGCACAATTCGCGTAAATTGATATCCAATAAGTAGGTATAAAACCCACTTATCAACCTCCCAGTCAAACTTGATCATAAAGCATATTGAGCCATATAGAACTTAAATTTTGATCTTATAGCTGCGAGGGAGAAAAGTCTTCTATAACTCAATGAGTTAGATGAATTTTGCCTACAAGCATACGAGAACTCTAAATTGTATAAAGAAAAGGTCAAGAAGTGGCATGACCAGAAAATTATGAACAAGAAGTTTGAACCGGGCTGAGCAGTGTTATTGTACAACTCTCGACTGAGACTGTTCCCCGAAAAACTCAAATCCAGATAGTCAAGACCATTCACAATCAAAATAGTTTATCCACATGGCGACGTTGAATTATATAGCCAGAATCTGATGGAAACCTTTAAAGTAAACGGGCAAGGCTTAAAGCATTATTAGGGTGGTGACCTCGATCACCAAGCAACCTTAATTACTCTTACTGATTTTCCATAAACAGGGAGTAGATAGGCTGAAAGACTTAAAATCAAGTGCTTACTGGGAGACAACCCAAATTTTATATTATTTTAGTATTTAGTTTACAAATTTTACAATTCAGTAGACAAGTAATCAGTGTAGATACTTATTTGTCAATTTTATATAATTTATAGGATTGTTAGTTAGTTAGTTAGTCAATTTGTGTAAATCATAGCTTTCTTGCTCATTCTCCATAATACTCGCTCTTATTTTGGTATATGTATGATTTCAGGTACTTAGGTTGAGGTTAATACTGCTGCAAACAAAGTCAGAAGAAGGAAAAATTTATTTGGATAAAAATGTACCCTCGCCTTGGGCTAATTCTAGCCTACAAAACACGTCTCGGGAGGGAGGGTCCTCACAAAGCCCGCCTGACGGGCATCTCACAACACAAATTCACCCGCCTCCCACGGAGGGGGGGGTTCTCTACCATATCCTCTCGACGGGGTTTATAGTACAAAATTAGCCCACCCAGGCGGGCCTCAAGAATTTTAGTTTTTAAAACTCTAGCTTAGTCGCGACTTTCCCACTCCTATCACATATAACAGATCCCTAGCCCACAAAATCCCCCCTAAACTCCCATTCCCCACCAAATTTGTCCCTTAATTACCATTCCTATACATAACCTACTTCTAATTTCATCAAATCCACATTAATTTGAACACATCTTCACAAAAGCTAGGGTTTCAACACCATTGTTAAGCTCTCAAGCACAAAGGAGTGGGAGAAGGTTTTGAAATACTTGGGAAGCATCCCTACTCGACAACACCAAAGAATTAGTTTGTGTTTAAGCATTCATAGTTGGTCCCATTTATAGATGGTATTTGTTATTGAGTTTGGGGGTAAGTATTGGTACTCATTGGTCTTACACATACCACGTGCTCAATAAAAAGCCTAAGTGAACAATTTTGGGGGAAAATGTTGAATTGCTACGCTATGGATCCTAAAACACATGTTAAGAGACAAAGGGGTGAAGGCTCATCGCCACCCACACGAAGTTTTGACAAACAGAAGTTTGTGAGTGCCGCGGCGGCGGACAAATTCAACTTTTTGGCCCTGAAGGCGCTGACACCAAAATGTTGGCTGAGGCCCGAATCCTTTGATGGGCATATGAGGAGGCAAATTCATGAATAGGGTTGGGATACCTTCACTGATCAACCTTAATCGACAGTAGTGACAGTGGTTAAGGAGTTCTATGCGAATGCCGAGGACAAAGCCCAATTTATAGCATTCGTACAAAGCAAGATGGTGCCATTTAGTTCAGAGACAATCAATCAATTCTATGATGTGAGGGCTCCAGCAGTGTGTTAATATGGCCAGTTATGAGATGGAAATCCGGATTATGATCAAATTTTGAAAGAGATTACAAAGCCAGATACTACTTGGGTCAAGGGAAAGAGAGGAGGCACCTTGTTCATGAGCAAGGACTTGATTTTATGCGAAAAGATATGGTATGCCTTCTTGTACGCAAAGCTCTTTCCATCTCAGCACACTAGCGAGGTGACGAAGGAAAAGGTTTTACTGTTGTATTCAATTGTCAAGGACTTTGATATTAATATTGGGGAAGTCTTTAGCTTTTCCATCAAACGATGCATATGAGGCTAGTTCTCAGGGGGGCTGCCTCATCCATCGCTGATATGTGGTCTATGTCGTCAGTTAGGAGTGTGATGGACTGCTGATGAGCCTGTGTAGTAACCTTTGCAACTGCTGGACCCGAGGCTAATTACTAGATATTATGTCTGGCCGGGAGGTAAATATCATCCACGTGGGCTTGGTTTTATATTTCCAGAGGCTCCGGAGGAGGAGGAAGAAGCCAATTTTGAGGATGATGAGTTTAGGGCTGATGAACTTTCTGAAGGTCAGGATACTGCTGCGCCTAGTGCCTCTCATAAGACAAAATACATGTTAAGTACCCAGTTTCAAAGCTTGCAGCACCATATAGATGCAAGAGATAAGATTGAGGATAGAAAGCTCAAGAGGATTGCAGCGAGGCAGGATCATGCCTTTGCCACACAGAACATGTTCAATGCGTCCTTGGCAGAAGCATTTACCCGACTGAATCCGACTGCTGAGCCATTTTAGTTCCCTATTCCACAGCCATTGCCCGCCTATCCACCTTCCAAATTTGATGTCGAGGAGGTTCAACCTGATGCCTAGCCATATAAGGGAAGTCCTCTGTACTTCAATTCCATATATTTTTCATAATGAGGACATTGTTTACTTTTAAGTTTGGGGTGTTTATGTTTTGTTAGTTGCATTTGCATCATGTAGTTTTGCATGTTTAGTTCATATTTTGTGTAATTGTGCATTTAGTATGTATTGTATGTTAATTGTTTATGTTTAGTGTAGTGTAGTTTTTGTAAATAGTTCATTTTTAGTTATTTATCGTATATTTATCATAAAAAAATTAAAAAATATAAAATCAAAAAAATAGTAGTTAGAGTTAAATGTTAATGTTTTGCATTTAGTTAGTGCATTTCTCCATAATTCCAGCTTGTTAGATAGTTAAAGTTAATTTAGCCAATGATGAGACTTGAGTTGCTTAGACAAAGATTGGTATTGACAACTAAGGCATCGAATTGATTTCATAGCATGACCTAAGTCTTTGTCTGTTTGAAACTGATGTAATTGGATAGCACAATAGAATGACCATGTTGACTGACTTAGTTTAAATATACACATAATTGACTTCTTAAGGAAAACTGAGGTTTAATGAGAAAAAATCAGTGAATTAGTGGTGAAGACTAGGATTAGGCAGTGACCTAAGTTTGGGGGAAGATATGGGATCTATCTACGTAAAAAAAAGGAAAAAGAAACGGAAAAAGGAAAAAATGAATAAACACCGTGACTAGTTTAGTTATGTGGCCTTTGTTACTTGAGTAAGTACGCCCTAGGGAATGTCTCTACACCCAGCGCCCTAAAGCCATTTAGCTTGGGAGTTATTGGTCGAAATCTCACTAATGGGTAGCACTGTAAAGCTTACGAGGACTAGATATTGCACAGTTATGAGTAAAGTAAAATACGAGAAAAAGAGCGAAACTGCCCCCGTAAGTGAATAAAGATAAAAATATCCCATATTGACTTCTACTTTGGTATTTGCTGAGTTTTAACCGGCTCTTTGCTTGTTTACAAATTTCTTTACATTAAACAATGTTTCTCCTTTAAAGAAGCGTATTATGTGATATATTTGATTTACAGTCAATTTTCATGGTTGTTGAGCACACACACACTACGTCAGTGATAACAGGTGTTGATTTGGAGATTGATATGGGATTGTTGATGTGTTTTGGTGAGATTTACTGTTCATGTCTATTGTGATTTCTCTGAGGCAATCTGAGTAAACTTTATATTGTCTAATAGCTTGATTTGTAGACATATAGGTAGCTTGCATTGCATTGCATTGTGTTGTGCTTAAGGACAAGCACTATCTAAGTTTTGGGGAATTTGATGAGTGGGTTTCATACCTACGAATTGGATACTTTTTGGACTTAAACAATTGTTAAACTGTGAGACCCCAGATTTTATGAATAAATATTTAATTTTCTCAAAATATTTTTTTTAATATTATGGTGTGGATTTGATATAATGTTATAGTTGTGGGTAATATTTATAAATTTTGCAAAGTACGCAAGTTGTTATATATAATATTCATTTGGCCGGAGAATATTCTTTTTGTCGGGGAATATTCGTACGACATCACAATCATTGGTGGACCCCACAACGGAAGTATTATCGTAGTAAGAAAACGACAGAATTATCTTTTTATAAAAATAACTACTAAGTGTTACCGTTAAAACTATTGAACTACCCGGTAGTAAAAGACAAAGATGTCTGCATGCGTGGTTGCATAGTAGCACACGGTATTGGTTATTGATGCTTACGTAAGAAGTCACTCAGTTATACTCAATTATTGCTACGAAGAATTGTTGCATCATATCTCTCATATTATTGATTCGATTATTGTCATAGTATCATCTGCATAATATGATATATTATTAAATCAATAATTGAGGCGACAAAGTTATTCATATTATTAAATTGCATTATTTACAATATCTAGAAGTTACATCAAGAGAGGTTTGGTCACCTAATCTTGGCTACCAATAGGAGAAATCCTTATTGGAAAGCCCCCTCTTTCACAGGAGCGACACGGTTGTTAAATATTGTGAGTTGTAATATTAATGATGAATAAGTTGTGTTGATTAAAGATGAAATTGATAGTTCCATTGTGTGGGAATTATTAGTGTTAGTAGAAATCGATATTTATTTCGATAATAATTGATGTCTGGAGGTTATATTGTTCACTCGGGTATTTGGGACACTTTTCGTGTCAGAATACTATTCACGAGTTACTATTTATGAGTTATTATTCACGAGTTACTATTCATGAGTTACTATTTACGAGTACTATTCACGGGGTACTATTCACCCAAACAATATATTTATTTTCGGTCCAAATCATTTTTGGGTACAATATTATTCCATGAGGAGATATGCTAATTTTTCAGACCTTTGGTTGAAATTATATTAGTGAATCAGTATGGACCGTTGGTTTAAAGTTTAATAGTGAATCAGTATGGACCGTTGGTTTAAAGTTTTAATAGTAAATCAATATGGACCGTCCGTTTAAAAGTAAATCAATCTGGACCGTTGATGAGTGAGTTTTATACCCATGAATTGGATACATTCGGGCTTAATTTATTGTTGTTCTTAAGTCTTTTAGGATGTTTTTATGTGTTTGTGTCTATTCATGCATGTTTTATGTTATTTTATAGGAATTGGGACAAAAGTTACATGGATCGATGTTTGGGGTGGCTAGATTCGCTTTCAAATTTTGCCATTTACACACCAGCCACTTGAAGCAAATTTGACTATAGCTCCTGACATTATTTCGACAAACTTCAAGATGAAAGTTGTAGATCTACTTCTCCTTTTTCCGGAATATCTTGAATCATCAAAATTGGAGTTCGGACGAAGAAGTTATGGCCATTTTCCCAAAGGACGCGTCGGAGCAGAAAATGTCGATTTTGGGCCTGACTTGGGTGCGATTTTTAGTGTATTTTACAGTATTTGAAGGGCGCTTAGGGGAACTCAAATATTTGGGGAAGGGTTTGGTGCGGCACCGGACGCGCGTTTTGGGCGTAATTTTGACACCTTTTGACTCCAAATAGGATGGGGTTGTTCCAAAACTAAAAATTGTACTTGTAACCTATAAATACATGATGTAAGGCATAAAATAAAGGGAGATTACATAGCTTAGCCTAAATTAAACACTCCTTTAGATTAGAAAATAACCCTAGTTCTTATTAGTTTTGGAGATTGAAGCAACTTGGAGACCATTGAAGATCAAGAGCAAGAGCAAGAGGGAGCATCGACGGTCGACAATGATTCTATTCTCTTCTCTCATCTTACTTTTATCTTTTGATGTCTATTCGGGTTGTGGATTCTTGGTTTTAATTCATTAATTATGAACTAACTATTTTTGAGATTTCAATTGAACTTTTTATGGCTATGAATTAGTTATTCATTATATTCTAATTATTTATGTTAAAGTGAGTTGTTTATCTTGTCTTGTGCTTATTGCTTAATTATTTGATCAAGAATTACTTTGTTACTCTAGAAGGAATTGGAAGAGGAATTCTAGGGTTAGAATGGGCATGATATCATGTGACTTAGTTATTTGCATGGTGAAAAATTAGGTTTGTGAATTGAATGGAAATATCATTCACGCATGTAACACATAAGAAATTGGGATTTAATGAGTTTAATTCAATTGTTTTGCATAGGAATATAGCAAGATTAATCTGGATTAAATAGAAGGCAATTGATCACTTGGAAAAGGACTTTTGGCATTTGAGAATTCACATTAACAATTCAAAGAGGCATAATAATTGGGATAATTGGATAATTGATTTATAATTCATAATTGGGGATATTGAAGTCTTAATCTTTATTTATTTGAATTCATTCGTTAAAATCTTAGTTTTAATTAGTTAATTTAGTTTTCTTAATTAGAAAAAACACAATTTGAGATTGTTTAAATAAAATTAGTTTGGTTAAGAATTAGTACTTGGTGATTTTTATTAAATAATTCCTCGTGGGAACGATACTCTACTTTCACTTTATTACTTGTTGACCGTGTATACTTGCACGTATTCATTGATTGCGAAATCTTTATTTATTTGAATTCATTCGTTAAAATCTTAGTTTTAATTAGTTAATTTAGTTTTCTTAATTAGAAAAAACACGATTTGAGATTGTTTAAATAAAATTAGTTTGGTTAAGAATCAGTACTTGGTAATTTTTATTAAATAATTCCTCGTGGGAACGATACTCTACTTTCACTTTATTACTTGTTGACCGTGTATACTTGCACGTATTCATTGATTGCAAAATCGATCAACAACCGTTCATGAATTAGTTACTATTAAGTCCATTATCCTATAAATAGAAGCTCATTCCTTCATTTTTTCTTACGAATTCACTGAAACTCTTGAGAGAGAAATTATAGAGAGAAAGAAGAAGAGAATTCAGCTACCTTTCTATTCCAATATCCAGTTTCTTCTAAGGTAAGGGGTATTATTTCTTTCTTATTCATGAATAGAACTTCTGTTATTCCATTCTTTATTATTACGTTGAATAACTTTGTTTATCACAATACCGCATACTTGGTGAAATTCTTACATTATTCCATTTCTTATTATTATGTTGGAATAACTTTGTTTATGCAAGTACCGCATACATGGTGAAATTATTCTATTATTCCGTTCTTTAGTATTTCGTCGTAATATCCTCGTTTGCGTATGACACGCTGACACAGTTCCATTAATTATTATTCGTTGGAATAACTCCGTGCATGCGGTCTATCGCATGAATGGTGATTTCGTTGTTATTTCATTCTTTATTATTCTATTGGAATATATCGCATCGGTTAAATTTACCGACACGGTTCCATTATTTATTATTCCGTTCTTTATTATTCTTTCGGAATATCACATGCTGCGGTGTTTACGTAGAACTCGGTTCCATTATTTATTATTACATTGGGAATAACTTGTCATGCATGATCTATCGCACGCATGGTGAATCCTTACATTATTCCATTCTTTATTATTCGTTGGAATAACTCGTCTATGTGGATTACCACATGCATGGTGAATGATCCTTTGTATTCATTCCTTATTAAATTGTGGAAATGATCTGTATACATGGA
The DNA here is from genome assembly GCA_020205605.1 of Panax ginseng. Taxonomy (NCBI): domain Eukaryota; kingdom Viridiplantae; phylum Streptophyta; class Magnoliopsida; order Apiales; family Araliaceae; genus Panax; species Panax ginseng. The sequence continues at coordinate 49,607,834 of CM035133.1, forward strand.
TTACCGCATAGCGGGTGAAAATCCATTTGCAGTTTCATATATTCTATTATATTCAGTTGATTAAAGCTTTGGCTTCTATACTCAATGAAATTAGTGGAATATCCTTGATATTTACGCTTCATCCAGTATCTTTTCATGGAAATATTCTTCTGAGCATTATTGAATTTACTCTACAAAGAAGTATCATGTTGACAATTTGGACATTATTGAGTTCAGGATAAATTAACTTATAAAACTTTAAAATTTATTCTTGAACTTGTTTTATTGAATTATTATGTCATTGTCATGATGAGTTATGTTGGTTATTATGTGAAAACATGAAAGTTTCTTAGAAATCACAAAGGGTTGAAAATCAGATTTTGGTGAAAATGGAACATGAAATTCAATTGACCATATCTCCTATTATATTTTGAATTTTTGAGTGTGGTCAAGTTCTAGAGTTAGATCTATGAGTTATATAACTTATCTAAGTGGAATCACTGGAAAAGGTGTTGTAGATTTTCGCGTGGACTGATTTTAGCAAAGGAGTCAAAAACTGCCAATTTCAAAAAAGGCTACTGCCCATAAATTTGAAGAGGTTGTTTCGGCCACTTAATTTGTGAGAAAAATTCTGGCCTTTTGGGAAATGAAAGTATATGGTATAAGGTACCTCCTGTCCAAAAATGAACTCATTCCGATTTAAAATGAGCAAGTTATGACCATTTCAATATTTAGGTTTTTTTGACGAAAAATGCTATAACCGGAGTTCTATAACTCCGATGACAATGAAATTTAAACTGGAAGCTCACATTAACATGTGTAAGATCCTGCCAAGATTTGGAAATTTCTGGAGTTAAACTTGAGGTAGCTAATTTCTTAAGGAATTAATTAGAAATTAATTTTTGAAAAATAGTAAATGAATTTTAAAAATTCCGAGAAAAATATGTCATTATGGGACTATATTCTGCTAAACCCCAGAAAAGAAATATTTTTGGGACTGATTTGGTATTTTTCATAAAAATGGTTTAGTTACGAACATATGAATTAAATATGTTATGCGAAGTAACAAAGTTGAAAAATAGGAATTTATGTCTTTGAAATCCTATATAAGGTATATGCAGATTTGTTTTATAAGGGATTTGATCATTGGTGATGAAATCTTATGAGTATGGCATTTTTGAATGATTAAATGCATTATTTGGTAAAGTGTAAACAATTGAAATAAATTGTTTATTAGTTTAAGAAGTGATTAAAATATTGTTATGATATTAATAATATTAGATTATGAGTGGTTGATAATATCTGGATAAATTTAAAGTCTTTAATAATTATCCTTGTTTTCGTTTGATTAATGCTTATATCATTGTCATCATCCTCATGCTTATATGGTGATGAAAGTTATCTTTGGCTTACGTGCAAAGATGAACTTTTGATTATTGAATTGTATATCTTTGGCTTACGTGCAAAGATGGATTGTTGATTATTGGTTTTATTGTTGTATATCTTTGGCTTACGTGCAGAGATGAATTTGGTATGATTATGACCAGGGATTATTCGGTATAGTCATGACTATTGATGATTTAATGAATATCCTCGAATTCAGTAAAGTGTGGATGATTCGATGATGTGGTTTATTTATTGTCGAGTCTCTCGATGAAAAATTGATGAAAACATTTTAAATCATAGAAGTTAGTAGATATCATGCTCTACTTGACTCTTCTAATGGATTTGCTTATTCCGCTGCAGTTACACTTGATGTCTATTGTATTTTATCAGTTTAACATTGTTAAAGACTAATGATAATTTATTCTGTATTATCTTAGTCATAATGTTTCTTACTGGGCTAGTTGAGCTCACCCTTTCTTTCACTGTTCTCTTCAGAAAATGAGAATATAGCTGGGACAAGTCGGGGAACGGAGTGACGGTCCAGATGATAGCATTAGTAGTCCTCACTATTCTGTTAAATAGTGTGACAATAAATGTAATGAGGACTCCTTTGAGTGTGGATATTGTCTAGATGACAATATTCCTATTAAAACTCTCAGTTTATGTATTGTCGTATATTACACGACGGTTGTATAATTAAGTTTGTATTTTTATTTTGTACCATGTATTTGGCAACTCAAGATGGGTGATGTATACCTATTTTTGGGGGCGTCACAGTTGGTATCAAAGCTTAGGGATATGATCCCTGGCTAAGATGTGAGACAAGAACTAGGAGGGAGAGATGGGGATTTCTTCATTTAGTATGACCTACCTAAGTTTATTTGGTATTTAATTGGTCGGTCAGAGTATATGGATAATATGTGATATGTTAATTAACCCTTGTTTTGTTGCAGTAATTAAAAATGGCATCCAAAAATGTTGAGATAAGCAATGAAGCACGTGAGACCGTTGAGTCACCAATGATCAATGTCCAGGGTAATGTGCAACAGGAAGACAATAATCCTCATGAAAACAATAACACCGATGAAATGGTGAACGATGCGATGGTCAGAGGCTTTATGCAATTCATGCAACATCAGGCGAAGGCGACTCCTGTCCAAAATGCAGGTGGAAACATTGACAACTCACGGTCGGTCACCGCTAAGTAGTTCAAGGAGTTGGGACCACCGAAGTTTTTTGGAGAGCCAAAACCACTTAAGGCGGAGACATGGATAAAGCAGATCAACAAGATATTTGATGTCTTGGGAAGCTCCGAGGAGCAAAAGGTTCCCTTTGCCACCTTCATGTTGCGTGCAGAGGCAGATTACTAGTGGGAATCTGTAAAGCGTACTGAACTTGCCACACTGAAGATGTCTTGGGAGAAGTTCCAAGAACTGTTCAATGACAAGTACTTTCCTGAAAGTATTCGTCACATAAAGTAGGTAGAGTTCATCAAGCTTGAGCAAAACAATATGACCATGGCGCAGTACGAAGCTAAGTTTGTCGAGTTGTCTCAGTTTGCGTCCCACTTGGTTGATAATGGAGAGAGAATGACGCGAATATTTCTAAGAGGTTTGAAACTCGAGATACGTCAATACCTTATCTCTCATAAATTGTGTTTGTATTCAGATGTTGTGAATAGGGCTCAGTTATTGGAGCTCGATAATGAGTCAACCCAACCAAGAGAGAGCAACCGACAAGTCGATAATACCAGTGGTAGCGATCATCAAGCGGTGATAACAAAGCGTGGAGGAATAACCATGCGTAAATGATAACCGCCGGTGGTAATCATGGCCAAGACAATAGGAGTGGAAAGTTCAAGAAGAGAAGGTTCAGCAAGGATGGAAAGATGTCAGGACCAGCACCCGCTGTTAAGGAAGGAGAACGACCGCCAGTCGTATGTTACAAATGTGGAAGGGAAGGACACATAAGTCCAAACTGCACGATGCAGTCCAAAGCATGTTATAATTGTGGAAAAGAAGGCCACCTAGCCTGATTTTTTCGTGCACCAAAGTCAAGTCCAGCTGGGATGGAGGCATCAGAGGGTGTCCCAGACAAGACAAAATCGGTAGTTCAAGGGAGAGCGTTTGTTGTAACCTCCCAAAAAGCGAGGAATCCGAACAAGGTGATCACGGGTAAGTAAATCATAAACGCTTGCGAAGTTTATACCTTATTCGATACCGGTTCTACCTATTCTTTTATCTCTCTTGCTTGCGTTCAACGTTTAAATCTGACTCCAGAGAAGTTAGACTTTGATTTATTGGTTGAAACTCCGTTAGGAGAAACCTTCATTATATGTGTTATCCAAGTCTTGGATGAGAGTCACAGTTTTGAATGATATTTCTATCGTTAATAAATTTCCTGGCGTATTCTCGAAGAACTTCCTGGCCTATCATCGAATTTTGTATTGACCCAAGTACAAAAACCCATTTCTTAAACCCTCAAATATTTCTTTAACTAAAATGAACGTATCATGCGCCAAAGACGTTGGTTCGAGATGTTAAAGATTACGATTGTACCATTCAATATCATCGTGGAAGAGCGAACGTGGTAGCTGACATATTGAGTAAAAGATCGTATGCGTTTACGAGTGCGATGTTGTTAACACAAAGACTCATTTCGTATAATTTACAAATGATGAAGATAGAGTTAAAAACTCTAGGGACCCACATGAAGATAATGAATATACGAGTAGAATTAAATTTAATCGATAAAGTTAAATCCGCTCAAGCTACACACCCGAATTTGATGAATGTGAAGAAGAAGGTTTAAGAAGGCGTTATCTCAACCCTCGATTTTATTGGCCCATTTGAAATCCTTGATCGAGTAGGAACTATGGCCTATAGACTCGTTTTACCGCCAAGTATGTCGCGTGTTCATAACATTTTTAACGTATCGATGTTATGTAAATATATGGACGACCCGGACCACATTATTGAATTAGAACCGGACGAGATAGATGAAAATTTAACGTATGAAGAGTTACCTATTAAAATATTGGATAAGAAGGATCATATTCTACACTCCAAGGTTATACCTCAAGTCAAAGTTTTGTGAAGAAACCACGATGTGGAAGAAATGACCTGGGAGTTAGAATCTGAGATGAAGTCAAGATATCCTCACCTCTTCGATATATCAGGTACACACCCTAATTTCGAGGGCGAAATTCCATAAGGAGGGGAGATTGTGAGACCCCAGATTTTATGAATAAATATTTAATTTTCTCAAAATATTTTTTTTAATATTATGGTGTGGATTTGATATAATGTTATAGTTGTGGGTAATATTTATAAATTTTGCAAAGTACGCAAGTTGTTATATATAATATTCGTTTGGCCGGAGAATATTCTTTTTGTCGGGGAATATTCGTACGACGTCACAATCATTGGTGGACCCCACAACGGAAGTATTGTCGTAGTAAGAAAACGACATAATTATCTTTTTATAAAAATAACGGCGGAAGTGTTACCGTTAAAACTATTGAACTACCCGGTAGTAAAAGTACAGTAATACGCGTGGTTGTATAGTAGCACACGGTATTGGTTATTGATGCTTACGTGAGAAGTCACTCAGTTATACTCAACTATTGCTACAGTAATTATTGCATCATATCTCTCATATTATTGATTCGATTATTGTCACAGTATCATCTGCATAATATGATATATTATTAAATCAATAATTGAGACGACAAAGTTATTTATATTATTAAATTTCAATATTTACAATGTCTAGAAGTTCTGTCAAGGAGAGGTTTGGTCACCTAATTACGCGCCAATAGGGAGAAATCCTTATTGAAAACCCCCCTCTTTCCTGGGAACGACCTGGTTGTTAAATATTATGAGTTGTAATATTAATGATGAATAAGTCGTGTTGATTAAAGATGAAATTGATAGTTCCATTGTGTGGGAATTATTAGTGTTAGTAGAAATCAATATTTATTTCGATAATAATTGATGTCTGGAGGTTATATTGTTCACTCGGGTATTTGGGACACTTTTCGTGTTGGAATACTATTCATGAGTTACTATTCAAAAGTTACTATTTATGAGTTACTATTCACGAGTTACTATTTATGAGTTATTATTCATGAGTTACTATTCATGAGTACAATTCACGGGGTACTATTCACCCAAATAATATATTTATTTTCGGTCCAAATCATTTTTGGGTACAATATTATTCCATGAGGAGATATGCTAATTTTTCAGACCGTTGGTTGAAATTATATTAGTGAATCAGTATGGACCGTTGGTTTAAAGTTTTAATAGTAAATCAATATGGACCGTCCGTTTAAAAGTAAATCAATCTGGACCGTTCATGAATTAGTTACTATTCAGTCCATTCTCCTATAAATAGAAGCTCATTCCTTCATTATTTCTTACGAATTCACTGAAACTCTTGAGAGAGAAATTATAGAGAGAAAGAAGAAGAAAAGTTAGCTACCTTTCTATTCCAATATCCAGTTTCTTCTAAGATAAGGGGTATTATTTCTTTCTTATTCATGAAGAGAACTTCTATTATTCCATTCTTTATTATTCTGTTGGAATAATCTGTTTATGCGAAGTATCGCAGACTTGGTGAAATTCTTCTGTTATTCCATTCCTTATTATTATGTTGGAATAACCTATTTATGCGAAGTACCGCATACATGGTGAAATTCTTCTATTATTCCGTTCTTTATTATTCTATCGGAATATCCTGTCGGTGCGTATTACGCCTGACCTGGTTTCATTAATTATTATTATGTTGGAATAACTTGTCTGTGTGATCTATCGCATACATGATGATTTCTGTTGTTATTCCATTCTTTATTATTCTGTTGGAATATCCTGTCGGTGCGAATTTCTCCTGACCTGGTTCCATTATTTATTATTTCGTTCTTTATTATTCGCCGGAATATCACATACGTGCATTTACTTGGGACTGGTTCCATTATTTATTATTCATTGGGAATAACCAACCTCATGCATGCGATCTATCGCACGCATGGTGAATCCTACATTATTCCATTCTTTATTATTCATTGGAATAACTTTGTCATGTGGATTACCACATGCATGGTGAATGATCCTTTGTATTCATTCCTTATTAAATTGTGGAAATGATCTGTATACGTGGATTATCGCATGACGGGTGAAAATCCATTTGCAGTTTCATATATTCTATTATACTCAGTTGATTAAAGCTTTGGCTTCTATACTCGATGAAATTAGTGGAATATCCTTGATATTTACGCTTCATCCAGTATCTTTTCATGAAAATATTCTTCTGAGCATTCTTAAATTTTACTCTACAAAGAAGTATCATGTTGATAATTTGGACATTATTGAGTTCAGGATAAATTAACTTATAAATCTTTAAAATTTATTCTTGAACTTATTTTATTGAATTATTATGTCATTGTCATGATGAGTTATGTTGGTTATTATGTGAAAACATGAAAGTTTCTTAGAAATTACAAAGGGTTGAAAATCAGATTTTGGAGAATATGGAACATGAAATTCAACTGACCATATCTCCTATTATATTTTGAATTTTTGAGTGTGGTCAAGTTCTAGAGTTAGATCTATGATTTATATAACTTATCCAAGTGGAATCATTGGAAAAAGTGTTGTAGATTTTCGTGTGGACTGATTTTAGCAAAGGAGTCAAAAACTGCCAATTTCAAAAAAGGCTACTGCCCATAAATTTGAAGGGGCTGTTTTGGCCACTTAATTTGTGAGAACAATTCTGGCCTTTTGGGACATGAAATTATATGGTATAAGGTACCTCTTGTCCAAAAATGAGCTCATTCCGATTTAAAATGAGCAAGTTATGACCATTTCAATATTTAGGTTATTCCGACAAAAAATGCTATAACCGGAGTTCTATAACTCCGATGACCATGAAATTTAAACTGGAAGCTCACATTAACATGTGTAAGATCCTGCCAAGATTTGGATATTTCTGGAGTTAAACTTGAGGTAGCTAATTTCTTAAGGAATTAATAAGAAATTAATTTTTGAAAAATAGTAAATGAATTTTAAAAATTCCGAGAAAAATATATGTTCATTATGGGACTATATTCTGCTAAACCCCAGAAAAGAAATATTTTTGGGACTGATTTGGTATTTTTCATGAAAATAGTTTAGTTACAAATATATGAGTTAAATATGTTATGTGAAGTAACAAAGTTGGAAAATAGGATTTTATGGCTTGGAAATCCTATATAAGGTATATGCAGATTTTTTTTTATAAGGAATTTGATCATTGGTGATGAAATCTTATGAGTATGGCATTTTTGAATGATTAAATATATTATTTGGTAAAGTGTAAACAATTGAAATAAATTATTTATTAGTTTAAGAAGTGATTAAAATATTGTTATGATATTAATAATATTAGATTATGAGTGGTTGATAATATCTGGATAAATTTAAAGTCTTTAATAATTATCCTTATTTTCGTTTGATTAATGCTTATATCATTGTCATCATCCTCATGCTTATATGGTGATGAAAGTTATCTTTGGCTTACGTGCAAAGATGAACTTTTGATTATTGAATTGTATATCTTTGGCTTACGTGCAAAGATGGATTGTTGATTATTGGTTTTATTGTTGTATATCTTTGGCTTACGTGCAAAGATGGATTTGGTATGATTATGACCAGGGATTATTCGGTATAGTCATGAGTATTGATGATTTAATGAATATCTTTGGCCCGTAGTGCAGGGATGATTCGATGATGTGGTTTATTTATTGTCGAGTCTCAAATGATAAAAATTGATGAAAACATTTTAAATCATAGAAGTTAGTAGATATCATTCTCTACTTGATTCTTCTAGTGGATTGCTTATTCCGCTGCAGTTAAACTTGATGTCTATTGTATTTTATCAGTTTAACATTGTTGAAGACTAATGATAATTTATTCTGTATTATCTTAGTCATAATATTTCTTATTGGGCTAGTTGAACTCACCCTTTCTTTCACTGTTCTCTTCAGGAAATGAGAATATAGCTGGGACGAGTCGGGGAATGGAGTGATGGTCCAGATGATAACATTAGTAGTCCTCACTATTCTGTTAAGTAGTGTGACAATAAATATAATGAGGACTCCTTTGAGTGTGGATATTGTCTAGATGACAATATTCGTATTAAAACTCTCAGTTTATGTATTGTCGTATATTACACGACAGTTGTATAATTAAGTTTGTATTTTTATTTTGTACCATGTATTTGGCGACTCAAGATGGATGATGTATACCTATTTTTGGGGGCGTCACATAAACCTTGTGTTGTAGTATTGTTTTATTGCGTTGTGTTGTGTTTTTATTGCAGGGTCAATTTGAGTTTGCTAAGGCAGGGATTAGTTGGCAAAGCAACAAAAGCAGTGCAAAAGTTGAGAAAGTCTAGAGTATATACTCGTCGGGGTGGGTATTGCCTAAGCAAAAATACTGGCACGCTAAAAGTCTTGTGACAAGTTTTTGCAGTGTTTTGTTGCAATTCTAATTCTGGAGATGGTGAGCTGGTGGATTCAGTACGTGATTAGGATAGGATAAAAGGCTTAGTCAGTTGTAGAGAAGGAAAATCATTTACCATAATCATCATCAATCATCACAAGTAGCAAACCCTAGCTTGGATCGTGATTTAGGAGGATTGAAGTGAGGAAGTTGGAGCACAAAGATTGCAAATGGATTGAAGAAGAGTGGTGGTTCTTTTACTGTTTTTGTTCTTAAAATTCATCTTTGTATTCAGGATGCTTGTTTCTTTGTGGGTTTCAATTTTTAATTCATTCATTATGAACTAAATTTACTTTTTAAGCATATGATGGATCTTTTTGCATAGCGAAGATTTTCATGCTTCTATTTTAATTTATTGATGCTATTTTCAGTTTGTCTATTATGGTTTATGCTTAATTTATGAGTTACTTGATCACCAATTCTTTGTGAACCTATATGAACTCGAGAGATGAAGTATGGGTTTAGACCTAATCATAGTAGTGTGTGATTGCGATTTCTGCGTAGTGTTGGGATTCATAATTTATGTCTAGGATAGAGGTATACCTATACATTGCGCGTAATCTTATGAGAACTTGTGATTAAACCTTCTTTAATTGTAATTCACATAGAGATATAGTGAATTAGTTAATTAGGGTTTTCTGCTTAATTCTATTATATGTGGATTTAAGTTGATATGGGTATAGTGCATCGTTCTGCTTAATTCTATCATCTATGGATTTAAGTTGATATGGGTATAGTGCATCGAGAGATGGTTATATCTGCTTTCGTGTTCTTGATTAACAAACTAGAATAGTTAATGTGAATTAAAAAGAAATGTGTCAATCTAAATGAAGCATCAAGTGAAATTGTAGGCTTCATTCTCCAATATCTGATTAAAGTTTATGGTAGTTAATTGATTTTTCTTTATTTAGTAAATTTTCATTAATTTCATCACTTAATCATTAGTTTAATAAAATTGAGATAATACAAGATTGGTAATTGTTAGGATAGAATTCAATATTTTTTCTCTGTGGGAACGATACTCTACTTACCATTTTATTACTTATTGACCACGTATACTTGCGTGTTGTGCGTATATAGATTTTATCCAACAACACTTCTATGTATATTATTTTGTCAAAGATACTTCGCATCTCGAAAATAAAATAAAATCAACTGAATACGGAATAAAATGGAAGTACCAAAGGCCTCAATTACTATGTGAGCATAAGGGTTTGAAAACCTATTTTCCAAACATCATTGTTATATATATTGCTTAAAATTGAACTTTTATATAAATCAAACCCTTCATATATAGGTGCAAACGAGGCATAACACTACTTCCAAATAATTCACTTAGGCCCAATTAACCACACACACACACACTTTAGATGAATTAAGGAATTGAAAAGACACCGTATCCGTGTTTTCGCGGAAGTTGGGGGGGGGGGTGCTTAACACCTTTCCCCAGCTTAATTAATCCGCCAAACTCTATGAATCTTAGTTTCAAAGACCTGTTAAATAGAGTTCAATAATTGGGCCTTTGTGTAAACCTTTTCAAATTTAGTTGAGTTGGTACAACTATTTCAAAACTTCCAACTAGCGACTCTGAATTTTCAAATCGTCGACATTTTATGTCGGACTCTTTTTAAAATCGCCCTTTCAAACAAAACTCAACACATAGAGAACATAAAGGGTAAAAAGAGGAATTCCAAAGAAAAGAGAAAATTTTTTCTCGACGTCGACAGGTCCCACCAAATTTTAACTTTTTTATTAATATGCCCGCATGAGTTTATTAACTTTTAAATTATGCATCTACCCTACTGCCCTTTATATCCATCCGCCCCTGTTTGCAGATGAAGTGTTTCAAAAAAGACCTAAAAAAGATTTTTTTGTCCATAGTAGATCTCAAATTGAAGATTTGTTCAAAGAAATTACAAATAATTCAAAGATTGGAAACGAATTTCCTAAAGAGGTACCTATTAATTCATTGTTTCCCATCAAATCTTCATCTGAAAATGATTTTAAATTGTTAAGAAGTGGCACCGCCTTGGTATTACATGTAACAACTTCCAAAACAACCCTTTACTCTCTTAGATGGTCATTACCCAACATTAATCAAGAATGTTTTGATTGTTAATTCTGGTTGGTATGGTGGCTCATCCGTAAATTCCAGAGGCAGAATTTGTACTAGTCTAGATATTATTTCAACGGTTTATATCATTTTTTTTAAAATACCATGTGGATCATAAGGATGCTTTGTTGATAGTTTGATGTTCAATTAAAGGAAAAATTCATCCTGATCATAGCGTTTTTCTAATTTTAAAAGTGGATGTGAAATTAATTCTAATGCATTTAGTAGTTCAAATGGTTCTTTGAGGTTTCTTTGTAATCTTCAAAGAGTCGTGTGGTGCTTACATGGAATAAATGTGATCAATGATGCTACTAATCTGGGTACTTTAAGTTCACCTCTCATTATTTTATTTTTTTGCTAAATTGAGAGTATATTGAAAGAAACCAAAGGAACAAGATCTGAGGGCATACCCCGCGAATCCACTATAGCAAAAACATCAGAGACAGACCAATAATGCAAATGTTATAGTTAAAAGACTATAACTGTCAAAACCCTAAGAAGAGGAAGCTTTTCTATAAATTTACTAAATTTCCTAACATGGAATAATTTACATTTGATAGTGTTAATACTATCTTGAGCAGTAGAAGAGGCAGCATAGAGTTTATCACCATGGGATCTACGATTTTGCTCATTTTATATCTTGTAGACCATAGTAGCCAATCAAATTTTTAAGATGTCCGATATCATGTAATCTATACGAGTGAACTGAGCATGATGTATAAGTTCATCCCAGCTAAAAGGTATCCCAAACCAACTATGGTGAGCAAAAACAACTCTCAATATATGCTTAGAAAACTTGCATTCAATAAAGAGGCGATCAATTGATTCATTGGCTTTGTTGGATAGGCAGTAGAAATCAAGAGGCCATATGACAAGTCTTTTATGGAAAGCCAACCAAAGGAAGAAGGAGAAACAATGAATCTACAGGTTGTGCCATACTAATTTAGACTAACTTACAGTTGAGCCAAGACTGGGAATGGCAATCCAAATAGTGGAAGCTTTAACTTGAGAATGTCCTGCCCATAACACTTGATTAGGTCTGATTACGCTCAAATTCTTTCGATGGATACAAAAGACACCTAAGTATATTCCTATCCTATATGCTAATCATATTAACCCTATTCAGATTATATTCAGATCTCAACCTATACTCCCTTTTCTAATTTTATATAGATTATCACAATAATTGTTGGCCAAAAAATTAATCAATAAATGCAAGATATAATAAATAATTTAATAAAAACCAACTTTTATTCAATGGAAAGGTTTAATTAAAACTACATACCAAGTTCCATTGCAATCTTAATTAAAATTTAGTTCATGATAATAAGGGAAAACATCATCCAAATAATAATCCAAACATCCCAGACAATTACAAAGAGTAAACACTAGAGAATAGAAGAAGAAGCTCTGAATTTGCTCCTAGACTCTCTCTTTGATCTTCAACCTTTGGAATCCTCCTTCCTGTTTTCCTTCGTTGTTCTCTCTGCAATTGTCTTGATAAAACTCTTGATAATTTACTTCTGAAATCTTCTCCTATTTGTATTGGTCCAAACCCTCATTAAGATTCCTATCTTGCTTCAAAATCCAACTCAAAAGCAGAAAAATCAACTATGGTCATGCATGAGCACCTAGGCGCTCAACCTAGTTCATTTCCAAGTGCCTAGGCGCTTGACTGGGACAACAAATTTACAAAAATGCCATCCAGCTTGATTTTTAATAATTTTAAATTATTTTCTTCTCCCAAATGACCAATTTGACCCTCCAGCTCCATCATACAAGAAATAAACCCAAAAACAAATAAAATGCTACTAAAAACACTTAAGGATAGCAATAATTAAGCTCAGCAGCACATGATTCGTAGGTATAAAATCCTCTCATCAAATACCCCCAAACTTAATCAATTGTTTGTCCCCAAGCAATGCAATAATGCAAGTGCAACCTATTTATATGCTTACGAATCCAGCCAAGTGTCAGTATGAAATCAAACAAATATGCCTCAGAGGTATCAACAATAGATTTAAATAATAAATCCAAACAAGGCAATTCAATAACTTATATCAATCTGTAAATTAAAATCTGTTATTATTGATGCAGTGTGTGTGTGTGTGCACGCGTGCGCGCTTAGGAACCATTAAAATCAACTACAGTTCAAATGCATTGCATAATATGCTTCTTAGAGGGAAAAACATAGCTCTAACTCAAAAATTTTTGTAAATAAGTTAAGCTCCAGCTAAAACTATACAATAACCAAATTCAGAGGCAATACGGGATTTATTTCTTCTTTTATTTGCTCACGAGGTTTTTTTTGCTCTTTCCCGTGTTTACACATGACTACACAATGTCTAGTTCTCTTAGACTTTTCAGTGTTACCCATGTAGCGAGCTTTCGACCAATGACTCCCAAACCAGACGGCTTTAGGGCGCTTGGTGTAGAGACATCCCCTAGGTCTTACTTACTCGAGTAACAAAGGCCACAAAACTAAACTATTCAATGTATTTATTCATAAATATATATTTTTTTACATTTTTGCATTTTTGTCCTTTTTTAAAAAAAATCCCATATTTTCCCCCAAACTTGAGTTTTTGCGTCATCCTAACTTTTTCTTCATTAAAAGAAAGATTTCCCCTAAGAAAACAATTATGCAATCATTTAACCTAAGTTGATTAGAATAGTTAACCTAACGTGCTATCCGGTTACATCAGTTTCACACAGGATAAGATTTACATCAAGATACAAAATTACATCCATGTCTTAGTTGTCAATACTATTCAACTATATATATATGTATATATATATATATATCAATCTCATCATTGGCTAAGTCAACTTCAACCTAACACACATGCCTGGATTCATGCAATATGAACTAACTAAATGCAAGATATTTTTTTTTTAAAGTAAGCTAAAAACTACATGCAAAACTACATATTGAATGAGTTATGCTAAATGAATTCAAATACTACATGAATGCAATTAAATGAATGCACCCCAAAACTTAACAAATGTAATGTCCTCATTGTATAAATAGTAAGAAGTTAGGCACTTAGGACTTCCCTGAAGGATCGAGGCTTTACTCCTCGTCAACATCATCTGCTTCATATTCATTATCAACATCCTCAGTGGGGGTAAGTTAGTTGGTGGATACATAGACAAAGATAGAGGTGGTGGGAACTGTTATGGAGCTGCTACTGGGTTCATTTTGTAAAATGTGTCTTTCAAAGGCTTAGTAACTTGTAACTGTCTCTTGTCAAACTTTCCCCTCTATACCTTTTCGAAGCCATATGCTTGTATGTGTTAAGTTTTTGCCCAACAAATGATGTTTAGTGGCTAAATTGGTGAAAGCCATCTTTATGGCAATTTCACAAACACTTAAGGTCAATGTTCAAAATGAAAGCAGTATGCACACAAGACAATCATGTTTGATGATAAAGCATATACTTTGTAACAATCTTATTCATTTATTAATAAAAAGTATTAATTTATTAAAGACTTTTAATTATCTACATGATGTTGTTTTATAATATGTTATAAACCCATAGTTTTAAGCAATGCTTTTAGAATAATGATGATGATCATTCTAATGAGATCTAAATTCTTAGAAAGCTTAAAACTAAAATAGTTCTCAATCATTGGATTACTAAATTGGGGATTAGTGAATCCGGATACATTGGTACATACATTGCTTGCTCATTGGATGAGGATGATTGATCTCATGATCATTTGTGTGGAGACACTAAAGCAAGTATATAGGTGCTTATTAGAGAATAAGTTCACTGTGAGCGTGGCTCGCTAAGGATTACCTAATGGAGTTTTACTTGCGTCAATAGGAATTCTTATAGTGATAGTAGTACAAGTGATCCTTGGACTTGAGATCATCATAGTATCTTGTGTATGATGAGTTATACTTTGACTTATTCCTTAAGACCCTTAGGGTATATCAAAGGGTATGCTTAGGTATAATAAGTTGTACATGGAGATAATGTATGATCAATAAAGAATCTACCGCTTCTAGTAAAAGAAGAGAAATATCCTATGTGATTCGATAAATGACAACCCAGTAGTCCTTGGCCAAGGCAGAATGAAATTAGAGAGGAGTTTCTAATTTGCATTATTTGGAGTTGTGCATTTAAGAGTTGAAATACATATAATTAAATAAAATAAGACTTGACAGTAATTCCATGTCTTATATTTAATTGGGACATTGTATGGTGGAAGGATTGAATTGTACGGTAACTATTTACTCAAAGGTTCTCTTATGATTAATGTTGAAATCTATATTATCTGGAAAGTCGTTGATCGCTAGGGAGGCTTATCCCTATTGTAAAATAAATATTATTTATTAAAATAAATCAATAGTTTAATTTATTTATTTAAATAGGATTAGAATTGTTCTAATTGATTTATTCACAATCGGTTTAATATGGAGAACCTAAAGGGTCACACCATAAAAGGAAGAATAATTATTTAAGAAGTTAATGACATAATCGTAATAATATGTTAAGTGTATTTAATTTAATCTATGGTGATGGAATAAATTAAATAGCATAATATTTATTATTTAATATTTTAGAAATATTAAATATATAAATTAATAAGGAGAGTCTTATTAATATTATTATAATTATTATTATTTTAATTTCTAAAGAGTTGGAAATTAATTTAATATTAGTATTCTCATTTATTCCTAATAAGATTAGGAGGCTAATTAATTAAAAGATTTTAATTAATTATTCTTAATAAGATTGAGAACATAATTAATTAAATGATTTTAATTAATTAAAATAAAACCCAATTCCTTAATTGTTAAGGAGGGTTGCCCATATCTATAAATAAGAGGAGTCTTATTATGGGTGAGGTGGTTGACATTTTCATAGAATACGTAATTTCAATAGTTGGGAGAGTACACCCTTTTCTATGAGAGATAGAAAAACTAGAATTTTGCCAAATACCCATCTTCTTGAATCTTTCTTCTCTTTGGTGGATCACCTCTAGAGGCCAAACACTTGGGTGGCTAACATTGATCAAAGGAAGGAACCAAACCCTGTAGATTCAAGTTGAACACGAAAAAGATTTGGAGGTGAACTTGTACCTGAGGAAGCTCGAATCTTCAAGGGTATGATTCTTGTTCTTTATCTTTTCGATTAATTAATAATTGTGCATAGATGATGATCTGAGTATATGGTTTGTAAAATTTTAAAACTCTGATTTTCCATACTTTCGCTTACTTTGTACAATTTGATTGTGTTCATGAATATTACAAACCTAACAGTGGTATCAGAGCGAAACCTTTATGAGAATTATTAATTGTTTTAATTTGATATGTATATTGATATGTATTTAGAACAATTTAATTGGGCATAATTTTGTTGTATAAAATTTATTTATTAAAAAAATAAAAAAATAAAAATTACGAGTCCTGATTTTATTTTTGCTGAATCCGTGGTTATTAAAGTTACTGGAGATTCATGGTTTCGGTTTATCAGTTATATATTGCTAAACGTGGGTTAATTATATATATATATATATATATATATATATATATACTGTTGCTATTATATATTGATAACTCCAATTACGATTCTTAACACGGATTCTTAACTGTTGCAAAACGTGGGTTAGCAAAACTATGTTAATATATATTATATATAATATATTTATATTAATATAGTATAGTACCACGATTATATATATATATATATATATATATATATATATATTGTTAATAATTTTATAATTAAAATAAAAGTTTATTTTAATCTTAAAATAAAAAGTTTATTTTAATCTTAAAATAAAAGTTTATTTTAAACTTAAAATAAAAAATAAAAAAAAGTTTATTTTAATTTTAAAATTTGATTTCATGCTAACTAATTAGAGTTGGAATTGGATTCCATGATAACTAATTGAAGTTGAAATTGGATTCCATGTTTTGTTAAATAAAAGAATTTATTTAGATATGTAATAAGATTTCATATTATCCAAAATAAAAGAGTTTATTTTGACTTGAAATCGATTCCATAATTAATTAAAATAAATGAGTTTATTTTAATTAAAGATTTTGATTAAAATAAAATAGTTTATTTTATTCAAATTTGGATAAGTTAAAATAAAAGAAGTTTATTTTGATTTAAATTTGGATTAAAATAAAGGAGTTTATTTTGATTCAAAATAAAATTTTATGCTAACTAAATTTGCCCATTAAATGATATCAATATATATATATATATATATATATATATATATATATATTGAATATTTATTATTCATGAGATGAATATTATTTATTGATGCATATGGTGATGTGTATGATAATAAATGAGATTGATTATGGACTATTGATCAATGTGATTGGATTTTATTTTAGTTGAATGCATGAATGTATGTGTTTTATTAAATGGGGTCTGCGTACCTCGTCTTCTCTAATTTTTTCTTAATGTAAATTCTATCATCCTCCTATGTACTTCCCCTTAACTGCTGATCAAGGTTTCTATTTATTTTAAATAGTTTTGTAATAGGAATAGTTAGAATTATTTTGAAGAATTGGAGATCAAGGAACAAGGAGCGCTTGAAGACCCGTTTGTAATGGATTCTGGGATTTAAATGTAATAGTTATATTTAAATATTAATTCTTACACCCCTAGGGTTTGACCTTTTGGTTCACTTGGTGGCTCTAGTGAACCAAACTAGAATAAAAGTCCATAATCAATCCGGGTAGAATATAGTATTCTATATGTGCATGCTTATACTATATATATTATATATTATGCAAACATGCTTCGCATGTTAATTAATATGACGCGCATATATATATATATATATATATATATATATATATATATATATATGTGCATGTGCACTAAACAAGATGAGACAAATTAATAACAAACCCCTCAATTTTTTTTTATATTAAGTCCTAAGCGTTCAAAGATTTTTGGAATATCGAACGTTGCCTTCTAGCATGATAAAAATAATAGAGTATCAATTAATTATTATAAGTTTGTTGTGTTACCACAAGGCTTATCTTAATTCTTTGAGATGTTAATTTTATCACATTTGATGCTTATAAAGAAAATTGAACAATGTTGTTTTGTTGTGTCAGCACAAGGACAATACTTTTCTTTTTTGAATATATGGAGTGCTAGGTTGGACATAACTTGGATAATTTTGATTCGGATGTGTCACGACTTGATCAAAATAATCTAAGAGGCAAAATACAAGGAGTTATATAGTTGATGTAATTGACAAGAGTTGTTTACCTATTTATTTATATATAGTTTGTTGTGTCACCACAAGGCTATATACATTTGAAATGGGATCCTTATTCTCACTAGCAAATCTTTAATTAGATTTTGCCGAACTATATATATTGAGGATAATATAGTTTGAAGAAAATAGTGGGAGATACCAATTTAAAACAAGACCTAATTTATTTTGGTAATTAATAAAAGAATGTGACCCCCCCCCCCCCCCCAAAATAGGTATTCATCACCCATCTTGAGTAAATCCAGGATACATGGTACATAAATTCAAATACAACTTAATTATACAACAAGTGCAAAATATTTACGACATATATCTTGTGAGTTTCAATACAAATATTGTAGCAATATATAATCTGAAAATATTCATACTCAAATTAATACATGCCATATAAAGTACAACAACAAATACTTCAAGTCTCCAACGGGACACGAGAAGATTTCTGTTCTCTTCATTTTACTGCGGTGCACTTTTGACGCTTTAAGGGTTGAGTTCTCATCACCCTATTGTTGTTAACCAAAATAAAATATTAAGTGACGTATAAAATACGACACACACATCTTAGGTCCTCAATACAATTATATATTGCATGTCATGCCATAGTGAGGACTACTAATGCTATCGTCTGGACCGTCACCCTAGTTTCCGACTAGTCCGGCTACGTTCTCATTTCCTGAAGAGAACAGTGAAAGAAAGGGTGAGCTCAACTAGCCCAGTAAGAAATATTATGACTAAGATAATGCAGAATAAATTATCATTAGTCTTTAACAATGTTAAACTGATAAAATACAATAGACATCAAGTTTAACTGCAGCGGAACAAGCAATCCATTAGAAAAGTCAAGTAGAGAATAAAATCTACTATCTTCTATGATTTAAAAAGTTTTCCATCATCACCTTAATAAATAAAATCAAATCATACCTGCATCACGGCCAAGGATATTCATGTAATCATCAATGGTCATGACTATACCGAATAATACCTGGTCATAATCACACCAACAACTATCCATCAATGCACTACAGGCCACTGAGGATTTTTACCACATCATTCGTCACATTACGGTCATGACTATACTGAATAATCCCTGGTCATAATCATGCCATATTAATATTATAACAATATTTTAATCACTTCTTAAACTTATAAACAATTTATTTCAATTGTTTACACTTTACCAAATAACGCATTTAATCAATCAAAAATGCCATACTCAAAAGATTTCATCACCAATGATCAAATCCCTCATCAAAAATCTACATATACCTTATATAGGATTTCCAAGCCATAAAATTCCTATTTACCAATTTTCCAACTTCACGTAACATATTTAATTCATATGTTCGTAACTAAACCATTTTCATAAAAAATACCAAATTAGTCCCAAAAATATTTCTTTTCTAGGATTTAGCATAATATAGTCCCATAATGAACATATATTTTTCTCGGAATTTTTAAAATTTATTTACTATTTTTTAAAAATTAATTTCTAATTAATTCCTTAAGAAATTAGTTACCTCAAGTTTAACTCCAGAAATTTCCAAATCTTGGCAGGATCTTACACATGTTAATGTGAGCTTCCAGTTTAAATTTCATGGTCATCGGAGTTATAGAACTTCGGTTATAGCATTTTTTTGTCGGAAAAACCTAAATATTGAAATGGTCATAACTTGCTCATTTTAAGTCAGAATGAGCTCATTTTTGGACAGGAGGTACTTTATACCATATACTTTCATGTCCCAAAAGACCAGAATTTTTCTCACAAATTAAGTGGCCGAAACAGCCCCTTTAAATTTTGGACAGTAGCTTTTTAAGCATTTCCAGATTTTTCATCCTTTACTAAAATCAGTCCACACGAAAACCTACAGTACCTTTTCCAGTGATTCCACTTGGATAAGTTAGAAAACTCATAGATCTAACTCTAGAACTTGACCACACTCAAAAATTTAAAATATAATAGGAGATATGGTCAATTGAATTTCATGTTCTATTTTCGGCAAAATCTAATTTTCAACCATTTGTGATTTCTAAGAAACTTTCATGTTTTCACATAGTAACCAACATAACTCATCATGACAATGACATAATAATTCAATAAAACAAGTTCAAGAATAAATTTTAAAGATTTATAAGTTAATTTATCTTGAACTCAATAATGTCCAAATTGTCAACATGATACTGCTTTATGGAGTTAAATTCAAGAATGCTTAGAAGAATATTTCCATGGAAAGATACCGGATGAAGCGCAAATATCAAGGATATTCTACTAATTTCTTGGAGTATAGAAGTCAAAATTTTAACCAAATGAGTATCATAGAATATATGAAATTGCAAAGGATTTTCACCCGCCATGCGGTAATCTACGTAGACAGATCATTTCCATAATTTAATAAGAAACGAATACGAAGGGTCATTCACCATGCGTGTGATAATCCACATAGACAGGTTATTCCAACAGAATAATAAAGAATGGAATAATAGAAGGATTCACCATGCGTGCGATAGACTGCAGAGACAGGTTATTCTCAACAGAATAATAAAGAATGGAACCAGGTCATGCATAAACGCACAGACAGGATATTTCGACAGAATAATAAAGAACGCAACCAGTTCAAGCGAAATTCGAACCGACATGATATTCCAACAGAATAATAAAGAATGGAATAACAACAGAAATCACCATGCATGCGATAGACCGCACAGACAGGTTATTCCAATAGAATAATAAATAATGGAACCAGGTCAGGCGTAAGACGCACCGACAGGATATTTGGACAGAATGATAAAGAATGAAATAATAGAAGAATTTCACCATGTATGAGGTACTTCACATAGACATGTTATTCCAACATAATAATAAAGAATGGAATAACAGAAGAATTTCACCATGTATGCGGTACTTCGCATAAACAGGTTATTCCAACATAATGATAAAGAATGGAACAACATAAGAATTTCACCATGTATGAGGTACTTCGCATAGACAGGTTATTCCAACATAATGATAAAGAATGGAATAACAGAAGAATTTCACCAAGTATAGGGTAGCCCACGTATACAGGTTATTCGAACAGAATAATAAAGAATGGAATAACTGAAGTTCTCTTCATGAATACGAAAGAAATAATACCCCTTACCTTATAAAGAAGAACTGGATATAGGAGTAGTGAAGTAGCAGAATACTTTTCTTCTTTCTCTCTATAGTTTCTCTCTCTAGAGTTTCAGTGAATTCGTATTAAATAATGAAGGAATGAGCTTCTATTTATAGAAGAATGGATTGAATAGTAACTAATTCATGAACAGTCCAGATTGATTCACTTTTAAACGCACGGTCCAGATTGGTTTACAATAAAATATTCTAATAAAATAAAATCTTTTAAATAAAATATAATATATTCTATTTATAATCTAATAAAACGAATAACTTTATAAAAGTATTCATTTTATATAAAAAGATTTTACTATGCAAACACTATCTGAGCACTATACAAACACTATGCATAATAAAATATATTATATTCTAATTATTGTCTAATAAAACAAATAACTTTATAAAAGTATTTTGTTTTATATAAAAAAGATTTTACTATGCAAAATACTATGCATAATAAAATATATTATATTCTAATTATTGTCTAATAAAACAAATAACTTTATAAAAGTATTCTATTTTATATAAAAAGCTTTTCTGTTTTATTATATTAATAATACTAATAAAACAAAACTTCATCATCATTATTATAATTCACACTATTAATCGACTGTGTCGTTTCTCGTGAAAGAGGGGTTTTCCAATAATGATTTCTCCTTATTGGCGCGCAATTAGGTGACCAAACCTCTCCTTGGCAGAACTTCTAGACATCGTTAATATTGCAAATAATAACATTAATAACTTTGTTATCTCAATTATTGATTTAATAATATATAAAATATCGACAATAATTGAATCAAATAACATGAGATACTATGCAACAATTACTGAAGTAATAATTGAACAAAACTGAGTGACTTCTCACGTAAGCATCAATAATCAATACCGTGTGCTACTATGCAATCACACGTATTACTGTACTTTTACTACCAAGTAGTTCAACAGTTTTAACGGTAAAACTTCCGTCGTTATTTTCATAAAAATATTTTTGTTATTTTCTCAATCTGACAATAATTCCGTTATGGGGTCCACCAATGATTGTACCATCGTATGGATATTCCCTGTTAAAACGAATATTCCCTGACCAATCGAATATTATATAACAACTTGCATACTTTGCAAAATTTATAAATATTACCCACAACTATAACATTATATCAAATCCACACCATAATATTAAAAAAAATATTTCGAGAAATTTAAATCTTTATTCATAAAATTTGGGGTCTCACAATCTCCTCTCCTTATGAAATTTTGCCTCGAAATTTATATGACGCACTGGTATGCCAATGGATGAGGACACTTCACGATTCTAACTGTTGAGGTATAACCTTTAAGCGTAGAATATATTCCAGGATTTTAATAGGTACATCTTCATACATTAAATTATCCACTATCTCGTCCGGTTCTAAATCAATAATGTGGTTCGGGTCGTCCACATATTTACGTAATATCGGTACGTGATAAACGTTATGAACACGCAACATATTTGGCGGTAAAATGAGTCTATAGGCCATAGTTCCTACTCGATCGAGGATTTCAAATGGACCGATTAAAATCGAGGGTTGAGATTTCCTCTCTTCATCGATTTTTGCTTTTAGAATAACACCCTCTTGAACCTTCTTCTTCACATTCATTAGCTCTGAGTATGTAGCTTGAGCGGTTTTAACTTTATCGATTAAAGTCGATTCTACTCGTATATTCCTTATCTTCACGTGGGTCTCTAGAGTCTTTAACTCTATCTTCATCATTTGTAAGTTATACGAAATGGGTATTTTTGTTAACAACGTCACACTCGTAAACGCATACGATCTTCTACTCAACGCGTCAACTACCACGTTATCTCTTCCACAATGATATTGAATGGTATGTTCGTAATCTTCAACAACTCGAGCCAACGTCTTTGGCGCATTATACGTTCGTTTTGGTTAAAGAAATATTTAAGGGTTTTAGAAATGAGTTTTGTACTGAGGTCAATACAAAATTCGATTTCACGCTCTGGGTTGGCCAAGAAGTCTTCAGGAATACGTCAAGAAATTTATTAACAATAGAAATATCATTCAAAACTGTGACCCTCATCCAAGACTTGGATAGGACATGTAATGAAGGTTTCTCCTAATGGAGTTTCAACAGATAAGTCAAAGTCTAACTTCTCTGGAGTCAAATTTAAACGTTGAATGCAAGCAAGAGAGATAAAAGAATGGGTAGAACCGGTATATAATAAGGTATAGACTTCACAAAAATTTATAATTAACTAACCCGTGCTAACTTCGTTCGGGTTACTCGCTTTTGAGAAGTCACAAAAATGCTCTTCCGAAACCACAGAGCTTTTTTTTTATTCAGATCCGCCTTTGGTGCCATCGTCCCAAATTGGACTTGACTTCATTATCGACAAAGTCGAGCTAAATGACCTTCTCTTCTTGAAATTTCCACTTCTATTATCTTGTCCATGATTACCACCGAAGTGGTTACCATTCTTGGCATGATAATTTCCCCCACGATGGTTATCATTGTTTCGATGGCCGTTACCACCGGTATGATTATTATCGTGTTGCTGGTCATTACCTTTTGGTTGTGCTAACTCATTATCGCGCTCCAATAACTGAGCCCTATTCACAACATCTAAATATAAACAAAGTTTATGAGAAATGAGGTATTGACGTATATCAGGTTTCAAACCTCTTAGAAACATTCACGTCATTCGCTCCTCATTATCGACCAAATGGGATGCAAACCGGGATAACTCTCCAAACTTAGTCTCGTACTGCGATACGATCATATTATTTTGCTCCATTGCTTATCTCAACATTTTCAGATGCCATTTTCAAACACTGTCACAAAACAAGGGTTAATTGACATATCACATATTATCCTTATACTCTGACCGACCAGTTAAATACTAAATAAACTTAGGCAGGTCATACTAGCAAAGGAATACCCCGTCTCTCCCCTCCTAGTTCTTGTCTCACATCTCAGCCAGTGATCATATCCCTAAGCTTTGATACCAACTATGACGCCCCCAAAAATAGCTAATCATCACCCATCTTGAGTCGCCAGATACATGCTACATAAATTCAAATACAACTTAATTATACAACAGTTGTGCAAAATACGACGACATATATAAATTGTGAGTTTCAATGCAAATATTGTAACGTATATAATACGACAATATTCATGTAATCATCAATGGTTATGACTATACTGAATAATACCTGGTCATAATCACACCAACAACTGTCCATCAATGCACTACAGGCCACTGAGGATTTTTACCACATCATTCGTCACATTACGGTCATGACTATACCGAATAATCCCTGGTCATAATCATACCAAGTCCATCTATGCACGTAAGCCAAAGATGACTTTCATCATGAAAATGATGACAATGATATAAACATTAATCAAACGAAAACAAGGATAAATATTAAAGACTTTAAATTTATCCAAATATTATCAACCATTCATAATCTAATATTATTAACATCATAACAATATTTTAATCACTTCTTAAACTTATAAACAATTTATTTCAATTGTTTACACTTTACCAAATAACGCATTTAATCAATCAAAAATGCCATACTCAAAAGATTTCATCACCAATGATCAAATTCCTCATCAAAAATCTGCATATACCTTATATAGGATTTCCAAGCCATAAAAATCCTATTTACCAATTTTCCAACTTTACATAACATATTTAATTCATATATTTGTAACTAAACTATTTTCATGAAAAATACCAAATCAGTCCCAAAAATATTTCTTTTTTGGGATTTATCAGAATATAGTCCCATAATGAACATATATTTTTTTCGAAATTTTTAAAATTTATTTACTATTTTTCAAAAATCAATTTCTAACTAATTCCTTAAGAAATTAGCCACCTCAAGTTTAACTCCAAAAATTTCCAAATCTTGGAAGGATCTTACACATGTTAATGTG
This sequence comes from Panax ginseng, assembly GCA_020205605.1. Taxonomy (NCBI): domain Eukaryota; kingdom Viridiplantae; phylum Streptophyta; class Magnoliopsida; order Apiales; family Araliaceae; genus Panax; species Panax ginseng. The sequence goes on from CM035133.1 coordinate 49,633,215, forward strand.
AGCTTCCAGTTTAAATTTCATGGTCATCAGAGTTATAGAACTCCGGTTATAGCGTTTTTTGTCGAAAAAACCTAAATATTGAAATAGTCATAACTTGCTCATTTTAAGTCGGAATGAGCTCATTTTTGGACAGGAGGTACTTTATACCATATACTTTCATGTCCCAAAAGACCAGAATTTTTCTCACAAATTAAGTGGCTGAAAGCTTCCCTTTAAATTTTGGACAGTAGCTTTTTAAGCATTTCCAGATTTTTCATCCTTTACTAAAATCAGTCCACACGAAAACCTACAACACCTTTTCCAGTGATTCCACTTGGATAAGTTAGAAAACTCATAGATCTAACTCTAGAACTTGACCACACTCAAAAATTTAAAATATAATAGGAGATATGGTCAATTGAATTTCATGTTCTATTTTCGGCAAAATCTAATTTTCAACCATTTGTGATTTCTAAGAAACTTTCATGTTTTCACATAGTAACCAACATGACTCATCATGACAATGACATAATAATTCAATAAAACAAGTTCAAGAATAAATTTTAAAGATTTATAAGTTAATTTATCCTGAACTCAATAATGTCCAAATTGTCAACATGATACTGCTTTGTGGAGTAAAATTCAAGAATGCTCAGTAGAATATTTTCATGGAAAGATACCGGATGAAGCGCAAATATCAAGGATATTCTATTAATTTCATGGAGTATAGAAGTCAAAATTTTAACCAAATGAGTATCATAGAATATATGAAACTGCAATGGATTTTCACCCGCCATGCGGTAATCTACGTAGACAGATCATTTCCACAATTTAATAAGAAACGAATACAAAGGGTCATTCACCATGCATGTGATAATCCACATAGACAGGTTATTCCAACAGAATAATAAATAATGGAATAATAGAAGGATTCACCATGCGCGATAGATGTATCGCATGCAGACGAGTTATTCCCAATAGAATAATAAAGAATGGAACCAGTCATGCATAAACGCACGCATGTGATATTTCGACAGAATAATAAAAGAAACGGAACCAGTCGAGGCAAAATTGCATGCAAGCGAGGATATTCCAATGTAATAATAAAGAATGGAATAACAACATAAATCACCATGCATGCGATAGACCGCACAGACAGGTTATTCCAATAGAATAATAAATAAGGGAACCAGGTCAGGTGTAATACACACCAACAAGATATTCCAACATAATAATAAAGAATGGAATAACAGAAGAATTTCACCATGTATGCGGTACTTCGCATAGACAGGTTATTCCAACATAATAATAAAGAATGGAATAATAGTAGAATTTCACCATGTATGCGGTACTTCGCATAAATAGGTTATTCCAACATAATGATAAAGAATGGAACAACATAAGAATTTCACCATGTATGCAAAGATTGATAGTACAAAAGTTATTCCAACATAATGATAAAGAATGGAATAATGAAGAATTTCACCAAGTATAGGGTAGCCACAGATGATCTGAGTTATTGACAGAGTAATAAAGAATGGAATAATAGAAGTTCTCTTCATGAATACGAAAGAAATAATACCCCTTACCTTATAAAGAAGAACTGGATATAGGAGTAGTGAAGTAGCAGAATACTTTTTTTCTTTCTCTCTATAGTTTCTCTCTCTAGAGTTTCAGTGAATTCGTAAGAAATAATAAAGGAATGAGCTTCTATTTATAGAAGAATGGATTGAATAGTAACTAATTCATGAACGGTCCAGATTGATTCACTTTTAAACGGACGGTCCAGATTGGTTTACAATAAAATATTCTAATAAAACAAAATCTTTTAAATAAAATATAATATATTCTATTTATAATCTAATAAAACGAATAACTTTATAAAATTATTCTGTTTTATATAAAAGATTTTACTATGCAAACACTATGCATGCATTATGCAAACACTATGCATAATAAAATATATTATATTCTAATTATTGTCTAATAAAACAAATAACTTTATAAAAGTATTCCATTTTATATAAAAAGATTTTACTATGCAAAACACTATGCATAATAAAATATATTATATTCTAATTATTGTCTAATAAAACAAATAACTTTATAAAAGTATTTTGTTTTATATAAAAGCTTTTACTTTTATTACATTAATAATACTAATAAAACAAAACTTCATCATCATTATTATAATTCACACTATTAATCGACTCAAGTCGTTAGTTCTCGGAAAGAGGGGCTTTCAATAAGGATTTCTCCCTATTGGCGCGCAATTAGGTGACCAAACCTCTCCTTGGTAGAACTTCTAGACATTGTTAATATTGCAAATAATAACATTAATAACTTTTTTATCTCAATTATTGATTTAATAATATATAAAATATCGACAATAATTAAATCAAATAACTTGAGATACTATGCAACAATTACTGAAGTAATAATTGAACAAAACTGAGTGACTTCTCACGTAAGCATCAATAATCAATACCGTGTGCTACTATGCAACCACACGTATTACTGTACTTTTACTACCGAGTAGTTCAACAGTTTTAACGGTAAAACTTTCATCGTTATTTTCATAAAAATATTTTTGTCGTTTTCTCAATCCAACAATAATTTCGTTGTGGTGTCCACCAATGATTGTACCGTCGTACGGATATTCCCTGTTAAAATGAATATTCCCTAACCAATCGAATATTATATAACAACTTGCATACTTTGTAAAATTTATAAATATTACCCACAACTATAACATTATATCAAATCCACACCATAATATTAAAAAAAAATATTTTGAGAAATTTAAATCTTTATTCATAAAATTTGGGGTCTCACAAAGAATGTATGTTAAAATATTGTTAATTAAAAATTCATTTACAAAATTTTACAATGTCTAAATTACTATTGAGAAGCATATTAGATGTTATATAACCAGACCAAGTTATACAGATTGGTTAAGGAAATTGAGAATAGTTCTCACGGCTGAAAAGCTATCTTATGTCCTTAATACGCCTATCCCTGTAATGGTTGCAGACAATGCCTCTGAGGAAGTGATTGCTACTTTTAGAAAGTGGCAAGATGATGCACAGTTGACTCAATGCATCATTCTCGTATCCATGAGTAATGAGCTTCAGCGTTAGCATGAAACTATGGATGTTCTTACTATACTTCTGCACATCAAGTAGTTGATGGTGAGGAAAGTAGGACTAATAGATATTAGATATCTAAGGAGCTCTTCCGATCTAGAATGACCAACGACACTACAGTACAGACACATGTCCTAAACATGATCAATTTTATTGAACAATTAGGACAACAGGTTTTGTCATGGATGGAGAGTTGAGCCAAGATTTGATCTTGAAGTTACTCCTGGACTCCTTCTCACAATTGTTGTGAATTTTTCATATAAACAAGCTAGATATCAGCCTCTCTGATTTGCTTAACATGTTGAAAATATTGAGAGTCACTTTCCAACCAAGAAAGACCAAGTCTTACTGGTAGGGGCAAAAGGATCTTCTAAAAAGAAGAATGATTCTAAGAAGGTAAATAGAAAAGGCAAAAATAAAGGATAATAAGAACAAAATTGATACGGATAGCAAAGGAGTTTGCTTCCACTGCAATAAGCCTGGACACTGGAAAGAAACTACAAGAAACATCTTGCAGAGGCTAACTAGAAGAAGCTTAGTGAAATTTTGGTTACAAATATAGTTTTTTGTTCATGATTGAAATAAATTTTTCTTTAAGTCAAGGTTCTACTTGGGTATTGGATACCGGCTTTGGTTATCATAAATATAGATTTATGAAGGGACCAATCAGAAGTAGAAAGCTAAACAAAGGATAAGTAATCCTATGTCTGGTAAATGAAGCAAAGGTTGCTACATTAACTATAAGAACTTATTGTTTAGCATTGCCTACGGGTAAGTCTATTAAGTCAATAAGTTGTTATTGTATTCCAATTCTCGTTATAAATATTATTTTCATTTTGTTGTTGGACAACAAAATTTTTGGTATTGTATTTAAGAACAATTGTTGTTCTATTTATAATAATAATGTTTTGTATAGAACTAGAATATTACTTAATGGATTTTGTATACTTGACTTACATAAAAAATTATTTTGCAAATTGAACAAACTAGTATAAAAAAAAGGAGATGATTATTGAAAAGGTTGAATGGGTGTATTTGCTAAAATACAATTGTGAATTATTTGAAAGGTTCAAAGAATTCAGAAGTGAAACAAATTGGCAAAGTATTAAGATTCTTTGATTAGATCAGGGAATAAATACTTGTGCAATAAGTTTCTAGATTATCTCAAATGATTTTCTCACAATGGACGCCTCCTGATACGCAATAATTGATTGATGTATCTGAAAGGAAAAATCATACCTTGTTGGACATGGTACGGTCTATAATGATTTTACTGACATTCCAGTATCCTTTTGGGGTAATGTCCTAGAAATAGCTGCATATCTACGAAAAGGTAACCTCAAAATCCGGCCACAAGACTCCATAAAAGTTATGGACAGGAAGGATCCCTAATTTTAAGTAAGTTAAGATAAGGGGTTGTCCAACTTATGTGAAAAAGTTTCAAAGGATAAGCTTGGGACAAGATTTGACAAGTACAGATTTATGGGATATCCTAAAGTAAGTTTAGGGTATATGTTTTATAATCCTACTTAGCAAAAGGTGTTTGTTGCGAAACATACTGCCTTCTAAGATAAAGATGTTTATCATTAAAGGGGCTAGTGGGAGGATAATAGATCTTGAAGAGTTCAAGATCCATAAATCACTATAAGTTAAATAAGAAGAACCTGTAGATAGACTTATTGTACCACAACCAAATCGTAAATTTGGAATAGTACCAATGATACCTAGGAGGTATGGATTCATCATAGATAATGATGATAAGGTACGCATCATAGATGATGATGATCCAGTTACATACGATGAGGTAAGAGTTGTAGACACTCAGAGAAATGGATTGAAGAATGCTTCTCAAAAATGGAACATTCGTTTTGATGAAACAAATCAAAAGAGTTTGATTTTATCACAAATAAGAATGAACCTAATGTGTACAAAAAGGTCAGTGGGAGCACCGTGATATTCCTAATATTATATGTTGATATACAATGGATAAGGAATGACATACTAATGCTACAACCAATAAAGATAAAGTTGTCTAAACATTCCTCCATGAATGATTTGGAAAGAGTATCTTAATTGGGATACAAATATATATAGATAGATTCAAGAGGATGCTTGACTTAACCCAAGGAACGTATATTCATTTGATGCTAAAGTTGTTTAGCATGGCAAACTCCGAGAGTTGTCTCATGCTGATGAGTCATGGAGTGTATCTCTCTTAATAGTCCCCATAGACTCATAAAAGAGAGATCGCATGAGTAACTATCATGTATGCAATGAAATGTATGAGACCTGATGTTGATCAATCATATTCTGGAGAAGTTCACTATGAGTCAGTGAAAAACATCTTAAAGTACTTAATCGGCACTAAGGATGTGATCATATTCATGGTGGGTCTAAATTAAAACTAGAGGGCTTAATGAGACTCAAGTTTTTCGCATGCACCAAGGCGACGGAAAATCCACTTTAAGGTATAAGCGTTACCTTGAGCGATTGGTGCGATGAATTGGAAAGGTTTCAAACAAACAAAGAGTTGCTAGTTTAGTGATAAAGACAAAGTATATAGCTATAAATGAAGCTACAAGTTGATTGTTTGGATGAAAAGTTCATTACAGAACTAGGAATAGTTCCTAAGTCTCATCTTGGATCTAAACATGTGTTGTGGCACTTTCATTTGATTATAGGAATCATTGAAAGATGAGAAATCACTATAGAGATAGTGGAATCTCAAGAACAACATTATATATCCATTAACTAAAGCTTATCTAACAACAGGATAATCGTCACTTAGAGAAGAAGGGTATAAGATACCATGGCGATTGGCTTTAGTGCAAGTGGGAGATTGAAAGTAGTATGCACACAAGCCAATCATGTTTGATGATAAAGCATATACTTTGTAACAATCTTATTCATTTAATAATAAAAATATTAATTTATTAAAGGCTTTTAATTATCTACATGATGCTGTTTTATAATATGTGATAAACCCATAGTTTTAAGCAATGCTTTTAGAATAATGATGATGCTCATTCTAATGAGATCTAAATTCTTAGAAAGCTTAAAACTAAAATAGTTCCCAATCATTGGATTACTAAATTGGGGATTAGTGAATCCGGATAGATTGGTACATACATAGCTTTCTCATTGGATGGGGATGATTGATCTCATGATCATTTGTGTGGAGACACTAAAGTAAGTATGCAGGTGCTTATTAGAGAATAAGTTCACTGAACGTGGCTCGCTAAGGAATACCTAATGGAGTTTTTTACTTGCTGTCAATAGGAATTTCAGTAGTGATAGTAGTACAAGTGATCCTTGGACTTGAGATCATCATAGTATCTTGTGTATGATGAGTTATACTTTGACTTATTCCTTAAGACCCTTAGGTTATATCAAAGGGTATGCTTGGGTATAATAAGTTGTACATGGAGATAATGTATGATCAATAAAGAATCTACCGCTTCTAGTAAAAGAAGAGAAATGTCCTATGTGATTTGATAAATGACAACCCAGTAGTCCTTGGCCAAGGAAGAATGAAATTAGAAAGGAGTTTCTAATTTGCCTTATTTAGAGTTCTGCATTTAAGAGTCAAAATACATATAATTAAATAAATTAAGACTTGACAGTAATTCCATGTCTTATATTTAATTGGGACATTGTATGGTGGAAGGAGTGAATTGTACGGTAACTATTTACTCAAAGGTTCTTTTATGATTAATGTTGAAATCTATATTATCTGGAAAGTTGTTGATCACTAGGGAGGCTTATCCCTATTGTAGAATAAATATTATTTATTTAAATAAATTAATAGTTTAATTTATTTACTTAAATAAAATTAGAATTGTTCTAATTGATTTATTCACAACCGGTTTAATATGGAGAACCTAAAGGGTCATACCATAAAAGGAAGAATAATTATTTAAGAAGTTAATGGTGGGAACTTTATTTCATAGGTCGGTAGCTAGGAATGTGGAGCTGGTAGGGAAGCTGGAAGAGATGGAGCAGAGAGAGTTGAGTGAGAGGACAGAGAAGGAAGCTCTCCATACTCAGTTCGAGATGGAAGTGATGGATAGGATCCACTTCGAAGAGAAGTGGGAAGAAGCTAATGATAGGGCTAATGATATAGAGGATGAGGTGCGGTGCAAGAGAAGGAAGATGAACAAGATGGGCTATGTTGTGCGTATGGCCATGGAGAGGCTGATTGATAGGGTAAATCATTACCCGACAGAGCAGGGACAGACTCGGCACACCATAAGCCGAGATTTGGTGGTGCACATTACACAGAGGGAGTACCAGAGCGCTGTGGAGCGCGAGATGTTAGATTGAGTCTAGGTGTTAGAATTTAGTATCTGTAGTATTTCCATTTATGTGATGTATAATCTGCTGTTGTAATCTTAGTCTTTTGTGTAAGATGTGAGATAGTTGTAAACCCCAAACTTTTGAAAAATGTTAGAGGGGTAGCATGTTAGTGGTTATCCCCGTCTTTTGTGATATTAGGGGATATATTGTGTCATTTATAGAAGTATGCTAGAGATAATCATATAATGTAACGATTTGGCTTATGAATATAAATGATCTTAATTCAAAAATGTGTTATACAATTTTATTCCTTTTCATTTAAGAATTGTTTAAGTAATATAAGAAAAGATAATAAAAATGGAAGTTTTGTGATGCAGAAAAATGCAGCCCAGACGTAGAATAGCTGCACCGGAAGAGTCGGTTAATGATGAGAGAGGACCAGTAGATCCCATACATAGGCTTGTAGATTTGTTAGGGGAAGCTCTTAGGGGAAGAAATGAACCAGTACCACCCATTCCCCAAGCAGCTCCAGTTGTAAACTTTAAGGACTTTAGGAGTGTAGGACCTCTTGAATTCCTAGATACTACCAATCCTATTGTAGCACAGATGTGGATCAAGGAAATCGAGAAAGCCTTTGCCATTGCTCGTGTGGGTGAAGATCAGAAAACCGTGTTCGCCACATATATGACGTGGGGTGAAGCAAACTACTGGTGGGAGGCAAATCAGCAGAGAGCAGGAGGAGGGATAATAACCTGAGAAAGGTTTAAGACGTTGTTCTTTTAGAATTATTTCCTGAAGAGCATGAAGAATAGGATGGAGTTAAAGTTTCTAGAACTGAAACAAGGGGAGATGACTGTGGCACAGTACGCAGCCAAATTCAATGAACTCGCATGATTTGTAACATATCAAGTTGGCACCGAAGAAATGAAAGCTCGACGCTTTGAACTCGGACTAAACCTTGGTTGTTCAACAAGGTGTCGGTCCTTCAAATTGACTCATTCACCACATTATTGTAGAAGGCGATAATTGCTGAAGGAGGAGGAGAGGCATTGAGCCAATACAACAAGGAGAAGAAGAACAAGAATGTTGGGGGAGAAACTCGTGGAGGGAGTAGCAGTGGTGGAAGTCATCTGGGAAAGAGGAAATGGGATAACCGCAACAACAACAACAATACCAACAACCAAAGCATCAGCCAATCAGAGAGTTATCAAAGAGGGTTTAAGAAAAGAAGTGAAGCTTGCTCAAAATGTGGGAAAAACCATCAAGGGGAATGCTGGAAGGGGCGCAACGTCTGCTACAACTGCGGCCAAGAAAGGCACATTTCACCTAACTCCCCAAAGCTAAAAAAGATCAAGGGATGTTTCGTGTGTGGGTCAACTGAGCATCAAATCAAGGATTTCCCCAAGAAGGGGAGCAGCGCAGGAAGCAGCCAACAGGGAGGGGGTAGCAAGCTGATGATTGGCAGACCAACACAAACCAACCGACCGATCGCCCGAACCTTTAACATGACTGTCCAAGATGCAGTGGCTGCAAAAGATGCGGTGTCAAGTATTCTCCCAATCAATAATATAAATGCCTATGTATTATTTGATTCAGGTGCTACTTGTTCCTTTGTGTCTGAAGAATTTGCTAGACAACTAAACATACCCCGTGATCACTTAGAAAATTAGTTGAACATAGATATTGCAAATAAGGAAGTAATTCCTGTTGAGTTTGTTTACCGAAACTGTTGTGCAAACATTAGAGGTCATGAGCTAAACGTATACTTAATTCTGATTAGATTGGGAGAGTTTGATGTGATACTAGGAATGGATTGGTTATCCAGCCATGCTGCGATAATCAATTGTCAAGAGAAGAGTGTGAACCTTCAGACTTCAAATCGGTCTAAGATAGTGTTTTATGGTAGCTTATTGCTCAAGCAATCATGTTGCCTTACGATGATGCAGGCCAAGAAATTGCTAAAAAAAAGATGTGTAGGTTATTTAGCCTATATAGTGGATACTCAGAAAAAGGGAGTAGAAATGAAGAATATATCGATAATCAAAGATTTTTAGGATGTGTTTCCAGACGATCTGTCTGGTCTTCCACCAGACAGAAATCAAATTCATAATAGACTTAGCACCAGAAACTGCACCAATTTTGAAAGTCTCATATCGTATAGCGCCAGTAGAAATGAGGGAATTGATGATACAATTACAAGAGTTACTAGATAAGGGTTACATTCGGCCAAGTGTGTCTCCTTGGGGAGCACCGATGTTGTTTGTAAAGAAAAAGGATGGATCGATGAGGCTCTATATTGACTATCTAGAGTTGAACCGAGTGACGATTAAGAATAGATATCCATTACCAAGGATAGATGACCTTTTCGACCAACTGAAGGGAGCAAAGTGTTTTTTCAAGATAAATCTACGAATGGGTTATCACCAGTTGAAAGTGGGAGAGGAGGACATACCAAAGACGGCATTTCGAACTCGTTACGAACATTATGAATTTCTAGCGATGTCATTTGGGTTAACTAATGCTCCGACAGCATTCATGGACTTGATGAACCGAGTTTTCAAGCCATACTTAGATAAGTTCGTAGTAGTATTTATCGACTACATTTCAATTTATTCAAAGACTAAGGAAGAGCACACCAAACACTTAAAAATGGTACTGGAAGCATTGAGAATGGAAACGATGTACGCTGAATTTTCAAAATGTGAATTTTAGATGGAGAAGGTTCAATTTTTAGGACACGTGATAGATTAAAATGGAATTTCGGTGGATCCAACAAAAGTGGAGGTGGTAAGTAACTGGGAACAATCGAAGATGCCAACAGAAGTAAGAAGTTTCTTAGGATTAGCCGAGTACTATCGAAGATTTATCCAAGATTTTTCTAAGATAACAACCCTGCTGGCCAATCTAACGAGGAAGACGGTGAAGTTCGTGTGGACAGACAAATGCGAGGAGAGTTTCCAAGAGTTGAAGAGGAGATTGAGTTGGGCGCCTTTATTATCATTACCAGATGATACGAGAGGATTTGTGGTGTATAGTGATGTGTCGTATAGAGGACTTGGCTGTGTGCTATTGTAACATGACAAGGTCATTGCGTATGCGTCATGACAGTTGAAGGATTTTGAAAAACGATACCCTACCCATGACTTGGAGTTAGCAGCGGTAGTTTTTGCATTAAAGATTTGGAGGCATTATTTATATGGAGAAAAATGTGAGATATACACGGAGATTATGGGTAGGAGATAATGTTGTAGCTTTTGATTTGGAAAAGGAAAGAAGGAGATGTCGTGTAATTAGGGAGGAAATAAAAGAGAGCTTGAGATATAATTAGGAGAGAGAAGAGAGTTTGAGTTGGGTTTGATGTAAGAACCGTGAATTTTATGAATAAATATTAACAATGATACTAATAAGAATATGAAAAATTATTTTATATAAATATTTATGTGTCATGAGATGACTAGCTCAATTAGATTAATAGCTATCATGCGAGTATTGGTATGTCGCCATATGAAGCTCTTTACGGGAGAAAGTGTAGAACACCGTTGTGTTGGGACGAAATTGGAGAACGACGACTTTTAGGACTGTAATTAGTTCAACAAACGGCCGACGTGGTAATAACAATAAGGGCCAGATTAGTAGCAGCCCAAGATCGCCAAAAAAAAGTATGCCGATTTGCATCGTCAGAACCGAGACTTTGAAGTCGGTAGTTTTGTGTTTTTGAAGGTGTCTCCCTGGAAAGGAAATATCAGGTTCGAAAAGAAAGGAAAATTGAGTCTGAGGTTCATAGGACCATTCAAGATATTGAAACGAGTGGGCGAAGTGGCATACAAAGTGGCATTACCACCTGAATTGGAACATATCCACAACGTGTTTCACATTTCGGTGTTACGTCCGTACAAGCCCGACTATAGACACGTGATCTCCTACGAGCCTATTCAAGTAGAGAAAAATTTAACGTATGAGGAAATTCCTATTCAAATACTAGATAGAAAAGAGCAAACATTAAGGAATAAAATTATATCTTCTGTAAAAGTGGTTTGGCGAAACCATGATACCGAAGAGGCCACGTGGGAATTAAAAGAAAAGATGCGAAATGATTATCCCCATTTATTTGTATAACCTTGTACAATTCCGAGGACAGAATTCTTATAAGGGGGGAAAATGTAATACCTGGGAATTTTAATAAATTATAATATTAAGAATAAAGATTGTTTGAATATTTATTTGAATATAAATATATATATAGTTGGCATGAGTTGTGGTAATTAATTGAATAAGCATGTGATAATTAAGCAATGTAGTAGAAGTGATGAGAAGTTTAGTTTAAGCTTGTGAAATTATGCCTAGTGTGGCAAAGTGGTGAAATGAGAAGGTACTAATTTAATTAATGATGAAATGGATTAAATTAATTAGTACTATTAATAAATAAATAATTTCATAATGTGGTTGACTAATTATTATTCATTAATTATCATGAACAATAGCATGTAAGGGGAAATCATATATAATAAGGTTTTTCATTCAATATAAAATAAGGTGTGACATTGGAATGTAAATGATTATTATATAAAACTATATGGTAAAAGTAAGCTTAACTTATGTAATTTGCTAAGTTGTGTGAAAGAGTTTTATGTGACCCCTTGATGTGTGTGGGAGTATTTAAATTGGTATTCTAAACCTATGAGGGAAAATAACTTTGACTAAATAATTAATTAATATTAAATGATTATTTTAATAATTATGTAGAATTGGAATAATGAGTTTTATGGAAAATAATATCGGTACCCAATTAAAGTATATCCTAGACTAATGTAAATATTATTTGAAATAAATCAATGTACATGGATTATATGATTATATGTGTAATGTATGAGTGGGTGTATATGTATACTCATTTGTGGACAAATATCAAATAAACCTAAGTATGCTAAGTAATGGTTTGTAAATACTGAGTATTAGTAGTGTCCCAAAATCATAGTCCCATTCCCAAAAGTCTCAGTGGTGTTTTGCTAAAAGCCTATGGCTCTATAGCTGAAAACCAAGATGGAGATGATGACTATGGGAAGGGGAGAAGATGAAGTTGGTGAAGCTTTTCACCAACCTCTTGTTACACAATGGTTCCTTCAATCTTCCATGGAAACAATCCTTAGGGTAACACGTCCAAATGGACAATAATTCCTCTATAAATAAAAGTCCCCTCTCAAATGTGAATTGTTGATTTCTCTGAGAATTTCTAAATGGAGTGAGAGTGTTGTTGAGTAATCTTCAAATTGAAGCTAAAGTAGCATTTCAACTTCACAACTTCAGAAGGTATATCCCTCTATATGTTCTAAACTTCAAGTTTTGCAAAATTCTTAGAAAAGTACTAAAAAACTTGTTTTGAGTTGAAAAGTTTATGGTTGAAGCATGATAGAATGTGTCAATTGATGCTAGACATTGTTAATATGGTTAAATATGAAATCTACAAAATTTAAACAAAGTAAATTGGTCAAGTAACGAATCCGTAGTGAAGAGAATCGCTAAACACAATAAATTGGCATAAATCTTGAACTGATTCTTGAAGTTAATCCAACCTTAAACTATTACATAAGTCTGCGGAATACATCACAATGTAACATAAGTCTTATAACACAATTTATTTAAATAAATTCACATAAATCTTCATCACTTGGACATCTTGTCCTTTCCTTTGTTGGAAGATGGCTCATCAACTTTGTCTACTTTAGCTGCAGTGTTAATTGCAAGAGTGAGCAAACAATTGCCCATTATTATAAGGAATAATAATAACAACATGAGTTTGGATCATGAATGCTGAATAATGGTGAACTCGTTCTTCGAACCAAACATAGAAAACCAGTTCAAGATTTATATCTGAGGATCTTAAGACCACAAACTATGTCCCCGGTATTTAGGTATTATTACCTCAACCTTAACAGCCGTTTAGACTATACAGACCCTTCCTTATGTACTTAGGGGGATCAGCCCTTTGTACCATGTATTGTGCACAAACATCTAAACGTTAACACGCACATAATCCCCTATATCAGGATTGTTCATCTCAGTTTGAATTTAGGGTTTCCGCACTAAAGGAAGTTTAGTTTAGAACTAGCTTATCAGTGGTTCTAGAATTTTAGAACGTTCATCATATAGATTAATCAAATCAATAAGAGTTTAGCTCAACAACATAAGTTTGAATAACAATAACTAAGTCAAGACTACATATCAACAACTTATGATTGAATAGACATGGCATATACAAAGTGTTACATCCAAATGAATTAGAAAATCTCATTTGAAATAATGAACTTGAACAATTTATGCTTTGAAAGGCAAGCAATAAAGTCAGGAATTTACTCAATGTAAAGAATTAGGATACAAGAGCTTGTGTTAACATAGACAAGATGGAATCAATAAGCTCGTTCAACTATAATATAGGATTTGCATAGTGATAAATTAGGATTAGAAAGCTTGCTTGACGATCAAAAGATAATGTAGTTATGAAACTTACATTCATTATAAGGAGAATGGAGTTAGGGAACTTGCCTCGTGTGTAAGCTACACAAGTATAATAACGTTCGCCAATTACCCTACACATACCATTGAAATTACAATACCAATTAGTTATATTATCATTAGATTTATAGGTTTAACCCACCATTTAAGCCATAACCTTTAACTTAATGTCTAATCATATTAGTTAACCACTCTTACGAATCTGAAATCTCACTATCGCCTTATCATTCACCTCTAACTCCTGTAAACATCAATTTTCATTCATTACATAACTTGTTTAAGTGATCACTTAAAATCTTCCCTTTTTGGTATCACCACCCGTAACCAAATGTTAGTTTATCTTATATTATGATTCAACATCTTTATCATGCATACCATACAAGATTAGGTCTTAGTATTATAATCTACAATTAATTAGAACTCATCGCCATCGAATGAGCTGAGCACAGCAAATGCTTACTTATCAAAGCTTTAATCTTGGCCAAGAATCGGCAGGATCTCGAGAAGGCCAACAGTATGACTCTGTGAATTAAAGCACTGTGGATATCGACGCAATTGCATGACAAAGATCTGTGAAACGAAGCTGAATGACTTCATATTTGCTTTTGCACCAACACTCCAATTTATCCTAATTTCCACAGAAATTCACAAAAACCAACAACTAAAATTTTGTAATAACATCAACAAACATGAATTTCATAATTCTATCAACATAAACATTATATATAATTAACTTTTAAGGATCAACATCATATTTTTCTAATTTCTTCATATCTTAATACTTTTAGCGAATTCGATTGCCAAAACTTTATTTCTTAACCAATTGACACCATTGCAATACGTTGTTTTCATTTCTTAATGTACTATCACAATCCACAACAAATTTACAAATTCTATCAAGTATTAGACATTAATATTTGGACTTATTTAAGCCATTTCCATACATATATATACTATTTTTAAAGTCTTTTACTACAAACCCAATTTTCATGAATTTGATACTACAAAACCAAATGAAAGCAACATATATCAAATTTTAAACCATCTTCAACACAAATAACAATTATTTTAACAAATCATCAACCAATTCTTTCCCTTTTCCCCAAGAAAACCCAAGAACACAAACATAATTTTCATGAATTCCCTTACTAAAAACCATTTATAGATGATAACCAATTGATTATATCAACTAATTAACAATTATAATTCAAATTCACACAATTTTATATTAGAAATTAAGAACATAAATTTAGGTTTTTATACCTTCAATACTTGATTTTCGCAAGATGATCACAAAGCTTTAGCGATCCTTCTCCTTCTTCTTGACAAAATTACAGAGAATTTCTTTCTCAACTTCATTGTGTTTTCTCTCTTCCTCACCAAACTCTCTCTTTCTCTATTCTTAATTTTTAGGAGAATACGTGATATAACCCCAATTGAGCACTTAAACACTGATACATGTGGTTATTAGTTTATTAAGCCAAAAGTCTTTGGCTGTTACATTAACCAAAAGCCACAAGAATTTATTTGGTTTACACAAAACTCCCCCCTTCTAAATTATTTTAATAATATTTATATTATATGGTTCCATGTGTCACACCTTAATTTAGTTAATTTAAATAACTTACAATTATAATTATAATAATTATAATTTTTATTATAATTATACTTTATACTTAATAAATCATTACATATCTAATTTAATTATTAAATTAGACTAGAACATCACTTTATTTAATTTAATTATTTTCTTAAATATTAAGCGATTCATTTAATTTAATTATCTCATTAAATTAAATATTTAAATAATAAAATTTCCATTAATCAATTTAGTTACTAAATTATTACACCACAATTTCATCAATTATTTATTTTTCTCAATAAATAAATTATTTAAAATATTTATTTAATTTAATAAATATTTAAATTAATTACAAAATTTCTCGATTGTTACATCCTTCCCTCCTTAAAAGGATTCTGTCCCCAAAATCACGACTCGATAAAATTATTCGCTACATTCTTCCCTCCTTAACAGGATTCTGTCCCTAGAATCGCTATACAAGATTAAGCAAATAATTGAGGATAATTTTTCATCATAACATCTTCAAGTTTCCATGTAGCTTCTTCAACATTGTTGTTTCTCCAGATTACCTTAACAGAAGATATCACTTTATTCCTTAGTACTTGCTCTTTCCTGTCGATAATTTGAACATGGACTTCTTCATATGACAAGTCTTTCTCAAACTGTAATGGCTCATATTTTATAACATGCTTATAGTCAGGCTTATATGGCCTTAATATCGAGACATGGAAAATATTATGAATATGTCCTAATTCTGGAGGTAAAGTTACCTCGTACGCTACTTCACCAACTCGTCGAAGCCCTTTGAAAGGTCCTATAAACCTAGGGCTTAATTTCCCCTTTTTGCCAAACCAAATTTTTCCTTTCCAAGGAGACACTTTCAAGAAAATAAAACTACCGACATCGAATTCCCTATTTTGTCGGTGTTGATCGACATATTTCTTTTGTCTATCTTGTGCAGCTATCAATCTTGTTCGAATCACCTTGATGATCTCAATAGTTTGTTGTACCAATTCTTGACCCAATAGCTGACGTTCACCTACCTCGTCCCAGCATAACTGCAAGACCCCAAATTTTATGAAATGAAAGTATTCAATTTTCTTATAATTATTATTTTATTTAGTAAATGGTTAAATTGATAAAGGTTAAAGTTAAGGGTGACATTTAAAAATTTTGCAAAGTAAGCAAGTTGATGTAAAATATTTATTGTATCGGGGAATATTCGATTGGTCGGGGAATATTCGTTTTAACAGGGAATATTCGTACGACGGCACAATCATTGGTGGACCCCACAACGGAGGTACTGTCGTAGTTAGAAAATGACTAAAATATTTTTCAAAATAACGGCGAAAGTTTTACCGTTAAACTGTTGAACTATCCGGTAGTAAAAGTATAGTAATACGCGTGGTTGCATAGTAGCACACGATATTGATTATTGATGTTTACGTGAGAAGTCACTCAGTTATACTCAATTATTGCTACAGTAATTGCTGTATAATATCTCTCATATTATTGATTCAATTATTGTCACAGTATTAATATTTTATATTATTAAATCAATAATTGAGACGACAAAGTTATTCATATTATTATTTGCAATATTGACGATGTCTAGAAAGTTCTGTCGAGATGAGGTTTGGTCACCTAATTACGTGCCAATAGGGAGAAATCCTTATCAAAAAGTCCTCTCTTTCCTGGGAATGATCTGGTTGTTAAATATTATGAGTTATAATATTAATGATGAATAAGTTTATGTTGATTAAAGATGAAATTGATATTTCAATTATGTTGGGATTATTAGTGTTAGTGGAAATCGACATCTATTCCGATAATAATTGATGTCTGGAGGTTATATTGACCAATCGAGTAATTAATCGGATAAATGAGCAATTAATTGCTATTAATTCCCATGCTTATAACTATTTGTTCACATGTGTGTACTATTGATTCACATGCATATACTATTAGGGGAGGTGGTGCAAGATTGATAATACTTGCATGACTAAATTAAAAATGGAGGTATAGATGAAGGTACTATACTGTAATTAATTTTTTCACATGTATAGAACTATTGATTCACATGATTGTAATATTGATTCACATGATGTACTATTAGGGGAGGTGGTGCAAGTTTGATAATACTTGTAAGACTAAATTAAAAATGAAGGAAAAGATGAAGGTATTATACTGTAATATTTCGAGCCCCAAAACGTGCAAATATCAAAACTATGTTTTCCTATAAATAGAAGCTCATTCTTCTTTCATTCTCACCAATTCACTAAGACTCACAAGAGTAATTATAGAGATAGAAGCTATAGAAAGAAAGAAGAAGAGTAGTCTGCTACTTCACTATTCCAGTATCCAGTCTTCTTCTGAGGTAATGGGTATTATTTATTTCATATTCTGAAGAGATATTATTTTTCGTATTCGTATGAATATTATTTTCGTTCAATATTCGTAAGGAATATCATCTTCATTCAATATTCATAGGAATATTATTTTCATTCAACAGTCATAAGAAGTACTATTTCTTTCGTATTCATGAAGAAAGTTATTTTCTTTCAATACTCATAAGGGTTGTTACTCCATTCTTTATTATTCTATTGGAATAACCTGTCTACGCGGACTACCGCATGTATGATGAATGACCCTTCGTATTCATTCTTTATTAAATTGTGAAAATGATCTGTCTACGTGGATTACCGCATTACGAATGAAAATCCATTTGCAGTTTCGTATATTCTACTATACTCGTATATGATATCCTTTCTTTTGTACTCGTCATGGAATAATGTTTTCTTTTGTATTTTCCTTTTATGAGTACTATTCACGGGTTACTATTCACCCAGTTACTATTTACTCGAGTAGTTGTGATACTTTTCATATCGGGGTACTATTCACGAGGTACTATTCCTAAAGTACTATTCATAGGATACTATTTACGGGGTACTATTCACCCGAAAAATATATTTCTTTTCTATCCAAATTATTTTTGATACATGAATATTATTCTTGAATTTTACTCCACAAAGCAGTATCATGTTGACAATTTAAATATTTTTAAACTCTGGATAAATTTAAAGTCTTTAATATTTATCTTTGATTTCATTTGATTAATGCTTATATCATTGTCATCATCCTCATGCTTATATTGTGATGAAAGTCATCTTTGGCTTACGTGCATAGATGGACTATTGATTGGTATGATTATGACCAGGGATCATTCGGTATAATCATGACCCGTAATGTTACAAATGATGTGGTAAAAGTCCTCATTGGCCCATAGTGCATTGATGGACAGTTGTTGGTATGATTATGACCAGGGATTATTTGGTATAATCAGGACCATTGATGATTACATGAATATCCTTGGCCCGTAGTACAGGGATGATTCGATGATGTGGTTTATTTATTAAGCTGAGTCTGAGCGATAAAGTGGATGAAAAACTTTTTAAATCATAGAAAATAGTAGATATCATGCTCTACTTGACTCTTCTAATAGATTGCTTGTTCCGCTGCAGTTAAACTTGATGTTTATTGTATTTTATCAGTTTAACACTGTTGAAGGCTAATGATAATTTATTCTGCATTATCTTAGTCATAATATTTCTTACTGGGCTAGTTGAGCTCACCTTTTTGCTTTTATTGTTCTCTTCATGAAATGAGAACGTAGCTGTGACTAGTCGGGGAACAAAGTGACGGTCCGAGATGGTGGCTATAGTAGTCCTCATTATTTTATGAAATAATGTGATAATAAATGTAATGAGGACTTCATTTGAGTTTGAATACTGTCTATGAGACAATATTCGTGTAAAAACTCTAAGCTACGATGTTGTCGTATTGTATAAAAGAAGTTTGTATTTGATTTATGTACCATGTATTTGGCGACTCGGAATAGGTGATGTATACCTATTTTGGGGGCGTCACAGTTGGTATCAAAGCTTAGGGATATGATCCCTGGCTGAGATGTGAGACTAGAATTAGGAGGGGAGAGACGGATAATCCTTCGCTAGTATGACCTACCTAAGTTATTTATTATTTAATTGGTCGGTCAAAGTATAAAGATAATATGTGGTATGTCTATTAACCCTTGTTTTGTGACAGTGTTTGAGAATGGCATCAGAAATTGTTGAGATAAGCAATGAAGCACATGAGACCGTTGATTCACCACCGATCAATAACCAGGATAATGTGCATCAGGATGGCAATAATCCTCGTGTAAATAACAACACCGACCAAATGACGAATGATGGTATGTTATAGGAACTTTGTAGAATTTATGCAAAACCAAATGAGAGAGACTCCTATTCAAAATGTAGGTGTAAACAATGGCAACTCACGGCTGGTCACCGCTAAGCAGTTCAAGGAGCTGGGACCGCTGGAGTTTTTGGGAAAGCCAGAACCACTTAAGGCGGAGACATGGATAAAGCAGATCACCAAGATATTTGACGTCTTGGAATGCTCAGAGGAGCAAAAGGTTCCCTTCTCCACCTCTATGTTGTGTGAAGAAGCAGATTACTGGTGGGAATATGTAAAATGTACTCATCTTTCAGCACTCAAGATGTCTTGGGAGAAATTCCAAGAATTGTTCAACGACAAGTACTTTCCTGAAAGTATTCGTCACATGAAGGAGGTTAAATTCATCAAGCTGGAGCAAAATAATATGACCGTGTCGCAATATGAGGCTAAGTTTGTCGAGTTGTCCTGGTTTGCATCCCATTTGGTTGATAATGAGGAGCGAATGATGCGAATGTTTCTACGAGGTTTGAAACCCGAAATACGTTAATACCTTATTTCTCACAAACTTTGTTTATATTCAGATGTTGTGAATAGGGCTCAGTTATTAGAACGCGATTATGAGTCATCTCAACTAAAAGGCAACGACCAATAACACAATAATAATTGTACCGGTGGCAACGACCATCGAAACAACGATAACCATCGTGGAGAAAATTATCATACAAGAAATGGTAACCACTTCGGTGGTAATCATGGCCAAGATAATAGGAAATGTGAACTAAGTGAGAACAACTTTAAGAAGAGGAGATTCAAGAATGATGGAAAGACAGTAGCACCAACACCCATTTCCAAAGAAGGAGAACGACCACCGGTCGTATGTTTCAAATGCGGACATGAGGGACACATCCGTCCAAACTGTATGCAGCAACCAAAGCATGTTTTAATTGCGGAAGAGAAAGTCATTTAGCTCGATTTTGTCATGTAGTGAAGTCAATTCCAGCTAGGATGGTGACACTAAAGGATGTCCCAGAAAAGTCAAAGCTGATAGTTTAAATGAGAGCGTTTGTTGAGGAACCCGAACGAAGTTATCACGGGTAAGTTATCTATAAACTCTTGCGAAGTCTATACCTTATTCGATACCGGTTCTACCTATTCTTTTATTTCTCCTACTTGCGCTCAACGTTTAAATTTAACTCTGGAGAAATTAGACTTTGACTTATCTGTTGAAATTCCGTTAGGAGAAACCTTCGTTACATCCACTGTTTATAAATCTTGTTTGATTCAAATCGGCACCCTCACGTTACCTGTCGATCTTATCTTTTTGAAAATACTTGCCTTTGATGTGATTTTAGGAATCGACTAGTTAACTACTCATCATGCTAAAATTGATTATTTTTGTAAGGTTGTTAGCCTTCCTAACCAACCTGTTATGCGAATTCAAGTAACCAAACCACTAAAGTTAATCATTATCATATTAATCCATAAGTATAGAGTCCCGAGTCTTTCACTAATGACTTCCAAGTCTTGGAATGCACCGAAGCCAGACTTTCCGTAGGGGGCGCCATGAACAACGGTGTCAAGTTGATAGGTATCAATATGACGTGTTATCCAAGTCTTGGATGAGAGTCACAGTTTTGAATGATTTTTCTATTATTAATAAATTTCTTGACGTATTCCTGAAGAACTTCTTGGCCTACCCCTAGAGCGTGAAATCAAATTTTGTATTGACCCCAATACAAAATACATTTCTATAACCCTCAAATATTTCTTCACCCAAAACTAACGTAACTCGCACCGAAGATGTTGGCTCGAGCTGTTGAAGATTACGACCATACCATTCAATATTATCGTGGAAAAAGCGAATGTGGTAGCTGATGCATTGAATAGAAGATCATATGCGTTTACGATTGTAACGTTGTTAACACAAAGACCTATTTCATATGACTTAAAAATTATAAAGATAGATTTAAAGACTCTAAGGACCCGCGTGATGATGTTAAATAATACGAGTAGAATCGACGTTAACCGATAAAGTTAAAACCGCTCAAGCTACACACCTGAAGCTGATGAATGTGAAGAAGAAGGTTCAAGAGGGCGTTATTCTAGAAGCAAGAATCGACGAAGAGAGTAAATCTCAACCCTTGATTTAATTGGGCCATTCAAAATCCTCGATCGAGTAGGAACTGTGGCCTATAGACTCGCTTTACCGCCAAGTATGTCACGTGTTCAAAACGTTTTTCACGTATCGATGTTAAGTAAATATGTGGACGACTCGAACCACATTATTGAATTAGAACTAGACGAGATAGCAGAAGATTTAATGTATGAGGAGATACCTGTTAAAATGTTGGATAAGAATGAATATATTCTAAGCTCAAAGGTTATACCTCAAGAGTTAGAATCTGACGAGGTATCATCATCTCTTCGACATACCAGGTATGTAGGTAAATTTTGAGGGCAAAATTTCATAAGGAGGGGAGATTGTAAGACCCCAAATTTTATGAAATGAAAGTATTCAATTTTCTTATTATTATTTTATTTAGTAAATGGTCAAATTGATAAAGGTTAAAGTTAAGGGTGACATTTGAAAATTTTGCAAAGTAAGCAAATTGATATAAAATATTCGTTGTGTCGAGGAATATTCGATTGGTCGGGGAATATTCATTTTAACAGGGAATATTCGTACGATGGCGTAATCATTGGTGGACCCCACAACGGAGGTACTGTCGTAGTTAGAAAATGACTAAAATATTTTAAAAAATTACAGCGAAAGTTTTACCGTAAAACTGTTAAACTACCCGGTAGTAAAAGTACAGTAATACGCGTGGTTGCATAGTAGCATATGGTATTGATTATTGATGCTTACATGAGAAGTCACTCAGTTATACTCAATTATAGCTACAGTAATTGCTGCATAATAGCTCTCATATTATTGATTCAATTATTATCACAGTATCCATATTTTATATTATTAAATCAATAATTGAGACGATAAAGTTATTCATATTATTATTTGTAATATTGATGATATCTAGAAAGTTCTGTCGAGGAGAGGTTAGCTCACCTAATTGCGCACCAATAGGGAGAAATCCTTATCGGAAAGCCCCCTCTTTCTTGGGAATGATCTGGTTGTTAAATATTGTGAGTTATAATATTAATGATGAATGAGGACTTTTACAACATCATTTGTAACATTACGGGTCATGATTATACCGAATGATCCCTGGTCATAATCATACCAATCAACAGTCCATCTATGCACGTAAGCCAAAGATGACTTTTATCACAATATAAGCATGAGGATGATGACAATGATATAAGCATTAATCAAACGAAATCAAGGATAAATATTAAAGACTTTAAATTTATCCAGAGTTTAAAAATATCCAAATTGTCAACATGATACTGCTTTATGGAGTAAAATTCAAGAATAATATTCATGTATCAAAAATAATTTGGACAGAAAAGAAATATATTTTTTGGGTGAATATTACCCCGTGAATAGTACCCTATGAATAGTACTTTGAGAATAGTACCTCGAGAATAGTACCTCATGAATAGTACCCTAACATGAAAAGTGTCCCGAATACCCGAGTGAATAATATTGGAGTGAATAGTAACCCGTGAATAGTACTCATAAAAGGAAAATACAAAAGAGGGGGCTTTCCAATAAGGATTTCTCCCTATTGACGCGCAATTAGATGACCTAACCTGTGACGCTCCCAAAAATAGGTATTCATCACCCATCTTGAGTCGCCAGATACATGGTACATAAATTCAAATACAACTTAATTATACAACAGCCGTGCAAAATATGACGATATATATACTATGAGTTTCAATACAAATATTGTAACGTATATAATACGACAATATTCATGCTCAAATTAATACATGCCATATAAAGTACAACAACAAATATTTCAAGTCTCCAAAGGGAAACGAGAAGATTTCTGTTCTCTTCATTTTATTGCGGTGCACTTTTAACGCTTTCAGGATTGAGTTCTCATCACCCTATTGTTGTTCACCAAAATCAATTATTAAGTGATGTATAAAATACGACACACACATCTTAGGTCCTCAATACAATTATATATTGCATGTCATGCCATAGTGAGGACTACTAATGCTATCATCTGGACCGTCACTCCGTTTTCCGACTAGTCCGCCTCGTTCTCATTTCTCAAGAGAATAAGTGAAAGAAATGGTGAGCTCAACTAGCCCAGTAAGAAATATTATAACTAAGATAATGCAGAATAAATTATCATTAGCCTTCAACAATGTTAAATTGATAAAATACAATAGACATCAAGTTTAACTGCAGCGGAATAAGCAATCCATTAGAAAAGTCAAGTAGAGCATAAAATCTACTATCTTCTATGATTTAAAAAGTTTTTCATCAACTTAATCACTGAGACTCAGCTTAATAAATAAACCACATCATCAAGTCATCCCTGCTTTACGGGCATAGGATATTCATTAAATTATCAAGGGTCATGACTATACCGAATAATCCCTGGTCATAATCATACCAAAAGCTGTCCATCAATGCACTACAGGCCACTGAGGACTTTTAACACATCATTTGCCACATTACGGTCATGATTATACCGAATAATCTCTAGTCATAATCACAACAAGTCCACCTATTCACATAAGCCAAAGATGACTTTTATCACAATATAAACATGAGAATGATGACAATGATATAAGCATTAATCAAACAAAAAAGGATAAATATTAAAAACTTTAAATTTATCCAAATATTATAAACTCATAATCTAATATTATTAATATTATAACAATATTTTAATCACTTCTTAAACTTATAAACAATTTATTTCAATTGTCTACACTTTACCAAATAATGCATTTAATCATTCAAAAATGCCATACTCATAAGATTTCATCACCAATGATCAAATCCCTTATCAAAAATCTGCATATACCCTATATAGGATTCCCAAGCCATAAAATCCTATTTTTCAGCTTTGTTACTTCATATAACATATTTAACTCATTTACTCATAACTAGATCATTTTCATGAAAAATACCAAATCAGTCCCAAAAATATTTCTTTTCTGGGATTTAGCAGAATATAGTCCCATATTGAACATATATTTTTCTCGGCAGGATCTTACTATTTTTCAAAAATAGTAAAATTCATTTACTATTTTTCAAAAATCAATTTCTAATTAATTCCTTAAGAAATTACCTACCTCAAGTTTAACTCCAGAAATTCCCAAATCTTGGCAGGATCTTACACATGTTAACATGATCTTCCAGTTTAAATTTCATGGTCATCGGAGTTATAGAACTCCGATTATAGCGTTTTTCGTCGGAAAAACCTAAATATTGAAATGGTCATAACTTGCTCATTTTAAGTCGGAATGAGCTCATTTTTGGACAGGAGGTACTTTATACCATATACTTTCATGTCCCAAAAGACCAGAATTTTTCTCACAAATTAAGTGGCCAAAACAACCCCTTTAAATTTTGGACAGTAGCTTTTTAAGCATTTCCAGATTTTTCATCCTTTACTAAAATCAGTCCACACGAAAATCAGCAACACCTTTTCTAGTGATTCCACTTGGATAATTTAGAAAACTCATAGATCTATCTCTAGAACTTAACCACACTTAAAAATTCAAAATATAATAGGAGATATGGTCAATTGAATTTCATGTTCCATTTTCACCAAAATCTAATTTTCAACCCTTTTGTGATTTCTAAGAAACTTTCATGTTTTCACATAATAACCAACATAACTCATCATGAAAATGCCATAATAATTCAATAAAATAAGTTCAAGAATTAATTTATCCAGGAACCAATAACGTCCAAATTGTCAACATGATACTGCTTTGTGGAGAAAAATTCAAGAATGCTCAGAAGAATATTTCCAAGAAAAGATATTGGATGAAGCGTAAATATCAAGGATATTTCACTAATTTCATGGAGTATAGAAGCCAAAACTTTAACCAACTGAGTATAATAGAATATATGAAACTGCAAATGGATTTTCACCCACCATGCAGTAATCCACGATATGAGATCATTTCCATAATTTAATAAGGAATGAATACAAAGGATCATTCACCATGCATGTGGTAATCCACATAGACAGGTTATTCCAACAGAATAATAAAGAATGGAATAACAAAAGGATTCACCATGCGTGCGATAGACTGCACATACAGGTTATTCCTAACAGAATAATAAATAATGGAATCAGGTCCGGCATAAATGCACAAACAGGATATTCCGACAGAATAATAAAGAATGGAATAACAATAGAAATCACCATGCATGCGATATACCGCATAGACAGGTTATTCCAACAGAATAATAAATAATGGAACCCAGTCCCACAGAACGCGCATATGCATGAGGATATTAAAGCAGTAATAATAATGAACGGAATAATAGAAGAATTTCACCATGTATGCGGTACTTCGCATAAACAGGTTATTCCAACATAATAATAAAAAATGGAATAACAAAAGAATTTCACCATGTATGCGGTACTTCACATAACAGGTTATTCCAATAGAACAATTAATATCCCTTACCTTAGAAGAAACTGGATATTGGAATAGAGAGGTGACAGACTTCTCTTCTTCTTTCTCTCTATAGATTTTCTCTCTATAGCTTCTCTCTATAATTTCTCTCTATAATTTCTCTCTTTAGAGTTTCAGTGAATTCGTAAGAAATAATGAAGGAATGAGCTTCTATTTATAGAAGAATGGACTGAATAGTAACTAATTCATGAACGGTCTGCATTGATTTACTTTTTAAAGCGAGACCATCAGGATTGGTTTACAATAAAATATTCTAATAAAACAAAATCTTTTAAATAAAATATAATATATTCTATTTATAATCTAATAAAACGAATAACTTTATAAAAGTATTACATTTTTATATAAAAAGATTTTACTATGCAAACACTATCATGCAGCATTATGTAAACACTATGCATAATAAAATATATTATATTCTAATTATTGTCTAATAAAATAAATAACTTTATAAAAGTATTATGTTTTTATATAAAAAGATTTTACTATGCAAAATACTATGCATAATAAAATATATTATATTCTAATTATTGTCTAATAAAACAAATAACTTTATAAAAGTATTCATTTTATATAAAAAGCTTTTCATTTTATTACATTAATAATACTAATAAAACAAAACTTCATCATCATTATTATAATTCACACTATTAATCGACTGTGTCGTTCCTGTGAAAGAGGGGCTTTTCAATAAGGATTTCTCCCTATTGGTGCGCAATTAGGTGACCAAACCTCTCCTTGGCAGAACTTCTAGACATCGTTAATATTGCAAATAATAACATTAATAACTTGTTATCTCAATTATTGATTTAATAATATATAAAATATCGACAATAATTGAATCAAATAACGTGAGATACTATGCAACAATTACTAAAGCAATAATTGAACAAAAATCGAGTGACTTCTCACGTAAGTATCAATAATCAATACTGGTGTGCTACTATGCAACCACGCCAGTATCTTTATTTCTTTTAACTTTGGGTGTTTCAATAGTTAATGACAAAACTTCCGCCGTTATTTTCATAAAAATATTTTTATCATTTTTTTTAATCCGACAATAATTCCGTTGTGGGGTCCACCAATGATTGCGCCGTTGTACGAATATTTCCTGTTAAAATGAATATTCCCCGACCAATCGAATATTATATAACAACTTACATACTTTTCAAAATTAATAAATACTACCCACAACTCTAACATTATCTCAAATCCACACCATAATATAAAAAAATATTTTGAGAAAATTAAATCTTTATTCATAAAATTTGGGGTCTCACAATCTCCACTCCTTATGAAATTTCGCCCTCGAAATTTACGTACGTACCTGGTATGTCGAAGAGGTAAGGATACCTTGACTTTATTTCAGATTCTAACTCTTGAGGTATAACCTTTAAGCGTAGAATATATTCTAGGATTTGAAAAGGTACATCTTCATACGTTAAATTATCTGCTATCTCGTCCGGTTCTAAATCAATAATGTGGTTCGGGTCATCCACATATTTACGTAACATCGATACGTGAAAAATGTTATGAACACGCGACATACTTGGCGGTAAAACGAGTCTATAGGCCACAGTTCCTACTCAATCGAGGATTTCAAATGGGCCAATAAAATCGAGGGTTGAGATTTCCTCTCTTCAGCAACTCTTGCTTCTAGAATAACGCCCTCTTGAACCTTCTTCTTCACATTCATCAGCTCTGAGTATGTAGTTTGAGCGGCTTTAACTTTATCGACGTCTAAAGTCGATTCTACTCGTATATTCGTTATCTTCACGTGGGTCCCTAGAGTCTTTAACTCTATCTTCATCATTTATAAGTTATATGAAATGGGTTTTGTACTGGGGTTAATACAAAATTCGATTTTACGCTCTAAGGGTAGGCTAAGAAGTCTTCAAGAATACGTCAGAAAATTTCTTAACAATAGAAATATTATTCAAAACTGTGACCCTCATCCAAGACTTGGATAGCACGTCACATTGATACCTATCAACTTGTCATCGTCATTCACGACGTCGCCTACAGAAAGTCTGGCTTTGGTGCATTCCACACAAGGAAGTCACTAGCGAAAGGCTCGGGGCTCTTTACTTATGGCTTGATATGACAATGATTGACTTTAGTAGTTTGGTTGCTTGAATTAAGTATATAACAAAGTTGGTTAGGAATATAAAAGCTAACAACCTTACAAAAATAATCAATTTTAGCATGATGAGTAGTTTAACCAATCGATTCCTAAAATCACATCAAAGACAAGTATTTTCAAAGAGATAAGATCGGTAGGTAACGTGAAAGTGTCGATTTGAATCAAATAAGATTTATAAACAGTGGAGGTAACGAAGGTTTCTCCTAACGGAGTTTCAATAGATAAGTCAAAGTCTAACTTTTCTGGAGTCAAATTTAAACATTGAACGCAAGTAAGAGAGATAAAAGAATGGGTAGAACCTGTATCTAATAAGATATAGACTTCACAAAAATTTATAATTAACTAACCTGTGCTAACTTCGTTCGGGTTACTCGCTTTTTGAGAAGTCATGAAAAACGCTCTTCCTGAAACTACCGACTTTGTTTTGTCCGTATCCACCTTTGGTGCCATCGTCCCAACTGGACTTGACTTCACTATATGACAAAATCGAGCTAAATGACCTTCTCTTCTTAAAATTTCCACTTCTATTATCTTAGCCATGATTACCACTGAAGTGGTTACCATTCTTGGCATGATAATTTCCCACACGATGGTCATCATTGTTCCGATGGCCGTTGCCACTGGTACGATTATTATCATGTTGTTGGTCATTACCTTTTGGTTGTGCTAACTCATTATCGCGCTCCAATAACTGAGCCCTATTCACAACATCTGAATATAAACAAAGTTTATGAGAAATGAGGTATTGACGTATATCGGGTTTCAAACCTCTGAGAAACATTCGCGTCATTCGCTCCTCATTATCGACCAAATGGGATGCAAACTGGGATAACTCCGCAAACTTAGCCTCGTACTGCAATACGGTCATATTATTTTGCTCCATTGCTTATCTCAACATTTTCAGATGCAATTTTTAAACACTGACACAAAAAAAGGGTTAATTGACATATCACATATTATCCCTATACTCTGACTGACCAATTAAATACCAAATAAACTTAGGTAGGTCATACTAGCGAAGGAATTCCCGTCTCTCCCTCCTAGTTCTTGTCTCACATCTCAACCAGGATCATATCCCTAAGCTTTGATACCAACCTGTGATGTGTGTTGTGGACGCCCCAAAATAGGTCCAATCCATCCAACCTATTCGAAGTCGCCAAATATATGGTACAGAAAACAACTACAACTTTATTACTACAATTTTCGTGCAAAATACAACAACACATATACTGTGAGTTTTAATACCAATCTGTGACTCATGTCCCAACTATGGACAACACCTCACATTGATACATTACATAAAGGTACAACAAGATGGCATTGTTTTAGAAATTAAAATCTTTGGGAAGTGCTCAAGGAAACCTTCGTACATAGGAGGCCATGAATCTAAGTTATGATAGATATCATATGTCCAGAGAATTATCCTTGGTTGATACAATAGACCCCAAAGAAAAACGAGAATATTACTATCATGTTCCTTCCAATGGTGAGTCTTCTCTTGACATATATGTAAAATCCCAAATTTTACGAAAAAAGATTTAATTTTCTCGAAATATTTTTTTGAAAATTATGGTGTGAATTTGGGATAATAATATAGTTATGGGTAGTATTTATAAATTTTGCAAAGTATGTAAGTTCTTATATAATATTCGATTGGTCTGGGAATATTTGTTTTAACAGGGAATATTCGTACGACGACACAATCATTGGTGGACCCCATAATAGAATTATTGTCGGATTAAGAAAACGACAAAAATATTTTTATGAAAATAACGGTGGAAGTTTTACCGTTAATACTGTAGAACTACTCGGTAGTAAAAGTACAGTAATACAGGTGGTTGCATAGTAGCACACTGTATTGATTATTGATGCTTACGTGAGAAATCACTCAGTTATACTCAATTATTGCTACAGTAATTGCTGCATCATATCTCTCATATTATTGATTCGATTGTTGTCACACTATCATCTGCATTATATGTTATATTATTAAATCAATAATTGAGACGACAAAGTTATTCATATTATTAAATTATAATATTTACAATGTCTAGAAGTTTTGTCAAGGAGTGGTTTGGTCACCTAATTGCGCGCCAATAGGGAGAAATCCTTATTGGAAAGCCCCCTCTTTCCTGGGAATAACCTGGTTGTTAAATATTGTGAGTTATAATATTAATTATGAATAGGTTAGTGTTGATTAAAGATGAATTTGATAGTTTTATTGTGTTGAGATTATTTGTTTTAGTAGAAATCGACATCTATTTTGATGATAATTGATGTCTGGAGGTTATATTGTTCAATCGGGTATTCGGGACACTTTTTGTGTCAGAGTTACTATTCACAAGTTACTATTCATGAGTTACTATTCACGAGTTACTATTTATGAGTTACTATTCACGGGGTACTATTCACCCGAACAATATATTTCTTTTCGGTCCAAATTATTTTTGGATATAATATTAATCCATGAGGAGATGTGCTAATTTTTCAGACCGTTGGTTAAATTTATAATAGTAAATCAATAGGGATCGCTGGTTTAAAGTTTTAATAGTAAATCAATATGGATCGCTGGTTTAAAGTTTTAATAGTGAATCAGTTTGGACCGTTGCTTTAAGTTTTAATAGTAAATCAATATGGACCGTCCGTTTAAAAGTAAATCAATCTGGACTGTTCATGAATTAGTTACTATTCAATCCATTCTCCTATAAATAGAAGCTCATTCCTTCATTATTTCTTACGAATTCACTAAAACTCTAGAGAGAGAAATTATAGAGAGAAAGAAGAAGAGAAGTCTGCTACCTCATTATTCCAGTATCCAGTTTTATTCTAAGGTAAGAGATATTATTTTCTTTCAATACTCGTAAAGGGTATTATTTCTTTCTTATTCATGAAGAGAACTTCTGTTATTCCATTCTTTATTATTATGTTGGAATAACCTGTTTATGCGAAGTACCACATACATGGTGAAATTCTTCTATTATTCCATTCTTTATTATTCATTGGAATATCCTCATGCATGCATTTCTGTGGGACCGATTTCGCGTCTTTATTATTTTGTTGGAATATCTCATGCATGCGTTTTATGCTTGGGACTAGTTAAAATCTTTTATTATTCTCGTTGGAATATCACATGCATGCATTTTACACCAAACCGGTTCCGTCTTTATTATTCATTGGAACATCTCGCTTGCGATTGCAAATTTTGCACGACTTTGTTCCGTTATTTATTATTACATTGGAACATCTGCCGCTTGCAAATTTAAATCCGACTGGTTCCGTTATTTATTATTCATTGGAATAACTCGTCTCATGTGAAGTACCGCATGCATGGTGATTTCTTTTGTTATTCCATTCTTTATTATACTCAGTTGGTTAAAGTTTTGACTTCTATACTCCATGAAATTAGTGGAATATCCTTGATATTTGTGCTTCACCAGTATCTTTTTATGGAAATATTCTTCTGAGCATTCTTGAATTTTACTCTACAAAGAAGTATCATGTTGACAATTTGGACGTTATTAGTTCCTGGATAAATTAATTCTTGAACTTATTTTATTGAATTCCTATATCATTGTCACCATCCTCATGTTTATATTTTGTTGAAAGTCATCTGTGGCATGTAGTGCATAGATGGACTTGGTATGATTATGACTAGGGATTATTCGGTATAATCTTGACCGTAATGTTACAAATGATGTGGTAAAAGTCCTCATTAGCCCGTAGTGCATTGATGGACAGTTGTTGGCATGATCATGACCATTGATGAATACACGAATATCCTTGGCCCGTAGTGAATGGATAATTTGTGGTTGTGATACTGATGAATATCCTTGGTCGTAGTGCAGGGATGATGTGGATTATTTATTAAGCTGAGTTTCAGCAATAAAAGTTATGAAAAACTTTTTAAATCATAAAAGATAGTAGATTTTATTCTCTACTTGACTCTTTTAATGGATTGCTTATTCATACCAGATTAAACTTGTTGTCTATTATATTTTATCAGTTTAACATTATTGAAGGCTAATGATAATTTATCCTGCATTATCTTAGTCATAATATTTCTTACTGGGCTAGTTGAGCTCACCCTTTCTTTCACTGTTCTCTTCAGGAAATGAGAACTTAGCAGGGACTAGTCGGGGAATGGAGTGATGGCCCAGATGATAGCATTAGTAGTCCTCACTATTCTATGAAATAGTGTGATAATAATTGTAATGAGGACTTATTCTGAGAGTGGATATTGTCTAGAAGACAATATTTGTATTAAAACTCATAGCTCTTGTTGTATATTTAAGATTGTATTTGTATTCTGTACCATGTATTTGGCGACTCAAGATGGGTGATGTATACCTATTTTGGGGGTGTCATAGTTGGTATCAATGCTTAGGGATATGATCCCTGGCTAAGATGTGAGACAAGAACTAGGAGGGGAGAGACGGGGAATTCCTTCGCTAATATGACCTACCTAAGTTTATTTGGTATTTAATTGGTCGGTCAGAGTATAGAGATAATATGTGATATGTTAATTAACTCTTGTTTTGTGACAGTGTTTGAAAATGGCAGCTGAAAATGTTAGCAATGGAGTGAATGAGACCATTGAGACACCTTTAATCACTAACCAGGTTAATGTGATGTCGCATTTAAGAAGAAATTAGAGATATCTACGTCTTTAAGTGAAGAACTAATAGTTGCACCCGAGCTAGTTGCAGAGGTAGCAGCTGAGAGTAAGGAAGAAGAGGAAGAAGAGGAACCTGAGGAGAATTGGTTAGAAGAAGTTTATGATCAAAATTTAGAATTACAAAATCATATTCATGAGTTGGAAGAGAAGGCTGAAGAATGGCAGGCGGTCGTGGAGCAAAGAGATGCATCAATTCAAAATTGTGTCACCCGATGTGCAATGCTTGAACAGAAGCACTCTTTGGTAGAGTATAAGATATTAGAGCTGGAATCTGAGAACGCTATGATCAAAGTTCTGATGAAAGTAGAAACAGCTGAACGAAGAAGAATAGATGATGCGTGGGTAACAGCCGCACGACGTGTTGATAGTGTAGAAAAAGACGTCCGATCCAATAAAGTCAAAATAGACGAAATGGATTTTGCTTTTTGGACAACAATTGGGAGAATCCAACATCGAATTCAGAATTACCCTATGCAGAGCGGTCAACCTCAATTCGATATGCATCGAAGAATAATGATTTGAATCATGGATCAAAAATGTGACGAAGCAACTAAGGGTGGAATGTACTCTATAGCAAAGCCAAATCTGATAGTTTAAGTGAGAGCGTTTGTTGAGAAACCCGAACGAAGTTATTATGGGTAAGTTAATTACAAACTCTTGCAAAGTCTATGCCTTATTAGATACCGGTTCTATCCATTATTTTATCTCTCTTGCTTGCATTCAATGTTTAAATTTGACCCCAGAGAAGTTAGACTTTGACTTATTGGTTGAAACTCTATTGGGAGAAACCTTTGTTACCTCCACTATTTATAAATCCTGTTTGATTCAAATTGACACTTTCACGTTACCTGTCGATCTCATCTCTTTGAAAATACTTTCCTTTGATGTGATTTTAGGAATTGATTGGTTAACTACTCATCATGCTTTTCGTAAGGTTGTTAGCTTTTATATTCCTAACCAACCATTTATGCGAATTCAAACAATCAAACCACTAAAGTCAATCACTGTTATATTAAGCCTTAAGTAAAGAGCCCTGATCTTTTTGTTGTTGACTTCCTTATGTGGAATGCACCGAAGCCAGACTTTTTGTAGGCGACGTCGTGAATAACGGTGGCAAGTTGATAGATATCCATGTGACGTGTTATCCAAGTCTTGGATGAGGGTCACAGTTTTGAAGGATATTTTTATTATTAATAAATTTTCTGACGTATTCTTAAAGACTTCTTAGTCTACCCTTAGAGCGTGAAATCGAATTTTGTACTGACCCCAGTACAAAACCCCATTTCTAAAACCCTTAAATATTTCTTCAACTAAAACGAACGTATCATGCACCAAAGACGTTGGCTCGAGCTGTTGAAGATTACGATCGTACCATTCAATACCATCGTGGAAAAGCAAACGTGGTAGCTGTCGTGTTGAGTAGAAGATCGTATGCGTTTACGAGTGCGAATATACGAACCCACGTGAAGATAACGAATATATGATTAGAATCGACTTTAGTCGATAAAGTTAAAGCCGCTCAAACTACACACCCGAAGCTGATGAATGTGCAGAAGAAGGTTCAAGAGGGCGTTATTCTAGAAGTAAGAGTCGATGAAGAGAGAAAATTTCAACCCTCGATTTTATTGGCCCATTTGAAATCCTCGATCGAGTAGGAACTGTGGCCTATAGACTCGTTTTACCGTCAAATATGTTGCGTGTTCATAACGTTTATCACGTACCGATGTTATGTAAATATGTGGACGACCCGAACCACATTATTGATTTAAAACCGTACGAGATAACAGAAGATTTAACGTATAAGGAGATACGTGTTAAAATCTTGGATAAGAAGGATCATATTCAACACTCAAAGGTTATACCTCAAAAGTTAGAATCTGAAATGAAGTCAAGGTATCCTCATCTCTTCGGCATACCAGGTACGTACGTAAATTTTGAGGGCAAAATTTCATAAGGAGGGGAGATTGTAAAATCCCAAAATTTACGAATAAAGATTTAATTTTCTCGAAATATTTTCTTGAAAATTATGGTGTGAATTTGAGATAATATTATAGTTGTGGGTTGTATTTATAAATTTTGCAAAGTATGCAAGTTGTTATATAATATTCGATTGGTCGGGGAATATTCGTTTTAACAGGGAATATTCATACGACGACACAATCATTGGTGGACCCCGCAACAGAATTATTATCGGATTGAGAAAACGACAAAAATATTTTTATGAAAATAACGACGGAAGTTTTACACGAATTATCACCGTTGAACTACCTTGTAGTAAAAGTACAAAGATAATATGCGTGGTTGCATAGTAGTAACACACGGTATTGATTATTGATGCTTACGTGAGAAATCACTCAATTATACTCAATTATTGCTACAGTAATTGCTGCATCATATCTCTCATATTATTGATTCGATTATGATCACAATATCATCTGCATTATATGTTATATTATTAAATCAATAATTAAGACGACAAAGTTATTCATATTATTAAATTGTAATATTTACAATGTCTAGAAGTTCTGTCAAGGAGAGGTTTGGTCACCTAATTGCGCGCCAATAGGGAGAAATCCTTATTAGAAAGCCCCCTCTTTCCTAGGAACAACCTGGTTGTTAAATATTGTGAGTTATAATATTAATGATGAATAAGTTCATGTTGATTAAAGATGAATTTGATAGTTTCATTGTGTTGGGATTATTTGTGTTAGTAGAAATTGACATCTATTTCGATGATAATTGATGTCTGGAGGTTATATTGTTCATTCAGGTATTCGGGACACTTTTTGTGTCGGAGTTACTATTCACGAGTTAGTATTCATGAGTTACTATTCACGAGTTACTATTTGCGGGGTACTATTTACCCAAACAATATATTTTTATCCGGTCCAAATTATTTTTGGGTACAATATTATTCCATGAGGAGATGTGCTAATTTTTTCAGACCGTTGGTTGAATTTATAATAGTAAATCAATATGGATCGCTGGTTTAAAGTTTTAATAGTAAATCAATATGGATCGCTGGTTTAAAGTTTTAATAGTAAATCAATATGGACCGTCCATTTAAAAGTAAATCAATCTGGAGCGTTCATGAATTAGTTACTATTCAATCAATTCTCCTATAAATAGAAGCTCATTCCTTCATTATTTCTTACGAATTCACTGAAACTCTAGAGAAAGAAATTATAGAGAGAAAGAAGAAGAGAAGTCGGCTACCTCATTATTTCAGTATCTAGTTTGATTCTAAGGTAAGGGATATTATTTTCTTTCAATACTCGTAAGGGGTATTATTTCTTTCATATTCATGAAGAGAACTTCTATTATTCCATTCTTTATTATTATGTTGGAATAACTTTGTTTATCTTAATACCGCCTCGCGCATACATGGTGAAATTCTTCTATTATTTCATTCTTTATTATTCATTGAATATCCTGTTTTGCGCTTTTCGTTTCTGGGACCTAGTTAAAATCTTTATTATTCTGTTGGAATATCATGTATGCATGCGTTTCTGCCAACACGGGTTCCGTCTTTATTATTACATTGGAATATCCTATCTCATGCGCTTTTCGTGGGATTCGGGTTAATTTTTTATTATTATTCGTTGTTATTCCATTCTTTATTATTCATGGTTGGAACATCCCCGCTTTGCAAATTTCACCGACCGGTTTTGTTATTTATTATTCTATTGGAACATCCCGCTTGGTGTAATTTACTTTGACCTAGTTCCGTTATTTATTATTACATTGGAATAACCTCGCCTCATGTTGGAATACCGCATGCATGGTGATTTCTTTTGTTATTCCATTCTTTATTATACTCGGTTGGTTAAAGTTTTGACTTCTATACTCCATGAAATTAGTGGAATATCCTTGATATTTGCGCTTCATCGAAAGATCTTTTCATGGAAATATTCTTCCGAGCATTCTTGAATTTTACTCTACAAAGAAGTATCATGTTGACAATTTGGACGTTATTAGTTCTCGGATAAATTAATTCTTGAACTTGTTTTATTGAATTCCTATATCATTGTCACCATCCTTATGTTTATATTTTGTTGAAAGTCATCTCGTGGCTCAGAGTGCATAGATGGACTTGGTATGATTATTATGACTGAGGATTATTCTCGGTATAGTCATGACCATAATGTTACAAATGATGTGGTAAAAGTCCTCATTGGCCCGTAGTGCATTGATGGATGATTATTGGCATGATCATGACCATTGATGAATACACGAATATCCTTGGCTGGATTGCTTTTATATATATATATATATATATATATATATATATATATATATATATATATATATATATATATATACTTATATATATAAAGCGTGGTCGACTCTCTATCGATGAGTCCGGATTTTATATCCGGTGCATTTATTTTTATATATATATATATATATATATATATATATATATATATATATACTTATATATATAATTATTGTCGGACATATCCGGTGAGCACTGGATTCACATCCTATGCGTTTACTACTTTTATATATATTTGTACATATATATATATATTTACATTCTTGTCGGCCTAGAGTTTACTTGTGGCCTTTTTATGCCTTTTATTTACATTTAAATCCGCCTCAAGTTTACTTACGTGGCGCAGTTGATCGCTTTTACAGCTTTATTTATATTTCGTCCCACATGGTGTTTACTTCGTGGTGGTTGATCATGTTTGTATATATATATTTATAGCTTATATATATATATATATATATATATATATATATATATATAACTCCTTACTACTTTCCATACAAATTGCAGTATCATGTGAGCCTAGGAATCATGTGATCACGAGGTTGATTCATCAATCTAGATTGAGATTTACCATGATGGACATTTTTCAAATTGTATGTTGTACCAAAGACATTATTTTACATGTGTCGAATTTCCTTGGATATTTATCATGCCCATGAGGAGCTCTAAGATCAACAGATATTATTTTTCTAGAATGCTTCGCATCTCAAAAATAAAAGCAAACAAGCCGAATATTTAATAATAAAATGGAAGTATGAAAAAGTCTCAATTCCTATTGAGCACAGGGTTTGAAAAACCACTTTTACAAAACTTCATTGATATATCTTGGTTAAAACTAAATTTTTCTATAAAATTCAAACCTTGTGTATATAGGTGTGAACGAGGCCTCGCACTACTTTCAAATAATTGCACAATGATCCACACACACACACACACACATTCATATAACAATTTCTTTGAAAAGTGGCGGTCACCGTGGTAACATGGATGTCGGGGGGGTGCCTAACACCTTCCCTCCGCATAATCAAGCCCCCGAACCCAAAATGAATCTCGGTTTTATAGACCCGTCTAGCAGTGTCAAAACACTAGGTCAATGTGCAAACCTTTTCGGTTGCGTTGGTGCAACCAGTTAAATACACCAACTGGCGACTCTTAAAGTCAAATCGTCGACATTACACATGTCGACCTTTTTCACTTGTTTTTTCAAACAAATCTCACATTAACATGAGAACACCAAAGAACAAGTGTGAAAAGGACACTCAAAAATCCCGACATCGACGGTGGCGACTCTGCTTTGGGACTCAAAGAAGAGGGCTTAAGCCGCCAAAGACAAGCTTTTCAAAATTGTTATATGCTTGTGTGTGAATGTTGCATTTACATTTATGATGAAATGTGTACGAATGCATCTTAATTATGCGTGACCGCTAAATATCTATCTGTGATATTAGTGCTTCGCACATGTCATCATTTTGCATAAATGATGAGACACGTTGTATGTGAATGTATGTTGTGTGGTCCCTCCACTAGGAGGTTATCATGTCGGTGTTTGATTACTGGACTTTTGGGAAGGATGATTCCCCGGGGCTCAGGAAAGGCACCACTCAGATTCGCTCCAGTTGAATGACCGGATTAACTTCCCGTCAAGTAGATTGCGATGATCTGGGAACCTTTATGCCGAAAAACCGTGAGACTAACCCTAAGATAGGTCAACCTCTGATAAACCAAACGCGGAGGGAAGTCTCTTCATACTTTCCATTTTAAATTACCTATAAAAACATTTACTTGTAATTCTATTCCATGTTCATTCATATGTAATGGAAAATATAAAGAATATCTGTGCATGCATGACATGTTATCAAATAACAACCGGTTTTGCAGGACAAAATTCCTAAACGGACATGTTATGATAACATTTATATTACCCTAATACTAAACTCACGTAAGTCTTTTGTAGGGAAGCAATTGGGCTTGTTTGCCGTTCAAAGTCCAAAAGGCCACGTGCCCACTGACCAATCATGTCTTCTTTCCGATCGGCCTAATGTTGTTTCCGAGAAGAATTTGACTTTGATTGAGTAAACAAATCATGACTTGGTCGTCTCTACTAAAAGAATTACACCCGATCTACTACTCTGAGTGCGAAGATACCTACACATACAGAATCCTCTACACAAGGAGGAGTTCAAGGTCTGGAAAAAATAGTTCCAGAACATTAGTTGGATATAACCAACAAAGACCCTGAAAACACCCATCTCAAAGGAGATCCAGACACCGGTGATATCAGGAAGAAGGTCCTCCAAATGGAGGAAACTATCAACATTCTCAAAGGGATTGGAACACATGGCAGTGTTTTATATACAGACCTTTGCATATTTCCTGGTGTTCAATATCCAGAGAAATTCAAGACCCCTGATTTTGAGAAATATGACGGATTAGGGGATCCTTATACACATTTAAAGGTGTTCATAGGAGAACTTGGGTCTTACACAGAAAATGAATAGCTCCGAATGCAGCTGTTTCAAAAAACAAAGTCTGACTGGAGAAGCCAGTTCATGGTATACCAGATTAGACAAGTCTAAGATCCATAGCTGGGAAGAGCAGGCTCACGCCTTCCTTACTCAATCTGATTTTCAATCTCGAGATGGCTCCCGACCGGCACCAAATTACCAAGGTCAAGAACAATCTAATGAGTCATTTAGAGAGTATGCTCAAAGGTGGAGGCGCCTTCTTCGCTCAAGTTATTCCTTCCATGAAGAAATTAGAAATGGTCATGACCTTCATAGATGTACAGAAGCTCCTTTCTATGAAAGAGTTCTAGCCGGTATTGGCAAACCATTTTACGAAATGATGGAACTACTGATGAGATGGCCAGAGATGGGATTGAAGTCCGGTAAAATTCAAGACCTAGCCGCTCTTAAAGCTATTGCTGAGCACATCCAGTCCGGATCTTATGGAAACAACCCCCAGAGGGTCCATAAAATTAAAGAGGAGGATGTTTCCTTGATACTACAAGGACAAAAAGGCAATCCAAGCATGCCTATGCAGAGGAGAAACTACTCCCCTTTTCCAGCACAATCTTCAAACCCTCCATTGCCTAAAAGTGGAGAAGGAAAGCGACCTCGAACGTTCACACCCTTAGGGGACTCGCTCGAGAATATTCTTGCTCTTCTGACTGCTCAGAAGAAAATTACACATCTTCTTCCACCAGCCAACCCTAATGGGAGGGGTTTTAATGCTACTCGGAAGTGTGCTTATCATGTCGGGGCACCTGGACATGATACTCAAGATTGTTGGGCCTTGAAACATAAGATTCAAGATCTAACAGACAACGGTGAGATCGTGGTCACTAAACTAGATCAACCTCATGTGCAAGATAACTCTATTCCTCAACACAAAGAAGAAGAGGTCAACATGATCAGTTGGAGCACTGTACAAGGTTCCAATTCTAACGACGAATCATCCCAATCCATCAAAGATGGTGTTGACAAATGGGATTATGCAAAGTTCCAGTTTACCATGGAATGAAAGATGAAAGCTCTTTCCAAACAAATTGAACAATTGGCAAAACTGGTGACCCACCAGCATCAAGTCACACGTCAATTAATCAGGCAGGAGCATGCCTATCTCCTCCCTTTTGTTATGAATGCCTCCTCACCACCTTCAGAAAGAGAAGCTATGGAGGATAAGGTTGTGAAGCGAGCAAATGCTAAAGCCCATTGGGATTTTGCCAATCAGAGGGAATTCACCTATTTGGGCCAATCTATGGAGGAGATACTATAGATGTTGATCAACGAAGGAAGAATTACCTTCCTTCTCCCTCCCATCAATCCCCTCTCAGGGCGGTTTAATCCTAATGAAATGTGTCAATATCATTCACATTCTCGCGGTCACAGCACAGAAGAATGCTGGGCACTTCGCCATTTTATTCAGAATCTTATTGATAGCGGTGTCCTGCAAATATAAGAGATGATTACAATTGCATAACTCAAGGGTGGGAATGCATGTCCTACCAAATGGAAGGATCGATGAGCGCTTATATCCGAAGTGGATGATGAAACTGTCAAAGTATTTCCCATATAACCAATTCAACTCAAAGGAGTTGACAATCCTTTGAAAGTGGTCGCACCAGAGCCAATTTCTTTATCTTTCAGACCACAATATCTTGTTGTCAGCTTACACAATGTTCCATGGAATTATGGAGAAGCTGAAGGATCCACGTCTCATACTACTGCTACAGTGTCGAAGGAAAATCCACTGTATCTTCCTCAACGGATTATTAAACCTACTTATGAAGCAAAGGGGAAGTTGCCCGTAGAGAAGATTAAAAAATTCCTCCGCACTATGGGCCACAATGAAGCCAAAGTGGTTTTAAGCTTGCGAGAAGCTCCACACTAGATTTCAATACTGGATTTGGTTTTCTCTTCCGAGGATCATCGGAAGATCTTACTGAAGGTTTTAGAAGAAGCCTATTTGCCAAAATCAGTGGACGTGGAAAAATTTCAACATTTGGTTGATCACATTTTCAATAACAATGTGATATCCTTCACTGATGACGACATACCTCCCGAAGGGACCGGTCATTGCAAGCCTTTGTATATTGCAGTTTTGTCTTCCGGGTATATGCTAACAGGAGTATTGATAGATGGAGGCTCATCTCTAAATATCTGTCCTTATGCCACCTTGGTAAAGATGAATATCAATCTCAAGTGGATCCAAAGCAGCCACATGGTCATCAGAGCTTTTGATGGATCCCGGAAAAATTCCGTTGGAAAGATTGAGTTGCCAATTGAGATTGGTCCAAATACATTCAATGTATCCTTCCACGTCCTCAAGATAGATTCAGGATACAACCTGCTATTGGGGAGACCATGGATACACATGGCTACAACTATTCCCTCCACGCTACATCAACAACTCAAATACATTATCAACAACAGTCTAGTTACTGTCAACGCTGAGCCGGATTGTCCTGAACATGGAACTCTATCAATTATCAGCTTCAATTCAGAAGTTGAATCGGCCAATTTCCATACTCTGGAAGTGAGTAACACACAATACCATTCTATTGGAGTGCCACTTCCTGTACCCAAGATTTCTGCCGAGGTTATGTCGGCCACTCAAGAAATGATGTTATTGGGTCATCAACCTGGACAAGGGCTTGGTAAAGATAAGCAGGGTATTAAGCACCCTATTCAAATGTCCATCAAATTGGAGCAATAGGACTAGGCTATTCTCGCGATTCGATTATAAGAATCCTCATAAGCACAAGGAGTTCCTCAAGCTTCACGCAGACGACAATTTTCTATACCTTTACCTCATGAGTTAATGCAATCTCCAGTAAAGGTTCCAGCACACGTTGTAGCTATGCTGTTTCCAAAACCAGTGCCAATCAAAGCAAAAGAGGTGCTGATTCCTGATCCCGAAGTGGAAGAAAAGGAACGGAAACGTAAACATGACCTTGCCTTAATGATGACAGGAATTCACATCATTGTTCATGATGAACATACAAATAGATACACCCCAGACGATGATTGCCCAGATGTCATGGTTATCATTCGGGAGAAGGAGGACAATGACGAACCTTCCATCACTGCAGTCCATCAGAACTTTTCCCTTGACAATTGGAAAAACACTCCATTCATTGGTTGACGATGGTAAAATGGGCAGAAAATCCCTCTGCCCTGTAGATAACTTTAATTGCTTGCTTTCCTTTACAGCACTAGCAGTTATTTTATCAAGTACATGCTAACACTTTTGTATGATTGAACAGTTGCATATATTAAGTGATAACATCTTTTGTTTTAGGACTTTGAATTTAGATGTGCCTGTCCTTGCTGATGACATGCCTTCTCTCCACAAGGGTTGTAACTTTGATGCAAAGTTGGACTCAGACTTGATGGACATCCAAGAGGACATTGAGACACCTCAAGAGATTAAGGAATGGGTCGCAGACAAACCCAAACCCAATCTTGATCAAACCACTCCTTTTAATCTCGGAACCTTAGACAACCCTAAGCTAATCCAGATTGGTTCAGACCTTACCACAAATTAACGGAATGACATGGTTGCACTATTAACCCAATTCTAGGATGTGTTTGCATGGTCTCATGAAGACATGGTGGGTTTGTCCACGAACATTGTTCTTCATC
The DNA here is from genome assembly GCA_020205605.1 of Panax ginseng. NCBI lineage: Eukaryota > Viridiplantae > Streptophyta > Magnoliopsida > Apiales > Araliaceae > Panax > Panax ginseng. The sequence continues at coordinate 49,676,792 of CM035133.1, forward strand.
TCCTTCCCATTAAAGAAGGATTCAAGCCAGTTAGGCAAAAACTCAGGCGATTGAAACCTGAATGGAGTTTAAAAGTCAAAGAGGAAATTGTGAAACAATTTCAAGCTGGCATCATCATGGTGTCTACATATCCGGAGTGGATATCCAACATTGTTCCCGTGCCTAAACCAGGGGGAAAGGTGCGAGTTTGTGTGGATTACCGGGATTTGAACAAATCTTGCCTTAAATATAGCTTTCCCGTGCCCTTTATCCATATTCTTATTGACAATACTGCTCAATCGGCATGTACTCCTTCTTGATTGCTTTATGAGTACCATCAAATTATAGTTCTTTGAGGAAGATCGTGAGAAACCGCTTTCATCACGCCTTGGGGAACCTTTTTTTGCTACAGACGGTTGTCATTCGGCCTCATCAATGCCGGGGCAACCTATCAGTGAGCTATGATGGCTCTTTTCAACGATTTAATGCATAAGGAGATAGAGATCTATGTGGATGACATCATTGTCAAATCCCAGAAGGAGGATGACCATTTAGACAATCTCACAAAACTTTTCAACAGGTTGCGTAAGTACAACTTGAAGTTGAATCCCGCCAAGTGCGCCTTTGGTGTTAAGTCAGGCAAGTTACTAGGTTTCCTAGTCAGCCACAAAGGGATTGAACTAGATCCTACCAAAATTCAGGCCATCAAGGAAATGCCCATTCCTCAGACAAAGAAGGAAATACGGGGATTTTTGGGAAGAATCAATTTCATTAGCAGATTCATTTTCAACTCACAAAGAACTTCGTGAGCCTATCTTCAAGCTGTTAAGGAAGAACTCCTCCATGAAATGGAATGATAAGTGTCAGAAAGCCTTCCTTACCATTAAAGAGCAACTGATTAACGCTCCTGTTTTGGTACCTCCCAGGGATGATGTTCCTCTGTTCATGTACCTGTCCATAAATGACAATGCCATGGGCTGCATTCTGGGGCAAAAAGACAATAGTGGCCAAGAACGAGCTATCTATTACTTCAGCAAAAGATTCAGCATCAGTGAACACAAGTATACTTTGATTGAGAAAACTTGTTGTGCTTTAGCATGGGCTTCCATGAGGTTACAACATTACCTCCATGGTCACACAACCCATCTCATATCCCGAATGGATCCTCTCAAGTATGTGTTCAGTAAGCCCATACAGAATTGTCGACTGTCCAGATGGCAGTTGATCCTACAACAATTTGACATCGTCTACGTGACGCAAAAGTCTGTCAAAAGTCAAGGAATAACGGATCAACTGGGCACTGCACCCGCAGGGGATTACAAACCCTTAGAAATATACTTTCCCGGTAAAGGGGTAATGACAATTTAGCTACAACATCATTACAATACATGCCGTACGTGGAGAATGTATTTTGATGGAGTCATATATCTGAAGGTTCGAGTGGAGCGCTTTTAATATCCGAAGACGGGAGAAAAGATATCCGTCGCAGTCAAATTGCGGTTTGTCAACACCAATAACACAACCGAGTATGAAGGTCAGATCATGGGGCTAAAACTTTCCGTTCAATGGGCATCGTGAGTTAATCGTCTTTGGGGATTCGAATTGGTAATCAAGCAATCCATGGGAATCTATCAAACCAAAGAATTACATTTGTTGCCTTACCATCGGCAAATTCTGAGATGGCTTTGGAGTTCAAGAAATCTCCTTTCTACACATTCCTCATAATAGGAATGATTTTGCGATGCATTAGCAACGTTGGCCTCTTTGGTTTACATCTAGGACAAGGAAAACATGCCAAACATCACGTTTACTCGCAAAAAGCCCCGGTTTATGGGAATTACATTCGAGAAGTATCGGATGAGCTACCTCCCCCATCCACAACCCTTGGTATCAATGCATCAAAGAGTATCTATGAGATGGATCTACACCACCGAGGTGAGCCTAAGCGAGAAGAGGCGGATTCATCGACTTCTTATGAAATTTCTACGAGCGGAGATGCACTCTACAAAAGAGATGCAGGATTAGGTCTCCTCAGATGTCTAGACAAAGACCAAGCTCAGAGACTCATGGATGAGATCTATGGTGGAGTATATGGCCCACACATGAGCGGCCCCTTACTTGTCAAGAAAATTCTCAGAACGGGACATTATTGGCTTACACTCAAAGCTGACTATGATGATCACGTCAAGAGGTGCTATCAATTCCAGATTCATGGGAATGCTACCCACGCCCCTCCAAGGGAACTCCATAATATGAGTTCGCCATGGCCCTTCTCAATGTGGGGAATGGACGTGATCGGTCCCATCGAGCCCAAAGCCAGTAATGGACATCGATTCATATTCACCACGATCGACTACTTCACCAAATGGGTAGAAGCAGCATCCTTCCCTGGGGTTACTAAAGAAGTTATCACTTCTTTCATCAGAAATAATGTAATCTGTCGATATGGACAACCAGAGGTCATTGTGTCAGATAATGCTAAGAACCTCAAAAACAAAATGATGGAGTTATGTAGAAAATTCCACATCAAACATCTCAACTTCGTCATCTACCGTCCAAAGATGAATGGTGCTGTTGAAGCGGCTAATAAAAACATCAAAAAGATCATGCAGAAAATGTCCGCCAATAACAAAGGATGGCCTGACCTCTTGCCTCTGACTTTATTAGCCTACAGAACTTCCATGCGAACTTCCACTGGGGCAACCCCCTACTCATTAGTCTATGGGATGGAAGCAGTGCTCCCCATAGAAGTGGAAATGGAATCCCTCAGAGTATTGATGGATGCTCAGTTGGATGAAGACCAATGGGTACAAGACAGGTATCACCAATTGTCTCTGATAGACGAAAGGAGAACCGCGACAATCTTCCATGGTCAGTTATATCAGCAAAGGATCGCATGATCCTACAATAGAAAAGTTCGACTACGGCAATTCAAACAACATGACTTGGTTTTGAAGAAGATCATTGACAACCAAGATCAATCTAAGGGAAAATTCGCTCTTAACTGGGAAGGCCCATTTGTTGTCAAGGAGGTATTGACAGGAGGTGCTCTCAGATTGCAGGAAATGGATGGCAATGAATTTCCACATCTTATCAACTCGGACACCGTGAAACGGTACTATGTCTGAAGTTACCATCAAATAAACATCCTGGTTTTGATCCTCAAATCACCAGTCATTCCGATTTTGAACCCTTTCCTTTTTACAGACTCTTCTGCCCCTCAAGGAAACATACACTTCAAGCCAGCAGCCTGGGTTTACCTCATTTCAAACCTTTCATACAATCTCGGTTATCCTAAAGACGGGATTTAACCTCTCACAATTTCGGTTATCCTGAAGACGGGATTGAACCTTTCACACCTGCAGTTTATCCTGAAGACGGGATTAAACTTTTCACACCTGCAATTTATACTGAAGACAGGATTAAACTTTTCTATGCTTGCAGTTTGTCCTAAAGACGGGATCAAACTTTTTCCACACTTGCAGTTTATCCTCATTATGGGTTTAAACTTTCTTCTCCCCGCAGTATAGCCTGCACATGGGATTTACGCTTCTCTTCAGCTGCGATTCGTCCTATGGGGCGAACTACGTCGACCTGATCCCCCTGATACCCGGGGGTACGTAGGCAACCATATTCTCTATGGCCCGGGCGCAATAAAGAAAAATAACAAAAACATTTTTACCCTTTTCTCTACAAAACAACAAAAACAACAAAAATACTTCTACACCCATCTGCCTTCCGCATTCAGCGTTAAACCTCCTACACTAGGTTCGAACTACGTCGACTTGATCTCCTCTTGTCATTTATGGTGCAGTCTAATCCCTACCAGAACAACATACTTGTCACACGGTACTGGGATCAATCTTCAATTCGCCCCATTTCATCGGTTTCAGATCAAAGGGATGGAATTACCCAACCTCTTCTCACAAATAGAAGATTCAGTGACCATCTAAACTGCGATCGTACCTCAAAGAGAAATACCAACCCATAAGAGATGGAATTAACTAGGCTTCTCACAAATAGAAGTATTGGCGACCATCTGTGGTGCGGTCAATCTTAGAGAGGAAGAAACCATCCTCCTCTCCACTTTTCCATACAGATACCAGTCCCAAGACACCAAAGATGGTAGGGATTTACAAAAATCAATGATCTGTTCTGAGAGATCTTGCGACGTCTCAATGTCCATCTATCAAGGATAAGTTTAGAATGTATCAAGATCATAAGGCCCTGGAGAAACAGGCAAATATCAAGCAAGTATCAAGGCATAACTAAAAGGGAAGTGAATCAAAATAAATTTTCCTGCCATATATAATATTGTTTGATATATACATCTATGTTGTACATGACAAAATGGCTAAGCTAGTCTGTATAGGAAAATACAAAGCTATCTATAGATCTGTGTATATGCGGACTATCGGATCTAATATAGCATCCCTCTCTGAAGACGGAGGAAGCACTGCAAGCTCCTTCCCAAGGGTATCTACATGAGCTAGCAGATCAGAGGTTAACTGCGTGGTGGCATAGTGCTCATCAATGTAAGCACTCATGTCGGCAAGACCGATACCATCCGGGATCTTCTTTGAAGTCTTCATCCGCAATGGCCAAATCCCTAGCAGAGATAAAATGCATCTCGCTCCACTATCAATACATCCCTGGCTGATCTAAGCCGCATCCCTCTCTAACAGAGCAGTATCTCTCTCATCAAGAGCTATCAACATCGCATCCCTAGCCTGATCTCTCTCATAGGTCATCAAATGTAAGCTCTGCTCCAAATGTTGTGCCGAATACTGAGTAACAGTGGCACTAGGGGTGGGAGAATCCATCACAAATGCAGGCAGCCCAGCAGTCAAGTCATCGGTGGGAATGATAGCCTCCTCTATAGGCTCCTCATCGTCAGAATCAATCCCCTGCACTGTGGATACTTTCGCAGCCGATGCAGTCTCTGTCTCCATCCATGCGGAGTACTCTGAGAATAACTGGATGGTCGACGAGAGAACTCGGCCGACTCTCTCACGATCCCAACAAGCATACAACCCGGATCTATCCTCCGTGATAAGCGATTGTGATGCGGTTACCGACTCATCGCCCCTCATACGGATGAAAATCCTGGAACTGGTCAAACTAACACATCACGGCCAGTGGGTGGTAAGTAATCATGCCCCTCAATCCAGCTAGAGGGACGTAATCCATGCCCGGAGCATGAGTAATGAAGCTGTATGGTGAACTAAGCCCTGAACACGGTAATATGGCAAACGGATCCCTAATCCCAGCCAGAAAAGTTGACCATGATGCAGCATCTTTGCACTCTGCAGGCTGAAAGGAGTATGACATGGCTATCTCCTGGGTGAAACAAAACCCCTGCCGTCTAAATGTGCCAATCAGTCTCAAGTGTGACTTAAACCACACATACAGCATAACCGAACTACCTGTAAACACTCCTACCGGATAAGTGTAGTAATATGTAGCTGACCTCAGAGTCTCTGTAATGATCATCGGTACAATGGTACGACCCTCCCTGAGAGCTCTCACTGTCATAATGACGCCGATATCCAGCTCATCCATGTACCGCGACATGAAGACATATGACAATACGCACAAAAGCAGTACATCTACTCTGGCTGAACGCCAATGGTCCTCCGGTGTGGTGAAATCCCCGGAATGCCGTGCATAGCTATCCTCAGAGCCAAACCTGTCAAATAGGAAATGCTGGGATATCACGTGGCCGGATGTAATCTCGTCTTGGACCACTCTACGTCTCAATTCGATGAGGGTCATGAACTATCTGCTCATGTGTCCAATAGCCATATGCACGCAAGGTCTATCCAGCGGCAGCATCGTCAACCGTGCATGCTCCTCCAAAGTAGGAGTCAACTCCTGGGTCCCAAATCGGAAAACCTATCTCTCCGATACCCAGTGCTCTAGCATGCCCTCTATAAATCTTGTGGAAACCTGAAACATCAACAGGGTCATAGTATGCTGCAGCAAATCATCTACGATCACCATGTCTGATGGTGATATACTATAATACCATGAGCACATACCAACTACCACCACAAATGGTGGGGTATGATCAATACGACTAACTGTCGAAGAAGTCATCTGTACTGGCCGTGTCATAAGACCATCTAGGGGTCAATGCTGAATATCTCTGGACATACATATGCATAATAATAACATGTATGATACAATAGATGGAAATATGATATAGGGAATGGAAAATTATACATACATTCCTAAGTATATCATCATCTAATACATCTCTGTACAACTAAACTATAGGGAAATGGGGCAAAGCTACCCAACATACAACAGAAGCCTATCAAAAGAGATAACGAGAAATACATTAGAAAAAGTCAAGAGTGTCGATGTCTACATCATCGATCCTGTCCACCTGATGTAACTCCTCCTAAGTCACTAAATCTCTATGTACAGGGATGTCAGGCCGATACAAAGGAGGATCTGCGCCAGTAAAACCATATGGGTCACCTGAGGGACCAGCGCCAGAGCTGGAAGGATCAAAAGTATCTACCTCTGCAGGATCTCTGCCCAAATGCCAAATGAAAAGATGTGACCGGTCCAGCTGCCGAGTCAATCTGTCAATCTTTGTCACATGATTCGGATCTCTAACATAGGCAAGCCAATCCATCATCATCACGGATCCTGGAACCATATCCCCCATAAACTATGTGGCGCGGGTCTGAGCTCCAATCGTACGAGGGATCCACTAATGCTGGAACATCTCTTGAGAACAGGGGCCCTCTGACAATGTAAAAACTGTCAATCCCCATCAAAGGGATGTCAATGACGGGTGACTGCGAAACAGGCCAATAACGCCTGGCAGGAGGCAAGATCTGCATACGAATCTCTCCTGTAGTGCTCCTAATAGCACGTTCTCCTAAATTGAGCTCCCATCCTCCATCTGTAAAGAGAGGAATCCTGCGGATGGAAATGACGTACTCTACTCCAGTCGGGTACCCATCCTTAAAACCAACTCCCAAATGCTCTCTAGAGTAGGGAATCCATATGATGACATCGACTGTCAATAGCTCCAGCTATAGGCGACAATGAGTGAAACCCTCAGCAACAGAGACCTCCACCAGTATGGAATGATGCCATCTCCGTCCTCGTGGATAGGTGTCTAAACCTAACACGCACGGGGACGCAAAACAAGGAAGCCTCTCATAGGCCAAAAGCGCCAACACAAAGGCAAACATCTCACGTCGATCAACACTCTTAACCCATACATGGGAAAAGACAAGAGAAAGCAGTCACCGATGAGAAATGGGTAGAATCCTAACCACGCTTAAATTCAAGCCCTCGCGATCGCATCGCATTCCCACGAAGAAGTAGGCAAAAGTGTAGGAACCCCAATTATACTCTCTCCTATCTGGCCCACGTGTCGAGTGGGCCGATCAAAGCGAAGGACACCGTAGAAGAGTTATCGCTATAAAATGCCCCCTAATGATCATCAAGAACAATCGTAGAAGAATGCAATCACGACTCTCACATCAATGGGTATGTGCTTACTCAATAGCTCATTCATAGCATCTACGCTCAAAGGACACCACGTAACAGTCCTTCCTTGAAGCGCCTCTCGGAACTCCCAACAAGGATCGATGGCGGTGGGGTGATATCCAAAGAAATGGAGTGGATCGAAGTGCGGTGAAACCACCGCCGCGACAACGGTGCCACGAGATAACCCTGTGGACAACGACGGTGTAGAATGGAGAAGAACCTCCTGAATCCCCAGCCATGGACGATCGCTCTATAGTCATCATGCAAGGCCTGATACATAGAGTGGATGCTAAACCAGTTCCCTTGAGGATGTGTGAAGCCGGGAACCTACATCAAATGCAGATCAACATCAGACTCCTTGACTCCTCATCAATAGGAAATAAGGAAGATTAAAGATCTAACTTCATACCTCGTTTGCGTGTAGGTATACTGAAGGATGCCTACTCAAGTCACCAAGAAGATCTGTGTTCGCCACTTGAATACCTGGCAATTCCCTACGGGGAACACGTATAGCAGGAGCAGGAACCTCGATCGGTGCATCCTCCTCCTCGTCCTCGGCATTTGGCACTTCAACCCGAATAGGACATATCACCGCCTCTGCCAAGCGACGAGGCTGTCTAATAGAATGGCGTTGAGGCTCTTCAAAAGCCCTCCTCCGTACACCAGAAGTGGTCCTGCAGGAACTACTCGGCTGATCCGAATCCATAATATCTGGACAGCAAGTCTCCAAATCACCTAAGAAAGGGTATAGTAATTTCTTACCTGGAGTCTTTTCAAAATGCATTCTATGATTACATGCATGCATGCATTGCTTTAACATACATCTACAGTAGAGTTAAAAATGCATGACTACCCAATACCTACATTTTGGGAAAATTTTGCCATAGCCCTTTTGTAAATGGGACTATCCACATGCACATAGGCATGACTAGGTGGCCATTCAGTAGTACACCTATACACTGTCATATACATCATGTACCTATACACTGTCATATACGTCATGTATGCATCAATATATTACAGTAAAAATATCATAAGTGTAGTCTAATTACCAGGATTATTTTGCTTGTCTACCTTTACTCATTTGTCCTCATATAGGATACGAAATGATAGTAAAAGGAGCCAATTTGACTGTTTCAAAAGTCAAATTTTTCACATCATTATGAGGAGATGTGCTAATTTTTGGGTACAATATTATTCCATGAGGAGATGTGCTAATTTTTCAGACCGTTGGTTGAATTTATAATAGTAAATCAATATGGATCGCTGGTTTAAAGTTTTAATAGTGAATCAGTTTGGACCGTTGCTTTAAGTTTTAATAGTAAATCAATATGGACCGTCCGTTTAAAAGTAAATCAATCTGGGCCGTTCATGAATTAGTTACTATTCAATCCATTCTCTTATAAATAGAAGCTCATTCTTTCATTATTTCTTATGAATTCACTGAAACTCTAGAGAGAGAAATTATAGAGAGAAAGAAGACGAGAAGTCGACTACCTCATTATTTCAGTATCCAGTTTTATTCTAAGGTAAGGGATATTATTTTCTTTCAATACTCGTAAGGGGTATTATTTCTTTCTTATTCATGAAGAGAACTTCTGTTATTCCATTCTTTATTATTATGTTGGAATAACCTGTTTATGCGAAGTACCGCATACATGGTGAAATTCTTCTATTATTCCATTCTTTTTATTATTACATTGGAATATCCACATACGTGAATTTTACTTGGGACTGGTTCCGTTCTTTATTATTATTCTGTTGGAATATCACATGCATGCGTTTTACGTTTGGGACTGGTTTAAATCTTTATTATTACGTTGTTATTCCATTCTTTATTATTCTGTTGGAACATCACGCCGGTGCAATTTACTTTGACGTGGTTCTCGTTATTTATTATTCTATTGGAATAACTTTTACATGCTAAGCACCGCATGCATGGTGATTTCTTTTGTTATTCCATTCTTTATTATACTCGGTTGGTTAAAGTTTTGACTTCTATACTCCATGAAATTAGTGGAATATCCTTGATATTTAAGGCTTCATCCAAGATCTTTTCATGGAAATATTCTTCTGAGCAATCTTGAATTTTACTCTACAAAGAAGTATCATGTTGAAAATTTGGACGTTATTAGTTCCTGGATAAATTAATTCTTGAACTTGTTTTATTGAATTCCTATATCATTGTCACCATCCTTATGTTTATATTTTGTTGAAAGTCATCTGTGGCCTGTAGTGCATAGATGGACTTGGTATGATTATGACCAGGGATTATTCGGTATAATCATGACCGTAATGTTACAAATGATGTGGTAAAAGTCCTCATTGGTCCGTAGTGCATTGATGGACAGTTGTTGGCATGATCATGACTATTGATGAATACACGAATATCCTTGGCCCGTAGTGCATGGATAATTTGTGGTCGTGATACTAATGAATATCCTTGGCCGTAGTGCATGGATGTTGTGGATTATTTATTAAGCTGAGTCTCAACGATAAAAGTGATAAAAAAAAACTTTTTAAATCATAAAAGATAGTAGATTTTATTTTCTACTTGACTCTTTTAATGGATTGCTTATTCCGCTGCAGTTAAACTTGTTGTCTATTTTATTTTATCAGTTTAACATTGTTAAAGGCTAATGATAATTTATCCTGCATTATCTTAGTCATAATATTTCTTACTGGGCTAGTTGAGCTCACCCTTTCTTTCACTGTTTTCTTCATGAAATGAGAGACGTAGCCAGGGACTAGTTGGGGAACGGAGTGATGGTCCAGATGATAGCATTAGTAGTCCTCACTATTCTATGAAATAGTGTGATAATAATTATAATGAGGACTTATTCTGAGAGTGGATATTGTCTAGAAGACAATATTTGTATTAAAACTCATAGCTCTTGTATATTTAAGATTGTATTTGTATTCTGTACCATGTATTTGGCGACTTAAGATGGGTGATGTATACCTATTTTGGGGGCGTCACATTATAACTATCTCCATTGTCTCCAGTTGAAAATTATATTTCAAATAAACTCCAAGATCATATAGGTAGTGCTCGTAGATATACTCAGCAAGTGGATGTGCACAACCATATCTTATGATAACTCGTAGGTCATTAGACATCTTGTATGATAGTGGCAAAACACCCTTCCAAAGTTGGGTTCACCTTACCCCTATTCGGTTCACCAAAATTAAATATCAAATGACGTATACAATACGATACACTTATCTAAAGTTCTCAATAAAATTATTTCCATACTATTTAGGGAGAACCTCAACAGCTATAGACCACCGTTCTATTCCCCTGTTATCCCCGCTCTAACCCGCAAGAACACTCTTATTACCTGAAAGGAATTGTGAAGCAAAAGGGTGAGCACAACTAGCTCAGTAAAGAATATTATGACTAAAGATAATTAAATTATCAATAGCCTTCATCAGTAATAAATCAGAGATAGAACATATGGTAGATGATAAAACTTTTCAACCATAGTTGCAATGGAATGAGCAATTCATTAGAAGAGTCAAATAGACCATAAAGTCTGTTATCTTCTCCATGTTAAAAGTCCACTAACAATGCTTTAACCCTGTAACATTAATCAACAGATCCTGTTCACAGTCATGTGAATAACTCATAATCATAATTGTAGTTCTAATTTTCTCTTCTCATCCAAGACGAAGATATTATTCATCACATGTCTTTACCTGAAACATCAAAGATCATGGTTATACCAAATCACAGTTCCTGTTCATAATCATACTAATAAGTTCATCTTTGCACTACGGGCTAAAGATATTCATTAACAGTTCATCTTTGCACTACATGCCAAAAATATTCAACAACAGGCCATCTTTGCACTACGGGCCAAATATATTCATCAATAATTCATCTTTGCACTACATGCCAAAGATATTCATCAACAATTCATCTTTGCACTACAGGCTAAAGATGTTAATATTTTAAAGAAATATATAATCATTTTAGAATTTATATAAACCATAATTATAACCATGTTGATCAATTCACCTTTGCACTTAAGCTAAAAATATTCAATTGTAAATTCAATGGTCATGATCATACCAGTTAACAATTCATCTTTGCACTACTGGACAAAGAGAACCCATAGTCACGATTATACCAATAATCTACCCATTTTTATACTCAAGTCAAAGAGAAATATCATCTTTAGGGTTATAAGAATGTTATATATGATAATAAAAAAAATAGAATCAACATATAGATTTAATCTCAAGAGTAAGATTCATAAATCAATGATTTCATAACACCTTAATCCAAATATTATAAATCACTTAATAATCTCATAATCTAATATTATTAATATTATCACAATATCTTAATCATTTCTTAAACTTATAAACAATTAATTTTAATTATTTACACTTTACTAATTAATGCATTTAATCATCCTAAAATGCCAAACTCATAAGATTTCATCACCAATAACCAAAACCCTCATCAAAAATCTACATATACCTTATATAGGATTCTCAAGCCATAAAATCCTATTTTCCACTTTTGTTACTTCCATAACATATTTAATTCATTTACTCATAACTAGTCCATTTTCATGAAAAATACCAAATCAGTTCCAAAATTATTTTTTTTTCTGGGATTTAGCATAATATAGTCCTATATTGAACATATATTTTTCTCGGAATTTTTAAAATTCATTTACTATTTTTCACATGGCCAAAACTGCCGAATATTTAGACATTTATCATAAATTATACTTTTGTCCAAAAATTTCGAAATTTACAGAATATACTGATGTTATATAGATGTACTCCCAATAAAAATTTCACAAATTTTGGAGTTAACCACAAGGAGTTATAAGGGTTTACTTTTAAAATAGTCTTTTCTCATAAAATTCATAACTCTTAATCTATACATCCAAAAATCACCATTTTTGGACACAATCAAGAAAACTCATCAAATTATCATTTCAATTTTTTTCAGAATTTTTGAGGGTCGGAAAAATTATGAAACTGAAAAATATAATAACCCTTAAAATCCCTTACCTCAAAGAGCAGTACTTCTGACCGGAATGTAAAGCCGAAGGAACCTTGTACTGAATAGCAACTCTCAAAGTATCTAAATACTCACAAAATACGTTTGATAATATAGAGAGAGAAAGAGAGAAAACTTATGTTTCTGGTGTGATTTTCAATTCTAACTTAGCCCTCTATTTATAGGAAAATGTTAGCACACCGAAGCAGACTAGACCTGCTACCTGATGGCTTTACGTGCCACTATTGCCACCCACCACATTTGAATTAGAATTTCAACACATTTCTTCACCAACCATAGGTGGGGCCCACGCATTCTAGAATTTTCCACCAAAATGATAAATTCTGAAACTTCAACAATTTCTGAACCAGTCACCTCTTAAAATTCATAACAATTTATACGTTCATTTTTAACGGTTCAAAATATGTGGACATATACTCAACTTATATATGTATAACATATCCAAATATCACAACGATCCAACGGTCGGATTAAAAATTATAACTCACACAATATATCATAAGAACACTGGTTTGATTTTTAATACCTCCTTTCCGACAAAAATACTGATAAAACACCTCAACATTAATCCCTTCATTTATAACCTCATAAATAATCCATCATTTATATCTGCATCAAATAAATATTTACTTATCATATAAATTAATAATTAATTTTTCATAAATAATATTACAGAATCACAATTATGACAACGGTAGTTCGAGAAAGAGGGGCTTTTCGATAAGGATTTCTCCTTACTGGTGCGCAATTAGGTGACCAAACCTCTCCCTGACAAAACTTTCTAGACATTGCCAATAATGATATCTAATAATATTATTCAAATAATATGAATTATTGATCGATAATGGAAAACATTGTGCGGTGACAATTATTGAAACAACAATAATATAAAATATCAATATGCAGCTTATTGAATTAATAAAATAAAATATTGAATAGTAATTCTTTGTAACAATTATTAAGTAGTGTCTTCTTACGTAAGAATCAATAATTTAAAAATATTGTGCAATACCGTGGTGTGTCTTTCTTGTACCACGCCAGACATCTTGTATTTTAACCAGGATATTCCAACGGTGTTAAGTAACAACTACGTCGTTATTTATAAAAACTCAAACTTGTCGTTTTCTTCATCCGACAATTATTCTGTTATAGGGCCCATAAATGGATGTGCCGTCGTACGAATATTCCCCGACAACAAGAATATTCCACAACCAAACGAATATTCCCCGACAAAAATGAATATTTTATAACCACTTGCGTATTTTGAAAAATTTCATATATCACCCTTAACTTTAACCTTTTATTAATTTAACCATTTACTGAATAATAATTATAAGAAAAATTGAATACTTTTATTTCATAAAATTCGGGGTCTTACAAACGCCCCCAAAAATAAGTATTCATCACCCATCTTGAGTCACCAGATACATGGTACATAAATTCAAATACAACTTAATTATACAATAGTCGTGCAAAATACAACGACATATATACTGTGAGTTTCAATACAAATATTGTAACGTATATAATACAACAATATTCATACTCAAATTAATACATGCCATATAAAGTACAGCAGCAAATATTTCAAGTCTCCAAAGGGACACGAGAAGATTTTCGTTCTCTTCATTTTACTGCGGTGCACTTTTGACGCTTTCAGGGTTGAGTTCTCATCACCCTATTTTTGTTCACCAAAATCCATTATTAAGTGATGTTTAAAATATGACACACACATCTTAGGTCCTCAATACAATTATATATTGCATGTCATGCCATAGTGAGGACTACTAATGCTATCTATAGACACTCAAAATTTTATGCACTCCTATTACTAACATTGCAGGAGGGTAGATTCGTCTTTTGGAGATAACCCTAAAAGACAGCTTACATCCATTCCGGATACTACTGGAAGTTCAGTTCCAACCCGGAACACAAACCGGGAACATCATCTCAAACACGGAACACACACACAGGAATGTCATTTCCAATCTAGGAGATAACCAGAGATATGCAGATCAAAAGACCCAAGAACAACACGGAGAGAAGACGCTACGTTCAGGCGATAGCGACTGCATGACGCTTCAGTTCCGATCCCAGAGAAACACTGGGAGTAGCAACCCCATCCTTGGTGATAGCCCCAAGAGATGCCATTGCAATTCCGGCGATAACCCAGGAAATGCTTATTTCAAACATATGCAATCAGCTTCAACCTCAGACATCCTGTCGAGGCACACACACCTCAGACCCGGAGTTGACAACGGGTAGACAGGAACATCCACAGATGACAGTGATACATACAAACAAGCAACAGTCTAATCTCAGATGTAACCCTGAGCAACGTCTTCTTTCCGCTTAAATCGGCGATAACCCCGGTGAGGAGTCACAATGTCATCTTACCATCTCAACAAGATGATATCACAGCATACCAACAAGTAGTCCAATCTCAGCTGTAACCCTGAGCAACGTCTACTTTCCACTTAAATCGGCGATAACCCCGATGAGGAGTCAAACGTCATCTCTTTCTTTCAACACCTGCGCGTCATCTCAACACTTCATATATACATACATACAACAATGTCCCACAAGAACCAAGGAGTAACAATCCCGAGTGACTATTACGCGTGGCAGTACTTTGGATAGAATTTGAAGCTTGAAGATTATGGGCATAGACCCCTCTTCTTGACTTCGTACAACCTCTAATCCATTTCATTGCGTAACTCTCGACACAAGCGATCTGAAGAAGGTCAGATATACCTCGTTCGGATGCTCGGATTGAAGTTCTGGAAGTTTGAGCGAACATTACAGTGCATGAGTGCACATACTACGAGATGACGGGACCCGCGAGGCTTGGATACACCACGACCAGCCGCAGGTGTACCTGCGGCCATCCGTCTATATATACAAGCCTTGGGGTCATCCATTTGAAGAAGAAGAGGGAGGGAAAAAGGCGAGGAAGCCCTGTCCATTTTACTCTCCATACACATCTTTTGAGTATTTCCTCTCTTCTAAACACTAGTTAGCTCACATATAGCTATCTTTTATCCGACGGGAGCTTAGTGTTTATCCATTTAAAGTCATAGAAGTCTACTTTGGCAGCCCACTGATGGCCTTCTTATATTCTATAAAGCCTTCTTCTTATATTAACACACACTGTTGTACACATTGAGAGTCGTGTGAGTGTGTTTGCCCTGACTTCGGTCCGTGGTTTTCATTCATTCTCATATATACTTATATATATGTATATATTTCATATATGGACTAACATTATCGAGTTATTCCTCGATTGAGCCTGAACTTGATGCAGAGCGTTTACTTGCTTTTATATATATATATATATATATATATATATATATATTTATATATATACTTATATATATATATAAAGCGTGGTGGGACTACATTCCGATGAGCACGGATTTTATATAAAGTGCGTTTAATTTTATATATATATATATATATATATATATATATATATATATACACACTTATATATATAATTGTTTTGGGACATATCCAGATGAGCTTGGATTCACATCCAGGGGCATTTCTTTGCTTTTATATATATATTTGTACATATATATATATTTATATATATTTACATTCTGTTAGGCACTGGAGTTTACTGTGGCCTTTTACGACTTTTATTTACATTTCGTCCCACCTAGAGTTTACTTACGTGATGGTTGATCATGTCCATATATATATATATATATATATATATATATATATATATATATATATATATATATATATTTATCGCTTTTATATATTTACATTTTCGATCCCCATGGAGTTACTTCGTGGTGGTTGATCATGTCTCAGTATATATATATATTTCTGACTTATATATATATATAATAGCTATCGCTTTCCATACAAATTGCGATTATCATGTGAGCCTAGGAATCATGTGATCACAAGTTCGAGTTCTTTGAATCTAGATTGATTACCATGATGGACATTTTTCAAATTTAAAGTGACACGTACATTATTTCTGATTATTCGAATTTCCTTGGATGGTGTCATGCCTATGAGGAGCTCTCTAAGATCTGCAGATATTATTTTCTTGAGAATGCTTCGCATCTAGAAAATAAAAGCAAACAAGTTTGAACATTTAATAATAAAATGGAAGTATGAAAAGGTCTCAATTCCTATTGAGCACAGGGTTTGAAAAACCTCTTTTACAAAACTTCATTAATATATCTTGGTTAAAACTGAATTTTTCTATAAAATTCAAACCTTATGTATATAGGTGTGAACGAGGCCTCGCACTACTTTCAAATAATTGCACATTGATCCACACACACACACACACACATTCATATAATAATTTCTTTGAAAAGTGGCGATCACCGTGGTAACAAGGATGTCGGGGGGTGCCTAACACCTTCCCTCCGCATAATCAAGCCCCCGGACCGAAAATGAATCTCGGTTTCATAGACCCGTCTAGCAGTGTTAAAACACTAGGTCAATGTGCAAACCTTTTCAGTTGCGTTGGTACAACAAGTTAAATACACCAACTGGCAACTCTTAAAGTCAAATCGTCGACATTACACATGTCGGACCTTTTTCACTTGTTTTTTCAAACAAATCTCACATTAACATGAGAACACCAAAGAACAAGTAACGAAAAGGGACACTCAAAAATCCCGACGTCGACAGGTGGCGACTTTCTTTGAGGGACTCGAAGAAGAGGGCTTAAGCGCCCGAGACAAGCTTTTCAAAATTGTTATATGCTTGTGTGTGAATGTTGGATTTACATTTATGATGAATGTGTACGAATGCATCTTAATTACTGCACTGCTAAATATCTATCAATGATATTAGTGCTTCGCACATGTCATTATTTTTCATAAACGATGAGACACGTTGTATGTGAATGTATGTTGTGTGGTCCCTCCACCAGGAGGCTATCATGTCGGTGTTTGATTACTGGACTTGTGGGAAGGATGATTCCCCGGGGCTCAGGAAAGGAATCACTCAGATTCGCTCCAGTTGAACGACCGGATTAACTTCCCGTCAAGTAGATTGCGATGATCTGGGAAACTTCATGCCGAAAAGCCGCGAGAGTAACCCTAAGATAGGTCAACCTCTGATAAACCAAACGCGGAGGGAAGTCTCTTCATACTTTCCATTTTAAATTACCTGTAAAAACATTTACTTATAATTCTATTCCATGTTCATTCATATGTAATGGAAAATATAAAGAATATATGTGCATGCATGGCATGTTATCAAATAACAACCGGTTTTGTAGGACAAAATTCCTAAACGGACATGTTATGATAAAATTTATATTACCCTAAGACTAAACTACGTAAGTCTTTTGTAGGGAAGCAATTGGGACTGCTACCCGTTCAAAGTCCAAAAGGCCATGTGCCTCTATGCCCAATCATGTCTTCTTACGATCGATCCTAATGCTATTTCCGAGAAAGAATTTGACGGATTGAGTAAACAAATCACAGACTTAGCTGTCCTACTAAAAGAATTACACCAGTCTACTCAGGGTATGAAGATACCTACATATACAGAATCCTCTACACAAGGAGGAGTTCAAGGTCTGGAAAAAATAGTTCCAGAACATCAGTTGGATACAACCAACAAAGACCCTGAAAACAACCATCTCAAAGGAGATCTAGACACCAGTGATATCAGGAAGAAGGTCCTCCAAATGGAGGAAACTATCTGCGTTCTCAAAGAGATTGGAACACATGGCAGTGTTTCATATACAGACCTTTGCATATTTCCTGGTGTTCAATATCCAGAGAAATTCAAGACCCCTGATTTTGAGAAATATGATGGATTAGGGGATCCTTATACACATTTAAAGGTGTTCATAGGAGAACTTGGGTCTTACGCAGAAAATGAAAAGTCTCGAATGCAATTTGTTTCAAAAAAATAAAGTCCATTGAAGAAGCCCGTTCATGGTATGCAGTTAGACAAGTCTAAGATCCATAGTGGGAAGAAGTGGCTCACGCCTTCCTTACTCAATCTGAGTTTTCAATCTCGGATGGCTCTGAATGGGTTCCAAATTACCAAGGTCAAGAAATTGATCTAATGAGTCATTTAGAGTATGCTCAAAGGTGGAGGCGCTTCTTTGTTCAAGTTATTCCTTCCATGATGATGTAATTAGAAATGGTCATGACCTTCATAGATGTCTGAGAAGCTCCTTTCTATGAAAGAGTTCTAGCCGGTATTGGAAAACCATTTTCGAAATGATCGTATACCATGCGAGATGGTGAGATGGGATTGAAGTCCCAGTAAAATTCAAGACCTAGCAGCTCTTAAAGCTATTCTTTGAGCACATCCAGTCCGGATCTTATGGAAACAACACCTGAAGGGTCCATAAAATGAAAGAGGAGGATGTTTCCTTGATACTACAAGGACAAAAAGGCAATCCAAGCATGCCTATGCAGAGGAGAAACTACTCCCCTTTTCCAGCACAATCTTCAAACCCTCCATTACCTAAAAGTGGAGATGTAAAGAGACCTCGAACGTTCACACCCTTAGGGGACTCGTTCGAGAATATTCTGCTCTCCGATCGCTTTCGGAAGAAAATTTACATCTTCTTCCACCATTAACCCTAACGGGAGGGTTTTAATACTACTCGGAAGTGTGCTTATCATGCTGGGGCACCTGGACATGATACTCAAGATTGTTGGGCCTTGAAACATAAGATTCAAGATCTAATAGACAACGATGAGATCGTGGTCACTAAACTAGATCAACCTCATGTGCAAGATAACTCTCTTCCTCAACACAAAGAAGAAGAGGTCAACATGATCAGTTGGAGCACTGTACAAGGTTCCAATTCTAACGGCGAATCATCCCAACCCATCAAAGACGGTGTTGACAAATGGGATTATGCAAAGTTCCAGTTTACCATGGAACAAAAGATGAAAGATCTTTCCAAACAAATTGAACAATTGGCAGAACTAGTGACCCACCAACATCAAGTCACACGCCAATTAATCAGGCAGGAGCATGCCTATCTCCTCCCTTTTGTTATGAATGCCTCATCACCACCTTCAGAAAGCGAAGCTATGGAGGATAAGGTTGTGAATCGAGCAAATGCTAAAGCCCGTCGTGATTTTTCCAATCAAAGGGAATTCACCTATTTGGGCCAATCTATGGAGGAGATACTATAGATGTTGATCAACGAAGGAAGAATTACCTTCCTTCTCCCTCCCATTAATCCCCGCTCAGGGCAGTTCAATCCTAATGAAATGTGTCAATATCATTCATATTCTCGCAGTCACAGTACAGAAGAATGTTGGGCACTCCGCCATTTTATTTCGAATCTTATTGATAGCGGTGTCCTGCAAATAGCAGATGATTACACTGTACAACTCAAGGGTGGGAATGCATGTCCTACCAAATGGAAGGGATCAGTAGCAGTTATATCCGAAGTGGATGATGAGAATGTCAAAGTATTTCCCATACAACCAATTCAACTGAAAGGAGCTGACAATCCTTTGAAAGTGGCCGCACCAGAGCCAATTTCTTTATCTTTCAGACCACAATATCCTGTTGTCAGCTTACACAACGTTCCATGGAATTATGGAGAAGTTGAAGGATCCACGTCTCATACTACTGCTACAGTGTTGAAGGAAAATCCACTGTATCTTCCTCAATGGATTATTAAACCTACTTGCGAAGCAAAGGGGAAGTTGCCCGTGGAGAAGATTGAAAAATTCCTCCTCACTATGGGCCACAATGAAGCCAAAGTGGTTTTAAGCTTGCGAGAAGCTCCACTTCAGATTTCAATACTGGATTTTGTTTTCTCTTCCGAGGATCATCGGAAGATCTTATTGAAGGTTTTAGAAGAAGCCTATTTGTCAAAATCAGTGGACGTGGAAAAATTTCAACATTTGGTTGATCACATTTTCAACAACAATGTGATATCCTTCACTGATGATGACATACCTCCCGAAGGGACCGGTCATTGCAAGCCTTTGCATATTGCAGTTTTGTCTTCCGGGTATATGCTAGCAGGAGTATTGATAGATGGAGGCTCATCTCTAAATATCTGTCCTTATGCCACCTTGGTAAAGATGGATATCAATCTCAAGCAGATCCAAAGTAGCCACATGGTCATCAGAGCTTTTGATGGATCCTGGTGAAATTCCATTGGAAAGATTAAGTTGACAATTGAGATTGGTCCAAATACATTCAATGTATCCTTCCACGTCCTCAAGATAGATTCAGGATACAACCTGCTATTGGGGAGAGCATGGATATACATGGCTAGAGTTGTTCCCTCCACGCTACATCAACAACTCAAATACATTATCAACAACAGTCTAGTCACTGTCAACGCTGAGCCGTATTGTCCTGAACATGGAACTCTATCAATTATCAGCTTCAATTCAGAAGTTGAATCGGCCAGTTTCCATACTCTGGAAGTGAGTAACTGTAATAACCGTGAATTTTAAGTCACCATGTATGTATGTACATTTTTTTTACTTTGTGTTATATATGGATACATACATTTATGGATTTCATTAAAAATGAAAGCCTTGTGACCTAATTATACATTAGGTAAGGATATTAAATAACCTAAGGGTTATGGTAACACGAAAAAGTTAGTATTTTATATGTATACTAACTTAAGTGGGTAAACTTAGTATTTCAAGTGACTAATAATTTTAAACCTAATTCTTGTAAATCTAATTAGGTTATGAGATAAAATCATATGTATAAGTAATTAAACTTCATATGATTGGAGATGAAAGCCCTAAATTATCAAATTGGGTAACATTATTAAAATTGTTGGACTATGTTTTATCTAGCCCAAATCAATTAAAAGAAAAGCCCAAGGAAAATAAAATGTAATCCAATACTTAGCCCACTTGATTGGGGGTATTCTAGACATTTGATTAATCAAAATTGGGCATTTAAAATAAAAGCTAAATGGTGGATATTATGAGGATCCTAAGTGGATTAATTAATCTAGCTTGTCCATTAGTAGACATGATTAAACATAAGGACAATGTTGTAAGGCTCCCATTGGTTGCCACTCCATTATGCACATTTAATCATGTTTAACCTAAGGTAAGTAATAATACAAAGTGTTTTATCTAATGGGCAAAAAAATAATTGTGGGAGAATTAATAATGAATTGCCCATTACACTTTGAATGCACATCTCATTCTTCCAACACTTCATTCTTATTCCAACATTTCATTTTCTCTCCATCTTCTTCATCTTCTTCTTCTATCTCTTGCTCCCAAGCTAGCCAACTTCAAAGAGAGAAAAGAAAGAGAGAATTTCATCCATAGAAAGAAAAAAATATAGGAGTGCTAGTTGTTTATGCCCCATAAGTTTATTAGTTACTTTGGAAAATCAAGGAAGGTAGCCACTACGTCAAGGTATAATGTACCTTCATCTTCTTCTCTTACCTTGTTTTGATAGCTTGAGTTTTGATGGGGTTATGTACAACTACTCAAGATACACTAGTTATACATACCATCATGCATGGAACTAAGTATCTTGAGTGTTGGATCTAAGGCTTAGAGGAAGAAAATGAGCATATGTTCTCCAAGGGTGAAAACTCTTGTTTTTCTTCCACTAAATCTTGTGTAACTCAAGTTCTACAACTTGGAATTATGATCCGTCAATCAAGGGGTGCTAGATACATGAGTTATCTAGTAAACCCAAGTGGTAGATCACAAATCTAGTAAGTTTTGAAACCTTTAAGATTATTTTTCCCAAAACAGTCCACTTTATATGCTAAAGCTTTGAAACTCTAAATCAGCTACTGACTTGTTTTTCATGAGGCTGTTTCGGTAAGTTCCTTGTCTTGTAAAAATCTGGAAAAATATTACAGAGGTACCTTATGAAGTTATCTACGTAGGAAAAAAGAACGGACACGTTTGAAAGTTATATATTGTGCGTAATGACTATTTCAGTAAAGGACTCCATAAATATTATCCTACGAATATCTCACTGTGTATACACTGGAAAATTCCAAAATTTTTACAGTAGCTTCATATATGTTAAGAGAGCATACCCTGAACATTTCAGATTTTTCTGAGTAAAACTCAATTTATGAAAAATAGAGCAAGATCCGAGTGTTTTGGACACTCTAAAAATAGTAAATCATTTTATAAAATTCTAGAAAAATTAGAGGATCATTGTTGGTTCATATTCTGTTAAAATCCAGAAGCTGAGAATATTTGGAATCAGTTTTCTATTTTCCTAAAAATGATTAGGTTATGAATAAAAGGAAATAAATAGTTAAATGATGCCTTTAATGAGAAAAATATGATTTTATGCTTGAATGCTCATAATATATTATATCATGACTATCTTAGGGCATTTTGGTAATTTATAATAATAAATATTACTTATGACCTTTTATAGATATTAAATAAGAGGTTATTAAAGGATGAACAATTAGAATAAATTGTTTATTAATTTAATAAATCATTGGAATATTATTATAATACTAATAATATTATAATATGATGTTGTTATGTAAATAAAAATATTAGATTAGAGTATTATTATTAAATAATAATATTCAAGATTAAATAAAATATTATTAAATGATTAATAATATTAGTAAGTGAATAAAATATTATTAAATGATTAATAATATTAGTAAGTGAATAAAATATTATAAAATGATTAATAATATTAGTAAAGGGATAAAATATTATTAAATGATTAATAATATTAGTAAGTGAATAAAATGTTGGTAATGATTTAAAGTATTATTAGTGAACCAATAATACTAGAAGGTGAATTAATATTATCTAAGTTAATAATATTATGTGAATTAAAGGTAGTCGTTAATTAATAATAACACTATCTAGGCATGATAATGTTTATAAGAACTTATTGTAATGTAATGATATCTATGTGATTACATAATCGATGTTATGCATTGACTAATTGAAAGACTAATTACTGGTCTCTCAAAGGAAGATAATTTAACTACATAGTGGATAGAAATTTATTTCAGTAGTTGTAACCTCACGATCGAGGCAAGTTTCCTAACTCAACTTGAGTTATTATTTTCAAAAGCATATTAGTGAATAATTATTGATGATTATTCACGTCTTTATTGATTATTGAAATTGCACTTTGTGCAATTGAATTAGATTCTCTCTGCCATTGAAGCTGTGAATTAAATTAAAGTTCTTCATTTATATGAACTGTTTATGGGATAGATCTATGCTAATTGTATCGACTAGATCAAGCATGTCTAAATTTGTTAAATCAAATGGATTTTAAATAACTGTTCTTATTAATTGATATGGTAAGAACTCTTGGTCGAGAAATGAACAAATTTGATTAAGGCATGATATCAATGTCGGATTATTAAGTGTTTATGCATAAATCACGGGGTATGAAAAAGGTGATCCCTTGAATACCAAAACTTTTTAAAAGGTCCGATTTAAATCATGAGCACCTTGGCAAATGTTCATGGTTATTCAAAACCACTCGATTCATGTTATTCAATTATCGAATATTCAATTGTTGATTATTAATTCATGTTCCTTCACAATCTTATATTATTGTTGAACATTGAAGGCAATATTTCTTTCTAAGTCATGATATATATCCTTTGTCTTTATAAACTTGTGAAAGCAAATTAGTTTCTTACTCTTGCTATATCATGACCTCTATTTTTAGTTAAGCGAGAAGGATCTAATGCGAAGGACAAGGGCAAGGGCAAGATCCAGAGTAATTTTAGAATGAATGTTAAATTAGTTATTATCTAATGGAATTTCTTGAGTAAACTATTTGTATTATAAATGGTGTATTTAAAGTTAAGGTTAGAGACCTTGGGACCATGTTTTGAGACTTTTGTATAATGAACAATGTATGTTTATTATTTGAAATAGTTATAGAATGCTTATGATGATGATAGGATCGTGAGCATTTGAATCGAGGTTAGAGAGAACTGGATTTGGGGGCGCCACAAGAATACTGTAATACCATTCTATTGGGCGCCACTTCTGCATCCAAGATTTCCGCCGAGGTTATATCTTACCACTCAAGAAATGATGTTATTGGGTCATCAACCTGGACAAGGGCTTGGTAAAGATAAGCAGGGTATTAAGCACCCTATTTAAATGTCCAGTCAAATTGGAACAGCCGGACTAGGCTATTCTGCCAGTTCTAGCTACAAGAATCCTCATAAGCACAAGTAGGTTCATCAAGCTTCCGCCGCACGGCGATTTTCTATACCTTTACCTCATGTGTTAATGCAATCTCCAGTATAGGTTCCAGCGCACGTTGTAGCTATGCTGTTTCCAAAACCAGTGCCAATCAAAGCAAAAGAGGTGCTGATTCCTGATCCCGAAGTGGATGAAAAAAAATGGAAACGTAAACATGAGCTTGCCTTAATGATGGCAGGCATTCGCGTCATTGTTCATGATGAACATGCAAATAGATACACCCCAGACGATGATTGCCCAGATGTCATGGTTATCATTCGGGAGAAGGAGGACAATGACGATCCTTCCATCACTGCAGTCCATCAGGACTTTTCCCTCGACAATTGGAGTAGCACTCCATTCATTGGTCGATGAGGGTAAAATGGTCAGAAAATCCCTTTGCCCTATAGATAACTTTAATTGCTTGCTTTCCTTTACAGCACTAGTAGTTATTTTATCAAGTACATGCTAACACTTTTATATGATCGAACAGTTGCATATATTAAATGAAAGCATCTTTTGTTTTAGGACTCTGAATTTTGATGTGCCTGTCCTTGCTGATGACATGCCTTCTCTCCACAAGGGCTGTAACTTTGATGCAAAGTTGGACTCAGACTTGATGGACATCCAAGAGGACATTGAGACACCTCAGGAGATTAAGGAATGGGTCGCAGACAAACCCAAACCCAATCTTGGTCAAACCACTCCTTTCAATCTTGGAACCTTAGACAACCCTAAGCCATTCCAGATTGGTTCAGTCCTTACCACAAATCAACGGAATGACATGGTTGCACTATTAACCCAATTCCAAGATGTGTTTGCATGGTCTCATGAAGACATGGTGAGTTTGTCCATGGACATTGTTCTTCACCGCCTTCCCATTAAAGATGGGTTCAAGCCAGTTAGGCAAAAACTTAGGCTATTGAAACCTGAATGGAGTTTAAAAGTCAAAGAGGAAATTGTGAAACAATTTTAAGCTGGCATCATCATGGTGTCTACATATCTGGAGTGGATATCTAACATTGTTCCCATGCCTAAACCAGGGGGAAAGGTGCGAGTTTGCATGGATTACCGGGATTTGAACAAAACTTGCCTTAAAGATATCTTTCCCGTGCCCTTTATCCACATTCTTATTGACAATACTGCTCAATACGACATGTACTCCTTTGTTGATTGCTTTGCGGGGTACCATCAAATTATGGTCGCTGAGGAAGATCGTGAGAAAACTACTTTCATCACGCCTTGGGGAACCTTTTGCTACAAACGGTTGTCATTCAGCCTCATCAACGCCAGGGCAACCTATCAGCGAGCTATGATGGCTCTTTTCCACGATTTAATGCATAAGGAGATAGAGATCTATGTGGATGACATCATTGTCAAATCCCGGAAGGAGGATGACCATTTAGACAATCTCACAAAATTTTCAACAGGTTGCGTAAGTACAACTTGAAGTTGAATCCCACCAAGTGCGCCTTTGGTGTTAAGTCAGGCAAGTTGCTAGGTTTCCTAGTCAGCCGCAAAGAGATTGAACTGGATCCTACCAAAATCCAGGCCATCATGGAAATCCATTCCTCAGACAAAGAAGGAAATACGGGGATTTTTGGGAAGAATAAATTTCATTAGCAGATTCATTTCTCAACTCACAGCAACCTATGAGCCTATCTTTAAGCTGTTAAGGAAGTCCTCCATGAAATGGAACGATAAGTGCCAGAAAGCCTTCCTTACCATTAAAGAGCAACTGATTAACGCTCCTGTTTTGGTACCTCCCAGGGATGATGTTCCCTTATTCATGTACCTGTCCATAAATGACAATGCCATAAAATTTGCATCTTTGAAGCAGAGAAAAGACAATAGAGGCCAAGAACGAGCTATCTATTACCTCAACAAAAGATTCAGCATCAGTGAACACAAGTACACTCTGATTGAGAAAACTTGTTATGATTTAGCACGGGCTTCCATGAGGTTACAGCATTACCTCCATGGTCACACAACCCATCTCATATCCCGAATGGATCCTCTCAAGTATGTGTTTAGTAAGCCCATCCTAAATTGTCGACTGTCCAGATGGCAGTTGATACTACAGCAATTTGACATCGTCTACGTGACGCAAAAGTTTGTCAAAGGTCAAGGAATAGCGGATTAACTGGGCGCCACACCTGCAGGGGATTACAAACCCTTAGAAATATACATTCTCGATGAAGGGGTAATGACAATTCAGCTATAACATCATTACAATACATGCCGTACGTGGAGAATGTATTTTGATGAAGTCATTAATACTGTAAAGGCTGGAGCTGGGGCGCTTTTAATATCCGATGCGGGGAGCGAGATCCGTCGTCATTAAATTGTAGTTTTTCAGCACCAATAACACAGCTGAGTATGAAGGTTGTATCATGGGGCTAAAACTTGCCCGTTCAATGGGCATCAGGCGGTTAACTGTCTTTGGGTATTCCAAATTGGTAATCAAGCAATCCACGGGAATCTATCAAACCAAAGAATTACATTTGCTGCCTTACCATCGGAAAGTTCTACAGATGGCTTTGGAGTTCGAAGAAATCTCCTTTCTACACATTCCTCGCTATAGGAATGATTTTGCAAATGCATTAGCAACGTTGGCCTCCTTGGTTTACATACCGGACAAGGAAAACATGCCAAACATCACGTTGACTCTGCAAAAAGCCCCAGTTTATGGGAATTACGTTAGAGAAGTATCGGATGAGCTACCTCCCATCCACAACCCTTGGTATCAATGCATCAAAGAGTATCTACGAGATGGATCTACACCCACTGAGGCGAGCCTAACTGAGAAGAGGCGGATTCATCGACTTGCTATGAAATTCTACCGTAGCGGAGATGCACTCTACAAAAGAGATGCAGGATTAGGTCTCCTCAGATGTCTAGACAAAGACCAAGCTCAGAGACTCATGGATGAGATCCATGGTGGAGTATATGGCCCACACATGAGCGGCTCCTTACTTGTCAAGAAAATTCTCAGAACGAGACATTATTGGCTTACACTCAAAGCTGACAATGATGATCACGTCAAGAGGTGCTATCAATGCCAGATTCATGGGAATGCTACCCACGCCCCTCCAAGGGAACTCCACAATATGAGTTCGCCATAGCCCTTCTCAATGTGGGGAATGGACATGATCGGGCCCATCGAGCCCAAAGCCAGTAATGGACATCGATTCATATTCACCACGATTGACTACTTCACCAAATGGGTAGAAGCAGCATCCTTCCCCGGGATTACTAAAGAAGTTATCATTTCTTTCATCAGAAATAATGTCATCTGTCGATATGGACAACCAGAGGTCATTGTGTCAGACAGTGCTAAGAACCTCAACAACAAAATGATGGAGGAGTTATGCAAAAAAATCCACATCAAACATCTCAACTCCGTCATCTACCGTCCAAAGATGAATGGTGCTGTTGAAGCGGCTAATAAAAACATCAAAAAGATCATGCAGAAAATGTCCGCCAATCACAAAGGATGGCCTGACCTCTTGCCTCTGACTTTATTAGCCTACAGAACTTCAATGCGAACTTCCACTTGGGCAACCCCCTACTCATTAGTCTATGGGATGGAAGCAGTGCTCCCCATAGACGTGGAAATGGAATCCCTCAGAGTATTGATGGATGCTCAGTTGGATGAAGACCAATGGGTATAAGACAGGTATCACCAATTGTCTCTGATAGACGAAAGGAGAACCGCGACAATCTTTCATGGTCAGTTATATCAGCAAAGGATCACACGGTCCTACAACAGAAAAGTCCGACTACGGCAATTCAAACAACATGACTTGGTTTTGAAGAAGATCATTGACAACCAAGATCAATCTAAGGGAAAATTCGCTCCTAACTGGGAAGGCCCATTTGTTGTGAAGGAGGTATTGACAGGAGGTGCTCTGAGATTGCAGGAAATGGACGGCGATGAATTTCCACAGCTTATCAACTCGGACACCATGAAACGGTACTATGTCTGAAGTTACCATCAAACAAACATCTTGGTTTTGATCCTCAAATCACCAATCATTCCGCTTTTGAACCCTTTCCTTTTTACAGACTCTTCTGCCCCTCAGGGAAACATACACTTCAAGCCAGCAGCCTGGTTTTACCTCATTTCAAACCTTTCATACAATCTCGGTTATCTTGAAGACGAGATTTAACCTCTCACAATTTCGGTTATCCTGAAGATGGGATTGAACATTTCACACCTGTAGTTTATCCTGAAGACGAGATTAAACTTTTCACACCTGCAATTTATCCTGAAGACGGGATTAAACTTTTCTATGCTTGTAGTTTGTCCTGAAGACGGGATCAAACTTTTTCCACACTTGCAGTTTATCCCTATTATGGGATTAAACTTTCTTCTCCCATGATATAGCTTTGCACATGGGATTTACGCTTCTCTTCAAATTGCGATTCGTCTATGGGGGCGAACTCTACGTCGACCGATCTCCACGACACGGGGTACGTAGGAAACCATATTCTCTATGGCCCGGTCGCAATAAAGAAAAACAACAAAAATATTTCTACCCTTTCTCTATAAAACAACAAAAACAACAAAAATACTTCTACACCCATCTGCCTTCCGCATTCAACGTTAAACCTCTTACACTAGGTTCGAACTACGCAGACTTGATCTCCTCTTTAATAGGAGTACGTAGGCAGCCATTCATGGTGCAGTCTAATCCCTACCAAAACAACATACTTGTCACACGGTACTGGGATCAATCTTCAATTCGCCCCATTTCATCGGTTTTAGATCAAAGGGATGGAATTACCCAACCTCTTCTCACAAATAGAAGATTCGGTGACCATCTAAGCTACGATCATGCCTTAAAGAGCAATACCAACCCATAAGAGATGGAATTAACTAGGCTTCTCACAAATAGAAATCTTGGCGACCATCGTGGTGCGGTCAATCTAGAGAGAGGAAGAAACCATCCTCCTCTCCACTTTTCCATACTGAGATACGGTCCCAAGACACCAAAGATGGTAGGGATTTATGTAAATCAATGATCCGATTCGAGAGATCTTGCGGACGTATCAATGTCCATCTATCAAGGATAAGTTCAGAATGCATCAAGATCACAAGGCCCTGGAGAAACAGGCAAATATCAAGCAAGTATCAAGGCATAACTAAAAGGGAAGTGAATCAAAATATATTTCCCTGCCATATATAATGTTGTTTGATATATACATCTGTGTTATATATGACAAAATGGCTAAGCTAGTCTGTGTAGGAAAATACAAAGCTATCTACAGATCTGTGTGTATGCGAACTATCGGATCTAACATAGCATCCCTCTCTGAAGATGGAGGAAGCACTGCAAGCTCCTTCCCAAGGGTATCTACACGAACTAGCAGATCAGAGGCTAACTGCATGGTGGCATAGTGCTCATCAATGTAAGCACTCATGTCGGCAAGCCGACGATCATCCGGGATCTCATCAAGTGTTGTCTGCAATGGCCACATCCCTAGCAGATAAGGCGGCATCCCGCTCCACTATCAATACATCCCTGGCTGATCTAAGCCTCATCCCTCTCTAACAGAGCAGTATCTCTCTCATTAAGAGCTATCGACATCGCGGCCCTAGCCTGATCTCTCTCATAGGTCATCAGATGTAAGCTCTGCTCTAAATGCCGTGCCGAATACTTAGTAACAGTGGCACTCGGGGTGGGAGAATCCATCACAAATGCTGGCAGCCCAGCAGTCAAGTCATCTGTGGGAATGATAGCCTCCTCTATAGGCTCCTCATCGTCAGAATCAATCCCACTGACCTTGTGGATACCGCTTGCACCGATGATGCTCTGTCTCCATCCATGCGAGTACTCGCAAAATAACACGGATGACCGACAGAGAAAACTCGGCCGACTCTCACGATCCCAACAGGCATACAACATGGATCTGTCCTCCGCTGATAAACGGTGTGACGCGAAGAACTGACTCACTGCCCCCTCATACGGATGAAAATCCTGGAACTAGTCAAACTGACACATCACGACCAGTGGGTGGTAAGTAATCATGCCCCTCAATCCAGCCAGAGGGAGGTAATCCATTCCCGGAGCATGAGTAATGAAGCTGTAGGGTGAACTAAGCCTTGAACACGGTAATATGGCAAACGGATCCCTAATCCCTGCCAGAAAAGCTGACCATGATGCAGCATCTGTGCACTCTGCAGGCTGAAAGGAGTATGACATGGCTATCTCCTAGGTGAAACAAAACTCCTGCCGTCTAAATATACCAATCGGTCTCAAGTGTGACATAAACCACACATACAGCATGACCGAACTACCTGTAAACACTCCTGCCGTATAAGTACAGTAATATGTAGCTGACCTCAGAGTCTCTGCAATGATCATCGGTACATTGGTATGACCCTCCCTGAGAGCTTTCACTGCCATAATGACGCCGATATCTAGCTCATCCATGTACCGCGACATAAAGACGTATGACAATACGCACAGAAGCAGTACATCTACTCTGGCTAAACGCCAATGGTCCTCCGGTGTGGTGAAATCCCCGGAAAGCCGTGCATAGCTATCCTCAGATCCAAACCTGTCAAACAGGAAACACTAGGATATCACGTAGCCGGATGTAATCTCGTCCTGGACCACTCTACGTCTCAATCCGATGAGGGTCATGAACTGTCTACTCATGTCTCCAATAGCCATATGCACGCAAGGTCTGTCCAGTGGCAGCATCGTCAACCGTGCATACTCCTCCAAAGTTGGAGTTAACTCCTGGGTCCCAAATCGAAAAACCTGTCTCTCCGATACCCAGTGCTCTAGCATGCCCTCTACAAATCCTGTGGGAACTCAAACATCATCAGCAGGTCATAGTATGTCATAACAAATCATCTACGATCACCATGTCCGATGGTGATATACTATCATACCATGAGAAGATGATACCTACTACCACCACAAATGGTGGGGTATGATCAATCTGACTAAGCTGTCGAAGAAGACATTTTATGCGGTAGTGTCATAAGACCATCTAGGGGTCAATGTTTAATATCTCTGGCCATACATATGCATAATAATAATATGCATGATACAATAGATGGAAATATGATATAGGGAATGGAAAATTGTACATACATTCCTAAGTATATCATCATCTAATACATCTTTGTATAGCTAAAATACTGGGAAATGGGGCAAAGCTACCCAACATACAACAGAAGCCTATCAAAAGAGATAGCGAGAAATACATAAGAAAAAGTCAAGAGTGTCGATGTCTACATCATCGATCCTATCCACCTGATGTAACTCCTCCTGAGTCACTGGATCTCTATGTACAGGGATGTCAGGCCGATATAAAGGAGGATCTGCGCCAGTAAAACCATATGGGTCACCTGAGGGACCAGTGCCAGAGCTGAAAGTATCAAAAGTATCTAACTCTGCAGGATCTCTGCCCAAATGCCGAATGAAAAGATGTAACCGGTCCAGCTGCCGAGTCAATCTGTCAATCTATGTCACATGAGTCAGATCTTTGACACAAGCTAGCCAATCCGTAATCATCACGGATCCTGGAACCATATCCCCCATAAACGTGTGGTGGCGGGTCCGAGCTCCAATCGTACGAGAGGATCCACCAATGCTAGAATATCTCCCCGAACAGGGGCCCTCTGACAATGTAAAACCGTCAATCCCCATCAATGGGATGTCAATGACGGGTGACTGCGAAACAGGCCAATAACGCCTGGCAGGAGGCAAGATCTGCATACGAATCTCTCCTGTAGTGCTCCTTATAGCACGTTCTCCTAAATAGAGCTCCCATCCTCCATCTATAAAGAGGGGAATCCTGCGGGTGGAAATGACGTACTCTACTCCAGTCGGGTACCCATCCTCAAAACCAACTCCCAAATGCTCTCCAGAGTACGGAATCAATGTGATGAAATTGGCTGTCAATAGCTCCAGCTGTAGGCAACAATGAGTGAAACCCTCAGCAACAGGGACCTCCGTCAGTATGGAATGATGCCATCTCCGTCCTCGTGGATAGGTGTCTAAACCTAACATGCTCACAGGACACAA
Source organism: Panax ginseng (assembly GCA_020205605.1). NCBI lineage: Eukaryota > Viridiplantae > Streptophyta > Magnoliopsida > Apiales > Araliaceae > Panax > Panax ginseng. The sequence goes on from CM035133.1 coordinate 49,709,548, forward strand.
ACAAGGAAGCCTCTCATAGGCCCAAAACTTCCAACACAAAGGCAAACATCTGCTGTCAGTCAACACTCTTAACCCATACATGGAAAAAGACAAGAGAAACAGTCACCAGCAAAAATGGGTAGAATCCTAACCACGTCTCGGTCAAGCCCTGCGATAACATGCACATTCCTCTAAGGAAGTAGGCAAAAGTGTAGGAACCCCAATCATACTCTCCTATACGGGCCCACGGTCGAGTGAGTGGCCGATCAAAGTGAAGGACACTAGTAGAAGAGTTATCTGCTATGAAGCGACCCCTAATGATCATCAGAACAATCGCCAGAGAATGTGATCCACGACTCTCACATCAGCAACGGTATGGGCTCACTCAGCGGCCGCTCATCATAGCATCTACGCTCAAAGGACACATCACGAATAGTCATGCCCTTGGCGCCTCCGTAGTAACTCCCAACAAGGATCCGACGGTAGTAGGGTGATATCTGCTGCAGTGCAAGGCATGTGCTCCCCTCCAAACTCCATACCTGTGATAAACCGCCAATCCATTAGTGTCATCATCACCTCATGATCCGGCAAATGGAGTGATCGAGTGCAGGTGAAACCACCGCTCGACAAAGGTGCCTCGAGATAACCCGAGAGGACAATGACGGGGTAGAATGGAGAAGAACCTCCGAATCCCCAAACCATGGATGATCGCTCTATAGTCATCATGCAAGGCCTGATACATAGAGTGGATGCTAAACCAGTTCCCTTGAGGCTGTGTGAAGCCGGGAGCCTACATCAAATGCAGATCAACATCAGACTCCTTGACTCCTCATCAATAGGAAATAAGGAAGACTAAAGATCTAACTTCATACCTCGTTTGCGTGTAGGTATACTGAAGGATGCCTACTCAAGTCACCCAGAAGATCTAGGTTAGCCACTTGAATACCTGGTAATTCCCTACGGGGAACACGTAAAGCAGGAGTAGGAACCTCGATTGGTGCATCCTCCTCCTCGTCCTCGACATTTGGCACTTCAACCCGAATAGGACGTATCACCGCCTCCGCCAAGCGACGAGGCTGTCTAATAGAACGGCGCTGAGGCTCTTCAAAAGCCCTCCTCCGTACACTAGAAGTGGTCCTGCGGGAACTACTCGACTGATCCGGATCCATAATATCTGGACAGCAAGTCTCCAAATCACCTCAGAAAGGGTATGGTAATTTCTTACCTGGAGTCTTTTCAAAATGCATTCTATGATTACATGCATGCATGCATTGCTTTAATATACATCTACAGTACAGTTAAAAATGCATGACTACCCAATACCTACATTTTGGGAAATATTTTCCATAGCCCCTTTGTAAATGGGACTATCCACATGCACATAGGCATGACTAGGTGGCCATTCAGTAGCACACCTATACACAGTCATATACATCCTGTATGCATCAATGCATTGTAGTAAAAAATCCGTAAGTGTAGTCTAATTACCAGGATTATTTTGCTTGTCTACCTTTACTCATTTGTCCTCATATAGGATAAGAAATGACAGTAAAAAGTGCCAATTTGACTATTCAAAAGTCAAAATTTTCACATCATTATGTTCAGCATGGTTTAATACTAATATTTGCTATGTTGAATATTTTTTATCAAGTCATATCATCACGCATATTCACTACTATGTGTCTAAATGCATTTCATGCGATAAGTCATTTTCCAACGGATAGAAATTGGAAAAAAAATACATGTATGTGTTACCAAGACAGTGAAGAACGCTTGTACGGTGGCAGAATATGCAGAAAGTTGCCCGAACTCAGCAGATTTGAAGAAAAGCTCTCGAATTTCCTTCGCTGCGCAACTTGAAAATGACTTATAAAAGCAACGATTGCTTATACATAAACGCAGTTGGCAGCGCAGCTAACTGCATGGCTCTCGCAGGTATACTGCGGCACTCCTACATGGGTCCCTCGCCTCCGGCTCACTCCAGTTAGAGTTTCAAAGGAGGTCTCACAAGCTGAAAAGGCCAAATCAGGAATAAAAGTGCTACGTGATTGAGCGGAATAGCCTGAAATCCTGGTTTCTCGTCGGTTAGAGTTAAACTCTCGTTGTCTCAAAGGTATGCGCTTGAATGCAAGGTATACTATACCAATGAGCTCAGCTTTCATAGATCATGCTCGGCAATACCCCACAATGGTCCGATGCAGTCAATGAGTGTCAGGCAACCCTGACGTATCCCCGACGGGGGTTACAACGCAAAACCACGAATTATCAAACCTTCCCCGGTGGGGGTTACAACGCAAAACCACGAATTATCAAACCTTCCCCGGCGGGGGTTACAACGCCGAAGTTATCAAACATCTACGTATCCCCGACGGGGGTCACAACGCACATCTTTCAAGCATCTACGTATCCCCGGTGGGGGTTACAACGCAATGCAACCATTGATACACACATCAATGAAGGTCAAGTAACCTTGACATCATGTCAGCCGATGGAAAGTAAACCCATCGAAGCAACCTTCCCCGGCAGGGGCTATAACACAATGCTATCATTGACACATACATCAATAAAGGTCAAGCAGCCTTAACAATGCATCCAGCAGGGATTTATCCAGTGATACACACATCAGCGAAGATTAGGCAACCCTGATAACAACAAACTATTGGCAGTAACTCCGACAGAATGAGGGAATATGTTATACACATCCTCAAGCAGACAAAGCTTTATCCCCACAGATCTCTTACACACAAGAGGTACCTTTATGGAATATAAGCTAGTATCTAGGATTCAAGACTTTGGTGATAGCCCCAACGTCAACATCCTTGGAGACTTAGATCGTATGTCCAAGCCATCACTGATTGTCATCCCAACAGGATTACCTGACAATCATTCATGCATTCTACATGCATTTGCATCATGTTGCTGCATATAGCATCATGATTATCTTTCTTGCATTTCAAGTGTCTAGTATTCTTTATCCTATCCATGCCTTGCATTGCATGAATATGATAAAGAGGGGCATCTGTAGACACTCGAAATTTTCTGCACTCCTATTACTAACATTGCGGAGAGGTAGATTCATCTTTGGAGATAACTCGAAAGGCAAACTTACATCAATTAGGATACTATGGAAGTTCGGGCCCAACCTGAACACAAACCGGGAACATCATCTCAAACTCAAAACACACACCGGGAATGTCATTTCCAATCTTAGAGATAACCCCGAGATATGTAGATCAAAAGACCGGCAACAACACCGGAGAAGACAGTTCTATCTCGATAATAACGATGATGCTCGGCCCCGGTCCCCAGAGAAACACTGGGAGTAGCAACCCCATCCTTGGTGATAGCCCCAAGAGATGCCATTGCAATTCCGAAGATAACCCCGGAAATGCTTGTTTCAAACATATACAATCAGCTTCAACCTCAGACATCTTGTCGAGGCACACACACCTCAGACCCGGAGTTGACAACGGGCAGACAAGAACATCCACAAATGACAGTGATACATACAAATAAGCAGCAGTCCAATCTCAGATGTAACCCTGAGCAATGTTTGCTTTCCGCTTAAACTGGTGATAACCCCGGTGAGGAGTCACAACTTCATCTTACCATCTCAACAAGATGATATCACGACATACCAACAAGTAGTCCAATCTTAACTGTAACCCTGAGCAACGTCTACTTTCCGCTTAAACCGGTGATAACCCCGGTGAGGAGTTAAACGTCATCTTGTTCTTTCAACACATGCGCGTCATCTCAACACTTCATACATACATACATACAACAATGTCCCACAAGAACCGAGGAGTAACAATCCCGAGTGACTATTACGCGTGGCAGTACTTTGGATAAAATTTGAATCTTAAAGACCATGGGCATAGACCCCTCTTCCTGACTTCGTACAACCTCTAATCCATGTCATTGTGTAACTCTTGACACAAGCGGTCCGAAGAAGGTCAGATATACCTCGTTCGGATGCTCGGATTGAAGTTCTACAAGTTCGAGCAGACATTACAGTGCATGAGTGCACGTACTACGAGACAACGGGACCCGCGAGGCTCGGATGTACCACGACACTGCACCGCAGTACAACTGCAATGCCGTGAAGTGTACATGGCCATCCATCTATATATATAAGCCTTTGGGGTCACCATTTGAAGAAGAAGAGGAGGGAAAAGGCGAGGAAGCCCCATCCATTTTACTCGTGATACAAATCTTTTGAGTGTTTCCTCACTTCTAAACACTAGTTAGCTCACATATAGTTATCTTTTATCCGGCGGGAGCTGAGTGTTTATCCATTTAAAGTCATAGAAGTCTACTTTGGCAACCCACTGTAAGCCTTCTTATATTCTATAAAGCCTTCTTCTTATATTAGAACACACTGTTATACACGTTGAGAGTCGTGTGAGTGTGTTTGCCAGGACTTCGGTACGTGATTTTCATTTCTGTCTGTATATATATACTTATATATATGTATATATTTCATATATGGACTAACATTATCGAGTTATGCCTCGATTGAGCCTAGACTTCGGTTTGGAGCGTTTAATTGCTTATATATATATATATATATATATATATATATAAACTGTGGTTAGACTCTATCTGATGAGCCTGGATTCACATCCGATGCGTTTACTGCTTTTATATATATATTTGTATATATATATATATATATATATATATATATATATATATATTTACATTCTGTCCTACTGGAGTTTACTTCGTGGCCTTTTTTGCCTTTTTATTTTACACTTCGTCCCGCCTGGAGTTTACTTATGGGCGCTTGATCACTTTTATGACTTTATTTACATTTCGTCCCCACTCGAGTTTACTTCGTTCTAGTTGATCATGTCCATATATATATATTTACCGCTTTTATATATTTACATTTTCGATCCCCCATGGAGTTGCTTCATGGTGGTTGATCATGTCTCAGATATATATATTTACAACTTTTATATATATATAATCGCTTATCGCTTTCCATACAAATTTTAGTATCTTGTGAGCCTAGGAATCATGTGATCACAGTTCGGCCATCAATCTAGATTAGGTTCCCATGATGGACATTTTTCAAATTGTAGCGTTTTCTATACATTATTTTTTTACAAAGGTCTCAATTTCCTTGGATGGTTGTCATGCCATGAGGAGCTCTAAGATGATCACAGATATTATTTTATCGAGAATGCTTCGCATCTCGAAAATAAAAGCAAACAAGCCGAACATTTAATAATAAAATGGAAGTAAGAAAAGGTCTCAATTCCTATTGAGCACAGGATTTGAAAAACCTCTTTTACAAAATTTCATTGATATATCTTGGTTAAAACTGAATTTTTCTATAAATTTCAAACCTTGTGTATATAGGTGCGAACGAGGCCTCGCACTACTTTCAAATAATTGCACATTGATCCACACACACACACACACACACATTCATATAACAATTTCTTTGAAAAGTGGCGGTCACCGTGGTAACACGGATGTCAGGGGGTGCCTAACACCTTCCCTCCACATAATCAAGCCCCCGGACCCAAAATGAATCTCGGTTTCATAGACCCGTCTAGCAGTGTCAAAACACTGGGTCAATGTGCAAACCTTTTCGGTTGCGTTGGTGCAACCAGTTAAATACACCAACTGGCGACTCTTAAAGTCAAATCGTCGACATTACACATGTCGAACCTTTTTCACTTGTTTTTTCAAACAAATCTCACATTAACATGAGAACACCAAAGAACAAGTAACGAAAAGGGACACTCAAAAATCTCGACGTCGACACTATCATCTGGACCGTCACTCTGTTTCCCGACTAGTCCCGGCTACGTTCTCATTTCCTGAAGAGAACAGTGAAAGAAAGGGTGAGCTCAACTAGCCCAGTAAGAAATATTATGACTAAGATAATGCAGAATAAATTATCATTAGCCTTCAACAATGTTAAACTGATAAAATACAATAGACATCAAGTTTAACTGCAGCGGAACAAGCAATCCATTAGAAAAGTCAAGTAGAGCATAAAATCTACTATCTTCTATGATTTAAAAAGTTTTTCATCAACTTAATCCTTAAGACTCAGCTTAATAAATAAACCACATCATCAAGTCATCCCTGCTTTACGAGCCAAGGATATTCATTAAATTATCAAGGGTCATGACTATACCGAATAATCCCTGGTCATAATCATACCAAAAGTTGTCCATCAATGCACTACAAGCCACTGAGGACTTTTAACACATCATTCGTCACATTACGGTCATGATTATACCAAATAATCCCTGGTCACAATCACACCAAGTCCACCTATGCACGTAAGCCAAAGATGACTTTTATCACAATATAAACATGAGAATGATGACAATGATATAAGCATTAATCAAACGAAAACAAGGATAAATATTAAAAACTTTAAATTTATCCAAATATTATAAATTCATAATCTAATATTATTAATATTATAATAATATTTTAATCACTTCTTAAACTTATAAACAATTTATTTCAATTGTCTACACTTTACCAAATAATGCATTTAATCATTCAAAAATGCCATACTCAAAAGATTTCATCACCAATGATCAAATCCCTTATCAAAAATCTGCATACACCCTATATAGGATTCGCAAGCCATAAAATCATGTTTTCCAACTTTGTTACTTCACATAACATATTTAACTCAATTACTCATAACTAGATCATTTTCATGAAAAATACCAAATCAGTCCCAAAAATATTTCTTTTCTGGGATTTAGCAGAATATAGTCCCATATTGGACATATATTTTTCTCGGAATTTTTAAAATTCATTTACTATTTTTCAAAAATCAATTTCTAATTAATTCCTTAAGAAATTAGCTACCTCAAGTTTAACTCCAGAAATTCCCAAATCTTGGCAGGATCTTACACCTGTTAACGTGATCTTCTAGTTTAAATTTCATGGTCATCGGAGTTATAAAACTCCGGTTATAGCCTTTTCGTTGAAAAAACCTAAATATTGAAATGGTCATAACTTGTTCATTTTAAGTCGGAATGAGCTCATTTTTGGACAGGAGATACTTTATACCATAAATTTTCATGTCCCAAAAGGACGGAATTTTTTTCACAAATTAAGTGGCCAAAAATGCCCTTTTAAATTTCTGGGCAGTAGCTATTTCCTAATTCGCAACTTTTTACTCCTTTGCTAAAATCAGTCCACACGAAAATCTACAACACCTTTTCTAGTGATTCCACTTGGATAAGTTAGAAAACTCATAGATCTATCTCTAGAACTTAACCACACTTAAAAATTTGAAATATAATAGGAGATATGGTCAATTGAATTTCATATTCCATTTTCACCAAAATCTAATTTTCAACCCTTTGTGATTTCTAAGAAACTTTCATGTTTTCACATAATAACCAACATAACTCATCATGACAATGCCATAATAATTCAATAAAATAAGTTCAAGAATTAATTTATCCAGGAACCAATAACGTCCAAATTGTCAACATGATACTGCTTTGTGGAGAAAAATTCAAGAATGCTCAGAAGAATATTTCCACGAAAAAGATATGGATGAAGCGTAAATATCAAGGATATTCCACTAATTTCATGGAGTATAGAAGCCAAAACTTTAACCAACCGAGTATAATAGAATATATGAAATCGCAAATGGATTTTCACCGCCATGCAGTAATCCACGATACATGAGATCATTTACACAATTTAATAAAGAATGAATACAAAGGATCATTCACCATGCATGTGGTAATCCACATAGACAAAAGTTATTCCAACGTAATAATAAAGAATGGAATAATGAAGGATTTACCATGCGATGCGATAGATCGCACATACAAAAGTTATTCCCAATGTAATAATAAATAATGGAACCAGTCCCAGATAAACGCACAAACAGGATATTCCACGTAATAATAAAGAATGGAATAGCAATGTAAATCACCATGCATGCGATAGACAACACGTATAAAAGTTATTCCAATGTATAATAAATAATGGAACCAGTCCGGCAGTAGCGCATGCCAGGCATGGATATTAAAGCGTAATAATAATGAATGTAATAATAGAAGAATTTCACTATGTATGCGGTACTTCACATAAACAGGTTATTCCAACATAATAATAAAGAATGGAATAACAAAAGAATTTCACCATGTATGCGGTACTTCGCATAACAGGTTATTCCAATAGAATAATAAAGAATGGAATAACAGAAGTTCTCTTCATGAATAAGAAAGAAATAATACCCCTTACGAGTACAACAATTAATATCCCTTACCTTAGAAGAAACTGGATATTGGAATAGAGAGGTAACAGACTTCTCTTCTTCTTTCTCTCTATAGATTTTCTCTCTATAGCTTCTATCTATAATTTCTCTCTATAATTTCTCTCTCTAGAGTTTTAGTGAATTCGTAAGAAATAATGAAGGAATGAGCTTCTATTTATAGAAGAATGGACTGAATAGTAACTAATTCATGAACTGTCCAGATTGATTTACTTTTTAAACAGACGGTCAGCATTGGTTTACAATAAAATATTCTAATAAAACAAAATCTTTTAAATAAAATATAATATATTCTATTTATAATCTAATAAAATGAATAACTTTATAAAAGTATTACATTTTATATAAAAAGATTTTACTATGCAAACACTACGCAGTACCTTTATGAAAATACTATGCATAATAAAATATATTATATTCTAATTATTGTCTAATAAAACAAATAACTTTATAAAATTATTACATTTTTATATAAAAAAATTTACTATGCAAAAATACTATGCATAATAAAATATATTATATTCTAATTATTGTCTAATAAAACAAATAACTTTATAAAAATATTCTATTTTATATAAAAAACCTTTTTGTTTTATTGCATTAATAATACTAATAAAACAAAACTTCATCATCATTATTATAATTCACACTATTAATCGAATTGTGTCGTTCCCGAGAAAAGAGGGCTTTCAATAAGGATTTTTTCTTATGGCGCCGCAATTAGGTGACCAAACCTCTCCTGGCGTAACTTCTAGACATCGTTAATATTGCAAATAATAACATTAATAACTTTGTTATCTCAATTATTGTTTAATAATATATAAAATATCGATAATAATTAAATCAAATAACGTGAGATATTACGCAACAATTACTGAAGCAATAATTAAACATAACTGAGTGACTTCTCACGTAAGCATCAATAATCAATACCGTGTGCTACTATACAATCACGCCAGACATCGCACTTTTAACACCGGGTGTTTCAACAGTTAATGGCAAAACTTTCGCCGTTATTTCTTAATTCGACAATAATTCCGTTGTGGGGTCCACCAATGATTGCACCGTTGTATGGATATTCCCTGTTAAAATGAATATTCCCCGACCAATCGAATATTATATAATAACTTACATACTTTTCAAAATTTATAAATACTACCCACAACTCTAACATTATCTCAAATCCACACAATAATATAAAAAAATATTTTGAGAAAATTAAATTTTTATTCATAAAATTTGGGGTCTCACATAACCTCTCCTTGACATAACTTTTAGACATTGTTAATTATGCAAATAATAATATGAATAAATTATCATCTCAATTATTAATTTAATAATATAAAATATTATGCAGATGATACTATGACAATAACTGAATCAATAATATAAGAGATATGATGCAGTAATTACTGTAGCAATAATTGAGTATAACTGAGTGACTTCTCACGTAAGCATCAATAATCAATACCGTGTGCTACTATGTAATCACGCGTATTACTATACTTTTACCACCGGGTATTTCTACAGTTAACGGTAAAACTTTCGCCGTTATTTTTATAAAAAAGATATTTTTGTCGTTTTCTAATTCCGACAATAATTTCGTTCCAGGGTCCACCAATGATTGTGCCGTCGTACGAATATTCCCTGTTAAAACAAATATTCCCCGACAATTTGAATATTTTATGACAACTTGCATACTTTGCAAAATTTATAAATACTACCCATAATTATAACATTATATCAAATCCAGACCATAATACTTAAAAAATATTTTGAGAAAATTAATCTTTATTCATAAAGTTTGGGGTCTTACAATCTCCCCTCCTTATAAAATTTCGCCCTCGAAATTTACGTACGTACCTAGTATGTCGAAGAGGTGAGGATACCTCATCAGATTCTAACTCTTGAGGTATAACCTTTGAGCGTAGAATATATTTCTCCTTGTCAAAGATTTTAGTAGGTACCTCTTCATACGTTAAATCTTCTGTTATCTCGCCCGGTTCTAATTCAATAATGTGGTTTGGGTCGTCCACATATTTATGTAACATCGATATGTGAAAAAACGTTATGAACACGCGACATACTTGGTGGTAAGGCGAGTCTATAGGCCACAATTCCTACTCGATCGATGATTTCAATTAGACCAATAAAGTCTAGGGTTGAGATTTCCTCTCTTTGTCGATTCTTGATTATAGAAAAATGCCCTCTTGAACCTTCTTTTTCACATTCATAAGCTATGAGTCTGTAGCTTGAGCGGCTTTAACTTTATCGATTAAAGTCGGTTCTAATCGTATATTCGCTATCTTCATGTAAGTTCTTGGAGTCTTTAACTCTATCTCTATCTTTTGTAAGTCGTACAAAATGGGTTTTTGTGTTAACAACGTCGTACTCGTAAACGTATACGATCTTCTACTCAACGCGTCAGCTACGACATTCGCTTTTCTAAGATGGTATTGAATGGTATTGTCGTAATCTTTTAACAGCTCGAGCCAACGACTTTGGCATATATTACACTCATTTTGGGTGAAAAATATTTGAGGGTTTTTATATGGGGTTTAAGGTCGATACAAAATTCAATTTCACTCTCTAGGGGTAGGCCAGGAAGTTCTTCAAGGAATACATCAGTTAATTTATTAACAATAGAAATATCATTTAAATCTGACGTATTTTTGTTTAAATCCGTGACATGGGCTAAGAAAGCTTAACATCCATTTTTTAATAAACGAATGGCTTTATGGCTTGAGATGACAGTGATTGATTTTAATGGTTTGGTTGCTTGAATTCGCATAATAGGTTGGTTAGAAATATGAAAGCTAATAACCTTACAAAAATAATCAATTATTGCGTGATGAGTAGTTAACCAATCAATCCCTAGAATTACGTCAAATGCAAGTATTTTCAATGAAATAAGATTGACAGGTAATGTGAGGGTACTGATTTGAACCAAGAAAGACTTATAAACAGTGGATGTAAGGAAGGTTTCTCCCAACAGAGTTTTAACAGATAAGTCAAAGTCTAATTTCTCCAGAGTTAAATTTAAACGTTGAGCGCAAGTAGGAGAAATAAAAGAATGGGTAGAACCGGTATCAAATAAGGTATAGACTTTGCTAGAGTTTATGATTAGTTTACCCGTGATTACCTCGTTTGGGTTCCTTGCTTTCTGGGAGGTCACAACAAATACTCTCCCTTGAACTACTGGTTTTGACTTTTCTGAGACGGCTTTTGGCGCCTCCGTCCCAGCTGGACTTGTCTTCGCTGCACGATAAAATCGGGCTAGGTGACCTTCTCTTACACAATTATAACACGCTTTGGACTGCATCGCGTAGTTTGGACTGATGTGTCCCTCCCCTCCGCATTTGAAGCATATCATAGGTGGCCGTTCTCTTTCCTTAACAACGGGTGCAAGTGCTGACGTCTTTCCATCATTTTTGAATCTCCTCTTCTTGAAATGTCCACTCTTATTGTCTTGCCCATGATTACCACCGAAGTGGTTACTATTTCTAGCATGTTGATTCCCTCAACGTTTGTTCTCACCGCTTTGATGACTGCTACCACTGGTTGGGTTGGACCCATCATTTTTTCGGATGCTCTCTCTTGGTTGGGTTGACTCATTATCGCATTCCAATAACTGAGCCCTATTCACAACATCTGAATACAAGCAAAGTTTGTGAGAAATGAGGTATTGACATATCTCGGGTTTCAAACCTCTTAGAAACATCCGCGTCATTCTCTCCTCATTATCAACCAAATGGGATGCAAACCAGGACAACTCAGCAAACTTAGCTTCGTATTGCGACACGGTCATATTATTTTGCTCCAGCTTGATGAACTCTACCTCCTTCATGTGACGAATACTTTCGGGAAAGTACTAATCGTTGAACAGTTCTTAGAACTTCTCCCAAGACATCTTCAGTGCGGCAGGTTGAGTACGCTTTACAAATTCCCACCAGTAATCTGCCTCTCCTCGCAACATGAAGGTGGCAAAGGGAACCTTTTGCTCCTTGGAGCATCCCAAGACTTCGAATATATTGGTGATCTGCTTTATCCACATCTTCGCCTTAAGTGGTTCTGGCTTTCCCCAAAACTCTGATGGTCCCAGCTCCTTGAATTGCTTAGCGGTGACCATCTATGAGTTGCTAGTGTTTCCATCTGTATTTTGAACAGGAGTCTCTCTTGCCTGATGTTGCATGAATTGTAGAAAGCCTCTGAACATTCCATCGTTCATCATTTGGTCGTTGTTGTTATTGTTGTTTAGGTTTGTAATATCCATGAACGCAATCAAATTGCACAAATTAAGCGAAAATGTGTAAAATCAGAGTTTAAAATTTTACAAACCATATACCCGGATCATCCTTTATGCACAATTATTAATTAAACAAAAAAGAAAGAACAAGAATCATACCCTTGAAGATTCGAGCTTCCTCAGGTACAAGTTCACCTTCAATCTTTTTCGCGTTCAACTTGAATCCACCGGGTTTGGTTCCTTCCTTTGATCAATGTTAGCCACCCAAGTGTTTGGCCTCTAGAGGTGATCCACCAAGGAAGAACAAAAATTCAAGAAGATGGGTATTTGACAAAACCCTAGTTTTTCTATCTCTCATAGAAAATGAACGTACTCTCCAACAATTGGAATCACGTATTCTGTGAAAACGTTAACAACCACCTCACCCATAATAAGACTCCTCTTATTTATAGATGTGGGCAACCCTCCTTAACAATTAAGGAATTAGGTTTTATTTTAATTAATTAAAATCCTTTAATTAATTAGCCTCCTAATCTTATTAGGAATAATTAATTAAAATCTTTTAATTAATTTACCTCCTAATCTTATTAGGAATATATGAGAGTACTTTTATTAATTAATTCCCAAACCCCTTTAAGAATTAAATAATAATAATAGTAATAATAATAATAAGACTCCTCTTATTAATTTATATTTAATATTTCTAAAATATTAAATAATAATATTAAGCTATTTAATTTATTCTATCACCATAGATTAAATTAAATATACTTAACTTATTATTACGATTATGCCATTAACTTCTTAAATAATTATTCTTCCTTTTATGGTGTGACCCTTTAGGTTCTCCATATTAAACCGGTTGTGAATAAATCAATTAGAACAATTCTAATCTTATTTAAATAAATAAATTAAACTATTAATTTATTTAAATAAATAATATTTATTCTAAAATAGGGATAAGCCTTCCTAGCGATTAACGACTTCCATATAATATAGATTTCAACATTAATCATAAAAGAACCTTTGAGTAAATAGTTACCGTACAATTCAATCCTTCCACCATATAATGTCCCAATTATAAGACATGGAATTACTGTCAAGTCTTATTTTATTTAATTATATGTATTTCGATTCTTAAATGCACAACTCCAAATAATGAAAATTAGAAACTCCTTTCTAATTTCATTTTTCCTTGGCCAAGGACTACTGGGTTGTCATTTATCGAATCACATAGGACATTTCTCTTCTTTTACTAGAAGTGGTAGATTCTTTATTGATCATACATTATCTCCATGTATAACTTATTATACTCAAGCATACCCTTTGATATACCCTAAGGGTTTTAATGAATAAGTCAAAGTATAACTCATCATACACAAGATACTATGATGATCTCAAGTCCAAGGATCACATGTACTACTATCACTACACGAATTCCTATTGACAAGCAAGTAAAACTCTATTAGGTATTCCTTAGCGAGCCACGTTTAGTGAACTTATTCTCTAATAAGCACCTACATACTTGCTTTAGTGTCTCCACAAAAATGATTATGAGATCAATTATCCTCATCCAATGAGCAAGCAACGTATGTACCAATATATCCGGATTCACTAATCCCCAATTTAGTAATCTAATGATTGGGAACTATTTTAGTTTTAAGCTTTCTAAGAATTTAGATCTCATTACAATGATCATCATCATTATTCTAAGAGTATTGCTTAAAACTATGGGTTTATCACATATTATAAAGCAGCATCATGTAGATAATTAAAATTCTTTAATAAATTAATACTTTTTATTAATAAATGAATAAGATTGTTACAAAGTATATGCTTTATCATCAAACATGATTGGCTTGTGTGCATACTACTTTCAATCTCCCACTTCCACTAAAGCCAATCGTCATGGTATCTCATACTCTTCTTCTCTAAGTGACAATTATCCTGCTGTTGGATAAGCTTCAGTAAATGGATATCTAATATTGTTCTTGAGAGTCCACTATCTCTATAGTGATTCTCAGCTTTCAATGATTCTTATAATCAAATGAAAGTGCCACAACACATGTTTAGATCCAAGATGAGACTTAGGAACTATTCGTAGTTCTGTAATGAACTTTTCATCCAAACAATCAACTTGTAGCTTCATTTATAGGTATATACTTTGTCTTTATCACTAAACTAGTAACTCTTTGCTGTTTGGAACCTTTCCAATTCACTGCACCACCATTCAAGGTAACGCTTTACCCTAAAACGAATTTGTTGTCGTCTTGGTTAGTCTAAAAAACTTGAGTCTGTTAAGCCCTTTAGTTTTAATTTAGACCCACCATAAATATGATCACATCTTTAGTACCGGTTAAGTACTTTAAGATGTTTTCACTATCTGACAGTGATCTTCTCCAGAATATGACTGATCATCATCAGGTCTCGTATATTTCATTGCATACATGATAGTTACTCATGCGATCTCTCTTTTATGAGTCTATGGGGACTATTAAGAGAGATACGCTCCATGACTCATCAACATAAGACATCTCTTGGAGTTTGCAATGCTAAACGATTTTAGCATCAAATGAATATACGTTCCTTGGGTTAAGTCGAGCATCCTCTTGAATCTATCTATATAGATTTTATCCCAAATTACGATACTCTTCCCAAATCATTCGTGGAGGAATATTTAGACAACTTTATCCTTACTAATTGTAGCATTGGTATGTCATTCCTTATTCATAGTATATCAACATATAATACTAGGAATGTCACGACGCTTCCACTAACCCTTTTGTACACACTAGGTTCATTCTTGTTTTTGATAAAATCAAACTCTTTTGATTGTTTCATCAAAACGAATGTTCCATTTTTGAGAAACTTGCTTCAATTCATTTCTCTGAGTGTCTACAACTCTTACCTCATCGTATGTAACTGGTTCATCATCTTCTATGATGTGTACCTCATCATCATCATCTATGATAAATCCATACCTCCTAGGTATCTTGATGACTATTCCGCATTTATGATGATTCGGGTTGTGGTACAATAGGTCTATCTATAGGTTCCTCTTATTTTACTTATAGTGTTCTGTGGTTCTTGAACTCTTCAAGATCTATTATCCTCCCACTAGCCCCTTCAATGATAAACACCTTTATCTTAGAAGGTAGCGTGTTTCACAACAAACACATTTTGCTAAGTAGGATTATAGAACATATACCCTAAACTTACTTTAAGTTGTCCCACAAATCTATATTTGTCAAATCTTGTCCCAAGCTTATCCTTTGAAACCTTTTTACATAAGTTGGACAACCCCTTATCTTAACATACTTAAGATTAGGAATCCTCCCTATCCATAACTTTTATGGAGTCTTGGGGCCAAATTTTGAGGTTACCTTTTCGTAGATATGCAGCCATTTCTAGAGCATGACCCTAGAAGGATACTGGAATGTCGGTAAAATCATTATGGACTGTACCATGTCCAACAAGGTACGATTTTTCCTTTTAGATACATCAATCATTTATTGCGTATAAGGAGACGTCCATTATGAGAAAACCATTTGAGATGATCTAGAAACTTATTGCACAAGTATTTATTCCTTGATCTAATCAAAGAATCTTAATACTTTGTCAATTTGTTTCACTTCTGAATTCTTTGAACCTTTCAAATAATTCACACTTGTATTTCAAAAAATCAGCACATTCAACTTTTTGAATAATCATCTCCTTTTTCTTATACTAGTTTGTTCAATTTGCAAAATAATTTTTACGTAAGTCAAGTATACAAAATCCATTAAGTAATATTTTAGTTCTATACAAAACATTATTATTATAAATAGAACAACAATTGTTCTTAAATATAATACCAAATTTCAGTATCCAACAAAAAAATGAAAATAATGTTTCTAACAAGAACTGGAATACAATAAAAACTTATTGGCTTAATAGACTTACCCGTAGGCAATGCTAAACAATAAGTTCCTATGGCTAATGTAGCAACCTTTGCTTTATTTCCCACACAAAGGATTACTTATCTTTGTTTAGCTTTTTACTTCTGCTTGGTCCCTTCATAAATCTATATTTATGATAACCAAAGTCGGTATCCAATACCCAAGTAGAACTTTGACTTAAAGAAAAATTTATTTCAATCATGAACAAAATAATATTTGTAACCGAAACTTCACTAAGCATCTTCTGGTTATCCTCTGCAAGATGCTTCTTGCAGTTTTTTCCAGTGTCCAGGCTTATTGCAGTGGAAGCAAACTCCTTTGTTATCCGTATCAGTTTTGTTCTTATTATCATTTATTTTTGCCTTTCTATTTACCTTCTTTGAATCGTTCTTCTTTTTAGAAGATCCTTTGGCCCCTACCAGTAAGACATGGTCTTTCTTGGTTGGAAAGTGACTCTCAACATTTTTCAATATGTTAAGCAAATCAGCGAGGCTGATATCTAGCTTGTTCATATGAAAAATTCACAACAATTGTGAAAGGAGTCCGGGAGTGAGTATAAGATCAAATCTTGGCTCAACTCTCCATCCATGACAAAACCTGTTATCCTAATTGATCAATCAAATTGATAATGTTAAGGACTTTTATTTGTACTGTAGAGTCATCGGTCATTCTAGATCGGAAGAGCTCCTTAGATATCTGATATCTATCAGTCCTACTTTCCTCACCATCAACTACTTGACGTGCATGAGTATAGTAGGAGCATCCATAGTTTCACGCTGACACTGAAGCTCGTTACTCATGGATACGAGTATGATGCATTGAGCCAACTGTGCATCATTTTGTCACTTTCTAAAAGTAGCAATCTCTTTCTCAGAGGTATTGTTTGCAACCATTGCAGGGATAGGTGTATTAAGGATATAAGATAGTTTTTCAGCCATGAGAATTATTCTCAAATTCCTTAACCAATCCATTTAATTCGGTCTGGTTAAATAGCATCTAATATGCTTCACAGTGATAGTAATTTAGACATTGTAAAATTCTGTAAATGAATTTGTAATTAAAAATATTTTAGCATACATTCTTTTATTAATTACCAAAATAAATTAGGTCTTGTTTTAAATTGGTATCTCCCACTATTTTCATAAAACTATATTACCCTCACTTATATAGTTCGGTAAAATCTAATTAAAGATTTGCTAGTGAGAATAAGGATCCCATTTCAAATGTATATAGCCTTGTGGTGACACAACAAACTATATATAAATAAATAGGTAGACAACTCTTGTCAATTACATCAACTATGCAACTCCTTGTATTTTGCCTCTTAGATTATTTTGATCAAGTGGTGGCACATCCGAATCAAAATTATCCAAGTTAAGTCCAACCTAGCACTCCATATATTCAAAAAAGAAAAATATTATTCTTGTGGTGACACAACAAAACAACATTGTTCAATTTTCTTTATAAGCATCAAATGTGATAAAATTAACATCTCAAATAATTAAGATAAGCCTTGTGGTGACACAACAAACTTATAATAATTAATTGATTCTCTATTATTTTTATCATGCTAGAAGGCGACATTCGATATTCCAAATATCTTTGAACACTTAGGACTTAATATAAAGTATTGAGGGGTTTGTTATTAATTTGTCTCATCTTGATTAGCGTGCATGCACATATATATATAAAATACACGTCATATTAATGAACATGCGAAGCATGTTTGCATAATATAGTATATATATATATATATATATATATATAGTATAAGCATGCACATATAGAATACTATATTCTACCCGGATTGATTATAGACCTTTATTCTAGTTTGGTTCACTAGAGCCATGAAGGGAACCAAAAGGTCAAACCCTAGGGGTGCAAGAATTAATATTTAAATATAACTATTACATTTAAACCCGGGCTCCATTATAAACGGGTCTTCAAGCGCTCCTTGCTCCTTGATCTCCAATTCTTCAAAATTAATTCTTACTATTCCTATTACAAAACTATTTAAAATAAATAAAAACCTTGATCAGCAATCAAGGGGAAGTACATAGGAGGGAGTTAGAATTTACATTAAAAAAAAATTAGAGAAGACGAGGTACGCAGACCCCATTTAATAAAACTCATACATTCATGCAATCAACTAAAATAAAATCCAATCACATTGGTCAATAGTCCATAATCATCTCATTTATTATCATACACATAATCATATGTATCAATAAATAACATTCATCTCATGAATAATAAACATTCAATATATATATTGATATCATTTAATGGGCAAATTTAGTTAGCATAAAATCTAATTTTGAATCAAAATAAACTCCTTTATTTTAATCCGAATTTAAATCAAAATAAAACTCTTTTATTTTAATTATCCTATTTTAAATAAAATAAACTATTTTATTTTAATCAAAATCTTTAATTAAAATAAACTCATTTATTTTAATTAAATATGGAATCTAATTCCAAGTAAAAAAAAATTCCTTTATTTTGAATAATATGAAATCTTATTTCATATCTAAATAAACTCCTTTATTTAAGGAAACATGTAATCCAATTTTAACTCCAATTAGTTATCATGGAATCTAATTCCAACTCTAATTAGTTAGCATGAAATCCAATTTTAAAATTAAAATAAACTTTTTATTTAAATCATAAAATAATAAGAATAATATTATATATATATATATATACACGGTCCGGATCAAGTGCATACCCCTTATCTTACTCACTCGTACTCACCCCCTTTTAGCGACGGTTCGGTCATACAACCGTCGTCTATACTTTTAGCGACGCTATATGTTTTCCGTCGCTAAAAGTATAAACGACGGTTGTATGATCGAAATCATCGTCGGGTCCGTCACTAAAGGTGGGTGAGCACGGGTGAGTAAGATAAAGGGTATGCACTTGATCCCTGCTCTATATATATATATATATATATATGATTTCAAGATCATGGAGATTTACCCATCCCCTAGACATGATTCACGTTGGAATGAACCCACCTTTGATTAAAGTAATGTATGGCCACGTGATTCATAGAATATCAAAACAGGTTTTGCGATTTTTTTTAAAATAAATTTTATACAACAAAATTATGCCCAATTAAATTGTTCTAAACACATATCAATATACATAAGAAATTAAAACAATTAATAATTCGCATAAAGGTTTGGCTCTGATGCCACTATTAGGTTTGTAATATTCATGAACGCAATCAAATTGCACAAATTAAGTTGAAATGTGTAAAATCAGAGTTTAAAATTTTACAAACCAAATACCCGAATCATCTTTTATGCACAATTATTAATTAAACGAAAAATAAAGAACAAGAATCATACCCTTGAAGATTCGAGCTTCCTCAGGTACAAGTTCACCTCCAATCTTTTTCGCGTTCAATTTAAATCCACCGGGTTTGGTTCCTTCCTTTGATCAGTGTTAGCCACCCAAGTGTTTGGCCTCTAGAGGTGATCCACCAAGGAAGAACAAAAATTCAAGAAGATGGGTATTTGGCAAAACCCTAATTTTTCTATCTCTCATAGAAAAGGAACGTACTCTCTAACAATTGGAATCATGTATTCTGTGAAAACGTTAACAATCACCTCACCCATAATAAGACTCCTCTTATTTATAGATGTGGGCAACCCTCCTTAACAATTAAGGAATTAGGTTTGATTTTAATTAATTAAAATCCTTTAATTAATTTGCCTCCTAATCTTATTAGAAATAATTAATTAAATCTTTTATTAATTTACCTCCTAATCTTATTAGGAATATATGAGAGTACTTTTATTAATTAATTCTCAAATTCCTTTAGGAATTAAATAATAATAATAATAGTAATAATAATAATAAGACTCCTCTTATTAATTTATATTTAATATTTCTAAAATATTAAATAATAAATATTAAGCTATTTAATTTATTCTATCACCATAGATTAAATTAAATATACTTAACTTATTATTACGATTATGCCATTAACTTCTTAAATAATTATTCTTCCTTTTATGGTGTGACCCTTTAGGTTCTCCATATTAAACCAGTTGTGAATAAATCAATTAGAACAATTCTAATCTTATTTAAATAAATAAATTAAATTATTAATTTATTTAAATAAATAATATTTATTCTACAATAGGGATAAGCCTCCCTAGCGATTAACGACTTTCCAGATAATATAGATTTCAACATTAATCATAAAAAAACCTTTGAGTAAATAGTTACCGTACAATTCAATCCTTCCACCATACAATGTCCCAATTAAATATAAGACATGGAATTACTGTCAAGTCTTATTTTATTTAATTATATGTATTTCGATTCTTAAATGCACAACTCCAAATAATGAAAATTAGAAACTCCTTTCTAATTTCATTCTGCCTTGGCCAAGGACTACTGTGTTGTCATTTATCGAATCACTTAGGACATTTCTCTTCTTTTACTAGAAGTGGTAGATTCTTTATTGATCATACATTATCTACATGTACAACTTATTATACCCAAGCATACCCTTTGATATATCCTAAGGGTTTTAATGAATAAGTCAAAGTATAACTCATCATACACAAGATACTATGATGATCTCAAGTCCAAGGATCACTTGTACTACTATCACTACAGGAATTCCTATTGATAGGCAAGTAAAACTCCATTAGGTATTCCTTAACGAGCCACGTTTAGTGAACTTATTCTCTAATAAGCATCTACATACTTGCTTTAGTGTCTCCACACAAATGATCATGAGATCAATCATCCTCATCAAATGAGCAAGCAACGTATGTACCAATCTATCCGGATTCACTAATCCCCAATTTAGTAATCCAACGATTGGGAACTATTTTAGTTTTAAGCTTTCTAAGAATTTAGATCTCATTAGAATGATCATCATCATTATTCTAAAAGCATTGCTTAAAACTATGGGTTTATCACATATTATAAAGCAGCATCATGTAGATAATTAAAAGCCTTTAATAAATTAATACTTTTTATTAATAAATGAATAAGATTGTTACAAAGTATATGCTTTATCATCAAACATGATTGGCTTGTGTGCATACTACTTTCAATTGTTTGAATGAGGATTGTTACCTTCCTTATGCACATTATCATGGTTATTGATCGTCGGTGATTCGATGGTCTCATGTGCTCCATTACTATTCTCAACATTCTCGGATGTCATTTTCAAATATTGCCACAAAACAAGGGTTAATTGACATGCAACATATTATCCCTATATTCTGACCGACCAATTAAATACCAAATAAACTTAGGTAGGTCATACTAGCGAAGGAATTCCCCATCTCTCCCCTCCTAGTTCTTGTCTCATATCTTAGCCAAGGATCATATCCCTAAGCATTGATACCAACTGTGACGCCCCCAAAATAGGTATACATCACCCATCTTGAGTTGCCAAATACATGGTACAAAATTCAATTACAACTTAATAATACAACTGTCGTATAAAATATGACAAAACATAAACTGAGAGTTTTAATACGAATATTGTCTTCTAGACAGTATTCAAACTTAAATGGAGTCCTTAATACATTTATTATCACACTATTTCATAGAATAGTGAGGACTACTAATGCCAATATCTGGACCGTCACTCCATTCCCCGACTAGTCCCGACTACATTCTCATTTCCTGAAGAGAACAATGAAAGTAAAAGGGTGAGCTCAACTAGCCCAGTAAAAAATATTATGACTAAGATAATGTAGAATAATTTATCGTTAGCTTTCAACAGTGTTAAACTGATAAAATATAACAAACATCAAGTTTAAGTACAGAGGAAAAAGCAATCCATTAGAAGAGTTAAGTAGAGCATAAAATCTACTATCTTCTATGATTTAAAAGGTTTATCATCAATTTCATCGCTGAGACTCAGCTTAATAAATAATCCACATCATCGAATCACCCCTGCACTACGTCCAAGGATATTCATTAGTATCACGACCACGAATTAACCATGCACCACGGGCCAAAGATATTTGTGTATTCATCAATGGTCATGATCATGCCAACAACTGTCCATCAATGCATTATGGGCCAATGAAGACTTTTACCACATCTTTTGTAACATTACGGTCATGATTATACCGAATAATCCCTGGTCATAATCATACCAAGTCCATCTATGCACTACGGGCCAAAGACGATTTTCATAACAATATAAACATGAGGATGATGACAATGATATAAGAATTCAATTAAGTGAAAGCAAAGGATAATTTTTTAAAGATTTATAATTTAATTTATCTAAAATTCAATAATGCCCAAATTGTCAACATGATACTGCTTTGTGGAGTAAAATTTAAGAATAATATTATATCAAAAATGATTTGGACCGAAAAGAAATCAATTTTTGTCATAAATATTACCCCGGGTGAATAGTACCCGAGTGAATAGTCCCCCGTGAATAGTACTCCGGCATTAAAAAGTTAAAACTTATCAAGAATGTTCTAAATAATATTTTCATGAAAAGATACTGGATGAAATGCAAATTTCAAGGATATTCTACTAATTTCATGGAGTATAGAAGCCAAAAATTTAATAAAATAAGTACAAAATTCGAAATCTAAAACGAAATAATATTACTTACATACTATAGATTATGGAAAAAAATATTATTTCATACGAATATTGAACAAAAATAACATCCCTTACCTTGAAAAGAAGAGTATTCCAACTGGTATAGCGGGGATATTCTTGAAGAAAACTTTCATTGTTTTCTACACTCAAAGCTTTCTAAAACTCGAAAGAAATGCGCTCAATATTATAGAAGAAGAATTCTCTGATTCTGGTGTGATTTATGTTACTATGCATTTACTATGCAGACACTATGCATAATAAAATATAATATATTCTATTTTTCATAAAAAACAAAACTTATATATATATATATATATATATATATATATATATATATATATATATAACTTACCTTCCTTGTCAGGCATTCCAAAAACCTCCCATGACAATTCATTTTTCAACATACGTGGGCCCCACATGTGGCCCCCACCTTTATTATACCAAAAACTTTCTACTGATTATTTTGAAAAATGGGTAAATGAGGGTCCATAAAATAAGAAAAATTTACATCAAATACTTCATAAAAATCCTCTCAATATTTTTAACAAGATTTATTCATCACTATTATTATTCGTAATATTTAACAACCAGATCGTTCCCAGGAAAGAAGGGGCTTTCCAATAAGGATTTCTCTATATTGGCGCACAATTATATGACCTAACCTCTCCTTGACAGAACTTTTAGACATTGTTAATTATGCAAATAATAAAATGAATAACTTGTCATCTCAATTATTGATTTAATAATATAAAATATTATGCAGATGATACTGTGACAATAACTGAATCAATAATATAAGAGATATGATGCAGCAATTACTGTAGCAATAATTGAGTATAACTGAGTGACTTCTCACGTAAGCATCAATAATCAATATCGTGTGCTACTATGCAACCACGCGTATTATTGTACTTTTACCACCGGGTATTTCAACAGTTAACGGTAAAACTTTTGTCGTTATTTTTATAAAAAGATATTTCTGTCGTTTTCTCATTTTGAAAATAATTCCGTTATGGGGTCCACCAATGATTGTGTTGTTGTACGAATATTACCTGTTAAAACGAATATTCCCCGACCAATCGAATATTTTATGACAACTTGCACACTTTGCAAAATTTATAAATACTACCCACAACTATAACATTATATCAAATCCACACCATAATACTAAAAAAATATTTTAAGAAAATTAATCTTTATTCATAAAATTTGGGGTCTTACAATTATGACCAGGGATTATTCGGTATAATCATGACCATTGATGATTACATGAATATCCTTGGCCTGTAGTGCAGGGATGATTCGATGAAGTGATTTATTTATTAAGCTGAGTCTCAGCGGTAAAGTGGATGAAAAACTTTTTAAATCATAGAAGATAGTAGATATCATGCTCTATTTGACACTTCTAATAGATTGCTTGTTCCGCTGTAGTTAAACTTGATGTTTATTATATTTTATCAGTTTAACACTGTAGAAGGCTAATGATAATTTATTCTACATTATCTTAGTCATAATATTTCTTACTAGGCTAGTTGAGCTCACCCTTTTGCTTTCATTGTTCTCTTCAGGAAATGAGAACGTAGCCGGGACTAGTCGGGGAACAGAGTGACGGTCCGAGATGGTGGCTATAGTAGTCCTCACTATTTTATGAAATAATGTGATAATAAATGTAATGAGTGTGACGCCCCCAAATCCGGGTTACCTGACCCCCGAGTTTGGTGTTCATGATCCACAATATAATAACATCTAACTACCCATTCATATAGAAATAGTAATACATAAGTCATTAACAGAGATTGTTAATACATTAGTCCCAGGTTCTCTAACCTTAACATTACAAATATACCCTTTAGTTATACAAAAGGGTTCACAAACATAACATAATAATAATGTTATTCATAACTAATTTATTAAAATGCCTTTTCCCTTGTCCTTCACCGCACTTCCTGCCACTTTGTCCCTAGCTGAAAAGTTTTATTTAGCAAGGGTGAGCAACAAATTTACCCCGCAAGTTAAGATATACAATAAATGTATAAAAATCAAGAATAACAGACTATCTATTTTGATAGAACGAAACCAAAGTTCGGGGAACAACACTTTCAAAGTTTCTACGATATTCTAATGAATAAGCAAGAATCAATTCTACACAATAACGAAGTGGAATATTTTCCAGATTTATGTTGAGTGATCCATTGGATCATGAACTTCTCTTCTCGAGTAACTATCAAAGATTTGATTTTGATATATCTAGGTGTCTCAGAGAACCATAAAGATTAAATCATACCCCTATGCAAGTACTTAGAGCCGGCCAACTCCTTGTACCCTATATTATGCATACTTACTTACATCGCACAAGAAAGGTCGAATTTACGACCAATAAAATGTTCCCTTTGTATAAAAGGTTGTTCTTCTCAGTCTCAGAATCAAAATTTGATTTAACAACAAAATACTATGATTTCAATATCTAATCACTTTTCTTCTCTTCTCTTCTCAAACCTATCAAGTTTTCTTTTTCGATCTAGCCGAAACAACTGGCATTGATCTATCAATAATAATTGAATTCTCTTTTCTTCTCTTCTCGAACCTATCAAGTTCTAATAAATGTTCGTCTAGCCAAAACAATTAGCTAAGACATGTTTCAATACGATTAAACAACAGACATAATTTAACTGTACTATTTGAAATCAATAATAGCTTATACGGATGTGAATATCCAACAACAGTTATTCTACAAGTATATTCTCAGAATCAATAATTCAATTTGAATTAATAAACATGCACTAACTACGAATAATCAACAATAAATTATTGGATGTGGTCTAATTAACAATAATTAACCACCATAATAATTGAACAATATTAACTCAAGGTTGAGTTAAGGAAACTTGCCTTCTTCGTTGATTACTGCTACACAATAAACTTATCTGCGTTCGTAAGACCTAAAATCAACAATATCGATCTCACAATTAGCATAATAATTCACAACACGTATCACTGTAATTTACAGTCAATACTTCTCCTAAACACATTACCACATAGCCACATTAGTGTTTATAACCTATAGAAATACTTATCAAGTCTAACTAGTTTGGTTTGGTTGGACTTCGGTCTATTCTCGGTGTACTGGTCAACCTATCCGACAATTAACACATTTATTGTCAATTAAACTTGGTCTCAAAGCTTCAATATTATTTTAGATAAATCAATTATCATTTATAATATTTTTTGGAAGCTTTTAATAATTTATAAACAATTATTATAATTTATAATAATTTTTCAAATATCGAAATTATTTTTACATAATTTAAATACTAATTAATTCCATCATCATTAATATTAAAATATTAATAACATACTTTTCAAAAATATTAAAGTTATTTATAATAACTTAAAACATTTTAAAATCATCAATATTCTACTTAAATAATTTTTAAATTAATTAAAATCATTTTAAACCATTACCATTAATATTTAAATATTAATGAAATTATCATCAAAATATTAAAAGTTATTAATTATAACTTAAAATATTTTCAAATCATTTTCTCATTTTTAAATCAATAAAATCATTTTTAATTCATTTATTTAATATTATAATTAAATAAATCCAATATCATTAATATTAAATTATTAATGAAAATTCTCCAAAAATATTAAAACTTACATTTTATAACTCAAAATATTTTTAAACACTTTATTCTTATTTAATATGATTTTTATAAATTTAAAATTATTTTTCTCTAATTTATTTTATATACTAATTAAATAAATTAAATACCATTAATATTTAAATAATTATAAATATTAATGAAAAATATCCCAAATAGCCAAAAATTATTTTTCATAATTTAAAATTCTTTTAAAAACCATTTTGTAATTTTTAGAAATTTATTTCTATTTTTAATTAATTTCCGGAAAAATCAGAAATTAAAAATATTAAAAACCGTCGCTATAGCCTATAACGACACTAAACGTCGTTGTTGGTGTTCTTGAGCGTCAAGAACACTGACAGCTCAGTGTTTAAGGTCCTTAGTTTGACCACACTTTAATCTCGGTTCTTGCATGTTCTGTCCAATCTAAAAGTCAGATCTTATAGTGTTTATGTCACACTACAATGAACACCAACAATATAGGTCATATCACACAACACCACGAAGATCTGGGCAATCAAACTCGCTGTCAGACGTTACCTGGGTTTTCCAGAAACCCAGGCAGTTCGAGTGCCCATTTTTAGGCTCGATTATATACATGTTCTGGTCATCCAAAAGGTGGGTTCTTGGTTTATACATCTAGTACATATGTCAAGGGACAACTACATATCTTGATCTCAGTCCAACAACAACATAATCACAAGATACCACTCGGTCAAAGGCTGTCATAAATAATATTCTTACGTTTTCTGGAATTTCCAGAAAATAAAAAATCATAGCGGATGGTTTACTTTGACCATCCACTACATCTGATCTGCTTTTTGTTTAAGAGATCTATAGGCACGGTTCTAGAGTCCATATTATAGGCTAAAACATGTACATAAAAACAACATCAAATATCTTAAACCCTGATAGATCTGGGCCTTAGAAGATCTTGTCAGACGCTGCAAAATCATTTTTGGGTTACCCAGAATTTGACTGGTCATGCCTAGTCAACGGGTTTTGACCGATTATAACTCACAATCTGGACATCCAATAGCTACGATTTCAGTTCTAGATTAAAGTACTCGTGTCAGACTACACATTCAAAGCTTGAAACAACACAATAATAAATAGGGAAGGATCTATGGGCTCTGACTTTTGCTTGTCAGACCATAAAAATTGTTCTTGAACTTAATTTTTAAGGCCTTTTGATGCCATGGATCTATGATGGATATCATAGATCATCTTAAAACACCTTCTAGCATGAATCTAAACACATAAACATAAAATCTTTCTTTGCATACAAGATCAAAGTTGAGTTTAGGGTTATACCTTCTCTTGCTAAATCTTTGATCTAGCTCTTCTCCACTGATTTTGGTGTGTTAGGAAGTTATCTAGGGACTAAAATACTTGCTAAATTCGGAGGTTGGGTGAGAGAGAGAGTTTTTTGAGAGTAAGATAGCAAATAAGCAAACTTTAGTAACTTTCTCTCTCTTAATCTTTTATAATCATTAGATGCAATGTATACAAGCATGCAAGGTGTCCATTTGGATAAGATTGGAGCTGATTTCCAGCACATGGGATAATTCTTAAGTGATGACTCACTAGATCTTGCAAATCTTTTTACTTAAAAGCCAAGTAAAGGGTATTTTGGACATTTATTATATAATTTTAATGGCATGCATGGAATTTACCAAACCCTTAGGGTTTAACCCTAAGGTTCTACAACTTTAGTTTCTAAGATTTTTAATTTAGGGTTTTGAAAATAGGAAATTAAGATAATTAAAATATAATTAGTATTTGCTAATTACATTAAATGTTACTAAAAACATTAAAGTTTACTAATCACTTTAGGACTTACTAATTAGGATTAGGGTTTCCTAATTAGGGTTTAGGATTCTCGAATTAAAAATTAGGGTTTCTTGGCTTTCAATTAGGGTTCTTAACTACGCATTAGGGTTTCTAGTCTTGAGATTAGGGTTTCCAATCCCTTATTAGGGTTTACAAATATTGTACCTTACCCGACCAATCATTGATCAACATTCTATACAGTACAAATACGTAATCATCAATATAATTATTTTAATTATATTTTCAATTGAATCCCTATCCGGACTTAGGGTTAGGGTTTCTATTCTCTATTAAGCACAACTCTACTCTTATTTATCAGTCAATACACAAATTGACCACTTCTCGAGACTCGTATCACAGATACATAGTACAATATTAACAGTCAATATTAATATTAAATAAAAAAAATTATTCGTAAAATTCGAATTATTCAAAATCTCGGGTTATCACAATGAGGACTTCATTTGAGTTTGAATACTGTCTATGAGAAAATATTCGTGTAAAAATTCTAAGCTACGCTGTTGTCGTATTGTATAAAAGAAGTTTGTATTTGATTTATGTACCATGTATTTGGCGACTCAAAATGGGTGATATATACCTATTTTGGGGGCATCACAATAACGGAGTTCTGCATTTTCTGTCGTATATCGCTTCGTAAGGCAGCATGCCAATACTCGCGTAATAACTATTATTATAAGCAAATTCAACCAATGGTAGATGGTCATCCCAATTTCCTTTGAAATCCATAATACATGCTCTGAGCATATCCTCTAGTGTGTGGATGGTTCTCTCGCTCTGTCCGTCGGTTTGAGGGTGATATGTTGTGCTCATTCTCAACTGCGTTCCCCAGCATTCTTGTAGTCGTTTCCAGAAATTTGATGCGAAACGTGGATCTCTGTCTGACACAATGGACACCGGGACACCGTGTCTTGAAACAATTTCCTTCACGTACAGTTTTGCCAACCAATCTAGGTTAAATCTAATCTTGATTGGCAAAAAGTGTGCCGACTTTGTCAATCGATCAACAATCATCCAGATAGCATCGAAATCTTGCTGAGTTATTGGAAGACCTACCACAAAATCCATTATGATATGCTCCCATTTTCATTTCGGTATCTCCAATGGTTGCAACAATCCTCTTGGCCTTTGATGTTCAACTTTAACTTTCTGACATGTTAAACATTTCGCCACACACTCAGCCACGTCCTTTTTCATATTCGGCCACCAGAAATGATGTTTGAGATCCTGGTACATTTTTGTACTCCTAGGGTGAATCGAATATCGTGAGTTATGGGCCTCAGTTAAAATTTCCTCTTTAACCTCCGGTACTGGCGGAACCCAAATTCTCCCTTCGAATCGAAGTAACCCTTTCGAATTAAATTTAAATTTGTTTTCCTCACCTTTAGACATTTTTCTTCTTATCTCTTCACAGTTTTCATCCTGAAGTTGTGCATTCTTCACCTTATCTACCAACATTGAACTGCTTCCCATTTGGAACAATATTTCATCTAATTCTGTCGGATATTTAATTTCCAACTCCATCTTAGCTATTTCTGACACTAGCTTCTCCTGAGCAGTCAACATCATTATTTTCTCACGTCCCTTACTACTTAAGGCATCAGCAACAACATTTGCCTTTTCAGGATGATAAAAAATCTCATAGTCATAGTCTTTAATCAACTCAACCATCTTCTCTGTCGCATATTCAAATCTTTCTATGTAAAGATATACTTCAGGCTTTTATGGTCGGTATATATATCACACCTCTCTCCATAAAGATAATGTCTCCAAATTTTTAGGGTAAACACCACCGCAGCCAACTCTAAGTCATGAGTCGGATATCCTTTCTCGTAATCTTTTAATTGACGTGATGCATACGCAATAACTTTGCCGTTTTGCTTAAGCACACAGCCTAGTCCTTTATGTGATGCGTCACTATACACCACAAAATTCCCTGTGTCATCAGCCAATGACAACACAGGTGCTGAACTCAACCTCTTCTTTAATTCACGAAAACTTTCCTCACATTTCTCCGTCCAAACAAACTTAATCGCCTTCTTAGTTAAATTCGTCAACGGAGTTGCAATCTTGGAAAAGTCTTGAATAAAACGCCTATAGTAACCTGCTAATCCCAAGAAACTCCTTACTTCTGACGATGTCTTCATCTGATCCCAGTATATTACAGCTTCCACTTTTGATGGATCTACGGAAATTCCATCCTTATCAATAACCTGCCCGAGAAACTGTACACGTTCCAACCAAAACTCACATTTTGAGAATTTAGCGACAACTTCTCTTTTCTCAATGTCTCCAACGTCACTCTTAAGTGTTCAACATGTTCCTCCTTGGTCTTGGAATATACCAATATATCATCAATAAACACCACCACAAATTTATCTAAGAATGGTTTAAACACCATGTTCATTAAATCCATGAACGATGCAAGTGCATTGGTTAAACCAAATGACATAACCAGAAACACGTAATGACCATATCGAGTTCTGAATGTCATCTTCGGTACATCCTTTGGCCTCACTTTCAACTGATGATAACCACTCCTCAAGTTTATCTTTGAGAAATATCTTGCCCCCTTCAGTTGATCGAACAAGTCATCGATTCTTGGTAATGGATACTTATTTTTAATCATGACCTTATTCAATTATGTATAATCAATACAGAGCTGTATCGATCCATCTTTCTTCTTAACAAACAACACCGGCGTTCCCCATGGCGATACACTCGGCTGGATATACTTCTTGTCAAGCAATTCTTGCAATTACACCATCAACTCTTTCATCTCTACTGGGGCCATTCTATATGGGGCTTTAGATATCGGGGTCATTCCTAGTAGTAAGTCAATCACGAACTTAATTTCTCGATCCGGCGGAAGTCCAGGCAATCGTCTGGAAATACGTCTAAAAAATCTCTTATGACCGGTATCTCTTCCAACTTCGTACTCTTCTTCTGTGTATCGACTGTGTAGGCTAAGTATCCTACACATCCTTGTCTCAACAACTTCTTGGCTTGCATCACCGTCAGACAACTTGCTTGTTGAGGTGACTTACTGCCATAAAACACTACCTTTAACGGAGTCATAAGGTTAACACATTTCTTTTGGCAATCAATTACTGCCCCGTGATTGAATAACCAATCCATTCCAGTATAACATCAAATTCCCCCCAAGTTTAATTGGTATCAAATCTACCATCATCTCGTAACCCTTTATATCCACTCTACAATTCTTATATATGAATCTAACAAGAATCACCTCCCTATTCGTAATCTCTATGCTTAAGGGAAATTCTAATTCTTCCTGAGGCAATTCTAAATTCTGAGCAAATTCATCGAATATAAATGAACAAGTAGCACCCGAATCAAATAGCACATAAACATTAATACCATTAATCATAATGATACTTGACACCACATCCTTTGACTGCACAGCATCCTGCACGATCATATTGAAAGTCCTCGCGGTAGGTCGACTTGATTGTGATGGTCCAGTGATAGTTAAAGTACCTCCACTGTTGTTTCCTTTTCCTCCACTTGCACTTCCCGCTGTCTTTTTAGGGAAATCACAAGCCATGTGATCCTTCGAACCACAGGTGAGACATGCTCCTTTCTTTGGGCTAAAACAGTTCGGTGCAATGTGTCCCCCTGGCCACAATTGAAGCATACCTTCTTACCCTTCAAACACACCCCAGTGTGGTTCTTTCCGCAAGTAGCACAAGCTTCAAATTTCTTCTTTTGTTGACTTCCTTGTTGTCCTCCCGTATTCGAATTCTCACTCCACTTCCTCTTCTGGCTGTTACCTCCATTATTGCTTCCACCAACCTTGTTTTCATTCTCATTCTTTCTCTTCTTCTGTTCTTGATTGTACTTGGTTAAGGCATCGCTTCCACCCTCCGCGATAATTGCCTTTTCCAGTACAACCACAAACGTATTTAATTGGAACATTGAAACCTTGCTGTAAATCCAGGGCTTCAACCCTTGTTCGAACCTTCTTTCCTTACGCTCATCGATATTAACTTGATAAGTGGCAAACCTTGCGAACTCATTAAACTTCTCAGCATATTCTGGCACAGTCATGGTTCCTTGTTTTAAATCCACAAATTGAACCTCCAACTAATTCTGAGAACTCGCTGGAAAGTATATCTCGAAAAACATCTCTATAAATATTCCCACGCTATTATTCCCTGTCCCCCACAAACCTTTTTCGCCTACCACCAATAGCTAGCTTCAGACTTTAGCATGAACATTGCGAAAGCGGTCTTTTGATCCTCATTAACTCTGGAAATATCGAACACCTTATCCATTTCTATGATCCAGGTTTAGGCTTCAACTGGATTCATAGACCCTTGAAACTCTAGTGGTCCAACCGCTTTGAACTCCTTGAAGGTCATGACTTTGGCTTGTAGTTAATTCGCAAATGCTCCCGTTAACAAAGTCACCAACTGATGAACCGGGTTAGCATTGGCCTCGTTATTATTGTTAGTAGACCCCTCAGGAGGTGGTTGTTGGCGTGGTTGTCTTCTTCTAGGAGGCATTTTCTGTTAAAATATACGCTTAGTAGTTCATTACTCAACTTCTTGAATATTTGAAGTTTAACTTAAACATTCTAAGATTAAAGCTATAACACATAATATTTCAATAAACTTTGAGATTTTATTCATTCATAATCATAATAAGGATAGCATCTCTGCTATCAACATCCACTTTCCTGAACTAAACAAGTTTCAGGATTACATACTCGTACTACCCCTTTATTTATCTCAAAATAAGGGATTTACAATTTATTTAATCACATCCTTAATCACATATTATTATTATTATTATTATTATTATTATTATTATTCCTATCTTTGCATATTAAGACATCAAGAGGCTTCTCTATGCTCTTCCTCCATAATACGATACGCCATCCTACAATCCATCACGAACCACGACAAGTCTTCAAACTGAGGTGGGTAATAAAAGACTCGATCCTGGGCCCTATCAATCGCAGAATGAAAGGCATAATCCATTTCATTCTTCATGGCCTTCTTCGTTTGGACCTTAGCTTCAACACGGTCAGCACGTTGAGTCGCCTTCATCCAAGCGTCTTATGCCCTCGTACGCTTAGCTGACTCCTCCTTCAAGTCATCTTTCAGCTTCTCCACATCAGTCTTCATTTTCTCATTCTCAGCCAACAGATCCTCTTGCTGACCCTTTGTATGAACTAGGTCCTACTCCGTGTTTCCAAGTCGTGAGTCGAGTTCTTGAATCTCGACATCTTTCTGCTCTATAGTAGCTTGACGCATCTCAGCCAACTTCTTCAGCTTGGTGGAAACTCCACAGGATCCTCATCTTCCTCCTCTATCGCCTTAGAGTTCTCTTCCTCAGGATCAGACACAAGCTCATCCTCCTGATCTTCCTCAACAATCAACATAGAAGACTCCCTATGTATCAACTGTTCTCGTTTCCTCATCTCTAGGTATCTGAGGTATCACTTCCCTATCTTGACTGGATCCTCCATCGTTAGAAATCCTGATAACAAAATACTTTTAAGTTTTATTTATTATGCAACATTCTTCGATACTCGTGAGCACATAAGTTATTAACATGTAGCACATAATGTCTTTTATTGTTTATCTTTTAATGAATCTCCACAATTCATTCTTTAGAACTCAATATAAGTTTATGATGACTATGTTTTCTGTCTCCTTAAAGCTTACTTCCTAAGGTTTTCCCACCTAAGGTTCATAACCTAAAGCTTTGATACCAACCTGTGATACCCCCAAATCTGGGTACTCCATTCCCACAGGATTTGGTGTTCACTATCCATAACTATTACGTCTAACTACCCATAATAAAGGATGAAGACATAGTTTAAATAACTTAAACAATAATCTTTCCCATTAAAAGGTTACATCAATTTAAAACAATCTCAGGTAATCCAACCTTAAACTATTACTTAAGTCTGCGGAATACATCACAATGTAACATAAGTCTTATAACACAATTCATTTAAATAAATTCACATAAATATTCATCACTTGGGCATCTTGCCCTTTCCTTTGTTGGAAGATGGCTCATCGACTTTCTCTACTTTAGCTGCAGTGTTAATTGCAAGAGTGAGCAAACAACATGAGTTTAGACAACGAATGTTGAATAATGGTGAACTCGTTCTTCGAACCAAACATAGAAAACCAGTTCAAGATTTATATCTGAGGGTCTTAAGACCACGAACTATGTCCCCGGTTTTTAGGTATTATTACCTCAACCTTTACAGTCGTTTAGACTATACAGACCCTTCCTTACGTACTTAGGGGGATCAACCCTTTGTACCATGTATTGTGCATAAATATCTAAACGTTAACACGTACATAATCCCCTATATCAGGGTTGTTCATCTCAGTTTAAATTTAGGCTTTCTGCACTAAAGGAAGTTTAGTTTGGAACTAGCTTATCAGTGGTTCTAGAATTTTAGAACGTTCATCATATAGATTAATCCAAATAATAAGAGTTTAGCTTGATAAGTGAGTTTTATACCCATGAATTGGATACATTTGGGCTTAATTTATTGTTGTTCTCAAGTCTTTTAGAATAGTTTTTAAGTGTTTGTGTCCATTCATGCATGTTTTACATTGTTTTGTAGGATTTGGGACAAAAGTTACTTGGATCGACGTTCGGGGTGGCTAGATTCACGTTTTCGGCTTGCCATTTACACAACAGTCACTTCAGAGCCAATTTGAGTATTTCTATGGACATTATTTCAAAACACTCAAAGAATTAAAGTTGTAGATCTACTTCTCCTCTTTCCGGAACATCTTGAATCATTGAAATCGGAGTTCGGACGAAGAAGTTATGACCATTTTCCCAAAGGACGTCGGAGCAGAAAATGTCAAAAAAAAGTGGCCATAGCCAAGCGCCCAAATCAAAGCTTATTTACTGCCGCAGGGGCACTAGGGAGCAGAGTCTCAATGTCGTGCTTGCTAACAAGCAATTGGGGAAGGGTTTGGTGTGTCCTGGACGCGTTTTGGACGAATTTTGACACCTTTTTGACTTCAAATTGGATTGGTTTGTTCCTAAGCAAAAAATTGGACTTGTAACCTATAAATACATGATGTAAGGCATAAATAAAGGGAGATTACATAGATTACATAGGTAGACATAATAATTGGGATAATTGGATAATTGGTTTATAGTTCATAATTGGGGATATTGGAGTCTTAATCTTTATTTATCTGAATTCATTCGTTAAAGTCTTAGTTTTAATTGATTAATTTAGTTTTCTTAATTAGAAAAATCACAATTTGCGATTGTTTAAATAAAATTAATTTGGTTAAGAGTTAGTAATTGGTAATTTTTATTAAATAATTCCTCGTGGGAACGATACTCTACTTTTACTTTATTACTTGTTGATAGTGTATACTTGCACGTATTCATTGATCATGTAAATCGATCAACATGTCTTTAGCGCCGCTGATTCTTTGGGAATTAGTTTAATATTTTTTACCAATATTAATTTCAATCAAATTAGTCTTAATTTAAACATTTTTTTTATTATTTTAATTCTCTTCTTATATTTCTCTCATTTTAGGTACCATGGATGACTTTGAGTATCAATGGTCATACACTAACGTGACTCAACCGAGGGAATGGAGATTGGACATGAGTCGCGACACTTTCCAATAATGTCAAAGACAAATTAAAGAACTTTCGAGGAAGTTGGACATTATCGCATCCCAACATAGTCGAAGGATGGCGTTATATGTGTGACTATTGTGTTTGGCAATCACCCGAAAGTAATCAATGCACCATCAATCTTGGGTAAGTGCAAAGATGATGGTAACTACCTCAATCGATTATGCATATGATAATTATGAACAAGTTTGGGGGTATCACCCGAATTCTTCATGGAGCTACAACTATCAAGACCAATACTCTACTCCAAATCCAACATACACGCTTAGAATTCTCATCTCAACCTCTATTAAAAGAAGATAATTCAAGGTTGGATTTAATTGTGGTCCAAGTTCGAGGAGAGAGGATTAATCAAGCGGGGTCAATTCTAAAACTTGTAGATCGGATAGAGCAAATGACCAAAGTCATAAACAACCTTCCTCCAAACACTTGGCTTTATGACATGGATGATTTAAATTGATGAAGTGCCCGAGCCAAATCTACAAATTGAATGAGACACGAGATGTTGAAAAGAGGAGACAAGTGGGGATAATGAAAATAAAGATTCGGTGAAGAACTAACTATGATTACCAACGAGGAGGAGCCGATGTTATTAGTGCCCCAAGTTCCTTCTCCGCCAAAGTTCAAGAATCCGGTTAGATTTTCAAAACCTTGTCCATTAGCTAGTAGTCATGTCGTCGGAAATACTCCTTGTGGACGTAAAAGCGAGTACAACTTTGAAGCCATGGTTCAATGAGTTGGAGAAGATAGAAGAAGAGAGATTGTTGTGTCGACAAGCCTCAATGCGAGAATCTATTCATGAGACACAATGGAAAAAAAACACCTAGATGTTGGACGTTCTTTAATGTGATCTTATCTAAACAAACCATGCTAGGTGACTTTAATACAATGGCTATCGTAAATGGGAACCTACCGAAAGCTATATTATTTCCGATGGATGGAGGGTTCCTCAACTTTTGAAGAGGAATTGGATAGCATTGACCAGAAAAAGTCAGGCTGAGACTATAAAACAAGCGCTTATTGGGAAGCAACCCAAGTTTATTTTTTTTATTTTTTATTAGGTTTTATATTAGCAGTTTTGAATTTACATTTTTTTTAGAATTTAATAAAATTATTTCTATCATGGTTTACAGAGTTATCCAAGTCAAATACAAGAGTGGTGCCCAATTTGTTCCATGTGCTTGCTTTATTCTCCAAACTTAAGGGCAAGGAGGAAGATTGCTATATTTTCGTGGAAGTCCTCTCGCTCTAATTTTTTCTATTTCAGTCATTGAGGACAATGTCTAGTTTAAGTTTGGGGACATTTTAGTGTCGTATTGCATATAGTTAGTTATCTGCATAGTAGTTCATTTTTTTTATGTGTTAGCATTGTGTTTTTTTTTAGGTTGCATATAATACATGGTAGTTATTTTCATATTCATATATGTGTTGCATTAGTATGTGTTCATGTAGTATAATTGCATTTTTTTTTTGCATGAATCTGTGTGGTCGATTGGTGTGGTATTAGCTCGGCCTATGATAAGATTGGTTTTGCATGTTAACTTGAACAATGTTGATAATTGATGGTGAGTTCTAATTTTAATCATGATGATAATCTGAGCCTGTCTTAAACTTATGTAACCGGTTAACACTTAAAGTTTAACTATTTTAATCCACTTGGTTCAAGGGTTTCATAATTTGTTTCTGAGGGAAAATCTTGGCTAAAATTTAAGGAAATTAGTGAACTGGCAGTAAAGGTTGGAATGACGTAAAAGCTTGAGTTTGGGGGAATCTATGGGATATATATATTACAAAAAAGAAAAAAAAGAAAAAAGAAAAAGAAAAGAAATGATGAAAAAGAAAAAAAAAGAATAAACACCGTGGCATGCTTGTCTAGTTTTGTGGCCTTTATTACTTGAGTAAGTAAGCCCGAGGGGATTGTCTTTACACCTAGTGCCCTAAGGTCTTAATGGCTTGGGAGTCATTGGTCGAAAGCTCGTTAAGGTAGCACTGAAAAGCCTAAGGGAATAAGACATTGTACAGCCATGAGAAAAAAATGAATAAAACACGAGAAAGAGTAAAAATGCCCTCGTGATTGAATAAGAGTATAAATAAATCATGTATTTACCTTAAGACTTGGTAATTGCTTAGTTTTAACCGGAGTTGTCATGTTCACGAAAGTAATTGAATTGGAACTAAAATTTTCCTTTAAGAAGTTTGTTATGTAATTATCTTGAATTGTGGTGGGTTAGAATGGTTAACAAGCACACACACACAACATGGGTGATGACAGGTTTGGATTGACTAATTGGTTAGAGTTATGAACTTTGACTTGATTGGATATATTGTTTGAGTACCAATGGTATCTTTGAGGCCTGTTGCTATATATCATACTGATTTATTACTGGATTCGTAGGT
Organism: Panax ginseng; assembly: GCA_020205605.1. Taxonomy (NCBI): domain Eukaryota; kingdom Viridiplantae; phylum Streptophyta; class Magnoliopsida; order Apiales; family Araliaceae; genus Panax; species Panax ginseng. The sequence continues at coordinate 49,748,167 of CM035133.1, forward strand.
ATACTAGGAAGTAGATCATGCATATTCATTCATGTAGTTGAGTTAGTTTGTTTATTTTTAGTTCTTTTGTGTTTTTGCTTGAGGACAAGTAATTGTTTAAGTTTGGGGGTATTTGATGAGTGAGTTTTATACCCATGAATTGGATACATTCGGGCTTAATTTATTGTTGTTCTCAAGTCTTTTAGAATAGTTTTTAAGTGTCTGTGTCCATTCATGCATGTTTTACATTGTTTTGTAGGATTTGGGACAAAAGTTACTTGGATCGACGTTCGGGGTGGCTAGATTCGCGTTTTTGGCTTGCCATTTACACAACAGTCACTTCAGAGCCAATTTGAGTATTGCTACAGACCTTATTTCGAAACACTCAAAGAATTAAAGTTGTATATCTACTTCTCCTCTTTCCGGAACATCTTGAATCATCGAAATCAGAGTTCGAACGAAGAAGTTATGACCATTTTCCCAAAGGACGTTGGAGCAGAAAATGTCGTAAAAGTGATGTGATCTTGGGGCGCCCAAATCAAAGCTTATTTGCGTTACTGGGGCGCTAGGGAGCGATTCTCGGCGTCGTCAAAGACCTTTGAGGTTTGGGGGGAAAGGCTTCAGTGTACTGGATGCGTTTTGGGCAAATTTTGACACCTTTTTGACTCCAAATTGGATTGGGTTTGTTCCTAAGCTAAAAATTGGACTTGTAACCTATAAATACATAAGGCATAAAATAAAGGGAAATTACATAGATTAGACTAGATTAAACACTCCATTAAATTAGAATCTAAACCCTAGTTCTTAGTTAGCTATTGGAGATTGAAGCAAATTGAAGAACACTGAAGATCAAGAGCAAGAGCAAGAGGGGAGCATCAGATTTGCTAACAACAAATTCTATTCTCTTCTCTTATCATACTTTTATCTTTTAATGTCTATTAAGATTTCAATTAAACTTTTTATGATTATGAATTGATTATTTGATTTATTCCAATTATTTATGTTGAAGTGAATTGTTCATCTTGCGTTGGGCTTATTGATTAATTATCCGATCAATAATTACCTTGTTACTCTAGAAGGAATTGAGAGAGGAATTCTAAGGTTAGAACTGGGCATGGTGACATGTGACTTAGTTATTTACACAGTGAATAAGTAGGTTTGTGAATAGAATGAGAATATCTATTTGCCGCATGTAACACATAAGGAATTGGGGTTGTAACGAGTCTAATTCAATTGTTTTGCATAGAGATATAGAAAAATTAATCTGGGTTAAATAGAAGGCAAATGATCACTTGAGAAAGGGCTTTTGGCACTTGAGAATTCCTGTTAACAATTCAGTAGACATAATAATTGGGATAATTGGATAATTGGTTTATAGTTCATAATTGGGGATATTATAGTCTTAATCTTTATTTATCTGAATTCATTCGTTAAAGTCTTAGTTTTAATTGATTAATTTAGTTTTCTTAATTAGAAAAATCACAATTTGCGATTGTTTAAATAAAATTAATTTGGTTAAGAGTTAGTAATTGATAATTTTTATTAAATAATTCCTCGTGGGAACGATACTCTACTTTCACTTTATTACTTGTTGACCGTGTATACTTGCACGTATTCATTGATTGCGAAATCGATCAACATAGCTTAACGGCATAAGTTTGAATAACAATAACTAAGTCAAGATTGCATATCAACAACTTACGATTGAATAGACATGGCATATACAAAGTGTTACATCCAAAGGAATTAGAAAATCTCATTTGAAACAATGAACTTAAACAATTTATGCTTTGAAAGGCAAGCAATAAAGTCAGGAATTTGGTCAATGTAAAGAATTAGGACACAAGAGCTTGTGTTAACATAGACAAGATGGAATTAATAAGCTCGTTCAACTATAATATAGGATTTGCATAGTGATAAATTAGGATTAGAAAGCTTGCTTGACAATCAAAAGATAACGTAGTTATGAAACTTGCATTCATTATAAGGAGAATGGAGTTAGGGAACTTGCCTCGTGTGTAAGCTACACAAGTATAATAGCGTTCGCCAATTACCCTACACATACCATTGAAATCACAATACCAATTAGTTATATTATCATTAGCTTTATAGGTTTAACCCACCATTTAAGTCATAACCTTTAACTTAATGTCTAATCATGTTAGTTAACCACTCTTACGAATCTAAAATCTCACTATCGCCTTATCATTCACCTCTAACTCCTGTAAACATCAATTTTCATTCATTACATAACTTATTTAAGTGATCACTTAAAATCTTCCCTTTTTGGTATCACCACCCGTAACCAACTATTATTTTATCTTATATTATGATTCAACATCTTTATCATGCATACCATACAAGATTAGGTCTTAGTATTATAATCTACAATTAATCGTAACTCATCGCCTTTGAAATGGGCGCTGGTAGCATTATTTACGCCTTAAGCTCCTAAGAGACTGGCAATTGCTTATTTGTGTCTTGAGGATCTCAAAGGTTAATAAGCAGTAGCAATTGCAAGATTTCGCTTACTATGGTCATGCTAAGACAATTTGTGTTAGTACACAAACAAAACTCGGTAGTAGCTTTAGACTGCTTTTTGCACCAACACTCCGATTTATCCCAATTTCCATAGAAATTCACAAAACCCAACAACTAAAATTTTGTAATAACATCAACAAGCATGCATTTCATAATTCTATCAACATAAACATTATATATAATTAATTTTTAAGGATCACCATCATATTTTTTCCAATTTCTTCATATCTTAATACTTTTAGTGAATTCGATTGCCAAAACTTCGTTTCTTAACCAATGAACACCATTTCAACCACATTGTTTTCATTTCTTAATGTACTATCACAATCCACAACAAATTTAAAAATTCTATCAAGTATTGGACATCAATATTTGGACTTATTTAAGCCATCTCCACATATATATACACTGTTTTTAAAGTCTTCTACTACAAACCCAATTTTCATGAATTTGATACTCCAAAACCAAATGAAAGCAACATATATCAGATTTTAAACCATCTTCAACACAAATAACAATTATTTTAACAAATCATCAACCAATTCTTTCCTTTTTCCCCAAGAAAACCCAAGAACACAAACATGATTTTCATGAATTCCCTTACTAAAAACCATTTATAGATGATAACCAATTGATTATATCAACTAATTAACAATTATAATTCAAATTCATACAATTCTATATTAGAAATTAAGAACATAAATTTAGGTTTTTATACCTTCAATACTTGATTTTCGCCAGATGATCACAAAGCTTTAGCAATCCTTCTTCTTGACAAAATTACAGAGAATTTCTTTCTTAACTTCATTGTGTTTTCTCTCTTCCTCACCAAACTCTCTCTTTCTCTGTTCTTAGTTTTTAGGAGAATACGTGATATAACCCCAACTGAGTGCTTAAACACTGATAAATATGGTTATCAGTTTACAAAAGTCTTTGGTTGTTATATTAACCAAAAGCTACAAGGCTTTGTTTGGTTTACACAAAACTCCCCCCTTCTAAATTATTTTAATAATATTTATATTATATGGTTTCATGTGTCACACCTTAATTTAGTTAATTTAAATAACTTACAATTATAATTATAATTTTCATTATAATTATACTTTATACTTAATAAATCATTACATATCTAATTTAATTATTAAATTAGACTAGAACATCACTTTATTTAATTTAATTATTTTCTTAAATATTAAGCGATTCATTTAATTTAATTATCTCATTAAATTAAATCATCAAATAATAAAATTTCTATTAATCAATTTAGTTACTAAATTATTGCACCATAATTTCATCAATTATTTATTTTTCTCAATAAATAAATTATTTAAAATATTTATTTAATTCAATAAATATTTAAATTAATTACAAAATTTCTTGATCATTACAATTGTGAAATCGATCAAGAAGTTTTTAGCATCGCTGGAAAATTCGTTATTAATATTAATTCCATATTACTTATAATCAATTCGGTCTTAATTTAAACATTACTTACTTATTTTCATTCTCGTGTTTGCAGATATTCTTTGTTAGTGTATGCACACTAGATCAAAGGGTAAAAAGGAACTTTTGACTTACGCAGACGATATCGAGAGGAAGTTCCGGAAATTACGGTTGACTAGTGAAGTTATACCATTGGAAGAAGATCTGGCAGCAAAAGAAATTCCAGTAGTCATGGTAGAGGAAGAACAAAAATCCCTCAGGGATTACGCCATGCCAACAGTGACAGACATACAATCCAATATTTGGAGATCGGCAATTATTGCAAACAATTTTGAGATCAAACCGGGAACGATAAAAATGCTACAAAATGCAGTGCAGTTTAGGGGTAGTTCAACTAATAATCCGAATGAACACATCTTGAGTTTCTTGGAAATATGTGACACCTTCAAGTTCAATAATGTTTCAGAAGACGCCATAAGGTTGAGGTTGTTTTCATTTACATTGAAGGACAAAGCTCGAAGTTGGTTACACTCATTGCCGCCTGGTTCGATCACCGCTTGGGACGACTTAGCCCAAAAATTCTTAGCTAAGTTCTTCCCGCTAACGAAGTCGGCAAAACTACAGAATGATATTCATACTTTTACACAGTTCAACTCAGAAACATTATATGAGGCCTGGGAAAGATTTAAGGATATACTCCTCAAACGTCCACATCACGGAATTCCACAGTGGATGCAGGTTGGAATATTTTGTGATGGGTTGCATGCGTCCACACGAGCTACTATTGATGCAGCAGCAGGTGGAGCGATCATGACGAAGTGTTTTGATGAGGCTTATCAATTATTAGAGGCGATGGCCAACAATAATTATCAGTGGCCAATGACAAGGTCTAATCCTCCGAAAATACTAGGAAAGCTCAAATTAGATGCAGCGACAGCGTTGTCAGCGTTAACTAAGAGGATTAAAACATGGGGTCCTCCATCAATACCGCAAGTAGCAATGGTTTGTGAGTTGTGTGTTGGGAGTCATGCTATGGATCAATGTGCCATCAGTGCTGAATTATCTCAGTTCGTGGGAAGTTATAATAGACCAGCACAGTCATATCAAAATCAGAATGCATATAACCCGGGGTGGAGGAATCATCCAGGATTTTCATGGTGCACTAATCAAGCTCAAGCTCCTAGACCGCAAAACCCACCCGGATTTCAGACTCAGACTCAACCTTAGCCAGAGAGGAAAATAAATCTGGAAGAAGCATTGGCCAAATTTATTGTAGCTACCGACAAGAGGATGAGCGAGCAGGACAAATTGTTAAGTCAGGTAGATATGAATGTGAAAAGTCAAGCCGTCTCAATCAAAAATTTGGAAAATCAAATGGGTCAGATAGCTCATGCTTTGAATAGCCGTCCACAAGGAGAACTCCCCAGTGATACTGAGATAAATCCTAGCAGAGACGAACATTGCAAAGCCATAACCTTACGAAGTGGAAAGGTCCTGCAAGAGACACTCAAGGACAAGGAAAAGATGGACAAAGAAACTTTGGAAAAAGAGGAAGTCTCAGAAACCAAAAATCGATAGGATGAGGAGTTAGAGAAGAAAGCACCTGAACAAAGCCATATCCGCAGATATTTCAGAAATCAAAGTTAGATAAGCAATTTTTAAGATTTTTGGATATTTTTAAAAAGTTGCATATCAACATACCCTTTGCAGAGGCCTTGGAACAGATGCCAAGTTACGCCAAGTTCATGAAAGAGGTTTTGTCGAAGAAAAGAAAATTGGGTGAGTTTGAAACAGTGGCATTAACCTAAGAGTGCAACACAATTATACAGAATAAACTACCACCAAAGTTGAAAGATCCAGGTAGCTTTACTATTCTATGCGAGATTGGTAATCAGTTTTTGGGAAGAGCGTTGTGTGATTTGGGAGTCAACATTAATTTGATGTCGTTATGCGTCTACACCCAGTTTGGACTTAAGGCACCAAAACTGACAAATATCAGCTTGCAGTTGGCGGACAGATCAGTTACATATCCAAGAGGTATTGTGGAAGACGTTTTAGTGAAGGTTGACAAATTTATCTTCCCGACAGATTTTATTATCTTGGATTGTGAAGTAGACAAGGAAATTCCCATCATCCTCGGGCAACCATTCTTAGCAACGGGGAGATATTTGATTGATGTACAAAAAGGTGAATTAACAATGCGAGTTAAAGACCAAGAGGTAACCTTTAATGTATTCAAGTTAATGCGATTTCTGAAAGACGAGGGTGAATGTCTGCAGGTAGATTTCATGGAAGAAATAGTGAATCATAAACTCAGCGGACATTATTCGGATGATCCATTAGAATTTGTTTTGATTGGGATGGAAGACTACGATATTGAGGAAGAAATAGGGTATGTCAAATGGTTAGATGCATTACCAGCTTCCAGGAAGTTCAAACAACCATTCGACACCCTTGATCGGCCAGAAGCGAAAGAGAAAAAGTTTAAGCCATCGATAGAAGAGCCATCAGTGTTGGAATTAAAACATCTACCGTCTCATCTGCAGTATGCCTATTTGGGAAAATCTAAAACCCTACCAGTTATTGTATCGGCTGATCTGACTGACACACAAAAAGAAAAATTGTTGAGGGTATTACGAGAGTTCAAAATAGCAATTGGATGGACTATAGTTGATATTCAGGGAATTAGTCTGTCATTTTGTATACATAAGATTTTATTGGAAGAAGGAGCAAAACCAACCATTGAGTAGCAAAGAAGGTTGAACCCCATTTATGAAGGAAGTGGTTAAGAAAGAAATTATAATATGGTTGGACACATGTATTATCTATCTAATCTCGAACAGTTCACGGGTAAGTCCTGTACAGTGCGTACCGAAGAAAAGGGGAATGACGGTAGTGAAAAATGAAATGAATGAACTCATCCCCACTAGAACAGTTACAGGTTGGAGAGTATGTATGGATTACCGCAAACTAAATAAAGCCAAAAGAAAGGATCACTTTCCCTTGCCATTCATTGATCAGATGCTGGATAGGTTGGCGGACCATCAATTTTACTGTCTGTTGGATGGATATTTCGGCTATAATCAGATTGCCATAGCGCCGGAGGATCAAGAAAAAACCACGTTCACGTGCCTTTATGGTACGTTTGCATTCCGGCGTATGTCTTTTGGATTATACAATGCTCCGATAACTTTTCAATGGTCCATGATGGCCATCTTCTCAGATATGGTATAGCATAACTTGGAAGTGTTCATGGATGACTTCTCCGTGTTTGGTGATAGTTTCGATTTATGTCTGAAGAATCTGGTTTTAGTGTTAAAGCGCTTTGTGGAGACAAATCTAGTTCTCAACTGGGAAAAGTGTCACTTCATGGTGCAAGAAGGGATAATTCTAGGGCATAAGGTTTCCGTAGCAGGAATAGAGGTTGATAAAGCAAAATTGAGACGATTGAGAAGCTACCTCCACCAACATCTATGAAGGGAATACGGAGCTTCTTGGGACATGCGGGTTTCTATAGACGATTCAATAAAGATTTTTCCAAAATTTTGAAACCCTTGTGTTCTCTGTTGGAGAAAGATGTGTCGTTTAAGATGGATCAGTTGTGCTTAGACACTTTTGAAATATTGAAAAAGAAATTAGTCACAGCTCCAATCATAGTGGCTCCCGACTGGACTTTACCATTTGAGTTGATGTGCGATGCCAGTGACTACGCAGTTGGAGCAGTATTGGGACAACGACGAGATAAAATCTTTAATACTATTTAGTACTCCAGCAAGACGTTGACGTATGCTCAGTTGAATTACGCTACCACTGAAAAAGAATTACTTGTGGTAGTGTTTGCCTTCGATAAGTTTAGAGCATATCTAATAGGGACCAAGGTAATTATCTACACTGATCATTTCGTAATAAAGTATTTAATTGAGAAGAAGGATGCTAAACCACGGTTAATACGGTGGGTGCTTTTGCTGCAAGAATTTGATTTAAAAATCAGAGATAGAAAAGGAACTAAAAACCAGGTGGCGGATCATCTTTCGCGACTTGAAAATACAGAGATTCAGAAAAAAGATGAAGTCATGATCAATGAGATGTTTCCCAATGAATAACTTCTTCAAGTTACAATGACTGTGCTATGGTATGCAGATTACATGAATTATTTGGTTAGTGATGTGTTACCTTCAGATTTGAATTCGAAACAACGGAAAAAGTTCCTTCACGATGTCCGACAATACTTTTGGGAAGAGCCTTTTCTATTTAAGACATGTGCGGATTAAATGATTCGACGATGTGTGCCACATGAGGAGATGGATAGCATATTAAGTCATTGTCACTCATCAGATTACGGAGGTCACTACGCAGGTGATAGGATAGCAACCAAAGTGTTGCAGTTGGGATTTTTCTGGCCTTCCTTGTTTAAAGACGTATATCTCTATGTGTTAAAGTGTGATCAGTGTCAATGAGTAGGTAATATCTCAAAACGCAATGAAATGCCGCTTAACACAATTTTGGAGGTTTAGTTATTTGATGTGTGGGGAATCGACTTCATGGGACCTTTCCCATCATCCTTCAATAATCATTACATATTGTTGGCGGTAGACTATGTTTCAAAATGGGTAGAAGTCGCAGCCTTACCCACTAACGATGCCAAGGTGGTACTATGGTTCCTGAAGAAGACTATTTTCACACGATCTGGTACGCCAAGAGCTATAATTAGTGATGAGGGAACTCACTTTTGTAATAAGCAGTTCACTAAATTGCTCACCAAGTATGAGGTCAAACATAAGATTGTGGCAGTGTATCATCCCCAAACCAATGGCCAAGCGGAAGTCTCGAATCGGGAAGTTAAGAGAATTTTGGAAAAAGTTATAAATTCGTCATGGAAAGATTGGGCTAGATGATGCCTTATGGGCATATCAAACATCTTACAAGAACCCTATCGGCATGTCACCTTACAGGATGATATATGGAAAAGCGTGTCACCTTCTAGTAGAGTTCGAACATAACGCATACTAGGCCATTCGAAAACTAAATTTTGACTTACAAGCAGCTGGTGAGAAACGGTTACTACGGCTCAACGAGATGAAAGAATTCCAGCACAACGCTTATGAGAATGCCAAATTGTACAAAGAGAAAGTCAAAACATGGCACGATAAGAAAATTCTTGACCAAAAATTTGAACTGGGACAACAAGTATTGCTTTTCAACTCCAGATTAAGGCTATTTCCTGGGAAATTAAAATCCTGCTGGTCAGGACCTTTCGTAGTTGTATCTGTCTCTCCACACGGGACTGTTGAAGTAGAAGAACCAAATACGAAGTGAACATTCAAGGTTAACGGCAAATGGCTTAAGCATTATTGGAGTGGACCCATCAATCGACAACGTATGGCAATACATCTCTCTGATCCAGCGGGCAATTGAGCAATACAGCCAAGTCGGGCTGACGACTATAAACCAAGTGCTATGGGGAGGCAACCCCAAGAATTATTTTTACTTTTTTATTTTATTTTATTTTATTTTTATTTTATTTTATTTTAGCCTTATCTCTTTCAATTTTTTTTAAATAAATAGTTAACTTAGGTGTAGGATAACATAAACCAATAATAATAGAATGCTTATTTGTCCCTTGCTAGTATTTATTTAGTTGTTTCATGTTGTAGGACAAGTAGATAGTCAACACCAAAGATCAAGAACTAGTGCCTCGGCGCTCTACAAAGAAGCCTTTTCGCGCCCCGACGCTCACCATTAGAAGCTTCAGGGCATGTCCAGTGCCCCGGCGCTAAAGCCTCTTCGCGAAACTATTGCTCAGCACCCCGGCGCTCCCTTGTAGTACATTCGCGCGGTGCCCGGCGCTAAGGAAAACACTCGCGGATATTGAAGCATAGCGCCCGGCGCTCCATCTGAAATCAAAACCAGTAGCCTTCAAATACTGGGATCATGTTTTAGAGTCCGAAATCTATTATAAGTCCCTTCACGTTCAAAACTCCTAATCCCATTTAACCTCTCTAACCCACGTATGCACGTCTAACCCTTCAGTTTCTTTTTCTGATAACTGTTCCATTCCCAGCATGTTAAATAGACTGATTGCACTTCGAGATATCATAGTGTGATTTAATCGCTCCCTTCCTACTTGATTTCAGTCTATTCCTTGAAGATCCAAGGTATGTTCTGCACCCCCTCTAAATCTTTGATGCTCAACCTTCTCATTCTTGTTGTTCTATAGTCTTCATACGTGGAAAGACATGGAGATTGAATGGTACTAATATGCCTATAGACTTATGATTTTGCATGCTAAAGCATATGGTGTCAGAGAAATTGATATAATTCACTCTAAGTGTTTGATATATTGCCTAAGTGAAGTTTTGTTGCTATTTTTCAACCTAAAGGCATGTCAACCATTACATTTACTTGCACGTTCATTACCCATAATTGCATGTATATGATTCGATTAGTATCTCATACAAGTTTGGAGTGATCTCCATAGCACCCTTTGCCCTTAACTGTGTTCACACATTCATTGTGCTATGGTTCAATAGGAGATACATCTGAGTTGTAATGGCACATCATGCAAAGGCTTTCTTATTGTCGCAATATTGAATGTATGTTAAGTGTTTTCAGTATGTCTGTGTGCCATTGTTGTGGTAGTTCATTTGGGAACTAGTAGACAACTTTACAATTTGACCATGTTAAGGATACTCATGTTCTTCGGTTCAAATTGTGACACTCCTTAATAATGTGTGGCTACTCACACCCTCTAACCCCTATTAAACATAGCAACTCTAATTCATAAGTTTGGGGGTCGTGGTATGATTAGGAGATTCCTTATAAAACCTGCACATAATTCTAACACATGTGTATTTGTTTTCAATTGCAGAGTATTCTAAATGGCCTCAAAGCGTCAATGAGGAGAGGGTTCTGGTCCGCGTCGGCTCAACCAAAATTTGACAACAAAAGATTTGCTAATGCCGCAGCCCAAGAATGCTATAATTGTATGGCCACACGCTCTATAGTCCCTGAATGTGGTTTAAATGGTTGTCATAATTGCTACAACCAAAGATGGGGACATGGCTATCATGATTGTCATGATTGCTGAGTGGAATTGGTTCACATTCACTGAACAAGCTGACCTAGTGGTTATTGCAGTGGTTAAAGAGTTCTACGCCAACATTTTAGAGCACTTCCACTATGGAGTGTATGTGAGAGGAAAGACAGTTGAATTCAGCGAAGAGGACATCAACGGTTGCTACAGCTGCCTTCGGAGGGTCAACGCAATGAATATGCTAGTTTTGTGAGCCAAGGACCAAACTATGAAGTGATTATCTACGAATTATGTCAACTGGGAACAACTTGGATAATGCATGAACGTGGCAGTATGACATTCCCCCATTCGCACCTCAGTCTATATGGAAAGGCTTGGTATGCCTTTATATGTGCCAAATTGATGCCCTACACGCATGTGAGTAATGTAACCAAGGAAAGGGTGGTGCTACTATATTCGATAGTTCAAGGCTTGAAGATGGATGTTGGCCTAATTATTCAGCAATTGATTCTAAGGGCTTCATGAGGAGGTACCACGGGCGGGTTACAACACTCGTCCCTTATTTGTGCTCTGTGTACTAAGTTTGGGGTCAAATGGAAGTCCGATGAAATGATTCAACTCCCAATGCCAGTTTTGGACCATAAAATAATAAGAAGGTATCGGGTGTGGACTGGTGGTGCTAATCACTCACATGGATTGGGCTTCATAATTCCTCAAGTTGCAGCCCCATAAGCTCCTACTCCACCTACTTATGGACCCTCCTCAGCAGCACCCCGTGGTGTCGTTCCCGATGCAGTTCAGCACAAAATTGACGGATGGCTCTATAATATTGAAGCCCAGAACGTCCGCCTGTCTGAACGTCAAGATGTTATCTACGGGTTTATGGTCAGCTACTTCAAAGCCTAGACAACGATGTATGCTCAGCTTTACCCTGGAGTTGATCTCAGTCATTTCCCAACCGCTCATGTTTTGCCTGTGTTTCCCCCTTCTTATCAAGAGATGAGCGACGATGAGGACGATGCACCCGAGGAATGAGCTCGTCAGGGAAGTCCTTTGTTTTAAATTGCTATATTTTTCACATGAGGACATTGCTCATTATAAGTTTGGGGGTAGTCTAGTTTTATTTGTATTTTTAGGTGGCATGTTTATAATAGCTTGTGGAAATTAGGTTATGAGTTTGTTTTAGTTTGTTAAACTTGATGTTAACTTTTAAGTTAAGTGTTGCATTTAGTATATCACATGATTCCAACTGTTAGATAGTTTAAGTATATTCGGGGCAAAAGATGAAACTGGAATTGCATAAACAAGTCTAGTACTGATTATTGAGCCTTTGATGTGATTTCTTGTCTTGATTTAAATCTTTATCTGTTTGAAACTTATATTATCAGGATAACACATGTTAAGAAACAATCATGTTAGCTGAGTAAGTTTAAATGGATACATAATGGATTTTTAAAGGATAATGTCAGTTGAATGAAAGAATAACAAGAATAGGCAGTGATGGCTAAAGTTAGACATGAATTTAAGTTTGGGGGGGAAATTTGGGGTATATAAGCTTTATTCAATAAAAAAATCGTGGCTAGTCTTGTTCCGGGGCCTTTGTTACTTGAGTAAATAAGCCCGAGGGGTTTGTCTCTACACCTAGCGCCCTAAGGTCTGAATGGTTTGGGAGTCGTTGGTCGAAAGCTCGCTAAGGGGTAGCACTATTAGCCTAATGGAATGAGATATTGTGCAGTCATGGGAAATAAAAATAATGAATAAAACGACAAAAAGTGCAAAAAAAAAGTCCTCGTTAGAAAAAAATAAAATAAAACAAAAATAAAGCATAAGTATTCCATCTTGACCCCTAGAATTTGATAAGTGTGTGATTTTAGCCGGATCTAGTTTGTTTTTGGGGCTCTCGAGTTTATACTGTATGATGCCTTCCAAGAAATCTATTATGTTTCTCATTTTTCTTTTCAACAGTTAGCATGGTTGTTGAGCACACACACGATATTAGTAATAACAGGTTTAGATTTGATGATTATTGGGAAATTATTGATCTGTCTTGGTATGATGTACTAGCATGTTATTGTGATTTCTCTGAGGCGTGTTGAGTATACTTTGTTCTATTTTACTGCTGGAATAGTAAGCATGTAGATAATGGGATTTGCATTTGCATGGTATATTTAATTTTCTTTTATTACACTGTGTTTTGTTGCTTGAGGACAAGAAACGATTTAAGTTTGGGGGTATTTGATGAATGGGTAATATACCCATGAATTGGATATATTTGAGCTTAATTTATTATTGTTTTCAAGTCTTTTAGAATAGTTTTTATGTGTTTATTTGTGATTTTGCAGTTTGAGGCAGAGCAGGGTCAAGACGGGGATTTCTGCATCATTAAGGGCTAAAGTGTCATTGGCTATAGAATGATTCAGCGCCGGGTTGCTCTACTATGTACTATCCTCATCACTGGGGTGCTAAGGTTTAGGGGAGTTGACCAAGGCGCGTGCAGGAAAGAAGTTGATAAGGAATAGGAGTGTGAAAAGGGGAAAAGGAGTATTTAAGGAGGAAATTAGCTGGAAATAACGAATAAACAATCATAGATGGAAATTAATTAGAAGGTCAAAAGAGAATCGTGGAGGAGAATTCCAATTGAAGATTGAAGCCTGGAGGATTTCTTTTAGAGTTTCTTCTTCTTCTTCTTCTATATTTTCAATTGTGTAATTCTATTAAGATGATTTTCATGGGATTTTTGGTTTCATTTTTTAGTATGAACTAACTTTTTATTTAAGACTACAAATTGAACGTTTTATATTTATAAATTGATTATTTAATTTAATCCAGTTATTTATATCAATATGGATTGTTTATCATGTTTTGTGCTTATGGATTAATTATTTGGCCAATAATTTATGTGTTACACTAGAAAGATTCGGGAGATGAAATCTAGGGTTAAAACTGAACATGATAATATGCATGCTTAATTATTTGCATGAGATGAATAATTAAGGTTATGAATTGAATAGGAATATCTCTTTTCACTGTATGTAACAGTTGGGAATTGGAACTTAACGGGTTTAATTTAATTATTTTGCATAGGAATATCGCAGAATTAATTGAATTAAATAAATGTTATCTGATCGCTTGGGAAAAGGGCTTTTAACAACTAAAATTCTTGTTAACAATTCAGGTGATGTAATAACTAGAATAATTGGATAATTAGTTTGTAGTACATAATTGGGGATATTGTAGTCTTAACCTTTATTTATTTGAATTAATTCCTAGAGTAATCCAGTTTTAATTAGTTAATTTAGTTTTCATAATTAGAACAATCACAAATTGCGGTTGTTTAAATAAAATTGAATTGGTATAGTACTAGTAGTTGGAGTTTATTGATTGGAATTCCCTATGGGTACGACACTTAGCTTTACCACTTTATTACTTGCTGACTGTGTATGCTTTCATAAATAATCGATTGTGAAATCGATCAACAATGTCCCATATTAAGTGACCAAACAATACTCAACAGTAGCCTAATCTCTATTTGTGTGAACTCAAGCCTACTAGATAGCTGTTATGATGAGCTGAGAAATGGGGGAGGAGGAGTTGCTGAAATCTTTTCACCAAACCCTCTCAATCTAATGGTTTCTTCTTCTTCCTTGGTTGAATTCATTGAGCAAAGACCCAAATTTGGGTAATGGTTTCCCTATAAATTTATAATTTCCTCTTCACAATTCTTTTTGCTAATTTGTCTGATAAGTGCAATTAGAGAGTGAGTGCTGCAAATTAAGAGTGAATTCTGAAGTTGGAGGTATAAACAGAAGGTAGAAACAAAGAAGTTAGTAATTTAAATACAAGAGGTAATAATCATGTTCTATGTTCTCAGTTTCCAAATTAGTAAATTTATATAATTATAATCTTTGTGAATTGGCCTGGAATTTGTTAGCATAATGTTAGTTAAGGTTTTATGCATGTTCGAAAACAATGTGGTTGGTTGCAAGCATGTTTAACAAAGAATTTCTTGATTTGGTTTGGAGTTCTACAGAAGCGGAGGCTTGTCTATGTCTATACCGAAGTGGCGCGGCCACACCACTTCTGTAAGACTCCAACTTTTATGATTAAAGATTAATTTTTCTCAAAATATATTTTTAAATATTAGGGTGTGGATTTGATATAATGTTATAGCTGTGGGTAATATTTACAAATTTTGCAAAGTAAGCAAGTTGTTATAAAATATTCGATTGGTTGGGGAATATTCGTTTTAACAGGGAATATTTGTACGATGGCAAAACATTGGTGGACCCCACAACGAAAGTATTGTCGGAGTTAGAAAACGACAAAAATGTCTTTTTATAAAAATAACGGCGAAAGTTTTACTATTAAAATGTTTAAATACCCGGTGGTAAAAAGTACGATGTCTGGCGTGGTTAATAAGACTTTTCGGTATTGATTATTGATGCTTACCTGAGAAATCACTCAGTTATATTCAATTATTGTCACAGTATTATCTGCATAATATTTATATTTTTAAATCAATAATTGAGACGACAAAGTTATTCATTTTATTATTTTCGAGATTATGATGTCTCAAAAAGTTCTATCGAGAAAAGGGTTTGGTCACCTAATTTGGCGCCAATAGGAGAAATCCTTATCGAAAAGCCCCCTCTTTCCTGGGAATGATCTGGTTGTTAAATACTATGAGTTATAATATTAATGATGAATAAGTTCGTGTTGATTAAAGATGAAATTAATATTTCCATTGTATTGGGATTATTAGTGTTAGTGGAAATCAACATTTATTTCGATAATAATTGATTTCTGAAGGTTAAATTGACCAATCGGATAAATGAGCAATTAATTGCTATTAGTTCACATGCATATAACTATTTGTTCTCATGAATAAAACTATTGATTCACATATATGTACTATTGATTCACATGCATGTACTATTAGGGGAGGTGGTGCAAGTTTGATAATACTTGTAGGACTAAATTAAAAATGGAGGAAAAGATGAAGGTATTATACTGTAATAATTCGAGCCCCAAAACGTGCAATTATCGAAACTATGTTTTCCTATAAATAGAAGCTCATTCTTCTTTCATTCTCACCAATTCACTAAGACTCACAAGAGCAATAATAGAGAGAGAAGCTATAGAGAGAAAGAAAAAGAGTATTCTGCTACTTCACTATTCCAGTATCCAGTCTTCTTCTAAGGTAAGGGATATTATTTTTGTTCAGTATTCGTAAGAAATAATATTTTCTTTCATACTCTATAGTATGTTAGTAATATTATTTCGCTTCATATTCCTAATTCTAGACTCATTCTGTTAAAGTATTGCTTATATACTCCGTGAAATTAATAGACTATCCTTGATATTTGCGCTTCATCCAGTATCTTTTCATGGAAATATTATTCTAAGCATTCTTGATAATTATTGATCTTTTCATGCCGGAATACTATTCACAAAGTACTATTCATGGGGTACTATTCACATAGTACTATTCTCGGGTACTATTCCTGGGTACTACTGACAAAGTACTATTCACGGGGTACTATTCACTCAGGTACTATTCACCCGGGATACTATTCATGACAAAAACTGATTTCTTTTCTGTCTAAATCATTTTTGCTACAATATTATTCTTGAATTATACTCCACAAAGCAGTATCATGTTGACAATTTGGACATTATTGAATTTTGGATAAATTAAATTATAAATCTTTAAAAATTTATCCTTTGTTTTCTTTTAATTGAATTCTTATATCATTGTCATCATCCTCATGCTTATATTATGATGAAAGTCATCTTTGGCTTACGTGCATAGATGGACTGTTGATTGGTATGATTATAACCAAGGATTATTCGGTATAATCATGACCCGTAATGTTACAAATGATGTGGTAAAAGTCCTCATTGGCCCGTAGTGCATTGATGGATAGTTGTTGGCATGATCATGACCATTGATGATTACACGAATATCCTTGGCCCGTAGTGCATGGATAAATCGTGGATGTGATACTAATGAATATCCTTGGCCCGTAGTGCACGGATGATTCGATGATGTGGTTTATTTATTAAGCTGAGTCTTAGCGATAAAAATTTATGATAAACTTTTTTTAAAATCATAAAAGATAGTAGATATCATGCTCTACTTGACTCTTCTAATAGATTGCTTTTTCCGCTGTAGTTAAACTTGATGTTTATTGTATTTTATCAGTTTAACACTGTTGTAGGCTAACGATAATTTATTCGGCATTATCGTAGTCATAATATTTTTTTACTGGGCTAGTTGAGCTCACCCTTTTGCTTTCATTGTTCTTTTCAGGAAATGAGAACGTAGCCGGGACTAGTCGGGGAATGGAGTGATGGTCCGAGATGGTTGTTTTAGTAGTCCTCACTATTTAGTGTGATAATAAGTGTAATGAGGATTGAATTTGAGTTTGGATATTATCTATGAGACAATATTCGTGTAAAAACTCTCAGCTCATGTTGTATAATTAAATTTACATTTGTATTCAGTGCCATGTATTTGGCGTCCCAAGATGGGTGATGTATACCTATTTTGGGGGCATCACATTTGGTATCAAAGCTTAGGGATATGATCCCTAGCTGAGATGTGAGACTAGAATTAGGAGGGGAGAGACGGGTTAATCCTTCGCTAGTATGACCTACCTAAGTTTATTTGTTATTTAATTGGTCGGTCAGAGTATAGGGATAATATGTGACATGTCAATTAACCCTTGTTTTGTGGTAGTGTTTGAAAATGACATCCGAGAATGTTAAGATAAGCAATGGAGCACATGAGACCGTTTAGTCACCAACGATCAATACCTAGGAGAATGTGCATCAGGAAGGCAATAATCCTCAGGTGAACAACAACACCGACCAAATGATGAACGATGGGATGTTTAGAGGCTTTCTGCAATTCATGCAACATCAGGCGAGAGTGACTCCTGTCCAAAATGCAAGTGGAAACACTAGCAACTCACGGATGGTCACCGCTAAGCAGTTCAAGGAGCTGGGACCACCGGAGTTTTTGTGAAAGCCAGAACCACTTTAGGCAGAGACGTGGATAAAGCAAATCACCAAGATATTTGATGTCTTGGGATTCTCCGAGGAGCACAAGGTTCCCTTTGCCACCTTCATGTTGAGAGGAGAGGCAGATTACTGGTGGGAATCAGTAAAACATACTCAACCTACCGCTCTTAAAATGTCTTGGGAGAAGTTCCAAGAACTGTTCAATGACAAGTACTTTCCCGAAAGTATTTGTCACATGAAGGAAGTGGAATTCATCAAGTTGGAGAAAAACAATATGATCGTGTCGTAGTATGAGGCTAAGTTTTTCGAGTTGTCCCGGTTTGCATCCCATTTGGTTGATAATGAAAAGCGTATGACGCGGATGTTTCTAAGAGGTTTGAAACCCGAAATACATCAATACCTCATTTCTCACAAACTGTGTTTGTATTCAGATGTTGTAAATAAGGCTCAGTTATTGGAGCACGATAATGAGTCAACCCAACCAAGAGAGAGTAGTCAAAAAATGATAATACCAGTGGTAGCAGTCATCAAAGCAGTGGCAACGAACGTGGAGGTAATTAACATGCCAGAAATGGTAACCACTTCAGTGGTAATCATGGCCAAGAAAATAAGAGTGAAAATTTCAAGAAGAGGAGATTCAACAATGATGGAAAAATGTCAGCACCAGCACCCGTTGATAAAGAAGGAAAACGACCACCGTTCGTATGCTTCAAATGCGGAAGGGAGGGACACATCAGTCTAAACTGCATGATGCAGTCTAAAGCGTGTTACAATTACGGAAAAGAAGGTCACCTAGCTAGATTTTATCGTGTAGTAAAGCCAAGTCCAATTGGGATGGTGACACCAAATGCCGTCCCAAAGAAGTTAAAGTCGGTAGTTCAAAGGAGAGTGTTTGTCGTAACCTCCTAAAAAGCGAGGAACTCGAACAAAGTCATCATGGGTAAGCTAATCATAAACTCTAACAAAGTCTATACCTTATTTGAAACCGGTTCTACCCATTCTTTTATTTCTCCTACTTGCGCTCAACGTTTAAATTTAACTCTAGAGAAATTAGACTTTGACTTATCTGTTGAAACTCCGTTGGGAGAAACCTTTATTACATCCACTGTTTACAAGTCTTGTTTGATTCAAATCGGTAACCGCACATTACCTGTTGATCTCATCTCTGTGAAAATACTTGCATTTGATGTGATTTTAGGGATTGATTGGTTAACTACTCATCATGTTAAAATTAATAATTTTCGTAAGGTTGTTAGTTTTCATATTCCCAACCAATCTATTATGCGAATTCAAGCAACCAAACCACTAAAGTCAATCACTATCATATCAAGCCATAAAGTTATTCGTTTATTCAAAAACAGATGTTAAGTTTTCTTAGCCGATGTCACAGATTTAAACAAAAATACGTCAGATTTGAATGATATTTCTATTGTTAATAAATTTCCTGATGTATTCCCCAAAGAACTTCTTGACCTACCCCCGGAGCGTGAAATCGAGTTTGGTATTGACCTTGAACCGAGTACAAAACCAATTTCAAAAGCCCCATATCGAATGGCTCCTATTGAACTTCAAGAGTTAAAAACCCAACTACAGGAATTATTAGACATCGGTTTCATTCATCATCTAAGACGCCTCCTCGGGGGGTGCTCCTCGTTCTATTTGTGAAGAAGAAAGATGGAAGTATGTGACTTTGTATTGACTATCGGGAGTTGAATCATGTCACCATCAAAAATAGGTACCCGTTGCCTCGCATTGATGACCTTTTTGACCAGTTAAAAGGAGCCAAATTCTTTTCAAAGATCGATCTTCGTTCTGGATATCATTAGTTAAAGATTAAAACCGATGACATTCCAAAGACTACTTTTAGAATTCGGTACGGGCATTATGAATTCCTAGTCATGTCTTTTGGATTGACTAATGCTCCTGCTGCCTTCATGGATATGATGAATCGAATATTCAAGGAATATTTGGATCATTTTGTGGTTATCTTTATTGATGACATCCTCATATACTCCAAAAGATATGAAGATCATGAGCAACACTTGAGGCTAATACTCCAAAAGCTTTGTGAAAATAAGATATATGCCAAGTTGAAGAAATGCGAGTTCTGGCTTGAGGAAGTAGCATTCCTTGGGCACGTGATATCAAATCACGGAATATCTGTTGACCTGGCAAAGATTGAAGCAATTTAAAGCTGGGAGCAACCTAAGTCAGTGACCGAAGTACGTAGCTTTTTGGGCTTAACTAGTTATTATCAGAGATTCGTGGAAGGATTTTCTCGAATCACTACTCCATTAACTCAGCTGACTCAAAAAGATACAAAATTTGATTGGAGCAAGGAATGTGAGAAGAGTTTTCAAAAACTCAAAAGGAGGCTCATTTCAGCAGCTATTCTAACAATACCATCTGGTTCGGAGGGATTTGTCAACTACAGCGATGCATCAGGTAGAGGGTTAGGATGTGTTCTCATGCAATATGGGAAAGTCATAGCCAATGCCTCACAAAAACTTAAAGAATACGAGAGGAATTATCCTACTCATGATCTAGAGTTGGCAGCTGTCGTTTTTGCACTTAAAATCTGGAGGCATTACCTGTATGGGGAGAAAGGGGAGATTTATACGGATCATAAAAGCCTCAAATATTTCTTCAACCAAAAGGAACTCAACATGCGACAACAACGTTGGTTCGAGTTGTTGAAAGATTACGATCATACCATTCAATACCATCCTGGAAAAGTGAACGTAGTAGCTGACGCATTGAGTAGAAGATCATATGCGGGTACGAGTGCGATATTGTCAATGCAAAGGGCCATTTTGTATGACTTACAAAGGATGGAGATAGAGTTGAAGACTTTAGGGACCTATGTGATGATGGCAAATATACGAGTAGAACCGACTTTAATCGATAAAGTTAAAGCTGCTCAAGCTACAGATCCGTAGCTGATGCGTATGAGGAAGAAAGTACAAGAAGGTGCTATCCCGGAAACAAGAATCGATGAAGAAGGAATAGTTCGAGTCAACTCCAGACTTTGTGTTCCTAACGACCCTGATTTAAAGTATAAGATCATAATGGAAGTGCACAACACACCGTTTATAATCCATCCTGGGAGTACCAAAATGTATCGTGATCTTTGACATACATTTTGGTGGAGCAATATGAAAAGAGAGATCGCAGAGTTTATCTCAAGGTGTTTAACGTGTCAACGAGTCAAGGCAGAACATTAAGTGCCAAAAGGTCCATTGCAACCACTTGAAATTCCAAAATGAAAGTGGGAGCACATTACCATGGATTTCGTTACTGGTCTTCCCAAGGTTTCTCAAGGCATAGATGCGATTTGGGTCATTGTTGATAGATTGACCAAGTCTGCTTCATTTCTTACCTATCGAGAAACTTATTCACTTGAACGTCTTGCTCGTATTTACATAAATGAGATTGTAAGACTGCATGGTATGCCAGTATCATAGTTTATGATCGAGACCCAAGATTCACTTCATGATTTTGGGTTAGTTTGCAAAAAGTTATGGGCACGAATTTACGATTTAGTTCGGCATATCATCCTCAAATGGACAGGCAGTCAGAGAGGACTATTAAAACTCTTGAAGATCTATTAAGACTTTGTGTCCTTGACTTCAAAGGAATTTGGAACAAGTTCTTGCCATTGGTGGAATTTTCCTACAGCAACAATTATCAAGCAAGTATTAGCATGGCTCCATTCGAGGCGTTGTATGAACGCAATTGTCGTTCTCCAGTACGCAAGGATGAGGTGGGTGAAGCAACGTTGTTGGGACCAGAATTGGTACGTATGACTACATAGAAGATTCAAATGATCCGACAACATATAAAAACCTCACAAGTTCGACAAAAGAGTTATGTTGATCTCATTGAAAGGACATAGAACTCAATGTTGGAGAGCATGAGTTGTTACGTGTTGCTCCATGGAAAGGAGTTATAAGATTTGGAAAGAGAGGAAAGCTCAATCCTCAATTTATTGGGCCATTCGAAATCCTCGATCGAGTAGGAACTGTAGCCTATAGACTCGCCTTACCGCCAAGTATGTCTCATGTTCATAACGTTTTTCACATATCTATGTTACGTAAATATGTGAAAGACCCGAACCACATTATTAAATTAGAACCGGATGAGATAGCGGAAGATTTAACGTATGAAGAGGTACCTATTAAAATCTTGGATAAGAAGGATCATATTCTACGCTCCAAGGTTATACCTCAAGTTAATGTTTTGTGGAGAAACCACGATGTTGAGGAAATGATCTGGAAGTTAGAATCTGAAATGAAATAAAGGTATCCACACCTTTTCTGTGATAACCCGGAAAATCAGATTGTCCATAATTTAAAATTTAAAGAATTAGTTATTAATAAAATGAATTTTTATTAATACTACTATGTGCTATGTGTTTATTAATCGTTCTAGAACCTATAATGATTATTAATCAGGAGAATTCTGGCTACGAGCTAGACCTAACGAGTAAGAATTTTCAAGACGAAAATAAAAATTTTCTGGGAAAAAAATATTTTCGGGGAAAAAGACAAAATAGGCACTATTCACCCGACAAAACTCTAAGGGTTAGGGTTTGAATAACCTAGGCCTTTCCGAGAGTTCGGTATGTCGAAATGACATTCTGTCGAAAGATTTGATGATAATATATCGTGAAAAGTTAAGTAAGCCGATAAAAGTTTTTCTCAAAAAACGTGCAGAAATAGGACGAAATAAAAATGACGAAAAGTACTATTACGTACTTTTCACTCGTTTAGCTACTTTAGGGGAAAACGTGAAAGAAAATGCTTAATCTTGAAAAGTATTTTTTAGTTTTTTGGAAATCCAAAGAATACGTAAAAGTTAATCGGTAAAGAAAAGACGAAATATCTAAAAATATTTGGATTCCGAGAATCGCAGTTTTTAAAACTGTCGGACGAAACTCGAAAAACGAAACTACGAAACTTAAGGGCTAAGAAAACTTGAGGGCTAAGTTAACTTAGTACTTAAGCCTTAAATAGTAAGGAGGTTAGGGGACGAAATGACTAAAATGCCCCTAGCCTTGAAAATCTATAAATAGAAAGCTTATTTCATTGTTTAAGAATTTTGAAAATCCTACAACTTTGAGAGAGAGAGAGAGAGTTCGGATGGGAGAAGAGAAGAAAAAGGAAGAGGAAAAGCTTGCCTGAGTGCACGCTTTGTCCAACGGAGGAAGATTAAAGAAGAAAGGTAATCCGAAAACCTAGCTTCTGATTAATTTTCTTTAAGTTTATATGTCGAAAACATAGCTTAATGAGAATAAGGAGTAAATGATGTTAGAAATGAGAATTAGAAATTTATTTTATAAATTTCTTAAGAAAGTGTTAGATTCGTAATGAATTAGAATGATCCGAGTGGATTATATGAATGAGTAGGTGAATTAAGTAAGGAATGGTGTTCTATAACATCAAATTCCAAGAAAAAGTAAAATCATAATCAAAATATCGATTAAAAATGAAGAATGTGAAGAACACGCGAAGAACGTTGTTGATGGACAAATTTAAAACCATCGTAGGATAATTGTTGTTGATGGACAAGTTTAAAACCATCATGTATAAGTTAGTTGCTTATTTCTTGGTTAGGAACATTAGAAACCTTCATGAAGAACGGATTAAAACTGAGCTATGACGAAGTTATGGCAAAAATTCATAAAAGATGAACAAGAAATAGAAAGTTAGTAAATGAACCCGAACATGTAGGGTTTCATAAGAATGTAAGAGAACGTATAAAATGTGAGTCGTGGACTCAAGAACAAATGAGTTTCGAAATCAGATGACTGAATTACGGACGAAAGAACGAAGAACGTTAAAAATATAAAATGAACGAAGAGCGAAGATTAAGTCAATTGAATGGCATGTTAATGGATTCAGAATAAAGTTCTGTCCATGGGTAATCGAAGTACGTAAGATAAGGAAGAAAATGGCTTTGGAATGACCTCATTCCGAGTTATAATGAATAAGTTATAGAATCAGGAAGTAAGCGTCTTAAGCAATTTTTAAGACTTAGAAAAATTTTCTAGGTTTTGTGCTCTTGTGTCACAGCCATGATCCAAGCCTTTTGAAAGTACAACAAGAATATGAGGCTCGGCCATCATCATCATTTGAGTGGCGCATGCGACATGAGAAATAGAGAGAGTGGTAGCGTATAGCCCGACCTCTGCAGATTTGACATCAGAGAGTGGTATTGCATGATGAGGTAAAGGAAGGGCCGTGGCCATGGCACGATGCAGGAAAAAGCGATGATGAGCTTTTAAGTGCGCAATTACTGGGGGATGTACAAGAAATAAATATGAGCATGTAGTTCAACTAATGTAACACTTAATCAAGTGTATTAAACCTTTAATGAAGGTTGAACGAAAAGATTAAACGAGATTTAAAGACAAAGAATGTGAACGCGGGTTACAAAACTGATATTCGGGGACCGTAGTCATGATAAACGAACGTGAGGGATTTCTATGATTGTGATTCTTTAGACGTTGAGTAACGAGCATAATGTATAACATTTTGATGTTATGACGTGGTAATGAGAGATGAATGTAAAGCGTATAGACACTGTGAACGCAACGTTGTTGCGATGAACGATTGGTCTTAGCATACAACGAACCATATGGCTTTGACATTAAGGAAGAATATTGAACATGGGGTTCAGGTGATAGTAATGAATAAAAGCGATTAAAACCTTATTTAAAGGTTGAATGAAAGATTAAGAGAGGAACAACATAAACGTTGAATACGTAAACAATTCTCGTGAATCGTATTCACGTCGAGCGAACATTCTAAGTGTACATTGGTTGTATAACTTAGACGTTGATGAAGGTAATAAGTAAGATATGAATTATCAAGAAAGCCATAGCGAACGGTAATAAGATTAACCAAAGCCGAATGTGAGTCAGAGATGAGAATGTTAGAATGAAATGTAAGCGTTGAACACTTGAAACGACGTAAAGGTTAAGTATACGCCAATATTAAACGGGTAGAACCTACACCCCATGTATGGTTTGACCATAAGGTAATGAAGATTAATGATTAAACCTGTGAATGGTGAAGAAGCTAAATTAAAGACAAGTACGTATAACGTAAAAGAAGCCGGGTTAATGTTTATAACTTGGATGACTTTCCGAGTCGAATGAACCAGACGTTGTAAGATAAGAAGAAGGTAATGTAAAATGCGTAGAATGAATATTGAATGATCGTTCTGAGTATACAAAAGATTGTATAACTTGGACGATAAAGAATAAATCTTGAGGTATGACATTTAGTTACTAGAAAGCCATAAGGAATAAGAATTTGACTTAACGAAAAATTAGAGTTTAATAGTTCGGATAAGTTAAGATAAGTTAGGTTGGAGTACAATTGTAACCTTTGATGGTTGACATATGGGAGCTGAGCTAAATAATTCCTTCAGAGAGTGAAGATAAATATGAAACTAGCAACTGATCTAACTCACTGTTATGGGAAATGTAGATGAGACGGGAACTTGTTTGTTGGTTGTTTGTGGGAAATCACTCAGAGTACCATATGGACTACTAGCAGAGACGCGATGTGTGCTGAGTCCTAGGAAAGTATAAGAAGAAGATAAGAATGTAAATCATCAAAGATGATGAATGTTTGAGTAAGACATCTCCGTATGTAATGAAGCCGTAAATCGGTAGTAAAAGGAGTTGGTCGCGTAAACTTATAAGAACGCAAATCCTAAGAAGTAACGATAAGTAAACCAATGTGTAAGTCAAGTATATGACTAATTGGTGTATGTGTTATTTCCTTATGTGCTACATGGGAATTGGAATGAGTAATTCAGCGTAAACTATAAGCTGTAGCTATGTGTAAGGCAAGTTTCCTAACTTTATTCATATTTTAAATGAATGCTAGTTTCTAAAACTTCTCAGATGTTGAACTTAAGAAGTTATGTCTATGTGCGAATGTGTGATATTTGTACAAGGTGTTAGAATATATGAGGCCTTGTGCCACAATTTGAACACTTCAGTGTTTTTATGAGATGAATTGTTTTATGATTGAACTGTTCAATATGAGAATGTTCTGTTTATACATGAATCGTTATTGTTAAGTCTGTGCTATTGATTCTAGCCAGATAGAATGTGTATGAAAAAGAGTAGAGAATGAAAGTATTTTAAAGTGAATGTGACTAATGTTTTAAAATAATAGGATTCGAGATTATTTCTATTATTCAAGCTGCTTCATAACCTTTGTTCAGTTATGGAGGTCTTAAAAGAATGTTTGAATTCTTAAAGTTGTTTGTTCAATTGTTATGACTTGCTGGGAAATTGAATGCTCACACTTGCTTTAAATAAAAACATTTTCAGCAAACGATGTTAGAAAAAACTTAAGGATCCCGTAAAGATCAAGCTGATCGGTATCCAGAAGAAGTACCATTCATTATATGAATGAGCGTGAAGATCAAGCGAAGACTTGTAATATAGAATGATAGAATTAAATTATAGAATAGTTTAATGAACGATTATGTATCCTTGGTGGCGGATAAAAGTCACTCGTGCAAGATATAAAGAATAATGTAATTATCATTATTTGTAATGAAAGAGGTTTTAAAGTTTTAGAACCTAGGTTTTGAGAATGTATGTTGTTATATTTAGCTATATAATGATGTATGTTTGGAAAGAGATGGGATCGTGACGTACGGAATCCGGATGTGAAAATAGACCGGATTTCGGGGCGTTACAGATTGGTATCAGAGCTGATAGATTATAAATCTTAGGTATGAGTACCTAAGACTATAATCGTAGAGAGAAGGTTAAAAAGATCACCACGTGATTATAGTAAATCGTAGTAATAGACGAGCTGTTAAACGATGAATGATTCGTAGCTAATGCTATGAATGAATGGTACTACGAAGTAGTACGGGAAGAAGAACTCAGATTGAGTTGTAAATGTAAGCATATGAATTAAATAAAATTTGTATTAAGTAAAGAGAAAGTTAGAAGTTGTAAGATTTTAATTGAGGACTCATGTGATAGCTGAGTTTTATGAATCTTTGTATGGGCAGAGGTTTGTGTTTCGGTGTAATAACCACTCAGTTTATTACAGTGATAATCATTAGAATTGGTCGCGCTATCAAGATGTATATGACGAGAAGGTGAATCTTTTCTCATGTATATACTTGGTAGGTAGAGAACGATAAGATAAGGTGCGAGTTCTTGAAACTTATACTTATGGTAAGTTCGTGACTCATAATCGTATGGTATGTTTTTGAACTTCTCAGCGAATGGACGCTTATGGTCTGTCTGGGATAGTTCTTAAACTCATAATGTGTGGTAAGTTGATGGACTGTACTAAGGTATAGGAATGTGTGAACTGAAAAACGAGTTATTTTCCGTGGACTTAGCATTGAAGGTGTTAGAGAAGATTAAGTATTGTCGCAAGTAAGATAATGAATGAAGATGGAGACTAGGATATTCCAAGTCATCTAGCTATGCTAGATTTTGAAGTTTCTTGATGTAAAATCCCAAATTTTACGAATAAAGATTTAATTTTCTCAAAAAAAAAAATTTCAAAATTATGGTGTGGATTTGAGATAATGTTATAGTTGTGGGTAATATTTATAAATTTTGAAAAGTATGCAAGTTGTTGTATAATATTCGATTGGTCGGGAAATATTCTTTTTGTCGGGGAATATCCGTATGACGGTACAATCATTGGTGGACCCCACAACAGAATTATTGTCGAATTGAGAAAACGACAAAAATATTTTTTATGAAAATAATGGCGAAAGTTTTATCGTTAAGCTGTTGAAACACTTTGTTAAAAAATACGATGAATACGCGTGGTTGCATAGTAGCACACGGTATTGATTATTGATGCTTACGTGAGAAGTCACTCGGTTTTGTTCAATTATTGCTCTGATGAATTGTTGATATAGTATCTCACGTTATTTGATTCAATTATTGTCGATATTTTATATATTATTAAATCAATAATTGAGATAACAAAGTTATTAATATTATTATTTGTAATATTAATGATGTCTAAAAGTTCTGTCAATGAGAGGTTTGATCAGCTAATTGTGCGCCAATAGAGAGAAATCCATATTGGAAAGCCTCATCTTTGTTAGGAACGACCTGATCGATTAATAGTGTGAATTATAATAATGATGATGAATTTTGTTTTATTATTATTATAAATGTAATAAAACAGAAAACTTTTTATATAAAACAGAATACTTTTTTATAAAGTTTTGTTTTATTTGATTATAAATAGAATATAATATATTTTATTATACATAGTGTTTGCATAGTTACTGCATAGTGTTTGCATAGTAAAATTTTTATATAAAAAATGTAATACTTTTATAAAGTTATTTGTTTTATTAGATTATAAATAGAATATATTATATTTTATTATGCATAGTATTTACATAGTAAAATCTTTTTATATAAAACAGAATACTTTTATAAAGTTATTTGTTTTATTAGATTTTAAATAAAATATATAAATATATATATATATATAGAATATATTATATTTTATTGCATAGTATCCTTTCCATTCTCCTATAAATAGGATGCTTAGTTAGAATTGAAAACATACCAGAAATTCAGAGAATTCTTCTTCTATAATCTTGAGCGTATTTCTTTAGAATTTTAAGAAGCTTTAAGCGTAGAAAACAGTATAAGTTTTCTTCAAGAATATCCTCGCACTACCAGTCGGAATACTCTTCTTTCTAATGTAAGGGGTATTATTCTTTCGTATTCATGAAGAGAATTATTTTCTTTCAATACTGTAAAGAGTCATTATTCCATTCTTTATTATTATGTTGGAATAACTTTGTCATAAATCAATATCGCTTACATGGTGAAATTCTTATGTTATTCCATTCTTTATTATTCGGTTGGAATAACCTGTCTGTGTGGTCTATCGCATGCCTGGTGAATTCTGTTGTTATTCAATTCTTTATTATTCTGTTGGAATAACCTGTTTGTGCGGTCTATCACATGCCTGGTGAATTCTATTGTTATTCCATTCTTTATTATTATTCGTTGAATATCCCGCCTCACGGATTACGCATGACACGGGTTCCATTCTTTATTATTCATTGGAATATCCCGCCCCGATGAGAATATCACCGCCTCGTCGCGGTTTACGCATGACCTAGTTCTATTTTTTATTATTTTGTTAGAATATCATATCTGTGCAGTTTACGTATGACCTGGTTCCATTCTTTATTATTACATTTGGAATATCGTCTGCATGCGGTTTACGCATGACCTGGTTCCATTCTTTTTATTATTCATTGGAATAACTTTGTTTGTGCATTACGCACGCTGGTGAATTCTTCCGTTATTCCATTCTTTATTATTACATTGGAATAACTCTGCCTATGTGGATTACCGCATGCATGGTGAATGATCATTCAGTATTCATTCCTTATTAAATTGTGGAAATGATGCATCATGTGGATTACCGCATGGTAGAAGTAAAATTCATTTGCGATTTCATATATTCTATTATACTCGGTTGGTTAAAGTTTTGGCTTCTATACTCCATGAAATTAGTAGAATATCACGGATATTTGCGCTTCATCCAGTATCTTTTCATGGAAATATTCTTCTGAGCATTCTTAAATTTTACTCCACAAAGAAGTATCATGTTGACAATTTGGACGTTATTGATTTTTGGATAAACTAAAATTATAAATCTTTAAAATTTATCCTTGAACTTGTTTTATTGAATTATTTATGTCATTGTCATCATCCTCATGCTTATATTGTGATGAAAGTCATCTTTGGCTTACGTGCATAGATGGACTTGGTATGATTATGACCAAGGATTATTCGGTATAATCATGACCTGTAATGTTATAAATGATGTGGTAAAAGTCCTCAGTGGCCTGTAGTGCATTGGTGAACAGTTTTTTGTATGATTATGACCCGGGATTATTCGGTATAGTCATGACCATTGATGATTTAATGAATATCCTTGGCCCATAGTGCAGGGATGACTCGATGATGTGGTTTATTTATTAAGTTGAGTCTCAGCGATAAAAATTGATGAAAACATTTTTAAATCATAGAAGATAGTAGATATCATGCTCTACTTAACTCTTCTAATGGATTGCTTATTCCGCTGTAGTTAAACTTGATGTCTATTGTATTTTATCAGTTTAATATTGTTAAAGACTAATGATAATTTATTCTGCATTATCTTAGTCATAATATTTTTTATTGGGCTAGTTGAGCTCACCCTTTTGCTTTCATTATTCTCTTCAGAAAATGAGAACGTAGCCGGGACTAGTCGAGGAACGAAGTGATGGTCCGAGATGGTGTATTAGTAGTCCTCACTATTCTATAAAATAGTGTGACAATAAATGTAATGAGGACTCTATTTGAGAGTGGATATTGTCTAGAAGGCAATATTCCTGTTTAAACTCTCAGCTATGTTTTGTCGTATATTACACGACGTTTGTATAATTAAGTTTGTATTTGTATTCTGTACCATGTATTTGGCGACTCAAAATAGGTGATGTATACCTATTTTGGGGGCGTCACACTTAAAATCATGCTGATGTGCGCATTTTGAAAATGAAAGAATTGGTTCAGTTTTTGGAACCAATGGATTTTAAAAGAACTATTCTTGGTATGTCTATGCTAATTGTTTCGGCTAGACAGAAATTGATTTGAAATATCAAAATAAATTTATATTATCAGTACATTTGATGTAAGGATGGCAAAAGGATGGAGTTATTAATGCAATTAAACCTGGTGTTGGATTTGATCTTAGTATCAACAACCCACTATGGTATGATGTATAATGATGAAGTCATAAGCTGACGAAGTCCTCAACGTACTGTGAAAAGTACGGTATCATGACGTCATAAAACGTTTTGATGTATTGTAAAAGAATTTAAAGAAGTAGTCGATGTCAATTGATTTGACTAGACAAATGTTTCAAGTTGATGTCCAATTTATTGGTATGGTCTAAGCTACTTGATTTGGCTAAGACGAATGGTATGTCATGATGAAAAGAAAATCGAGCTTTCTTTGAAGAGTTATGTCGAACCAAATTATTTTGGTAAGGAATCTAATGATTAAGTTTGAGGTGAACATACCCTGAAATGGGGTTATACGATGGGTTGATCGCCTACGTATGGAAGAGGTAGTTTACCTTCTTTGTGATTGAAAACTTACCATGTAAGAAGGGTTTACGGTAAAATGCTGTTAAACCTAGTAAGTGTTCATGGTCGATTTGACCCCTCAGCAAAAGAATGAAATGTTTTAAAGGAATCTTTATATTCCTATTTATTCCTTTCACTTCATGATTTTTGATAGGTTATGAAGGGTAGGGAATGTTTGAAAGATAATAACTTCTTTGAAGAGAAGTTGAGAAGAAGGGTAAGCTAAAATTTCGAGGACGAAATTCTGTGAAGAAGGGGTGAATGTGAGGACCCGAAAGATTGAAAGTATAGTTAAGCGTGGGGTTTAACTAATGACGATTATGTCAACAGATGATCCTTGTGAGAAGGATGAATTGAGATTAAACCTTTGTTAAAGGTTGTAGGCACCCGAGTATGGGTGTGGTTTTAGAAATTTCGAGGACGGAATTTTTATAAGGAGGGCAGAATGTGACAACCCGAAAAATCGGATTGTCCAGAATTTAAAATTTAAAGAATTAGTTATTAATAAAATGAATTTTTATTAATACTATTTTGTGCTATATGTTAATTAATCATTCTAGAACCTAAAATAATTATTAATCGGGAGGATTCTGGCTACGAGCTAGACCTAACGAGTAAGAATTTTCAAGACGAAAATAAAAAATTTTCGGGAACAAAATATTTTTGGGAAAAAAGATGAAATAGGCCTTATTCACCCAACGAAACCCTAAGGGTTAGGGTTTGAATAACCTAGGCCTTTTCAAGAGTTCGGTATGTCGAAATGAAATTCCATCGAAAGATTTGACGATAATATATCGTGAAAAGTTAAGTAAGCCGATAAAAGTTTTTTTCAAAAAACGTGCAAAAATAGGACAAAATAAAAACGACGAAAAGTACTGTTATGTACTTTTCACTCGTTTAGCTACGTTAGGGGAAAACGTGAAGGAAAATGCTTAATGGTGAAAAATATTTTTCAGTTTTTCGGAAATTCAAAGAATACGTAAAAGTTAATCGGTAAAGGAAAGACGAAATATCCAAAAATATTTGGATTCCGAGAATCGCAGTTTTTAAAACTGTCGGACGAAACCCAAAAGACGGAACTACGAAACTTAAGGGCTAAGCAAACTTGAGGGCTAAGTTAACTTAGTCCTTAAGCCTTGAATACGAAGGAGGTTAGGGGGCGAAATGACAAAAATGCCCCTAGCCTTGAAAATCTATAAATAGAAAGTTTATTTCATTGTTTAAGGATTTTGAAAATCCTACAACTTTGAGAGAGAGAGAAAGAGAGTTCGGATGGGAGAAGAGGAGGTAAAGGAAGAAGAAAAGCTTGCCCGAGTGCATGCTTTGTCCAACAGAGGAAGATTAAAGAAGAAAGGTAATCCGAAAACCTAGCTTCTGATTAAGTTTCTTTAAGTTTATATGTCAAAAACATAGCTTAATGAGAATGAGGAGTAAATGATGTTAGAAATTATTTCATATGGTTGAAATCATGAGAAAATGAAGAAATAAGAATTAGAAATTTATTTTATAAATTTCTTAAGAAAGTGTAAGATTCGTAATTAATTAGAACGATCCGAGTGGATTATATGAATGATTAGGTGAATTAAGTAAGGAATGGTGTTGTATAACATCAAATTTCAAGAAAAAGTAAAATCGTAATCAAAATATCGATTAAAAATGAAGAACGAACGAAGAACGCGAAGAACGTTGTTGATGGACAAATTTAAAACCATCGTAGGATAATTGTTGTTGATGGACAAGTTTAAAACCATCGTGTATAAGTTAGTTGCTTATTTCTTGGTTAGGAACGTTAGAAACGTTCATAAAGAACGAACTAAAACTGAGCTATAACGAAGTTATGGCAAAAATTTATAAAAGATGAATGAGAAATAGAAAGTTAGTAAATGAACCCGAACGTGTAGGGTTTCATAAGAATGTAAGAGAATGTATTAAACATGAGTCGTGGACTCAAGAACGAACGAGTTCCGAGTTTTGATGATCGAATTACGGATGAAAGAACGAAGAATGTTAAAAACATAAAACGAACGAAGAACGAAGATTAAGCCAATTGAATGGCATGTTAACGGATTCAGAACGAAGTTCTGTCCATGGGTAATAAAAGTACGTAAGATAAGGAAGAAAATGGCTTTGGAATGACCTCATTCCGAGTTATAATGAATAAGTTATGGAATCAGGAAGTAAGCGTCTTAAGCAATTTCTAAGACTTAGAAAAATTTTCTAGGTTTTTGTGCTTTCGGTATTGCAGCAGCTGATCAAGCCTTGGGAGGCGATACACAATGAAACATGAGGCCGGGTCATCGACCATCACGAGTGGCATGGCACAAGAAATAGAGAAGTGAGTGAAATGCAATGCCTGGCCTTGGCGTGATTTGACATCTGCAGAGGTAGCTAGTTATGTGAGAGGTAAAGGAGAGGGACCGGTAGCCAAAGGCTACGGTTGCAAGGAAAAAAGCTAGTGATGAGCTTTTAAGTGCTCAATTACTGGGGGATGTACAAGAAAGAAATATGAACGTGTAGTTCAACTAATGTAACACTTAATCAAGTGTATTAAACCTTTAATGAAGGTTGAATGAAAAGATTAAAAGACAAAGAATGTGAACGCGGGTTACGAAACTGACATTTGGGGACCGTAGTCGCGATAAATGAACGTGAGGGATTGCTATTATTGTGATTCCTTAGATGTTGAGTAATAAGCATAATGTATAACATTTCGATGTTATGACGTGGTAATGAGAGATGAATGTAAAGCGTATAGACGCTGTGAACGCAACGTTGTTGCGATGAACGATCGATCTTAGCATACAACAAACCATATGGCTTTGACATTAAGGAAGAATATTGAACATGGGGTTCAGGTGATAGTAATGAATGAAAGCGATTAAAACCTTAGTTAAAGTTTGAATGAAAGATTAAGAGAGGAACAACGAAAACGTTGAATACGTAAACGATTCTCGTGAATCGTATTCACGTCGAGCGAACGTTCTAAGTGTACATTGGTTGTATAACTTAGACGTTGACGAAGGTAATAAGTAAGATATGAATTATCAAGAAAGCTGTAGCGAATGGTAATAAGATTAACGAAAGCCGAATGTGAGTCAGAGATGAGAATGTTAAAATGAAATGTAAGCGTTGAACACTTAAATCGACGTAAAGGTTAAGTGTACATGAATATTAAACGGATAGAACCTACACCATGTGTATGGTTTGACCGTAAGGTAATGAAGATCAATGATTAAACCTGTGAACGGTGAAGAAGTTGAATTAAAGACAAGTACGTATAACGTAAAAGAAGCTGAGTTAATGTTTATAACTTGGATGACTTTCCGAGTCGAACGAACCAAATGTTTTAAGATAAGAAGAAGGTAATGTAAAATGCGTAGAATGAATATTGAATGATCGTTTTGAGTATACAAAAGACTGTATGACTTGGATGATAAAGAATAAATCATGAGGTATGGCATTTAGTTGCTAGAAAGCCATAAGGAATAAGAATTTAACTTAATGAACATTATAGTTTAATAGTTCAGATAAGTTAAGATAAGTTAGGTTGGAGTACAATTGTAACCTTTGATGGTTGACATATGGGAGCTGAGCTAAACAATTCCTTCAGAGAGCGAAGGTATATACGAAACTGGCAACCGATCTAACTCACTATTATGGGCAGTGTAGATGAGACGGGAACTTGTTTGTTGGTTGTTTGTGGGAAACCACTCAGAGTACCGTATGGACTACTAGCAGAGACGTGATGTGTGTTGAGTCCTAGGAAAGTATAAGAAGAAGATAAGAATGTAAATCATCAAAGATGATGAATGTTTGAGTAAGACATCTCCGTATGTCATGAAGCCATAAACCGGTACTAAAAGGAGTTGGTCGCGTAAACTTAGATTATAAGAACGCGAACCCTAAGAAGTAAAGTTAAGTAAACCAATGCGTAAGTTAAGTATATGACTAATTGGTGTATGTGTTATTTCCTTATGTGCTACATGGGAATTGGAATGAGCAATTCAGCGTAAACTATAAGTTGTAGCTGTGCGTTAGGTAAGTTTCCTAACTTCATTCATATTTTAAATGAATGCTAGTTTCTAAAATTTCTCAGATGTTGAACTTGAGAAGTTCTGTCTATGTGCGAATGTGTGATATTTGTACAAGGTGTTAGAATATATGAGGCCTTGTGCCACAATTTGGACACTTTGGTGTTTCTGTGAGATGAACTGTTCTATGATTGAACTGTTCAATATGAGAATGTTCTATTTATACATGAATCGTTATTTTTAAGTCTGTGCTATTGTTTCTAGCCAGACAGAATGTGTATGAAAGAGAGTAGAGATTGAAAGTATTTTAAAGTGAATGCGACTAATGTTTTAAAATGATAGGAATCGAGATTATTCCTATTATTCAAGTTGCTTCATAACCTTTGTTCGGTTATGGAGGTCTTAAAAGAATGTTTGAATTCTTAAAGTTGTTTTTTCAACTGTTATGACTTGATGGGCAATTGAATGCTCACACTTGCTTTAAATAAAAACATTTTCAGCGAACGATGTTAGAAAGAACTTAAGGATCCCGTAAAGATCAAGCTTATCGGTATCTAGAAGAAGTACCATTCATTATATGAATGAGAGTGGAGATCAAGCGAAGGCTTGTAATATAGAATGATAGAATTAAACTATAGAATAGTTTAATGAATGATTATGTATCCTTGGTGGCGGATAAAAGTCACTCGTGCAAGATGTAAAGAATAATGTAATTATCATTATTTGTAATGAAAGAGGTTTTACGATTTTGGAACCTGGGTTTTGAGAATGTATGTTGTTATATTTAGCTATATAATGATATATGTTTGGAAAGAGATGGGATTGTGACGTATGGAATTCGGATGTGAAAATAGACCGAATTTTGAGGCGTTACATCTTCGACATACCAGGTACGTATCCTAATTTCTTGGACAAAATTTCATAAGAAGGGGTGGTTGTACGACTCCAACTGTTATTAATAAAGATTAATTTTTCTCGAAATATACTTTTAAATATTATGGTGTGGATTTGATATAATGTTATAGTTGTGGGTAATATTTACAAATTTTGCAAAGTAAGCAAGTTGTTATAAAATATTCGATTTGTCGGGGAATATACATTTTCAAAGGGAATATTCGTATGATGGCAAAATTATTGGTGGACCCCACAATGGAAGTATTGTCAGAGTTAGAAAACGACAGAAATGTCTTTTTATAAAAATAATGGCAAAAGTTTTACCGTTAAACAGTTTAAATACCTGGTGGTAAAAGTACAGTAATACGCGTTGTAAGACCCCAGTTTATTATAAATAAAATTAAATTTCCTCTATTTATTATTTTGAAATAGTAAGGGTTGATTTGATTAATGTGGTTAGTTATGGGTAAAATGCACAAATATTTCAAATATGCAAGTGGTTATAAAATATTCATTTTTATCAGAGAATATTCGTTTAGTCGTGGAATATTCTTACCGCTTGGGAATATTCGCGATGACGGCGACCTTTTGTGTGGGCCCCATAACGGAAAGCGATTGGATGAAGAAAATGACAAGTATAAGTTATTTATAAATACTTGGCGTAGTTATTATCAATTATCTTTGTTGGAATACCCGGTGGTTAAAACACAATAGCACACGGTATTGCACCAATTATTGATTCTTACGTAGGAAGGCATTACTCAATAATTGTTACAGTAGTTACTATTCAATATCTTATTTTATTGATTCAATAATTGCTACGTTGATATTTTATATTATTATTGTTTCAATAATTGTCACTACACAATATTTTCATTATCAGATCAATAATTCATATTATTTGAATAATATTATTAGATAACATTATTGGCAATGTCTAGAAAGTTCTATCTAAGGAGAGGTTTGGTCACCTAATTGCGCCCGAAGAAGAGAAATCCTTATTGGAAAGCCCCTCTTTCACGGAGGCTATAAGTTTGTCGATATTGTGATTCTCGTAATATTATTTGTGAATAATTAATTATTGATTTATATGATAAGAAAAATATTCATTTTATGTGGATATAGATGGAGAAATTTTTAATGTGACAATTGTTGAAAATTGTTATTTTATCTTTTCGATAAATAATTCATTTAAATATATTATTATATTTTAATAATATAATAATGGTGATATTTTTACAATGAATGTGGGATATATGAATATATGAGGAGGAAGAGTATTTTTGTTGCAAAAGTTATTTAAAACGTGTTAAACATGTCTGTGGGCCCATTTCTTGACTGAAATTTGATTATAGCTTGTAAAATCGCCCGTTTATGGATTTTGGTCAGTTTTTGTTTGGAATTTGGAAAAACTTTCTTCTGCAAAGTTGTAGAGAATGGAATTTCCTATGAAAAGGACATAAGGTTCGAATTTTTTTGATAAAAGGGCCATTTATTATGTATTATTGAAGTTCCGAAGTTCCAGAATAATTGATTTTTGAAGTTTTAATTATTTTTTTAAGAAAAACATTTTTTGTGATTTTGGTGGGTTGTTGGCTGATGTTTTTGACCAATGAAGGTTGCTAAGAAATTAAGAAAAATATATTAATATTATATTAAATTTTCTGCTTTGGTGTTCTAAGCATTTTCCTATAAATAGGATGCTTAGGTTAGAATTGAAAATCACACCAGAAACTGAAGTTTTCTCTCTATTTCTCTCTCTATATTATCGAGCGTATTTTTGTGAGTATTTTGATACTTTGAGTGTTGTTATCTGATTGCAAGTTCCTTCAAAGACTATATCCGAGATTCCAAATGTAAGTACTGTTTTTTCGAGGTAAGGGATATTATTTTTTTAAAATGATATTATTTCTTCTAATATCATTATGTCGGATTATTGGTAAGATTTTTCTTGTAAAATTCTTGTCTTTTAGTGTCGGGGTTACTATTCACGTGTCAAAGACTATTCACATATATCTGACTATTCACGAATCTGGCCTTATTCACGTAAAAATTAAATTTTCAGTTTTTGTCCAAGTTATCTATTATGGATACTGGCTTTAATTGTATCCATGTTTTGATCATTCTTAAATTTTACTTCGCTGTGATTATTAATGAATTATTTTTAAACTCGGATTGTTTAAAGTACGAATCTTTAATATTTGTTCTTTTGTTTCACTGGATTCGTTTTCTTTAAAATATTTTTCATCATCCTCAGTCCTAAATGATGGTATTACTGAATATCTTTGGTCTGTAGTGCAAAGATGGTTGATTTTCTTATGAATATCTTTGGGCCGTAGTGC
The DNA here is from genome assembly GCA_020205605.1 of Panax ginseng. Classification (NCBI taxonomy): domain Eukaryota; kingdom Viridiplantae; phylum Streptophyta; class Magnoliopsida; order Apiales; family Araliaceae; genus Panax; species Panax ginseng. Next base: position 49,786,632 of record CM035133.1, read on the forward strand.
AAAGATGTACAGGTGTTGAGATGAATATGACCGACTGATGAATATCTTTGGCATGTAGTGCAAAGATAAATATTTGATTCAATATGAATATTGGTTGATGTTATAGGGATAAAATATTGATGATGGACTTTTAAATTCATAGATTATAGTAGATTTCATTCTCTACGTAACTCTTCTATGAATTATTATTTCCGCTGTGAATATTGATCTGAAACTTGTTGTCTATTGTATTTTATCAAATTTTTCCCTGTTGAAGACTAACGATAATTTGTTCTATATTATCTTAGTCATAATATTCTTTACTGGGCTAGTTGAGTTCACCCTTTTCCTTTTGTTCCATTTTTCTTCTCAGGAGGCGAGAATGTAGCGAGTACTAGTCGGGGTATGGAATAAAGGTTCTAGAAAGTTGTTTAGTAGTCCTCACCATTTTTGTAAAATAATGTACCAATAATTGTAATGAAGACTTATTTGGGTGTGAATATTGTCTAGATGGCAATATTTGTATTTAAACTCACAGTTTTTATGTTGTAATAATAAAGTTGTAGTTGTTTCTGTACCATGTTATTGACGACTCAAAATGGGTGATGTATACCTATTTTGGGGGCGTCACAGTTGGTATCAGAGCTTAGGGATATGATCTCTTGCGGATATCGGGGAATAGAACTAGGAAAGGAGAGACGAGTAAATCCTTCGCTAGTGTGTCCTACCTAAGCTTATTTGTTAGTTGGTCAGTATATAGGGATATTATGTGATATGTTGATTTCTTTAATTAACCCTTGTTTTATGGCAGTATTTGAGAATGTCGATTGAGAATGTTAACAGTGGAGTAAATGAGACAGTGGAGACACCTTTACTCATCAACGAGGAGAACGTGCAACAGGCTGGCAATGTTTCTCCTGTGAACAACACCACTGAGCAGATGATGAACAACGGGATGTTTAGAAGCTTTTTGCAATTCATGCAAAATCAAACGAGGGAGACTCGTGTACAAAATACATGTGGAAATGATAACAACGCACGGTTTGTTACAGCCAAGCAGTTCAAAGAGTTGGGACCACCAGAATTCTGGGGAAAGCAAGATCCGATTAAGGCGGAGACGTAGCTCAAACAAATTACCAAGATATTCGATGTCTTGGGATGCACGGAGGAACAGAAGGTTCCATTCGCCACTTTTATGTTCCGTAATGAGGCAGACATTGGTGGGAATCAAAAGCGTACTCCATCCAAACCGCACTCAAGTATGTCTTGGGAGACATTTCAGAAGCTGTTCAAGGACAAGTACTTTCACGAAAGTATTTAATCTATATGAAGGAAGTGGAGTTTATTAGGTTGGAACAAAACAATATGGCGGTGTCCCAAAGACGAGGCTTAAGTTTGCAGAGTTATCCAGGTTTGCACCTCATTTGGTGGAGAATGAGGAACGTATGACGCGGATGTTTCTGAGAGGTTTGAAACCCGGCATACGTCAATATCTCATTTCTCATAAATTTTCTCTCTATTCAGATGTTGTCAATAGGGCTCAATTGTTAGAGCGAGATAACGAGTACGTTCAATCGAGGGACCATAACCAGGATCATACTAGTGACAGCAGTCATCAGAACAACGATAACCAGTGGAGAAAGAAGAATACGGACAAAGGCGGTAACCACTCCAGTGGTAATCATGGCCATGAGAATAGAAGAACCGAGTTGGGAGGAGATTTTAAAAAGAGGAGATTCAACAATGACCATGTGAAGACGTCAACACCAACAGCAACTGGTTCTAAGGGAGGAGAACGACCATCGGTTGTATGCTATAAATGTGGAAAAGAGGGACATATCAGCCCAAACTGCCCACAACAGTTCAAGGTATGTTATAATTATGGAAAGGAAGGACATATTGCTTGAGATTGTACGGTAGCGAAACCAAGTCCAGCGGGGATGGTGACTCAAAAGGCTATCCCAGAAAAGTCAAAGTCAACGGTTCCTGGAAGAGCGTTTGTCTTGACTGGTCAAAATACGAGGAACCCAAACGAGGTGATCACGGGTAAGCTAATCATAAATTCTTGCGAAGTTTATACCTTACTTGATACCAGTGCTACCCATTCATTTATCTCTCCTGCTTGTGCTCAACGTTTAAACTTAACTCTGAAGAAATTAGACTTTGATTTATCTGTGGAGACTCCGTTAGGAGAAACTTTCATCACATCCACTGTTCATAAATCTTGTTTGATCCAAGTTGGCACCATCACATTACCTGTTAACCTTATCTCTTTAAAGATACTTGCTTTTGATGTGATTTTAGGGATTAATTGGTTAACTACTCATCATGCCAAAATTGATTATTTTCGTAAGGTTGTTAGTTTTCATATTCCTAACCAACCTGTTGTACGAATTCAAGCAACTAAACCATTAAAATCAATCAATGTCATATCAAGTCATAAAGTTATTCGTTTATTGAAAAACGGATGTCAAGCTTTCTTAGCCCATGTTATGGATTTGAATAAAGACACGTCAGATTTGAATAATATTCTGTTGTTAGTAAATTTCCTGACGTATTTCCTGAAGAACTTCCCGGTCTACCCCCAGAACGTGAAGTTGAATTCTTTATTGATCTTGAACCTGATACAAAGCCCATTTCTAAAACCCCATATCGAATGGCTCCTATTGAACTTCAGGAGTTAAAGGTCCAACTACAGGAGTTGTTGGACATCGATTTCATTCGTCCTAATACATCTCCTTGGGGTGCTCCTATTTTATTTGTAAAGAAGAAAGACGGGAGTATGCGACTTTGTATTGACTATTGAGAATTGAACCATGTCACCATCAAGAATAGGTATCCGTTACCTCGTATTGATGACTTGTTTGACCAGTTGCAAGGAGCACAATTCTTCTCAAAGATCGATCTTCGTTCTGGATATCATCAGCTGAAGATTAGAACTAAGGATATTCCAAAGACTGCCTTCAGAACTCGGTACGGGAATTATGAATTCTTAGTCATGTCTTTTGGATTGACTAATGCTTCTGCGGCTTTCATGGATATGATGAACCGAATATTCAAGGATTATTTGGATCAATTCGTTGTTGTCTTTATTGATGACATCCTCATATATTCCAAAAGCCGTGAAGATCATGAGCACCATTTGAAGCTGGTACTCCAAAAGCTTCGTGAAAACAAGCTATATGCCAAGTTAAAGAAATGTGAGTTCTGGCTTGAGGAAGTAGCATTCCTTGGGCACGTGGTGTCAAAACATGGATTATCTATCGACCTGGCGAAGATTGAAGTAATACAAAGTTGGGAGCAACCGAAGACGGTGACCGAAGTACGTAACTTTTTGGGCTTAGCTGGTTATTATCGGAGATTCGTGGAAGGATTTTCTCGAATCGCTACTCCGTTAACTCAGCTGAATCGGAAAGATACAAAATTCGTATGGAGCGAGGAATGCGAAAAGAGTTTCCAAGAGCTTAAGAGGAGACTCATTTGCACTGTTCGACATTACCATCCGGGTTCGGATGGATTTGTTATCTCAATGATGCTTGGGCAAAGGGTTAGGATGTGTTCTCTTGCAACATGGGAAAGTCATAGCCTATGCCTCGCGACAACTTAAAGAATATGAGAGGAATTATCCTACTCATGATCTAGAGTTGGCAGCAGTCGCTTTTTGGACTAAAGATCTGGAGGCACTATCTATATGGGAAGAAAGTGGAGATATATTCAAACCATAAAAGCTTCAAATATTTCATCACCCAAAAGGAACTCAACATGCGGCAACGACGTTGGCTCGAGTTGTTAAAAGATTATGACCACACTATTCAATACCATCTTGGAAAAGCAAACGTGGTAGCTGACGCATTGAGTAGAAGATCATATGCAGGAACGAGTGTGATGATGTCAAGTATACGTACCGACTTTAATCGATAAAGTTAAAGTTGCTCAAGCCACCGACCCGAAACTGATGCGTATGAAGAAGAAAGTATAAGAAGGTGCTATTTTGGAAGTGAGAATCGATGAAGAAGGAATACTTCGAGTCCACTCCAGACTTTTTGTTCCTAACGATTCTGATTTGAAGAACAAGATCATGATGGAGGCACACAATACACCGTTTGCAATCCATCCTGGAAGTACCAAAATGTATCATAATCTTCGACATACATTTTGGTGGAACAACATGAAGAGAGAGATTGCGAAGTTTATATCTAGGTGTTTAACTTGTCAACGTGTAAAGGCGGAGCATCAAGTGCCTAAGGATCCATTGCAACCACTTGAGATTCTGAAATGGAAGTGGGAACACATTACCATGGATTTCATTATGGGTCTTCGCACGGTTTCTTAAGGCATAAATGTTATTTGGGTTATTGTTGATAGATTAACCAAGTCTGCTCATTTCTTGTTGATACGAGAGACTTATTCCCTTGAACTTCTTCCTCATATGTATATAAATGAGATTGTGAGATTGCATGGCATACCAGTATCCATAGTTTCGGATCGTGACCCAAGATTCACTTCACGATTTTGGGTTAGCTTGCAAAAAGCTATGGGAATGGATTTACAATTTAGTTTGGTATACCATCCTCAAACGGATGGACAATCAGAGAGGACTATTCAAACTCTTTAAGATCTATTAAGACTCTGTGTCCTAGATTTCAAAGGGAGTTGGGGTAAGTATTTACCATTGGTGGAATTCTCCTACAATAACAGTTATCAGGCAAGTATAGGTGTGGCTCCATTCGAAGCATTGTATGGACGAAAGTGTCGCTCTCCAATATGTTGGGATGAGGTGGGTGAAGCAACATTGTTGGGACCCGAGTTGGTACGTATGATTACGGAAAATATCCAAATGATTCGACAACGTATACAAACGGCTCAAGATCGACAAAAGAGTTATGCGGATCTTCGTCGAAAGGACGTGAAATTTAGTATTGGGGATCATGTATTATTGCGTGTTGCCCCATGGAAGGGAGTTACAAGATTCGAGAAGAGAGGAAAGCTCAATCCACGATTTATTGGTCCATTTCAGATTCGTGACCGAGTAGGAAATGTAGCTTATAGACTTGTGTTACCTCCAAGTATATCTCGTGTTCATAATATTTTTCATATATCTGTGCTTCGTAAATATGTGAAAGACCCGAACCACGTTATTGAGTTAGAACCGGATGAGATAGCTGAAGACTTAACATATGAGGAGGTACCTGTCAAGATCTTGGATAGGAAGGAGCATGTCTTACGTAAAAAGGTCATACCACAAGTTAAAGTTTTGTGGAGGAACCATGCTATTGAGGAAATGACTTGGGAGTTGGAAACAGAAATGAATGCAAGGTATCCTCACCTTTTCGAAACACCAGGTACGTACGTCAATTTCGAGGAAAAAATTTCATAAGGAAGGGAGGTTGCAAGACCCCAGTTTATTATAAATAAAATTAAATTTCCTCTATTTATTATTTTGAAATAGTAAGGGTTGATTTGATTAATGTGGTTAGTTATGGGTAAAATGCACAAATATTTCAAATATGCAAGTGGTTATAAAATATTCATTTTTATCAGAGAATATTCGTTTAGTCGTGGAATATCTCTTACCGCTTTGGGAATATTATTAAATACTGCAGTAGGTTGACCTTTGTGTGGGCCCCATAACGGAAAGCGATTGGATGAAGAAAATGACAAGTATAAGTTATTTATAAATAACGGCGTAGTTGTTACCGTTAATACTGTTGGAATACCCGGTGGTTAAAACACAATAGCACACGGTATTGCACCAATTATTGATTCTTACGTAGGAAGGCATTACTCAATAATTGTTACAGTAGTTACTATTCAATATCTTATTTTATTGATTCAATAATTGCTACGTTAATATTTTATATTATTATTGTTTCAATAATTGTCACTACACAATATTTTCATTATCAGATCAATAATTCATATTATTTGAATAATATTATTAGATAACATTATTGGCAATGTCTAGAAAGTTCTGTCTAAGGAGAGGTTTGGTCACCTAATTGTGCGCCCAAGAAGAAGAAATCCTTATTGGAAAGTCCCTCTTTCCTCGAACCGCCTCTGTCATCGATTGTGATTCTCGTAATATTATTTGTGAATAATTAATTATTGATTTATATGATAAGGAAAATATTCATTTTATGTGGATATAGATGGAGAAAATTTTTAATGTGACAATTGTTGAAAAATTGTTATTTTATCTTTTCTGATAAATAATTCATTTAAATATATTATTATATTTTAATAATATAATAATGGTGATATTTTTACAATGAATGTGGGATATATGAATATATGAGGAGGAAGAGTATTTTTGTTGCAGAAGTTGTTTAAAACATGTTAAACATGTCTGTGGGCCCATTTCTTGACTGAAATTTGATTATAACTTGTAAAATCTCCCGTTTGTGGATTTCGGTCAGTTTTTGTTTGGAATTTGGAAAAACTTTCTTCTGCAAAGTTGTAGAGAATTGAATTTCCTATGGAAAGGACATAAATTTTGAATTTTTCTGACAAAAGGGCCATTTATTATGTATTATTGAAGTTCCGAAGTTCCAAAATAATTGAGTTTTGAAGTTTTAATTATTTTTTTTAAGAAAAATGTTTTTTTGTGATTTTGGTGGGTTGTTGGCTGATGTTTTTTACCAAAGAAGGCTGCTAAGAAATTAAGAAAAATATATTAATATTATATTAAATTTTCTGCTTTGGTGTTCTAAGCATTTTCCTATAAATAGGGTGCTTAGGTTAGAATTAAAAATCACACCAGAAACTGAAGTTTTCTCTCTCTTTCTCTCTCTATATTATCGGTTTATTTTTGTGAGTATTTTGATACTTTGAGTGTCGCTATATCTGGTGCAAGTTCCTTCAAAGACTATATCCGAGATTCAAATGTAAGTATTGTTTTTCGAGGTAAGGATATTATTTTTTTAAAATGATATTATTTCTTCTAATATCATTATTGGGATTATTGGTAAGATTTTTCTTGTGAAATTCTTGTCTTTTAGTGTAGGGTTACTATTTACGATACGGCACTATTCACGATATCTGACACTATTCACGAATCTGAAGACTATTCACGTAAAAAATTAAATTTTTAGTTTTTGTCCAAGTTATCTATTATGGATACTAGCTTTGATTGTATCCATTTTTGATCATTCTTGAATTTTACTTCGCTGTGATTATTAATGAAGTATTTTTAAACTCGGATTGTTTAAAGTGCGAATCCTTAATATTTGGTCTTTTGTTTCACTGGATTCATTTTCTTTAAAATATTTTTCATCATCCTCAGTCCTAAATGATGGTATTACTAAATATCTTTGGCCTGTAGTGCAAAGATGGTTGATTTACTTATGAATATCTTTGGCCCGTAGTGCAAAGATGTACAGGTGTTGAGATGAACATGACCGACTGATGAATATCTTTGGCCTGTAGTGCAAAGATAAATATTTAATTCAAGATGAATATTGGTTGATGTTATAGGGATAAAATATTGATGATGGACTTTTAAATTCATAGATTATAGTAGATTTCATTCTCTACGTAACTCTTCTATGAATTATTATTTTCGCTGCGAATATTGATCTGAAACTTGTTGTCTATTGTATTTTATCAGATTTTTCCCTGTTGAAGACTAACGATAATTTGTTCTATATTATCTTAGTCATAATATTCTTTACTGGGCTAGTTGAGCTCACCCTTTTCCTTTTGTTCTATTTTTCTTCTCAGGAGGCGAGTACTAGTCGGGGTATGGAATGAAGGTTCTAGAAAGTTGTTTAGTAGTCCTCACCATTTTTGTAAAATAATGTACCAATAATTGTAATGAAGACTTATTTGGGTGTGAATATTGTCTAGATGGCAATATTTGTATTTAAACTCACAGTTTTTATGTTGTAATAATAAAGTTGTAGTTGTTTCTGTACCATGTTATTGACGACTCAAAATGGGTGATGTATACCTATTTTGGTGGCGTCACACGCGTGGTTGCATAGTAGCACACGGTATTGATTAATGATGCTTACGTGAGAAGTCACTCAGTTATATTCAATTATTGCCACAGTATCATCTGTATAATATTTTATATTTTTAAATCAATAATTGAGACGACAGAGTTATTCATATTATTATTTGCAATATTGACGATGTCTAGGAAGTTCTGTCGAGGAATGGGGTTTGGTCACCTAATTACGCGCCAATAGAGAGAAATCCTTATCAAAAAGCCCCCTCTTTCCTGGGAATGATCTGGTTGTTAAATAATGTGAGTTATAATATTAATGATGAATAAGTTCGTGTTGATTAAATATGAAATTGATATTTCCATTATGTTGGGATTATTAGTGTTAGTGAAAATCGTCATTTATTTCAATAATAATTGATTTCTGGAGGTTAAATTGACCAATCGAGTAATTAATCGGATAAATGAGCAATTAATTGCTATTAGTTCACATGCATATAACTATTTGTTCACATGAATAGAACTGTTGATTCACATACATGTACTATTGATTCACGTGTATGTACTATTAGGGGAGGTGGTGCAAGTTTGATAATACTTATAGGACTAAATTAAAAATGGAGGAAAAGATGAAGGTACTATACTGTAATAATTCGAGCCCCAAAACGTGCAATTATCAAAACTATGTTTTCCTATAAATAGAAGCTCATTCTTCTTTCATTCTCACCAATTCACTAAGACTCACAATAGCAATTACAGAGAGAGAATATATATAGAGAAAGAAGAAGAGTATTCTGCTACTTCACTATTCTAGTATCCAGTCTTCTTCTAAGGTAAGGGATATTATTTTTGTTCAGTATTCGTAAGAAATAATATTTTCTTCTGTACTCTATAGTATGTGGGTAATATTATTTCGTTTTTGTATTCCTAATTCTAGACTCATTCTGTTAAAGTATTGCTTCTATACTCCATGAAATAAGTAGAATATCCTTGATATTTGCGCTTCATCCAATATCTTTTCATGGAAATATTATTCTGAGCATTCTTGATAATTATTGATCTTTTCATACTGGAATACTATTCACGAGATACTATTCACAAAGTACTATTCACGAGATATTATTCACAAAGTACTATTCACGGGTACTATTCACAAAGTACTATTCTTGGATACTATTCACAAAGTACTATTTATGGGTACTATTCACTCAGGTACTATTCACCCGAGGTACTATTCATAACAAAAATTGATTTCTTTTCTATCCAAATCATTTTTGACACAATATTATTCTTGAATTTTACTCCACAAAGCAATATCATGTTGACAATTTGGACATTATTGAATTCTGGATAAATTAAATTATAAATCTTTAAAAATTTATCCTTTGTTTTCTTTTAATTGAATTCTTATATCATTGTCATCATCCTCATGCTTATATTGTGATGAAAGTCATCTTTGGCTTACGTGCATAGATGGAGTGTTGATTGGTATGATTATGACCAAGGATTATTCAGTATAATCATGACCCGTAATGTTACAAATGATGTGATAAAAGTCCTCATTGGCCCGTAGTGCATTGATGGATAGTTGTTTGCATGATCATGACCATTGATGATTACACGAATATCCTTGGCCCGTAGTGCATGGATAATTCGTGGACGTGATAATAATGAATATCCTTGGCCATTAGTGCAGGGATGATTCGATGATGTGGTTTATTTATTAAGCTAAGTCTTAGCGATAAAAATTGATGATAAACTTTTTTTTAAAATTATAGAAGATAAGAGATATCATGCTCTACTTGACTCTTCTAATGGATTGCTTGTTCCGCTGCAGTTAAACTTGATGCTTATTGTATTTTATCAGTTTAACACTGTTGAAAGCTAACGATAATTTATTCGGCATTATCTTAGTCATAATATTTTTTACTGGGCTAATTGAGCTCACCCTTTTGCTTTCATTGTTCTCTTCAGGAAATGAGAACGTAGCCGGGACTATTCGGGGAACGGAGTGATGGTCCGAGATGGTTGTTTTAGTAGTCCTCACTATTTAGTGTGATAATAAATGTAATGAGGATTGAATTTGAATTTAGATATTATCTATGAGACAATATTCGTGTAAAATCTCTCAGCTCATGTTGTATAATTAAGTTTGTATTTGTATTCAGTACCATGTATTTGGCGTCCCAAGATGAGTGATGTATACCTATTTTGGGGGCATCATATTTGGTATCAAAGCTTAGGGATATGATCTCTGGCTGAGATGTGAGACTAGAACTAGGAGGGGAGAGACGGGTTAATCCTTCGCTAGTATGACCTACCTAAGTTTATTTGTTATTTAATTGGTCGGTCAGAGTATAGGGATAATATGTGACATGTTAATTAACCCTTGTTTTGTGGTAGTGTTTGAAAATGACATCCGAGAATGTTGAGATAAGCAACGGAGCACATGAGACCGTTTAGTCACCAACGATCAATACCTAGGAGAATGTGCATCAGGAAGGCAATAATCCTCAGGTGAACAACAACACCGACCAAATGATGAACGATGGGATGTTTAGAGGCTTTCTGCAATTCATATAACATCAGGCGAGAGAGACTCCTATCCAAAATGCAAGTGGAAACACTAGCAACTCACGGATGGTCACCGCTAAGTAGTTCAAGGAGCTGGGACCATTGGAGTTTTTGGGAAAGCTAGAACCACTTAAGGCAGAGACGTGGATAAAGTGGATCACCAAGATATTTGATATCTTGGGATGCTCTAAGGAGCAAAAGGTTCCCTTTGCCACCTTCATGTTGAGAGGAGAGGCGGATTACTGGTGGAAATCAGTAAAACGTACTCAGCCTACCGCACTCAAAATGTCTTAGGAGAAGTTCCAAGAACTGTTCAACGAGAAGTACTTTCCCGAAAGTATTCGTCACATGAAGGAAGTCGAATTCATTAAGTTGGAGAAAAACAATATGACCATGTCGCAGTATGAGGCTAAATTTTTCGAGTTGTCCCGGTTTGCATCCCATTTGGTTTATAATGAGGAGCGTATGACGCGGATGTTTCTAAGAGGTTTGAAACTCAAAATACGTCAATACCTTATTTCTCACAAACTATGTTTGTATTCAAATGTTGTAAATAAGGCTCAGTTATTGTAGCGCGATAATGAGTCAACCCAACCAAGAAAGAGCAGTTAACAAAATGATAATACCAGTGGTAGCAGTCATTGAAGCAGTGACAACAAACGTAGAGGTAATCAATATGCCAGAAATGGTAACCACTTCAGTGGTAATCATGGCCAAGACAATAGGAGTGGAAATTTCAAGAAGAGGAGATTCAAAAATAATGGAAAGACGTCAGCACCAGCACCCATTGATAAAGAAGGAGAACGACCACCGATCGTATACTTCAAATACGGAAGGAAGGGACACATCAGTCCAAACTGCACGATGCAGTCCAAAGCATGTTATAATTGCAGAAAATAAGGTCACCTATCTCGATTTTGTCATATAGTGAAGCCAAGTCCAGTTGGGATGGTGACACCAAATGTCGTCCCAAAGAAGTTAAAGCCGGTAGTTCAAGAAAGAGCGTTTGTCGTGACCTCCCAAAAAGTGAGGAACCCGAACAAAGTCATCACAGATAAGCTAATCATAAACTCTAGCAAAGTCTATACCTTATTCGATATCGGTTCTACCCATTCTTTTATTTCTCTTACTTGCGCTCAACTTTTAAATTTAACTCCGGAGAAATTAGACTTTGACTTATCTGTTAAAACTCCGTTGGGAGAAACCTTCATTACATCCACTGTTTATAAGTCTTGTTTGATTCAAATCGGTAACCGCACGTTACCTGTTGATCTCATCTCTTTGAAAATACTTGTATTTAATGTGATTTTAGGGATTGATTGGTTAACTACTCATCATGTTAAAATTGATTATTTTCGTAAGGTTGTTATTTTTCATATTCCTAACCAACCTATTATGTGAATTCAAGCAACTAAACCACTAAAGCCAATCACTGTCATATCAAGCCATAAAGCTATTCGTTTATTGAAAAACAGATGTCAAGCTTTCTTAGCCCATGTCACGAATTTAAACAAAAATACGTCAGAATTGTATGATATTTCTATTGTTAATAAATTTCCTGACGTATTCCCCAAAGAACTTCCTGGCCTACCCCCGGAGCATGAAATCGAGTTTGGTATTAACCTTGAACCGAGTACAAAACCCATTTCCAAAGCCCCATATCGAATGGCTCCTATTAAACTTCAAGATTTAAAACCCAACTACAAGAATTATTAGACATAGTACGTCTCCTTGGGGTGCTCCTGTTCTATTTGTGAAGAAGAAAGATGGAAGTATGCGACTTTGTATTAACTATCGGGAGTTGAATCATGTCACCATCAAAAATAGCTACCCGTTGCCTCGCATTGATGACCTTTTTGACTAGTTATAAGGCGCCACATTCTTTTCAAAGATCGATCTTCGTTCTGGATATCATTAGTTAAAGATTAAAACTGATGACATTCCAAAGACTACTTTCAGAAATCGGTACGGGCATTACGAATTCCTAGTCATGTCTTTTGGATTGACTTATGCTCCTGCTGCCTTCATGGATATGATGAACAGAATATTCAAGGAATATTTGGATCATTTTGTATTTGTTTTTATTGATGACATCCTCATATACTCCAAAAGCCATGAAGATCACGAGCAACACTTGAGGCTGATACTTTAAAAGCTTCGTGAAAACAAGTTATATGCCAAGTTAAAGAAATGCGAGTTCTGGCTTGAGGAAGTAGCATTCCTTGGGCACGTGATATCAAATCACGGTATATCTGTTAACCCGGCAAAGATTGAAGCAATTTAAAGCTGGGAGCAACCTAAGTCAGTGACCGAAGTACGTAGCTTTTTGGGCTTAACTTGTTATTATCGGAGATTCGTGGAAAGATTTTCTCGAATCGCTACTCCATTAACTCAACTGACTCGAAAAGATACAAAATTTGGTTGGAGCAATGAATGTGAAAAGAGTTTTCAAGAACTCAAAAGGAGGCTCATTTCAGAACCTATTCTAATACTACAATTTGGTTCGGAAAGATTTGTCATCTACAGCGATGCTTCAGGCAGAGGGTTAGGATGTTTTCTCATGCAACATGGGAAAGTCATAGCCTATGCCTCACGACAACTTAAAGAATACGAGAGGAATTATCTTACTCATGATCTAGAGTTGGTAGCTGTCATTTTCGCACTTAAAATCCATAGGCATTACCTGTATGGAGAGAAAGTGGAGATCTATACGGATCATAAAGCCTCAAATATTTCTTCACCCAAAAGGAACTCAACATGCGACAACAACGTTGGCTCGAGCTACTGAAAGATTACGATCATACCATTCAATACAATCCTGGAAAAGCGAACGTCGTAGCTGACGCATTGAGTAGAAGATCATATGCGGGTACGAGTGTGATATTGTCAACGTAAAGGCCCATTTTGTATGGCTTACAAAGGATGGAGATAGAGTTAATGTAAGACCCCAGCTTATTATAAATAAAATTGAATTTCTCTATTTATTATCTTGAAATAATAAGGTGATAATTTGATATAATACTTTGGTTATGGGTGAAATGTGCAAATTTTGCAAAATAAACAAGTGATTATAAAATATTCATTGTTGTCGGGGAATATTCGTTTGGTCGTGGAATATTCTTGTTGTCGAGGAATATTCGTACGACGGCGCAGCCATTTGTGGGCCCCATAACGGAATAGCTGTCGGATGAAGAAAATGACATGTTTGAGATTTTATAAATAACGGCATAATCATTACCGTTAACACTGTTGGATTACCCAATGGTTAAAATACAGTAATACGCGTGGTTGCACCATGTCACCATCAAGAATAAGTATCCCCTACCTCGTATTGATGACCTGTTCGACCAGTTGCAAGCAGCACAATTTTTTTCAAAGATTGATCTTCGTTCTGGATATCATCAGCTAAAGATTAAAACCGAGGATATTCCGAAGACTGCCTTCAGAACTCGGTACGGGCATTATGAATTCTTAGTCATGTCTTTTAGATTGACTAATGCTCCTGATGCTTTCATGGATATGATAAACCGTGTATTCAAGGATTATTTGGATCAGTTCGCTGTTGTCTTTATTGATGACATCCTCATCTATTCCAAAAGCCGTGAAGATCATGAGCACCATTTGAAGCAGGTACTTCAAAGACTTCGTGACAACAAGCTATATGCCATGCTGAAAAAATGCGAGTTTTGGCTTAAGGAAGTAGCATTCCTTGGGCACGTGGTGTCAAAACATGGAGTATCTGTTGATCCGACAAAGATTGAAGCAATACAAAGTTGGGAGCAACCAAAGTCGGTGACCGAAGTGCGTAGCTTTTTGGGCTTAGCTGGTTATTATCGGAGATTCGTGGAAGGATTTTCTCGAATTGCTACTCTGTTAACTCAGCTGACTCGAAAAGATACAAAATTTGTATGGAGCAAGGAATGCGAGAAGAGTTTCCAAGAGCACAAGAGGAGACTCATTTCGGCACCTTTTCTAACCACATATATCTATGCTTCGTAAATATGTTAAAGACCCAAACCACATTATTGCATTAGAACCGGGAACGAGATAGTAGAAGATTTAACGTATGAGGAGGTACTGTCAAGATATTGGATAGAAAGAGCATGTCCTACTTAACAAAGGTTATACCACAAGTCAAGGTTTTGTGGAGGAACCATGCTATTGAAGAAATGACCTGGGAGTTGGAATCGGAAATGAAAGCGAGGTACCCTCACCTTTTCGAAACACCAGGTACGTACGTCAATTTCGAGGATGAAATTTCATAAGGAGGGGAGGTTGTAAAACCCCAACTTATTATAAATAAAATTAAATTTCTCTATTTATTATCTTGAAATAATAAGGTGATAATTTGATATAATACTTTAGTTATGGGTGAAATGTGCAAATTTTGCAAAATAAGCAAGTGGTTATAAAATATTCATTGTTGTCGGGGAATATTCGTTTGGTCGTGGAATATTCTTGTTGTTGGGGAATATTAAAGACGACGCCACTATGACCATTTGTGGGCCCCATGCTTGGAATAAGCTTGTCGGATGAAGAAAAGCGACAAGTTTAAAATTTATAAATAACGGCATAATCAATTACAATTAACTTTGTTGGAATATTCCGGTGGTTAAAATCTGATGTCGCATTGGTTGCGAAAGAAGACATGGTATTACACAGTATTTTTGAATTATTGATTCTTACATAAGAAGGCACTACTCAATAATTGTTACAGTAATTACTGTTCAATATTTTATTTTATGATTCAATAATTGCTGCGTTGATATTTTATAATATTGTTGTTTCAATCATTGTCATTGCACAGTATTTCCCATTATCAGATCAATAATTCATATAATTTGAAATTTATTTTTAGATAGCATTATTGGCAATGTCTAAAAAGTTCTGTCAAGGAGAGGTTTGGTCACCTAATTGCGTGCCAGTAAGGAGAAACTTTATCGGAAAGCCCTCTCTTTCATGAGAACGGCCTGGTTGTCATTATTGTGATTCTGTAATATTATTTGTGAATAATTATTTATTGATTTATATGATAAGGAAATATTTATTTTATGTAGATATAAATGAAGGATAGGAAAATATTTATTTTATGTGATTATAAATGAAGGAATTAATCTTTGAGGTGTTTTATCGATTTTTATTGGAATTGAGGTATTAAAAATCGTCCGTATGTGGATTTCGGGCATTTTTCGTTTGAAATTTGGAAAAACTTAAAGCTACAAAGTTTTAGAGAATTTAATTTCATATGGAATGGACATAAAATTTGTATTTTTCTGATAAAAGGGCTATTTATTATGAATTATTGAAGTTTCTGATTATTGTTTAAATAATAAAATATTTTGAAAATTTCTAGAATTGGTGGGCCCCACTTTGGTTGGTGAGAAATGTGCTAAAATTTTATTTCAAATGTGGTGGGTGGGAATAGTAGCAGGTAAAGCCATCAGGTAGCAGGTCAAGTCTGCTTCGGCGTTATAACATTTTCCTATAAATAGGGTGCTTAGTTAGAATTAAAAATCACACCAGAAACATAAGCTTTCTCTCTATATATATATTATCGAACGTATTTTGTGAGTATTTAGGTACTTTGAGAGTTGTTATTCAATACAAGTTTCTTTCAGCACTATATCCAAAATTTCAGCCGGGAGTACTATTCTTTTGAGGTAAAGGATGTTATTTTCTTCGTAAATGATATTATTTTCTTCAATATCATTATGCTGAAATATTGATATGAGTTTGATTGTGGAATTTCTACCTTTTTGTGTCAGGGTTACTATTCACGTATACGGCACTATTCACATATACGGCACTATTCACAAATACGGCACTATTCACCAAAAAATAAAATTTTCTCTTTTTCGTCCCAAATGTCTATTATGGTTACTATCTTTGATTGTATCCATGTTTTGATCTTCATTCTTGAATTTTACTCCATTATGGTTTATTACGGAGTATTTTTAAACTTGGATTATCTAAAGTACGAATTTCTAAACTTTATCTTTTTATCTTACTAGATTCGTTCTCTAAAATGTTTTTCATTATCCTTAGTCCTTAATGGTGATACTTGATGAATATCTTTGGCCTGTAGTGCAAAGATGAATAATTACCTGATGAAAATCTTTGGCCCGTAGTGCAAAGATGAACAGGTGTTGAGATGAACATGACCAATTGGTGATACAAATGAATATCTTTGGCCCGTAGTGCAAAGATGGATATTTGATTCAAGATGTATATTGATTGATGTTACGGGGATAAAATATTGATGATGGACTTTTAAATTCATAGATGATAGTAAATTTCATTCTCTACTTAACTCTTCTAATGAATTGTTGTTTCCGCTGCAGTTGTTGATCTAAAACTTGTTGTCTATTTTATTCTATCAGATTTTTTCCTATTGAAGACTAAGGATAATTTGTTGTATATTATCTTAGTCATAATATTCTTTACTGAGCTAGTTGAGCTCACCCTTTTCCTTTTTGTTCCATTTTTCTTCTCAGGAAGCGAGAACATAGCAGGAACCAGTCGGGGTATAGAGTGATGGTCCTAGACAGTTGTTTTAGCAGTCCTCACTATTTTTGTAAAATAGTGCATCAATAATTGTAATGAAGGATTTATTTGGGTGTGGATATTGTCTAGAAGACAATATTGAATTTAAACTCACAGTATGCATTGTCGTATTTTGCACGACAATTGTATTAATAAAGTTGTAGTTGTTTTCTATACCATGTATTTGGCGACTCAGAATGGGAGATATATACCTATTTTGGGGGCGTCACAGTTGGTATCAGAGCTTAAGGATATGGTCTCTGGTGGAGATCGGGGAATAGAACTAGGAGGGGAGTGATGAGTAAATCCTTCGCTAGTGTGTCCTACCTATGCTTATTTATTGGTCGATCATAATATAGGGATATTATGTGATATGTTAATTTGTGTAATTAACCCTTGTTTTATGGCAGTTTTTAAGAATGGCAGCTGAGAACGTTAACAATGGAGTGTATGAGACTGTGGAACAACCTTCAATCACCAACCAAGAGAACGTGCAACAGGAAGGCAATATTCCTCCTATAAACAACACTATGGAGCAAACGATGAATGATGGAATGTTTAGAAGCTTTTTGCAGTTCATGAAAAATCAGACGAGGGAGACTCGTGTACAAAATACGGGTGGAAATGATAGTAACGCGCGATTTGTCACGGCCAAGCAGTTCAAGGAGTTGGGACCACCAGATTTCTGGGGAAAGCGGGATCTAATTAAGGCGAAAACATGGGTCAAGCAAATTACCAAGATATTCGATGTCTTGGGATGCACGGAAGAACAAAAGGTTCCATTCGCTACCTTTATGTTCCGTGGTGAGGCAGATTACTTGTGGGAATCTGTGAAGCGTACCCAGCCAGCCGCACTCAACATGTCTTGGGAAAAATTTCAAAAACTGTTCAATGACAAGTACTTTCCTGAAAGTATTCGTTATATGAAGGAGGTAGATTTTATTAGATTGGAACAGAACAACATGACGGTGTCCCAGTACGAGGCGAAGTTCGCAGAGTTATCTAGGTTTGTACCTCATTTGGTAGAGAATGAGGAGCGTATGACGCGGATGTTTCTGAGAGGTCTAAAACCCGAGATTTGTCAATACCTTATCTCTCACAAATTTTCTATGTATTCAGATGTTGTCAATAGGGCTCAATTATTAGAACGAGATAGTGAGTATGTTCAACCAAGGGACCACGACCAGGGTCATACCAGTGACAGCAGTCATCGAAGCGATGATAACCTGCGAGGAGGGAAAAATATGGAGAAAAGTGGTAACCACTCGGGTGGTAATCATGGCCATGATAATAGGAGAGGTGGGTCAAGTGGAAATTTCAAAAAGAGGAGATTCAACAATGATGGGAAGACATCAGCAGCAGCACCAGCACCAATAACAAATTCTAGGGGGGGGGAGAATGATCGCCAGTTAGATGCTACGGATGCAGAGAGGAGGGACACATAAGTCCAAATTGTTCACAGCCTTCCAAGGTGTGTTTCAAATATGTAAAAGACGTCATATAGCCCAATTTTGTCCTGTAGCAAAGTCAAGTCCAACTGGGACGGCGGCACCAAAGGCTACACTACGACAAAACAAAAGTCGGTGGTTCAAGGGAGGCGTTTGTTGTGACCGCCAAAACGCGAGAAACTTCGAACGAGGTGATCACGCGGGTAAGCTAATCTTGAACTCTTGCGAAGTTTATACCTTTCATTCATTCTAGTACATCTCCTTGGGGTTCTCCTGTTTTATTTGTAAAGAAGAAAGACGGGAGTATGCGATTTTGTATTGACTACGGAATTGAACCATGTCACCATCAAGAATAGGTATCCCCTACCTCGTATTGATGACACCATTACCGACTGGGTTGCAAGGAGCACAATTCTTTTCAAAGATCGATCTTCGATTCGGATATCATCATTTGAAATTTAAAAGCGAGGATATTAGAAGAGCGCCTTCGAGAACTTGTAATACGGGCATTATGAATTCTTAGTCATGTCTTTGGGATTGACTAATGCCCCGCCGCTTTTATGGATATGATGAACCGTGTATTCAAGGAATATTTGGATCGGATTCGTTGTTGTCTTTATTGATGACATCCTCATCTATTCCAAAAGCCATGAAGATCATGAGCACCATTTGAAGTCGGTACTTCAAAGACTTCGTGACAACAAGCTATATATGTTGAAAAAAATGCGAGTTTTGGCTTAAGGAAGTAGCATTCCTTGGGCACGTGGTGTCAAAACATGGAGTATCTATTGACCTGGCAAAGATTGAAGCAATACAAAGTTGGGAGCAACCGAAGTCGGTGACCAAAGTGCATAGCTTTTTGGGCTAACAATACCATCTGGTTCGGATGGATTTGTTATCAACAACGATGCTTCAGGCAAAGGGTTAGGATGAGTTCTCATGCAACATCGGAAAGTCATAGCCTATGCCTCGCGATAACTCAAAGAATATGAGAGGAATTATCCTACTCATAATCCGGAGTTGGCAGCAGTCATTTTTGCGTTGAAAATCTGGAGACACTACCTGTATAGGGAGAAAGTAGAGATTTATACGGATCATAAAAGCCTCAAATAATTCTTCACCCAAAAGGAACTCAACATGCGGCAACGACGTTAACTCTAGCTGTTGAAGGATTATGACCATAGCATTCAATATCATCCTAGAAAAGCAAACGTTGTAGCTGACGCATTGAGTAGAAGATCATATGCGGGTACGAGTGCAATGTTGTTAACACAAAGGCCCATTTTGTACGACTTGCAAAGGATAGAGATAGAGTTAAAGGCTCCAAGTACCCACATGATGATGGCAAATATACGAGTAGAACCGACTTTAATTGATAAAGTTAAAGCTTCTCAAACTACAGACATAGAGCTGATGCGTATGAAGAAGAAAGTGCAAGAAGGTGTTATTCCGGAAGCAAGAATCGATGAAGAAGGAATACTTCGAGTCAACTCCAGACTTTGTGTTCCTAACGACTCTAACTTGAAGCATAGAATCATGATGGAGGCACACAACACACCATTTGCAATCCATCTTGGGAGTACTAAAATGTATCACGATCTTCGACATACATTTTGGTGGAGCAATATGAAGAGAGAGATCGCAGAGTTTATCTCGAGGTGTTTAACCTGTCAACGTGTAAAGGCGGAGCATCAAGTGCCAAAGGGTCCATTGCAACCACTTGAGATTCCAAAATGGAAGTGGGAACACATTACCATAGATTTCATTACAGGTCTTCCCAAAGTTTCTCAAGGCATAGATGCGATTTGGGTTATTGTTGATAGATTAACCAAGTTTGCTCATTTGTTGCCTATACGTGAAACTTATTCCCTTGAACGTCTTGCTCGTATGTATGTAAATGAGATTGTAAGATTGCATGGCATGCCAGTATCCATAGTTTGGGATCGTGACCCAAGATTCACTTCACGATTTTGGGTTAGCTTGCGTGAAAGCTATAGAGCACGATTCTGATTTGATTCAAAGATATCATCCTCAAAAGCAGACGGAAATCGAAAAGGACTATTCAAACCCTTGAAGATCTATTAAGACTTTGTGTCCTAGATTTCAAAGAAAGTTGGGATAAGTACTTGCCATTGGTGGAATTCTCCTACAACAACAGTTATCAAGCAAGTATAGGCATAGCTCCATTCGAGGCGTTGTTTGGACGAAAGTGTCGTTCTCCAGTATGCTGGGACGAGGTGGGTGAAGAAAATTTATTGGGACCGGAATTGGTACGCATAACTAAAGAAAAGATTCAAATGATCAGGCCATGTATAAAGACCTCACAAGATCGACAAAAGAGTTATGTTGATCTTCATCGAAAGGACGTGAAATTTAATATAGGAGATCATGTACTGTTACGTATTGCTCCATGGAAGGAAGTTACAAGATTTGGGAAGAGAGGAAAGCTCAATCCACGATTTATTGGTCTATTTGAGATTCTTGACCGAATAGGAAATGTGGCCTATAGACTCGCATTACCTCCAAGCATGTCTCGTGTTTATAATGTTTTTCATATATCTATGCTTCGTAAATATGTGAAAGACCCAAACCACATTATTGCGTTAGAACTGGACGAGATAGCCGAAGATTTAACGTGCGAGGAGGTACCTGTCAAGATATTGGATAGCAAAGAGCATGTCCTACGAACAAAGGTTATACCACAAGTCAAGGCTTTGTGGAGGAACTATGCTATTGAAGAAATGACCTGGGAGTTGGAATCGGAAATGAAAGCGAGGTACCCTCACCTTTTCGAAACACCAGGTACGTACGTCAATTTGGAGGACGAAATTTCATAAGAAGGGGAGGTTGTAAGACCCCAGCTTATTATAAATAAAATTGAATTTCTCTATTCATTATCTTGAAATAATAAGGTGATAATTTGATATAATACTTTAGTTATGGGTGAAATGTGCAAATTTTGCAAAATAAGCAAGTGGTTATAAAATATTCATTCTTGTCGGGGAATATTCGTTTGGTCGTGAAATATTCTTGTTGTAGGGGAATATTAAATGCAACAACATGACCATTCATGGGCCCCATAACGGAATAACTGTCGGATGAAGAAAACGACAAGTTTGAGATTTTATAAATAACAATGTAATCAAGTTCTGAATTAACTTTCGTTGGAATACCCGGTGGTTAAATACGATGTCTGGCGTGGTTGCACAAAGAGCACATGGTATTACGGTATTTTTGAATTATTGATTCTTACGTAAGAAGGCACTTGTTGGGTAAAATCTATATACGCACAACACGCAAGTATACGTGGTCAACAAGTAATAGAGTGATAAGTAGCGTATCGTTCCCACATAGACTAACTAGCAATAACCTTAACTTACAATTACCAATTTCCTATTAACCCTGATTTTATTAAACAAATCAACTCAATAATTAAAATTAAAGAATCTAAATTAAAGAATAATTAAACTATCACAAAATAATCATAAATATTAAAATCTGGAATTTCAAACAATTAATGGAGAATTAGACTTATGATTTCACCCTAAGCTTCACTCTGATTTTAACACCTTAATTCCAATTCAACTCACTATCCCAGTTTATTAATCAAGAACACGAACGTAGTATTAACCACCTCTCGATGCACTAATACCGTATTAACTTAAATCCACGATTAATATAGAAACAAGTTAAACACCTTAATTAACTAACTCACTATATCCCTATGTGAATTACAATTAAAGAAGGTTTAAGAATAAGTTCTCTATCCGATTACATGCGATGTCAAGCATATCTCTACCTTAACATTCATCAAGATTCTGCTACTCACAAAATTCATGAACACATGTTATATTAATTAGGTCTAGATTTGAATATCCTCTCTCGATTCCAAACAAATCCACAAAGAATTGTTGATCAGGCAATTCATTAATTCAAGCTCAAACCAATATAGATAAACTGGAAATAGATTATAGAAATGGAAATCATCGTTTCACTTAAAGATCCATCATAAGCCTAAAAAATGAATTAGTTCATACTAAACAAAATAAACACTGAATAATTCATAGTAAACATTCTTATGATTACAAATAATAGCCTAAGACGAAGAATATTGAAAAACACCCTTCACGTAGCCTAGAATCGCAATCGTCTCAAAAATCTCCTAGAAATACTCCTCCAAAGCTTGCTATGGAAAACTCAGATCAATCTTCGTTATATGCCTTGTTGTGTTGTTCAAGTTGTTATTGATAGAGTAGTAGATGTCTAGCACACAAGCTCTAGCCAAAATTCCCTTCAATTAGAGTTCTATTGTCATGCAATAATCTAGATTCCATGCCCAAGAAGAAGTTCAATCATAACAGGACAAAGCATCAATTGCCATCCCCGCCCCGGCGGGGGTTCATGTACTATATTCGCCCGCCCCGGTGGGCATCCTTTTTGTCAAGCTCGAATGAAGACCCCCCGCCCCGGCGGGGGTGTAAAGGCAAAATACGCCCGCCCCGGTGGGCTTGTATTCTGCTGCATGACATGCTGAACTTCAAAATTTCTTCCAATTATGCTCCAATTGACTTCAAATCATCCCAATTAATTCCACATATCCGTTAAATGTCACAACAACCATCCTACAAATGAAATAACATAAAACAAGTAAAAATGAACATGATCACAAGAATTTAGCAACAAATAAGCATGAAATGGACATTGAATCGCGTATATAAAATCCACTTATCAAAATCCCCAAAACTTAAACCGTGCTAGTCCTCAAGCACAAAACAACTACATGCAATGCAATGAGATGAAATGACTACGACCTAACTTATATGCTTTCGAATCAAACAACATCACAGAATCAAGATTATCTTAACGACCTCAGCGAAAACAAGCAACTATACAATATCAACCACCAAAAACCAATCTACAATTCCATTTTAATCCTCAAATCTCAAGCCATCATCATTGGTATAGTGTGTGTGTGTGCAACATCCATGATAAACGATACGGACTCAAATTCAATACATAATCAATCTCTTAGAAGGACTCATACTACACAAACTTAAAAATTCCAAAAATAGACAATTCCAACTAAAACTAAACAATCACTAAACTCGGGGGTTCAAGCAGAGTACTCATACCATTTATATATATTTATATATAGATACGGGGGTTTTTTACTCTTTTCCCATTTTATTCACATTTTTTTATACATACATGACTGTGCAATGTCTCATCCCATTAGGCTGACAATGCTACCCCTTAGCGAGCCTTCAACCAACTACTCCCAGACTATAAAAGACCTTAGGGCGCTAGGTGTAAAGACAATCCCCTCGGACATACTTGCTCAAGTAACAAAGGCCCCGAAACAAGACTAGTCACGATACATGTATACTCTTTATATATAAAGCTTATATACCCCACATATCATCCCCCAAACTTAGGTTCTTGCCTATTTTTCGCCTTTACTGTCTATCCTTATCATTTTCTCATTTACTCTAGCATTATCCTTTAAAGACCATTTAGGTATCAATTTGAACTGACCAGTCAACAACGATGTTATTATTCGTGTTATCCTTATTATACCAGTTCAAACAAGCTCAAGATTCGATTCATAGCAGAAATTGTATCACAGTTCTAATACTCAATACTGTATTTGTTAACTTATTGTCAATCACATCATTAGCCACAAATAATATGAAATACAACAGTGATGGACTTACGCAAACACAATACTTAACTAACTAATTTTTTTTATATGGATAACAAAATGCATTACAAGATTATTTACTATGCAATGACAAACATTAACCTAAGCTACTATGAATGCACCTAAGTTATCATGCAATACTGAAATTAAGATGTAATACGGAAATTTAAATGACAAAATCACAACCTAAGTACTATATATACATGCAAACATGTATTTAAATCCCCTAAACTTAAGTGATATAATGTCCTCATTGGATGAATAGTTAAAATAAGTACATGAGGACTTCCCTGCTATCGCTTAAGTCTGAGGAGGTGGTTGTTGTTCTTCTTCGTCCGAATCACTTGGTGGAAACCTTGGCATTGGCATGGGCTGTTGATATGGAAATTGGGCTGCCGGGTTGAAGCTTTATAGAGTTGTGTTGAGCGAGACGAAAGATGCGTTCATAGCATCAAACATATGATCTTGCCTCATTGCCAATCGCCTCATTTCCCGACGTGTTGCGTTGTTGTGTGCATTTAATTGATTTTGAAAATCAAGGAACTGAGAACTAGATATGGCTTCGGCCTACGGTACCTGCTCAGTCCCTTGATCGCCCATTAGTTCATCATCCTCCCCCGATGTTTCCGTAGCATCCACATCCTCATCCGAATCCGATGGAAAAATAAAACCCAAACCACGTGGATGTGACTCGCCCCCTGCCCATACGGAATACCGCGCTATCATTCTAGAATCAAGCAATGCAATCGACAATTGTGTGGGCTCGTCGTCGGACCATCTAACCCCTGCATTACGACACAACCCACAAATGAGTGATGGGTGTGGTAAGCCTCCAGAAAAATTTCCACGTAAGTACCAACGGATAGAGGAACAGATGATGGCCCCAACATCGATGATGAAATCTTGCACAATGGCGTACAACAGTAATGCCTTCTCTTTTATGACATCCGAGGTGTGTTGGGATGGAAGAAATTTAACACATAGGAAGGCAAACCAAATTTTGCCATACCGGCTAAGGTCTTTGCTATGAAACACGGTGCCTCCCTTCCGACCCTTGATCCAAGATGTTCCCGGCTTTGTCATCTCCGTGATTATAGCATCATAGTCCGGGTCAGAATTATGAAGATGAGTATAATGGCAATGGCGAGGTACCCCCGCAGTAGGTAGTAGGTGTTAATTGCATCGGCACTGAATGGAACCAACCGACCTCGCACAAATGCGTGGAATGGTTCTTTGTCCTCAACATTTGCATAAAATTCCTTGACAATGTTAACAACGGCTGGTTCCGGCTCCTCGGTGAATTTGGTCCATCCCTTTTGGTAAATTTAAGGTATAAGCTCCCCATCGTTAGGATCCGGTGCCAACCCCCGCTCCGGTGTAAGGGCTTTCGTGAACATGTAGTCATCATCTGGAATACGGCGGTGGCGACACTTGCAAATTCCGTGATCGAAGGTCTTTGGTTGGTTAAGATGGCCATGAACTTTCTCCCCTTTGGCGTTTAGAAGATGATAGTGAGGCCATGATTTCTCTCTAGCTCTCAAATATACTCTATGAATGCTCTATATCAAGTGTGGTGAGAGATATGATATAAGGTGTAGTGCTATATATAGATGTAGAAGGATGGATATCATTGGTGGAGTGAAGAGGTGGAGAGGAGTAATGGAGTATTGGGAATAGTGGGGTAGTGGGTGGTAGATGGAGTTATGAAGTAGTGGGGAAGTGGGAAAGTGGTATGTTATTGGGAAGGGGAGAAGTATGTAACTGCCCAAAGTCTATTACTTTCCAGGACCCAGCCGCCCGTGGGGGTATTGTCTTAGGAAGAAGGCATCAGCTGGAGGCTAGTATTCTGTCAACTGGGTTCGGGGACCCCCGCCTCGGCGGGGGTTGTAGTGTAGTAAAGGGCCCCGTGGCTATGCTTGTCGAGACTCCTTGAGACCCCCCCCTCCCATACTGGCGGGTTCTGATGTAAAAAGGGCCTACCCGTGGGCATGCCCCTCTTGTCGAGGCTCCTTTGTTTTGCTTCAATGTAGTTCACTTTTGCTTCAACGTAGTGCTTGATCATCCTTCATCCATCCTGCGTGACATAAAACATGAAGTTTGGGTTGTTTATAACGAGAAGTATTGTTGAGAGATTAACTAGACTTTCATTGTATGCTACTAACTATTAATTGAATAAAAACTATATTGTAATGACTATAAATGAAAAATACGAGAAATAAACTAAAGATTGGGTTGCCTCCCAATTAGCGCTTAATTTTAAGTCGTTCAGCCTGACTATTTCTGCTCATGTTGTGTCGGTCAATGTGATGGCGATCACGTCGGAGTTGGCTTCTCCACCCCAATAATGCTTCAAACGGTGTCCGTTTACTTTGAACGTATCTAGTGGATTTCGACTGTAGAGTTCCACTGCGCCATGAGAGAAAACCCGTTTGATAGTGAATGGTCCCGACCATCTCGATTTAAGCTTTCCAGGGAACAATCGCAACCGTGAGTTGAACAATAGTACTGATTGACCCAGCTCGAATGTTCGGTGCATAATTTTCTGGTCGTGCCATCTTTTTATCTTTTCTTTGTAAAGTTTGGAATTCTCATAGGCGTGAAGGCAAAATTCATCGAGTTCATTCAATTGAAGTAATCTTTTCTCCCCTACAACTGCTTGATCAAAATTGAGTTTTTGTACCGCCCAATATGCCTTATGTTGTAGCTCGACCGGTAAGTGGCATGCCTTCCCGTACAGTAGTTGATATGGTGACATCCCGATTGGTGTCTTGTATGCAGTCCGGTATGCCCATAATGCATCGTCCAATCTAAGCGACCAATCTTTCTGACTCGGATTCACCACTTTCTCTAATATCTTCTTAACTTATCTGTTTGATACCTCAGCATGTCCACTGGTTTGCGGGTGATACGTTGTAGCTACCTTGTGGTTGACTCCATACTTGGCCAAAAGAGCTGAAAAAGACTTATTGCAGAAGTGACTACCTTCGTCACTGATAATTTCTCTTGGCGTGCCAAACCTCATAAAGATGTTCTTTTGTAGGAACTTGAGGACCACTTTGGCATCATTGGATGGTAATGCTGCAGCTTCAACCCACTTCGACATGTAATCCATTGTGAGTAGAATATATTAATTGTTCAAAGATGAGGGGAATGGCCCCATGAAATCAATACCCCATACGTCAAAAATTTCCACTTCAAGAATCGTTTGTAAAGGCATCTCATTCCGTTTCGAAATGTTGCCCACCCTTTGACACCTATCGCATTGTTTGACAAAATGGTGGGCATCTTTGAATAATGTAGGCCAATAAAAAAAAGATTGCAACACCTTTGTTGTTGTCCTCTCACTCCCATAATGCCCGCCATATGCAGATGAGTGACACTCATTGTGACAACCCGAGAATTTAGACAATTTATTAAAATCTTAAATGATTGATTTAAGGTCAAATATTAGACCTAGACAGAAAATAAGTGTATGCATTTGATGTTATTAGGATGGAATTTTGAGGATTTCAAAATTTCGTGAAGGCTTATAGGTGAATTATTCAGGATTACGGATTTTTGTGATTAAGTTCTGTGTATATGGTTAATGATGTGTTCAGAATGTGGTTAATGGTCAAGGGTTGACCAGATAAATTATATCTGTAACAAACCCTAAGAATATATATATTAAAACGTCAATGTTAGGTTAGAAAATCCTAGCGTTTAGCAAGAAACCCTAGAAATCGGTTTCGAAACCCTAGTTTGGCCTCCGCATCCAAACCTTAATTCGGTGCATGAAACCCTAAATAAAGAACTTAATGGCATAAGT
The DNA here is from genome assembly GCA_020205605.1 of Panax ginseng. Lineage (NCBI taxonomy): Eukaryota > Viridiplantae > Streptophyta > Magnoliopsida > Apiales > Araliaceae > Panax > Panax ginseng. Next base: position 49,814,630 of record CM035133.1, read on the forward strand.
GTAAATAATTAAAAGATTAATTAGGGTTAATCTTAACAAATTGATTACTAAAACCTAATTCAAAATTTGAAACCCTAATACTTGATCGAAAACCCTAGTTTCAGATTCTGATAAATTGAAGCCCTAATCTGGGAAATTAATGGAGAATTATAATGCTCAAGTGATATTAAGTATAAGGTTAATTAGGGTAACACTTAATTAATTAGCAAACCCTAATTTCAAATTATCGAACTTAAACTTTTAAAATGAAACCCTAATGATGGATTTGAAACCCTAATTTATAATTAGGAAAAATGAAAGTGCTAATTGAATATTTTAATGTTAATTAGGATATATTAATTCTAATTTTCAAGATTGAGTAATTAGAAAACTGTAATCTAATTACAAGTATTTAAATTCTATTTTAGAAAATTATTTTCTATTTAGAAACCCTAATTTGTGGGTTGAAAACCCTAATGACCATTTTGAACCCTAATTGTTCAGTTGTGGATTTAATTGCTATGATTGCAATGTTAATTAGGAATATAAATCTTAATTGTCAAGTTATTAGAAACCCTAATCTAATTGGGAAATCTAATTTCTAAAATTTAAATATTATTTTTATATTTAAAACCATAATTTTTGGGTTATAAATTATAATGTACAAATTTGACCCTAAGTGCTTAATTAGCAATTTTAATTAGGATAAAATAGTCCTAATTAGCAAATAATGATTCATGATTAGGAAATTGTGATATAATTAGGAAGCCCTAATTATAATTAGAAATCAAAATTTTCTATTTTAAAATTTAATTAGAAAATTTTTGAAATCCAAGTTGCTAAATATTTGAGGATTAAAATCTAAACCCTAAAAATGTCCAAACCCTAAACTCTAACCAAACCCTAAACCCTAAGGGTTTGGGACAATGTTCATAATGCCATAAAAATTAAATGCAAAAAGACAAAAATGCCCTTTTTATCTATTTTAATGAGTTGGTGTTATAGGTTTTGACTTTTAGGGGAGAGTTGCTCACCAAAATCATAGCCTAGCATGTGCAAAATCTCAGCAAATCTATTATTATATCAGCCATATATATTGAATTATATCACATATATAAGATTAAAAGAGAGATAATGCTCACTTTATTTTGCATTTTCCTCCAAGACTCTCTCTCTCTAAAATTCGAAATCTAGAGTGAGAGAGAAAGAAAAGATGAAGCATGATCAGTTCATAGCAAGCCAAGAACAGAATCCAATGTCAGAAATCATGGATCAAAGCTCAAAATGGTAAAGAACCCTAAATTTCAAAATCTCTTGATCTTATGTTATATGTTAAAATTGAACGGTCAAAGTTGTGTATTAAGGTGTCTATTAGTGATCTGGGTTGTAAAATCCCATATCCATAACATCAAAGTGCTCGAATCTAGCAATTTTGCAAATCTGGAAATTTTTCAAAAAGTGGTCCGACGATTGAATGTCGTGGCCTTTAAATCCGTGGTCTCATTAAGGGTTAGTGTTGTTTTATGTTTTTGATGTGTTCTATGTCATGAGCACTTTGTGATCTAAAAGCTGGAATCATGGTCGGATCAAGTGTAGATCGAAGATATAAGCGGTCAAACCGCGTTGTTGATCATCATTGAAATCTGGTTTCGGGCAACCCGAAACCCGAGATCTCGCCGACAATATTTTCGTACCTTAGATCTTGCGGTATGTTAGTGTTTTGGCTATGTTGTTGATTGAAGGTTGTAGAAGGGTATGTGAACTACAAAGTAATGCTATTAGATCACCCAGATATGTACCGGGATCGTAGAAATGCATGGTCAAACGATCGCCGATTGAGATGATGACGATGAAGATGCAGGAAAACCTGATCTTCAAGAACCGTTCTTGACCCCTTGTTTGGCCGGCCATATCTTGTTCATCTTTGTGATGATTTTTGTGTTATTATGCTTTATAGTTGTAGTAATACATGTTTTCTACAAACTGTAATTGATAGATCTCATAAGCGTTGCTCGATCATCGAGTTATAAGGAATCAAAGTAGGTACCTAAGGCTGTTCTTCAAATCTGGAAAACCCAAAATTTGAAGAACAGGTCTGACATCATTTTTGGAAGCTAATCTCGTTGATATGTTGTTGTTTGGTCATGTAATTGGTATATACTTGTAGTACTACATTAGTACTACAACATCAAAGTTTTTACAAGTCTAGAAAACATTTAGATCATAGATCAAATTCGAGTCGAACCTACCCACTCGAACAACGACGACATGAATTTCGGAAATCTTTGAAGAACACATCAAGAACACATTTAGCGACATGATTTGTCACCTAAGCTACCTTTTTAGCGACATGATAAATTAGAAAATTAATTATTTTAATAAATAAATTGAAATAAATGATTTTAAATTATTAAAATACATAATAAATTATGAAAAATTATTTTAAAGCTTGAAAAATAGTTTTAATTATTTTGGATATATTTCAAAAATATTTAATATTTTTGGGAATATAAAAGGTATTTATTTATTTAATTATAATATTAAATAAATTATGAAAAATAGTTTTAATTCATGAAAATCATGAAAAATAATATTATGGTAAAAGAAAATATTTTAAGTTATTTTTGATGACTTTTAATATTTTATGATAAATTTCATTAATATTTTAATATTAATGGTAATTAATTTATTTAATAAATATATTAAATAAATTAAGGAAAAATAGAATTAATGTTTTAAAAATCATTTAAAAATGATTTAAGTATTATAAAATATTTTAAGTTATAAAATATAACTTTTGATATTTTGGCATGAAAATATTAATATTTTAATATTAATATTAATTATAGGATAATGGATTTAAGTGTTTAAAAATCAAATAATTGTGATTTTAAAGTATTAAAAATACTTTGATGTATTATAATTATATTATAATATTATGTAATGATTTTCATTAATATTTTATATTAAATGAATATTAATGATTAAGAAATTATGTGGTATTTAATTTGGTTAAATACGGTTTTAAGGATTGAAAATGTTGATAAATGGTAATAATTATTGAAAATTATTACGAGCTCAGAAAAATGTTTTGATCGATAAGAAAATTATCTCGTGATAATTGTTAAGGGTTAAGCGAGTTTAAGCGAACTTAAACTCGAGTATTGTCAAACTAGATCGTCGGGATGATAGAACTATGTCGGTTTCAACTCGGACTTAAATAGTTTGACTTGATACTAAGTCTTATGTGTTGTATGCGGTGATAGGCTTATGTGTTATGTGTTTAGGTTATTCGTGTATATAAATATAAATAAAGATATTATCTTGTGATGATATTATTCTAATATTGGAGATCTATATTATTAATATTAGGTCTTGGCAAAGCGTTATAAATTGTGTTGCAGTAATCAACTGTTCGAGCAAGTTTGTATTTACTTAACTCTACTAAGAGTGTTTTATTCAAGCTTATGGTTAAATCATTCATTGATTGCCATGAAAATTGTACTCTGTACATCTTGCATGTATATAAGTCGGTATGAAAAGGTGATTACCTTCATTACCAGTTGATTCGAAATGTTTGTTCATGTTTAAAACTTGTTCATCAAAAATTTGTTCGTCTTTAGTTCTCAATTATATTGATGAATTATAAGAAGCCCATTATTCATACTCTTCAATCATGATATATCCTTATATTGTTGTATTTAAACTTGTTGGGCAACTTTCATGCTCACCCTTGCTATATCATGATAAAACATTGCAGATAAGGCGAATGCGTTCGGATACAGAAAAAGATTAAAGCCAAGTTCAGCTTGGGTTATAAAGTGCAGCTAGGTTGTAATAGCGTATTGTGATAAATATTGTTATGTAATAAATAGTTTATGAAATGTGTATAAGTTAAGGTTACTCGACCTTGGGGAATAGTGTGTAATGTAATGTATAAACAATTTATGTTTATATCTTCCGCAAATAGTTATAGAAAGAAATTGTGTACCGGATCCGAGGTGATTTGGGACCTGGATTCGGGGGACGCTACAGTTGGTATCAGAGCTGTTGGTTATGAAGCTTAGGTAGGAATACCTGAGACCAATAACCGCAGTGATTAGGATAAGATCTAACTCACATAGAGTTAGTTGGTGAAGAAGATTCAAAGATGAATCTCTCAGAAGTTGTTAAGATACAGAGTTCCTTAACTCTGGTAATAGTGGTGAACAGAAGTGGTGAACAAAAGTTCAGTGATAGGAGATCGTAAAACAAAACGATCATAGTCATAGAATTGAATCGTAATATATACGATGAGATCACCCCGTGATCTGTTAAGGTTATGACAGACGGAAAGAATCAATCGATGATTGAAAAGTTTAAAGCATGATTCTTTGTGTGAATGGTATGATTCGGAAAAGGATTATGAATACGGATTAAATGAAATTCGTATTGAGAAGGGGGTTAAGTATTAGGTGGGGATTTCAATGAGGACTCGTGTCAACAACTGAGTTGTATGATTTCTTGTATGATCGGGGAATCGTACTTGGTGTAAAAACTACTTAGTTGGTGGCATTGGTAAGAATTGAAATGTTGTGTCACGCTAGTTGTTATATACAGATAAATAGGTCATATGAAGAGAATATAGGATTAAGTACGAGTTCTTAGAACTCATACTTATGTGACATTCTTGACTCATAGTTATATGAAATGTTTATGAGCCCCTCAGCGAACGGACGCTAAAGGTCAGACTAGGGTAAGTTCGTAAACTCATATAATTGTGGCCAGTTATGAACTCATAAGTGTGGTTTTATGGGAATCGGGTATAGTTGTGTGTGAATGGAGTGTTAAGGATTATAGGAACAGATAGATTGTTAAGCATATGATTATTAGTGGAGATTTAGGTTTTCCTAAACCCCTAGCTTTGCTAAACTTCAATTTTTGACATCAAGATAAATACGCACTATGTGCCTTTTAAAAAAAAAATTGTTTTTATTTATCACTTATGTACCATTTGACCTGGTGCAGAGATGATAAAAATGATGGAGTCATCAATGCAGTATTACTTAGTGTGAATTTGACTTAAAGTCACTATTCCATTATGGTATAATGTAGTATGACAAAATCACCAAATGACGAAATCCTCAACGGACTGTAAATACAGTGCGGCATCATGACATCATTCTCAAAAATGTTTTCAAAAACTCCAAGTGTTTATTGAAAGAAATTTCCCGAACCAAATTGTTTTGCTGCAGAATCAAATAAGACTGAGGTGAACTATGTTGTTTGGATAAAATAATCCAATCGAGAAGCGTAAATATTCGCAACACATAATTAATAATCGTTATGCATGACGAAAAAACGATATAGTTGATCACCTAAAGTACTATTAATGGTAGTTTACCTTCTTTGTGATTGTAAACATACCAAGTAATGTATTGTTTTTTTGGTATGATTACTACCGTTAAAACTAAGTGTTCATGGTCTATATGACCCCTCAGCAAAATTTTAAACCTTTTTCTCTTGTGAGTGGTGAATTGGGTAGTATGTGATATGTGTGAATGGTGTAAGCTATTTGGTATACGGTGTAAGGTGTAAGGTGAATTTCGGGGACAAAATTCTTAGAAGGAGGGGTGAATGTGACAACCCAAGAATTTAGACAATTTATTAAAATCTTAAATGATTGATTTAAGGTCAAATATTAGACCTAGACAGAAAATAAGTGTATGCATTTGATGTTATTAGGATGGAATGTTGAGGATTTCAAAATTTCGTGAAGGCTTATAGGTGAATTATTCAGGATTAAGGATTTTTGTGATTAAGTTCTGTGTATATGGTTAATGATGTGTTCAGAATGTGGTTAATGGTCAAGGGTTGACCAGATAAATTATATCTGTAACAAACCCTAAGAATATATATTAAGAACGTCAATGTTCGGTTAGAAAATCCTAGCGTTTAGCAAGAAACCCTAGAAATCGGTTCTGGAAACCCTAGTTTCAGCTCCGCATCCAAACCTTAATTCTAATTAAATGAAAACCTAAATAAAGAACTTAATGGCATAAGTGTAAATAATTAAAAGATTAATTAGGGTTAATCTTAACAAATTGATTACGAAACCCTAATTCAAAATTTGAAACCCTAATACTTGATCTGAAAACCCTAGTTTCAGATTCTGATAAATTGAAGCCCTAATCTGAGAAATTAATGGAGAATTATAATGCTCAAGTGATATTAAGTATAAGGTTAATTAGGGTAACGCTTAATTAATTAGCAAACCCTAATTTCAAATTATCGAACTTAAACTTTTCCGTCAGAAACCCTAATGATGGATTTGAAACCCTAATTTATAATTAGGAAAAATGAAAGTGTTAATTGAATATTTTAATGTTAATTAGGATATATTAATTCTAATTTTCAAGATTGAGTAATTAGAAAACTGTAATCTAATTACAAGTATTTAAATTCTATTTTAGAAAATTATTTTCTATTTAGAAACCCTAATTTGTGGGTTGAAAACCCTAATGACCATTTTGAACCCTAATTGTTCAGTTGTGGATTTAATTGCTATGATTGCAATGTTAATTAGGAATATAAATCCTAATTGTCAAGTTATTAGAAACCCTAATCTAATTGGGAAATCTAATTTCTAAAATTTAAATATTATTTTTATATTTAAAACCCTAAATTTTGGGTTATAAATTATAATGTACAAATTTGACCCTAAGTGCTTAATTAGCAATTTTAATTAGGATAAAATAGTCCTAATTAGCAAATAATGATTCATGATTAGGAAATTGTGATATAATTAGGAAGCCCTAATTATAATTAGAAATCAAAATTTTCTATTTTAAAATTTAATTAGAAAATTTTTGAAATCCAAGTTGCTAAATATTTGAGGGTTAAAATCTAAACCCTAAAAATGTCCAAACCCTAAACCCTAACCAAACCCTAAACCCTAAGGGTTTGGGACAATGTCCATAATGCCATAAAAATTAAATGCAAAAAGACAAAAATGCCCTTTTTATCTATTTTAATGAGTTGGTGTTATAGGTTTTGACTTTTAGGGGAGAGTTGCTCACCAAAATCATAGCCTAGCATGTGCAAAATCTCAGCAAATCTATTATTATATCAGCCATATACATTGAATTATATCACATATATAAGATTAAAAGAGAGATAATGCTCACTTTATTTTGCATTTTCCTCCAAGACTCTCTCTCTCTAAAATTCGAAATCTAGAGTGAGAGAGAAAGAAAAGATGAAGCATGATCAGTTCATAGCAAGCCAAGAACAGAATCCAATGTCAGAAATCATGGATCAAAGCTCAAAATGGTAAAGAACCCTAAATTTCAAAATCTCTTGATCTTATGTTATATGTTAAAATTGAACGGTCAAAGTTTTGTATTAAGGTGTCTATTAGTGATCTGGGTTGCAAAATCCCATATCCATAACATTAAAGTGCTCGAATCTAGCAATTTTGCAAATCTGGAAATTTTTCAAAAAAGTGGTCCGAGCAAATGAATGTCGTGGCCTTTAAATCCGTGGTCTGTTAAGGGTTAGTGTTGTTTTATGTTTTTGATGTGTTCTATGTCATGAGCAATCGTGATCTAAAATCGGAATCATGGTCGGATCAAGTGTAGATCGAAAGATATAAGCGGTCAAACCGCGTTGACCAGTCACGAAATCTGGTTTCTGGGCAACCCAGAAACCGAGATCTCGCCTGACAATATTTTCTGTACCTTAGATCTTGCAGTATGTTAGTGTTTTGGCTATGTTGTTGATTGAAGGTTGTAGAAGGGTATGTGAACTACAAAGTAATGCTATTAGATCACCCAGATATGTACCAGGATCGTAGAAATGCATGGTCAAACGATCGCCGATCAGATGATGACGATGAAGATTCCGAAAACCCGGATCTTCAAGAATCAAGCATTGACCCTTGTTTGGTGGCCATATCTTGTTCATGCTGTGATGTTTTTGTGTTATTATGCTTTATAGTTGTAGTAATACATGTTTTCTACAAACTGTAATTGATAGATCTCATAAGCGTTGCTCGATCATCGAGTTATAAGGAATCAAAGTAGGTATCTAAGGTTGTTCTTCAAATCTGGAAAACCCAGAATTTGAAGAACAGGTCTGACATCATTTTTGGAAGCTTAGATCTCGTTGATATGTTGTTGTTTGGTCATGTAATTGGTATATACTTGTAGTACTACATTAGTACTACAACATCAAAGTTTTTACAAGTCTAGAAAACATTTAGATCATAGATCAAATTTCAGGTCAAACCTACCCACTCGAACACTGACATGAATTTCTGGAAATGCTGAAGAACACATCAAGAACACATTTAGCGACAGATTTGTCACCTAAGCTACCTTTAGCGACAGATAAATTAGAAAATTAATTATTTTAATAAATAAATTGAAATAAATGATTTTAAATTATTAAAAATACATAATAAATTATGAAAAATTATTTTAAAGCTTGAAAAATAGTTTTAATTATTTTGGATATATGTCAAAAATATTTAATATTTTTGGGAATATAAAAGGTATTTATTTATTTAATTATAATATTAAATAAATTATGAAAAATAGTTTTTAATTCATGAAAATCATGAAAAATAATATTATGGTAAAAGAAAATATTTTAAGTTATTTTTGATGACTTTTAATATTTTATGATAAATTTCATTAATATTTTAATATTAATGGTAATTAATTTATTTAATAAATATATTAAATAAATTAAGGAAAAATAGAATTAATGTTTTAAAAATCATTTAAAATGATTTAAGTATTATAAAAATATTTTAAGTTATAAAATATAACTTTTGATATTTTGGCATGAAAATATTAATATTTTAATATTAATATTAATTACTAGGATAATGGATTTAAGTGTTTAAAAATCAAATAATTGTGATTTTAAAGTATTAAAATACTTTGATGTATTATAATTATATTATAATATTATGTAATGATTTTCATTAATATTTTATATTAAATGAATATTAATGATTAAGGAATTATGTGGTATTTAATTTGGTTAAATACGGTTTTAAGGATTGAAAATGTTGATAAATGGTAATAATTATTGAAAATTATTACGAGCCTAGGAAAAATGTTTTTGATCGATAAGAAAATTATCTGTGATAATTGTTAAGGGTTAGGCAGAGTTTAACTGAACTTAAACTCGAGTATTGTCCGACTAGATCGTCGGGATGATAGAACTATGTCGGTTTCAACTCAGACTTAAATAGTTTGACTTGATACTAAGTCTTATGTGTTGTATAGACTGATAGGCTTATGTGTTATGTGTTTAGGTTATTCTGTGTATATAAATATAACAGTATTATACTGTGATGATACTATTCTAATATTGGAGATCTATATTATTAATATTAGGTCTTCGGGTAAAGCGTTATAAATTGTGTTGCGGTAATCAACGGTTCAGGCAAGTTTGTATTTACTTAACTCTACTAAGAGTGTTTTATTCAAGCTTATGGTTAAATCATTGCTGATTGCCATGAAAATTGTACTCTGTACATCTTGCATGTATAAGTCAGGTATGAAAGGCTGATCACCTTCATTACTAGTTGATTCAGAAATGTTTGTTCATGTTTAAAACTTGTTCAGTCAAAAATTTGTTCGTGCTAGTTCTCAATTATATTGATGAATTATAGCAAGCCCATTATTCATACTCTTCAATCATGATATATCCTTATATTGTTGTATTTAAACTTGTTGGGCAACTTTCATGCTCACCCTTGCTATATCATGATAAAACATTGCAGATAAGGCGAATGCGTTCGGATACAGGAAAAGATTAAAGCCAAGTTCAGCTTGGGTTATAAAGTGCAGCTAGGTTGTAATAGCGTATTGTGATAAATATTGTTATGTAATAAATAGTTTATGAAATGTGTATAAGTTAAGGTTACTCGACCTTGGGGAATAGTGTGTAATGTAATGTATAAACAATTTATGTTTATATTTTCCGCAAACTGTTATAGAAAGAAATAGTGTACCGGATCCGAGGTGATTTGGGACATGGATTCGGGGGACGCTACACTCATACAGAATGTTCTTCACTTCACTGTAGGGGACACACCGTCGAATCATTTTGTCGGCGCACTACTTGAACAAGTACGATTCGTCCCACATGTACCATTTCACATCATTAAGAAATTTTCTTTTCTGTTGTCTTATGAGGTCAGGTGGTAGAATGTTGCTCACAAGAAAATTTTCATAATCTCCATACCACGGAATCTCTGCTGAAATCCCAAACAGTTGCTCATCTGGGAATGGCTCATTAATCTCACATCTGTCATCTTTCGCTTTCCCGTGGTTTTCCAACCTAGACAAGTGATCGGCTACTTGGTTCTCCGTCCCCTTTCTATCCTTTATTTCTAAGTCAAATTCTTGAAGTAGGAGGATCCACCGGATAAGGCGTGGCTTAGCATCCTTTTTCTCTATTAAGTAACGAATCGTTGCATGGTATGTGTAGACTATCACCTTAGTCCCGATCAGGTAAGCCCAAAATTTGTCAAACGCATACACCACTACAAGCAATTCCTTTTCTGTGGTTGTGTAATTCATTTGAGTTTCTGTAAATGTTTTGTTGGCATAGTATATGGAGTGAAACACCTTGTCTCGATGTTGGCCCAAAACAGCCCCAACTGCGAAGTCACTTACATCACACATAAGCTTGAATGGCATGCTCCAATCCGGTGCGACTATAACGGGGGCTGTAGTCAATTTTCTCTTTAATAAGTCAAAGGTTGTCTTTCATTCTTCATCAAAGCTGAAAGTCGCATCCTTCTCTAAAAGATTGCATAGAGGTTTCGCAATTTTAGAGAAGTCTTTTATAAACCTCTTGTAGAACCCAGCATGTCCCAAGAAACTCCTAATACCCTTAACTGAGCTCGGTGGAGGCAGTTTTTCAATAGTTTCCAGCTTTTCTTTGTCAACCTTCAATCCTTAAGTCGATACCTTATGGCCCAAGATTATGCCCTCTTCAACCATGAAGTGGCATTTTTCCCAATTTAGTACGAGATTCGTGTCTTTACATCGCTACAACGCCATGACCAGATTCTTTAAGCAAATATCAAAGTTGTCCCCATAGACCGAAAAGTCATCCATGAAGACTTCAACATTTTTCTCCAGCATATCTGAAAAAATGGCCATCATACACCATTGGAAAGTTGCAGATACATTGCATAATCCGAATGACATCCTCCTGAATGCAAATGTGCCGTAAGGGCACATGAATGTTGTCTTCTCTTGATCCTCCAAAGCAATGACTATCTGGGTATAGCCCGAGTATCCATCCAACAAACAGTAATACTCATGTCCCGCCAATCTATCCAACATTTGATCAATAAATGGCAGTGGAAAATGGTCTTTTCAGGTTGCCTTGTTAATTTTTCTTTAATCCATGCAAACCCTCCAACATGTCACTGTTTTAGTCGGTATTAATTCGTTGTTCTCATTCTGTACCACTGTCATTCCTCCCTTTTTTGGCACGCACTGCACTGGACTAACCCATTTGCTGTCGAAAATTGGGTAAATGATATCAGCATCCAACCACTTCAATATTTCCTTCTTCACAACTTCCTTCATAATTAGGTTAAGTCGTCGTTGTTGCTCCACCGTTGGTTTTGCCTCATCTTCCATTAGAATCTTGTACATGTAAAATGAAGGGTTGATTCCCTTTATGTCCGTAATTGTCCACCCAATAGCTGATTTGTGTTCCTGAAGCACCCTCAGTAACTTTTCTTCCTGCATTTTGTTAAGTGCAGCTGAAATAATAATGTCCTCTACTATGCCTCTCGGATATGTGACTGACCTATCCGCCAACTGTAATGAACTATTTGTAGGTCTTGGCGCGGGCAAAACCAATTCTGTGTATACTAAAAATGGCATAAGGTTTACACTCGCCCCCAAATCACATAAACATTTGCTGAAATGCATATTCCCAATCGTGCATGGAATAGTGAAGCTCCCCGGGTCCTTGAGTTTTGGTGGTAATTTTTGCTATAATACCGCACTACACTCCTGCTTAGTGCAACCTGTCTCAAAATCTTCCCATTTCTTCTTCCTCGATGTAATCCCTTTAATTTCGCGTAGCTAAGCATTTGTTCTAGGCTTCGTAAATGGTATGTTGATCTGCGATTTCTTGAATACTTCCAAAAACTTTGCTAATTGCTTATCTAATTTATTTTTTTGGACCCTTTCTTTCAAAGCTAGTGGTGGTGGATAAATAATTGGCTTATTGTTCAAATTTGTTCCCTCACTCTGTTTATCCTCACCCTTACTTCCTTTAATTTTTCTGCTATCATCAACTTTTTCATCCGGAGTCACTGAATTTTCTGCATTAGTACCCTCAAAATGTTTCCCACTCCGCAATGTGATTGCCTGACACTATTCATGGTTACCCTTCGGATTTCTCTCTGTATCACTTGGTAGGGTCCCTTGTGGCCTGTTATTTAGTGCTAAGGAAATTTGCCCCATCTGATTTTCCAAGTTCTTGATGGCAATTGCTTGAGTTTTCATGGCTGTCTCATTAATAGTTATATACTTCGACACCAATTCCTCGAAGTCTGATTTCCTTTCATGATGTTGGGTTGGTTGTTGGTGATTCTGAAAACCTGGGGGATATGACTGTCGTGGAGCTTGATGTTGCTGATTATTGCTCCACGAGAAATTTGGATGATTCCTATTTCCTTGATTGTATGTATACTGGTATGTGTTCTGTGGAATTCTGTTATAATTGCCCACAAACTGCACAGATGCTGGATTTATCGCGCATTGATTTGTTGGGTGCTCTCCCACGCATAACTCACATATAACTGTTATTTGTTGTGCTTGTTGTGCCTGTACCCCTGTCATAGAATCCAACTTCTTCGAAAGTGCTGAAATATGTGCTTGTATAGCTGTCACACCATCCACTTCTAAAACCTCAGCTGCCTTTGTGTGACGCCCCCAAAAATAGGTATTCATCACCCATCTTGAGTCGCCAAATACATGGTACAAAATTCAAATACAACTTAATAATACAAAGCGTCGTGTAAAATACGACAAAACGTAATCTAAGAGTTTTAATACGTGATATTGTCATCTAGACAAAGATACAAACTCAAAGGAGTCCTCATTACATTTATTGTCACACTATTTAATCGTAATAGTGAGGACTACTAATGCTATCATCGGACCGTCACTCCTTTCCCCGACTCGCCCCAAACTATATTCTCATTTCACAAGAAGAGAACGGTGAAAGAAAGGGTGAGCTCAACTAGCCCAAGAAGAAATATTATGACTAAGATAATGCGTAATAAATTATCAATAGTCTTCAACAATGTTAAACCGATAAAATACAATAGACATCAAGTTTAATCTGCAATGGAATAAGCAATCCATTAGAAGAGTCAAGTAGAAAATAAAACCTACTATCTTCTATGATTTAAAAAAATGTTTTCATCAACTTTTATCATTTGAGACTCAAATTTTAATAAATAAATCACATCTTCTAATCATCCCCGTATTACACGCCAAGGATATTCATTAAATCATCAATGGTAATGACTATACCAAACAATCCCTAGTCATAATCATACCAAGTCCATCTCTCGCACGTAAGCCAAAGATATACAACTATAAAACCAACAACCAACAAATTCCATCTTTGCACGTAGTTTTCAAAAAGATATACAATTAAATAATCACGGTCCATCTTTGCACGTAAGCCAAATTAACTTTTATTACCATATAAGCATGAGGATGATGACAATGATATAAACATTAATCAACTGCAAACAAGGATAAATATTAAAGACTTTAAATTTATCCAAATATTATCAACCACTCATAATCTAATATTATTAATATCATAACAATATTTTAATCACTTCTTAAACTTATAAACAATTTATTTCAATTGTTTACACTTTACCAAATAATGCATTTAGTTATTCAAAAATGCTATACTCATAAGATTTCATCACCAATGATCAAATCCCTTATCAAAAATCTTCATATACCTTATATAGGATTTCCAAGCCACAAAATCATATTTTCCAACTTTGTTACTTCACATAACATATTTAACTCATATGTTCGTAACTAAACCATTTTCATGAAAAATACCAAATCAGTTCTAAAAATATTTCTTTTCTGAGATTTAACAGAATATAGTCCCATAATGAACATATATTTTTCTCGAAATTTTTAAAATTCATTTACTATTTTTCAAAAATTAATTCCTTAAGAAATTAGCTACCTCAAGGTTAACTCCAGAAATTCCCAAATCTTGGCAGGATCTTACACATGTTAACGTGAGCCTCCAGTTTAAATTTCATGGTCATTGGAGTTATAGAACTCCGGTTATAGCATTTTTTGTCAGAAAAACCTAAATATTGAAATGGTCATAACTTGCTCATTTTAAGTCGGAATAAGCTCACTTTTGGACAGGAGTTACCTTATACCATATACTTTCATGTCCCAAAAGGCCAGAATTTTTCTTACAAATTAAGTGGCCGAAACAGACCTTCTAAAAATCTGGACAGTAGCATTTTGGTAACTTCCAGCTTTTGACTCATTTGCTAAAATTAGTCCACACGAAAATCTACAACACCTTTTCCAATGATTCCACTTGGAAATGCTACAAAACTCATAGATCTAACTCTAGAACTTGACCACACTCAAAAATTCAAAATATAATAGGAGATATGGTCAATTGAATTTCATGTTCCATTTTTACCAAAATCTGATTTTCAACCCTTTGTGATTTCTAAGAAACTTTCATGTTTTCACATAATAACCAACATAACTCATCATAACACTTACTAATACTTCATATACCCATGATTTTCATCAGTCCAATGCTTTTATTATGACTCTCATCATAATCAACGTAACCAGATCATTTTCACAATTTAATAAGGAATGAATATAAAGGATCATTCACCATGCATGTGGTAATCCACATAGACGGGTTATTCCAACAGAATAATAAAGAATGGAATAACATAAGGATTCACCATGAATGACGAGAGATTGCAAAGACAAAGTTATTCCCAACGAGAATAATAAATAATGGAATCAGTCCCACAGAACGATGATGCATGACGTGATATTCCGATAGAATAATAAATGCGGAATAATAAATAATGGAGCCAGGTCCGACGTAAAACGCACAGACAGGATATTCAGACAAAATAATAAATAATGGAATAACAACAGAATTTCACCATGTATGCGGTACTTCTCATAAACAAAGTTATTCCAACCTGAATAATAAAAAATGGAGCTGTGTCAAAGTAAATTGAGACCGATGTGATATTCCAATGTAATAATAAAGAATGGAATAATAGAAGAATTTCACCATGTATGCGATATTAGATAAACAAAGTTATTCCAACATAATAATAAGGAATGGAATAATAGAAGAATTTCACCATGTATGCGATGATTGCATACAGCAAAGTTATTCCAACATAATAATAAGGAATGGAATAATAGAAGAATTTCACCATGTATGCAAAAGATTTGTGCATGATAAAGTTATTCCAACATAATAATAAGGAATGGAATAACAACTCTTACGAGTATTGAAAGAAAGTAATTCTCTTCATGAATACGAAAGAATAATACCCCTTACCTTAGAAGAAACTGAATATTGGAATAGAAAGGTAGTAGACTTCTCTTCTTCTTTCTCTCTATAGATTTTCTCTCTATATCTTCTCTCTATATCTTCTCTCTATAATTTCTCTCTCTAGAGTTTTAGTGAATTCGTAAGAAATAATGAAGGAATGAGCTTCTATTTATAGGAGAATGGACTGAATAATAACTAATTCATGAACGGTCCAGATTGATTTAATTTTAAACGGACAGTCCATATTAAAACTTAAAGCAACGGTCCATATTGATTCACTATTAAAACTTTAAACCAACGGTCCATACTGATTCACTATTAAAACTTTAAACCAACGGTCCATACTGATTCACAAACTAGCGGTCCATACTGATTCACTATTAAAACTTTAAACCAACGATCCATATTGATTTACTATTATAATTTCAACCAACGGTCTGAAAAATTAGCACATCTCCTCATGGAATAATATTGTACCCAAAAATGATTTGGACCGAAAAGAAATATATTTTGTTCAGGTGAATAGTATCCCGTGAATAGTAACTCGTGAATAGTAACTCATGAATAGTAACTCGTAAATAGTAACTCGTAAATAGTAACTCATAAATAGTAACTCGTGAATAGTACTCCGACACAAAAATTGCCCTGAATACCCAATTGAATAATATAACCTCCAGACATAAATTATTATCGAAATAAATGTCGACTTCCACTAACACCAATAATCCCAACACAATGGAACTATCAAATTCATCTTTAATCAACATGAACTTATTCATCATTAATATTATAACTCACAATATTTAACAACCAGGTTGTTCCCAGGAAAGAGGGGGCTTTTCAATAAGGATTTCTCCCTATTGGCGCGCAATTAGGTGACCAAACCTCTCCTTGACAAAACTTCTAGACATTGTAAATATTGCAATTTAATAATATGAATAACTTTGTCGTCTCAATTATTGATTTAATAATATAACATATTGTGCAGATGATACTATGACAATAATTGAATCAATAATATGAGAGATATGGTGCAGTAATTACTGTAACAATAATTGAGTATAACTGATTGACTTATCACGTAAGCATCAATAACCAATATCGTATGCTATTATGCAACTACGCGTATTACTGTACTATTACTACTGGGTAGTTCAACAATTTTAACGGTAACACTTTCGTCGTTATTTTTATAAAGATAATTCTGTCATTTTCTTACTACAACAATACTTCCGTTGTAGGGTCCACCAATGATTGTGCTGTCGTACGAATATTCCCTGTTAAAATGAATATTCCCCGACCAATCGAATATTATATAACAACTTGTATACTTTACAAAATTTATAAATACTACCCACAACTATAACATTATATCAAATCCACACCAAAATTTTGAAAAAAATATTTCGAGAAAATTAAATCTTTATTCGTAAAATCTGGGGTCTCACAATCTCCCCTCCTTATGAAATTTCGCCCTCGAAATTTACGTACATACCTCGTATGATAAAGAGGTGAGTATACCTTGAATACCTTTATCGTCGAAAGCATTAAATTCATCTTTGTAATACGGCCAAAGATATTCATTAACAATTCATCTTTGCACTACAGGCCAACTGTATAACCAATAATCAACAGTTCATCTTTGCATTACAGGCCAAAGATATACAACTGTAAAACCAATAATGCTAAAACTCAGCTTAATAGTATCACGACCACGAATTATCCATGCACTACGGGCCAAGGATATTCGTGTTTTCAATTACGGTCATGATTATACCGAATAATCCCTGGTCATAATCATACCAAGTCCATCTATGCACTACAAGCCACATATGACTTTCAACAAAATATAAATATGATGAGTAGTTAATCAATCAATTCCTAAAATCACGTCAAAGGCAAGTATTTTCAAAGAGATAAGATCGACAGGTAACGTGAAAGTGTCGATTTGAAACAAGATTTATAAACATTGGAGGTAATGAAAGTTTCTCCTAACGAAGTTTCAACCAATAAGTCAAAGTCTAACTTCTCAGGAGTCAAATTTAAACGTTGAACACAACTAGGTGAAATACAAGAGTGGGTAAAACTAGTATTGAATAAGATATAGACTTCACAAGAGTTTATAATTAACTTACCCGTAATAACTTCGTTCGGGTTTCTTGACAAACGCTCTCACTTAAACTACCGGATTTAACTTTGCTATAGGGTACATTCCACCCTTAAGTGCTTCGTCACATTCCTGATCCATGATTTGAATCATTATTCTCCGATCCATATTGAATTGGGGTTGACCGCTCTGCACAGGGTAATTCTGAATTCGATGTTGGATTCTCCCAATTGTTGTCCAAAAAGAAAAATCCATTTCATCTATTTTGACTTTATTGGATCGAACGTCTTTTTTGATAATATCAACGCGTCGTACGGCTTTTACCCACGCATCATCTATTCTCCTTCGTTCAGTTGTTTCTGCTTTCATCAGATATTTGATCAAAGCATTCTCATATTCCAGCTCTAATATCATATACTCTGCCAAAGAGTGCTTCTGTTCAAGCATCGCACATCGGGTAACACAATTTTGAATTGTTGCATCTCTTTGCTCTACAACCACCTGCCGTTCTTCCGCCTGCTCTTCTAACTCATGAATACGATTTTGTAATTCTAAATTTTGATCATAAAATTCTTCTAATAAATTTTCCTCAAGTTCCTCTTCTTCCTCACTCTCAACTGCTACCTCTACGACTAGCTCGGGTGCAACTATTAGTTCTTCACTCACCACGTAGATATCTCTAATTTCTTCTTCGTCTAACATCACATTAACCTGGTTAGTGATTAAAGGTGTCTCAATGGTCTCATTCACTCTATTGCTAACATTTTCAGCTGCCATTTTCAAACACTGCCACAAAACAAGAGTTAATTGACATCTCACATATTATCCCTATACTCTGACCTACCAATTAAATACCAAATAAACTTAGGTAGGTCATACTAGCGAAGGAATTCCCCGTCTCTCCCCTCCTAGTTCTTATCTCACATCTCAGCCATGGATCATATCCCTAAGCTTTGATACCAACTGTGACGCCCCCAAAAATAGGTATTCATCACCCATCTTGAGTCGCCAAATATATAGTACAAAATTCAAATACAACTTAATAATACAATTGTCATGTAAAATACGACAAAACATAATCTAAGAGTTTTAATTGGTATATTGTCATCTAGACAGTATACAAACTCAAAAGAATCCTCATTACATTTATTATCACACTATTTAATCAGAATAGTGAGGACTACTAATGCTATCATCTGGATCGTCACTCCTTTTCCCTACTCGTCCCGCCTATATTCTCATTTTACTCAAGAGAAACAGTGAAAGAAAGAAAGGGTGAGCTCAACTAGCCCAAGAAGAAATATTATGACTAAGATAATGCGTAATAAATTATCAATAGTCTTCAACAATGTTAAACCGATAAAATACAATAGACATCAAGTTTAAGCTGCATGGAATAAGCAATCCATTAGAAGAGTCAGTAGAAAATAAAACCTACTATCTTCTATGATTTAAAAAATGTTTTCATCAACTTTTATCATTTGAGACTCGACTTAATAAATAAATCACATCTTCTAATCATCCCTGTACTACGGGCTAAGGATATTCATTAAATCATCAATGGTAATGACTATACCGAACAATCCCTAGTCATAATCATACCAAGTCCATCTCTGCACGTAAGCCAAAGATATACAACTATAAAACCAACAACCAACAGTCCATCTTTGGACGTAAGCCAAAGATATACAATTAAATAATCAACAGTCCATCTTTGCACGTAAGCCAAGATAACTTTTATTACCATATAAGCATGAGGATGATGACAATGATATAAACATTAATCAACTGCAAACAAGGATAAATATTAAAGACTTTAAATTTATCCAAATATTATCAACCACTCATAATCTAATATTATTAATATCATAACAATATTTTAATCACTTCTTAAACTTATAAACAATTTATTTCAATTGTTTACACTTTACCAAATAATGCATTTAGTTATTCAAAAATGCTATACTCATAAGATTTCATCACCAATGATCAAATCCCTTACCAAAAATCTTCATATACCTTATATAGGATTTCCAAGCCACAAAATCATATTTTCCAACTTTGTTACTTCACATAACATATTTAACTCATATGTTCGTAACTAAACCATTTTAACGAAAAATACCAAATCAGTTCTAAAAATATTTCTTTTCTGAGATTTAGCAGAATATAGTCCCATAATGAACATATATTTTTCTCGAAATTTTTAAAATTCATTTATTATTTTTCAAAAATCAATTTATAATTAATTCCTTAAGAAATTAGCTACCTCAAGGTTAACTCCAGAAATTCCCAAATCTTGGCAGGATCTTACACATGTTAACGTGAGCCTCCAGTTTAAATTTCATGGTCATCGGAGTTATAGAACTCCGGTTATAGCGTTTTTTGTTAGAAAAATCTAAATATGGAAATGGTCATAACTTGCTCATTTTAAGTCGGAATGAGCTCATTTTTGGACATGAGGTACCTTATACCATATACTTTCATGTCTCAAAAGGCCAGAAATTTTCTCACAAATTAAGTGGCCGAAATAGCCCTTCTAAAAATCTGGACAGTAGCATTTTGGCAACTTCCAACTTTTGACTCCTTTGCTAAAATCAGTCCACACGAAAATCTACAACACCTTTTTCAGTGATTCCACTTGGAGATACTACAAAACTCATAGATCTAACTCTAGAACTTGACCACACTCAAAAATTCAAAATATAATAGGAGATATGGTCAATTGAATTTCATGTTCCATTTTCACCAAAATCTGATTTTCAACCATTTGTGATTTCTAAGAAACTTTCATGTTTTCACATAATAACCAACATAACTCATCATAACACTTACTAATACTTCATATACCCATGATTTTCATCAATCTAATGCTTTTATTATGACTCTCATCATAATCAACGTAACCAGATCATTTCCACAATTTAATAAGGAATGAATATAAAGGATCATTCACCATGCATGTGGTAATCCACATGAGCGAGTTATTCCAATGAGAATAATAAAGAATGGAATAATGAAGGATTCACCATGCATGCGATAGAGACCGCATGACAAAGTTATTCACAATGAATAATAAATAATGGAACCAGTCCCACAGAACGCATGCATACGAGAATATTAAAACGAGAATAATAAATGCGAAATAATAAATAATGGAACTGTGTGCGGCGTAAAAAGCGATAGGCATGTGATATTAAACATGAATAATAAATAATGGAATAACAATGAGAATTTCACCATGTATGCGGATTCAGATAAAAGCAGAGTTATTCTAATGAGAATAATAAAAAGCGGAACCGTGTCAAAGTAAATTATTATGTGAGGATATTCCAACAGAATAATAAAGAATGGAATAATAGAAGAATTTCACCATGTATGCGGTACTTCGCATAAATAGGTTATTCCAACATAATAATAAGGAATGGAATAATAGAAGAATTTCACCATGTATGCAGTACTTCGCATAGACAGGTTATTCCAACATAATAATAAGGAATGGAATAGTAGAAGAATTTCACCATGTATGCAATACTTCGCATAGATAGGTTATTCCAATATAATAATAAGGAATGGAATAACAACTCTTACGAGTATTAAAAGAAAGTAATTCTCTTCATGAATACGAAAGAATAATACCCCTTACCTAGAAGAAACTAGATATTGGAATAGAAAGGTAGCAGACTTCTCTTCTTCTTTCTCTCTATAGATTTTCTCTCTATAGCTTCTCTCTATAATTTCTCTCTATAATTTCTCTCTCTAGAGTTTCAGTGAATTCGTAAGAAATAATGAAGGAATGAGCTTCTATTTATAAGAGAATGGAATGAATAGTAACTAATTCATGAACGATCTAGATTGATTTACTTTTAAACGGACGGTCCATATTAAAACTTAAAGCAACGGTCCATACTGATTCACTATTAAAACTTTAAACCAACGGTCCAAACTGATTCACTATTAAAACTTTAAACCAACGGTCCATACTGATTCACTATTAAAACTTTAAACTAGCGGTCCATACTGATTCACTATTAAAACATTAAACCAACGATCCATATTGATTTACTATTATAATTTCAACCAACGGTCTGAAAAATTAACACATCTCCTCATGGAATAATATTGTACTCATAAATGATTTGGACGGAAAAAAAATATAATTTGTTCAGGTGAATAGTATTCCGTGAATAGTAACTCGTGAATAGTAACTCATGAATAGTACCTCGTAAATACTAACTCGTGAATAGTAACTCATGAATAGTAACTCATGAATAGTAACTCGTGAATAGTACTTTGACACGAAAAATGTCCTGAATACCCGATTGAATAATATAACCTCCAGACATAAATTATTATTTTAATAAATGTCGACTTCCACTAACACCAATAATCCCAACACAATGGAACTATCAAATTCATCTTTAATTAACACGAACTTATTCATCATTAATATTATAACTCACAATATTTGACAACCAGGTTGTTCCCAGGAAAGAGGGGGCTTTCCAATAAGGATTTCTCCCTATTGGCGTGCAATTAGATGACCAACCCTCTCCTTGACAGAACTTCTAGACATTGTAAATATTGCTTGCCGTCTCAATTATTGATTTAATAATATAACATTTGTGCAAATGATACTATGACAATAATCGAATCAATAATATGAGAGATATGATGCAGTAATTACTGTAACAATAATTGAGTATAACTGAGTGACTTATCATGTAAGCATCAATAACCAATACCGTGTGCTATTATGCAACCACGCGTATTCATCGTACTTTACGCTTACTACCGGGTAGTTCAGCAGGTTTTAACGGTAACACTTCCGCCGTTATTTTTATAAAAATAATTACTGTCATTTTTCTTACGATAATACTTCCGTTGTGGGGTCCACCAATGATTGTGCCATCGTACGAATATTCCCTGTTAAAATGAATATTCCCCGAATAATCGAATATTATATAACAACTTGCATACTTTGCAAAATTTATAAATACTACCCACAACTATAACATTATATCAAATCCACACCAAAATTTTGAAAAAAATATTTCGAGAAAATTAAATCTTTATTCGTAAAATCTAGGGTCTCACACTTTGCCTGTGTCATTCTCGTTATGGGCCACTGGTAGTTGTTAGCCGCCATGGTTTCAATCAAATCATAGGCTTCCTCGTAACTCTTGACCATGAATGCTCCGCCCGACGCTGCATCAATACTAGTTCTGAGATTCCCATGTAGTCCGTTGTAAAAGGTGTTCATTTGCAGCCACTTGGGTAATCCATGATGTTGGCATTTTCTGAGAAATTCTTTATATCTCTCCCATGCCTCATATAACGACTCCCTATGTTGCTGCTCAAACATCGTTATCTCGTTCCTCATATTTGCGGTTTTCACCGGTGGGAAGAATTTGGCAAGGAATTTTTGAGCTAAATCCTCCCATGTAGTAATCGATCCAGGCAGTAGAGAATGCAACCAACTCTTCGCCTTGTCCCATAGAGTGAATGGGAACAAGCGAAGTCTCACCGCATCATCTGACACCCCATTGTACCTAAAGGTGTCGCAAATCTCCAGAAAACTGACTAGATGTTCGTTCGGATCGTCATTTGTTAATCCCCCAAACTGAACTAAATTCTGAATCATTTGAATCATCCCAGGCTTAATTTCAAATATGTTAGCAGCTATTACAGGCCTGGTGATGCTTGACTGCAGTTCAGTCACCTTGGGTGTGGCGAAGTCCCTTAACGTTTTCTGATCTTTGGCTGCCATTTCCTCATCCTTCTCAGATGTTTCAAATTCTTGCCTCATTTCCTTGATCCACTTACTCAACCTCTGAAACCTTCTCTCAATGTCGTCCTCAAAAGGCAGCAAGTCTAGATTTTTGGACCGAGTTTGCATAAACTGCTTCTAACACCTGAAATAAGATGAACAAAACAAAAAAAATAAAAATGTCTAAGTAAAACTAGATTAATTAAACTGATATTATAAAACTATTTAGATTTATACTAAATTGTCCCCGACAACGGCGCCAAAAACTTGTTGGGTAAAATCTATATACGCACAACACGTAAGTATACGTGGTCAACAAGTAATAAAGTGATAAGTAGAGTATCGTTCCCACAGAGACTAACTAGAAATAACCTTAACTTACAATTACCAATTTCCTATTAACCCTAATTTTATTAAACAAATCAACTCAATAATTAAAATTAAAGAATCTAAATTAAAGAATAATTAAACTATCACAAAATAATCACAAATATCAAAATCTGGAATTTCAAACAATTAATGGAGAATTAGACTTATGATTTCACCCTAAGCTTCACTCTGATTTTAACACCTTAATTCCAATTCAACTCACTATCCCAGTTTATTAATCAAGAACACGAACGTAGTATTAACCACCTCTCGATGCACTAATACCGTATTAACTTAAATCCACGATTAAGATAGAAACAAGTTAAACACCTTAATTAACTAACTCACTATATCCCTATGTGAATTACAATTAAAGAAGGTTTAAGAATAAGTTCTCTATCCGATTACATGCGATGTCAAGCATATCTCTACCTTAACATTTATCAAGATTTTGCTATTCACAAAATTCATGAACACATGCTATATTAATTAGGTCTAGATTTGAATATCCTCTCTCGATTCCAAACAAATCCACAAAGAAACCAATATAGATAAATTGGAAATAGATTATAGAAATGGAAATCATCGTTTCACTTAAAGATCCATCATAAGCCTAAAAAATGAATTAGTTCATACTAAACGAAATAAACACTGAATAATTCATAGTAAACATTCTTATGATTACAAATAATAGCCTAAGACGAAGAATATTGAAAAACACCCTTCACGTAGCCTAGAATCGCAATCGTCTCAAAAATCTCCTAGAAATACTCCTCCAAAGCTTGCTATGGAAAACTCAGATCAATCTTCGTTATATGCCTTGTTGTGTTGTTCAAGTTGTTATTGATAAAGTAGTAGATGTCTAGCACACAAGCTCCAGCCAAAATTCCCTTCAATGAGAGTTCTATTGTCATGCAATATTCTAGATTCCATGCCCAAGAAGAAGTTCAATCATAACAGACATAGCATCAATTATTTTAGCCCGGGAGGTGGTTCATATATATATATTCAGCCATTTGTGGCATCCTTCTGTCAAGCTCGAATGAAGACCCCTATTTACGTGGCTACCTTTCTCGCTAAGCTCGAAGCTCAAGACCCCAGCCAAGACGAAGGTACATAATATAATTTGGCCCACCCTAAGAGCTTGTAGATTCTCATTTGCATGACATCTTTGAACTTCAAAATTTCTTCCAATTATGCTCCAATTGACTTCAAATCATCCCAATTGATTCCACATATCCGTTAAATGTCACAACAACCATCCTACAAACGAAATAACATAAAACAAGTAAAAATGAACATGATCACAAGAATTTAGCAACAAATAAGCATGAAATGGACATTGAATCGCGTATATAAAATCCACTTATCAGCACTACTCAATAATTGTTATAGTAATTACTGTTAAATATTTTATTTTATTGATTAAATAATTGCTGCGTTGATATTTTATATTATTGTTGTTTTAATAATTGTCAATGCACAATATTTCCCATTATCATATCAATAATTCATATAATTTGAATAATATTATTAGATAGTATTATTGGCAATGTCTAGAAAGTTCTGTCAAGGAGAGGTTTGGTCACCTAATTGCGCGTCAGTAAGGAGAAATCCTTATCGGAAAGCCCCATCTTTCCTGGGAACGGCTTGGTTGTCATTATTGTGATTCTGTAATATTATTTATGAATAATTATTTATTGATTTATATGATGAGGAAATATTTATTTTATGTGGATATAAATGAAGTATAGGAAAATATTTATTTTATGTGATTATAAATGAAGGAATTAATGCTGAGGTGTTTTATCAGTATTTTGTCAGAATTGAGGTATTAAAAATCGTCCGTATGTGGATTTCGGGCATTTTTCGTTTGAAATTTGGAAAAACTTAAAGCTACAAAGTTTTAGAGAATTTAATTTCATATGGAATGGACATAAAATTCGTATTTTTCTAATAAAAGGGCTATTTATTATAAATTATTGCAGTTTTTGATTATTGTTTAAATAATAAAATATTTTGGAAATTTCTAGAATTGGTGGGCCCCACTTTGGTTGGTGAGAAATGTGCTAAAATTTTATTTCAAATGTGGTGGGTGGGAATAGTAGCAGGTAAAGCCATCAGGTAGCAGGTCAAGTCTGCTTCGGTGTTCTAACATTTTCCTAGAAATAGGGTGCTTAGTTAGAATTAAAAATCACACCAGAAACATAAGCTTTCTCTCTATATATATATTATCGAGCATATTTTGTGAGTATTTAGATACTTTGAGAGTTCTTATTCAATACAAGTTTCTTTCAACACTATATCCAAAATTTCAGCCGGGAGTACTATTCTTTTGAGGTAAGGGATGTTATTTTCTTCGTAAATGATATTATTTTCTTCAATATCATTATGCTGAAATATTGATATGAGTTTGATTGTAGAATTTTTACCTTTTTGTGTCGGAATTACTATTCACGTATACGGCACTTTTCACTTATACGGCACTATTCACAAATACGGCACTATTCACCGAAAAATAAAATTTTCTCTTTTTCGTCCCAAATGTCTATTATGGTTACTATCTTTGATTGTATCCATGTTTTGATCTTCATTCTTGAATTTTACTCTATTATGGTTTATTACGGAGTATTTTTAAACTTGAATTATCTAAAGTACGAATCTCTAAACTTTATCCTTTTATTTTACTGGATTCGTTCTCTAAAATGTTTTTTCATTATCCTCGGTCCTTAATGGTGATAATTGATGAATTTCTTTGGCCTGTAGTGCAAAGATGAATGATTACCTGATGAATATCTTTGGCCCGTAGTGAAAAGATGAACAGGTGTTGAGATAAACATGACCAACTGGTGATACAAATGAATATCTTTGGCCCGTAGTGCAAAGATGGATACTTGATTCAAGATGTATATTGATTGATGTTACAGGGATAAAATATTGATGATGGACTTTTAAATTTATAGATGATAGTTGATTTCATTCTCTACTTAACTCTTATAATGAATTGTTGTTTCCGCTGCAGTTGTTGATCTAAAACTTGTTGTCTATTATATTCTATCAGATTTTTCCCTGTTGAAGACTAAGGATAATTTGTTGAATATTATCTTAGTCATAATATTCTTTACTGGGCTAGTTGAGCTTACCCTTTTCTTTTTTGTTCCATTTTTCTTCTCAGGAAACGAGAACATAGTAGGAACCAATCGGGGTATAGAGTGATGGTCCTAGACAGTTGTTTTAGCAGTCCTCACTATTTTTGTAAAATAGTGCATCAATAATTGTAATGAGGACTTTATTTGGGTGTGGATATTGTCTGGAAGACAATATTGTATTTAAACTCACAGTATGTGTTGTCTTATTTTGCACGACAATTGTATTAATAAAGTTGTAGTTGTTTTATGTACCATGTATTTGGCGACTCAGAATGGGAGATGTATACCTTTTTTGGGGGCGTCATAGTTAAAGACTCTAGGGACCCACATGATGATGGCAAATATACGAGTAGAACTAACTTTAATTGATAAAGTTAAAGCTGCTCAAGCTACAGACTCGGAGTTGATGCGTATAAGGAAGAAAGTACAAGAAGGTGCTATCCCGAAAGCAAGAATCGATGAAGAAGGAATACTTTGAGTCAACTCCAGACTTTGTGTTCCTAGCGACCCTAATTTAAAGTATAAGATCATGATGGAAGCGCACAACACACCGTTAGTAATCCATCGTAGGAGTACTAAAATGTATCGTAATCTTCGACATACATTTTGGTGGAGCAATATGAAAAGAGAGATCGCGAAGTTTATCTCAAGGTGTTTAACGTGTCAACGAGTCAAGGAGGAGCATTAAGTGCCAAAAGGTCCATTGCAACCACTTAAAATTCTAGAATAGAAGTGGGAGCACATTACCATGGACTTCGTTACTGGTCTTCCCAAGGTTTCTCAAGGCATAGATGCAATTTGGGTCATTGTTGATAGATTGACCAAGTCTACTCATTTTTTACATATACGAGAAACTTATTCACTTAAACATCTTGCTCGTATTTACATAAATGAGATTGTAAGACTGCATGGTATGCCATTATCTATAGTTTCTAATTGAGACCCAAGATTCACTTCACGATTTTGCGTTAGTTTGCAAAAAGCTATAGGCACGGATTTATGATTCAGTTCGGCAAATCATCCTCAAATGGACGGGAAGTCGGAGAGGAATATTCAAACTCTTAAAGATCTATTAAGACTTTGTGTCCTTGACTTCAAAGGAAGTTGGGACAAGTTCTTACCATTGGTGGAATTTTCCTACAACAACAGTTATCAAACAAGTATTGGCATGGCTCCATTCGAGGCGTTGTATGGACGCAAGTGTCGTTCTCCAGTATGCTGGGATGAGGTGGGTGAAGCAACATTGTTGTGACCAAAATTGGTACGTATAACTACGGAGAAGATTCAAATGATCCGACAATGTATAAAAACTCACAAGATCGACAAAAGAGTTATGTTGATTTTCATCGAAAGGACGTAGAATTCAATGTTGGAGAGCATGTGTTGTTACGTGTTGCTCCATGGAAAGGAGTTACAAGATTTGGAAAGAGAGGAAAGCTCAATCCTCGATTCATTGGGCCATTCAAAATCCTCGATCGAGTAGGAACTGTGGCTTATAGACTCGCTTTACCGTCAAGTATGTCTCGTGTTCATAACATTTTTCACATATCTATGTTACGTAAATATATGAAAGACTCGAACCATATTATTGAATTAGAACCGAATGAGATAGTAGAAGATTTAACATATGAAGAGGTACCTATTAAAATCTTGGATAAGAAGGATCATATTCTGCGCTCCAAGGTTATACCTCAAGTTAAAGTTTTGTGGAGAAACCACGATATTGAGGAAATAACCTGGGAGTTAGAATCTGAAATAAAATCAAGGTATCCTCACCTCTTCGACATATCAGGTACGTACCCTAATTGTGAGGACCAAATTTCATAAGAAGGGGAGGTTATAAGACCCGAACTTTTATGAATAAAGATTAATTTTTCTCGAAATATATTTTTGAATATTATGGTGTGGATTTGATATAATGTTATAGTTGTGGGTAATATTTACAAATTTTGCAAAGTAAACAAATTGTTATAAAATATTCTATTGGTCGGGGAATATTCGTTTTAACAGGAAATATTCGTATGATGGAAAAATCATTGGTGGACCCCACAACGGAAGTATTATCGGAGTTAGAAAATGATAGAAATGTCTTTTTATAAAAATAACGACGAAAGTTTTACCGTTAAGCTGTTTAAATACCCGGTGGTAAAGTAAAAGAATGATGTCTGGCGTGGTTGCATAGTAGCACACGGTATTGATTATTGATGCTTACGTGAGAAGTCACTCAGTTATATTCAATTATTGCTACAGTAATTACTGCATAATATCTCTCATATTATTTATTTAATTATTGTTACAATATCATCTGCATAATATTTTATATTTTTAAATCAATAATTGAGACGACAAAGTTATTCATATTATTATTTGCAATATTGACGATGTCTAAAAAGTTCTGTCAAGGAAAGGGGTTTGGCTACCTAATTGCACGCAAATAGGGAGAAATCCTTATTGGAAAGCCCCCTCTTTCCTGAGAATGATCTGGTTGTTAAATATTGTGAGTTATAATATTAATGATAAATAAGTTCATGTTAATTAAAGATGAAATTGATATTTCCATTGTGTTGGGATTATTAGTTTTAGTGGAAATCGACATTTATTTCGACAATAATTAATTTCTGGAGGTTAAATTGACCAATCGAGTAATTAATCGGATAAATGATCAATTAATTGTTATTAGTTCACATACATATAACTATTTATTCACATGAATGGAACTATTGATTCACATGCATGTACTATTGATTCATATGCATGTACTATTAGGGGAGGTGGTGCAAGTTTGATAATACTTGTAGGACGAAATTAAAAATGGAGGAAAAGATGAAGGTATTATACTATAATAATTCGAGCCCCAAAACGTGCTATTATAGAGAGAAGCTATAGAGAGAGAAGCACATTTTTCCTTCATTCTCACTAATTCACTAAGACTCACAAGAGCAATTACAGATAAAGAAGCTATAGAGAGAAAGAAGAAGGGTATTCTGCTACTTCAGTATTCCAGTATCCAGTCTTCTTCTAAGGTAAGGGATATTATATTTGTTCAGTATTCTTAAGAAATAATATTTTCTTCCATACTCTATAGTATGTGAGTAATGTTATTTTGCTTCGTATTCCTAATTCTACACTCGTTCTGTTAAAGTATTGCTTCTATACTCTGTGAAATTAGTAGAATATCCTTGATATTTGCGCTTCATCCAGTATCTTTTCATGAAAATATTATTCTAAGCATTCTTGATAATTATTGATCTTTTCATGTCGGAATACTATTCATGGGGTACTATTCACAAAGTACTATTCACGAGGTACTATTCATAAAGTACTATAATGGGTACTATTTATAAAGTATTATTCACGAAGTACTATTCACGAGGTACTATTCACCCGGGATACTATTCACCCGGGGTTCTATTCATGTTAAAAATTGATTTCTTTTAGGTCCAAATCATTTTTGATACAATATTATTCTTGAATTTTACTCCACAAAGCAGTATCATGTTGATAATTTGGACATTATTGAATTCTGGATAAATTAAATTATAAATCTTTAAAAATTTATCCTTTGTTTTCTTTTTATTAAATTCTTATATCATTGTCATCATCCTCATGCTTATATTGTGATGAAAGTGATCTTTGGCTTACGTGCATAGATGGACTGTTGATTGGTATGATTATGACCAGGGATTATTCAGTATAATCATGACCCGTAATGTTACAAATGATGTGGTAAAAGTTCTCATTGGCCCGTAGTGCATTGATGGATAGTTATTGGTATGATCATGACCATTGATGATTACACGAATATCTTTAGCCCGTAGTGCATGGATAATTCGTGGGCATGATACTAATGAATATCATTGGCCTGTAGTGTAGGGATGATTTGATGATGTGGTTTATTTATTAAGCTGAGTCTCAACGATAAAAATTGATGATAAACTATTTTTTAAATCATAGAAGATAGTAGATATCATGCTCTACTTGACTCTTCTAATGGATTGCTTGTTCTGCTACAGTTAAACTTGATGTTTATTGTATTTTATCAGTTTAACACTGTTGAAGGCTAACGATAATTTATTCTGCATTATCTTAGTCATAATATTTCTTACTGGACTAGTTGAGCTCACCCTTTTGCTTTCATTGTTCTCTTCAGGAAATGAGAATATAGTCGGGACTAGTTGGGGAATGGAGTGATGGTCCGAGATGGTTGTTTTAGTAGTCCTCACTATTTAGTGTGATAATAAATGTAATGAGGATTGAATTTGAGTTTGGATATTGTCTATGAGACAATATTTGTGTAAAAACTCTTAGCTCATGTTGTATAATTAAATTTGTATTTGTATTCAGTACCATGTATTTGGCATCCCAAGATGGGTGATGTATACCTATTTTGGGGGCGTCACAACATCCTAGTACAAACACAGCGCGTCCTCGCCGCCTGTCAGTCATGAAATCTAATTTTGTTGCTTTCTATTATGTTGAGCATGTTAGTTTGACTTGATTATAGTTATAAATGTCCCTGACATGCTAGTTGGATGGCCTTTCATGTAGTCACTTACCAAAGCTTGGGTTCCAAAGGAAACTTGAGTTTTCAAAGTGCAAACTCAATGAACTATGTACACTCTAAATTCTGAACTTAATATCATGCTTATGTGGTCTAGTTATGTGGATATGAAAGCATGATTTATAGTAAGTGAAGTAGTTTTGCATGCTTGATTGGTTAACATAAGATTTTCAAAAAGAAAACTTAAGAGTTTGGGAAACTAATTTGGTTGATAACAACCTTGCATGTATTCTAAGATTTTGACTATCATGTTAGGATATGAATATGCATGTATACATGATTGACATGTATGCCTAACTAGTCATATGCATTGTAAACTAGTTGAGTATGGTTTAGAACAAGTCTAAATGAAGTAGAACTATACAACTTGAAATGCATGACTAAGATAACGTGAGCATGTATAGTTGAGACTTATTGACCTCATTGTATGTGTATAAATACTAAACATGAGAGACTTTGTTAAATGAACATTTAAATCCTTGATTAGGTGGGAATTGATAACGAACCATGTTAAGGACAAGATATAGGATCGAACCTAGTTATAAACATCATGATATGTATGTTTTGCAAGTATCATCATATAAGTATGTGGGTGTGAAAGTTTGGCCATGTTTCTGTTTCTTAGCTCTGATTTGAACTGGGAGTAGTGCGGCCGCGCCACCCTGCAGTGAAGTCTGCCTATTCTGTTTGTGATCTGAGATTTGATTCATGCTTGTATTGTTATCTTAATCCGTAATACATGTCCAGTACAGTATTCAAAGTGTCAATAAGCATGTTAACGATAGAATCATATATTTGATAAGTGTTTATAAACTTTTAAACATTAAGTTAAAATATGATTACGAACTATGTTGTTTGATTTTATAGTGTCTTACAAACTGATTTTTTATGTTATGTGTATGTAAGATACGTAATAACGTACGTATGGGATTATATGACTAAGTTAGACTCTTATGTATGTGTTTGAACTTACATATCAAGTATGAGTATTGAATATACGTAACTAATGAATATCCTATATGCGTAACTATGTTATAATAGGATTCGAAAAGTGTTAATAAGTTATACCTTGGTAAGCTACGCATAAGGCAAGTTTTCTAACTTACACGACTTTGAATATTGTGCAAGTATCTAAACGTTATCTCTTTGATGTAAGTTCATAACCCTATTCTTTATGGAGCATTACTTAAGCTTGTATTATTATTGGTCGTACAAGTAAACCATTGAAAGTATGATTCACGTCTTATGACTTAATGCTTCGTAGCTTAAGATAAAGTTATTTACATCTCGAACTTTGATTTCGGGTGTTGAAATTATAATTGTTCTTATATACTTTGAAAAAGCGGTATATGCCATTTGATTCGACTAGACCTAAATCATGAATTTGAAAGCTATCCAAACCAATCGAATTGGTGCGGACTCTTATAATTGACTGAGATGAACAATCCTCCTTGAAGGGGAAACTATATAATTGTCGGAAGACCGACGTGCGCACATGAGTATGATTAAATGTTATGCATAACATAGGGTACTTTAAGTGATCACTGTTGTTGTACTTTTTTGTTGGATTATCAATAGACATTATTAATTCTAGTAGAAGTTCATAGTCCTTAGTATTACTTTCAAAGTATTCATTATTTTGAAATCTAGAAATGATTAAGCGTTGAATTTTATTAATATATTTCTGTCCTTAACGACTATTGTTGAGAACCATCGATAATTTTTGCTATCCTTGAACTATCATTTATTGTTGTACTCTTGAGAATTTAAAACTATATTGAACACCCTTTTTGCTATATTACTTGCTGAGCAAACTTATTGCTCATTCTTGCTTTCCCTAAAAAGATTTCTGTTAAGGCAGAGCAAGGCAGACCCTAGGGCACTAATAAGGGCAAGGGCAAAGCTACGGAGTAGCTTCATATTTATTTGGGAATATTATGATAATGTAAAGACATAAATTGTGTTATGTATTAGTTATGTCTAAGCTATGCTTAAGTGTGTTTAAGGTATGTAAGAGATGTTTAAGTTACGAAACCTTGGGGCGTGAATGATTATATTAAATAAATGTAATCTATTCTGTTATTTCCGTTGCATAAGATGCTATTGAGTCATTAGATATATAGCACGTGGCGAACCGAATTCGAGATGCGAGTGGTCCGAATTTGGGGGTGTCACATTTGAAGTGGTTTTTCCCTATTAGGGCTTAAATTTTTTCAAAGTATGGGCATGAACGCCTAAGCGTTTAGTTTTGTGAAGGCTGGAGCGCCTAGGCGATTGAAGGCAGATTGACTTGAGTAGGTTGAGCGTTTAGGCACTTGGTTTGGCTTTAGATAGAGCGCTTAGGTTCTTGGACGTGTCTTGGCATTCTGTATTTGGGCGCCTAAGCGCTTGGCCTAGGCTTAAATTGGGCGCCTAGGCGCTTGAGCCAGCCTTAGCCAAAATTTGTTCTCTTTTATGCTTCCAATCCTGCAAGCCCTGAACCTAATTCTCAGTTATCATTTGTAAGGAGATTACAGCTAAATATAAAACCCTAAACTAAGATAAAATATATAGCTAAATGAACTAAAATACTAAAATAAATTAATGAACTAAAATTTAAAGAGATAAAATGCAAGTTTGGGTTGCCTCCCAGTACGCACTTAGTTTAACGTCCTCAGTCCGACTACTTCAACTTTCTCTATCCAATTCCCCTTCAAAAATTGAGGAACCCTCCATCCATCAGTAATAACATAACTTTCGAGAGCTTCAAATTATAGGTATATTCTCTTTTGAAAACCTTTAAATAACTAGGCATTTTCCCAATTGTATCTATGAACGAATTTTTGCATTGAAGCTTTTCCAGAATAATTGGTTCTTCATTTCTCTTCCCTTCCTCTTGACACCATGGCACCAATTTTAAGCTAACTTCCATGTCACATATAGCTTTATCGAAAAAATGACTACCAATTGGGCACGGGATTATAAATCTAGCCGGATCCTTAAACTTTGGTGGAGAAGGTACATGGGGCACTATCAAAATCGGCTCATCTATGTAGGAACTCAAGACTAGATCTTTGACTACCATCTTTTCATAATCGCCACTTGTCTCCTCAATTTCCACATCATTTTCTTTTGGCTCATCCGGTTCCAAATCTAGCGCGGGCAATCTATCAGTCTCGGGAACCGTATTGCTTAACACTTCACCTTGGCGATTGATGATGGAGTTGAAAATTTGTCCCACCTTGTTCTCAAGATTTCGAATCGACATCTCCTGACTATTTGTCTACTCCTCAATCAAAACCATGAACTTAGAAATAAGTCCATCCAAGTTTGACATCCTTTCTTATTCATGATTTGGAGTTTGAACTTGTAATTCAGGAGTGTAAGACTGGCTTGGAGTAAAGGGTTGGGCTAGATTGTCATCGCTCCATGAAAAAATTAGCGGATTCCCCCACTCATGATGATAATTACTTGAATATTCATAATTGTTGGGGTAATCAAAGAAATTGCCACTATATTGTACCGACTCGAAATTGATGCTGCATTGATGACTTGAATGGTTTCCAGCACAATACTCACATATCACCGCTACACTTTGAATAGGTTGTATTGCTAGAGCGTCAATCTTCCTGGAAAGTGTCAAATTATGCTGACAATTCATCGAGTCCATAATTCCATGCCTCCATTGGCCAAGTCATTCTCAAATAAGGCCATTGGTAATCAAATCCAGTCATGGTACCAGAAAAGGAATTAAACTAGAGAGAAATAAAATAAAAAATGTTTAAATTAAGATTAATTTGATTGAAATTAATAATGGCAAAATATTAAAATAATTCCTCGACAACTGCGCCAAAAACTTATTGCCTGATTTCAAAATCAATAAATACATGCAAGTATACGTGGTCAACAAGTAAGACAATGATAAGAAAAGTATCGTTCCCACGAGAAAATATGTTAATATTTATCAATCACTAATTTTAACTCAATTAATCCTATTTAAAACTACAAAATATTGGTTGTGATATGAAAATCTAAATTAACAAAATTAATAACTACAATCAAAGTTCAAAAGCTGAACTGCAGATTTAACATGTTAAAATTACAACTTCCCTTAGTATTTCATTTAAATCAATAAACTTCCCATTTAATTAAGTTAATTAACATGAATCATTATCCAAGAATGCTTATTAGTACTCTCACTATTCTTCCGAAACACACATGAACAAATCCCCCTAAATTCGTTCTCTACGAATCAGAATTATAAGGAACACCCTAGATAATCAACTCATTATATTCCTATGTGAATTAAGTTAATATAGGGTTTTACGCACAAATTCTTTCGACGGATACAAAAGACACCTAGATATATTCTTATCCTACATGTTAATCATATTAACTTTGTTCAGATTATATGAACAGATGTTATTACATCCAGATCTCAATCTACTCCATTTTCTAATTTTATATAGATTATCACAGTAATTGTTGGCCAAACAATTAATCAATAAATGCAAGATATAATAAATAATTCAATAAAAA
The DNA here is from genome assembly GCA_020205605.1 of Panax ginseng. NCBI lineage: Eukaryota > Viridiplantae > Streptophyta > Magnoliopsida > Apiales > Araliaceae > Panax > Panax ginseng. Next base: position 49,850,716 of record CM035133.1, read on the forward strand.
CCAACTTTTATTCAATGGGAAGGTTTAATTTAAACTACATACCAATTTCCATTGCAATCTTAATTAAAATTTAACTCGTGATAATAAGGGAAAACATCATCCAAATAAATAATCTAAACATCCCAAACAATTACAAAGAGTAAACACTAAAGAAGAGAAGAAGAAACTCTAAATTTGCTCCTAAACTCTCTCTTTGATCTTCAACCTTTGCAATCCTCCTTCGTGTTTTCCTTTGTTGTTCTCTTTGCAATTGTCTCAATAAAACTCTTAATAATTCACTTCTAAAGTCTTCTCCTATTTATATTGATCCAAATTGTGACGAACAAAATTTTTGTAATTTAATTTGAAAATTTATTAAACTAAATAAATATTTTTCGATGATTTAATTATTGGGTTAAATAATTAATTGATGAATTTATAGAAGATTAATTTAATTATATGTGCTACATTGATTAAATTAATGTGGAGAATTTTATTATTCAAAACTATGTATTTATTGTTCTTATTTGATTAAATAAATTATTTAAGCATAATGTTATTCTAGTTAATTTAAACAATTAATTAGAGATTTAATGACTTGGCATAATTAATAAGTGAGAATTTAATTACGTGATTTAATGTAGAAGTATTCTATTTTATTTAATTGAATTAAATAATATATATTTGATTTAAATGGGTGTAACATTATTAAACTATATAATAAGAGTTTAATTAAATTAATGGGAAAGAATGTTAATAAGATAGTCAAACATGGCCTTAAAGGAAGTTGACCAGTTAACCCACTACGGGATTAACCGACCACTACTACACCGGTAAGCGCAATTATATCAGGCCTTTCTTTTACGCTTTCTCATTTCCTAAAAACCTAAGTCAATGAACTACAAAGAGAAAAGCGAGAGATTGAGGGAATTGAAGAAGGAATTGGAGGATTAAGGAGTTTTCTTCCACTCTCTAACAATCTAACAGAGAAATTAAGGGGTAATTCCTTAACTTATACTTTTAATTTACGTACTTAGAAACTTTTCATGAAAATTAGTTTTTAGTTTTCTGTAATTGAATTTTTCAAGGCTAATTGTTAAATCTATGATGTTGTATATGTTTATTAACCTATATAATTCAATTATATATGATCTATATGTGTTTTAGAGTAATTAATCCATGAAATCATGTTCAAATTGGAGTTTTATAGTTACAAAGAAAAATATATGAGTATGGCTTGTAAGTACAAAAATTTATGTTTAAATTGCATATTAATCGGTAAATTGATGAATGATTACGTTTATACATATAAAAACGAAAAGAACGAAACTTAAACGGACTGATTTGGTCGAAAAACGAGTTCACAGTAGTTGATTTCGTTAATAATGTGAAAATTGAAGTTTTTCATAAGAACTGTGAAATTATGTGTTTTGATTCAAGTGATTATATGAATTAAGTTGTTAAAATCATGTTAGAAAGGTTGGGTAATGATCATATATTAATTATAGTATCTGAGTATGCTTAAATTAATGTATGGACAAGAAAATTGGAAGTTTTTGGCCCTGTTATGTGTTCTTCACGAGAACACACGGTTGAACTTGTGTGAGATTTTTTGGCCTAAATTGGCCTTGTTATGTTCGCGAACTGCAGAAACTAAGTGCAGGTAACCACCTTTACGGTGAGTGTTACCAAACTAAATAACCTTACCCAAATGAAATAAAAAATAATAAAAAATAATAATAAATAATTATTAAAAATAACTAATTAAAATATTTATCAAATAAAATAAATATTTTAATTGAGATATTTATGGAATAAAATAAATATTCGATGGAAATTATTATTAAAATATTTATCAAATAAAATAAATATTTTAGTTGAAATATTTATGGAATAAAATAAATATTCAATGGAAATTATTATTAAAATATTTATCAAATAAAATAAATATTTTAGTTGAAATATTTATGGAATAAAATAATTATTCGATAAAAATTATATTAAAATATTTATCAAATAAAATGAATATTTTAATTGAGATATTTATGGAATAAAATAAATATTCGATAAAAATTTTATGAAATAATTTATTCGAGTGTAATAAAAGTAAGGGAATGAAAATATTATAATTTAATTAAGTAATTAAATTAGAATGGTAATGATTTGTTAAATAAAGTGGAGTTATATTAAGTGAAAATGTAACTAATGAATGTCGTGAATACATATGGTATGTGTGTAGGACTTGTGGTGAACGGAAGTAGTAATCGTTTAGCCTACGCACGAGGCAAGTTCTTAAACCTTGTTTCTTTACATAAAGCAAGTTCCTTATTCTATCTTATTTATTATTGTTCAAGATTTCATATTAGATGTTATCATTCTTTAAAAGTATAATTCCTGTTATACAATACTTATTCGATTGTATACATCTTAAACTTTATTATTCAAATTGAATATCAATTATTGTTGAACCTTGTAAGACTAGCGAACCCTTATTGATTCGACTAGTCCATAGTTGATGAACGTTCTAAATTTCAGAACCATTGTTGAGTTTATCCAAACCAAACTTCCTTTGGTACGGACTCTAATGTCAAACTGAGATGAACAACCCTGTTATTGTGCACAATATGGTACTAAGAGTTGATCCCCCTAAGTACGAGAAGAAGAGTCCATAGTCTTATGATTGTTAAAGGTTTCAAGTATAAACACTTGACAACCTAGGACGTAGTTCAAGGTCTTATGACTCTCAGAAGTTCTTTTAATTCTTGTTATTCATTCTTGATTCAAAAGCCGAGTTTTCTTATTTCAAAAGTCTTTGATTCATTCGCATGTTATTATTTTATTGTTATATTATTATACTTGTGGGAAATCGTGATCACTCTTGCGTAATAATAACATTGCAGTTAAGAACGAAAGGTCCAACGAGCCTTCTACTAGCAAAGGCAAGGGTAAAGTTAACAAGTGATGAAGACTTATTGTTTATTTGTTATGTTATGTTTCAGACTTATGTTTAAGTTGTGTAAGACTTAATATTTGTTTATGTTTCCGCGTTTGAGATTTAAGGTTAGTATGACCTGGGATTGATGTATTTACATTTAGATATTGTAACTCCGTAAGGAGAGGATTTATTTCTATCTATTTACGATTTTTCATTTATTATGGGTAGATAGATACATGATATTTGGACAGTGAACACCAAATCCCGTGGGAATTACAAGTACCCGGATTTGGGGGTGTCATAGGTTGGTATCAGAGCTGTAGATTATGAACCTTAGGTGGGGGAAAAACCTTAGGTAGTTACCTTATAGAAGAACGAGAACATAGTGGTGATAAACTCTTATCGAGTTCTAAGAAATGAATTTCTTAATTCATTGAAGATAATAAAAGACTTTATGTGCTTATGCGATAAACTTATATGCTCGCGAGTATCAATTAATAACTAAAACTTAAAACTGTGTTGTCAGGATGTTGGATGTTGGAGGATCTAGTCGAATTGGGGAGGAGGAACCCCGAGTATGTGACGCCCCAAAAATATGTATACATCACCCATTCTGAGTCGCCAAATACATGGTACAGAAACAACTACAACTTCATTAATACAATTGTCGTGGAAAATACGACAACACATATATTGTGAGTTTAAATACAAATATTGTCTTCTAGACAACATCCACACTCAGATAAAGTCCTCATTACAATTATTGATACACTATTTTACAAAATAGTGAGGACTGCTAAAACAACTATTTTGAATCATCACTCCATACCCCGGCTAGTTCTTGCTAAATTCTCACCTCTTGAGAAGAAAATGGAACAAAAAGGAAAACGGTGAGCTCAACTAGCCAAATAAGAAATATTATGACTAAGATAATGCAGAATAAATTATCCTTATCCTTCAATAGTATAACAATTGATAAAATATAATAGACAACAAGTTTTAGATCAACAACTGCAACAGAACAAGCAATCCATTAGAAGAGTCAAGTAGAACATGAAATCTACTATCTTCTATGATTTAAGAGTTTATCATCAATTTGATCGCTGAGACTCAGCTTAATAAATAATCCACATCATTGAATTATCCATGCACTACGGGACAAGGATATTCGTGTAATCACTAATGGTCATGATCATGCCAACAACTGTCCATCAATGCACTACGGGCCAATGAGGATTTTTACCACATCATTTGTAACATTACAGGTCATGATTATACCGAATGATCCATGGTCATAATCATACCAATCAACAGTCCATCTATACACTACAGGCCAAAGATGACTTTCATAACAATATAACCATGAGGATGATGACAACGATATAAGAATTCAATTAAATGAAAGTAAAGGATAAATTTTAAAGATTTATAATTTAATTTATCCAGAATTCAATAAAGTTCAAATTGTCCACATGATACTGCTTTGTGGAGTAAAATTCAAGAATAATATTGTATCAAAAATGATTTAGACGGAACAGAAATTAATTTTTGTCATGAATAGTACTCCAAGTGAATAGTACTCTATGAATGGTACTTTATGAATACTACCCCGTGAATAGTACTCTGGCATGAAAAGATTAAACTTTAACAAAAATGTTCAAAAAATATCCTTGTGAAATGATACTAGATGAAGCGCAAATTTCAAGGATATTCTACTAATTTCAAGGAGTATAGAAGCAATACATAACAACATGAGTGTAGAATTCAGAATCTAAAACAAAATAATATTACTTACATACTACAGAGTATGGAAGAAAGTATTATTTGATACGAATATTGAACAAAAATAGTATCCCTTACGAATACGAAAGAAATAATACCCCTTACCTTAGTAGGAGATTGGATACTGCAATAGTGTAGTAAAAGAATACTCTTCTTCTTTCTATCTGATTCTCTCTATAGAACTCTCTTGTGAGTCGTAGTGAATTGGTGAGAATGAAAGAAGAAATAAGCTTCTATTTATAGAAGATTTCTAGCTTAGCCCTTGCAATGGGAAGAGGCAAGTGGCTTGACGAATAGTGATATGAAAAGAAAAGTGGTTTGACGCCTATAATGTGAAACAATAAGTAGTTCGACGCCTATAATGTGAAATGACAAGTGGTTCGACGCCTGTAATGCGAAACGACAAGTGGTTTGACGCCTGTAATGTGAAACGACAAGTTGTTTGACGCCTATAATATGAAACGACAAGTGGTTCGACGCCTGTAATGTGAAACAACAAGTGGTTCGACGCCTGTAATGTGAAACAGTAAGTGGTTTGACGTCTGGTAAAGGCAAGTACTATTGGAGAAAGTGACTCTTAGATGATGACATATGGGCCCCATAGAATAAACCAAATTTATAACAAACGTCTCATAACAGACTTCTTATTTATATCAAAGATTGAATAAATATTTACTACAAATCATTTTATCTTCAATCAACACATTTTTTTTTAATCTTTCAATAATTATTCATCATTAATATTATAACTCACAATATTGACAACCAGATCATTCCCAGAAAAGAGGGGGCTTTCCGATAAGGACTTCTCCTTATTGGCGCGCAACTAGGTGACCATACCCCTTTCCTCGACAGAACTTTCTAGACATCATCAATAATCTAAATAATAATATGAATAACTTTATCGTCTCAATTATTGATTTAATAATATAAAATATTGTGCAGATGATAATGTGACAATAATTGAATCAATAACGTGAAATACTATGCAGCAATTACTGTAGCAATAATTTAGTATAACTGAGTGACTTCTTACGTAAGCATCAATAATCAATATTGTGTGCTACTATGCAACCACACGTATTACTGTACTTTTATCATCGGGTATTTCAATAGTTAACGGTAAAACTTTCGCCGTTATTTTTATAAAAAGATAATTTTGTCATTTTTAACTCTCAGACAATAATTACATTGTGGGGTCCACTGATGATTGTGTAAATCGTCGTAGGAATATTCCACACAAAAGAATATTCCCGACCAAATGAATATTTTATAACAACTTGTTTTACTTTGCAAAATTTTCACATATCACCCTTAACTTTAATCCTTTTATCAATTTAACCATTTACTAAATAAAATAATAATTATAAGAAAATTGAATACTTTCATTTCATAAAATTCGAGGTCTTATAGAGTACTTAGAGAGGAGGAGCCCCGAGACATTCAAGTCGTCCGGGAGCAGTTAGTACAAAGAGACTCATCTTCGTTGATCACTGTTGTTGGTTAGGAGCATGAGCCTGAGTCTGATCCAGAGGAGGACCCTGAGGAAGAAGAGGAGGAAGATGAGTTCCCACCGAACTCTATCAGTGCCGAGATGTACGACGAGCTATATGACCGTAACATAGAGTTACGAGATACTGTTCAGGAGCTGAGGGAGCGGACGGTTATTCAACAGCTTACCATCGAGCAGAGGGATGGAGAGGTTGAGGCTCTTCACACACATCTGGGAAACGTAGAGTGGGATTTGGTTAATGAGAAGGGCCAAATCGAGCAGAAGTCAAAGGAAATAGAGGAGTTGAAGAATGAACTGAAAGAGAAATCAGCAAGGCTGGCCATTGCATAGGAGGCCTAGGTAAGGGAATCACGACGTGCAGATCTTGCAGAAGAGAACTGTCGGGTGAAGAAGGCTAAGCTTGAGGAGACGCACTCTACGCTTCAAAATGCAATTGATGAGGCCCATAATCGATTCATGAGATACCCAATTCAGTTCGAAGGACTACCATCATACACGCTAGATCGTAGGACGATGTCTTGCATTATGGAAGAAGAGCGTTGCAAAGCTATTCAACGCCTTAGTAGGCAGTGATAGGAATAGTTTAATTATGTGAAAACCTATCTGGTAGTTAATAATGTAAATTTTGATGTGTTTATAAACAGAGGAATATTTTGATGTTTTAAATCATGTAAATTTTTTATCTTGGGATAGTTGATGCAAATAGCAGTGATGCTATTATATTTCGTTAAAACTTTTGATTAAATAAATATATCAGAGTTATTTGAGATAATGTGTTAAGTGATTATGTTAAAATGTTTGAGTTAAGCCTTAAATATTTAGAAAATTGAATAAAGATCTAATAAGCATATTTCTTAACAGAAAAATGCGGCCAAGAAGACGACCAAATCGTCGACCAGCCCAGGAAGGGTCAATGAATAACAACAATAACGACGCCGATGCTAACCCCGTTCAGCAGTTGGTGAATTTACCGATTAACAATAAACCACAAGCTCCACCAAATACTACATTCAAGGACTTCAAGGCGGTGGGACCGCCAAAGTTTAAAGGCTTCATGAACCGGATAGAGGCTTAAACTTGGGTTATGGAGATGGAAAAAGTTTTTGACGTCGCCAGAGTTAGAGAGGAGTAGAAAATCACCTATGCGACGTTCATGCTGAAATCCGAAGCCAGTTATTGGTGACAAGTAAATAAGGTCCGAGGAGGTGAAGGTGTGATTACCTGGGAGATGTTCAAAGAGATGTTTTTCAAGATGTATTTTCCGACCAGCTCGCAGAACCAAATGGAGGTCCAGTTTCTGGAGTTGAAACAGGGTAATATGTCCGTACCAGACTATGGGGCAAAATTCAACGAGTTGGCTAGGTTTACCACGTATCAAGTGCATACTGACGAGAGAAAGGCTAGGCGATTCGAGCAAGGACTGAAGCCCTAGTTATATAGCAAAGTGTCAATGTTTCAATTGAACACTTTTGTTGGGGTGTTGGAGAAGGCCATACTCGTCGAAGGTAAAAGAGATGCGGTATCCAAAGTATAACCAAGATTAGAAAAAGAAGAAGAGTAAAAGTGAAGGAAATAACAAAGCTAGTGGCAGTAACACGGGAGGAAGTAACAATCAGAAGAGGAGATGGACTGACAACTCATCAACTGGAAATTAACAAGGAGGTCAGAAGAAGAGAATCGAAGCATGCCCGACCTACGGGAAAGCTCATATGGGGGTTTGTATGAAAGGAAAATAGGTGTGCTACAATTGTGGTCAGGAAGGCCACATAGCACCTAACTGTCTTAACCCAAAGAAGGGCGCCTGCTTCACTTGCGACTCAAAGGACCATCTAGCAAGGGACTATCCCAAGAAGGGGTCTAGAGGGACAGGATCAGGAGGGAATAGGGGAAACAGCGGTGGAAGTAATTTAACTATCACGGAACCAACCGCACTAGCCTAAGCCGATAAGCGCAGGACCTTCACATGATGATCTGCGAGAGCTCTTATGCGAGTCTCGCGATGTGGTGTCAGGTATCATTCTGATCAATAAAGTTAATGCTTATGTACTATTTGATTCGGGTGCTACTTGTTCATTTATATCCAATGACTTTGCTAAGAACTTAGAATTGCCTAAGGATGAGTTAGAATACCCTATGAACATAGAAATTGTGAATAGAGAAGCGATCATTGTTAAGTACGTACACAAGAACTATAGGGTAGATATTAAGGGTAACATTATGAACGTAGACCTTATCCCTATCAAACTTGGGGAATTTGACGTTATCTTGGGAATGGATTGGCTATTCAATTACGAGGCTTGTAAGACCCCAACTTTTTATAAATAAAATTAAATTTCCTCTATTCATTATTTTGAAATAATAAGGTGTTAATTTGATATAATGCTTTAGTTATGGGTGAAATGTGTAAATTTTATAAATTAAGCAAGTGGTTATAAAATATTCATTGTTGTCGGGGAATATTCGTTTGGTCGTGGAATATTCTTACTGTCGGGGAATATTCATAAGACGGCGCAACCATTTGTGGGTCCCATAACAAAAAACGGTCGAATAAAAAAAATGACAAATTTGAGTTTTTATAAATAACGGCGTAATCATTACCTTTAACACTGTTGGAATACCCGGTGGTTAAAATACGATGTCTGGCGTGGTTGCATAATGAAAGCACACCAGTATTGCATGCAGTATTTTTGAATTATTGATTCTTACATAAGAAGACATTACTCAATAATTATTACAGTAATTACTGTTCAATATTTTATTTTATTGATTCATTAATTAATGCGTTGATATTTTATATTATTATTGTTTCAATAGTTGTCACTGCACAGTAGTTCCCATTATCAGATCAATAATTCATATTATTTGAATAATATTATTAGATAGCATTATTGGCAATGTCTAAGGAAATTCTGTCTAAGGAGAGGTTTGGTCACCTAATTGAGCGCCAGTAAGGAAAAATTCTTATCGGAAAGCCCCATATTTCCTGGGAACGATCTAGTTGTCATAATTGTGATTTTATAATATTATTTGCGAATAATTAATAATTTATTTATATGATAAGGAAATATTTATTTTATGTGGACATAAATGATGGATAGGAAAATATTTATTTTGTGTGGATATAAATGAAGGAATTAATGTTGAGGTGTTTTATCAGTATTTTGTCAGAATGGAGGTATTAAAAATCGTCCGTATGTGGATTTTGGGCATTTTTCGTTTGGAATTTGGAAAAACTTAAAGCCACAAAGTTGTAGAGAATTCAATTTCCTATGGAATGGACATAAAATTCGTATTTTTCTGATAAAAGGTCTATTTATTATGAATTATTGAAATTTTGAGAATTAAATATTTTTATTTAAAAACATGGTGGGCCCCACTTTTGGTTGGTGTGAAAATTCTGATTTCTGGTGGGCCCCACTTGTGATGGCTAATAATTTGGTCAAATAAATGTGCGTAGAAAAATTTTATTATTATGTTATTAATTTAGTCTCCTTTGGCGTTCTAGCATTTTCCTATAAATAGGTGCTTAGGATAGAATTAAAAATCACACCAGAAACAAGTTTTATTTCTCTCTATATTATCGAGCGTATTTTTGTGAGTATTTAGATACTTTAAGAGTTGTTATTCAGTGCAAGTTTTCTTCAAAGATTACATCCAGATATTCAAATGTAAATATCTTTGTTTCTTTTGAGGTAAGGGATGTTATTTTCTTCGTAAATGATATTATTTCTTTCAATATCATTATGCTGAAATATTGTTATGAATTTTATTATGAAATTTCTACCTTTTTGTGTCGGGGTTACTATTCACGTATACGGTACTATTCACATATACGACACTATTCACAAATATGACACTATTCACCAAAAAATGAAATTTTCTCTTCTTTGTCCCAGATGTCTATTATGGTTACTATCTTTGATTGTATCCATGTTTTGATCTTCATTCTTGAATTTTACTCCATTATGGTTTATTATAGAGTATTTTTAAACTTGAATTATCTAAAGTACGAATCTCTAATCTTTGTCCTTTTATCTTACTGGATTCGTTCTCTAAAATATTTTTCATCATCCTCAGTTTTAATGGTAATACTTGATGAATATCTTTGGCCTGTAGTGCAAAGATGAATGATTACCTGACGAATATCTTTGGCCCGTAGTGCAAAGATGAACAGGTGTTGAGATGAATATGACCAACTGGTGATACAAATGAATATCTTTGGCCCGTAGTGCAAAGATGAATATTTGATGCAAGATGTATATTGATTGATGTTACAGGGATAAAATATTGATGATGGACTTTTAAATTCATAGATGATAGTAGATTTCATTCTCTACTTAACTCTTCTAATGAATTGTTATTTCCGCTGCGAATATTGATCTAAAATTAGTTGTCCATTATATTTTATCTGATTTGTTGAAGGCTAATGATAAATTGTTGTTCTTTATCTTAGTCATAATATTCTTTACTGGGCTAGTTGAGCTCACCCTTTTCCTTTTTGTTCCATTTTTCTTCTCAGGAGGTGAGAATATAGCAGGATCTAGCCGGGGTATGGAGTGATGGTTTTAAAAAGTTGTTTTAGCAGTCCTTACTATTTTTGTAAAATAGTGTATCAATAATTGTAATGAGGATTTATTTTAGTGTGAATATTGTCTGGAAGACAATATTTGTATTTAAACTCACAGTATGTGTTGTCGTATTTTGCACGATAATTGTAATAATAAAGTTGTAGTTGTTTTCTATACCATGTATTTAGCGACTCAGAATGGGTGATGTATACCTATTTTGGGGGCGTCACAGGGCTGTAATTGATTGCTAGAAGAAGCGTATTAACTTTATGACTCCGTCAAAGGTTGTGTTTTATGACAGCAAGTCGCCTAGACAAGCGATTTGTCCAACGATGATGTAGGCCAGGAAGTTGTTAAGGCAAGGCTGTGTAGGATATTTAGCTTACATAGTCGACAGTCGTAAAGAGAACCCGAAAATATAGGAGACACCAGTAGTGAGGGACTTCGCAGACGTATTTCCAAATGATCTACTAGGACTTCCGCCAGACAAGAGGTTGAGTTTGTGATCGATTTGGCGCCAGGAACGTCCCCAATATCAAAGGCACCATACCGGATGGCTCCGGTAGAGATGAAAGAATTGATGGTACAACTGCAAAAGCTACTAGACAAGAAGTATATCCAACCGAGTGTATCGCCATGGGGAGCGTCGGTGTTATTTGCGAAGAAGAAGTACGGGACAATGCGGCTTTGCATCGATTACAGAGAACTGAATAAGGTCACCATTAAGAATAGATATCCATTACCGAGGATCGACGATCTGTTTGATCAATTGAAAGGAGCAAGATACTTTTCAAAGATAGACTTGAGGAGTGGTTATTATCAACTGAAGGTGAGGCCAGAGGATGTGCTGAAGACAACATTTAGGACTCGATATGGTCACTATGAATTTCTGGTGATGTCATTCGGTCTAAGAAATGCTCCTACAACATTTATGGACCTGATGAACAGGGTGTTTAAACCGTTTTTGGATAAATTTGTGGTGGTGTTCATCGATGACATTTTGGTATACTCAAAAACCAAGGAAGAACACGTAGAGCATTTGAAAGTAACGTTAGAGGCGTTGAGAAGAGAGAAGTTGCATGCCAAATTTTTGAAATATGAATTCTGGATTGAAAGGGTACAATTTCTTGGACATATAATCGATAAAGATGGAATTTCGATAGATCCCTCCAAAGTCGAAGCTGTGATGAACTGGGATCAGCCGAAAATGCCGTCAGAAGTAAAAAGTTTTCTTGGATTGGCAGGTTATTATAGAAGATTCATTCAAGACTTTTCCAAGATTGCAACTCCGCTGACGAATTTAACTAGGAAAGCTGTGAAATTAGTTTGGACGAAGAAGTGTAAGGAAAGCTTTCAAGAAATTAAGAAGAGGTTGAGTACAGCACCTGTGTTATATCTTCCGGATGACACAGGAATTTTGTGGTTTATAGTGATGCGTCGCATAAAGGACTGAGCTGTGTGCTTACGTAAAATGGCAGGGTCATTACGTATTGATAAGTAGGTTTTATACCTATTTATCTGGTATCTATTACTTGAATTATTTGCTTAAACTCATGTTTCTTAGTTACTTTTAATGCATTTTGTGTTCATTTTGTAGATTATATATTTGGGAGTTGTGTGAGCGACTATTGGTAGGAAAACGCAAAGAAAAGCAATCCGGATCTCATTTGGGCATTCATGTTCATTTCATTTTCTTGGCTTGGAACTTGGATTATATTGTAGAGCTTCTTCTTATCTTTTCGAAACATCTTGAATCATTCCAATCGAAGTTTGGATGCAAGAGTTATGACATTTGTACCAACGGACGTTGAATTTCGCTGTTTTGGGTGGTCATTTGCATAGCAGTCATTTCCGATCCAATTTCGACCTTCATCCGTTCGTTATTTCTCAAAACTCAAAGAATGAAAGTTGTAGAACTCGTCGATATCTTCGATTTGATAGGTGTAAGGCCCCGTAACTCTTCCCGAATCAAAAGTTATGACCGTTTTACCAGAGGCCAATGCAGTAGAAAAATAATTAGCAGCTTACACCCAAGCCGGGGCTTGCTCTTTTAAGCCTAACACCCAAGCCGGGGCTTGGGGTCAAGATGCACTAGCAGGCCACTAGCAAGCCGAGGCTTGCCTTCCAAGGAGTAAAACCCAAGCTGGGGCTTGGGTACGCGCAAAAAGAGTAGATTTTGTCCAAATTTGAGTCCGATGAGGATTGATTCGAGCTGTTTGACTCAAGAACTCCCAAGAGGACTTAAAGACATATAAAGAGGCATATAAAAAGAGGAGAATTACAAGGATTAGAGAGAAGTTTTTGGAAGAATTCCATTAGATTAGATTAGAGTAGATTGGGAAAAACCCTAGTTCTTATTAGATTTGGAGATTGAAGCAACTTGGAGACCATTGAAGATTCAAAGTAGTAGCAATGAGAGAGCATCAAATCTATAGACAATAGATTCTATCTTCTTATCTTCTTCTATCCTTGTCTTTTAATGTTTATTCAAGTGTTGATTCTTAGTTTTAATTCAATGAACTAATTCTTTGTTTGAGATTACAATGGATCTTATTGTGTACTTTATTTTAATATGCTTCTTTGTCAATTATTATGTTTTATTGTGGATTGTCTATTGTGATTTGTACTTAATTGCTTAATTTCCTAGCTAACAATTACCGTTATAATCTATATGAACTCGAGAGATGAAGTATAGATTTAGATCTGATCATGATAGCATGTGTTTGTGATTTCTACATAGATGGAATTCATGATTCGTGTTTAGGATAGAGATATGTCTTTACGCCATATGTAATCTTATAGAGAACGTGTGCTTTAAATCCTTTTTAATTGTAATTCATATAGAAATATAGTGGATTAGTTAATTAGGGTGTCTTGCTTAATTCTATCAATTGTGGATTTAAGTGAGTATGGGTATTATGCATCGAGAGGTGGTTTTATCTGCTTTAGTGTTCTTGATTAACAATTCAGGATAGAAAATAATTGATGAGAAGTGTGTTAATTTAAATGAAGCAATAAGTGAAGTTGTGATCTTAAATCTCCATAATCTGATTTGTAACTAGTGGTAATTAGAATTAGTTTAATTAAGTAATTTACTTTATAACATTAAATTGATTGTTTAAATAAAATTAGTTTGACTAAGGGTTAGTACTTGGTAATTTGTATTAATAATTCCTCGTGGGAACGATACTCTACTTTCACTTTATTACTTGTTGACCATGTATACTTGCGTGTTGTGCGTAACTAGAATTTACCCAATAAGTTTTTGGCGCTGTTGCTGGGGAATTAGTTTAATATCTCTTTGCCAATATTAATTTGCCAATATTAATTTCAATCAAATTAGTCTTAATTTAAATATTTTTATTTTTATTTTTAATTCTCTTCCTATATTTCTCTCTTTTCAGGTACCATGGATGACTTTGCGTATCACATGCCATACATGAACATGACTCAACCAAGGAAAACGGGGATTGATGGACTTAATGTATTCTCCGCAATATCAGCACAGCTTGAAGAACTTTCGAGGAAGTTAGACGTTATTGCAGCCCAAAGGAGTCGAAGGATGGCAGTTATGTGTGACTTTTGTGCTGGCAATCACCCGAGTAATCAATGCACCATCAATCTTGGGACGGTATAGTATGGTGGTAACTACCTCAATCAATATGCATATGACAATTATCATCAAGATTTGGGGTATCACCCGAATTCGTCATGGAGCTATACTTATGAAGACCAATACTGCATTCCAAGTCCAATATTTCCATCAAATTTCTCAAATCCACCTCCAATACAACAAGAAGACAATTCAGAGTTGAAGGAATTCATGTTAAGGATTATAGCAGAAAAAGAAGAGATGATAATGAGTCAGGAGTTATCAATCCAAAATTTTAATAGTCGAATGGAACAACTCGTCACTACCTCAACCAATGGTCCTCAATACATGGCTTCCGAGACTGAAATAGAAAATTCAAGGCTGGGGGAATTATTGTCCAAGTTCATAGTAGCTGAGGAGAAGATGAGTAATCAAGCGAGGTCAAGTCAGAATCTTGCGGATCAGATAGAGCAAATGACCAATGTCGTAAACAACCTTCCTCCAAACACATGGCTTTATGACATAGATGACGAAATTGATGGAGAACCCGAACCAAATCTGCATCTAGATGAGCCACAAGATATAGGAGGTGTGGAGAAAATTGGGGATAATGAAATAGAGGTCCACGAAGATCTAAATGGGTCTCCACCAAAGATCAAAGAGTCGGTCAGATTTGAAAAAGCATGCCCACTTGGTAGTCATGTCGTCGGCGGAGCTCTTGTTGACATATGAGCGAGTACAATTTTGAATCTATGGTGGGACGGGAAAGAGAAGATAGACGAAGAGCCCATTGTGTGTGAAAAGCTTCCATGCCCCAAAGTGATCACATACACAATGGAGAAAACACCTAGTCGTGGGACATTTTTGATTGAGATCATACCAAATCAGAACAAGCTAGGTGACTTTGATGCATTGGCCATCGCCTTTGGGAACCTCCAAAAGGACAATTTGTTACTGATGGATGGAGGGTTCCTCAACTTTCGAAGAGGAATTGGATAGTGTTGACCAGACAAAGTCAGGCTGAATGACGATAAATCAAGCACTGACTGGGAGGCAACCCAGGAATTTTTCTATTTATATGCTTTACTAGTTTATTTAGTATATAAGAATTAATTTGTTTATTAAGCTCTCTTATAATCTAATCCATGTTGTCTCTCTTCATTGTAGGTATTGGAGGTTCAATGGATAAGAAAATGATCGTCGCCGCCATCGCCACCATCACCTCACGCTTAGCTGATTACATGGAAGTTCTCTTCTACTTACCGCTATATTCTTACAATGAGGACATTGTAATTGCTAAGTTTGGGGGACTTTATTTTAGTTCTTTATTGCATGTTTAGTTTCATGTTTATGTTATGTTGTTTTGCATATGTTGTTAATTTAGTTTAGGTTCATTATGTTTGCATTCATGTAGTACAATTGCATAAGTAGTTGCATAGTAGTATAGTTTGAATAGCATTATATTTAGTTTCTTGTAAAAAAAAAAATCAAAAATTCAAAAATAATAGTTAGTTACTATGTTCATCTTGCATGAGTCCAGTTGTTTGATAGTTACAGTCTATTTTGGCCAATGATGAGAATGGGATTGAGTAGACAAGTATAGTACTGATTATTAGAACTTTCATATGATTTCTTGTTATGAATTGAATCTTTTCCTATTTGAAACTGGTATAATCAGGTTAGCACGTTAGAGACAACTTTGTTGACTGATTAAGTGTAAATTGATACATAATTGACTTCTTAAAGATAATATTAGTTTGAATAAATGAAAGACATGAATAGGCGGAGATGGCTAAATTTAGACATAAACTTAAGTTTGGGGGAAAATTTGGGATATATAAGCTTCAAAAAAAAGGGGAAAAAATGATGAAAAAAAATATTGTGGCTAGTCTTGTTTCGGGGCCTTTGTTACTTGAGCAAGTACACCCGAGGGGATTGTCTTTACACTTAGCGCCCTAAGGTCTTATATGGTCTGGGAGTCGTTGGTCGAAAGCTCGCTAAGGGGTAGCACTGTTAGCCTAATGGAATGAGACATTGCACAGTCATGGTTAAAAAAAAACAATAAAATGGGAAAGGAGCAAAAAGCCCCCATAATGCAAAGTAAAGCATAAGTATCCCGGATTGGACTCTTGAATTTGGTGGATGTTTGAATTTATTTAGCTTGTTCGTGAATTATATGAGTTTGCACTGTATGATGCCTTTAAAGAGATCTATTATGTGTTGTATTTAGCATTACATCAGTTAGCATGGATGTTGAGCACACACACACTTTACCAGTAATAACAGTTTAAGATTTGATGATTGACTAGGAAATTATTGATTGGTTTTGATATGAAGTATTATCATGTTTACTTGATTTCTCTAAGGTCGGTTACTTGTCTTTGTTATTACTGCTAGAATCGTAGGCATATAGATTTGTTGCATTCCATTGCATTGCATAGCATTTTTGTTTTGTTTTTGCTTGAGGACAAGCAAAGGTTTAAGTTTGGGGGTATTTGATAAGTAGGTTTTATAACTACTTATCCGGTAGCTATTACTTGAATTATTTCCTTAAACTCATGTTTCTTAGTTATTTTTAATACATTTTGTGTTCATTTTGTAGATGATATATTTGGGAGTTGTGTGAGCGACTATTGGTAGGAAAACGCAAAGAAAAACAATTCGAACATCATTTGGGCTTTCATGTTCATTTCATTTTCTTGGCTTGGAACTTAGACTATATTGTAGAGCTTCTTCTTAGCTTTCCGGAACATCTTGAATCATTCCAATCGGAGTTCGGATGCAAGAGTTATGACATTTGTACCAACGGACGTTGAATTTCGCTGTTTTGGGTGGTCATTTGCATATGAGTCACTTCCAGTCTAATTTAAACCTTCATTCGTTCATTATTTCTCAAAACTCGAAGAATGAAAGTTGTAGAGCTCGTCGATATCTTCGATTTGATAGGTGGCACGCCCCGTAACTCTTCCCGGATCAAAAGTTATGACCGTTTTACCAGAGGACAATGCAGCGGAAAAATAATTAGCAGCTTACGACCAAGCCGGGGGTTGCTCTTTTAAGCCTAACACCCAAGCCAGGGCTTGGGGTCAAGATGCACTAGCAGGCCACTAGCAAGCCAGGGCTTGCCTTCCAAGGAGTAAAACCCAAGATGGGGCTTGGGTACGCGCAAAAAGAGTAGATTTTGTCCGAATTTGAGTCCGATAAGGATTGATTCGAGATGTTTGACTCAAGGACTCCCAAGAGGACTTAAAGACATATAAAGAGGCATATAAAAGGAGGAGAATTACAAGGATTAGAGAGAAGTTTTTGGAAGAATTCCATTAGATTAGATTAGAGTAGATTGGGAAAAACCCTAGTTCTTATTAGATTTGGAGATTGAAGCAACTTGGAGACCATTGAAGATTCAAAGTAGGAGCAAGGAGAGAGCATCAAATCTACAGACAATAGATTCTATCTTCTTATCTTCTTCTATCTTTGTCTTTTAATGTTTATTCAAGTGTGGATTCTTAGTTTTAATTCAATGAACTAATTCTTTGTTTGAGATTACAATGGATCTTATTGTGTAGTTTATTTTAATATGCTTCTTTATCAATTATTATGTTCTATTGTGGATTGTCTATTGCGATTTGTACTTAATTGCTTAATTGCCTAGCTAACAATTACCGTGATAATCTATATGAACTCGAGAGATGAAGTATAGATTTAGATCTGATCATGATAGCTTGTGTTTGTGATTTCTACATAGATGGAATTCATGATTCATGTTAAGGATAGAGATATGCCATTACGCCATATGTAATCTTATAGAGAACTTGTGCTTTAAATCCTTTTTAATTGTAATTCATATAGAAATATAGTGGATTAGTTAATTAGGGTGTCTTGCTTAATTTTATCAATTGTGGATTTAAGTGAGTATGGGTATTATGCATCGAGAGGTGGTTTTATCTGCTTTAGTGTTCTTGATTAACAATTCAAGATAAAAAATAATTGATGAGAAGTGTGTTAATTTAAATGAAGCAATAAGTGAAGTTGTGATCTTAAATCTCCATAATCTGATTTGTAACTAGTGGTAATTAGAATTAGTTTAATTAAGTAATTTACTTTATAACATTAAAATGATTGTTTAAATAAAATTAGTTTGACTAAGGGTTAGTACTTGGTAATTTGTATTAATAATTCCTCGTGGGAACGATACTCTACTTTCACTTTATTACTTGTTGATCACGTATACTTGGGTGTTGTGCGTAACTAGAATTTACCCAACACGTATGCATCGCAACAATTGAAGGACTATGAGAAGGGGTATCCGACCCATAACTTGGAGCTAGCTGCGGTGGTATTTGCTTTGAAAATCTGGAGACACTATCTCTATGGTGAGAAGTGTGAAATATATACAGACCACAAGAGTCTGAAATACATTTTTATACAGAAGGACTCGAATATGCGCCAGAGAAGGTGGCTGGAGTTAATTAAGGACTATGATTGCGAGATTTTATACCATCCGGGTAAGGCAAATGTGGTTGCCGGCGCCTTAAGTAGAAAGGATCGGGAGAAATTAATGATGTTGACCACTCAGGAGGAGCTAATTTCAGCGATGGAGAAGCTGGAATTAGAAGTGAAGTATCCTATGAAGATTGACGAGAAGTTGTTCCAGATGCAAGTTGGTACAACTTTACTGGATAAAATTAAGGAGGCTCAACTTCAGGACAAAGAATGTGAAAAGGTGAAAAAGAAGATACTTGAAGAAACCGAATCGAGATTCAAGATAGACAGTGAGGGACTACTGAGATTTGAAAGTAGAATTTGGGTACCGCCAGTGCCAGAGATTAAGGAAGACATTTGGAGCAAGGCTCATAGCTCACGATATTCGATTCACCCTGGTAGTACCAAGATGTACCAAGATCTTCGACAACATTTCTGGTGGCCAAATTTGAAACGAGATATTGGAAAGTGTGTTGCCAAGTGTCTGACATATCAGAAAGTGAAAGCAGAGCATCAGAGGCTGAGTGGGTTGCTACAACCTTTAGAGATCCCAAAATAGAAATAGGAACATATTACAATGGATTTTGTAGTTGGCCTTCCGACAACTCAGAAAGGCTATGACGCGGTATGGGTTATCGTTGACCGACTAACAAAATCCGCACACTTCCTTCCGATCAGAATCAAATTCAACTTAGATCATTTGGCAAGGTTATATGTGAAAGAGATTGTTTCGACGCACGGAGTTCCGGTGTCAATTGTCTCAGATAGGGATCCGCACTTTACATTGAACTTCTGGAAACAATTACAGGAGTGCATGGGGACGCAATTGAGAATG
Organism: Panax ginseng; assembly: GCA_020205605.1. Classification (NCBI taxonomy): domain Eukaryota; kingdom Viridiplantae; phylum Streptophyta; class Magnoliopsida; order Apiales; family Araliaceae; genus Panax; species Panax ginseng. The sequence goes on from CM035133.1 coordinate 49,870,402, forward strand.
AGTATGGCATATCACCCTCAGATAGATGGGCAGAGCGAAAGAACGATTCAGACATTGAAGGATATGTTGAGATCATACATCATGGATTTTAAGGGAAATTGGGATGATCACTTACCGCTTGTAGAATTTGGCTACAACAACAGTTACCACGCTAGTATTGGCATGCCACCTTATGAAGCGTTGTACGGCAAAAAGTGCAGAACTCCACTTTACTGGGATGAAGTTGGCGAGAGATAGTTACTAGGACCAGAACTGGTACAGCAAACAACAGAGATAGTCAAAGTAAAATGGGAAAGACTAGTAGCAGCTCAGGATAGGTAGAAGAAATACGCTGATTCACACCGTAAGAATGTTGAGTTCGAATCAGGCAGCTTGGTATTTTTGAAAGTCTCTCCCTAGAAAGGAAAGATCGGATTTGGTAAGAAGGGGAAATTGAGCCCGAGGTTCATTGGACCCTTTGAAGTTTTGCGAAGAATTGGTAAAGTTGCCTATGAGGTAGCCTTACCTCCGGCCTTAGGACATATCCATAATGTTTTCCATGTTTATGTCTTACGACCCTACAAACCTGATTACAAACATGTGATTGAATATGAACCCGTGCAATTTGAGAAAGATTTGTCCTATGAAGAAGTTCCTGTTCAGATTGTTGACAGAAAAGAGCAAGTACTCATAAATAAAGTAATACCTTCTGTTAAGGTAATCTAGAGAAACCACAATGCTGAAGAAGCTACGTGGGAACTCAAAGAGAATATGATGAAGAATTATCCTCATTTATTTGCTTAATTTATGTGTAATCGATTACGGGGACAGAATCTTTGTAAAGGGGAGAATGTAGCAGGGACGAATTGATTGAGTCGTGATTCGGGGATGAGAATCCTTTTAAGGGGAAAAAAATGAATGAACGAGATTTTTGTAATTTAATTTGAATATTTATTAAACTAAATAAATATTTTCGATGATTTAATTATTGGGTTAAATAATTAATTGATGAATTTATGGAAGATTAATTTAATTATATCTTTACATTGATTAAATTAATGTGAGAATTTTATTATTCAAAAGTATGTATTTAATTGTTCTAATTTGATTAAATGAATTATTTAAGCATAATGTTATTCTAATTAATTTAAATAATTAATTAGAGATTTAATGACTTGACATAATTAATAAATGAGAATTTAATTATGTTATTTAATGTAGAAGTATTCTATTTTATTTAATTGAATTAAATAATATATATTTGATTTAAATGGGTGTGACATTATTAAACTATATAATAAGAGTTTAATTAAATTAATGGGAAATAATGTTAATAAGATAGCCAAACATGACCTTAAAGGAAGTTGGCCAGTTAACCCACTACGGGATTAACCGACCACTACTACGCTGGTATGCACAATTATATTAGGCCTTTTCTTTTACGCTTTCTCATTTCCTAAAAACCTAAGTTAGTGAACTACAGAGAGAAAAGAGAGAGATTGAGGGAATTGAAGAAGGAATTGGAGGATTAAGGAGTTTTCTTCCACTCTCTAACAATCTAACAGAGAAATTAAGGGGTAATTCCTTAACTTATACTTTTAATTTACATACTTAGAAACTTTTCGTGAAAATTGGCATTTAGTTTTCTGTAATTGAATTTTCAAGGCTAAATGTTAAATCTATAATGTTGTATATGTTTATTAACCTGTATAATTCAATTATATATGATCTGTATGTGTTTTAGAGTAATTAATCCATGAAATCATGTTCAAATTGGAGTTTTATGGTTTACAGAGAAAAATATATGATTATGGCTTGTAAGTACAAAACTTTATGTTTAAATTGCATAATAATCGGTAAATTGATGAATGATTACATTTATACATATAAAAATGAAAAGAACGAAACTTAAACGGACTGATTTGGTCGAAAAACGAGTTAACGGTAGTTAATTTCGTTAATAATGTGAAAAATGGAGTTTTTCATAAGAGCTGTGAAATTATGTGTTTTGATTTAAGTAATTATATGAATTAAGTTGTTAAAATCATGTTAGAAAGGTTGGGTAATGATCATATATGAATTATAGTATCTGGGTATGCTTAAATTAATGTATGAACAAGAAAATTGGAAGTTTTTGGCTCTGTTCTGTGTTTTTCACGAGAACACGCAGTTGAACTTGTGTGAGATTTTTTGGCCTAAATTGGCCTTGTTATGTTCAGGAACTGTAGAAACTGAGTTTGGGTAACCCCGCCCCCGGCGGGTGTTACCAAATTAAATAACAAATAAATAAATAAATAAATAAAAATAAAAAATAATAATAATTAATTAAAATATTTATCAAATAAAATAAATATTTTAATCGAGATATTTATGGAATAAAATAAATATTCAATGAAAATTATTATTAAAATATTTATCAAATAAAATAAATATTTTAGTTGAAATATTTATGGAATAAAATAAATATTCGATGGAAATTATTATTAAAATATTTATCAAATAAAATAAATATTTTAGTTGAAATATTTATGGAATAAAATAAATATTCGATAAAAATTATATTAAAATATTTATCAAATAAAATGAATATTTTAATTGAGATATTTATGGAATAAAATAAATATTCGATGAAAATTATTATGAAATAATTTATTCGAGTGTAATAATAGTAAGGGAATGAAAATATTCTAATTTAAATAAGTAATTAAATTAGAAGGGTAATGCTTTGTTAAATAAAGTGGAGTTATATTAAGTGAAAATGTAACTAATGAATGTCGTGAATACATATGGTATGTGTAGGACTTGTGGTGAACGGAAGTAGTAATCGTTTAGCCTACGCACGAGGCAAGTTCCTAAACCTTGTTTCTTTACATAAAGCAAGTTCCTTATTCTATCTTATTTATTATTGTTCAAGATTTCATATTAGATGTTATCATTCTTTAAAAGTATAATTCCTGTTATACAATACTTATTCGATTGTATACATCTTAAACTTTATTATTCAAATTGAATATCAATTATTGTTGAACCTTGTAAGACTAGCGAACCCTTATTGATTCGACTAGTCCATAGTTGATTAACGTTCTAATTTCAGAACCATTGTTGAGCTTATCCAAACCAAACTTCCTTTGGTGCGGACTCTAATGTCAAACTGAGATGAACAACCCTGTTATAGGGGATTAATTATGCTTTAGCGTTAAGATATTGTGTACAATATGGTATTAAGAGTTGATCCCCCTAAGTACGAGAAGAAGAGTCCATAGTCTTATGACTGTTAAAGGTTTCAAGTATAAACACTTGACAACCTAGGACGTAGTTCAAGGTCTTATAACCCTCAGAAGTTCTTTTGATTCTTGTTATTCATTCTTAATTCAAAAACCGAGTTTTCTTATTTCAAAAGTCTTTGATTCATTCGCATGTTATTATTTTATTGTTATATTATTATACTTGCTTGCGTAATAATAACATTGCAGTTAAAAATGAAAGGTCCGAAGAGTCTTCTACTAGTAAAGGCAAGGGCAAAGTTAACAAGTGATGAAAACTTGTTGTTTATTTGTTATGTTATGTTTTAGACTTATGTTTAAGTTGTGTAAGACTTAATATTTGTTTATGTTCTGCATTTGAGATTTAAGGTTAGTATGACCTGGATTGATGTATTTACATTCAGATGTTGTAACTCCACAAGGAGATGATTTATTTCTATATATTTACGGTTTTTCATTTATTATGGGTAGATATGTACATGATGTTTGGACAGTGAACACCAAATCTCGTGGGAATTGAAGTACCCGAATTTGGGGATGTCATCAAGATTCCTATTTTGCTTCAAAATCCAACTCAACAACAGAAAAATCAACTATGGTCGTGCATGAGAGCCTAGGCGCTCAACCTAGTTTATTTCCAAGCGCCTAGGCGCTTGACTGGGACCACAGATTTACAAAAATGTCTTCTAGCTTGGATTTTAATGATTTTTAATTATTTTTTTTCTCCCAAATGACTACTTTGACCCTCTAACTCCATCCTACAAGAAATAAACCCAAAAATAAATAAAATGCTACTAAAAACATAAGAATAGCAATAATTAAGCTCAGCAACACCTTCTTCGTAGGTATACAATCCACTCATCAATATGCTAATTGAAAGATCAATAATAGGTCTTCTCAAAGGAAGTTAAGTTAAATTGCTTAAGCGGATAAATTAAACTTCGTAGCAGTAGACCGTAGACAATGCAAGTTCTTTAACTCAAACTTGAGTTATTATTTCCAAAGCATGTTAGTGGATAATTATCGCTGATTATTCAACATCCTTAATGATTATTGATATTCACACTTTGTGCAATTAAATTCATGTTCTATATTTATTGAAATGTGAATTAATTAAAATTCTTTTATTCATTCATGAACTGTTTATGAACTAGATCTATGCTAGTTGTATTAACTAGATCGAATATGTTTAATTTTGTTAAATCAAATATGTTTTAAAAGTTATTCCTAATAATTTGATTTGGTAAGGATTTATCGACGTCGTGGTTTTCCCTTTTTTAGTTTTTTTTACTACCGTTTATTTGATCTATGTTTGATTTATTTTGAAAAGGTGTATTTTTAGAAAATACTGACATAAGTGTCGACGATTTAAAAAGATTGATTTTAATGTGATTGGGCCGAATTAGACAGAGCCGAAAGTTGATATGCTTTTAAATGGATGTGTGACGCCCCCATAATAGGTATACATCACTCATTCTGAGTTACCAAATACATGGTATAGAATACAAATACAAACTTAATTATACAACTATCGTGTAACATAAGCTAAGAGTTTTAATACGAATATTATTTTCTAGACAGTATCCAAACTCAAATGAGTCCTAATTATAATTATTATCACACAATTTCACATAATATTGAGGACTACTAAAGCAACCATCTGGACCGTCAATCCATTCCCCGACTAGTCCCATCTATATTCTCATTTCCTGAAGAGAACAGTTAAATAAAAGGGTGAGCTCAACTAGCCCAGTAAGAAATATTATGACAAAAATAATGCAGAATAAATTATCATTAGCCTTCAACAGTATAACAACTGATAGAATACAATAGACAATAAATTTTAGATCAACAACTACAGCGAAATAAAAAATACATTAGAAGAGTCGAGTAGAGCATGATATTTACTATCTTCTATGATTTAAAAGTTTATCATCAATTTTATCGCTGAGACTCAGCTCAATAAATAATCCACATTATTGAATTATTCATGCACTACGGGCTAAGGATATTCATTAGTATCACATCCACGAATTATCCATGCACTACGGGCCAAGGATATTCGTGTTATCACCAATGGTCATGATCATGCCAAACAACAATTCAACTTTGCACCCTTGGCCGAAGAGAATGCATGGTCATGATCATACCAACATCTGTCCATCAATGCACTACGGGCCAATGAGGACTTTTACCACATCATTTGTAACATTACAGGTCATGATTATACCGAATAATCCCTGGTCATAATCATACCAATCAACAGTCCATCTATGCACTATGGGCCAAAGATGACTTTCATCACAATATAAGCATGACGATGATGACAATGATATAAGCCTCAATCAAACGAAATCAAGGATAAATATTAAAGACTTTAAATTTATCTAGAGTTTAAAAATATCCAAATTGTCAAAATGATAACTACTTTGTGGAGTAAAATTCAAGAATAATATTCACGTATCAAAAATAATTTTGGACATAAAAGAATCAATTTTTCATCGTGAATAGTACCCTGGGTAAATAGTACCCGAGCTAATAGTATCCCGTGAATAGTACTTCGCGAATAGTACCCATACGTATGAATAATACCGTACGTATGAATAGTGTCGTACGTATAAATAGTGCCATATAAATGAATAGTACTCTGGCATGAAAAGCTTAAAATTAAACAAGAATGTTCAGAAAAATATCCTTGTGAAACGATACTAGATGAAGCGCAAATTTCAAAGATATTCTACTAATTTCAAGGAGTACAGAAGCAATACTTAACAAAATGAGTGTAGAATTAAGAATTTAAAACGAAATAATATTACTTACATACTACAGAGTATGAAAGAAAATATTATTTCTTACGAATATACAAAAATAACTTCCCTTACAACTATTGAACGAAAATAATATTCCTTACGAATATTGAACGAAGATAATATTCCTTACGAATATTAAACGAAGATAATATTTCTTGCGAATATTGAACGAAATAAAATTTCTTACGAATACGAAAAATAATATTGTAAGCGAATATAAAATAAATAATACCCCTTACTTCAAAAAGAGAGCAATTTTGACTGGTATAACGGATATATTCTTGAAGAAAACTTTCACTATTTTCTACATTCAAAGCATCCTTAAACTCAAAAAGAAATACGCTCAATATTATAGAAGAAGAATTTGCTAATTCTAGTGTGATTTTCTTTTCTAAACTGAGCATCCTATTTATAGGAGAATAACATGATACTATTTTAAAGCAGATTTACGTGATGAAGGAATCACAAGTTTTTTCCAATTTAATTTTTTGATTTTACTATGCAAATATTATGAGACACTATACAAACACTATGTATAATAAAATATAATATATTCTATTTTTCATAAAAAAACAAAACTTATTATAATATATATATATATATATATATATATATATATATATATATATAAAGTACTCCCTCCCATGAAAAAACATTCCCCCATATATGATGACTTTATATATATATTAAAAAAAATTGAGATAACTTTCTCCCGACTATTTTGAAAAATGGATAAGTGGGGGTCCATATAATAAGTCAAATTTACAACAAATGCTTCATAAAATACCCCTCTATTTATCTCAACTCACTTGACTTCTCAAAACATATTTTTAATAACATTCATCATTAATATTATAACTCACAATATTAACAATCAGATCATTCTCGAGAAAGAGGGGGTTTTCCGATAAGGATTTCTCCTTATTGGCGCGCAATCAGGTGATCAAACCCCTTTTCTTGACAGAACTTTCTAGACATCGTCAATAATGCAAATAATGATATGAATAACTTTGTCATCTCAATTATTGATTTAATAATATAAAATATTATGACAATTATTGAATTAATAACGTGAGATACTATGCAATAATTACTGTAGCAATAATTAAGTATACTGAGTAACTTCTCACGTAAGCATCAATAATCAATACCATATGCTACTATGCAATCATGCGTATTACTGTACTTTTATCACCGGGTATTTTAATAGTTAACGGTAAAACTTTTGCCGTTATTTTTATAAAAAGATATTTCTGTCGTTTTCTAACTCAGACAATAATTCTGTTGTGGGGTCCACCAATGATTGTGTCGTCGTACGAATATACCATGACCGATCGAATATATATTTTATAACAACTTACTTACTTTTCAAATTTTATAAATATTACCCACAACTATAATATTATATCAAATTCACACCATAATATTCAAAAATATTTTTAGAGAAAAATTAATTTTTATTCATAAAAGTTGGGGTCTTACAATCTCCCCTTCTTATCACACCATAATATTCAAAAATATTTTTCGAGAAAAATTAATCTTTATTCATAAAAGTTGGGGTCTTACAATCTCCCCTTCTTATGAAATTTCATCCTTGAAATTGACGTATGTACCTGGTATGTCGAACAGGTGAGGATAACATGATTTCATTTCAGATTCTAACTATTGAGGTATAACCTTTGAGCGTAGAATATATTCCCTCTTATCTAAGATTTTAACAGGTATCTCCTCATACGTTAAATCTTCTGCTACCTCGTCTAGTTCTTATTCAATAATGAGATTCGGGTCATCCACATATTTACGTAACATCGATACGTGAAAAATGTTATGAACACGCGACATACTTGGCGGTAAAACGAGTCTATAGGACACAGTTCCTACTTGATCGAGAATTTTAAATAGACCAATAAAATCGAGGGTTGAGATGTCCTCTCTTCATCGATTCTTGTTTCTAGAATAACGCCTTCTTGCACCTTCTTCTTCACATTCATCAGCTCTTAGTCTGTAGCTTGAGCGACTTTAACTTTATCGATTAAAGTCGGTTCTAATCATATATTTGCTATCTTTATATAGGTTCTTAGAGTCTTTAACTCTATCTCCATCATTTGTAAGTTATACGAAATAGGTTTTTGTGTTAACAACATCTCACTCGTAAATGCTTACGATCTTCTACTCAACGCGTCATCTACCACGTTCGCTTTTCTAGGATGGTATTGAATGGTATTATTGTAATCTTTCAACAGCTCGAGCCAACGTCTTCGACGCATGTTACGTTCGTTCTAGGTGAAGAAATATTTAAGGGTTTTGTACCGGGTTCAAGGTCGATACAAAATTTGATTTCATGCTTTGGGGGTAGGCTAGGAAGTTCTTTAGGGAATACGTCAGGAAATTTATTAATGATAGAAATATCATTCAAAACTGTGACTCTCATCCAAGACTTGGATAACACCTTACATTGATACCTATCAACTTGCCATCGTTATTCACGGCATCCCCTACGGAAAGTCTGGCTTCGGTGCATCCCACACAAGGAAGTCACCAGCGAAAGGCTCGGGGCTCTTTACTTATGGCTTGATATGACAGTGATTGACTTTAGTGGTTTGGTTGCTTGAATTCACATAACAGGTTGGTTATGAATATGAAAGCTAACAATCTTACAAAAATAATCGATTTTAGCATGATGATTAGTTAACCAGTTAATTCCTAAATTCACATCAAATGCAAGTATTTTCAAAGAGATAAGATCAACAGGTAACGTGAGGGTGCTGATTTGAATCGAACAAGATTTATAAATAGTAGAGGTAACGAAGGTTTCTCCTAATGGAGTTTCAACAGATAAGTCAAAGTCTAACTTCTCAGGAGTCAAATTTAAACATTGAGCACAAGTAGGTAAAATAAAAGAATGGATAGAACCGGTATCTAATAAGGTATAGACTTCGCAAGAGTTTATGATTAGCTTACCCGTGATAACTTCGTTTGGGTTCCTCATCACAAAAAATGCTCTCCCTTAAACTACCAACTTTAACTTGTCTGGGACGGCCTTTGGTGTCTCCATCCCAGCTGGACTTGACTTCATTACACGACAAAATTGAGCTAGGTGACCTTCTCTTCCGTAATTAGAACACACTTTGGGTTGCTGTGTACAGTTTGGACGGATGTGTCTCTCCTATCCACATTTGTAACATACAACTGGCGGTCTTTCTTCTTCCTTTGAAATGGGTGCGGGTACTGCTACCGACGTCTTTCCGTCACTGTTGAATCTTCTCTTCTTAAAATTATTCCCACTTAGTTCACCTTTCCTATTATCTTGGCCATGATTACCACTGAAGTGGTTACCATTTCTGGCATGATAATTTCCTCCACAATGGTTATCATTGTTCCGATGGTCGTTGCCACCGGTATGATTATTATCTTGTTGTTGGTCGTTACCTTTTAGTTGAGCTGACTTATTATCGCGCTCCACTAACTGAGCCTTATTCACAACATCTGAATATAAACAAAGTTTGTGAGAAAAGAGGTATTGACGTATTTCAGGTTTCAAACCTCACAGAAACATTCACGTCATTCTCTACTCATTATCAACCAAATGGGATGCAAATCGGGATAACTCGACAAACTTAGCCTCGTATTGTGATACGGTCATATTGTTTTGCTCCAGCTTGATGAATTCTACCTCCTTCATATGACGAATACTTTCGAAAAAGTACTTGTCGTTGAACAATTCTTAGAACTTCTCCCAAGACATATTTAGTGCAGAAAGATGAGTTCGCTTTACAGATTCCCACCAATAATCTGCCTCTCCTCGCAACATTAAGGTGGCGAAGGGAACCTTTTGCTTCTTTGAGCATTCCAAGACATTAAATATCTTGGTGATCTGCTTAATCTATGTCTCTGCCTTAAGTGGTTCTGGCTTTCCCAAAAACTTTGGTGGTCTCAGCTCCTTGAACTGCTTAGCGGTGACCAACCGTGAGTTGCCATTGACTCCACCTGCATTATGAACAAGAGTCTCTCTCGTTTGGTTTTGTATAAATCTAGAAAGTTCCTAAACATACCATCATTGGTCATTTGGTCGGTGTTATTATTTACACAAGGATTGTTGCCTTCCTGATGCACATTATCCTGGTTATTGATCGTCGGTGACGCAATGGTCTCGTGTACTTCATTGCTTATCTCAACATTTTCATATGCCATTTTCAAACACTGCCACAAAACAATGGTTAATTGACATGCCACATATTATCCCTATATTCTGACCGACCAATTAAATAGCAATTAAACTTAGGTAGGTCATACTAGTGAAGGAATTACCCGTCTCTCCCCTCCTAGTTCTAGTCTCACATCTCAGCCAAGGATCATATCCCTAAGCTTTGATACCAACTGTGATGCCCCCATAAAAGGTATACATCACTCATTCTGAGTCGCTAAATACATGGTACATAATACAAATACAAACTTAATTATACATCTATCGTTTAACATAAGTTGAGAGTTTTAACAAGAATATTGTCTTCTAAACAGTATCCAAACTCAAATGGAGTCCTCATTACAATTATTATAACACAATTTCATAGAATAGTGAGGACTACTAAAGCAACCATCTGGACCATCAATTCATTCCCCGACTAGTCCCAGCTATATTCTCATTTCCTGAAGAGAACAATGAAAGAAAAGGGTGAGCTCAACTAGCCCAGTAAAAAATATTATGACTAAGATAATGCAGAATAAATTATCCTTAGCCTTCAACAGTATAACAACTGATAGAATACAATAGACAACAAGTTTTAGATCAACAACTACAGTGGAATAAGCAATACATTAGAAGAGTCAAGTAGAGCATGATATCTACTATCTTTTATGATTTAAAAGTTTATCATCAATTTTATTGCTAAGACTCAGCTCAATAAATAATTCACATCACTGAATTATCCATGCATTACGGGCCAAGGATATTCATTAGTATCTCATCCATGAATTATCCGTGCACTACGGGCCAAGGATATTTGTGTTATCACCAATGGTCATGATCATGTCAAACAACAATTCATCTTTGCACCCTTGGCCGAAGAGAACGCATGGTCATGATCATACCAACATCTGTCCGTCAATGCACTACGGGCCAATGAGGACTTTTACCATATCATTTGTAACATTACAGGTCATGATTATACCGAATAATCCCTGGTTATAATCATACCAATCAACAGTCCATCTATGCACTACGGGCCAAAGATGACTTTCATCACAATATAAGCATGAGGATGATGACAATGATATAAGCCTCAATCAAACGAAATCAAGGATAAATATTAAAGACTTTAAATTTATCCAGAGTTTAAAAATATCCAACTTGTCAACATGATAACTGCTTTGTGGAGTAAAATTCAAGAATAATATTCACGTATCAAAAATAATTTGGACAGAAAAGAATCAATTTTTCGTCGTGAATAGTACCCCAGCTGAATATTACCCAAGTGAATAGTTCTTCGTGAATAGTACCTGTACATATGAATAGTACCGTACGTATGAATAGTGTTGTACGTATGAATAGTGTCGTATAAATGAATAGTACTCCGACATGAAAAGCTTAAAAATGAACAAGAATGTTCAGAAAAATATCCTTGTGAAATGATACTAGATGAAGCGCAAATTTCAAGGATATTCTACTAATTTCAAGGAGTATAGAAGCAACACTTAACAAAATTAGTGTAGAATTCAGAATCTGAAAAGAAATAATATTACTTACATATTACAGGGTAAGGAACAAAATATTATTTCTTACGAATATTGAACAAGATACTATTTAGAAACGGACGCACAGTAAGGAATCACGGGTTTTCTGACAAATTTTTCTGATTTTACTATGCAGACACTATGCATAATAAAATATAATATATTCTATTTTTCATTAAAAAAATTTATTATAATATATATATATATATATATATATATATTATCAATAATGCAATTAATTTTATTATAATATATATATATATATAATTTTTCTTTCATCGACTGAACTTTCTAGACATTGTCAATAATGCAATTAATAATATGAATAACTGTGTCGTCTCAATTATTGATTTAATAATATAAAATATTGTGTAGATGATATTGTGATAATAATTAAATCAATAATATGAGATACTATGCAGCAACTACTGTGGCAATTATTGAATACTGAGTGACTTCTTGCGTAAGCATCAATAATCAAAGATACTGTGCAATACTGTGTGCTACTGTGCAACAACGCGTATTACTATACTTTTATCACCGGGTATTTCAACAGTTTAATGGTAACAATTTTGTCGTTATTTTTATAAAAAGGTTATTTTTGTCGCTTTCTATATCCGACAGTTATTCCATTATGGGATCCACCAATGATTGCGTCGTTGTACGAATATTCCCCGACAAAAAAGAATATTCCCCGACCAAACTAATATTCCCGACAACGAATATTTTATGATAATTTGCTTACTTTGTAAAATTTTCACATATCACTCTTAACTTTAACCTTTTATCAATGTAACCATTTACTTAATAGAATAATAATTATAAGATAAAAAATTGAATACTTTTATTTCATAAAATTTGGGGTCTTACAGTTTCCATCGGTTAAACTTTAGTATGTTACAGAACATGAGCTTACAAGTGTTTAGAAAGAAGAATCACTCAATTTGGAGCACTCTAGAAGAGGTTAAAGGCTGAAATGGATAAAGTTTTCTCTCTTTTCTTCTTTTTTTTTCAAATGAGCTGTTGGGAGCTCATATTTATAGACCAAGGAGCTGCGGGTTAACTCGCAGCAGCTGCGGGTCTACTGTGGCTACATGGGCTTCCCCGGGAGTTGCGGGTCCCATCGTCTCGATGTGCGTGCACTCGGGCTATGTATTGTCCGCTCGAACCTTCATAACTTTCAATCCGGGCATCCGATGGAGGCGTGCTATACCTTTTCGGAAAGCCGTTGTCGAGAGCTACACAATGACATGGGATTAAAGATTGTCCGAATTTGGGAAGATGGGTCTATAACCAGATCTCCAAGTCTTTGTTGTCTATCTGTTGAGCTGTCTTGTGCAGTTGTCACTCGGGATTTGAGCTATAGTTCTTATGGGACATCTTTGTATGTAGTTTGAGTTGAACTATGTTGAGACGACGTTGATGTGATGTTGAGGTGGCAAAATGACCATTTTGTTCCTCCTGGGGTTATCTCCGGGTTTGGCGTAGTTGTAGCAGTCGTTTCTCAGGGTTATCTCCGAGATTGGGCTGTTGTTAACTCTGACTGTCCTCAGGGTTATCTCTGAGGTTGGCTTGACCTCTTGGGGTTATTTGTGGGGTTTGAACTTGATCCCCTGGGGTTGGAACTGACTTTTCTGGGGTTATCTCCCAAACTTGGACTGAATCTCTCGGGGTTATCTCCGAGATTAAAAACTGGATCTCCCGGGCTTATCTCCGGGGTTGGAACTGAATCTCTCGGGGTTATCTCCGGGGTTAGAACTGGATCTCCCGGGGTTATCTCCGGGGTTGAAACTGAATCTCTTGGGGTTATCTCCGAGATTGAAAACTGATTCTCCGGGGTTATCTTTGGGGTTGGAATTGAATCTCCTAGGGTTATCTCCGGAGTTAGAACTGGATCTCCCGGGGTAATCTCCAAGGTTGGAACTGGATCTCCCGGGGTTGGAACTGGATCTCCCGGGGTTGTCTCTGGGGTTGGAACTGATTTGACTTTCAAGGTTATCTCTGGAAGACGATTTTGCCCTCCTGGAGAGTTAGTTACAGGAATGCAAAATTTCGAGTGTCTACAAGCATTATATTGGAAAACAAATGCTGCTCGTTTATTAAGTGGTTATGCATAATTCACCGGGTATGAGAGCTGATCCCCTCGATTATCAAACTTATTAAAAGGACCAGTTTAAATACTGAGAACCTGAATATATTTTCATGGTCATTCTAGTCCACTTAGTATCTGTTATTCAATTATTCAAATATTTAATTATTGAAACTTAAATCTTGTTCTTTCACAATCGAATTCTGTTGTTGAACATTGAAAATAAAATTCATTTCTAATCATGATATATCTCCATTGTATTTAAACTTGTTAAGCAAATTAGTTGCTTATTCTTGCTATATCATGACGTTATTTCAGTTAAGCAAGAGACATCCAAGAAGGACAAGGAAAGTCCAAGAATAGTTTAATGTATATGTTTCTGTATTATATTACTTTATGTAATTTGAATGTGTAAGCCTTTTGTAATATTAAAGGTATGTTTAAGTTAAGGTTAAGAAGACCTTGAGTTTGTGATGTAGAACCTTATATAATGAACAATGTATGTTTAATTATTCTGCAATAGTTTATAGAATGCTTATAATAATGATGGATCGTGGGCATTGATTCCGAGGCTAGAGAATCCGGATTTAGGGGTGTCACATATCTACTCTCAATTGATGATGGATTTATATAAAAACAGTTACATCTATATAGAATCTAGGGTGAATTCTTTTAATTTTGCTCCTCACAAACAATCTTCTCTCTAAAAAAATGCCTCTTTCTATATCTAAAATTGCCCTCTCTCTTGAAAAATGAACTAAATTCGACCATTTATAGGTCTCTAGGCTTGCCTAAGGTGGGTTTCACATGTCTCGATTTTCATATCGCGACGTCGATTTTTCGTGCTGCGCGCTGAAACGTTCATAACTTTCAATCCAGAAAGAGATAGGAGACGTGACATACCATTTCGGAAAGTTCTTTCCGAGAGCTATGCAATGACATGAAGTTTTACCAATTCCGAATCTAGAAAGATAGGACAAAAATCAAAAAAGTATCTTCTTGAATATGCGAACTAGTCAACCATCTTGCCTTGTGTAGTCTATTGCTCGAGAATCGTTATGGTAACTTTATAAACTCGTTCTTAGCTTCGTGATTCTTGCTCGGATATTTTGACGTCATAGTGAAATGACGTTTTCCCCCTCTTACTATGGTTAGAAAAAATAATATAAAATTTGGAGTATCTACATTTTTATTTTTTCTTAGTTTAATAGGTGAGTATTGTGAAGACATGAATCTAGGTTTTTCTAGTTCTAAACCTTCATATATACATATATATTCCTTTATTATTTTCTTTTTAAAATAATATTAAGGGTCTTAAATTTTTTGTTTAAAAAAATATATCAAAAAATGTCTTATCATTATATTGATTAAACATATTTATTGTGATTGACTATATCATAAAAATATTACTAAAATATTCAATTTAAGACTCATTTGAAACACAAATTTTGAGACTTTTAACATTATACAATCTTTTTTTTTCTTTCTAAACTCAATAATAACGTAAAAGAAAAAAAATTCTATTTTTATTTATCATAATTTACAATTTTATTATTTTATTTTTGCATTCATAACTCAAAAAACCATAGTGTAAAGAATATATTTAATAAGTTGTACGACTTAGTTTGTTAGTATTTTTTTTGAATGTCATAATTTAATACAATCTTATCTTCATCCCTTTGTTGCCTTTTGTACTTGTGTTTATTAATTTTTTTTATTACCTGTTGTAAACAAGAATCGAACTTTCGAACAAAAAAATATGTCATTTGTACATATTTTATGTGTTTTTTATGTGTTTCTTTTCTTGACGATTGAAATTTATTTCAATTTATGTTCCCTATTTTTTTACAATTATCTACTATTTTAATGATCAATCAAATTAATTCAACTGTAGCTTCATCCTTTAGATGATTATGTTTATTATTATTATTATTGCATTATTATTAAAATTAAAATACAATTTATTATTTTAAGATTAGAGAAACGATATATTAAATTTTAAATTGATGTGAATTTATTTAATTTTAGATCATACAATTATTATAATTGTATAATATATAACAAAAATTAGTAATCACAAAATTTATTTTATTCTAAATTTTTATGAGTTATATCATTTTGAAATTTAATATACTCAAAAATCAAATTATATATCTAATTTTGGAATGAAAATGATATTATATTTTGATTAATATAGTAATAGTATACACGAAATTGAAAAAGTAGTATTATTGATACATTGTTAAGAAAATTTAATATTATTATTATATAATTTATATTTTAAAATTATTAACTGATGACTAAATTACCATTGGAATGATAAATCAAATCAATTTATGTCCTCTTTAATATTATTATTATGCTGTAATTTGTATTTAAAAATTATAAGCTGATGACCGAATTATACTTAAAATGAACATTAAATTAATTTATCTCTTGACTTAATATATATTGGTATTGATTGATTGATATAAAAATAAAATAAAATAAAATTCATGTCTTGAAAGCTATAACTTGTTAAAATTCATTTCCATTATTTATAACGCTAAAAACATTCCCCTAAATCTCAAATGTTAGGGTTTTAGCTCTCTTCGTCTCTCGAACGTGTCTTTTTAGGGTTTTGTTCCCAAATTTCTATACAAAGCAAAGACGCTATCAAACTAGAAAGAATGGGGAGATACAGAAAGCGAAGCAGAAGCTACAGTCCCCACCGCAGCAGAACACCTCCTCCTCCTCCTCCTCCTCCGCGCCGTGATTACGACGACGACCGTTCGAAGCGAGACTGCCGATCAGTCCGTGACCACCGCTCCCCAGGCCCCTCTGGCCTCCTTGTTCGTAACATTTCTCTCAGTGCCAGGTTCCCTTTCTTTTCGTTCTCCAAATTTAGTTTCCTAAGTAATGAAAACCCCTTTAATATGACCAATTTTCTATGTTTACTGTTGTAGTTAATATTGGTGCATTATAAAAATCATTATCGACTTTTGAAAGTCAATTTGAATGATTTTCAAACTCAAAATTAAGATCTTTTTTCAAAAATTATGAAACAATAAATTATAATGAGCGGTACTTTTTAGATAGTTTGCAAATTTCATCATTCTATGGACTAACTAAAATTAAAAGAATTCATGTTAATTTGAAGTTTGAAAATATCGCAAGTTACTTAAGAAAAATCAATAATAATGTTATATTTTGAGAACAGGGGGTAGAAAATAGTCTATTTTTAATTTATACAAGATAATTGAATTTTTTCAACTTTAGTTTTGTTCTAGATTTTTATATTTGCTTGGTTTGGGGGAAAAAATGATCGAGAGACTGAAAGAGATGAAAATTTCCATTTTGTCCCTCTACTCTTCATGTGAGAGGAGTCTTTTTGTGGAACTATCAAATTACCTTGTAGAAATATCAATTCCCTATGTATAATTGTATTGTAAAAAATGCGAGGAAGCTGAAGAAAAAAGAACTTTAAATGTTTAAATATCTTCTGTATTTTGTATTTCTGTGCTTTTGTTTCACAGTTACGCCGGAACAATGTACCCAAGGACCCTACTAGTACAGAATTATGTAGGCGCTTTGATTCTGAAAAGTATATATAACCAATTTAGTATAATTCTGACTTGTCATAACATATATAACTGAAAAATAAAAAATAAAAAATTCTTTCAGTGAGAAATCAGCTATTATGCTGGATTCTCGTCTCTGCCTTAGTCTTGAACCATTTTTTTGGAATTTCAAGTTTTTTTTTGGAATTTCTTGTTTTTCTGTTTTCTTTTTCTTTGAAATTTGAGAGAACTGTATCATTATATACCCAAATACATCAGGGTTGTAGTAAAGAATTAAAGATCCATATTGCAGTATTATTTTATTATCTTTATTAAGTAATACTCCCTCAGTTCCAAAATATTAGTTATTTTGACTTATTGAAGTCAATTTGAGACATTTTCACATTGAAAATTTAAGTAATTCATTGAAGGATTAGAAAACACTTTATCTTGTAACTAGTAGTACTTTTTAGATTGTTACAATATTCATAATAGGTTGGACTAAAATTAATTGAATAGTTATCAATTTTAATTTTGAAAGAGCCCAAAATTGACTTCAAAAATTTTAATTTGCTATTATATTTTGGAATTGAGGAAGTAGTTCAGTATTATTTTTTTAGAACTTTACTTGTCTTTCAAAACTGATTGCAGAATAGACAATGAAAATTTAAATCCCAAATTTTAAATTAAATATTGCGAAAGGCTCAGGTATATTGGAATATTAGACCTGAGCTTTACATTAATATAATTTAGGGTTGCTTGTTGTCTATATCAAGGAGTTTAATAATCATAATGCATTTTTAAATTACCGAAGTTGGATGTGTGATTGTAGATTTGTGTGTTATGTGGCACTAATAATGCAGGTTCTGTTGTTGCAGGCCTGAAGATCTTAAGATCCCATTTGAACGCTTTGGTCCAGTAAAAGATGTGTATCTTCCCAAGAATTATTACACTGGGTATGCTTTTCATACTAAAACATAAATGATTTTGATGCACATATTTATCATTTCGTTTCTACTTTGTGTGGCGCTTTTGTCTCATATATGGTTTTGTTTCTTGTTTGAGTTTCAATATTATGTGAACTTTATAATTGTGTCAAGTTGACCGATGCTTTTCTTTTTCATGTGGCGTTTTGGCTATTATTTTTTATTTTTGGTTAGGCTTAAAGCTGAAACCTTGTGACCTACTAAGAGGTAAGACTTGTATAGATGTCTAACACATAGTGGACATGCCGATATGGTGAATACATCTGTTTCTGGAAAAGGTATTATTTTCACTAACATGGGCACCTGGTGGGCACTTCATAAGGTGTCTGCATTGAGAATGACAATTGTAAACTTTGAATGAGAAACTTAGTCTGTTGGACACACATTTTAATGTGCTGGCAAGGCGTTGGTTACATGACTTTCCTCTTACATGCAGAAACTATTATGTTCTAAGACACCAATTTGAATATCTACATGACTATAAGACTCAAGCAGTGGAAAAGGATTGAGGAGACAAGTGATACTCTATGCACAACTGATTTACCTGCATTTACAATTATTCCTTTCTATATCTATGTTACGTTGCATTTTCTATTCCAGACTTGTTGTTTATTTATTTTGTTAACATATGTTTGTCACCGTACACTGCGCCTTCTACTAAGAAGAAGCATTAACATAACTTGAGTGTAGTGGAGATACGAGTAATTGGATAGATGTGTTAACACACAGGACTTGATTGAATTAGAAATGAAGACATTCAAATGAGGGTGGGGGTTGTACTGAGTGGAGAGAAGATGGGAGAGACCTGTTTGAGATGGTATGAGCATATCGTGCATCAGTCCGTAGATGCTCCGGTAACAAGTGATACATTCAATATTGGTGAGGCTTGAAGAATTAGGGGTAGACCAATACTAAGCAATATGTCAACATAACTGAGAATATGGCTCTTTATAGAGCAGACTGGAGCAAAATGATTCATCTGGCTGACCACAAGTAGTTCAGGATGAAGGCTTAGTTTAGTTGAGTTTACTGTAAACTATGCCCTTACCTCATCAATATCTGACTTATCGGTATAGGGCTTTCTATTATTACATTTTTGACATGTCCATAATATGTGATGTGGTGTGGTATCCTGTCTGTGTCCATGCCATGTGGTATCCTGCATCCATATCCACGCTTCACCACTAATTCGCTCCTCTCCCAGATTTCAATTCGTTAATTTTTTTCAGATGTGTTCTCATTGAACTTTGTTCCCTGCAACTGTAATCTGGAAAAGGAGCTAACAATAATTGAGAAGAGACCAAAAAAGGAGATTTAGCTTAAAATAGTACCTGAAATTTTCTTCGTCTATATCAGATAGGTTTTCATTTCTAGCTTCGGCTATGAGAGCTATTAAAGGAGTTTGTATTTCAGATTTTAATAGATTGGTGAGTAGTGCTTTGAGTTTCTTTCCCACTTGTATTTCTTATTGAATCTTGTTCCCTGCAACCGCAGTCTGGAAAAGGGCAAATAATAATTGAGAAGAAATGGGAAAAAAGGACATTGATTAGCTTAAAATCATACTTGAGGATTTTTTTTCTAAAAAAGATGGTTTTCATTTCTAGCTTCGGCTATGAGAGATTTTAGAGGAGTTTGTATTTCAGATTACAATAGAGATTCACGAGTAGTGCTTTTAGTTTCTTTCCCGCTTGTATTTCTTTAAAGGTCTTCCTGTCCTCCCCTTTTGTATTCTCTCTTTTATCTAGTAAAGCTTATTTTGACCAAAATATTATTCTCTATAAGGCAACCTTAAAAGTCATCAAGCAGACAATTACACAATAACCTACACTTTACTATCTTTATTACCCATATAACAGTAAAACCTAGTTTTTATTTTTTTCGTAGCAAGCAAGAAGGTAATGATAGTAGAACCTAGAATGCTTTAAAAAAATATAAATTGAACAAAATAATAATCCAGTTGTGCTTGGTAACATTATTAGGGCATCTTTTCAATTGATGAAGTTGTGATGATATGCTTCCATTTATATCCAAAATTACCGTAAATTGATTATGTTTTTATTGTACTGCTATCAATTTGAATATTCACCGGGATAAGTTAAGATGGTATAGTTTATCTTGTTTAATCATTGAAGGGAGCCACGTGGGTTTGGATTTGTGAAGTTCCGTAATGGTGAAGATGCAGCTGAAGCTAAGTATCATTTGAATCATACTGTTATTGGTGGACGCGAAATTGCAATTGTTTTTGCTGCAGAGAACAGAAAAACTCCTCGGGAAATGCGTAAGACTGGTCGCGTAAGGTGGTTAAGGATAACTCTTTCTTTTCATCCTTTTGTCAGTTATATATTTGTATTTGTGTTAAATAACCTATTTTGTCTTCTTTCAGCAGTAGCCGTTCTGGGGGAAGCAGTAGAAGGCTGAGCCCACCTAGGTCTCCAAGACGTAGATATCGCTGTCAGTTTCCCCTTAACCATATGGCTTTTTCATTCAATTGAAATTTGGTGTTTCCTTAGTTTGGTTTTTTGCATTACTTTAAAGATGTTATGCATTGTAAAGTTTTTGCATTGTAAAGCACCACTAGATATCCTATAATGACTTTGTTAATTCTCTTTGTTATATTTTCCACAACAGCTTATTCACGTTCACCTTCTCCAGCCAGGCATGATTCAAGGTTCGTATCCTCTTACTGATAATTTAACTCATTGAGATTCTTTAATTTGGGCTTATTTCTATTTATTGTTCTGTAAATTTCTTTTGGTTTTATCTCTCCACTGCTGGGTGAAGACCTTCAGCAGAAGGGTTTTGTTCTCTCTCTCTCTCTCTCAACATGGCAAAGTAGAATGAATGAAATATAAATTTATATCAAAGTTTCTTAGCACAAGCCCTTGTGCTTGATTTGGTATTTATATTTTATAATTTACTAGTATTGTGACTTATTCATAATAATGTGCTGTAAATGGTTTTCAAAATTAAGGTTACGTGCTTGTGGTAGTTAATTTTGGTACACATCAATGTGTTTTCATCTTTCCCTTGGGCATTGTTTGGCCTAAATGCTATTTCATTACCTTTTCATTGACATTATTGTCTCAGTGATTGTTAGCTCGCTATCATCAGCATAATCTTCACATTTTCCACTTGCACTAGCTCTATATTAAATTTGTTACAATTCCCAAAAATATCTACCAAACCCCATTTCTTTTGTCATCACAAAAACCAAGACTTTTTAAACTGTTACAACAATGTCATTTCATCTAGTTTGACATTTGCACAATTGCCTCAGTTACCTATTACCTTGACGTTGCTAGTTTAGTCGTCTTCTCTTCTTATTTTTCTTTTTCTTTTACTTTACTTTAATTTTTTTAATTCTTTTTTTCTTTCTGAGAAGTAATATCTTGCAGTCATATCACACATGCAAATATTTTTCTATCATGTAGACCAAATAATATTTATATAGCAGTTTGCTAAAATAGGAATGTTTATTACCCTTCTAATTTTTAAATTTCAGAAATAGTAAATAATCATTGGAGGGAGTCCAGACCTTTTGTTTTATAGTTTGGGGGGTGGGGAAGGTGGAAACTGGGAAGGAGTAAACTTGGGGGAGAATAGGGGTTTTGTTTTCTTCATGCCTCCACTCCTTTCCTGGAGCCTAACCTTGCTTTGAGGAAAGGTCTGTAGTTTCATGTAATTCCTAGTGTAAAAATAGTGTGAACTGTGAAAAATTTGCAGATATTTTATTTATTCCTTCTACTAGACAAAGTAGCCCCATATCTAGCTAGTGAGTAGTTTTTGCCAAGTTAATCCATGTTTTTGCCAAGTTTTTCCATGACATTATTCCAATATATATCTGACTTTCAACCTCTGTTGGTCTCTATTACCAAGATGGCTAAGTTTGTTTGTGTCCATGAATGTGTTTTTCACTCTCGATTTTCCATTATTGGTTCACTTTGTGAGGTGTGAAATCCAATCCAAAATGTCAGCTACTAATCTTTATTAATATTCCTTTGTAGTTTTCTTGGGGTTGGGGTCAGTGGCGAAGCCACATTAGAGTGTGGGATCAATTGACCCCACTGGAAAAAAAAATTATTTTATAATATATGATAAATTTAGAAGAAATTTAAGTGTAATGAATAAATTGACCCCACTAAAATTTTATAAATTTTTTTTATTATATACTTGAGGTATGCATCTTCCTCTAAATAAGAATTTTTATAACCTTTTCAATTCCATATTATTTTTGAGAGGTATGCATCTTCTTCTAATATTTTTAAAATAAGTAATAATTTAATTTATATTATTTTTATAACATAAGAAATTTAAATATTTATTACAAATTTGTAGATTAGAAACGCGTATTAGCGCTAGGCCCCCAAGGGTCAAAAAATTAGGTGGGGCCTAGATGTGATTTTTTATTTTATATATATATAATATATATATATATACTATATATATATAATATTTACAATATTATAACATATCAAATATATAGTGAACAATATCAAGTCAAAATGGATAATTTTATTATAGTTGTTATTTTTGAACTTGAACCAACATCAAATTATATAAATGATGATACATTTGTAATATTTAGTTTAATTCAATATAATTCTTAAATTTATTATTTGGATAAATGTAAGTTAAAATATTAAGATTGGCTTAAAATAAAAAATCTCGCCCAGGCCCCGCCTAGGCGCTAGGCCCTCCTGGCTGCTCGCCTCCCGCCTAGCGCCTTTTAGAACATTGCTCGGAGGCGTTGCCCCCGAACCCCCGCCACTTTATTTAAAGCATCACAATATTTTGACTCCACTAAATAAAATTTCTGCTTCGCCACTGGTTGGGGTGGCTGGGTTTTAAGATACTGGAAGGGGACCATATTTGATCCCAAGCTGTCTAGATTCTTATGTTCATAAAACCTTATGGTTTACCAGTACGTACTTATTACTCTGTGGATCATTTAATTATTTGTTGCAAATTGATTTTTACCCTTATACTAATTCTAGCAGCAGTACATTTTAAATAATAGCATCTAGCTTTTTGGAGCGTACAAGAGGGGTTAGATAGAATTCCAGTTAGGTTCAGAATTCTATTAAATCTTTATTCCTTCTTTTCCTTTATGTTTCTTTTTGTCCTAGGACTTTTTCGTTTGCATGGACCTTGTTTTCTCGTCAAGTGTTTATGTACTTTAGTTTGCTTGTGGAGACAATAATAAAGGTTACTTCCAGTTTGTGACAGGAACCAGGATGTGACACAGTTTTTAGGTTTCGAATTGGTGCAAATGCTTTGATGTGTAGTTCCGTAGTTGGGTAGCATGCACACGTTATGCATGCACACATATCTAGTTATAGTATGAATAACATGTGGTGATTTTTTATGCAGATAGAAAAGTGAAAGGAGATATTAAACAGTTCATGGATTCTTAAAGATTAGACAGAAAAGATACCATAAAGTTTCTGAGTAACCTTTTAAAGCCCAATTACAAAAGAATCATTTTCTGATCTCAGCTTCAACGACTGAATACACTAAGTGCATGGGCTTCAAAAAGTTTTGGTTTGTGGTTTGTAAAGCTCACACTAATGGGAACTATCTAAATCAGCTTGTGATGGTCTCTGTGTAATGACTATATCTTAACAAGGATTTCTTGCTTTCTTTCTACTGTCAACTTAATCTTGCATTTAATTTTCTTGCTTTGCGTACTATCCAGTTAAGAAAGAATCTAGAGATTTAGAGGGCCAAAAGAAAGAAATTCATGGCCTCCAGGGAATGGAAGTTTATCAAAACCTGTTATTGCTAAAGGTAGAATGTTCTCTGTGATCGGATATCCCATATTCATCAGTTATGACCAAATAAAACACTTGTTCGGAATCTAGAGAGACGATACAAAGAAAGCTTTGCTGTTTCTGGAAGCTGATCACTCAGAATACCATTGTAAAGCATAACTGAAACTGTGATGGGACCAAAAGTTTTACATATTTTGTTCAGGAAAAAAAGTGCGAACTGTGCAGGTAAGGTTGATATCTCAAGCACCATTTATGTGACAAGCGCAGAAATTTTTTCCCACATATAAAGAAGTGAATTTCTGATACTTTTCTTCTTCTTATCCCTGTACTCCTGTATGCTTTAGCTAGGTGTCTAACCTTGCAATTTAAGATCCGACTGATTTTTTTTTTCAAGTGGGAGACTTGTTTGCTTATAAGACCCGGTAGTCAAGCCATTATAGCTCCTTTTCAGTTAAAGTTAACCAATCTAATTTATTTGTTGATTGATTTTTCATGCTCACTGAGTCATTTCTGTGGTGGTTACGGTGTTGACAGGGATCATCGAGCAAGGGACTATTACTCGCCCTCACGTTCCAGATCCATCTCAAGATCCGTATCTCCTCGTGATGATAAGGCATCTAATCGGAAATCGACAAGTCCAAAGAGGAACGGTAGGGGTCCCTTTGACAAGAGGCAGTGTGGTTCAGATCGAAGGTCACCCAGTGTGAGGGACAATGATCTCAGCCCTCGTGGTGACAACTACAGTCCTTACAACAAGAGAGATCCTGAGCTCGAACACAAGTCACCAAGTGCAAGGGAGGATGATCAGAATTTATCAAGGTCCCTGTCCCGGTCCCACTATCGGTCCCGTTCTCATTCCCCTTCTCACAGGTATTGCTACTTTTATTTTCGTGATCTTGAAGAATCTGAATATTTTAGAAGTATCATGAGCTTGAGGAATAAAATATTGTAGTCTCTTTTAGAACTGGAAATAATAGAGTTCAGTTCTTGTTTTCGTATTCTTTTTTTCAAAAGAATAATGCTAGGGTCTTAAATATATTTGGTCTCAAATGGGTCTTAAATGACATGACATTGCCATAATTTATGGCATAGCCAATCACATAAGATCTACCCCACCAATGTTATGCTGACACATCATTTGAGACACTTTTTGAGACCAAAAATTTGAGACCAAAAATTTGAGACCCTTAGCATCACTCTTTTCAAAAATACAAGTATCCTATCCAAACTACTCTCTTATTATCACTTGTTTCCCTAGTATGTTTCTAGTTTAATGAGAGTTATGTTAAAGGTTTTGAGATATCTGCAAATTTGACGAAATTATTTTACTGTCATCACTACCATGGTTGATCGACAGTTATATATCCCCTTTGATGTCATGACTCCTATATTTCAGTGTTTGATGATTGCATATTGAGTATTGATTTGTTATGTAGGTGTGATTTGGAGGTAAATACACACTAGATATATGTACAATGATTCTAAAGTTGATGTACAACTTAGAATTTCAATATCTATGTAGGAAAATGGAATAGAAGGCCTCTTTAAGTGGCCTCTTTAAAATGTTTTATTAAACCCAAATCGTATAAATGATAAGAAGAGAAAAAAATAAGATACTGTCTACTTCTAGTAATGTTAGTAATATAAGATTCTCTTATTCAAAATCAAGAAAATTAATAAATGTGCAACTGAAATTTCAATCATTGATCAAGAGTTTCACTTCACAAAATTACGTGAAAATTGACGGATCCTCTTATTTTTTCATTTTCTTATTATCTATATGGTTGTATTTTAAAGATGAAGTTAAAAAGTGACGTTTTTTAGAGTTACGTATGGTTGTGGTTGCCAGTCAGTTGGTTGTGGTGAACACCCAAGTGATGGTTCTGGCTGCCACAGTCAGTTGATGGTGGTGAACACCCAAGCGACAATAATGCCACAGCCAACTGGCTGTTACCACCACAACTATCCTATCCACATATTGTAGTGCAGAGGTGATGTGGGTATGCTGTTTATTTTTTTGTCAAATGTTACTTTCCTGTAGAAGGATTTTTATTCATCAACCATGTTTCTTTTTGTGTTTGCAGTCGCTAAGGTGGCGTTATACTGTTTTGCTGAAAATTGGCATCTGAATTGTATGTTGGGTGCAAGTTATGCAGAAACTTAGGTAGAATCAAGGATGAACACAAAGCTTATTGTATTTGGTTTGATGCCACATCTTTTACTCTATAATATTACAAGACTGATGGATTTTAGTAGTACTGCAAACTCTTATGCTGTCATCACAGATTCGACATATTTCTTATTGTTTATAATTGGCTTCTATATATGAATTTAAGGTGGTTTTGTCCGGTAAGGGTTATTTTTAATCTAGTTCTAGTTCCATCTTGATTGAGCTATGTATGTTTTCTTGGCATTAGCTAAGTTTAGCATCTATAAGGGTTTAGAGTGAAATTTTGGGGCGGTCATATGGTATTTTGTGTCCTTAACCTGCTGTGATATGATGTCTCTTACAAACAACAGTGGACATCTGCACACGACTTGCGATTTAAACTCTCACCATGCCCCATGTTCATCAAAATGTAGTTCAACTCGATACATATGCAATGGTTGTGGGTTGTGGATTTTTGATTTTTGATCTGTGCTAATCATGGTTTATAATAGTTTCTTTAAAAACATGGTTTATATTGGAATCTTTGAAGCCAAATCTACTAGCTGGGGATATTTTTGTGCCATTTTTAACTATTTCTCTAGACGTTCTGAAAATTAAGAGTAGATGAAGCGAGTCACCTGGCGATAGATTACAGTTGGGTAATCTCATTTTTTTTGAATATTAGTGTTCGATTATTATCTTAGTTGATCTCTCAAGTGTCCCATAACTGATTGCTGAACCTGTAGAAGGCGAGAACTTTGTGGATACATACTTCTACTTGAGCTGGACGCTTTGACCCTAGTGTGAGCACTCGACCTAGTTGGTTCGGCTGAGAAAAGCTTGGTCTAAACACCGAGCTGAGCATGATCACACGGTTAAATCAGTTTCGGCTAAATTGAGCTGAGCTGAGCATGATCACTTGGCTAAATTGGTTTGGTCAAGCCGGTTAAATTGTGTTTGGTCAAACATTTTGAACCGAACGTGAGTGATGTAAGAAAGCCGCTGCAATTATGAACGCTACTAAGCTGAAAATCTGAAAATAAGACAAAATTTAGAAAAAACTACTAAAAGAAAACTGAGGCATGAATAGGCTCTTTTCTTAAGGATTGATTTCCACCCCCACAATGATCTATAAAAGGTCTCAGCGGTTAGCTCCCCAGGTTTCTGTTGGGTGTGTCCAATTGGTATGCATGTCAGCATGTATGGAACTAGTATAAAAGGTATGCAAAACCTTTTATTGGTGATATCTCTCGGCAGGAAGTGGCATCGAATCGAAGGAGCAGTGGTTCTTAGTGTGCGGCCGAACTGAGGGAAAGAAACTTCAGAGATTAAAATGGAGAGTAAGTCTATTCCATTGGAAGTGATTTTCGAAATCCATTAGTTGTGTAACATCAAGTTTTAGGCACAAAGTTCGAGGGTAATATTGTTAGTCCAATATTAGTAGTGTAGTGGAGATTTGAAGTTTGACCGTTCTCTCTCTAACAATGTTTTAAGTTAAATATTAAATATTATTTTTCTTCTTATTATTGAGTTTATTAATTTTTTAATCACATAAAGAGGAAAACGTAATTTATAAAATTAAGATTATTTTAAGTTTACTTATCCCAGTAGATTCAACAATGTCTTCTCCACTATGTGCATTCAAACATTAGGTGACAAGAACAGATTTGTCGCTTCTCTTGATCGCAACAAACTCAAATAAGTATTATTCATTTAAATTATTTAAAAAATATTATTTATCGTAAATTTTATTATTTTATAATTTTGAACAAATTATCTCAATTTTGAATTTGAAAAATATCTCAAATTGACATTCAGAAGTTGATAATGAACATATTGCAACACCTCCTCCCCGAATAGGAAACAGAGCTCACGTGCAAAGAAAAACAAATCTCAAAATAAGTAAACAAAACACTATTAACTTTAAAATATTTAATAGTTGATAATCCATCAATGTCGAATTAAATACAATTCTCCAAAAATTTACAGAATAGTCAAAATTAACCTAAAATTAAATAAACCTATTAGGTCAAATGTATCTCTCTTCACACGAAATCTTAAATGGCTTTGCAAACTTGTCGGAAGAAAAAAACATAGCATGAACCAAATGTTCAGTACGGATATAAAGATGTACAAATATACCAAAAAAAGGAGAATGAACGAATAAATGCAAACTACGAACGAATTATGGATATATCAAAATTAAAGACACTATATACAAATGATGGACACCGTCGAACAAACAACTATAGTCAAAAAAATTCCAAACAAAATAAGGCTGAATCAAATGTTTATAAGGTAATAATTTCATATTGAACTCAAATATAACAAAATACATTGGTACCATGATGTATGCAAATCAAATCGGATAGTACGCATGACACATACGTCATTAATCTGCCAAACAAATCAAATCAAATATTGGGTCTACCCATACGTATCTTTAACAAACATATCAAATGACCAAAACTCGCACCCAGAGCAACATACAAAACAAAAGGATACACCATAGACTATTCACATCGTCAAGGAAGGTGTCATGCTCCGGTGTCAAGAACACATGTTTGTGGTACCCCTACATGTGGTTAGCTCAAGTATACATTAAAGATCGAACTACAAAATGAGTTTAAATCACAAGGTTTACATGATTATCTCTAAATGACATCGAATTATTTCAAATACGAACATACTTAATTAGCACAAGATACCAACAATCAAAATAACTCCCGAATGTGAATAAAAATATACGAAGAATGATCCAAAGGAATAAAGCCTCCAAAACATATTGGCATGTTCATCTTTTCATATATCAAAATAAATACTAGACATGATTAACTAGTTCAAAGAGTACAAATATGAGTTCTATGTATCAATGCTAACATGAAATTATCATATTAATTTCACATGGAACAATTATGCGAAGTAATAGCCAAATTTATAACGAGGAACAAAATGAATTAATTAAATTTAACGAGAGTATCACTGAAAGAGTACGGAATCTGTACCTGATACGCAAAACCACTTATAACACACTCCACACAAAAAATCTCAAATGTCAACGATATCAAATACGAAATGTTATTCACCAAGAAAACATATTCACCTCGAATTAAATATAATCCAAACTACTAACTTCAAAATAATTCGTAATCCATTCAAGATGCCTTTAATTATTGCCTTAGATCACTATTAATACTCCAAAACTTAAAAATCAATAACAAAACTTAAAAAATCTTAAAACCATAATATGACATATTATTCTTAATATGTTAGTCCACTATTTTGATCTTATCACCATTAATTAAATCTTACTTGTCAAATTAATTGATTTTAACATAATTTAGATTTCAGATACTCCAATTTAGCCTCAAGAATCACCAAAATCGGATTTAAAATCATTAAGTTATATATTTTTAAATATTAGAACTTTTTGTTCATGAAAATTCTGCTACAAAAATTCCAAATCATCCCTTTCTTATAATTCATAACAAATCATATGTTAATCTTTAACGGTTCAAAATTGTTGAACATATTCTCAAGTTATATATGTATAACATATCCAAAAATTATAACGATCCAACGGTCAGATTAAGAGATATCACCCACTCAATATACCTTAAAATATAAAAATTGATTTTCAGATTTTAACGTTTACATTCTATCAAATTATATTTTTTATATAAATTTGTTTCCTCTTTCCTCTTTCAGATTATCATAATATCTAATTTTATGTCTTTATTTTACTTAAAAACAATCTTTAATTTAAAAACCCTCATAGCTAAATTTAAAATCAAAATACGAAATAATATTTACCTTGTTAGCCTTTTTTCAATACATAGCAGTAAAAAAATTTGACTTTCGGGTCTTTTAGAGTCTTCAAAATCTCTTCATGTCTTCACAAAAATTGTAGCTCTCGAAAACATATACGAAATAGGCTCAAGAATGATAAGATTCGGAGTTAATATGAATGAGTTACGAATTTTCAAAACTAAGGCTAAAAATAGTGACAGAATTGGGGCATGTTACAGTTTTTAGCAATTTAAGGCATGAAGATGACGTCAAATAACTTCTCTTCCTTCTTCAAAATTGTAGAGGACGAAAAACTGAAGAAACAGGCTTTAAATTCACTCAATTCTGATATCGGATGAATTAATTATAATTTTTCTAATGGGTTACAGTGTGTATAAATATTCTACTAGGGAATTCAACTAATCAAATTAGAATATGATTAGGATTACATCTTTACTCTTTAAATATAACAAGGAAATAATAGGAATTATCAAAATCCTAATGAACTCTTCTATTTTAATTAATTCAATTATATAATTAGCTACTAAAAAAATTTAATTTTCTAAGCGAGAAAAAAAAAACTTACCTTTTCCAATTCAATTATGCTTTAAAGAAATTTCAAATAAATATTTAATTATTAACAAAAATCCGGGTTATTACATTCTTCCACCCTTAAAAAAAATATAGTCCTCCAAATTGACAATTCTTAAGGTTAATTACAAACAAGCTCTAACACTCGATCCATATCTAAATAATGCTCCGAAAGCCACATTCATCATATAAACCACTTAGTACATCGCCAAATCTTGTTGTAAGACCTCCAACTTTTTATGAATAAGATTTAATTTTTCTAAATAGTAAGATGTTGATTTAATAAATGTTATAGTTATGGGTAATATATGCAAATTATATGAAGTGAACAGTCTGTTAAGGAATATTCGTTTTGTCAGGGAATATTCCTTTTTCTGGGAATATTCGTACGACGGCACCAAAATAAACAATCATTGGTGGGTCCCATAATAGAATAATCATTGGTAGGGAAAGCCACATAAATAACCTTTTTAAAAATTGACAGCAAAACTTTTACCGTTAACTGTTGAAATACCCGGTAATAAAAATAGTAAAGAACGCTATTCTACAGTAACTGTGACGCCCCCAAAATAGGTCCAATCCATCCAACCCATTCTGAGTCGCCAAATACATGGTACAGAAAACAACTACAACTTTATTACTATAATTGTCGTGCAAAATACAACAACACATATACTGTGAGTTTTAATACCAACTGTGATTCATATCCCAACTATGGACAACACCTCACAGTGATACCTTACATAAAGGTATAATCTAGAACTGTTTTAGAAATTAAAATCTTTGGGAAGTGCTCAAGAAAACCTTCGTATATAGGAGGCCATGAATCTAAGTTATGATAGATATCATATGTCCAGAGAATTATCCTTGGTTGATCCAATAGTCTCCAAAGAAAAACGAGAAGATTACTATCATGTTCCTTCCAATGGTGAGTCTTCTCTTGACATATAACTATCTCCACCGTCTGCGATTGAACATTATGTTTCAACCCAACTCCAAGATCATATAGGTAGTGCTCGTAGATATACTCAGCAAGTGGATGCGTACAACCCATTCTTATGATATCACGAGATTGTATGTCATTGGACATCTTGTATGATAGTGGCAAAACACCCTTCCAAAGTTGGGTTCACCTCACCCTATTGTTGTTCACCAAAATCAATTATTAAGTGACGTATAATATACGACACACACATCTTAGGTCCTCAATACAATTATATATTGTATGTCATGCCGTTTTATAATGTGTTGAGAAACTTTGATAGTCTCGGACCACCACATTATTCCCCTGTTATTCCCGCTCGACCTAGCTACACTTTTATTACCTGAAAAGAATTGTGAAGTAAAAAGGGGTGAGCACAACTAGCCCAGTAAAGAATATCATAACTAAAGATAATTAAATTATCAATAGCCTTCATCAGTAATAAATCAGAGATTTAGAACATATGGTAGATGATAAAACTTTTCAACCATAGTTGTAGCGGAACGAGCAATCCATTAGAAGAGTTAAATAGACCATAAAGTCTATTATCTTCTCCATGTTAAAAGTCCACCAACAATGCTTTAACCCTGTAACATTAATCAACAGATCCTGTTCACAGTCATGTGAATAACTCATAATCATAATTGTAATTCTAATTTTCTCTTCTCATCCAAGACGAAGATATTTTTCATCACATGTCTTTACCTTAAACATCAAAGATCATGGTTATACCAAATCACAATTCCTGTTCATAATCATACTAATAAGTTCATCTTTGCACTACGGGCCAAAGATATTCATTAACAGTTCATGTTTGCACTACATGCCAAAGATATTTAACAACACTTCATATTTGCACTACGGGCCAAAGATATTCAACAATAGGTCATCTTTGCACTACGGGCCAAAGATGTTCATCAACGATTCATCTTTGCACTACAGACCAAAGATATTCATATCTCAAAGAAATATATAATCATTTCAGAATTTATATAAACAATAATTATAACCATGTTGATCAATTCACCTTTGCACTTAAGCTAAAAATATTCAATTATAAATTCAATGGTCATGATCATACCAATCAACAATTCATTTTGCACTACTGGCCAAAGAGAACCCAAAGTCACGATCATACCAATAATCTACCCATCTTTACACTTAAGTCAAAGAGAAATTTCATCAACCGGATTATAAAATGTTATATATAATAAAAAAAAAATAATACGATCAACAAATCGCATTTAATTTCAAGAGTAAGATTCATAAATCAATGATTTCATAACACCTTAATCCAAATGTTATAAATCACTTAATAATTTCATAATCTAATATTATTAATACTACCATAATATTTTAATCATTTTTAAACTTATAAACAATTTATTTTAATTGTTTACACTTTACTAATTAATGCAATTAATCATACTAAAATGCCAAACTCATAAGATTTCATCACCAATAACCAACAACCTCATCAAAATCAGATATACCATATATAGGATTCTCAAGCCATAAAATCCTATTTTTCAATTTTGTTACTTCACATAACATATTTAATTTATTTATTCATAACTAGTCCATTTTCATGAAAAATACCAAATCAGTTCCAAAAAGATTTCTTTTCTAGGATTTAGCATAATATAGTCCCATATTGAACATATATTTTTCTCGGAATTTTTAAAATTCATTTACTATTTTTCACATGACCAAAATTGCCGAATATTTAGACATTTATCATAAATTGTACTTTTATCCAAAAATTCTGAAATTTACAAAACATACTGATGTTATATAGATGTACTCTCAATAAAAATTTCACCAATTTTGGAGTTAACCACAAGGAGTTATAAGGGTTTACTTTTAAAATAGTCTTTTCTCATAAAATCCATAACTCCTAATCTATACATCCAAAAATCGTCATTTTTGGACACAATCAAGGAAACTTATCAAATTATCATTTCCAATTTTTCCAGAATTTTTGAAAGTCAGAAAAATTACGAAACATGATAAATATAATAATCCTTAAAATCCCTTACCTCAAAAGAGCAGTACTTCTGACTGGAACATCGGATGAAAAGCCGAAAGAAACTTGCATTGAAAAGCAACTCTCAAAGCATCTAAATACTCACAAAAATACGCTTGATAATATAAAGAGAGAAAACTTATGTTTCTGGTGTGATTTTCAATTCTAACATAAGCACCTATTTATAGGAAATTGCTAGAACGCCAAAGGAGACTAAATTAATAAAATAATAATATTAATTCATCATTCTTTCTACCCCCACTCAATTTGAAAGTTGAGCAGCCATTTTGGAAGAGTTTTTGGCAGCCCACATATTGTTAAACAAAAGTGGGACCCATCCCATTTTTAATAAAAAATATTTTATTATCTGAAACTTTAATAATTCATAGAAAATAGTCCGTATATCAGAAAAATACGAATTTTATGTCCATTCCGCATGAAATTGAATTCTCTACAACTTTGTAGCTTTGAGTTTTTCCAAATTCTAAACAGAAAATATCCGAAATCCATAAACGGACGATTTTCAACACCGTTTCAACACCTTTTAAAATTCATAACAAATCATGCGTTAATTTTCAACGGTTCAAAATTTGTGGACATATACGCAACTCATATATGTATAATATATCCAAAAATCACAACGATCCAACGGTCGGATTAAAATTACAACTCACGCAATAAAGCTTTAAGAACACCGATTTGAGTTTTTAATACCTCCAATCTGACAAAATACTGATAAAACACCTCAACATTAATTCCTTCATTTATAACCACGTAAATAAATCCATCATTTATATCTGCATCAAATAAATATTTCCTTATTAATAATTAATTATTCACAAATAATATTACAAAATCACAATAATGACAACCAGGCAGTTCCCAGGAAAGAGGGGGCTTTCTAATAAGGATTTCTCCTTACTGGCGCGCAATTAGATGACCAAACCTCTCCTTGACAGAACTTTCTAGACATTGCCAATAATGCTATCTAATAATATTATCCAAATAATATAAATTATTGATCTGATAATGGGAATACTATGCAATGACAATTATTGAAACAACAATAATATAAACTATCAACGCAACAATTATTGAATCAATAAAATAAAATATTGAACAGTAATTACTGTAACAATTATTGAGTAGTGCCTTCTTACGTAAGAATCAATAATTCAAAAAATACTGTGCAATACCGTGTTCTCTTTGTGCAACCACGCCAGACATCGTATTTTAACCACCGTGTATTCCAACGATTGTTAATTCAGTAATAACTACGCCAATTATTTATAAAAACTCAAACTTGTCGTTTTCTTCATCCGACAGTTATTCTGTTATGGGGCCCATAAATGACTATGCCGTTGTACCGATATTCCCGACAAAAAGAATATTCCACGACCAAACGAATATTCCCCGACAACAATAACTATTTTATAGCCACTTGCTTATTTTGAAAAATTTCATATGTCCCCCTTAACTTTAACTTTTTATCAATTTAACCATTTACTGAATAATAATTATAAGAAAAATTGAATACTTTTATTTTATAAAATTCGGGGTCTTACAGTAGCCCATGGTATTGCACAATATTTTTGATTATTGATTCAATAATGGTTACAGTAGTGGTCACTTAGTGTTTCATTCAACAATTTTCACAGTAGTAATTGCATAGTATTTTTTATTATTGACTCAATAATGCATAGTATTGATTCAATAATTGTCACAGTATTCCACATCATTAAATCAATAATTATCACGACATTGTAACTTATATTATTTGAAAGGATATTATTAGTTATCACTATTGACAATGTCTAGAAATTTTGTCGAGGAAATGGACTAGGTTATATAATTGCGCTCCAATAAGGAGAAATCCTTATCAGAAAGCCCTCTCTTTACTGGGAACGATCTAGTTGTCAATATTGTGAGTCTATAATATCAATAGTGAATAATTATTGAAGGATTAAAAAAAATGTTGATTAATTATGTGATGCGTATCATAACCATGAGTAAGAAGTTGCCGATACTAGAAGAAAATAAGGATGATATGTGGCATTTTGTAAGTTTGGCTTATATGTGGGACCCATAATTTTTTTTCGTGGGACCCACGATTTTATTTCTTCTATGAATTTATTTCTTCTGTGGGACCCACATTTCATCCAAGAGTCACTTTTGCAAATAGTACCTGCTTCTTCGTATTACCAAGAGTCACTTGCCCATTCACAAATAGTCACTTGCCTCTTCGTACTGCCAAGAGTCACTTACCCCTTCGCAAATAGCTAGTTGCCTCTTCACATTGCCAAGGGTCAATCTAGTTGCCTCTTCACATTACCAAGAGTTAAACCAGTTGTCTCTTCACATTACTAAGAGTCAAGCTACTTGTCTCTTCACATTGGCAGGGCCACTTTCAGTTTGTCTATAAATAAAAGCAATTATTCTTCATATTTTACTTACAACTAATAAGAGAAAGCTATAGAGAGAGAATAAGAGAGAAATAAGAGGAATATTCGAGAAGCAAGCACACACCAACAACACAAAATTCTGCTACTACACTATTGCAGTATCTAATCTCTTATTAAGGTAAAGGATATTATTTTCTTTCATACTCTATATTATGGTAAGAAGTTGTTATTCGTTTCTACAACTTTTTCGTTAAATGGTGAGAATGCCTAAATTATTTAGAACTTTCTTAATAGTTTGCACTTCATCTAATATCTTTTCACCTGAATCTTCCTATTACATTTACACGTTATAGATGAATTGTGAATCTTATCTATTCTATTCTTGATCTCTAATCGAATTTATGGATATCATGTTGATAATCTGTACTTTATTGGAATTTGGACAAATTTAAAATTAAAAATCTCTAACGTTTATTCTTGATCTTATTGTTCTTATTATTTCTGTTTATCCTTTATATCATTGTCATAATCCTCCAATTTAAATTATGGTGAAAAGTTCTCTTTGGCTGTAGTGCAAAGACTAACCGTTGATTGACATGATTATGACTGGGAATTGTGTATTGGTATAATTATGACATTTGGCATTACAGATAAAGGCTTATAGTGAAAGTTCTCTTTGACCTGTAGTGCAAAGATGGACTGGTGTTTGGCATAATCATGACCACTGGTGATACAAATAAATATCTTTGGCCCGTAGTGAAAAGATAAACTATGAATTTGCATAATTATGAATAGGAACTATTGATTGGTGTTACAGGGATAAAATATTGATGATGAACTTTTAAATCATAGAAGATAGTAGACATCATGCTCTACTTAACTCTTTTAATGGATTGTTTGTTCCGCTGCATTTATTGTTGAAAACTTATATTATCTTTAAATCTATGATTATCACTGTTGAAGGCTAAAAATAATTTATTCTTCATTATCTTAGTTATAATATTCTTTACTGGGCTATTTGAGTTCACCCTTTTCCTTTTTGTTTCATTGTTCTTCTCAGGAAATGAGAGTGTAGCTGGGACTAGCCGGGGAATGGAGTGATGGTCTGAAACTATAGAAGTATCTCAATACATTATAAAATAGTGTGCCAATAATTTTATTGAGAATTTAAGTTGAGTGTGGATATTGTCATACTAGATATGGCACAATATTCGTATTAAAACTCACAGTATATGTATTGTCATATTTTTCACGACTGTCTAATATTTATAAATAGGAAAATTTGTATTTGAATTATGTGGTATGTGAATCGACGACTTAAACTTGGTTGTGTGGACCTATTTTGGGGGCGTTACAGTTGGTATCAGAGCTTAGGGATATGATCTCTGGTGGAGATCTGAGATTAGAACTAGGAGGGGAGAGATGAGTAAAATCCTTAGCTAGTATGTCCTACCTAAGATTTTTCCTTATTTAATGAGTTGGTCGAGATATAAGGATAAGATGTGACATGTCTATTTCTTTAACTAATCTTTGTTTTGTGGTCATATTTCAAAACGACATCTGAAAATCAAGAGATAAACTATGAGATAATTGTGGCTGAGAATTAGGAAGCTACAAATAATATTGCTGCAAACTTAGAAAATCATGTTGCTAACAATATGATGAATGATGAGTTTTTATGAAACTTTATGCAATTTTTGTAGAACCAGACGAAAGAAAATACTGCTCACAATACTAGTAGAACCGCAGGTAACTCATGAATGGTCACTGCCAAGCAATTCAAGGAGGTAGGACCATATGAATTCTTGGAAAAGACGGACCCACTCAAGGCAAAGACGTGGCTCAAACAAATGACAAAGATATTTGATGTATTACGTTACATTGATGATTAAATGGTTTTCATTGCTACTTTTATGTTACGAAGAGAGGCATATCACTAGTGGGAATCAGTGAAGTGTACACATCATTCAACACCTGAAATGTCTTGGGTAGAGTTTCAAGAGCTATTTAATGAAAATTATTTTCCAGAGAGCATTCGTCATATGAAGAAAGTGGAATTTATTAAGTTAGAACAGAATAATATGACCGTCTCGCAATATGAGGCCAAATTTGCAGAGCTATCCCGATTTACACCCCACTTGGTGATAATGAAGAATAAATGACCCGAATGTTCTTACGAGGTTTGAAATTTGAGATTCGTCAACATCTTATTTCTCATAAACTTTGTTTATATTCAGATATTGTGGATAGGGCTCAATTAGTAGAATGAGAGAAATAAAAATTGCAATTAGGAGACAACGATCGGTATCGAGAGAAAAACTATGATAATAATCATAACAG
The DNA here is from genome assembly GCA_020205605.1 of Panax ginseng. Lineage (NCBI taxonomy): Eukaryota > Viridiplantae > Streptophyta > Magnoliopsida > Apiales > Araliaceae > Panax > Panax ginseng. Next base: position 49,908,848 of record CM035133.1, read on the forward strand.
TGGCAATAGTCATCGAAATAATGAGAATCAGCGAGGAAGGAGTCATTATGCCATAAATGGTAACCACTTTAGTGGTAATACTGGTTCAGATAATAGAAGAAGTGCGTCGAGTGGAAACAACTTAAAGAAGAGGAGATTCAACAATGACCATGGAAAGACACCGACAACAGCACCAACACTAGTTTCAAGAGGAGGAGAACGACCACTAGTCAGATGTTACAAATATGGAAAGGAGGGACACATCAGTCCAAATTATACACAGCAATCCAAAGTGTTTTACAGTTGTGGAAAGGAAGGCCACATAACTCAATTGTGCCCTATAGCAAAATAAAGTCCAATTGTAATGGTGACACCAAAGTCTGTTGCGGACAAGTTAAAATCTGTGGTGCAGGGGAGAGCTTTTTTCGTAACCTCTCAAAAGGTGTGGACACCAGATGAAGTCATAACCGGTAAGCTATTGCGAAGTCTATGCCTTATTAGATACTGGTTCTACCCACTCTTTTATTTCACATGCTTGTGATCAACATTTGAACTTGACTCCTAAGAAATTAGATTTTGACTTATCTTTTGAAACTTCATTAGGAGAAACCTTCATTACATCCACTTTTATAAATCTTGTTTGACTCAAATTGATACCCTTACAATACCCGTTGATATCATCTCTTTGGAAATATTTTAATTTGAGGTGATTTTAAGAATTGACTGGTAAACTACTCATCATCCTAAAATTGATTATTTTCGTAAGGTCATTAGTTTTTATATTCCTAATAAACCTGTTATGCGAATTCAAGAAACTAAACCATTGAAATCAATAACTTTCATCTCTAGCCATAAAGCCATTCGTGTATTGAAAAGCAGATGTTAAGCTTTCTTAGCCCATGTCACCGATTTAAACAAAAATACGTCAGATTTGAATGATATTTATGTTGTTAATAAATTCCCTGACGTATTTCCCAAAGAACTTCCTAGCCTACCCCCATAACGAGAAATTGAATTTTGTATTGACCTTGAACCCGGTACAAAACCCATTTCTAAATCCCCATATCCAATGACTCTTATTGAACTTCAGGAGTTAAAAGTCCAACTACAGGAGTTGTTAGATACTAGTTTCATACATCCTAGTACATCGCCTTGGGGTTCTCCTATTTTATTCGTAAGGAAGAAAGACGGGAGTATGAGACTCTACATTAACTATCGGTGTTGAACCATATCCCCATCAAAAATAGGTACCCGTTACCTAGCATTAATGACCTGTTTGACCAGTTGCAAGATGCTCAATTCTTTTTAAAGATCAATCTCCGTTCTAGATATCACTAGTTAAAAGTTAAAGCTGATGACATTTGAAAGATTGCCTTCAGAACTCGATACGAGCATTACGAATTCCTAGTTATGTCTTTTGGATTGACTAATGCTCTTGTTGCCTTCATGGATATGATGAACCGAATATTCAAGGAATATTTGGATCATTTCATGGTTGTGTTTATTGATGACATCCTCATATACTCCAAAAGTCATGAAGTTCATGAGCGACACATGGTGTTTATACTCCAAAAGCTTCGTGAAAACAAACTATATGCCAAGTTAAAGAATTGTGAGTTCTGGTTTATGGAAGTAGCATCCCTTGGTCACGTGATCTCTAAGCATAGAATATCAATCAACCTGACGAAGATTGAAATGGTACTAAATTGGGAGCAACCAAAGTGAGTAACCAAAGTGTATAGCTTTCTTAGCCTAGCTAGTTATTATCGAAGGTTCGTAAAAGGATTTTCTTGAATTGCCACTCCATTAACTCAGCTGACTCAAAAAGATACAAAATTCGAATGGAGCGAGGAATGTGAGAAGAGCTTTCAAGCACTCAAAAGGAGACTCATTTCTACACATGTTCTGACCATACCATCTGGATTGGAAGGATTTGTCATCTACAATGATGCTTCAAGCAAAGGTCTAGGTTGCATTCTCATGTAACACGGAAAAGTCATAGCCTATGCCTCTCGACAACTCAAGAAATATGAGAGGAATTATCTTACTTATGATCTAGAGTTGGCAATAGTCATTTTCGCGTTGAAGATTTGGAGACACTACCTGTATGGGGAGAAAGTGAAGATCTATATAGATCATAAAAGCCTTAAATATTTCTTCACCCAAAAGGAACTCAATATGTGACAACGACGTTGGCTTGAGTTGTTTAAAGATTATGACCATACCATCTAATATCATCCTAGAAAAGCGAACGTAGTAGCTGACGCGTTGAGTAGAAGATCATATGCGGGTACGAGTGCGATATTGTTAACACAAAGGCCCATTTCGTATGACTTACAAGAGACGAGGATAGATTTAAAGAATATAGGGACCCACGTGGAGATGGCAAATATATGAGTAGAACTGACGTTAATCGATAAAGTTAAAGCTGCTCAAGCTACAGACCAAGTGCTGGTGAATATGATGAAGAAAGTACAAGAATGTGCTATTCTAGAAACAATAATCGATGAAAAAGGAATACTTTGAGTTAACTCTAGACTTTGTGTCCCTAACGACCCTGATTTAAAGAATTAAATTATGATGGAGGCACACAACTCACCGTTTTCAATCCATCCTGGAAGTACCAAAATTTTCCTGATCTTCGACATACATTTTGGTGGAGCAATATGAAGAGAGAGATTGCATAGTTTATCTCAAGGTGTCTAACTTATCAACGTGTCAAGGAAGATCATCAAGTGCTAAATGGCTCATTGCAAGCACTTGAGATTCTAGAATGAAAGTGGGAACACATCAATATGGATTTTGTGACGGGTTTTCCTAAGGTTTCTCAAGGCTTATGCACAATTTCGTTCATTGTTGATAGATGAACCAAGTCTACTCATTTCTTTCCCATACGAGAGAACTATTCAGTTGAGCGTCTTACTCGTATGTGTCGACGTTGGGATTTTTATTTTTCCCTTTCTGTTCTTGTCTTTTGGTGTTCTCATGTTAGGTGAGATTTGTTTGAAAAAACAAGTTTGAAAAGGACCGACATGTATATGTTGATGATTTGACTGTAAGAGTCGCCAATTGGTATTTTTAAATGGTTGCACCAACTCAACGGAGAAAAGGTTTGCACAAAGACCTAGTGATGTGACACTATTTAACTGGTTTACAAAACCAAAATTCTTTAGGGTCCGGGGGCTTGATTAAGTGGAGGGAAGGTGTTAGGCACCCCCCGAATTATGTGATAACACGGTTTCCGCCACTTTCCATTTTAAAACTTTTATCTGCATACGTGTGTGCGTGCTAGGTCTATGTACAGTTGTTTGAAAGTAGTGCTATGCCTCGTTTGCAAAGGGTTTAACTTTTGTATAAAAGTTCAATTTAACAAGATATAGCAGTGGTGTTTTGTAAAACAGGTTTTTTCAAACCCTTGTGCTCAATAGTAATTGAGGCCTTTGATACTTCTATTTTATTAAGTGTTTGGCTGGGTTGCTTTTATTTTTGAGATGCGAAGCACATTCGAGAAAATAAGATACATAGCAGTGCCGAACTCCTTGTGGGCATGAGAGCCATCTAAGGAAATTCAGACACCGTGAACAATTTACAAGTTAGATGTAGCTACAAATGTCCATCACGGGAACCGAATCTAGATTCAGGGACTGAATCTGTGAGCACATGATTCCTAGGCTCACATGAACAAGTAATATGTACAAAAGCTAAAACAAGAACTAGATTTGAATAAATCTAAACTATTTCAGCTTCATCGATTCCAGTTTAGTCACCATGAATCGGTTAAAGTGAGAAATAGCCAGATTGAGACAAATCTAGCCCATAGCAAAAGCTGGAAAATGAATTAGATTTGAGTAAATCTAAACTATTCCAGCTTTAATGGTTCCAGTTTAGTCACCATGAACCGATCAAAGTGAGAAATAGCCAGATTTAGGCAAATCTAACCCGCATGCTAAATAAACAGTTATATATATATATATATATGAACTATCAACTGCCACAAAGTGAACTCTAGGCAGGACTTGAAATGTAAATAAATATATATATATATATATATATATATATATATATATATATTTATAAAAGCAGTAAATGCACCAGATGTATATCCAGGCTCAATCAAACAGAGTTTGATGAAAAGATATATATATATATATATAAATATACATATATAAGTATTTATATATATATATAAAAGCAATAAAAAGCCACGGATCGATGATCTGGGCATACCCACACAACGTGACTCTCAACGTGAGTAGATATGTATGTATAGAAGTGAGAAAAAGCTTAAAAATCTGAAATATCTTACAGTGGGCTGCTTAGAAGACTTCAGATAGTTTTTCATGCCTGAAAACTCGGTTGTTAAATTTTAGTATGTTGTAAAACACGAGCTTACAAGTGTTTAGAAAGAAGAATCACTCAGTTTAGAGCACTCTAGATGTGTTTATGAACTGAAATGGATAGAGTTCTCTCACTTTTTTTTAAATGGCCAGCCCAAGGCCTTTATGTATAGACCTGATGGCTGCAGGTCTACCTACAGCTGCTCGGGTTGCCCCTGGCCATGCAGGTCCCATCGTCTCGAAGTACGTGCACTCGTACAATGCGTTTTCCGCTCGAACCTTCATAACTTTCAATCCGGGCATCTGATTGAGGCGTGCTATACCTTTTCAGAATGTTATTGTCGAGAGCTACACAATGACATGAGATAAGAGGTTGTACGAAGACAGGAAGATAGGTCCATAACCAGATCTTCAAGTCTTTAAATTCCATCCAGTGTACTATTTTATGTAGTAGTCACTCGGGATTTGAGCTATGGTTCTTGTGGGACACTTCTGTATGAAATGTGGGTTGAAATGATGTTGAGATGACGCGAATGTTGTATCAAGGTGGCAAAATGATGATTTTGCCCCTCACCATGGTTATCTTCGGTTCTGTGCTGATGTAGCAGTCGTTGCTCAGGGTTATCTCTGAGATTGGGCTGCTATAGGTGCTAAATGTCCTCAGGGTTATCTCTAAGGTATGCCTGACCTCCCGGGGTTATCTCCGGGGTTAGAACCGAGTGCCTTGGGGTTATCTCAGAGGTTTGAACTGAATCTCCCAGGGTTATCTCCGGGACTGGAACTGCATCACTCGGGGTTGTCTCCGAGGTTGGAACTGAGTCTCCCGAGTTTATCTTTGGGATTGCCACTGAATATCTTGGGGTTGTCTTTGAGATCAAAAATTGAGTATGCCAGGGTTGTCTTCGGGATTGAGTTGACTTGACTTCCAGGGTTATCTCTGGAATATGATTTTTCCCTCCTACAAGGTTTGTAACAGGAATGCAAAACTTTGAGTGTCTATAGATGCCCCTCTTTATTATATTCATGCAATGTAATGGCATGGATAGGATAAAGATCGCTAGACACTTGAAATATGACAAGATAATCATGATGCAAATGTAATGCAGTATGATGCGAATGTTATGCTGAGTGTATGATGGGATGGAGGCTGCTCCATGAATGAGACCAGAGGATGTTGACATTTGGGGTTATCACCAAAGTCCTTAACCCTCAGTGAAGACTTTTCACTGTAGACGTTCTTCTCATATGCGAGAGGCTCTTGGGGAATTGTGCTTTGTTTGATGAAGATTTGTATAATAGATTCCATCATCGGTCCTCCCCGAAGAGGATGGTTTTCCCTGGTTTGTATCACCAGGTCTTTCCAGGGGTTTGTCAAAGTTACTGCCAACAGTTTGTGTTGTCAAGGCTTCTTGCCTTTCATTGAAATGTCCTTCAACGACTACCATCATCGAACCATCTCCGATGCTTCGTTGGATTTACTTGCCAACGACTGAAAATGTCAAGGCTGCTTGACCTTCGTTGAAATGTGCTTCAACGACTAACATCATTGGACCACTTCCGATGCTTCGCTGTATTTAATTGCCAATGGCTGATAATGTCAGGGCTACGTGACCTTAATTGAAATGTGCTCCAACGACTAACATCATCAGAGCACCTCCGATGCTTCGTTGGATTTACTTACCAATGGCTGATAATGTCAGGGCTGCCTGACCTTCATTGAAATGTTCTTCAATGACTAACATCATCGGACCACTTCCAATGCTTCACTGCATGTAATTGCCAATAGCTAACAACTTCAAGGCTGCTTGACCTTCGTTGAAATGTTCTTCAATGACTGACATCATCAGACCACCTCCGATGCTTCGCTGGGTTTACTTGCCAATGGCTGACGATGTCAAGGCTGCTTGACCTTTGTTGAAATGTTCTTCAACGGCTGACATCATCAGACCACCTCCGATGCTTCACTGGATTTAATTGCCAACGATTGATAATATCAGAGCTGCCTGACCTTTGTTGAAATCTTCTTCAATGGCGAATATGTATGAAGTCCCTACGAGGTATTACCAAGGGCAACTTTCAACAGCTGTGATCATCAGCCTTGTGAACCTTGTGTTTAGGCGAATACCAATGATTGATATGTAAACCCGCAATTTGGTCTCTAAAAATCAGGATTTCAGGCTTTTCCGCTTAATCACGTAACGTCTTTTTTCTTAATTTAACTTTTCAGCTTGTGGGACCTCCTTTGTAACTCAAATTGGATCGAGTCAGAGGGGTGGGGACCACCTGGGATAGCCGCAAGTGGACCTTTGGTAGCCGCAGGTAAACCCGCGGCCATCCGTGGGTCTACTTCAGGCTCCTTTCCCTTTCACAAGTCATTTTTAGTTTGAAGCCGCACAGAGAATCTGAGAGTTCTTCTTTAGATCTACTGAGTTTGGGCTATTTTTTACAAAATCCGTCACCGTACAAGTGTTCTGCACTATCCTGGTAATGTATGCATGTCTTCTTTTCCAGTTTTTGTCCGTTGGAAAATGAGTTATCACATGAAATGCTTCTAAACACATAGTGATTATGCATGCTCATATGACTTGATAAAAATTATTCAACATATTAAATGTTAGTATTTAACCATGATGAACATATTGATGTGAAATTTTTTTACTTTTGAAGCAGTCAAATTGGCACCTTTTTCTGCTATTTCTTATCATATTTGAGGACAAATGAGCAAATGTTGTAAAACAAAGTAATCCTGGTAATTAAACTACCCTCATAGATTATGACTTTGATATTTTTATGCATATAGGATGTTTATGACTGTGAGTTGGTGTGCTACTGAATGACCACCTAGTCATGCCTACGTGCATGTGGATAGTCCTTTTTACAAAGGAGACTCTGGCGAAATTTTTCAAGAGTCTAGGCATTTGAATGAACATGAATTTTTAACTCGACTGTAGATGTATGTTAAAGTACTACATGCATGCATTTTAGACATAAAATGCATTTAATGAGCTCCATGTTAGAATTTACCACACCCTTTCTGAGGTAATTTGGAGACTTTTGTCCATATATATGGATCCAGACCAGCCGAGCAGCTCCCATAGAACCTCTTCATGTGTGAGGAGGAGAGCTTAAGATGTACCTCAGCCTCGCCTAGCCTGACAGCCTCGTCGTCGGTTGATGGAGTCAGTGATTCGTCTTATTCGGGTTGATGTACCAGATATTAAGGACGAGGAGGAGGATGTACCAGTTTCGAATCCTGCTCCTGCTATTTTTATTCCCCACAGGGAGTTACCAGCCATAAATGTAACGAATCCAGAGCTTCTAGATGATTTGAGTTGCCACCCCTTGATCTATTTGCATGTGAACGATGTAAAAGCTGTGTTTGATCTTCCTTTTTCCTATTAATGAGGAGCAAGGGTTATGATGTTGATTTTCATTGTGATGCAGGTTCCCGACTTTACGCAGCCTCGAGGGAACTGGTTTAGTATACACTCTCTGTATCAACTCTTCACTAAGAGTACCGAGAGATTGTGTATGCTTGGGGTTTTGAGGCGTTCTTTTCCATCCTCCCTTGCCGTTGTCCCTGGGGTTACCTCAAGGCATTGTCTGAGTGCTGGTTTCACCAGACTCAGTCTCTCCATTTTCTGGGTTACGAGGTGATGATAACACCGATGGATTGGCAATTTATCACCGATATGGAGTTTTCTGGGGCGCTACTGCCTTGTGTGGCTAACATTTCCCCTACTACCGTCAGATCCTTGCTAGGAGTCCAGGCTATGGTGCTCAAAGGCAGGATAGTCCGTACTGGTCCTTTGAGTGGGGCATTCAGTGATCCATTACCCGATGATAGGAGGGTCAGAGATCGCATTCTTCGGCGATTGTTCCTGATCATCCTCCGGGGTTATTTCCTGGCGGATAACTCTTCTACGGTGTCGTTCTCTTTAGTCAGTGCTACACAAGATGTGGACCATATTGAAGAGCATGACTGGAGCTCCTATACCTTTTCCTATTTCCTCAGGGGAATGCGTACGCATTTGTAGGGCTTGATAGAGGCTTGGCTAGGATTTTACCCATTTTTGCTGGTGATTATTTCTCTTTTGATTTCCCTTGTTTGGCTTAAGAGTGCTGACTGACCGCAAATGTTTGATCTTGTATTGGAAGTTTTGGGCCTATGAGAGGCTCCTATATATTCATCCCATTAGTCTGTTAGGTTTAGATACCTATCCATGGGGATGATGATGGCATCATTCCATATTGTTGGAGGTTCCTGTAGCTGAGGGTTTCACCCATTCACACTTACAGTTGGAGCTGTTGATAGCCGATGTCATTACATGGGTTCCTTACTTTGAGGACCATTTGACAATTGGCTTTGAGGCTGGTTTCCCGACTGGCATCGAGTATGTGATGTCCACTCGTCGTGTTCTTCTCTTTACAGATGGAGGATGGGAGCTCTATTTAGGAGAGCATGCTATCAGGAGCACCACATGAGAGATTCGTATACCGATCTGTCTTCCCGCCAGGCGTTATTGGCCTGTGTCATAGCCTCCGATCAGTGATATCCCGTTGGTCAGAGTTGATGGGTATGCTTTGTTAGAGAGACCATTCACTTAGGAGGCATTCTACCGCTGGTGGTCCCCTTGTACCATCGGAGCCCAGACCCGCACCACACAGTTTATGGGCGATATGGTTCCTAGATTCGTGATGATGATGGATTGGATTGCTTGCGTCCGAGAGCCTACTCATTTGACGCAGATTGATAGCTTGACCCGACAGTTGGACCGGACACATTTTTCATCCGGCATTTACGCAGAGATCCTTCCGAGGTGGATTCTTTTGATCCTTCCAGCTTAGGGGCTAGCTCTTCAGGTGGCCCATATTCAGATGGTTTTGTCGATGCAGATCCTTTGTTGTATCAGCCTGATATCCCTCTTGGCGGAGATTCAGTGACTCAGGAGGAGTTACATTAGATGGATAGGTTAAATGATGTAGACATCAACACTATTAACTTTTTTTGATGTATTTTCTTGCCATATCTTTTAATATGCCTCTGTTAGATATTGGGTGGCTGTGCCCCATTCTCGTTATATCTTTTGGTAGGCCTCTGTTAGTTATTGGGAGGCTATTCCCCATTTCCCTGTATTTTCCAGTTGTATACAAAGATGATGTATTAGATGATGATGTACTTAGGAATGTATGTATACTATTTTCCATTCCCTATATCATATTGTCATTTATTGTTTATCATGCATGTATTATGTTCTGCATATGTATGTCTAGAGATGAGTTCAGCATTGACCCCTGGATGGTCTTATGACACGGTCCTACAGATGTCTTCATCGACAGTTAGCCGCATTAATCATACCCCACCAGTATTGGTGGCCTCCTGTTTAAGATCATGGTATGATAGTTTGTCATCTCTAGATCGGGTGGCCGTAGATCAGCTGTTGCGGCACTCTGTGACCCTCCTAAAGTTCCAGGTTCCATTGGGTTTTGTAGAGGGCATGCTGGAACACTAGGTACCGGAGAGACAAGTGTTCCGGTTTGAGGCCCATGAGTTGACTCCCACATTAGAGGAGTATGAGCGTCTGATAGATTTTCCATTGGACAGGCCTTGTGCTCAGATGGCTATAGGAGATATGAGCTGACAGTTTATGACCCTCACAGGTTTGAGGCGCAGATTTTCCTTGGATGAGATCTCCTTTAGGCATGTAGTGTCTATGCATTTTTTGATAGACAAATTTGGCTCTTTGGACAGTTATGTTCTGTACTCCAGGGATTTCACCACTTCGGAGGATGATTGGTGTGTTACCAAAGTAGATGTACTCTTGATGTGCCTGGTGGCTTATGTCATTGTACATGGACCATTTAGACATCGGCGTGATTATGGCAGTGCGGGCTCTTCGGGAGGGATATATAATTATACTGATGATTCTGGCAGAGACCTTGAGGTCGGCCACATATTTCCAGTCCTATTCTGCGGGGGTATTTTTAGATAGTTCAGTCTTGCTGTACGTGTGGTTTATGACACACTTGAGATCGATTGGCACATTCTAACGTTATGGGTATTGTTTTTCCCATGAGATAGCCATGCCTTACTCCTTTTAGCCGGTAGAGTGTACAGACGCTGCTTCTTGGTCGGTTTTATTATCAGGGATCAAGGATCCATTTGATATTTTACCGTGTTCATGGCTTAGTTCTCCTTATAACTTCATTACTTATGCACCTGGCATGGATTATCTTCCTCTGATTGGTTTGAGGGGCGTACCACATATCACCCACTAGCTGTGATGGCCCAATTTGACCAGTTTTAGGATGTTCATCCTTTTGACGGGGCATTGGGTCAGCGTTTGTCATCTCGACATTTTTTAGTAGAGGATTTGTCCAGGGTTTATGCCTCTTGGGCCCAGCGTGAGAGGGCTGATTTTACTACTAGCCATCCAGGTTATTCTGCAGAGTATTTCACATGGTTGGAGGCAGAGATTGCATCGGCTAGGGTTGTATCCTTAGAATCGGAGATTAATTCTGACAGTGGGGAGCCTATGGAGGACCCTGATTCTCCCATTAAGGATGAGCTATTTCTTTGGGTTGGCAATGATTGGTGATTCCTCAAGATATCAAGCATCTTGTGACTCCACATTCTATAGAATATTTAGAGCAGAGTCTACATCTGATGACGTTTGAGAGGGATTAGGATAGGGCCTTGATGTTGACAGCACTTTTTGGTAGAGATGTCGCTCTAGTTGAGAGAGATGATGCTCTAGCTCATGGAGATACTGCTATTGCTGAGCCGGATGAGGCTAGATCATCTATGGATGAAGTTGTTATTGAGTGGGATGATGCTATATCTGCCCGAGATGCCGCTATTACAGATAGTACTGCATTGAGGTCCCATACTGCTGATATCATTGTGAGATGAGCACGTTCATTAATGAGCATAGTGTCACCATGCAGATGGCTGTAGATCTCTTGGCTCGTGTAGATACCCTTGGGCAGGAGCTCATAGAGTTACCCCCTTCTTCTGAGAGAGATGCCATGTTAGATTTGATAGCGCGCTTATCCACTAGTTTGTAGATTAGCTTGGATTTTCCTATACAGACTAGCTTAGCCATTTTTGTCATGTACAGGACACATTGTATATATCAAATAGTATTATATGGTAAGGAAATATATTTTTATTCACTTCCCTTTTAGTTATGCCTTGTTACTTGCTTGATAGTTGCCTGTTCTCCAAGGCTTGTGATCTTGATGTATTCTGAACTCCCCCTTGATGGATGGATATTGAGATGTCTCAGGATCTTTTAGAATGGATCATTGATCTGTATATTCCCTACCCTTTGGTGTCTCGAGACTGGTTTCTGTATGTAGTTATGGAGAGGATTGTGGCTTTCTTCTCTGAGGTTGACCACTGCACAGATGGTCGTCGGTACTCCTTTGTATGGGGGAGCCCAGGTAGTTCCATCTCTTATGGATTGGTGTTTCTCTTTGAGGACTCAACCACAGCTTAGATGGTTGTCATTTTTTTCTCCCATTTGTGTGGGGAAACCAGGTAGTTCCATCCCTTTGGTCTAAGCCAATGTGGTGTGGTTTAAAGGTTTGACGGATGATCCCAGTACCGTTAACAAGTTTTTGTGTATTGGTAGGGAGTAAGACCGAACCATGAATGGCTGCCTATGCACTCCCATTGATGAGGGGAGATCATGTCTGCATAGTTCGAACCTAGCGTGAAAAGGTTCAAAGTTGAAAGTGGTAAAAAGGGTGTAGATTTTTTTATTTTTTCTGTAGTTAGACCGAACCATAAAAATGGCAGCCTACGTACTCCCCTGTGTATTAGGGAGATTAGGTCTGCGTAGTTCGCCCCTGATGGGACAAACCAAAGTTGTAAAAAGTTTGATCCCTGGTGGGACAAACTGAAGGTGTGAAATGTTTGATCCCTGGTGGGACAAACTAAAGTGGTGAAATGTTTGATCCCTGGTGGGGCAAACTGAAGCGGTGAAAGGTGTATGTTTTCCCAACCTAGCTTGAAAAGGTTGAGAGATGTATGTAGTGAGAAAGGATTTGGAAACCTAAATTGACTGATGGATCTGATGATCTAGAACCAGGATGCTAGGTTGCAGGTAACTTCAGACATAGTACCGTTTCACGGTGTCCGAGTTGATGAGTTGAGGAAATTCCTCGCCATCCATTTCTTGTAATTTGAGGGCTCCTCCTGTCAATACCTCCTTGACAACAAACGGGCCTTCCCAGTTTGGGGGGAATTTTCCTTTAGATTGATCTTGGTTGTTAAGAACCTTCTTCAAGACCAAGTCATGTTCTTTAAATTACCGTAGCCAAACTTTCTTGTTTTAGGATCTAGCGATCCTCTGTTGGTATAACTGACTATGGAAGATGGCTGCGGCCCGCCTTTCATCTATTAGAGATAATTGGTGGTACCGATCTTGTAACCATTGGTCTTCATCCAACTGAGCGTCTATCAACACTCTAAGGGATTCCATTTCCACCTCTATGGGGAGCACTGCTACCATGCCATAGGTTAAGGAATAGGGGCTTGCCCTAGTGGAAGTGCGCATTGACATTCTGTAGGCTAATGGAGTCAGAGGCAACAGGTCAGGCCATCCTTTGTGATTGACGGACATCTTTTGCATGATCTTTTTGATATTTTTATAATCCGCTTCAAAAGCACCATTCATCTTTGGACGATAGATGATAGAGTTGAGGTGTTTGATGTGGAATTTATTGCATAACTCCTCCATCATTTGGTTGTTGAGGTTTTTGGCATTGTCTAATATAATTACCTCTGGTTGTCCATATCGACAAATGACATTATTTCTGATGAAACCAATTATCATCTCTTTGGTAACCCTGGGGGAAGAGGCTGCTTCTACCCACTTGGTGAAGTAGTCGATCATAGTGAAGATGAATCGATGACCATTACTGACCATACCTTACATTGAGAAGAGCCAGGGCGAACTCATATTGTGGTGCTCCCTTGGAGGGGCATGGATAGAATTCCCATGAATTTGACATTGGTAACATCTCTTGACGTGGTCATCACAGTCAGCCTTGAGAGAGAGCCAGTAATGCCCTGTTCTTAGGATTTTCTTGACAAGTAGAGGGCCGCTCATGTGTGGGCCACATACTCCACCATGGATCTCATCCATGAGCCTCTGAGCTTGGTCTTTGTCTAGACATCTAAGAAGGCCTAATTCTGCATCTCTTTTGTAGAGTGCATCTCCGTTCAGGTAGAATTTCATGGCCATTCTATGGATTCGCTTTCTTTCAGCTTGACTCACCTCAGCGGATGTAGATCCATCTCGCAGATACTCCTTGATATGCTAATACCAAGGGTGTTGGATGGGAGGTAGCTCATCTAATACTTCTCTGATGTAGTTCTCATAGGCTGGAGCCTTCTGCAGAGCAACTGTGATATTTGGCATGTCTTCCTTATCAAGTATATTGATTAAGGAGACCAAAGTTGCTAGTGCATCGGCAAAGTCATTCCTATTCTGAGGAATGTGGAGGAATGATATTTCTTCAAACTCCAAAGCCATCTGGATAACCTGCCGATGGTAAGGCAGCAAATGTAGTTCTTTGCTGTAATAGATCACAGTGGTTTGTCTGATTACCAATTCAAAATCTCCAAAGACATTTAACCGTCTGAGTCCCATGGATTGGGCTAATTTCAACCCCATGATACAACCTTCATACTCAGCTGTGTTGTTGGTGCTGACAAACTATAATTTGATAGCAACGGGATATTGCTCCCCCAAAATGGGTACTAGAACTGCTCCAAAGCCTTCCATATTTATAGGTCCATCAAAATACATTTTCCATGGTTGGTGCGTATTATCCTAATGGTGTTGCTGAACTGTCATTATCCCTTCATCGGGGAAATATGTTTCCAATGGTTTGAAATCCCCTGAAGGTGTAGCGGCCAGTTGATCCGTAATTCCTTGTCCTTTGATAGACTTTTGAGTCTCGTAGATGATGTCAAATTACTGTAGGATCAACCACCATTTGGATAGTCGATAATTCAACATGGGTTTGCTGAATACGTACTTAAGAGGATCTACGTGGGATATGAGATGGGTTGTGTGACCATGGAGAAAATGCAGTAATCTCATGGAAGCCCACACTACAGCACAATAAGTTTTCTCAATCAGAGTGTACTTGTGTTCACTGATGCTGAATCTTTTGCTGAAGTAATAAATATCTCTTTCTTGGCCTTTATCATCTTTTTATCCCAGCATGCAGCCCATGTCATTGTCATTGATTGATAGGTACATAAACAGGGGGAACACCATCCTTGGGAGGTACCAAAACAGTAGCTTTGATTAATTTCTCTTTAATGAGAAGGAAGGATATTTGACACTCGTAATTCCATTTGTTGGAGGAGTTCTTCCTTAGCAACTTGAAGATAGGCTCACAGGTTGCTATGAGTTGGGAGATGAATCGACTGATGAAGTTGATTCTTCCCAAAAATCCTCGTATTTCCCTCTATATCTGGGGTAATGGCATCTCAGTGATGGCCTGGATCTTTGCAGGATCCAGCTCAATACCTTTGTGGCTTATTAGGAATCCTAGCAATTTACCTGATTTAACGCCAAAGGCATATTTGGCTGGGTTCAGCTTCAAATTGTACTTATGTAACTGGCAAAAAAGATTTTTGAGATGATCTAAGTGGTCTTCCTCCCTTCGGGATTTGAATCTTTGTGCATTAGATCATGGAAAAGAGCCACCATGGCTCGCTGATAGGTAGCTTCGACATTTATGAGGTCGAATGACAACCGTCTGTAGTAAAAGGTTCCCCAAGGAGTGATGAATGCAGTTTTCTCATGATCCTCTTCAGCAACCATGATTTGATGGTACCCCGCAAAGCAGTCAACAAAAGAGTACATGTCATACTGAGCTGTATTATCAATGAGTATGTGGATGAATGGTATGTGAAAGCTATCTTTAAGACAAGCTTTTTTCAGATCCCTGTAATCCACGCAAACTCGCACCTTCCCTCCGAGTTTAGGCACAGGGACTATGTTGGATAGCCACTCAGGGTATGTTGATACCATGATAATGCCGGGTTGAAATTGTTTCAAAATTTCTTCTTTGACTTTCAAACTCCACTCAGGTTTTAATCGCTTGAGTTTCTGTCTGACTGGCTTGAATTCCTCTTTGATGGGAAGGTGATGAATAACAATGTCAGTTGACAAACCGACCATGTCTTCATGAGACCATGCAAACACATCCTAGAATTGGGTTAATAGAGTAACCATGTCATTCCTTTGGTTTGGAGTAAGGTCCGTACCAATCTAGATTTGTTTGGGGTTTTCTGAGGTTACGAGGTTAAAAGAGGTGGTTTGATCAAGATTTGTCTTGGGTTTGTCTTTGACCCATTCTTTGATCTGCTGAGGCACCTCATAACCCTCTTTCTCAATCTCCATCAAGTCTGAGTCTAACTTTACGTCAAAGTTATAGTCCTTATGAAGAATAGGCATTCCACCAGCAAGTTTAGGCACATCTAACTTTAGAGTCCTGAAATAAAATGCTTTCACTTAATATATGAAATTGTTCAATCATACAAAGTGTTAGCATGAAATGAGAAAAGCAAATGCTAATATTGTGCAACAAAAGTAAGCAGTTATTGCTATCTACAGGGCAGAGGGAGTTTCTGCCCTTTTTACCCTTGTCGGCAAATACAAGGAGTGCTGCTCCAATTACCAAGGGTCAAGTCCTGATGGACAATAGTGATGAAAGGTCTGTTATCATCCTTCTTCTCATGAATGATGACCATGATGTCTGGACAATCATCATTTGGGATGTCTCTGTTCATACCCTCTGTATGGATCAGGATGCGCATGTTTAACAAATGTCTCTTTATCTCTTGTTTGCGCCATTGATTCCTTTCCTCCACCTCTGGGTCTAGAATCAGGACTTCCTTTCCTTTAACCGGTATCGGCTTAGGAAATAGCATAGCTACCACAGGGGCAGGAACTTTTAATGAAGCCCATATAGAATTAGCATCTGTAGGTTTAGGCAGATGCCTTGTAACTGAAGGAACCGATTTATGCTTGTGAGGGTTCCTATGACTGGACCCAAAGGAGTATCCTAGTCTGGCTAGGAACTTGAATTGGGCATTTGATTCCCTGCTGATTCTTTCCTAACCCTTGTCCAGGTTGGAAACCTAAGGATATCATTTCTTGAGTTACCGACATTACCTCGACATATACTCTGGGTTTCAGAGGTGGAGCCCCAATAGGTTGATAGTGAATGTTGCTCACTTCAAGGGCTTGGAAGCTGACAGGCTCAACTTCTGCATTGAAACTGATAAGAGGTACATTATTTTGTACAGAATACTTTGGCTCGGCATTGACAGTGACCATATTATTGTTGATGATATACTTGAGCTGCTGATGAAGAGTGGATGGGACGGCTCAAGCCATATGAATCCAAGGTATTCCCAACAGTAAATTATATCCCGTAGTGATTTTGAGCACTTGGAAGGATATGTAGAATGTATGTGGACCACTTTCCATGGGTAATTCAATCTCTTCGACAGCATTTCGCCGAGATCCATCAAAGGCTTTGATGATTATATGGCTTCTTTGAATCCTGTTGAGATTGATGTTCATTTTTTCCAATGTGGCATAGGGGCAGATGTTTATGGATGATCCTCCATCTATTAGCACTCCTCCGACCACATATCCGGAAGACATAACCGCTATGTGCAACGGTTTGCAATGACTCGTCCCTTCGGGAGATATGTCATCATCAGTGAAGGATATCATATTACTGTTGAAGATGTGATCTACCAAATGATGGAATTTTTCAACATCCACTGTCTTTGGCAAATGGGCTTCTTCTAATATTCTCAATAAGACATTCCGGTGATCTTCTGAAGAGAAAATCAAGTCCAGAATAGAGATCTAGTGTGAAGCTTCCTTCAAGCTTTGAACCACCTTGGCTTCATTGTGTTCCATCTTGCGGAGGAAGTCTTCAATCTTCTCCTTGGGCACTTTCCCCTTAGATATGATGACAGGCTTCATCACTCGTTGAGGAAGATACAATGGATTTTTTTAGACACTACAGCAGTTGTGTTTGATGTTGATTCTTCAGCCTCTCCATAATTCCATGGGACTTTTTTAAGGCCGATGAAATGATACTGTGGCCGGAATGGCAATATGATTGGCTTTGGTACAGCCACTTTTAAAGGGTTTTCAACGCCTTTGAGCTGAATTGGTTGAATTGTAATTGGTGTGGCAGCCAAATCTCCATCAGAGGATATAACTGCTACAACTACCATCCATCGTGGAGGAAATGTATACCCATTCTCAGATGATACAGCGTCATTGTCTGTCATTTGCAGGTCACTGCCGTCAATCATGTTTTGAATAAGATGGTGGAGTGCCCAACATTCCTCAGTGCTATGTCCGTGAGAGTGGGAGTGGTATTGACATACTCCATTAGTATCAAACCGTTTTGAGATTGGATTGACTGGAGGTAGCAGTGCTGTGATCTTTCCCTCATTGATCAGCATCTACAATATTTCTTCCATTGGTTGGCCTAAATAGGTGAACTCCTTTTTGTTGGCGAAGTCCCGACGGGCTTTGGCTTTTGCTTTTCTTGCAAGCTTTTCCTCAAGTGTTTCACTTTCTTGAATAAGTGGTGGAGTACTTGTGATAAGAGAAAGGAGGCTAGCATGCTCCTGACAGAACAACTGACGTGTGACTTGGTGTTGGTGAATCACCAGTTCTGCCAATTGATTGACTTGTTCACCAAGAGATTTTAACTTTCGTTCCATCATGAACTGGAACTCTGAATAATCCCATCTGTCAGAATTATCCTTGCTGATTTGGGATGAACCACCCACATATCTGAGGTATTGTAATAACCCAATATTGTCGATATAATTAAATAAGAATTTTTTGCGTATAATTTTTTTTTATTTAAAAATAAAGGTGGGAATATGTGCAAGGTAAAGCTATGTATATATGTGATAAATAAAAATTTATTTATTACATGAATAATTGCAATTTTTTTTTAAGAATTATTTATCATTATAAATTATATTCTTATAATAAATTAATTTTGTAGTAAAAATATATTTATTATTTATTTTCTACTGAAATAGAATATTTTATTATTTAAATAATATATGAAATGATTATTAGAATTATTATAATAATTATTTTATCTAATAATCATTTCACTATATGAATTTATTTAGATTAGTTAAGTTAATTATTTTAACTTAATTAATAATGGTATATATGAAAGTTATGCCGGATATGGATTCAAAACCCTAATTTTGGATTTTAAATAAGGAATGAGAATAATAATATAATATTAATTATATTTCAATACTATAAATATATGTACTGTATGTGTATACTGATAATGATTGGTCAATTATGGTGTACCATGACAAAACCCTAGCATTACTGATAAACCCTAATATGGAAGTCAAATACGACTGTAAGATTTGTTAAGTCGTTGTGTTAATTGTTAAATGATATGTATTATTAGATTATCATTTTAATTAGGGAAAACTCTAATTATTGGAAACCCTAATTGCTAATTAAAAACCCTAATTTTTAAATTAGGAACCCTAATTGCTAAGTTATTAACTCTAATAGCTAATTTAGCAAGCTTAATGATAATTTGTAAATCTTAAAAATTTCCATGTTCTATATACTTAGAAAACCTAAACTAATTAAGAAACCCTAAATTATAATTTAGAAAACTAAAATTTTCATTTAAAACCCTAATTGCAAAATCCTAGAATTAATGTGCAAAACCTTAGGGTTAAACCCTAAAGGTTAAGACAAGTTACAATATTGCCATTAAATTTGCTAGCAAAATGTTGTGGCATTCTTTAATAAGTAACTTGTAGATCTAGCCAAAATTAGGGTTGGTGAACCACTCTTGGCTTCCCATGTGATAAAAATACATACATATCAACCATATATCTTAGCCAATACATTGCATCCAATATATATATATATATATATATATATATATATATATATATAGATTGAGAGAGAGAAAAGTTCACTTGTTAGCCTCATTTATACACAAACTCCTTACCAAGTTCCTCTCTTTCCCAAACCCACGAATTGTTAAGTAGACCAGTCCCAAATCAACTCCATACCACAACCATAACAGACCAGGAGCCCAGAATTAATATTTGTGCAAAGAAAGGTATAACCCTAATTTAGAAATCTGATCTTGCTTGCTATGTTTAAAGTTGTGTTTTTATGTTTAAATATGTTATTTGTAGTGTAAATAAGTGATCTGGGTTGGTACATGATAGATCTATAACATCTAGATGCACGAAATAGAAGTTTTCAAAAATTTGGAAAAATTTTATAATGTTGTTTGACAACCGAATGTCAGACCTCATAGATCATTACATGTTATTGGTTTTAATGTTTTAAATGTTTGTAGTTGTAATATGTCATGTGAGCTTTGATCTGGACCTCGATTCAGGGTCAGATCTGGTACATATTTCAAGTTATGGGTGGTCAAACCTCGTTGACTGACCATGACTGAGCAAATCTGGGTAACCCAGAACTTGCCCAGAAACGCCTGACAAGAAGTTCAGGGGCTTATATCTTTTAGTTGTTTGTAGATTTGTTCTTTCTGTTGTATCTAGGTTGTAGTTTGGTATATGGACTCTTGATTTAAGCATTTAAAACACCTAAAGATCAAACAGGTTGGATTTAGTGGACGTTAAACCAGGCAGGATGTTCACAAAATATGTTTTCTGGGTAACCCAGAAAACTTATGAACACGGTTTCTGACATGCTTTGACCGGACCAGATCTAGAGATTTTGTTGTTGTTAGATCAATTTTACGTGTTAGATCTGTTCATTGACATGTTGGCTACAACCCGGAACCATTAGATCAACAAAACATTACAAGGTTAACAAGTTGTGGAAGCCCAAAATAGGCTACTCGAACTGTTCTTCATTTCTGGGTAACCCAGAAAATGAAGAACAACTCTGGCAGCTTGTTCTCAGCCTTATATCTTCTTGATGTGTTATGATCTGACCCAAAACTTGTTACACACTTGTAGTATTACATAAATACTACAAGGTTCGATCATTAGCTCACCTAGAAACATCAAAATCTGAAAATTATTGTTGGTCAAACCTAGCACCTTTATTACTGCTTATGCATGTTCTTGAATCTCAAGAACATTTTAGGCAACACTTTCTATCGCTAAAGGCTATAGCGACAGATTTAATAATTTTAATTAATTTATTTTCCAAAAATCATTTAAAAATAGAAAATAATTTCTAAAAATTATAAAATTAGTTTTAAACATTATTTTAAGTTATAAAAACTAACTTTTAATAATTTGGCATATTTTTCATAAATATTATTATTTATTTGAATAATTAATGATATTAAATTTATTTAATAAATGTATTAAATTAATTGATTAAAAATGATTTTATTATATTAAAAATCATTTTAAATGATAATAAAGTATTTAAAAATATTTTAAGTTATAAAACATAACTTTTAATATTTTGAGATAAATTTCATTAATTATTTAATATTAATGATATTTAGATTTATTTAATAATTATATTAAATAAATTAGTTAAAAATGATTTTAATAATATAAAAATTATTTTAAATGAGAATAAAGAGTTTAAAAATATTTGAAGTTATAAAATATAACTTTTAATATTTTAGGTAAATTTTATTAATAATTTAATATTAATGATATTAGTTTTATTTAATAATTATATTAAATAAATAGATTAAAAATGGTTTTATTGATTTAAAAATCATTTAAAATGGATATAAATGGTTTAAAATATTTTAAGTTATAATAAGTGACTTTTAATATTTTGATAAATAGTATATTAATATTTAAATATTAATGGTAATTATTTAAAAATATTTTTAAAATCATTTAAGGGTAATAATAATGTTTTAAAAATATTTGAAGTCATTTTAAATAACTTTAATATTTTGGCAATGGTTTCATTAATATTTTAATATTATTTAAATATTAATGATAATAGAATTATTTAGTATTTAAATCATTTAAAAATGATTCTAGTGTTTGAAAAAATATGATAAATTATAATAATTATTTAAAAATTATTATAAGTCATTTAAAAATAATATGATCGATATTTAAATTATCTAGAATAATATCAAGGATTTAGAATAGGTATTTATTAAACATATACTCGATAATTACCCGATAAAGCTATCGGTACATCGAAATGTGTCCAAAATTGATTCGAACCTAGATAGTTTGACTTGATAGGCGATTGTTTATGATACAATGACTGCTAAACATATGTGATAATATGATTAGGTTATGTGTTGACTACAAATAGTAGTACTATGTGTTATGATATATTATTCTAATCGAAAGAACAATCTTATGGATGATAGGTCGTTGTATTAAAGATAGAACTAAATCGTGTACTGTAAGCAGCAGACCAGGCAAGTATCTGAACTATTCTTTTCATTGTGCAAGTATCTGAACTATTCTTTTCATTGTGCAAGTATTTGAACTATTCTTTTCATTGTACAAGTACCCTACCTTTGCATTTATTTTATGCAATGGACATGAGTAAGAAAGTTTCAGAACTATATTATCGTTGTGCTAGATTATTAACTCTACTCTTAATTGCTTATGTATTTAATCTGTTGTATTCATACAAGTTCTTGAATTCTATCCGATCATTGTTTATCAATATAATATCATTGTATAATCCAGATATTTATTCTGTTCGTTAATTTCTAAGTATGGTTATACAAGTGTCCTCACTTGGATAATTATTGTATTTATTGATACATACTTATCTAATTTCGGTATGTATACATTAATTAAAAAAAACTGTCTAAGCTATTTGACTCGACTAGACACAATTTTTTTTAAAAAATATCATTGAACATGATAGAACATTATTGTTATCCAATCGAATTATTTTAGTTCAGCTTCCAGACTAAGTATGAACATCCCGAACATGGGAAACTTTTGTGTGCCTAAGGCGGATATGCTGGACAAAAATATCATTCGAACATGAAGTATTGATCAATACAGGGCATAATGGGATGATCACCCTCCGTGCCCGTAAGACATGACGGTTTGCAGATGAAGTTCTGTTTAACATTTTAAAAATTGAAAACAATGTTCATATTCTGTCGACTGCACTTCATTAATTGTCAGTACGTAGTTTCAAAAATTTGAAATAGAATTGATATGTTGTTTAGTGTTGCTTCAGTTTACTTCACAACTGTTGATTCGTTGTAGAAGTGCCATTCACAGAAAATATTTACTTCTTTCAGCTAACGTTTATTGTTTTCTATTACTTGCTGGGAACTCAAATGCTCATTCTTGCCTTAAACTTAAATGTTTTCAGCTAAACGTGAAAGACCGAAAGGTTCTAACAAAGACAAAGGAAAGGGAAAGCTGGCAGAATAAGTTATATGGTATTCTATGTAATAGTTAAACTCTATTAAGATAATGATATTTATTAATTATCATGTAATGTAATGTATTAAATGTTGTAAACATGGGGATTTGATAACTCTGATTATGTAAATTAAGTTTGATATTTATATTATTATTATTATTATTATTCCGCTCGAAGAAATGGTATCGTGAAGCACCGAGTTCTGGTTTCAAGTACCTAAATTTGGGGGCGTCACAGGTATTTAGATCTCTCTCCACGGCCCCTGTTGATCATGTTAACCTCCTCTTCCTTGTGTTGGGGGAGAAGGTTGTCTAGAACATGTGGTTGATCAGGCTTGGTCACCACTATGTCACCACTGTCAATTAAGCCCTGGATCTTATGCTTAAGGGCCCAACAATCCTGAGTGTCATGGCGTGGAGCTCCGGCATGGTAAGCACACTTCTTGCTTGTATTGAAACCTTTTCCACTAGGGTTGGCTGGTGGAAGGAGATGAGTGATTTTCTTTTAAGTGATCAGAAGTTTGAGAATGTTTTTGAGTGAGTGCCCTAAGGGTATGAACACTCTTGTATGTCTGACTTCTCCACTTTTTGGCAAGAGAGGGTTTAAAGACTGTGCTTGAAAAGGGGAATAGTTTCTCCTCTGAATAGGCAAGTTTTGATTGCCTTTTTGTTATTGTGGTATCAAGGAAATATCCCCTTCTTTCTTCTTATGGACCCTGCAGGGGTTGTTCCCATAACTTCCAGATTGGATGTGCTTAGCCACATCTTTTAAAGCGACGAGGTCTTGAATCTTCCCAGACTTCAATCCCATTTCAGCCATTTCTCTGTGCTTAATCATTTTTGAGAACGGCTTTCCTATTCTATCTAGGACCCTCTCGTAAAATGGAGCTTCTTAACTATCTATGAAGGACATCACCATTTCAGACTCTGTCATAGATGGGATAACTTGAGCAGCCAGACGCCTCCATCTTTGGGCGTACTCTTTGAATGACTCATTGACTTATTTCTTAACCTTGGTAATTTGATACCGGTCTGGAGCCATTTGAGTTTGAAAGATGTACTAACTGAGGAAAGCATGGACTAACTCCTCCCAGTTATGAATTTTGGAGTTATCCAATCTGGTGTACCATGCTCTGGCTTCTCCAGTTAGACTTTTCTGAAATACCTGCATTCTGAGCTTTTCATTCTCAGCATAGAATCCGAGCTCCAATGAACACTTTTAAGTGGGTGTAAGGATCTCCCAATCCATCATATTTCTCAAAATTGAGAGTCTTGAATTTCTCCAGATAATGAACCCCAGGGAAGATGCAAAAGTCTGAGTATGAAACACTTCCGTGTGTTCCAATCCCTTTGATGGACCGAATGGTCTCTTCAGTTTGTAGAACCTTCTTCCGAATATCATCGGTGTCTTGATCTTCTTTAAGATGGGTGATTTCAGGGGTTTTGTTGGTCTTGTTAGACTGAGACTCAGGTGGTGGAACTTCTTTGTCCGGACCATGGATTCCTCTATGTGTGGATGGGTATTTGTGGACCCTGAGTTGATTTATGTAGTTCTTTGAGCATAACAACCAACTCTATAATTTGATTGCTTAATCCTTCGAACTCCTCATGATAGACAGGAGTAGGATTAGGTTCGCCAGATGTAGCCATGTCAGGCTATAGGCTTAATGCCTTTTTGGACTTTGAACGGGTAACGGGACCAATCATTTCCCTACAAAAGACTTATGTAGTTTAGTCTGGGAAATGTGGAAATGATACATGCTATGCAGTGTGTTTGTTTTTAGGAGTATTATCCTGTAAAACAGATGTCAGCTATTTTGTTGACAGGATAACATGATAGGTTTTGATGTGAAACGGAATGCATGTTCACATACTCCTTTATATTTTCCATTACATTGAGATTGACATGGAAATGAAATTATAGGTAATTGAAAAGGGGAAGGTATGAAGAGACTTCCCTCTGCGTTTGGTTTATCAGAGGCTGACCTATCTTAGGTTACTCTCGTGGTTTTTTTGGCATGAAGGTCCCCAGACCATCACAATTTACTCGATGGGAAGTTAATCCGATCTTTCAACTGGAGCGAATCTGGGTGGTTCCTTTCCTGAGCTTCGTGGAATTAGTCTCTCGACGAGTCCAATAAGCAAACACCGACAGGATAGCTTCCTGGTGGAGGGACCACACAACATACATTCACATACATCGCGTCTCACCGTTTGGCAATGATGACATGGGGAGTCGTTATATGAGGCATGGGAGAGATACAAAGAACTGCTCAGAAAATGCCCTCATCAAGGATTTCCCCAATGGCTACAAATGAACACCTTCTACAACGGACTACATGGGAATCTTAGGACAAGAATCGATGCAGCATCGGGCGGAGCATTCATGGCTAAGAGTTATGAGGAAGCATACGAGTTGATTTAAACCATGGTTGCTAATAACTATCAGTGGCCCACAGCGAGGATGACACAGGTGAAGGCAGCTGGGGTATTATAAGTAGATAATATGACAGCAATGCAAGCACAGATAGCTGCAATGTCAAAGAAGTTGGAGCAAGTGGCAGCAGCACAGACACAATAAACACAGCTAGCACCACAAGTGGCAATAGTATGTGAGTTGTACGCAGGACAACACCCAACGGAGCAATGTGTAATTTATCCAGCAGCGGTGCAATTCATCGGTAATTATAACAGAATTCCTCAAAACACATATCAGAACACATACAATCAAGGAAATAGGAATCATTAGAATTTCTCATGGAGCAACAACCAGCAAAATCAAGCTTCACGTCAAACATACCCTCCAGGTTTCCAGAATCAGCAACAACCAGTTCAATATCAAGAAAGGAAACCCGATCTGGAGGAAAAGTTGGATAAATTCATAGCTACCACCGAGTTGGCTATAAAAAATCACACCTTGATGTTTAAAGCACAAGAGATGGCGATCAAGAATCTAGAAAATCAGATGGGTCAGATAGCATTGGCAGTGAATAGTAGACCACAAGGAACACTACCAAGTGACACCGAGAAAAATCCTAAGGGTAATCATGAGCAGTGTCAAGCCATTATGTTAAGAATTGGAAAACAGCTTCAAATATTTTAAGACCCCAAAGAAGAACGAGAAGATTACTATCATATTCATTCTAATGAGGTGCACTTTTGACGCTTTCAAAGTCGGGTTCTCATCACCCTATTGTTGTTCGCCAAAATCAATTATTAAGTGACGTATAAAATACGACACCCACATCTTAGGTCCTCAATACAATTATCTGTTACATGTCATGCTGTTTTATAATGTATTGAGAAACTTCGACAGTCTCGGACCATCACACTATTTCCCTGTTATCCCCGCTCGATTCAGCTACACTCTTATTACCTGAAAGGAATTGTGAAACAAAGGGTGAGCAGAAATAGCCCAATAAAGAATATCATGACTAAAAATAATTAAATTATAAATATCCTTCGTCAATAATAAATTAGAGATTTAGAACATATGGTAGATGATAAAACTTTTCAACCATAGTTGCAGCTGAACGAGCAATCCATTAGAAGAGTCAAATAGACCATCAGGTCTATTATCTTCTCCATGTTAAAAGTCCACCAATAATGTTATCCCTATAACATCAATCAACAATTCCTGTCCACAATCATATGAATAACTCATAATCATAATTGTGATTCTAAATTCCTCTTCGCACCCAGGACAAAGATAATTTTCATTACCTATCTTCACCTGAAACATCAAAAATCATGGTTATACCAAATCACAATTCCTGCTCATAATCATACTAATAAATTCATCTTTGTACTACGGCCAAAGATATTCATTAACAATTCATCTTTGCACTCTGTGCCAAAGACATACAATCGTATTTTAGAAGAGTCAAGTAGAGCATGATATCTACTATCTTTTACGAATTAAAAGTGTATAATCAATATTTCATCGCCGAGACTCGACTTTTAATAAATAATCCACATCATCGAATCATCCTTGCACTACGGCCAAGGATATTCATGTAATCATCAATGGTCATGATTATACCGAATAATCCCTGGTTATAATCATACCAATAAATGTCCATCAATGCACTACGGGCCAATGAGGACTTTTACTACATCATCTATAACATTACGGGTCATGATTATACCGAATGATCCCTGGTCATAATCAAACCAATAAACAGTTCATCTATGCACATAAGCCAAAGATACTCATTAATCATTAGTTCATCTTTACACGTAAGCCAAAGATAAACAACTGTAAAACCAATAATCAACAGTCCATCTTTGCACGTAAGCCAAAGATATACAACTGTAAAACCAATAATCAACAGTCCATCTTTACACGTAAGTCAAAGATATACAACTGTAAAACCAATAATCAACAGTCCATCTTTGCACGTAAGCCAAAGATGACTTTCATCATAATATAAGCATGAGGATGATGACAATGATATAAGCATTAATCAAACGAAAACAAGGATAAATATTAAAGACTTTAAATTTATCCAAATATTATCAATCACTTAATAAACTCATAATCTAATATTATTAATATTATAAAAATATTTTAATCACTTCTTAAACTTATAAACAATTTATTTCAATTGTTCTCACTTTACCAAATAATGCATTTAATCATTCAAAAATGCCATACTCATAAGATTTCATCACCAATGATCAAATCGCTCATCAAAAATCTGCCTATACCCTATATAGGATTTTCAAGCCATAAAATCCTATTTTTCTAATTTTGTTACTTCACATAACATATTTAATTCATTTACTCATAACTAGTTTATTTTCATGAAAAATACCAAATCAGTCCCATATTGAACATATATTTTTCTTGGAATTTTAAAAATTCATTTACTATTTTTCATATGGCCAAAATTGCCGAATATTTAGACATTTATCATAAATTGTACTTTTGTCCAAAAATTCCGAAATTTACAGGGTATACTCCTGTTATATACATGTACTTCCAATACAAATTTCACCAAATTTGGAGTTAACCACAACGAGTTATAAGGGTTTACTTTTAAAATAGTCTTTTTTCATAAAATCCATAACTCTTAATCTATACATCAAAAAATCGCCATCTTTGGAAACAATATAGAAAACTCATCAAATTATCATTTCAAATTTTTCCAGAATTTTTGAGGGTCAGAAAAATTACGAAACTGCAAATGGATTTTCACCCGCCATGCGGTAATCCACGTAAACAGATCATTTCCACAATTTAATAAGGAATGAATACAAAGGATCATTCACCATGCATGCGGTAATCCACATAGATAGGTTATTTCAACAGAATAATAAAGAATGGAATAATAGAAGAATTCACCATGCAAGCGATAGACCGCACAGACAGGTTATTCTCAATAGAATAATAAAGAATGGAACCAGGTCATGCGAAATCCACACAAACAAGATATTCCAACAGAATAATAAAGAATGGAATAACAACAGAATTCACCAGGCATGCGATAGACCGCACAGACAGGTTAATCCAATAGAATAATAAATAATGGAACCAGGTCATGCATAATACGCACAGACAGGATATTCCAACAAAATAATAAAGAATGGAACCAGGTCATGCGTAATCCGCTTGCATGATGATGTTCCACAGTAATAATAAAGAATGGAATAATAGAAGAATTTCACCATGTATGCGGTACTTCACATAGACAGGTTATTCCAACATAATAATAAAGAATGGAATAACATCTCTTACGAGTATTGAAAGAAAATAATTCTCTTCATGAATACGAAAGAATAATACCCCTTACCTCAGAAGAAAACTGGATACTAGAATAGTGAGGTAGCAGACTTCTCTTCTTCTTTCTTTCTATAATTTCTTTCTATAATAATTGATGTACAAGGCCTACTAACATCTCCCTACAGTTAGCGGATAGGTCAGTTACGTATCCGAGAGGTATAGTAGAGGACATCTTAGTGAAAGTGGATAAGTTTATATTCCCCGCGGACTTTATTATTCTGGATTTTGAGGAGGATAAGAACATCCCAATTATCCTAGGGAGACCATTTTTGGCTATAGGGAGAACACTCATTGATGTGCAAAAGGGAGAACTCACTATGAGGGTCCAAGATCAAGAAGTGAAATTCAGTGTGTTTAAGGCCATGAAATTTCCTACGGATGAGGAAGAATGTTTTCAAATGGATCTAATTGAGCAAATCATTAGTGATGACATAAGAAAAAGTTTAGTGAACGATCCATTAGAAACAACATTATTGGGAGATGAAGAGAACGATGATCCAAAATTGGTGGATTACCTTCAATTGCTAGACTCATTGCCACGAGTACCAAGATTTAGAACCACATTTGAACCACTGCACACGGAGGAGGTAAATGCAGAAAAATTGAAACCATCATTGGAAGAGCCACCAAAGCTGGAACTTAAGCCACTTCCTAAGCACCTCAGGTTTGCGTATTTAGGTAATTTAAATTCTTTACCTATTATTATTTCAACTGTACTTAATGAATTGCAGGAAGAAAAGTTGCTAAGGGTGCTTTGGGAACACACATCAGCTATTGGATGGACAATTGTGGACATAAAGGGAATCAACCCTTCATTTTGTATGCACAAAATTCTGATGGAAGATGATGCAAAACCAACAGTGGAACAACAACGGAGACTCAATCCAATTATGAAGGAAGTGGTAAAGAAGGAAATTTTAAAATGGTTAGACGCTGGCATCATCTATCCGATTTCCGATAGTAAATGGGTTAGTCCGATCCGGTAAAAAATGCGAAAAAAGGAGGAATGACGGTGGTGCAGAATGACGACAACGAGTTAATCCCAACCAGAACAGTGACGGGGTGGCGGGTTTGCATGGATTACAGAAAATTGAACAAGGCAACTCGTAAAGACCATATCCCGCTGCCCTTTATTGACCAAATGTTAGATAGATTAGCGGGACATCAATATTACTGTTTATTGGATGGGTATTCGGGCTACAACCAAATAGTCATCGCTCCGGAGGACCAAGAAAAGACCACATTTACATGCCCTTACGACACATTTACATTCAGGAGGATGTCATTCGGGCTATGCAACGCACCGACAACTTTCCAAAGGTGTATGATGGTAATTTTTTTGGACATGGTAGAGAAAAACGTTGAGGTCTTCATGGATGACTTTTCAGTTTATGGGGACAGCTTTGATAATTGTTTGAAGAATCTGGTCATGGTACTGCAAAGATGCATGGAAACGAATCTCGTTCTAAATTGGGAAAAATGCCACTTCATGGTTGAAGAGGGCATAATTTTGGGCCATAAGGTCTCGACTCAAGGGCTGGAAGTCAATAAAGCAAAGCTGGAAACAATTGAAAAATTACCTCCACCAACCTCAGTGAAGGGTATTAGGAGTTTCTTGGGACACACCGGGTTCTACAGGAGGTTTATAATGCAGTCTTTTAGAGACAGATGCGACATTCAGCTTTGATGAAGATTGCAAGACAGCATTTGATTTATTAAAAAGGAAATTGACTACAACCCCCATTATAGTTGCACCGGATTGGAGCATGCCATTCGAGCTTATGTGTGATGCAACCGACTTCGCGGTTGGGTCTGTGTTGGGTCAGCGGAGAGACAAGGTGTTTCACGCTATATACTACGCAAGAAAAACACTTACAGAAACTCAATTAAACTACACAACCACAGAAAAGGAGTTGCTTGCCGTGGTATATGCATTTGACAAATTTCATGCTTACTTGATCGGGACTAAGGTGATAGTCTATACAGACCATGCAGCGATACGGTACTTGATAGAGAAAAAGGATGCTAAGCCACACCTTATCCGGTGGATTCTCATACTGCAAGAATTCAATTTAGAAATAAAGGATAGGAAGGGGACGGAGAACCAAGTAGCCGACCACTTGTTGAGGTTAGAAAACCACGGTAAAGAAAAAGATGACAAAAGTGAAATCAATGAATCATTTTCGGATGAGTAATTGTTTGAGATTTCAGCGGAGATTCCGTGGTATGGCGATTATGCAAATTTCGTTGTGAGCAACATTCTACCACCTGACCTCACAAGGCAACAAAAAATGAAATTTCTGCACGACATGAAGTGGTACATATGGGATGATCCATATTTGTTTAAGCAGTGCGCCGACAAGGTGATTCAACGGTGCGTCCCATACAGCAAAGTGAAGAATATCCTGCATGAGTGTCACTCATCGGCATATGGCGGGCATTATGGGAGTGAGAGAACAGCAGCGAAGGTGCTATAATGTTGTTTTTATTGGCCCATATTATTCAAAGATGCCCACCAGTTTGTCAAACAATGTGATAGGTGTCAAAGGGTGGGCAACATTTCGAAGCGTAATGAGATGCCCTTACAAACGATTCTGGAAGTGGAAATTTTTGATGTATGGGGTATCAATTTCATGGGACCATTTCCATCGTCCTTGAAAAATCAATACATTCTCCTCGCAGTGGACTACGTGTCAAAGTGGGTTGAAGCTGCAGCTCTACCAACAAACGATGCCAAAGTGGTCTTCAAATTCCTGCAAAAGATCATCTTCACTAGTTTTGGCACACCAAGAGCAATTATAAATGAAGAAGGTAGTCACTTTTGTAATAAACCATTTACTGCTCTTTTTGCCAAGTATGGGGTGAACCACAAAATAGGTACAGCATATCACTCTCAAACCAGTGGACAAGATGAGGTATCGAACAGAGAAGTCAAAAAGATATTGGAGAAAGTGGTGAATCCGACTTGGAAAGATTGGTCACTTAGATTGGATGATGCTTTATGGGCTTATCGGACAGCATACAAGACGCCAATCGGGATGTCACCATATCAACTGTTGTACGGGAAGGCATGTCATTTACCGGTGGAACTACAACATAAGGCATATTGGGCAGTGCAAAAACTTAATTTTGATCAAAAAGCTGTAGGAGAGAAGAGACTACTTCAGTTGAATGAACTAGACGAGTTTCGCCATCATGCCTATGAGAATGCCAAGATATACAAAGAAAAATTCAAAAGATGGCACGACCAGAAAATTTTGCGTCGGACATTCGAGCCAGGCCAATCAGTACTGTTATTCTACTCAAGGCTGCGTTTGTTCCCTGGAAAGCTTAAATCATGATGGTCGGGACCATTCACAGTCAAGCAAGTATTCCCTCACAAGGCGGTTGAAATTCTGATTCAGTAATCCACTCGAAACATTCAAAGTCAACGGACACCGTCTAAAGCATTACTGGGGAGGAGAAGCCAACACCGACGTGATCGCTATCACATTGGCCGATACAACTTAAGCAGGAAGTAGTCAGGCTGAACGACTTAAAATCAAGCGCTCATTGGGAGGCAACCCAATTTTTATTTCTTTATCGTATTTTCCATTCATATTTGCTTAATCGTAGTTTTTATTACATTATTAGATAGAAGAATAAAATAAAATCTCGTTAATCTCTCCACAACATGACATGACATCCATGACTCACTAATTTTCATGTTTCATGCCATGTAGGCTGGGAAAAGGATCGTCAAGCGAGTATTTTGCAGTAGAATAAGCTAAAATAAAGCAAAACATGACTGCCAGACAGTGACTATGCCCGTCGGGGCATGCCCTAAAAGAAGTATAACCCGTGGTGGGGTCCTCAAATCGTAAATCAAGGGACAAGTCACGGGCTGCCTTTTAGTTCTTTACCCCGGCAGGGTGGGTCCTAGAATTTTGATAGACGTGGCAGTTTGCTGGTCTTCTCTCCTTCCCAATAACTCCCACTTTTACACTTCCCCACTACTCCATAACCACCACCACTTTCCCCATATTCCCAATATTCAATTACTCTTCTCCACATTCCCACCTCCTCACTCCACCAATGCTAGTCTTCCCTCTCCATCTATAAATACCACAAAAACTCTTCCAAACTCCTACACCACACTTCATATAAGGTAACAAGAGAGCATAATTGTGAGCTAGAAAATACAATTGAAATGTTTGGGGGAGAGTTAGGGCAAAACCAACAATAGGGAGAAATGGCTTCACAATCATCATCTAAACGCCAACGGGGGGAGAGTTCACGCCCATCCCAACCTATTCACACCTTCGATCGTCGAAAATTTGCAAGTACCGCCGCCGCTGACTGGTATGACTATATGCTTACTAAAGCCCTTACACCGGAGTGGGGGTTGGCACCGGATCCTAATGATGGGGAGCTCATGCCGCAAATTTACCAAAAGGGATGGGTAAAATTCATCGAAGAGCCAGAACCAGCAGTTGTCAACATTGTCAAGGAGTTTTACGCAAATGCGGTGGACAAGGAACTATTTCAAGCATTTGTGCGAGGACGGTTGGTTCCATTTAGTGCCGACGCCATTAACACATACTACCAACTGCGGGTGCCTCGTCATTGCCAGTATGCGCACCTTCGTGATTCTGATCCTGACTGGGATGCCATAATCATGGAGATGACAAAGCCAAGAACGTCATGGACGAAAGGGCGAAAGGGTGGCACCGTGTTCCCCAGCAAGACCCTTAGCAGGTATGGAAAAATCTGGTATGCCTTCCTCTGCGAAAAATTACTTCCGTCCCAACATACCTCGGACGTCACCAAAGAGAAGGCGTTGCTGTTGTATGCCATCGTGCAAGATTTTATAATTGATGTCAGAGCTATCATTTTCTTTTCCATCCGCCGGTGCTTACGTGGGAATTTTTCTGGAGGCTTGCCACACCCATCACTCATATGTGGGTTGTGCCATCAAGCAGGAGTTAGATGGTCTGATGACGAGCCCACTCAAAATGCCGCTTTCATACCGCAGATTCCGAATGATAACGCGTTACTCTGTATGGGCAGGAGGTGAATCATACCCGCGTGGAGTGGAGTTCATTTTTTCGTCATCATCGAAAGATGATGTGGATGCTATAGAGGCCTCGGGGGACGATGATGATGCAATGGACGATCAAGGAGACGAAGAGATACCGCAGGCCGAGGCTATATCCCGAACTCAATTTCTTGATTTCTAAAATCAACTGAATGTACACACCAAGGAAACTCATCGGGAAATGCGCCGATTGGCAATGAGGCAAGAGCACATGTTTGACGCTATGCATACATCTTTTGCCTCGTTGAACACAACACTTCAAAGTTTCAACCCGGTGGCACAATTTCCATATCAACAGCCCGGTCCAATGCCAAGGTTCCCATCGAGTGATTCCGATGAAGAAGGACAACAACCACCTCCTCAAGCTTAAGCATTGACAGGGAAGTCCTCACGTACTTATTTTGATCAATTATCCAATGAGGACATTGTATTGTTTAAGTTTGGAGGATTTAAATTCATGTTTGCATGCATTGTAGCTTTTAGGATTCATTTTTAATTTTGGTCACTTAAATTTCTGTATTGCATTTTATTTTCAGTATTGCATGATAGCTTAGGGCATTCATGGTAGTTTAGGTTTTTCATAGTAGATAATAGTGTAATGCATTTTGTTATTCACATCTATATAAAAAAATATGTTAATTAGTAATTATTGTGTTATTTAAGTCTATCAATGTTGAGTTTCATGTTATTGGGGGCCTATGATGTGATTGTCAAATAAGTAACAAATACAGTATTGAGTATGAGAACTATGACACAATGATAATTTATGAATCGAATATTGAGTTTGTTTGAAACTGGTATAAAAGGATATACGTTTAACAAACATACGTGTTAATTAGTTAAGTTCAAACCTAGCATTACCTAAATGGTCTCTAAAGGATAATGCTAGAGTGAATGATAAAAATGACAAGGATGGTGGTAAAGGCTAAAGTTAGGCAAGAACTTAAGTTTGGGGGAGATTATGTGGGGTATATAAGCTTATCTAAAAAAAAATATGAATAAACATAGTAGCGTGCTTGTCTAGTTTTGTTTCCTTTGTTACTTGAGCAAGTAAGCAGGGGATTGTCTTTACACCTAAGCGCCCTACTGGTCTTAATGGTGCAGGAGTCGTTGGTCGAAAAGCTCGTTAAGGTAGCATTGAAAAGCCTAAGGAATAAGACATTGCGACTATGTGATAAAAAAAAAAAAAAAGAAAAAAGAAAAAAAAATATATGAAGAAGACGGGAAATAAGAGCAAAAAGCCCCCGTAGATGAAAATAAAGCATAAGTACCCCGCGTGAACCCTTGAGGTTTGTGATTGCTTGATTTTTAGTTGGAATTAGCTATTCTTGAAATTTTTAAGTTAGTGCTGCATGATTCCTTCTAAGAGACTGGTTATGTATTGAATTTGAGTCGGTATCAGTTATCATAGATGTTACACACACACACACACACTATACCAGTGATGATGGCTTGAGATTCAAGGATTAAAGCGTATTTGTATATTTGTTTTAGATGGTTGATATTGTATAGTTGCTTATTTTCGCTGAGGCCGTTAAGATAATTTTGATTCTGCGGTATTGTTGGATTTGGGAGTATTTAAGTGAATTCGTATTCATATCATTGCATTGCATGTAGTTGTCTTGTGCTCGAGGACTAGCACGGTTTAAGTTTGGGGGATTTTGATAAGTGTATTTTATATATCTGCGATTTCATATCTAATTCATGCTTATTCGTTGCTATATTCTTGTAATCATGTGCATTTTACTTGGTTCTATGTTATTTTATGTGTAGGTTGGTGGTTGTGGCATTTAACGTACAATTGATGGTATTCGGTGCGTTTGGAACTTAAATGGAGCATATTTGGAAGCAACTCAAGATATGACTAAGTCGATTCTGAGAGGTACCCCTTGCTGAATGGCCTTAACAATATATAAACCCCACGAGAAGTGAGTCTTCAAATCGATTAACGAGAACCACAAACCCGTAAAATGCATTATTAAACTACACACCCCCGTCGGGGCGGCGGTCTTCATTCGAGAAAATAGGAGGCAAGCCCGCCGGGGTGGGAATCTATAGTGGACAAACCCCCGCCAGGGCGGGGGAGAAAGAAATCCTGAGTGTCCTGTTTTAGTTATAATTCCTTTAGAGTACGAATGTTAGCTTTTTGCATGTCAGTATAACTCTAATGGATAGAGATTGCGGCTGGAATTGGAGGCTAGATATCTAGGACTCTATCAAACACAAAAAGGGGAGATTACAAAAGACAGTTTACGAAGAAAAAAAAGCTGAGTTTCAGAGAACAAGTGTGGAGGGGTATTTCGAGGAGTTTTTGAAGACAATTGCAACTCTAGTCTACGTGAAGGGTATTTTTTAATATTCTTTGTGTTAGATTATTATTTGTAATTGAGAGAATAATTTCTATGATTTATTCAGCGTTTATTTCATTTATTATGAACTAATTCACTTTTTAGGCTTGTGATGGATCCTTGAGTGAATCGATGATTTTGTAAACTTTGATTTCCAATTTAATAAGGTATCTCCAGTTTATCTATATTAATTTGTGCTTGAATCTATGAATTTCCTGATCAACAATTCTTTGTGGAGTTGGGTGGAATCGAGATAGGATATTCAATTCTAGACCTAGTTAATATAGCATGTGTTTAGGCTTTTGTTAGTAGCTTAAACTTGATCTGTGTTAAGGTAGAGATATGCTTAACGCCGCATGTAATCGGATAGAGAACTTATTCTTCAACCTTCTTCAATTGTAATTCGCATAGAGATATAGTGGGATAGTTGATTAAGGTGTTTAACGAATTTCTATCTTAATTGTGGATTGAAGTTAATATGGTATTAGTGCATCGAGAGGTGGTTAATACTACGTTCGTGTTCTTGATTAATAAACTGGGATAGTGCGTTAAATTGGAATAAAGGTGTTAAAATCAAAGTGACGCTTAGGGTGAAATCATAAGTCTAATTCTCCATTAATTGTTTAAAATTCAGATTTTGATATTCATGGTTGTTTTGTGCTAATTTAATTATTCCTAATTTTAGTTTTGATAATTTAAATTATTGATTTGGTTTGTTTAATAAAATTAGGGTTAATAAAAGATTGGTAATTGTAAGTTAAGGTATTTGCTAATTTATCTCTGTGGGAACGATACTTGACTTATTACTATATTACTTGTTGACCACGTATACTTGCGTGTTGTGCGTAATTAGATTTTACCCAACAATATTCCAACAGAATAATAAAGAATGGAACCAGGTCATGCATAATCTGCACAGACAGGATGTTCCAACAGAATAATAAAGAATGGAATAACAACAGAATTCACCCGGCATGAGATAGACCGCACAGCCAGGTTATTCCAACAGAATAATAAAGAATGGAATAATAGAAGAATTTCACCATGTATGCGTTATTCTTTTCATGAATACGAAAGAATAATACCCCTAAATTTGGGGGCGTCACTGGTATTTAGAACTCTCTCCACGGCCCCTGTTAATCATGTTAACCTCCCTTTCCTTGTGTTGGGGGAGAAGGTTATCTTGAACATGTGGTTGATCGGGCTTGGTCACCACTGTCAATTAAGTCCTAGATCTTATGCTTAAGGGCCCAACAATCCTGAGTGTCATGGCCTGGAGCTCCGGCATGGTAAGCACACTTCTTGCTTGTACTGAAACCTTTTCCACTAGGGTTGGCTGGTGGAAGGAGATGAGTGATTTTCTTTTGAGGGATCAGAAGTTTAAGAATGTTTTTGAGTGAGTCCCCTAAGGGTATGAACACTCTTGTATGTCTGACTTCTCCACTTTTTGGCAAGAGAGGGTTTAAAGACTGTGCTTGAAAAGGGGAATAGTTTCTCCTCTGAATAGGCAAGTTTTGATTGCCTTTTTGTTCTTGTAGTATCAAGGAAGCATACTCTTCTTTCTTCTTATGGACCCTCCAAGGGTTGTTCCCATAACTTCCAGATTGGATGTGCTTAGCCACATCTTTTAAAGCGACGAGGTCTTTAATCTTCCCAGACTTCAATCCCATTTCAGCCATTTCTCTGTGCTTAATCATTTTTGAGAACGACTTTCCTATTCTAGCTAGGACCCTCTCATAAAATGGAGTTTCTTAACTATCTATGAAGGACATCACCATTTCAGACTCTGTCATAGATGGGATAACTTGAGCAGCCAGACGCCTCCATCTTTGGGCGTACTCTCTGAATGACTCATTGACTTATTTCTTGACCTTGGTAATTTGATACCGGTCTGGAGCCATTTGAGTTTGAAAGATGTACTAACTGAGGAAAGCATGGACTAACTCCTCCCAGTTGTGAATTTTGGAGTTATCCAATCTGGTGTACCATGCTCTGGCTTCTCCAGTTAGACTTTTCTGAAATACCTGCATTCTGAGCTTTTCATTCTCGGCATAG
Organism: Panax ginseng; assembly: GCA_020205605.1. NCBI lineage: Eukaryota > Viridiplantae > Streptophyta > Magnoliopsida > Apiales > Araliaceae > Panax > Panax ginseng. The sequence goes on from CM035133.1 coordinate 49,946,868, forward strand.
AATCCGAGCTCCAATGAACAATTTTAAGTGGGTGTAAGGATCTCCCAATCCATCATATTTCTCAAAATCGAGAGTCTTGAATTTCTCTAGATAATGAACCCCATGGAAGATGCAAAGGTCTGAGTATGAAACACTTCCGTGTGTTCCAATCCCTTTGATGGACCAAATGGTCTCTTCAGTTTGTAGAACCTTCTTCCGAATATCATCGGTGTCTTGATCTTCTTTAAGATGGATGATTTCAGGGGTTTTGTTGGTGTTGTTAGACTGAGACTCAGGTGGTGGAACTTCTTTGTCCGGACCATGGATTCCTCTATGTGTAGAGGTTTCTGTGTGGATGGGTATTTGTGGACCCTAAGTTGATTTATGTAGTTCTTTGAGCATAACAACCAACTCTGTAATTTGATTGCTTAATCCTTCGAACTCCTCACAAGAGACAAGAGTAGGATTAGGTTCGCCAGATGTAGCCATGTCTGGCTGTAGGCTTAATGCCTTTTTGGACTTTGAACGGGTAACGGGACCAATCCTTTCCCTACAAAAGACTTATGTAGTTTAGTCTGGGAAACGTGGAAATGATACATGCTATGTAGTGTGTTTGTTTTTAGGAGTATTATCCTGTAAAACGGATGTCAGCTATTTTGTTGACAGGATAACATGACAGGTTTTGATGTGAAACGGAATGCATGTTCACATACTCCTTTATATTTTCCATTACATTGAGATTGTCATGGAAATGAAATTACAAGTAATTGAAAAGGGGAAGGTATGAAGAGACTTCCCTCTGCGTTTGGTTTATCAGAGGCTGACCTATCTTAGGTTACTCTCGTGGCTTTTTGGCATGAAGGTCCCCAGACCATCACAATTTACTCGATGGGAAGTTAATCCGATCTTTCAACTGGAGCGAATCTGGGTGGTTCCTTTCCCGAGCTTCGTGGAATTAGTCTCTCGACGAGTCCAATAATCAAACACCGACAGGATTGCTTCCTGGTGGAGGGACCACACAACATACATTCACATACATCGCGTCTCACCGTTTGGCAATGATAACATGGGGAGTCGTTATATGAGGCATGGGAGAGATACAAAGAACTGCTCAGAAAATGCCCTCATCATGGATTTCCCCAATGGCTATAAATGAACACCTTCTACAACGGACTACATGGGAATCTTAGGACAAGTATCGATGCAGCATCGGGCCATGGCTGCTAATAACTATTAGTGGCCCACAGCGAGGATGACACATGTGAAGGCTGCTGGGGTATTAGAAGTAGATAATATGACAGCAATGCAAGCACAGATAGCTGCAATGTCAAAGAAGTTGGAACAAGTGGCAGCAGCACAGACACAACAAACACAGCAAGCACCACAAGTGGCAATAGTATGTGAGTTGTGCGCAGGACAACACCAAACGGAGCAATGTGTAATTAATCCAGGAGCGGTGCAATTCATCGATAATTACTACAGAATTCCTCAAAACACATATCAGAACACATACAATCAAGGAAATAGGAATCATCAGAATTTCTCATGGAGCAACAACCAGCAAAATCAAGCTTCACGTCAAACATACCCTCCAGGTTTCCAGAATCAGCAACAACCAGTTCAATATCAAGATAGGAAACCCGATCTAGAGGAAAAGTTGGATAAATTCATAGCTACCACTGAGTTGGCTATAAAAAATCACACCTTGAGGTTTAAAGCACAAGAGATGGAGATCAAGAATCTAGAAAATCAGATGGGTCAGATAGTGTTGGCAGTGAATAGTAGACCACAAGGAACACTACCAAGTGACACCGAGAAAAATCCTAAGGGTAATCATGAGCAGTGTCAAGCCATTATGTTAAGAAGTGGAAAACAGCTTCAAATATTTTAAGACCCCAAAGAAGAACGAGAAGATTACTATCATATTCATTCTAATGAGGTGCACTTTTGGCGCTTTCAAAGTCGGGTTTCATCATCACCCTATTGTTGTTCGCCAAAATCAATTATTAAGTGACGTATAAAATCGACACCCACATCTTAGGTCCTCAATACAATTATACATTGCATGTCATCTTTGTTTTATATTGTATTGAGAAACTTCAACGACCTCGGACCATCACACTATTTCCTGTTATCCACCGCTCAACCCAGACTACACTCTTATTACGAAAGGAATTGTGAAGCAAAGGGTGAGCACAAATAACTATCGATAAAGAATATCATGACTAAAAATAATTAAATTATCAATATCCTTCGTCAATAATAAATTAGAGATTTAGAACATATAGTAGATGATAAAACTTTTCAACCATAGTTGCGTGAACGAAGCAATCCATTAGAAGAGTCGAATAGACCATCAGGTCTATTATCTTCTCCATGTTAAAAGTCCACCAATAATGTTTTATCCACGTAACATCAATCAACAATTTCACATCACAATCATATGAATAACTCATAATCGTAATTGTTATTCTAAATTCCTCTTCGCACCCGGGACAAAGATAATTTTCATCACCTATCTTCACGAAACATCAAAAATCATGGTTATACCAAATCACAATTCACATTCATAATCATACTAATAAATTCATCTTTGCACTACTGACCAAAGATATTCATTAACAATTCATCTTTGCACTACGGGCCAAAAGACATACAATCTGTGTATTTTAGAAGAGTCAAGTAGAGCATGATATCTACTATCTTTTACTTAATTAAAAGTGTATAATCAATATTTTATCATTTGAGACTCGACAATAAATAATCCACATCATCGAATCATCCTTGCACTACACGACCGAGGATATTCATGTAATCATTAATGGTCATGATTATACCAAATAATCCCTGGTTATAATCATACCAATAAATGTCCATCAATGCACTACGGCCCAATGAGGACTTTTACTACATCATCTATAACATTACGGGTCATGATTATACCGAATGATCCTTGGTCATAATCATACCAATAAACAGTTCATCTATGCACATAAGCCAAAGATACTCATCAATCAATAGTTCATCTTTACACGTAAGCCAAAGATATACAACTGTAAAACCAATAATCAACAGTCCATCTTTACACGTAAGTCAAAGATATACAACTGGAAAACCAATAATCAACAGTCCATCTTTGCACGTAAAAAATGACTTTTATCATAATATAAGCATGAGGATGATGACAATGATATAAACATTAATCAAACGAAAACAAGGATAAATATTAAAGACTTTAAATTTATCCAAATATTATCAATCACTTAATAAACTCATAATCTAATATTATTAATATTATAAAAATATTTTAATCACTTCTTAAACTTATAAACAATTTATTTCAATTGTTCACACTTTACCAAATAATGCATTTAATCATTCAAAAATGCCATACTCATAAGATTTCATCACCAATGATCAAATCCCTCATCAAAAAATCTGCATATACCCTATATAGGATTCTCAAGCCATAAAATCCTATTTTTTCTAATTTTGCTACTTCACATAACATATTTAATTTATTTACTCATAACTAGTTTATTTTCATGAAAAATACCAATCAGTCCCATATTGAACATATATTTTTCTCAGAATTTTAAAAATTCATTTACTATTTTTCATATGGCCAAAATTGCTGAATATTTAGACATTTATCATAAATTGTACTTTTGTCCAAAAATTTCGAAATTTACAAGGTATACTCCTGTTATATACATGTACTTTCAATACAAATTTCACCAAATTTGGAGTTAACCACAAGGAGTTATAAGGGTTTACTTTTAAAATAGTCTTTTTTCATAAAATCCATAACTCTTAATCTATACATCAAAAAATCGCCATCTTTGGAAACAATATAGAAAACTCATCAAATTATCATTTCAAATTTTTCCAGAATTTTTGAGGGTCGGAAAAATTACTGGCCGTAAATGGATTTTCACCGCCATGCAGTAATCCACATAATGAGATCATTTCCACAATTTAATAAGGAATGAATACAAAGGATCATTCACCATGCATGCGGTAATCCACATGTAGGCGAGTTATTCCAATGAATAATAAAGAATGAAATAACGGAAGAATTCACCATGCATGCGCGATAGGCCGCATGGACATGTTATTCTCAGCGAGAATAATAAAGAATGGAACCGGTCATGCGAAATCCACATACGACAAGATATTCCAGCAGAATAATAAAGAATGGAATAACAATGAAATTCACCAAGCATGAGATAGACCGCATGCAGATAAAGGTTATTCCAAAGAATAATAAATAATGGAACCAGGTCATGCGTAATACGCACAGACATGATATTCCAACAAAATAATAAAGAATGGAACCAGGTCATGCGTAATCCACACAAACAGGATGTTCCAACAGAATAATAAAGAATGGAATAACAACAGAATTCACCAGGCATGCGATAGACCGCACATACAGGTTATTCCAATAAAATAGTAAAGAATGGAATAATAGAAGAATTTCACCATGTATGCGGTACTTCGCATAGACAGGTTATTCTAACATAATAATGAAGAATGGAATAATAGCTCTTACGAGTATTGAAAGAAAATAATTCTCTTCATGAATACGAAAGAATAATAACCCTTACCTCAGAAGAAAATTGGATATTGGAATAGTGAGGTAGCAGACTTCTCTTCTTCTTTCTTTCTATAATTTCTCTCTATAATAATTTCTCTATAGCTTTAGTGAATTGGTGAGAAATGAAGGAAGAATGAGCTTCTATTTATAGAAAAATATAGTTTCGATAATTGCACGTTTTGGGGCACAAAATATTACAGTATAATACCTTCCTCTTTTTCTTCATTTTTAATTTAGTCCTGCAAGTATTATCAAACTTACACCACCTCCCCTAATAGTAAATAATGTGAATCAATAGTTCAATCATGTGATTCAATAGTTATAATCATGTGAAAATACTGAATTACGATTATAGTACCTCCATCTATACCTCATTTTTAACTTAGTCATGCAAGTATTATCAATCTTGCACCAACTCCCCTAATAGTACAATAATGTGAATCAATAGTACACACATGTGAACAAATAGTTATAATCATGTGAATTAATAGCAATTAATTGCTCATTTATTCGATTAATTACCCGATTGGTCAATATAACCTCCAGACATCAATTATTATCGAAATAAATGTCGATTTCCACTAACACTAACAATCCCAACACAATGGAAATATTTTTCTCAAAAATTTCATTTTTAAAATTTTAAAGTTTGATTTTTTCAAAAAAAGTCAACTGAAAGTCAACCCCGACAAATTTTGTGTTTATAGTCTATTTCTACTAATTTCATCGTTCTAGACTCAAATATCACGTTTGAGTCTCCAAATTCAACTCTGAACTCAAATTCGATTTTTAATAACATTCATCATTAATATTATAACTCTCAATATTTAACAACGTGTCGTTCCGGAAAGAAGGGCTTTTCGATAAGGATTTCTCCTTATTGGTATGATTAGGTGACCAAACCTCTCCTTGTGAACTTCTAGAGACATTCAATATTGCAAATAATAATATGAATAACTTTGTCATCTTAATTATTGATTTAATAATATATAAAATATTATGTAGATGATCTTTGTGACAATAATTGAATCAATAATAAGAGAGATATGATGCGTGATTTATTGTAGCAATAATTGAGTATAAGCGAGTGACTTTTCACGTAAGCATCAATAATCAATCGCAGTGTGCTACTCTTATGAAACCACACGTATTCATTTGTACTTTTACCATTTAGGTTATTTTATGACAACTTGCTTACTTTGAAAATTTTTTAAATATGACCCTTAACTTTAAACTTTTATCAATTTAACTATTTACCAAAATAGAAAAATTGAATACTTTTATTTCATAAAATTTAGGATCTCACAATGTTCAAGAAAATAAGATATATAACACTGCCGAACTCCTTGTGGGCATGAGAGCCATCTAAGAAAATTTAGACACCGTGAATAATTTTCAAGCTAGATGAAGCTGAAAATGTCCATCACGGGAACCGAATCTAGATTCAGGGACTGAATCTGTAATCACATGATTCCTAGGCTCACATGAACAACAAGCAATATTTACAAAAGCTAAAACAAGAACTAGATTTGAATAAATCTAAAATATTTCAGCTTCATCGGTTCCAGTTTAGTCACCATGAATTGGTTAAAGTGAGAAATAGCCAAATTGAGACAAATCTAGCCCATAGTAAAAGCTGAAAAACGAATTAGATTTGAGTAAATCTAAACTATTCCAGCTTTAACGGTTCTAGTTTAGTCACCATGAACCGATCAAAGTGAGAAATATCCAGATTTAGGCAAATCTAACCCACAGGCTAAATAAGCGATATATATATATATATATATATATATATATATATATATATATATATATATACATTTCAAGTCCTGCTTGGAGTTCACTTTGTGGCAGTTGATAGTTCATATATTTCAAGTCCTGCTTGGAGTTCACTTTGTGGCAGTTGATAGTTCATATATATATATATATATATATATATTGTAACGATCGAGAAATCGTAATTTAATTTAAATATTTATTGAATTAAATAAATATTTAAAATAATTTTTTATTGAGGAAAGTAAATAATTGATGAATGGTGATGAATTAGTTTAGTAACTAAATTGATTAATGTTAATTAAATTGAATAATGTTAATTTTATTTGAAGGATTTAATTTAAGGAAATAATTAAGTTAAATCAATTGCTTAATATTTAAGAAAATAATTAAATTAAATTAATTGTTTAATTTAAAGGAAATACATAAATTAAATAAAGTGATGTTTCTAATTTATTAATTAAATTAAATATATAATTATTTATTAATTATAAGTATAATGATAATAAGATTATTATTATTATTATTTAAATTAAATAAACTAAAGTTATTTAAATTAATCAAATTAAAGTGTGACATGTAGTAACTATATAATATAAATATCATTAAAATAATCTAGTCGGGAGATTAAGTGATAGCCAAACAAGGCCTTGTGGCCTTTGGTCTAACTTAACTGATGAAGACACATTATTTTTTTTAATGGAAGAGTACGTAGGAGTCTGTATATGTGGGTTACGCGTCTTATTTTTTCCTAAGGCTTGATAACATAGAGAAGGAAACACAGAGTGTTAAGAGTGAGAAATTGAGAGAGTAATCTCTGTGATTTTTCCAAGAGGAAGGAGAGATTCACCATCTTGTGCTAGCATAAAAACAAGAGGATTAAGGTATAATTCATTCCTAAATTTTGAAGTTTTAGTTTTTATTTAAGTTCTCTGTAAATTGATTTTTTTGTGGATTTGTTGTTCAAACGTTGATTATATGATGTGGGCTATAATGTAGAATCTATTGTCATCATATATGAGTGTTGCTGAATTCGTGAGAAATTGGTGTGTAGAAAGAAAATGAAATAACAGTGTTCATATTTGAAAAATGGCTTTAGAAAGTATGAAAATTGATGCTCTATATGAGTTATAATCTGTAATTTGTTATTGGATTATGTTAATATGTTAAGAAACGAAAGTGGCGTAGTTTGAATCGTGTCAATTGATTACGAAACGAATTTGTGGTGATCGGATTTGTTAAAAGTGTAAAAATGAACAAATTTGGAAAAACTATGGTTTTGATTCTTCAAATTTGTGTATATATGATGTTCATGTAGTTAGAATGGTGTATAGCATGCTTAACTATGTTATTACAAAGTTTTAGATGTTGAGTTTGGTGAATTTCTGTGGAATTGGGTTTTTTGGGCCTAGTCAGATCTCGATTTTGAGTTTCGCAAAAAGCTGGCCCGATGCATTCTGTGGGCGCTCTGTCGAGTCTTATTGCTTGCTCCTTGTGGTGTATTTGTGTCTTAATGTGGCAGCAGCTTCTTTGTCGTCTGGTGAATTGTGTCTTGGTCTTGAGCGTCTTTGTAATCGAGTGTAAAAGCGGCGCTACCCACGCTAGTAGTCGATCGAGACCTAGTAATGAGATGTTAATGACATAGCTTGGAATTGTTAACTTAACATATTTTAATGATTTGTAAAGGACCTAAAACATGTTACAAGGCATAGTAGTGTATTGTAATCCAACGCATAAAATTATAGATTATGAATTAGTAAGTTGTGAATGTTAAGTAATGTGATGTCATTTGAATTGGAATTGTTTTACAATCACCATGTCGTATACTATGATATAAGCGAGAATTGGGTTCGTGTTACGTGAATGAGTAGGATAATCAAGTCCTAAGTTAAGGATTATAGACTTGATTAAAATGAAAACTAGACTAATGAAATGGGTGTTAATGTAACTAATTGTTGTTGCGATTTCAATGATATATGTAGGGTAATTGGCGAATATTATTACTTATGTAGCTTACTTACAAGGCAAGTTTCTTACCTAAACTTTCGTTGAGCAAGTTTATTTACCCTATCTCAATTACAATTACGCCTGTTTCATAACTATGCTATCTTTAAGTCAAGCAATCTATTTATTCCTAAATTTTACATTGAAGTTAAGCAAGCCTATTGATTCTATCTCATGTATGATTGTACAAGCTCTTGTAACCTAATTCGTTTGAGCGAGTTTTACTTTCCTTATTATTATTCGAAGCATATATTGTTCTAATACATTTATTCAAAGGAGATTGTTCTAACTCTTTTGAATATAGCACCTTGCATGTATATCATGGTTATTCAATTATACATTGTTGTTATTCGGTCCTTGACTTTGATAACCTTGTGCAATTCTATATTGATTATATTAAACCTCCAAGTAATAAGCAAACTGTTGTTGATTGAACTAGTCTATTATGGAATAGTGTTCTAAAATTCTAAAACCTCTGATAAGTTAGTTTCGAGCTAAACTTTCTTTAGTGCAGAAATTCTAAATTCAAACTGAGACGAACAACCCTAACATATGGGATTTTGTACGTGTAACATTTAGATGTTTGTGCACAATATATGGTACAAAGGGCTGATGTGACGCCCCCAAAATAGGTATACATCACCCATCTTGAGTCGTCAAATACATGGTACAAAATTCAAATACAACTTAATTATACAACAGTCGTGTAAAATACGATAAAACATAATCTAAGAGTTTTAATAAGAATATTGTCATCTAAACAATATCTACACTCAATGGAGTCCTCATTACATTTATTGTCACACTATTTAATAGAATAGTGAGGACTACTAATGCTATCATCTGGACCGTCACTCCGGTTCCCAGACTAGTCCATTACGTTCTCATTTCCTGAAGAGAACAATGAAAGAAAGGGTGAGCTCAACTAACCCAGTAAGAAATATTATGACTAATATAATGCAGAATAAATTATCATTAGTCTTCAACAATGTTAAACTGATAAAATACAATAGACATCAAGTTTAACTGCAGCGGAATAAGAAATCCATTAGAAGAGTCAAGTAGATCATGATATCTACTATCTTCTATGATTTCAAATGTTTTCATCAAATTTTTATCGCTGAGACTCAGCTTAATAAATAAACCACATCATCGAGTCATCCCTGCACTACAGTCCAAGGATATTCATTAAATCATCAATGGTCATGACTATACCGAATAATCCCTAGTCATAATCATACCAAAAAGTGTTCATCAATGCACTACAGGCTACTGAGGACTTTTACCACATCATTTATAATATTACAGGTCATGATTATACTGAATAATCCCTGATCATAATCATACCAAGTCCATCTATGCACGTAAGCCAAAGATGACTTTCATCACAATATAAACATGAGGATGATGACAATGACATAATAATTCAATAAAACAAGTTCAAAAATAAATTTTGAAGATTTATAAGTTAATTTATCTTGAAATCGATTCGTCAAATTGTCGACATACGATTTGCTTTGTGAAGTAAAATTCAAGAATGCTCGGAAGAATATTTCCATGAAAAGATCTGGGATGAAGCCTAAATATCCGAGGATATTCTACTAATTTCATGGAGTATAGAAGCCAAAACTTTAACCAAATGAGTATCATAGAATATATGAAACTGCAAATGGATTTTCACCGCCATGCGGTAATCCACGTAAACAGATCATTTCCACAATTTAATAAGGAATGAATACGAAGGATCATTCACCATGCATGTGATAATCCACATAGACAGGTTATTCCAATGAATAATAAAGAATGGAACGAGTCATGCGTAATCCAAATGCAGACGAGGATATTCCAATGAGAATAATAAATAATGGAACCGGTCTCAAGCGTAATCGCATGCAGATAAGATATTCCAAATGAATAATAAAGAATGGAATAATAGAAGAATTCACCATGCATGCGATAGATTTGCATGCAGACGGAGTTATTCAATAGAATAATAAAGAATGGAACCGTGTCTAGCGTAATCCGCATGCATGAGGATATTCAATGAAATTATAAAGAATGGAAAAATAGAAGAATTTCACCATGTATGCGGTACTTCGCATAGACAGGTTATTCTAACATAATAATAAAGAATGACATAACAGAAGCTCTCTTCATGAATACGAAAGAAATAATACCCCTTACCTTAGAAAGAAAATGGATACTGGAGTAGAGAGGTAGCAGACTTCTTTTCTTCTTTCTCTCTATAATTTCTCTCTATAATAATTGCTCTATAGCTTTAGTGAATTGGTGAGAAATGAAGGAAGAACGAGCTTCTATTTATAGGAAAATATAGTTTCGATAATTGCACGTTTTGGGGCTCGAAATATTACAATATAATACCTTCAACTTTTCTTTCATTTTTAATTTAGTCTTGCAAGTATTATCAAACTTGCACCACCTCCCCTAATAGTAAATAATGTGAATCAATAGTTCAATCATGTGAATCAATAGTTATAATCATGTGAAAATATGAATTACAGTATAGTACCTCCATCTATACCTCTATTTTTAACTTAGTCATGTAAGTATTATCAATCTTGCACCAACTCCCCTAATAGTACAATAATGTGAATCAATAGTACACACATGTGAACAAATAGTTATAATCATGTGAATTAATAGCAATTAATTGCTCATTTATCCTAAGGTTAATTACCTATTTGGTCAATTATAACTTCCAGACATCAATTAATATCGAAATAAATGTCGATTTCCACTAACACTAATAATTCCAACACAATGGAACTATCAATTTCATCTTTAATCAACACGAACTTATTCATCATTAATATTATAACTCACAATATTTAACAACCAGGTCGTTCCCAGGAAAGAGGTGGCTTTCTGATAAGGATTTCTCCTTATTGGCGTGCAATTAGATGACCAAACCTCTCCTTGACAGAACTTCTAGACATTGTAAATATTATAATTTAATAATATGATTAACTTTGTCGTCTTAATTATTGATTTAATAATACATCATATAATGTAGATGAAACTGTGACAATAATCGAATCAATAATATGAGAGATGATGCAGCAATTACTGTAACAATAATTGAGTATAACTGAGTGACTTCTCACGTAAGCATCAATAATCAATACCGTGTGCTATTATGCAACCACGCGTATTACTGTACTTTTACTACCAGGTAGTTTAACAGTTTTAACGGTAAAACTTCCGCCGTTATTTTTATAAAAAGATAATTATGTCGTTTTCTAACTACGACAATACTTTCGTTGTGGGGTCCACCAATGATTGTGCCGTCGTACGAATATTCCTTGTTAAAACGAATATTCCCCGACCAATCGAATATTATATAACCACTTGCTTACTTTGCAAAATTTATAAATATTACCCACAACTATAACATTATATCAAATCCACACCATAATATTCAAAAATATATTTTGAGAAAATTATTCTTTATTCATAAAAGTTGGGGTCTTACAGCTGATACCCCTAAGAACGTTAAGAAGGGTCTGTATAGTCTAAATGTCTGTTAATGTTGAGGTAATAATACCTAAATACCAGAGACATAGTTCGTGGTCTTAAAACCCTCAGATATTAAATTCGAGTTTGTTTTCTATTTTTGATTCGTAGAACAAGTTCATTGTTGTTCAGCATTCGTTGTTCATTCTCATGTTGTTATCATTACTACTCTCTATATCAGTGAGCAATTATTTGCTCACTCTTGCATTTAACATTACAGCTAAAGTAGAGAAAGTCGATGAGCCATCTACTAGTAAAGGAAAGGGCAAGATCTCCAAGTGTTAAAGACTTATGAGAAATTTATTTAAATGTTTTATGTTACCAGACTTGTTTTATTTTATGATGTATTCCACAAACTGATGTAATAAATTTAAGGTTAGATTACCTGGGATTATTTTGAGATGATGATGTAACCCTTTAATGGGAAAGATTATTGTTTAAGTTATTTAAATTATGTCTTTATCCTTTATGATGGGTAGTTAGATGTAGTGGTTTTGGTAAGTGAACACCAAATCCTGTGGGAATGGGGTACCTGGATTTGTGGGTGTCATAGGTTGGTATCAAAGCGTTAGGTTATGAACCTTAGGTGGGCAAACCTTAGGAAGTAACCTTTGAGGAGATAGAAAATATAGAGGTGTCCAACTCTTATCGAGTTTTAAGGAATGGATTAAGGTATCCATTTAAGCAAAATAATAAAAGACATTATGTGCTATGTGTTAATAACTTATGTGCTAGCGAGTATCAAAAATATTAAGTAAAACTTAAAATATTTTGTTATCAAGATGTCTAACGATGGAGGATCCAGTCCAGCTAGGGAAGTAATACCTCAGGTACCTAGAGATGACGAACCCCAGGTTATTCATGTAGTGCGGGAGCAGTTGATTCAGGAGGATGAGCCTGTGACCGATCCCGAGGAGGATAGTTCTGAGGAGACAGAGGAGGAGGATCCTATGGAGTTTCCACCAAACTCTATATCAGCTGAGATGTATGATGCTCTGTACGACTGTAACATAAAATTATAGGACAAGGTTGAGGAGCTGAAGGAGATGGTCGAGATGCATCATGTCTCGATAGAGCAGAAGGATGCGGAGATTCAAGAACTTGACTCACGCCTTGGAAACACGGAGTGGGACCTAGTTCATACCAAGGGTCAGCATGAAGACCTGTTGGCAGTAAATGAGAAGATGAAGATTGACATGGAGAAATTAAGAGATGACTTCAAAGAGAAATCAGCTAAGCGTGCAAGAGCAGAGGATGCTTGGATGAAGGCGACTCAACGTGTAGACTGTGCTGAGGCTAAGGTCCAATTGAAGAAGGCCAAAATGAATGAGATGGATTATGCTTTTAATTCTGCGATTGATAGGGCCCAGGATTGAGTCTTTTATTACCCACCTCAGTTTGAAGACTCACCGTGGTTCGTGATGGATCGTAGAACAGCTTATCGTATCATAGAGGAAGAGCGTCGAGAAGCCTTACGACGACTTAATATGCCTAGATAGAATAAGAGTGATAATAATATGTGGTTAATTGTGTGAATAAATAAACTGGGAATCCCTTATTTTGAGACGAATAAAGGGATAGTATGAGTATATAATCCTAAAACTTGTCTAGTTCAGGAAAATGAATGTTAATAGCGGTTATACTATCTTTAATATGTTTTAAAACGTTATAAATGAATAAAATATCAAAGTTTATTTAAAATGTTATCTGTTAAAGATTTAATCTTAGAATGTTTAAGTTAAACTTTAAATAATCAAGAAATTGAGTAATGAACTAATCAAGCGTATATTTTAACAGAAAATGCCTCCTAGAAGAAGACAACCACGTCAACAAGCACCTCCTGAGGGGTCTAATAATAATAATAACGAGGCCAATGCTAATCCGGTTCAGCAATTGGTAGCTTTATTAACGGGTGCACTTGGGAATCAACCGCAAACTCAAGTCACGACCTTTAAGGAATTCAAAGCGGTAGGACCGCCAGAGTTTCAAGGGTCTATGAATCCAGTGGAAGCCCAAACCTGGATCATGGAAATAGAGAAGGTGTTCGACGTTGCTAGAGTTAACGAGGATCAGAAGACTGCGTTCGTAACGTTCATGCTGAAATCTGAAGCTAGCTACTGGTGGTAGGCAAATAAGGTTCGTGGGGGACAAGGAGTGATAACATGGGATAGATTTAAGGAGATGTTTTTCAAAATGTACTTTCCAGCGAGTTCTTAGAATCAGTTGGAAGTGTAATTTCTGGAGCTGAAACAAGGAACTATGACGGCGCCAGAATATGGTGCAAAGTTTAACGAGTTGGCAAGGTTTGCCACATATCAAGTCAATACCGAAAAGCGTAAAGCAAGAAGATTCGAACAAGAATTAAAGCCCTGGCTTTACAACAAGGTTTCAATGTTCCAGCTGAACACATTTGTGGCTGTACTAGAAAAGGAAATTATCGCGGAAGGTGGAAGCGAGCCTTGACCAAGTACAACCAAGAACAGAAGAAGAGGAAGAATGAGAATGAGAATAAGGCCGGTGGAAGTAACGTTGGAAGTAACAATTAGAAGAGGAAATGGAGCGAGAATTCGATTGCGGGAGGACAACAGGGAAATCAGCAGAAGAAAAAGTTTGAAGCTTGTGCGACGTGTGGAAATAACCATACTGGAGTATGTTTGAAGGGAAAGCGAGTGTGTTTCAACTATGGTCAGGAGGGACACATTGCACCGAACTATTTTAGTCCGAAGAAAGGAGCATGTTTTACCTGCGGTTCAAAGGATCACATGGCTCGTGATTGCCCTAAAAAGCCAACGGGAAGTACAAGTGGTGGAAAAGAAAACAACAACGGTGGTGGTGCATTGACTATCACTGGACCAACATAGTCAAGCTGACCTACTGCGAGGACTTTCAATATGACCGTGCATGATGCTGTGCAGTCTAAGAATGTGGTGTCAGGTATCATTCCGATTAATGGTATTAATGCTTATGTACTATTTGATTTGGGTGCTACTTGTTAATTTATATCCGATGAATTTGCTCAGAACTTAGAATTTCCCCAGGAAGAATTAGAATTTCCCTTAAGTATAGAGATTGCGAATAGGGAAGTGATTCCTGTCAGATACATATATAGGAATTGTAGAGTGGTTATAAAAGGTCACGAGATGATGGTGGATTTGATACCAATTAGACTTGGCGAGTTTGATGTTATACTGGGAATGGATTGGTTATTCAATTACGGAGCAATAATTGATTGCCAAAGGAAATGTGTTAACCTTATGACTCCATCAAAGGTTGTGTTCTTTGGCAGCAAGTCACCTCGACAAGCAAGTTGTCTGACGGTGATGCAAGCCAAGAAGTTGTTGAGATAATGATGTGTAGGATATTTAGCCTACATAGTCGATACATAGAAGAAGAGTGTGAAGCTAGAAGAGATACCGATCATAAGAGATTTTGTAGACGTATTTCCAGATGATTTGATGGGTCTTCTGCCTAATCGATAAATCGAGTTCATGATTGATTTACTACCAGGAACGGCCCCGATATCTAAGGCACCATACAGAATGCCTCCGGTAGAGATGAAAGAGTTGATGGTGCAATTGCAAGAATTGCTTGACAAGAAGTATATTCAGCCAAGTGTGTCGCCATGAGGAGTACCGGTGTTGTTTATTAAGAAGAAAGACGGATCAATGCGGCTCTGCATTGATTACCGAGAGTTGAATAAAGTCACGATTAAAAATAGTATCAACTACCTAGAATCGATGACCTATTCGATCAGTTGAAAGGAGCGCGATATTTCTCGTAGATAGACTTGAGAAGTGGTTATCATCAGTTGAAGGTGAGGCCGAAGGATGTACCGAAGACAACGTTCAGAACTCGGTATGGTCATTACGAGTTTCTGGTTATATCTTTTGGTTTAACCAACACACCTGCAGCGTTCATGGACTTGATGAATAGGGTGTTTAAACCATTCTTAGACAAATTTGTGGTAGTGTTTATTGATGATATACTGGTGTATTCCAAGACCAAGGAAGAATATGTGGAACACTTAAGAGTGACGTTGGAGACATTGAAAAAAGAGAAGTTATACGCTAAGTTCTCAAAATGTGAATTTTGGTTAGAACATGTACAGTTTCTCGGACACGTTATTGATAAGTACATAATTTCGGTGGATCCATCAAAAATTGAAGCTGTAACAAACTGGGATCAGCCGAAGATACCGTCAGAAGTAAGGAGTTTCTTAGGATTGGTAGGTTACTATAGGCATTTTATTCAAGACTTTTCCAAGATCGCGACTCCATTGACGAACTTAACTAGGAAGGCAGTTAAGTTTGTTTGGACCGAAAAGTGTGAGGAAAGTTTTCAAAAATTAAAGAAAAGGTTGAGTTCAGCACCTGTGTTGTTATTGCCTGATGATACAGGGAATTTTGTGGTGTATAGTGACGCATCACATAAAGGACTAGGTTGTGTGCTTATGCAAAATGGCAGAGTTATTGCGTATGCATCACGACAGTTGAAAGATTATGAGAAAGGGTATCCGACTCATGACTTAGAGTTGACGGCGGTGGTGTTTGCCCTAAAAATTTGGAGACATTATCTTTATAGAGAGAGGTGTGAGATATATACGACCCATAAAAGTATGAAGTATATCTTTACACAAAAAGATTTGAATACGAGACAAAGAAGATGGTTGGAGCTGATCAAAGATTATGATTGCAAAATTTTCTATTATCCCGGAAAAGCGAATGTTGTTGCTGATGCTCTAAGTAGGAAGGGACGAGAGAAGTTAATGTTGTTAACTGCCCAGGAGAAGCTAGTGTCAGAAATGGCTAAGATGGAGTTGGAAATTAAATATCTGACAGAATCTGATGAAAAGTTGTTCCAGATGGGAAACGGTTCAACGTTGGTGGATAAAGTGAAAAATGCACAACTTCAAGATGAAGACTGCGAAAAGATAAAATAGAGAGTATGTGTACGTGAGGAAGACAAATTCAAAATCGATTTGAAAGGGTTACTTCGATTCGAAGGGAGAATTTAGGTTTTGCCAGTACCAGAGGTTAAAGAGGAAATTCTGAGAGAAGCTCATAACTCAAGAAATTTGATTCACCCTGGGAGTACAAAGATGTACCAGGATCTTAGACATCATTTTTGGTGGCCGAATATGAAAAAGGATGTGGCTGAGTGCGTGGAGAAATGTTTAACGTGTCAAAAAGTTAAAGCTGAACATCAAAGGCCAAGCGGATTATTACAACCGTTGGAGATACCAGAATGGAAATGGGAGCATATCACAATGGATTTTATGGTAGGTCTTCCAACGACCCAACCAGGTTATGATGCCATTTGGGTGATTGTCGATCGACTGACGAAGTCGGCACACTTTTTGCCAATCAAGCTTCAATTTACCCTAGATTGGTTAGCAAAACTGTATGTGAAGGAAATTGTTTTAAGACACGGTGTACCTGTGTCCATTGTATCAGACAGAGATCCACGTTTTACATCTAATTTTTGGAAATGATTACAAGAATGCTTGGGAACTCAGCTAAGAATGAGCACAGCGTACCATCCTCAGACCGACGGACAAAGTGAGAGAACCATCCAAACACTAGAAGATATGCTCAGAGCATGTGTCATGGATTTCAAGGGAAATTGGGATGACCATCTACCATTGGTGGAATTTGCTTATAATGATAGTTATCACGCGAGTATTAGCATGCCGCCTTACGAAGCGTTATACGACAGAAAATACAGAACTCTGTTATGCTGGGATGAGGTAGGTGAACGCCAGCTATTGGGTCCAGAATTGGTACAACAGACTGTGGAGATCATCAAGATTATTCGAACAAGATTAATAGTTACACAGGTTAGACAGAAGAAATATGCCGTTCAGTATCGACAAAATAGAGAATTCGTTGTCGGTAGTTATGTTTCTTGAAAGTATCTCCCTGGAAGGGAAAAAATTGGTTTGGAAAGAAGGGGAAATTGAGCCCTAGATTTATAGGACGTTTTGAAGTGCTTCGACGAGTTGGTGAAGTGGTGTACGAGGTAGCTTTACCTCCAGAGTTGGAGCATATTCATAATATTTTTCATATCTCAGTATTGAGGCCATATAAGCCTGACTATAAACATGTTATCGAATATGAGCCCTTACAGTTTGAGAAATATTTGTCATATGAAGAAGCTCATGTTCAAATTGTTGACAAAAAAGAGCAGGTACTGAGGAATAAGGTGATACCTTCTGTTAAGGTAATCTGGAGGAATCACAATTCTGAGGAAGCTACATGGGAACTTGAAAGTGTTATGATGATGAATTATCCTCAGTTATTTGCTTGATCTTGTATAACGATTCTGAGGACAGAATCTTCTTAAGGAGGGAAAAAGGTAATGAATAAATTTTTCGAGTTGTGATTCTGGGGACAGAATCCTTTTAAGGAGGGAAGGATGTAACGATCAAAAAATCTGTAATTTAATTTAAATATTTATTGAATTAAATAAATATTTAAAATAATTTATTTATTGAGGAAAGTAAATAATAATTTATTTATTGAGGAAAATAAATAATTGATGAATGGTGATGAATTAATTTAGTAACTAAATTGATTAATGTTAATTAAATTGAATAATATTAATTTTATTTGAAGGATTTAATTTAAGTAAATAATTAAGTTAAATCAATTGCTTAATATTTAAGAAAATAATTAAATTAAATGAATTGTTTAATTTAAAGGAAATAAATAAATTAAATAAAGTGATGTTTCTAATTTATTAATTAAATTAGATATATAATCATTTATTAATTATAAGTATAATGATAATAAGATTATTATTATTATTATTATTTAAATTAACTAAACTAAAGTTATTTAAATTAATCAAATTAAAGTGTGACATGTAGTAACTATATAATATAAATATTATTAAAATAATCTAGTTGGGAGATTAAGTGGTAGCCAAACAAGGCCTTGTGGCCTTTGGTCTAACTTAACTGATGAAGACACACTATTTTTTTTAACGGAAGAGTACATGGGAGTCTGTATATGTGGGTTACACGTCTTATTTTTTCCTAAGGCTTGATAACTTAGAGAAGGAAACACAGAGTGTTGAGAGTGAGAAATTGAG
This sequence comes from Panax ginseng, assembly GCA_020205605.1. Taxonomy (NCBI): domain Eukaryota; kingdom Viridiplantae; phylum Streptophyta; class Magnoliopsida; order Apiales; family Araliaceae; genus Panax; species Panax ginseng. Next base: position 49,965,853 of record CM035133.1, read on the forward strand.
AGAGTAATCTCTATGATTTTGCCAAGAGGGAGGAAAGATTCACCATCTTGTGCTAGCATAAAAACAAGAGGATTAAGGTATAATTCATTCCTAAATTTCTAAGTTTTAGTTTTTATTTAAGTTCTCTATAAATTGATTTTTTTGTGGATTTGTTGTTCAAACGTTGATTATATAATGTGGGTTATAATGTAGAATCTGTTGTCATCATATATGAGTGTTGTTGAGTATCAAATTCGTGAGAAATTGGTGTGTAGAAAAAAAATGAAATAACAACATTCATATTTTAAAAATGGATTTAGAAAGTACAAAAATTGATGCTCTATATGAGTTATAATCTGTAATTTGTTATTGGATTATGTTAATATGTTACGAAATGAAAGCGGCGTAGTTCGAATCGTGTCAATTGATTAAGAAACGAATTTGTGGTGATCGGATTCGTTAAAAGTGTAAAAGTGAAGAAATTTGGAAAAACTATGGTTTTGATTCTTCCAATTTGTGTATATATGATGTTCGTGTAGTTAGAATGGTGTATAGCATGCTTAACTATGTTATTACAAAGTTTTAGATGTTGAGTTTGGTAAATTTCTGTGGAATTGGGTTTTTTTGGCCTAGAGTAGAGTCTGATTTCAAGTTTTCGCAAAAAAATAAATCGATGATGCATGGCTATGGCGCTGTCGTCGGCCTTATTGCTATCATGTGGCGACTTGTGTCTTAAGCGCTGGTCTTGGCTCGCCGTCATGTGCACTGCTTTGTGTCTTGGCGGAGGGCGCTCTTTGCCGCCACGCCTTGCGGTATGTTGTAATCCATTGTAAAACTGGCACGACCGCGCTAGTAGTCAGTCAGACCTAGTAATGACATGTTAACAACATAGCTTGGAATTGTTAACTTAACATATTTTAATGATTTGTAAAGGACCTAAAACAAGTTACAAGGCATAGTAGTGTATTGTAATCACAACGCCAAAATTATAGATTATGAATTAGTAAGTTGTGAATGTTCGTAATGTGATGTCATTTGAATTGGAATTGTTTTACAATCACCATGTCGTATACTATGATATAACTGAGAATTCAGGTTCGTGTTACGTGAATGAGTAGGATAATCAAGTCCTAAGTTAAGGATTATAGACTTGATTAAAATGAAAACTAGACTAATGAAATGGGTGTTAATGTAACTAATTGTTGTTGCGATTTCAATGATATATGTAGGGTAATTGGCGAATATTATTACTTATGTAGCTTACTTACAAGGCAAGTTTCTTACCTAAACTTTTGTTGAGCAAGTTTATTTACCCTATCTCAATTACAATTACGCCTGTTTCATAATTATGCTATCTTTAAGTCAAGCAATCTAGTTATTCCTAAATTTTACATTGAAGTTAAGCAAGCCTATTGATTCTATCTCATGTATGATTGTACAAGCTCTTGTAACCTAATTCGTTACATCGAGCTAGTTTTACTTTCCTTATTATTATTCGAAGCACATATTGTTCTAATATATTGATTCAAAGGAGATTGTTCTAACTCTTTTGAATATAGCACCTTGCATGTATATCATGGTTATTCAATTATATATTGTTGTTATTCGGTCCTTGACTTTGATAACCTTGTGCAATTCTATATTGATTATATTAAACCTCCAAGTAATAAGCAAACTCTTGTTGATTGAACTAGTCTATTATGGAATAGTGTTCTAAAATTCTAGAACCTCTGATAAGTTAGTTCCGAGCTAAACTTTCTTTAGTGCGGAAATTCTAAATTCAAACTGAGACGAACAACCCTAACATAGGGGATTTTGTACATGTAACGTTTAGATGTTTGTGCACAATACATGGTATAAAGGGCTGATCCCCCTAAGTACGTTAAGAAGGGTCTGTATAGTCTAAATGACTGTTAAGGTTGAGGTAATAATACCTGAGTATCAGAGACATAGTTCGTGGTCTTAAGACCCTCAGATATTAAATTCGAGCTTGTTTTCTATTTTTGATTCGTAGAACAAGTTCATTGTTGTTCATTCTCATGTTGTTATCATTACTACTCTCTATATCAGTGAGCAATTGTTTGCTCACTCTTGCATTTAACACTGTTGCTGAAGTAGAGAAAGTCGATGAGCCATCAACTAGTAAAGGAAAGGGAAAGATGTCCAAGTGTTGAAGACTTATGAGAAATTTATTTAAATTTTTTATGTTACCAGACTTGTTTTATTTTATGATGTATTTCGCAAACTGATATAATAAATTTAAGGTTAGATTACCTGGGATTATTTTGAGATGATGATGTAACCCTTTAATGGGAAAGATTATTGTTTAAGTTATTTAAATTATGTCTTTATCCTTTATGATGGGTAGTTAGATGTAGTGGTTTTGGTAAGTGAACACCAAATCCTGTGGGAATGGAGTACCTGGATTTGGGAGTGTCTCTCTCTCTCTCTCTCTCTCACACACACACACACATATATATATATATAAGTATTTATATATATACAAAAGCAGTAAACGCTCTGAATGTTATTTTCAGGCTCAATCGAATCATAGTTCGATAATATATATAAGAAATAAAAAGCCACAGATCGACGATCCAGGCATACCCACACAACGCGACTCTCAATGTGAGTAGATATGTATGTATAGAATTGAGAAAAAGCTTAAAAATTTGAAATATCTTACAGTGTGCTGCCAAAAAGACTTCAAATAGCTTTTGACATCTGAAAATTCAGTTTCCACCGGTCAAATTTTAGTATTTTGTAAAACATGAACTTACAAGTGTTTAGAAAGAAGAATCACTCAGTTTAGAGCACTCTAGATGTGTTTATGAACTGAAATGGATAGAGTTCTCTCGCCTTTTTTTTTAAATGGCCAACCCAAGGCCTTTATTTATAGACCTGATGGCCATGAGTCTACCCGCGGTAGCCGCGGATCTACCTGAGGCTACCCGGGTTGCCCCGGGCCGTGCGGGTCCCGTCGTCTCAAAGTATGTGCACTCGTGCAACGCGTTGTCCGCTTGAACCTTCATAACTTTCAATCTGGGCATCTGATTGAGGCGTGCTATACCTTTCTGGAATGCTGTTATCGAGAGCTACACAATGACATGGGATAAGAGGTTGTACGCAGCTAGGAAGATGGGTCCATGACCAGATCTTCAAGTCTGTAAATTCCATTCGGTGTGCTATCTTGTGTAGTAGTCACTCGGGATTTGAGCCATGGTTCTTGTGGGACATTTCTATATGAAATGTGGGTTGAAATGATGTTGAGAATAAGTTAATATAGTATCGAGGTGACAAAATGATGATTTTTCTCCTCACCGAGGTTATCTCTAGTTCTGTGCTGATGTATCAGTCGTTGCTTAGGGTTATCTCTGAGATTGAACTGCTTTAGGTGCTGAATGTCCTCAGGGTTGTCTTTTAGGTGTGCCTGACCTCCTGTGGTTATCTCTGGGATTGGAACTGAGTGCCTCGGGGTTATCTCCAAGGTTGGAACTGAATCTCTCGGGGTTATCTCTGGGATTATAACTGCATCACTCGGGGTTTTCTCTGAGGTTGGAACTGAATCTCCCGGGGTTATCTCCAGGATTGCCACTGAGTATCTCGGGGTTGTCTTCGAGATCAAAAACGGAGTATCCTGGGGTTGTCTCTGGGATTGAGCCGACTTGACTTCCAAGGTTATCTTGAAAGGCGATTTTGCCCTCTTGCAAGGTTAGTAACAGGAATGTAAAATTTTGAGTGTCTACAGTATGTACATAAATGAGATTGTAAGATTGTATGGCATACCATTATCCATAGTTTCTGATCGCGACCCTAGATTCACTTCACGATTTTGGGTCATCTTGCAGAAAGCTACGAGTACTGAATTACGATTAAGTTATGCCTATCATCCCCAGACAGATGCATAATCGGAAAGGACCATTTAAACTCTTGAAGATCTATTAAGACTCTACATACTAGACTTCAAAGGAAGTTGGGACAAATACTTTCTATTAGTGGAATTTTTCTACAACAACAGTTATCAAGTAATTATAGGCATGACTCAATTCGAGGAGTTGTATGAACAAAAATGTTATTCTCCAGTATGCTGGGACGAGGTGGGTGAAACAACATTGTTGGGACCAGAAGTGGTATGCATGAATACGAAAAAGATTTAAATGATCTGGAAATGTATACAAACCACACAAGATTGACAAAAGAGTTATCTAACATCCGACTAGTAGTCTATTTCCCCCTCTTGAAACTGATGTTGCTACTGGTGCTGATGCTGGTACCTTTCCATGGTCATTGTTGAATCTTCTCTTCTTGGAGTTGTTTCCACTCGACTCAGTTCTTCTATTATCTGAGCCAAAATTATCACCGAAGTGGTTACCATTTCTAACATAATGATTTCCTCCTCATTGATTTTCATTGTTCTAATAATTATTGCTACTGGTACGATTATTATCGTAATTTCTCTCTGGCTGTCAATCGTTGTCTCTTGGTTGTAATGTTTCTTTCTCTCGTTCTACTAATTGAGCCCTATCCACGATATCTGAATATAAATGAAGTTTATGAGAAATAATAGGTTGACGTGTCTCAAATTTCAAACCTCTTAAGAACATTCGGGTCACGCGTTCTTCATTATCCACCAAGTGGGGTGTAAATCTGGGTAAATCAATAAATTTGGCCTCATATTACGAGACAATCATATTATTATGCTCCAACTTAATAAATTCCACTTCTTTCATATGGCGAATTCTCTTCAAAAAATAATTTTCATTAAATAGCTCTTGAAACTCTACACAAGACATTTCATGTGCTAAGTGATGTGTATGCTTCATTGATTCCCACCAGTGATCTGCCTCTCCTCGTAACATAAAAGTAGCAAATGAAACCTTTTGATCATCAGTGTAAACAGTACATCAAATATATTTGTCATTTGTTTGAGTTACATCTCTGCCTTGACTGGGTCCAACTTTTCGAGAAATCCAGGTGGTCCTAACTCCTTGAATTGCTTGGTAGTGACCATTCGTAAGCTACTTGCATTTCACCGGTATTATAGGCTGGAGTTTCTCTTGTCTGGTTCTGTAAGAATTGTATGAAGTTCCTAAAAAACCCATCATTCATCATGTTATTAGCAACATTATTTTCTGAGTTTGCAACAAGATTATTTGTAGCTTCCTGATTCTCAGCCATATTTGACTCATAGTTCACCTCTTGATTTTTAGATGCCATTCTGAAATATGATCACAAAACAAAGATTAGTTAAAGAAATTATCATGTCACATCTTATCTTTATATCCCGACTGACTAATTAAATAACGAAAAAGTTTAGGTAGGACACACTAGCGAATGATGTTACTCATCTCTCCCCTCCTAGTTCTAATCCCAGATCTCCACTAGAGATCATATCCCTAAGCTCTGATATAAACTGTCATGCCCCCAAAATAGGTCCACACAACCCATTTTGAGTCTCCAAATACATACTACAAAATCTAAATACAAACTTTCATATTTACAACTATTAAGCCATCGTGCAAAATATGACAACACACATACTGTGAGTTTCAGTACAAATATCGTACCACATATAGTACGACAGTATTCAAACCTAAATTATTACAATATCGTATAAAATATGGCAACACATGTTTTAAGTACTCAGTATAATTATTGCTATACTATTTTACAACATGGTGAAGACTACAATAGTAACTAACTCAGACCATCACTCCATTCTCCGGCTAGTCCTAGCTACACTCTCATTTCCTGATAAGAAATAGAAAAAAAAGAAAAAGGGTAGGCTCAAATAGCCTAGAAAAGAATATTATGGCTAAGATAATGAAGAATAAATTATCTATAGCCTTCAACAGTGATAAATCAAATATTTAAAGATAATATAAGTTTTCAATGATAAGTACAGCGGAATAAACAATCTATTAGAAGAGTCAAGTAGAGCATAATGTCTACTATCTTCTACGATTTAAAAGTCTATCATCAATATTTTATCCCTGTAACACCAATCAACACTTCATGTTCATAATTATGCAAATCAATAGTTTATCTTTGTACTACGGGTCAAAGAGAACTTTCACCACAAGCATTTATCTATAACACCAAAGGTCATAATTATACAAATACACAGTTTATGGTCATAATCATATCAATCAACGGTTACTCTTTGCACTACGGCCAAAGATAATTTTTCACCACAATTTAAATTTGAGGATTATGACAATTATATAAAGGATGAATAGAAATAATAAGAACAACAAGATTAAGAATAAAAATTAGAGATTTATAATTTAATTTATTCAGAGTCCAAAAAATGTCCAAATTGTCAACATGATATCCAAAAATTCAATTAGAGTTCAAGAATAGAATAAATATGATTCAGAATTCAACTATAACGTGTAAAACAAAATATGAAGATTCATGTGAAAAGATATTAGATGAAATGCAAACTATTAAGAAGTTCTAAACAGTTGAAGCATTTTCGCTGTTTAACAAAAAAGTTTAGAAACGAATAACAACTTCTTACTATAATATGAAGTATGAAAGAAAATGACATCCCTTACGAGTATTAAAGAAAATAATATCTTTTACCCTAGTTGGAGAATAGATCTGATTTGTATAAAGGAGATTATCTTGAGAAAATCTTGTACTATTAGCTACACTTAAAGTATCCTTATGATCAAAAGAAATACATACAATATTATAGAAGAAAAATTTTGTGATTCTGGTGTGAGTTTCATACCTCAACTAAGCAACCTATTTATAAGAAAATTCTTAGCACACCACTTTTGACAAATTCGTATTATAAACAAAACGTGGTGCAAATCGTTCGTCTAATTTTTTATTTTAATAAAATATTCTAAATAAATAAATAACTTTATATATAATATTATATATTCTAATTATATTCAAATAAAACAAACAACTTTATAAAAAATTATGTTTTATATAAAAAGTTTTATGTTTTATTACTTTTATTATAATAATAAAATAAATACTGACATTTTTTTCTATCGTCGGTTTGACAATTTGGCAAGTGGTGGGTTAATAATATGAGATACTATGCAGTAACTACTGTGACAATTATTGAATGAAATACTGAGTGACTTCTACTGTAGCAATTATTGAATTAATAATCAGAGATACTATACAGTACCGTGTACTACTGTGGAGTACTGCGTGCTACTGTGGAATAACGCGTATTACTTTATTTTTTTCACCGGATATTTCAACAGTTAAAGGTAAAAGTTCTGCTGCCAATTTTTAAAAAATTTATTTTTGTCGCTTTCTATATCCTATAGTTATTCTGTTGTGGGGCCCACCAATGATTGGTTATTTCAGTTTCGCCATACGAATATTCTCCGATAAAAAGAATATTCCCCGACAACTATTTACTTCATATAATTTACACATTTCACCCATAATTATAACATTTATTAAATCAACACCTTACTATTTAGAAAAAAATTTAAATTTTATTCATAAAAAATTGGGGTCTTACACTAGCCACCCTTAAAATCCATAACACAAGCTCTAAGCATACGTAATATTTCAAAAACCCTTGTAATAAATTTTGTGTATATAAATGAAATTATTATAAAGTCTAAATTTTGTTTCTTGATTATTGTAAAATGTATGTGTTTATATATAAATACATATATTATTTGATTTAAGTTTAATAAAAGGGAAAGTAACTAGAAAATGTAACATTTTAAGAATCACATAACTATATCAAATAAAATGCAAGTTTACATGCATAAAATTAATTCAAGTATACTTACATATATACAACTAAAAAAAAATTATACATGCATATAAATAATATAAATATGCTTATCAATTAATACAAGTATAATTATAATTAATACATGTATACAATTAATACAAGGATACATACATGCATAAAGTACATGTGTACATACATACACATGTGTGAGTGTCATCTATATATATTTATATACATATATGTATATATAATAAGCAAGCAACAAGACAGAGTCAAGAAGTCAAAATTCTAGAGAATTCTCAAATTTGTCAAATAAACTAGGAAAAAAAGGGGCCACAATATCAGGGGCGGATTTTAACTATTTTTTTTTAAGTAAAATAAGAAAAATTGAATTAATCATAATACTGTTTACAAATTACAATTTTATCCTGATAGACCTCATAACTTGAAAATATTCTAAGATAGGTTCATTATCAATAGTTTCAAATACATCATTTTGGCAAGTTTGATATCTATGTGTTACTTTCGGTTCCTCAAATATTGACACACATGCATTGTCTGTGATTACTATTAGGTGACTCTCCAACATGTTCAAATAAGAATTCTGTCTTCCCCCAATTATTAAATTCCTTGCCGAAAAATGTATTCCCACGTCTTTGTCCATAAATATCAACTTTGAATAGATAACAATATAAGCAAAATATTGCATCTTTCTTTTCACTATATTCCAACCAACCGACATACTTTTTGTAGCATTTGGGATTAAATCTACGTTTCTCTCTGTAAATAATAGTTTGAGAGAATTTTAAAAGCATTGGTTGATGAGGGCTCTTAAGCAAATATCTTCGGCGAATACTCTCTCTCTTGTTAGCTTCATATTCCATTATAGATGATCTTAGTCCCAAATTCGCAACAAGTTCCTCTTTTAAATTAAATTCAATTTGAGATTGAGAATTGATATTTTGAAATTGTTCTTGGATATGGGTTTCATTTGAGAGTTTTGAGTTGTCTTATTAACTTAGATGGATTGTGATGTTGATGATTTTGTTTTGAAACGTTTGAATTTTGACCACATGTCATAAATGCCTAAATTAATCAAAATACAAATATACAACCCCCTCCCCCAAACAAACAATTATTTTATACAACATAAATAGAATTCTATAATATACAACAAATAAAAATTCATAAATCATAACCCAAACTAAAAAAGGACTTTCAAAATAAAAAATAGATAAAATATAAAAACTTACTTCGGTTACTTGTCATAGTTCAATTTAAATGATTCCCCAAACAATTACAATTTCAACCGTATACACAAAACTTCAAACCAAATTTAATTTCTATATTCAAATTAAACCAAGACACAACAACCAAAATCAACTCAAAATTCACAAATACAACAAATTCAAAAAAATTGAAGTTCATAACTGCATATTCATTTAACCCAAACCCACAACAAAGTCAAATAAATTTAAATTTTAAACTATCAAACAAAAAAAGCATTAATTAGTTAACCCTTAAGTCCAAAATACAACAAATACATAATATAAATTGAATTGGGTTTAACCCCAAGTTCCCAACCAACAACAAATTCAAATAAATTACAAATTTTAAATTATCAAACAAAACAAGCCCTAATTTAGTTACCTTCTAAGTATGAAATGGGCAAGGGGCGAAGGACTGAAGATTACAATGGAATGAGAAGAGAAGACGAGGTCGCAGTGGTCGTCATTGAGAAGAGGAGAAATCACGGTGGTCGCAGTGTTTCAGGCTTCTAGCTAAGTAGAGGAAGTGAGGAACGAGTTCTTTCAAGTATGATCTGAAGCTCTCTAACTCTCTATTAGGTGGTGTATGATAAAATTGAGTAATTAAGATCTGAATAGTTAGTATATCTTAATAAATTAGATCATCTGAGTGAAATAGTATCTAAACTTAAAAAGCTGTTTGGTAACTAAAAAGTATAAAATATCTGAATGACTTTTAAATTTAAAAATATCTTAAATTGACTTTTCAAAAATCAATAATGATATTAAAATTTGGAATGGAGGGAATACACTATTTATAGAGGTTTCATAGATTTAAATTTTTCATTAAGAGATAACTCTTAATGATTTAGATTTATACCTTCGTATTACCGATTAAAAGACAATAAGAGAGAAACAAAATTTTATCAAATAACTTTATCCTTTTATCGAATCAGACGTGAAGTTGTTAAGAGATAAACAAACACCATCTTACTCTGTTTTAATTTGTAGAATTAGATTAGAATGGAATTATTTTCTTTCTCCCCACCAATTTTAACTTTTATATTAATTTGCCCACTTGAGCTTATTAACTTATAAACTATGCCCCTATACCTATAAAAAAAATAGCATAGGCGCCTATGCTGCCCTTCATCTCCATCCGCCCCTGAACACTATTGAGCTCTTAGCTGCCCAAGGATATAGGAGAGAAGAGATATTTTTTGGAGAAGTTATCTACCTTTGGCTATAAATACCAAACAATTTTTTTTCTCTTTCTTCACTTTACCAAAACACAATATAAAAGTCACAAAAGATAGAGAGGGAGGGAGTTTAGAAATCGGTAGAGGAAAGGGAGACAAATTCAGCCACCACACAGGAAGGGAAGAAAGGATCCAAGTCAAAGAGAAGATAATACACACACTAGGTATAAAACCTAACCTTTTAAAGCTTAAAGATCTTTACTTGATGAAAATAATTAGGCTTTATGTATACTTGAGATAACGTTGAACATATATATGTTGTAATACCACGGATCCTGGAAGAAAAATGGAAAGAAAAAAGAAAAACAAGAAAGAGACACAAACTAGTAAAAGAAAACCCTAAATTAGCTTTCATAAATAATTTATAAAGTGAATATGTGTGTATATGAATTTGTACATGTTAAGGGTATATAATGACATATTAGAGTATGTTAACATGAACTATGACAAAAGAAATGAAGGATCTTGTAAGAAACAAGAAAATAGAAAAATTAAACAAGTTAAGAAAATTTTCAGCATATAGGGTAAAAACCCTAAATTGAGGCTTATTTTGTAACAAGCAGTACTTTTTCTGAATTTAAATTTTTTTAGTAAAGTCTGTTGGAGAAGATAGATATATAAGTTAACTAAAATCCTGCATTGGTTTCAGGTCAAAATTTCTTGTAAATTATTTTTGGTTAATTTGCTAGTAAAACAAGGGAGACTAGACAACTCCATTACCTAATTTTAGGAAAGGAAATTTTAGGTAGATAACTATGGAGAAAAATTCTAGGATTATAGGGAATGAAACTTAAAAGTATAAAGTGTATTTTGGTCCAAGAATGAACATAAACAGACTTGTAATGAAAGAGTTATGACCAAAATAAAATCAGGATTTTTTAACATTAAAACAATAATAACTTGAGTTCTACAACTCAGTTAGGGATGAAATTTTGGGCAAAGGTTTAGTTTGATGTGATAAAGATATTGTCTGAAATTCATAATTTTTGGACTTAGTTTCAAATTATAAAGAATTTTACAAATTTGGACATAATTGGGCTAAAAATAAATAGTAACAATATTGGGACAAATCTGGAAAAATCAGAAACTAATAATTATAATTATCTAGGTGGGCTCAGAAGGAGATAAAATAATAAAATAGTTAAAGTGGTTTAATAGATAAAGTAAAGTATAAAAATGTATGAAAAATTAATTAAAGAAAAGCTGGTAAATAAATTATATATATTTACCGGCTAAAATATGTCAAAAAGGGATGTATAAGACTACATGAGTAATAAATAAAATTGTAACGAGATTCTAATTGTGTAAAAATATACTCAAAGATAAATTAAGGTGCTCGAAAATACCATTATACAATTTTAAATAGTTACCGACAATAATTAATAATTAAATAAAACATTATGGATGGTGTAAGTTACTACTTCGAGACGGAAAATATCATACTTGAGGAAAGTGATAGACTCCACGACACGCTTGCGTGAGGTGGTCGTCGCCTGGATCGTTTCTAGCAAACTATAAAGGTGAATCGCTTACAACATCTCAACCACTCGCTTATATGTAAACGGTAATGTTAGTACAATTGATTGCGCTAGGAAATCTGCGTTAACGACACTTTGACCCCTCACTTATATGTAAGCGGTAATCTTGGTAAAATTGACGATTGATGCAGTAGAAGATGCCACACACAATTATGAATTGTTATACGATAAGTCAAAATGGAATCTCAAAAAAACTAAGAATTAACTCAAGAATTCTTCAAAGAACCAAAGAAGAGAATAACCTCACAAGTATATTAAAAAATTAATAATGTGTGCCAATTACAATAGAAATAACCCCTATTTATACTAGTTACAAAAATTCTAATCCTGATAGGAATTACAAACTATAACCCTAATTTCTATAAGGAAATAAAAATCAATTTGGAAAAGAAATTCATATTTCTATAAAACAATTAAAAACTTATTATGGTAATAAAAACCCAAAAATTGTTGCCATAATTTTACCCTAATAGAAGCCTCTAGAATTGCAATATAAATAAATCAAAAACCCCCCTAGCATCATGCTAAATTACCTAAAATAAAAGGAAACAAAATATAATATAATCTACCTAATATTTTAGAAAACAAAATCTTTTCTAATTTCTGAAGTGGCTAACAAATTGTCTTTCCATATAATATGTAATCCATGGGTTGCTAGGAATTTATGTTGAATCAATTGGTTGCTTTGAATGAGCTAAATTAAATTAGCCAATTGGGTCAGCCCAATAATTATTAAATTGCACTCCCTTGGTCCAATAATTCTTGTGTAGATACTCGAATTTTTTTGCACACTTGTTACTAACATTGCAAGAGGGCAGAATAGTCTTTCAGAGATAACCCTAGAGGATAACTTAGCTCAATCCCAGAGATAACCCTGGGATACTCAGTTCCTACCATCTCAGAGATAACCCTGAGATAATCAGTCTCATCCCAGAGATAACCTCCGGAGTTCCAGTTTCAACCTCGGAGATAAACCTGAGGGAAGCAGTTCAAGTTCCGAAAATAACACCGGAGAAAGCTCTTTCATCTTGGACCCGACATAATCAGTTTCATCCCAAAAATAATAATGGGAGTTTCAATTCCAACCTCAGAAACAACACCGAGGAGTGCAGTTGCAGTTCTAGAGATAACCCCAGAAAAGTTCCTTTCAACCTTTGCAATCAGCTTCAACCTCAGAGATAACCCTGAGGCACTAAGTTCTAGTCTCGGAGACAACCCCGGGAGGTCAGGCACACCTCAAAGATAACCCTAAGGACATTTAACACTTGCAGTAGCCCAATCTCAGAGATAACCCTGAGCAATGACCGCTATATTAGCCCAAACCAGAGATAACCCCGGTGAGGGGCAAAATCATCATTTTGCCACCTCGATCCCACATGCGCGCCGTCTCAACACATTTCAACATACATTCTACACAGCAGTGTCCTATAAGAACCAAATAGCTCCAATCTCGAGTGAATACTACACAGGACAACACACATGATAGAATTTGAAGACTTGAAGACCAAGGGCATGGTCCCATCTTCCTGACTTCGCACAACCTCTAATCCCATGTTATTGTATAGCTCTCGACAAAAACACTCTGAAAAAGGATTTATACACCTCGATTGGATGCCCAAATTGAAGTTCTAAAAGTTCAAGCGGACATCACGTTGCATGCGTGCACGTACTTTAAGACGACGGGAGCCGCGGAACCCGGGGCACCTCGGGCAGTTGCAGGTGGACCTGCGGCTGCCGCAGGTACATCTGCAACTCCCCCATCTATAAAAAGAGGGCTTGGGGTGGCCATTTTGTAAGAGAAAACGACGAGGAAGCCCTGTTCAATTTACTCCGTACACACTATAAATTGAGTGCTTCTTATTTTAAACACTTGTGAGCTCATATATTGCTATTTTTTACCGGTAGGAATCGAGTGTTCATCCATTTAAAGCTATTGAAGTCTTCTTTGGCAGTCCACTGTAAGCCTTCATATCTTTCTTAAAGCCTTTTCTCCATATTTTGCACACACGGTTCTTCACGTTAAAAGTCATGTTGCGTGTGTATGCCCGGACTTCGGTACGTAACTTTTTATTTCTTTTTGTATATATATATATATGGACTAACATTATCGAGTTATACCTGGATTGAGCTTGGACTCATGCCCGGAGCGTTTATTGCCTTTATATATATATATATATATATATATATATATATATATATATATAAACTGTTGTCGAACTCGGTTCGATGAGCCTGAATTCACATCCGAAGCATTTATTACTTATATATATATATATATATACCTATATATAAACTGTTGTCGAACTCTGTTTGATGAGCCTGGATTTACATCCGGTGCGTTTACTGCTTATATATATATATATATAAATACTTATATATATTATTACTATTAAACTCTGTTTGATTGAGCCTGGATATAATATCCGGTGTGTTTACCACTTTTATATATCTATGTATATACATTTACATTTTTGTCAGGCTTGGAGTTTACTTCGTGGCCTTTTACTGCTTTATTTATATTTCGTCCCTCCTGGAGTTTACTTCGTGGTGGTTGATCGTCTTTACTGCTTTATTTACATTTTTGATCCCCCATGGAGGTGCTTCGTGGTGGTTGATCGTGTCTCTCTATATATATTTATCACTTTTATATATTTATATTTTCAGTCCCCCATGAAGTTCGCTTCGTGGTGGTTGACTGTCTGTATATATATATTTACAGTTTTTATATATATAACTGTTTATAGCTTTCATACAAACTGCTATATCATGTGAGCCTAGGAATCATGTGATCACATATTCAGTCTACTAAATCTAGATTCGGTTCCCGTGATGGACATTTTCGGCTGTAAACAGCTTGTACATTATTTACGGTGTCTTAATTTCCTTAGACGGCTCCCATGCCTAAAAGGAGTTCGGCACTGCTATGTATATTATTTTCTCGAAGATGCTTTGCATCTCAAAAATAAAAGCAATCAAGCCGAACATATAATAAAATGGAAGTAAAAAGGCCTCAATTATTATTGAGCATAAGGGTTTGAAAAACCTCTTTTACAAAACATCACTACTATATCTTGTTAAAACTGAATTTTTATACAAAAATTCAAACCCTTTGTATATAGGTGCGAATGAGGCATAGCACTACTTCCAAATAATTGCACATTGATCCACACACACATATTCATATAACAGTTTAATTAAAAAGTGGCGGTCCCCGAACCCTAACGAATCTCGGTTTCACAAGCCAGTTTAGCAGTGTTACATCATGTGGTCAATGTGCAAATCTTTTCTCGGTTGAGTTGGTGCAACCATTTAAAAATACCAACTGCTGACTCTTATAGTCCAATCGTCAACATAAACATGTCGGACCTTTTCACAACTTGTTTTTTTAAATAAATCTCACCTAGCATGAAAACACCAAAAGACAAGAACAGAAAAGGGACAATAAAAATCCCGACGTCGATAGGTGGCGAATCTGCTAGGGATTTCCAGTAAGAGGACTTAAGCCGCTACTACAAACTTTTCAAAACTGTTATATGCTTGTGTGTGGACGTTGCATTTACATTTACATTGATGTGTATGAATGCATTTACCTACTGCACTTAGTGCTTCGCACTGTATCTATTTGTGATATTAAAGTGCTTCGCACATGTCATCATTTCCATAACGGTGAGACACGTTGTATGTGAATGAATGTTGTGTGGTCCCTCCCTCAGGAGGCTATCCTGTTGGTGTTTGATTACTGGACTTGTAGGGAGACTAATTCTAACGAGGCTTAGGAAAGGCACCACCCAGATTCATTCTAGTTGACAGACAGGATTAACTTCCCGTTAAGTAAATTACGATGATCTGGGAACCTTCATGCCAAAAAGCCGTAAGAGTAACCTAAGATAAGTCAGCCTCTGATAAACCAAATGCGGAGGGAAGTTTCTTCATACTTTCCCATTTTAATTACTTGTAAATCCAATTACTTGTAATTTCATTCCATGTCAATCTGTATGTAATGGAAAATATGAAGAAATATGTATACATGCATAATTTATAAACATGACATGCTATCCTGTATTACAAACAGCTAACATCCGTTTTGCAGGATAAATACTCCTAAAATGGATACATCACATAGCATGTAACATTTATACATTCCCTAAGACTAAACTACATAAGTTTTTTGTAGGGAAACAATTGGGCCTGTTACCTGCTCAAAGTCCAAAAAGGCAACGAGCCTACAACCAATTATGTCTTCATTTGATCAAACTAATCCTGCTCCTGTCTCTCATGAAGAGTTTGACGGATTAAGTAAACAAATTACAGATTTGGCTGTTCTGCTTAAAGAACTACACCAGTCTACTCAGGGTCTACGAATACCTATACATACAGAATCCTCTACACATGGAGGAACACAAGGTGCGAATCAAGCAAATCCAATACCTGAGCTTCAGTTGGATAAGTCCAACAAAATCCCTGAAATTGTCCATCTCAAAGACGATCCAGACACTAGTGATATCAGGAAGAAAATCCTTCAAATGGAAGAGACCATTCGGTCTATTAAAGAGATTGGTGCACACGGGAGTGTCTCATATGCCGACCTTTGTATATTCCCTGGTGTTCATTATCCATAGAAGTTCAAGACTCCTGACTTTGAAAAGTATGATGGGTTGGGAGATCCTTACACACATTGAAGGTATTCATTGGAGAACTCGGATCTTATGCCGAAGATGAGAAGCTCAGAATGCAAATGTTCCAGAAGAGTTTGACTAAAGAAGCCCGATCGTGGTATACCAGATTAGACAACTCCAAGATTCACAGTTGGGAAGAGCTGGCTCATGCCTTCCTCAGCCAATACAGTTTCCAGTCTCAGATGGCTCCAGAACAGTACCAAATTACCAAGGTCAAGAAATAAGCCAATGAGTCTTTCCGATAGTATGCTCAAAGGTGGAGGCGCCTTGCTGCTCATGTTATTCCCTCTATGACTGAGTCAGAAATGGTGATGACCTTCATAGACATACAAGAAGCTCCCTTCTATAAGAGAGTCTTAGCTGGCATTGGCAAGCCATTTTTTGAAATGATCAAACATGAAGAGATGACTGAGATGGGATTGAAGTCAGGAAAGATCGAAGACCTAGCCGCTCTGAAAGCTGTTGCTGAGCACATCCATTCTGGAAATTATGGAAACAACCCCAGGAGGGTCCATAAAAAGAAAGAGGAGGATGTTTCCTTGATAATACAATGTCAGAAAGGCAATCAGAACATGCCTATCCAAAGGAGAAACTACTCCCCCTTTCAAGCACAATCTTCCAACCCAACAATGCCAAAGGGTGGAGAAGTCCGATGCAATCGAGTGTTCACACCTCTAGGGGATTCACTCGAGAATATTCTCAATCTTCTGACTACTTAGAAGAAAATTACCCATCTTCTTCCACTAGCCAACCCGAATGGGAATGGTTTCAATGCTACTCGAAAGTGTGCCTATCATGCTGGAGCGCCAGGACATGATACTCAGGATGCTGGGCCTTGAAACACAAGATCAAGGATTTGATTGGTAACGGTGAGATCGTGGTAACTAAACTCGACCAATCTTATGACGCCCCCAAAATAGGTATACATCACCCATCTTGAGTCGCCAGAAAATACACTACTGACAATTTCATTTATACAACCGTCGTGCAAAATACGACGACATGTATACTGTGAGTTTATATACAAATATATATACCAACTCTGGCTCATGTCACAATTGCACCTTACATAAAGGTACAGTCAATAACTGTTTTAGAAATTAAAATATTTGGAAAGTGCTCAAGGAAACCTTCGTACATGGGAGGCCATACGTCTAGGTTATGATAGATATCATATGTCCACAGAATTATCCTTGGTTGACCCAATAGACCCCAAAGAAAAACGAGAAGATTACTATCATGTTCCTTCCAATGGTGAGTCTTCTCTTGATATATAACTATCTCCACTGTCTGCAATTGAGAACTATATTTTAACCAAACTCCAAGATTATATAGGTAGTGCTCGTAGATATACTCAGCAAGTGGATGTGCACAACTCTGTCTTATGATAACACGAGGTTGTATATCATTAGACATCTTGTATGATAATGGCAAAATACCCTTCCAAAGTTAGGTTCACCTCACCCTATTCGGTTCTCCAAAATTAAATATCAAATGGCGTATACAATACGACACACTTATCTAAAGTTCTCAATAAAATTATTTCCATACTATTTAGGGAGAACCTCAACAGCTATAAACCATCGTTCTATTCTTTTGTTATCCCCGCTCGACCCAGCTACACTCTTATTACCTGAAAGGAATTTTGAAGCAAAAGGGTGAGCACAAATAGCCCAATAAAGAATATCGTGACTAAAGATAATTAAATTATCAATAGCCTTCGTCAGTAATAAATCAGAGATTTAGAACATATGGTAGATGATAAAACTTTTCAACCATAGTTGTAGCGGAACGAGAAATCCATTAGAAGAGTCAAATAGACCATAAAGTCTATTATTTTCTCCACGTTAAAAGTTCACCAACAATGTTTTATCCCTGTAACATCAATCAACAGTTCCTTTTTACAATCATATGAATAACTCATAATCATAATTGTGATTCTAAATTCCTCTTCGCACCCAGGAAGAAGATAATTTTTATCACCTATCTTTACCAGAAACATCAAAGATCATGGTTATACCAAATCACAGTTCCTGTTTATAATCATACTTAATTAATTCACCTTTGTACTACGGGCCAAAGATATTCATTATCATTTCATCTTTGCATTACAGGCCGAATACATACAACTGTATTTTAGAAGAGTCAAGTAGAGTATGATATCTACTATCTTCTACGAATTTAAAAGTTTATTATAATTATTTTATCGCTGAGACTCAGCTTAATAAATAATCCACATCATCAAATCACCCCTGCACTATGGCCAAGGATACTCGTTAATATCACATCCATGAATTATCCATGCACTACGAGCCAAGGATATTCATTACTATCACATCCATGAATTAATATTTTATTGCTGAGACTCAGCTCAATAATTAATCCACATCATCGAATCATCCCTGCACTACATGCCAAGGATATTCGTTAATATCACAACCACGAATTATCTATGCACTACGAGCCAAAGATAATTGTGTTTTCATCAACGGTCATGATCATACCATAAAACAATTCATCTTTGCACCCTTGGTCGAAGAGAGTCCATGGCCATAATCATACCAAAAACTGTCCATCAATGCACTACAGGCCAATGAGATGAGGACTTTTACCACATCATTTGTAACATTACGGTCATGATTATACCGAATAATCCCTGATCATAATCATACCAAGTCCATCTATGCAGTACAGACCACAAATGACTTTCATCATAATATAAGCATGAGGATAATGATAATGATATAAAGAATCAATCAAATGAGATAAAGGATAAATATTAAACATTTATAATACAATTTATCCAGCATTCAATAATAACCAAATGTTATCAATCACTTAATAATCTCATAATCTAATATCATTAATATTATAACAATATTTTATTAATTTCTTAAACTTATAAATAATTTATAAATAATTTATTTTAATTGTTTACACTTTACTAATTAATGCATTTAATCATCCTAAAATGCCAAACTCATAAGATTTCATCATCAATAACCAAAACTCTCATCACAAATCTACATATACCTTATATAGAATTTCCAAGCCATAAAATTCTATTTTTCAATTTTGTTACTTCACATAACATATTTAATTCATTTACTCATAACTAGTTCATTTGAATGAAAAATACCAAATCAGTCCCAAAAATATTTCTTTTCTGGGATTTAGCAGAATATAGTCTAATATTAAACATATATTTTTCTCGGAATTTTAAAAATTCATTTACTATTTTTCATATGGCCAAAACTGCCTAATATTTAGACATTTTTTATAAAGTGTACTTTTGTCCAAAAATTCCAAAATTTGTGCGGTATACTTCTGTTATATACATGTACTTCCAATAAAAATTTCACCAATTTTGGAGTTAACCACAAGGAGTTATAAGGATTTACTTTTAAAATAGTCTTTTCCCATAAAATTCATAACTCTTAATTTATACATCCAAAAATTTCAATTTTTGGACACAATATAGAAAACTCATCAAATTATCATTTCAAATTTTTCCATAATTTTTGAGGGTCAGAAAAATTACGAAACTACAAATGGATTTTTGCCCCCCATGCGGTAATCCACGTAGACAGATCATTTCAACAGAATAATAAAGAATGGAATAACAGAAGAATTCACCATGCATACGATAGACCGGACAGATAGGTTATTCCCAACAGAATAATAAAAAAAATGGAACCAGGTCATGCGTAATCCGTACAGACAGGATATTCCAACATAATAATAAAGAATGGAACCAGGTCATGCGTAATCCGCACAGACAGGATGTTCCAACAGAATAATAAAGAATGAAACAACAACAGAATTCACCAGGCATGCGATAGACCAAGATGCAGAAAGTTATTCCAACGAGAATAAGAAAGAATGGAATGATGAAGAATTTCACCATATATGCGGTACTTGATGCAGTATGAGTTATTCAACATAATAATAAAGAATGGAATAACAACCCTTACGAGTATTGAAAGAAAATAACTCTCTTCATGAATACGAAAGAATAATAACCCTTACTATAATAATAATATCCCTTACCTTAGAAAGAAGAGTATTCCGACTGGTAGGGTGAGGATATTCTTAAAGAAAACTTATACTATTTTCTACGCTCAAAGCTTCTTAAAACTCTAAAGAAATACGCTCAAGATTATAGAATAGAAATTCTCTGAATTTCTGGTGTGTTTTCAATTCTAACTAAGCATCCTATTTACAGGAGAATGAAAATGATACTATGCAATAAAATAAAATATATTCTATTTATAAAATATATAAATATATATATTTATATATTTTATTTAAAATCTAATAAAACAAATAACTTTATAAAAGTATTTTGTTTTATATAAAAAGATTTTACTATGTCAACACTATGCAGACACTATACAAACACTATGCATAATAAAATATATTATATTCTATTTATAATCAAATAAAATAAAACTTTATAAAAAGTATTCACACTATTAATCGACTGTGTCGTTTCCAAAGAAAGAGGGGCTTTCAATAAGGATTTCTCCTATTGGCGGCGCAATTAGGTGACCAAACCTCTCCTTGATGTAACTTCTAGAC
This sequence comes from Panax ginseng, assembly GCA_020205605.1. NCBI lineage: Eukaryota > Viridiplantae > Streptophyta > Magnoliopsida > Apiales > Araliaceae > Panax > Panax ginseng. The sequence goes on from CM035133.1 coordinate 49,986,856, forward strand.
TAGACATCGTCAATATTACAAATAATAATATTAATAACTCTGTCATCTTAATTATTGATTTAATAATATATAAAATATCGGCAATAATTGAATCAAATAACGTGAGATACTATGCAACAACCATTTGTAGCAATAATTGAATAAAACCGAGTTACTTCTCACGTAAGCATCAATAATCAATACTGGTATGTGCTACTATGCAACCACGCCAGACATCGCATTTCTAATAATAAGGTGTTTCATGTGACGCCCCCAAAATAGGTCCACACGACCCATTCTAAGTCGCCAGATATCGCACTATAAAAATTAAATACCAACTTCATTTATTCAACTGTTGAACTGTCGTATAGAATATAACCACAGTTAACTGTGAGTTTTAATACAAATGTATGTAACTCTCACGGTGCCTCGACCACAACCTTACAATGATACTTTACATAAAAGTATAGTCAAAAACTGTTTTAGAAATTAAAATCTTTGGGAAGTGCTCAAGGAAACCTTCGTACGTGGGAGGGTATGCGTCTAGGTTATGATAGATATCATATGTCCACATAATTATCCTTGGTTGACCCAATAGACCCCAAAGAAAAATGAGAAGATTACTATCATCTTCTTTCCAATGGTGAGTCTTCTCTTGACATATAACTAACTCTACTGTTTCCAAGTGAAAATTATATTTCAAATTAACTCCAAGATCATATAGGTAGTGCTTGTAGATATACTCAGAAAGTGGATGTTCACAACCCTGTCTTATGATAACATGAGGTTGTATGTCATTAGACATCTTGTATGATAGTGGCAAAACACCCTTCCAAAGTTGGGTTCACCTCACCCTATTCGGTTCACCAAAATTAAATATCAAATGATGTATCCAATACGACACACTTATCTAAAGTTCTCAATAAAATTATTTCCATACTATTTAGGAAGAACCTCAACAGCTATAGACCATCGTTCTATTCCCCTGTTATCCCCGCTCGACCCAGCTACACTCTTATTACCTGAAAGGAATTGTGAAGCAAAAAGGGTGAGCACAACAAGCCCAACAAAGAATATCATGACCAAAGATAATTAAATTATCAACAGCCTTCATTAGTAATAAATCAGAGATTTAGAACATATGGTAGATGATAAAACTTTTCAACCATAGTTGCAGCGAAACGAGCAATCCATTAGAAGAGCCAAATAGACCATCGGGTCTATTATCTTCTCCATGTTAAAAGTTCACCAATAATGTTTTATCCCTGTAACATCAATCAACAATTCCTGTCCACAATCATATGAATAACTCATAATCATAGTTGTGATTCTAAATTCCTCTTCGCACCCAGGACGAAGATAATTTTCATCACCTATCTTCACCTGAAACATCAAAAATCATGGTTATACCAAATCACAATTCTTGCTCATAATCATATTAATAAATTCATCTTTGCACTACGGTCAAAGATATTCATTAACAATTCATCTTTGCACTACAGGCCAAAGACATACAACTGTATTTTAGAAGAGTCAAGTAGAGCATGATATCTACTATCTTTTACGAATCAAAAGTGTATAATTAATATTTTATCGCTGAGACTCAGCTTAATAAATAATCCACATCATCGAATCATCCATGCACTACGACCAATGATATTCATGTAATCATCAATGGTCATGATTATACCGAATAATCCCTGGTTATAATCATACCAATAACTGTCCATTAATGCACTACGGGCCAATGAGGACTTTTACCACATCATCTAAAACATTACGGGTCATGATTATACCGAATGATCCCTGATCATAATCATACCAATAAACAGTACATCTATGCATATAAGCCAAAGATATTCATCAATCAACAGTTCATCTTTGCACGTAAGCCAAAGATATACAACTGTAAAACCAATAATCAACAGTCCATCTATGCACGTAAGCCAAAGATATAAAACTGTAAAACCAATAATCAACAGTCCATCTATGCACGTAAGCCAAAGATATACAACTATAAAACCAATTTTTCAACTTCACATAACATATTTAACTCATATGTTCGTAACTAAACCATTTTCATGAAAAATTACCAAATCAACTTATTATTTTTCTATCCTTTGTCCAAACATATATACATATATTTCATACACAACAAGTATTTTTTTATAATTTTTCAACTCCCTTAAGTATTTTTCAAAAATCAATTTCTAACTAATTCCTTAAGAAATTAGCTACCTCAAGTTTAACTCTAGAAATTCCCAAATCTTGGCAAGATCTTACACATGTTAACGTGAGCTTCCAGTTTAAATTTCATGGTCATCAGAGTTATAGAACTCCAGTTATAGCGTTTTTCATCGAAAAAACCTAAATATTGAAACAGTCATAACTTGCTCATTTTAAGTCGGAATGAGCTCATTTTTGGACAGTAGGTACTTTATACCATATATTTTCATGTCCCAAAAGGCCAGAATTTATTTCACAAACTAAGTGGCCAAAAATGCCCTTTTAAATTTCTGGGCAGTAGCTCTTTAGTAGTTTGCAGTTTTTGACTCCTTTGCTAAAATCAGTCCACACGAAAATTTACGACACCTTTTCCAGTGATTCCACTTGGATAAGTTAGAAAACTCATAGATCTAACTCTAAAACTTGACCACACTAAAAAATTCAAAATGTAATAGGAGATATGGTCAATTAATTTCATGTTCCATTTTCACCAAAATCTGATTTTCAACCCTTTATGATTTCTAAGAAACTTTCATGTTTTCACATAATAACCAACATAACTCATCATAACACTTACTAATACTACATATACCCATGATTTTCATCAGTCCAATGCTTTTATTATGACTTTCATCATAATCAACAGTCTAATAATTATATTATGACTTTCATCATAATCCACGTAAACAGATCATTTCTATAATTTAACAAGGATTGAATACAAAGGATCATTCACCATGCATGTGGTAATCCTCATAGACATGTTATTCTAACAGAATAATAAAGAATGGAATAACAGAAGAATTCACCATGCATGCGATAGATCGCACATACAGGTTATTCCCAACAGAATAATAATGAATGGAACCAGGTCTTGCGTAATCTGCACAGACAGGATATCCCAACATAATAATAAAGAATGGAATAACAACAGAATTCACCATGCATGTGATAGGCGCTATGCATGAAAAGTTATTCCCAATGTAATAATAAATAATAGAATCAGTCATGCGTGAAACGCATACGAGATAGGATATTTTTCGACAGAATAATAAAGAATGAAATAATAGAAGAATTTTACCATGTATGTGGTACTTCACATAAACAGGTTATTCCAACATAATAATAAAAAATGGAATAACATTAGAATTTCACCATGTATGCAGTACTTCACATAGACAAGTTATTCCAACATAATAATAAAGAATGGAATAACAGAAAAATTTCACCATGTATACGATAGTCCGCGTATACAGATTATTCCAACAGAATAATAAGGAATGGAATAACAATAGCTCTCTTCATGAATACAAAAAAAATAATACCCTTTACTATAATAATAATATCCCTTACCTTAGAAGAAACTGGATATTAAAAAAGTGAGGTAGCAGACTTCTCTTCTTCTTTCTCTCTATAATTTCTCTCTCTAGAGTTTCAGTGAATTCGTAAGAAATAAAGAAGGAATGAGCTTCTATTTATAGGAGAATGGACTGAATAGTAACTAATTCATGAACGGTCCAGATTGATTTACTTTTAAACGGATGGTCCATATTGATTTACTATTAAAACTTAAATCAACGATCCGTATTGATTTACTATTAAAACTTTAAACCAGCGATCCATATTGATTTACTAAAACTTTAAACCAACGATCCATATTGATTTACTATTATAATTTCAACCAACGGTCTAAAAAATTAGGATATCTCCTCATGGAATAATATTGTACTCAAAAATGATTTGGACCGAAAAGAAATATATTTTTCGGGTGAATATTACCCCATGAATAGTATCCCATGAATAGTACTTCAGGAATAGAACCCCGTGAATAGTACCTCGACACGAAAAGTGTCCCAAATACCCGAGTGAATAATGCTAGAGTGAATAGTAATCGAGTGAATAGTAACCCGTGAATAGTAATCAGGTGAATAGTAACTCGTGAATAGTACTCCGACACGAAAAGTGTCCCAAATACCCGAGTGAATAATGCTAGAGTGAATAGTAATTGGGTGAATAATAACCCATGAATAGTATTCCGACACGAAAAGGGCCTCGAATATCTGATTGAACAATATAACCTCCAGACATCAATTATTATCGAAATAAATATCGATTTCTATTAACACTAATAATTCCCACACAATGGAACTATCAATTTCATCTTTAATCAACATGAACTTATTCATCATTAATATTATAATTCACAATATTTAACAACCAGGTCGTTCCCAGGAAAGAAGAGGCTTTTCGATAAGGATTTATCCTTATTGGTGTCCAATTAGGTGACCAAACCTCTCCTTGGCAGAACTTCTAGACATTGTAAATATTGCAATTTAATAATATGAATAACTTTGTCGTCTCAATTATTGATTAAATAATATATCATATTATGCAGATGATATTGTGACAATAATCGAATCAATAATATGAGAGATATAATGCAGCAATTACTGTAGTAATAATTGTGTATAACTGAGTGACTTCTCACATAAGCATCAATAATTAATATCGTGTGCTACTATGCAACCACACGTATTTTACCACCGATTATTTTATAGCAACTTGCTTACTTTGCAAAATTGCAAAATTTTCACATATCACCCTTAACTTTAACCTTTTATCAATTTAACCATTTACTAAATAGAATAATTATAAGAAAATTGAATACTTTTATTTCATAAAATTCGGGGTCACATATTTCAACAGTTAACGGTAAAACCTCTGTCGTTATTTTCATAAAATATTTTTGTCGTTTTCTCAATCCGACAATAATTTTGTTGTGGGATCCACCAATGATTGTGTCGTCGTATGAATATTCCCCGACACAAAGAATATTCCCCGACCAATCGAATATAATATAACAACTTGCATACTTTGCAAAATTTATAAATATTACCCAAAACTATAACATTATATCAAATCAACACCATAATACTTAAATTTTTTTTTTTGAGAAAATTAATCTTTATTCACAAAATTTGGGGTCTCACATTCTCCCATCCTTATGAAATTTCGCCCTCGAAATTTATGTATGTACCTGATATTTCGAAGAGATGAGAATACCTTGCTTTCTTTTCAGATTGTACCTTCCCGGTTATTTCTTATGTATCATGATTTTCCCATTTCTCATCTCCTGTGTTTCAGATATCATTCTAGAATACACCTTCAAAACAAAGGTTAATTGACATATCATAATTTGTCAACTTATCAAGTAAACAATTTCAACTTAGGTAAGTCACACACTAGCGAAGTATATTACTCGTCTCTCCCCTCCTAGTTCTAGACTCATATCTCCGCCAACGACCATATCCCTAAGCTCTGATACCAAATATGACGCCCCCAAAATAGGTATATATCACCCATCTTGAGTCGCCATAAAATATACTATTGACAACTTCATTTATACAACTATCGCACAAAATACGACGACATGTATACTGTGAGTTTAAATATAAATATATATACCAACTATGACTCATGTCACAATTGCACCTTACATAAAGGTACAGTCAATAACTGTTTTAGAAATTAAAATCTTTGGGAAGTGCTCAAGGAAACCTTCGTACATGGGAGGCCATTGATGAGTAGGTTTTTAACCTATGAATTATGTTCATTGGGCTTGTTTTATTGTTTGTTTTTGGGTATTTTTATGTTACTTTTGATGGAGTTTACGTTTGTTGTAGGTAATGCAGATTCATTCAACAATTAGGAGCATTTGAGGATGTTTTGAGCGACATTGCAAGTTGTCATATAAGCGGATGAGGCTATTTGTGTTAAGAGGCGATGAGCGTGAATATACTTATTTGAGCATGGCCGACCATTGTTGGGCTAATAGCTGCGCCTACGCTGGGGAGGAAATCGATCGGGCACGAGAGCGTCTTGATCGTGTGTCTTTGTTGGGAAGTTTTGCTTTGATAAGGAAACTAGTGGTGGTGGTTGACAAAAATTGGGATTATCTAGAGTTGCTCTTGGGAGTAAGTAGAGTCGGGGTAGGAGAGTATCATGAGGAATGGATGGGGCGTACAAGAGAAGCAAGGATGGATGAATCAAGAGACACACACACTTTGAAAAAGAAACGAGATAGAAGAGCAAGCTTGGAGGTTTAGAGAAGAGGAAAAAAAAAACCTCACGAAGATTGCAGAATTGAATCCAGAGAAGGGTGGTGTTTTATTTTTCTTCTTTAATTTTTAATATCTGTAATTGGGATGATGTTTTTTGTTATTTATTTAGTAGTTAATTCATTTACTATGAGCTAATTTACTTTTTAGGTGAATGATGGATCTTTGAGTGGAACAATGGTTATGTAGCCTTTATTTTCAGTTTAATAAAATATTCTTCAGTTTATCTATATTGATTTGAGCTTGAATTTGCAAATTGCCTGATCAACAATTCTTTGTGGATCTGAATAGAATCGAGAGAGAATATTTAAATCTAGACTTAGTTGATATAGCAGGTGTTCATGAGTTTGTGAATAACAGAATTATGATGAGTGTTATGGTAGAGATATGCTTCACATCACATGTAATTAGATAGAGAACTTAATCTTAAACCTTCTTTGATTTAATTTGTAAAGAGATATTGTGAGTTAATTGATTGAGGTGTTTGACTTATTTTTATCTTAATTGTGGATTTAAGTTAATACGGTATTAATGCACCGAGAGATGGTTAGTACTACAATTGTGTTCTTGATTAATAAACTGGAATATTGAGTTGAACCGAGGTATAGGTGAATTAATCTGAGTGAAGTTTAAAGTGAAATCATGAGCCTAATTCTCCAATAATTGTTTGAAAATTTATTTTCTATTGTTTGTGGGTAATTGGCGCTAGCTAAGTTATTATTCATTAAGATTTGTCGTCATTGATTTGAATTGTTTAATAAAATTTGGATTAGTAGAAGATTGATAATTGTAAGGTTGAGTTTTTACTAGTTTGTCTCTGAGGGAACGATACTTAACTTATCACTTTATTACTTGTTGACCACGTATACTTGCGTGTTGTGCATAATTAGATTTTACCCAACAAGTTTTTGGCGCCGTTGCCGGGGACATTTTAGTATAGATCTTAAAGTATTACAATAGCAGTTAAATTAATTCAGTTTTACTTAAATATTTTTTTTTTATTTTGTTTGTTTATCTTATTTCAGGTGATTGAAGCGGTTTATGCAAACTCGGTCAAAAAATCCCGACCTGCTTCCTTTGGAGGACGACATTGAAAAAAGATTTCAAAGGTGGAGTAAGTGGATCAAGGAAATGAGACAAGAATTTGAAACACCTAAAAAAGAAGAGGAAATGACAGCCGAAGATCACAAAGCATTAAGGGACTTCGCCACACCCAAGGTGACTGAACTGCAGTCAAGCATCACTAGTCCCGCAATAGCTACAAATACGTTTGAAATTAAGCCTGGAACAATTCAAATGATTCAGAATTCGGTTTAGTTTGGGGGATTGGCGAATGACGATCCAAATGAGCATCTGGTCAGTTTCCTGGAGATATGCGACACCTTTTGGTATAATGGAGTGTCAGATGATGCGGTGAGACTTCGCTTGTTCTCATTCACCTTACGGAACAAGACAAAGAGTTGGCTACATTCTCTACCACTAGGATCAATAACTACGTGGGAAGACCTAGCTCAGAAATTCCTTGCCAAATTTTTCCCACCAGCAAAAACTGCAAAAATGAGAAACGAGATAACGATGTTTGAACAGCAACACGGGGAGTCATTGTATGAGGCATGGGAAAGATATAAAGAATAACATCGAAAATGTCCACATCATGGGTTGCCGAAATGGCTGCAAATGAACACATTTTATAATGGATTAAATGGGAACCTCAGAACTAGCATTGATGCAGCTTCAGGTGGAGCATTTATGGCAAAGAGCTATGAGGAGGCATATGATTTGATAGAGACTATGGCAGCTAATAATTACCAGTGGCCCATGGCAAGAATGAATCAAACAAAGGTCGCAGGGGTTTTAGAAGTAGATGGCATGATGGCAATACAAGCGCAGATTTCAGCACTCTCAAAGAAATTTGACTCTATGACAGGGGTGCAAGCACAACAAGCACAACAAGTGGCAATTATATGTGAGTTGTGTGCGGGAGAACATTCTACGGATCAATGCGCAATCAATCCAGCCTCTGTGCAATTTATGGGTAGCTATAACAGAATTCCACAAAATACATATCAGAATATATACAATCAAGGGAATAGGAATCATCCAAATCTTTCATGGAGCAATAACCAGCAACAACAAGCTCCAAGATCATCTTATCCCCCGGGATTTCAGACCCATCAACAGCCAGCCCAATATCAAGAAAGGAAATCAAATCTGGAGGAGTTGGTGACAAAATACATAACTAGCAATGAAGTTGCTATGAAAAATCAAGCAATGGCTATGAAAGCACAAGAAATGGCCATGAAATCACAAGAAATGGCAATCAAGAATCTAGAGAATCAGATAGGACAAATCGCGTTGGCATTGAATAATAGACCACAAAGAATATTACCAAGTGACACCGAGAGAAACTCGAAAGGTAATCACGAGCAATGTCAAGCTATTATGTTGAGGAGTGGAAAACATCTTGAGGGGCAAGGAACAAAAACTTCGGTTACAAAGGAAGTTGAAACAGAGAAAGAAAATTCAGACGTTGAGGCGAAGCAGGGGGCGAAAAATCAGGGGAAACAAGTAACCCAGTGAGCGAACCAGTTAGCTATTCAAAAACAGAAAGTAGATAAACAATTTGCAAAATTCTTGGAAGTTTTTAAGAAACTTCAAATCAACATCCTGTTTGCAGAATACCTGGAACAGATGCCTAGTTATGCAAAATTCATAAAAGGGATTCTGTCTAGGAAGAAGAAGTTGGAAGACTTTGAGATAGTAGAATTAACCGGAGAGTGTAGTGCAGTGCTATAGCGAAAGTTGCCACCAAAGTTGAAAGACCTAGGGAGTTTCACCATCCCATGCACGATTGGGAATACGGCGTTCAACAAATGTTTGTGTGACTTGGGAGCAAGTGTGAATCTTATGCCACTATCAGTCTACACAGATTTGGGTTTGCCCGCACCAAAGCCTACAAACATTTCATTGCAGTTGGCAGATAGGTCAGTGACATATCCAAGAGGCATTGTAGAGGACATTCTAGTGAAGGTGGACAAGTTCATATTCCCCGCAGATTTCATTATCTTGGATTTTGAGGAGGATAAAAACATCCCAATCATCCTAGGGAGGCCTTTCTTGGCTACGGGTAGGACACTCATCGACATACAAAAAGGAGAACTGACTATGAGGGTTCAAGACCAAGAAATCAAATTTAATGTGTTTAAGGCCATAAAATTCCCGACGGATGGAGAAGAATGTTTTAGGATGGAACTTATTGACCACATAAGTGGCGAAGACATGAATAAGAGTTTGGTGAATGATCCATTGGTGACAACATTATTAGGAGATGAAAAACTCGACGATCCAAAATTTGTAAAGTATTTGCAAATATTGGACTCCCTGCCATGAGTGAGCAGATTTAAAACACCATTTGAAACATTGCACACGGAAGAGAGAGCCACGACAAGGATGAAATTGTCATTGGAGGAGCCACTAACTCTTGAGTTAAAGCCACTACCTAAACACCTCAGGTATGCATATTTAGGCAGTTTAAATTCTTTACCTGTTATTATCTTTGCCACACTTAACGAATTGCAGGAAGAAAAGTTGTTGTGAGTGCTTCGGGAACATAAATCGGCGATAGGATGGACAATTGCTGATATCAAAGGAATCAGTCCATCTTTTTGCATGCACAAAATCTTGATGGAGGATGATGCAAAACTGGTCGTAGAACAACAAAGACGGCTCAACCCTATCATGAAAGAGGTAGTCAAGAAGGAAATTCTGAAGTAGTTAGACGCAGGTATCATTTACCCAATTTCAGATAGCAAGTGGGTTAGTCCAGTGCAATGTGTGCCGAAAAAGGGAGGTATGATTGTGGTTCAAAATGAAAATAATGATCTGATTCCAACAAGGACAGTGACTGGATGGAGGGTTTGCATGGACTATAGAAAATTGAATAAAGTAACTCGCAAAGATCACTTCCCTCTACCTTTTATCGATCAAATGTTGGACAGACTGGCGGGACATACATACTATTGCTTATTGGATGGATACTCGGGTTACAATCAAATTGTCATCGCTCCTGATGATCAAGAAAAGACTACCTTTACATGCCCATATGGTACGTTCATATTCAGGAGGATGTCATTTGGATTGTGTAATGCACCTGCTACTTTCCAGCGGTGCATGATGGTCATCTTCTCAGATATGGTAGAAAAGAATGTGGAAGTCTTCATGGACGATTTCTTTGTCTATGGGGATAATTTTGATGCGTGTTTGGAAAATTTGATAATGGTCTTACAAAGATGCACCGACACAAATTTGGTACTGAATTGGGAAAAATGCCACTTTATGGTGGAAGAAGGCATAATCTTGGGACACAAAGTCTCGGCACAAGGATTGGAGGTCGATAAAGCCAAGTTGGAAACAATTGAGAAGTTTCCTCCGCCAAGTTCAATCAAAGGAATTAGAAGCTTTCTAGGACACGCGGGGTTCTATATGAGGTTCATACAGGAATTTTCTAAAATGGCAAAACCCTTGTGCAATCTTCTGGAGAAGGATTCGGTATTCAATTTTAATGAGGATTGTAAGTTGGCCTTTGAGTTGTTGAAGAAAAAGCTGACCACAGCCCCTGTCATCGTCGCTCCAGATTGGAGTATGCCATTTGAATTAATGTGTGATGCAAGTGATTATGCAGTTGGGGCTGTTTTGGGTCAACGCCGAGACAAGATATTTCATGCTATCTATTATGCAAGTAAAACACTCACAGAGACTTAATTGAACTACATAACTACAGAAAAAGAATTACTTGCAGTGGTGTACGCATTTGATAAATTTCGGGCCTATTTGATCAGAACAAAGGTGATAGTCTACACGAATCATGCTGCTATTCGGTATTTGATCGCAAAAAAAGACGCTAAACTATGTCTTATCAGATGGATTCTCCTGTTACAAGAGTTTGATTTAGAGATAAAGAATAGAAAGGGGACAGAGAACCAAGTTGCTAATCATTTGTCAAGGCTGGAAAATCATGACAAACAGAAAGAGGACAAGTGTGTCATCAACGAGTTATTCCCGGATGAGAAATTATTCGGGATACAGTCAGAATTTCCATGGTATGCGGACTTCGTTAATTATCTAGTGAGTAATATACTACCTCCTGATCTTACACGATAGCAGAAAAAGAAGTTTCTGCACGACGTCAAATGGTATATTTGGGATGAGCCATACTTGTTCAAACAGTGTGCCAACAAGATGATCAGAAGATGTCTGCCCTTCAGCGAAGTGAAGAACATCTTGCACGAATGCCACTCATCTGCGTATGGCGGACATTATGGCAGTGAAAGGATGGCAACAAAGGTGCTTCAATCAGGGTTTTATTGGCCCATGCTATTTAAAGACGCCCACCAGTTTGTCAAAACATGTGATCGATGTTAAAGGGTGGGCAACATATCGAAAAGAAATGAGATGCCACTACAAACAATTCTAGAGGTCGAAATCTTTGATGTATGGGGCATTGACTTCATGGGACCATTCCTCTGGTCACTTAACAATCAATACATCTTACTCGCGGTGGACTACGTATCGAAATGGGTGGAAGCCACAACACTACCATCAAATGATGCCAAAGTGGTCTTAAGGTTTCTATAGAAAAATATCTTTACAAGGTTTGGGACACCAAGGGCCATAATAAGCGATGGAGGTAGTCACTTCTGCAACAAAGCGTTTACAGCCCTACTGGCAAGATATGGGGTCAACCACAAAATAGCGACAGCTTATCATCCCCAAACCAATGGACAAGCGGAGGTGTCGAACCGGGAAGTCAAGAAAATACTAGAAAAAGTAGTAAACCCAAATCGAAAGGATTGGTCACTTCGATTAGATGACGCATTATAGGCATACCGGACTGCATATAAGACATCAATCGGCATGTCACCATATTAATTTTTATATGGAAAAGCCTGTCACCTACCGGTCGAGCTACAACACAAGGCATATTGGGCTATCCAGAAACTGAACTTCGATCAAGAAGCAGCGGGGGAAAAGAGACTACTTCAGTTAAATGAGCTTGACGAATTCAGACTGCAAGCCTACAAGAATGCACAATTATATAAGGAAAAGGTTAAAAGATGGCACGACCAGAAAATCATGCACCGGACTTTCATACCAGGTCAAGCAGTGCTTTTGTTCAATTCAAGACTGAGATTGTTTCCAGGAAAACTTAAATCACGGTGGTCAGGGCCATTCACCATAAAAACTATTTTCACGCATGGCGCCATTGAGCTGTATAGCAGAAATCCATTGGAAACTTTCAAGGTTAATAGTTAAAGATTGAAGCACTACTGGGGTGACGATGCAAATGGGGACGTCATCAACATTACCCTCACGGACACGCAATAATACAAGAGGCACTGTCGGGCTAGCGACATTAAACCAAACGCTACTTGGGAGGCAACCCAAGCTCTAAACTCTACCTCTTAATTACTTTTAAATCTTAGTTTATATTTTAGTCAAATGCATGTGATAATCAAAGAGTAACAAAATCTATGGAATAATTTCAGAAAATCCAAGCAAGAGCAGTCAAGAAGCCACTACTCATACAGCGCGGAACGCGCTACTCATCACTAAACTTTAGCGCGGAGAGAGCTAACACTTTGTGCGATTCTTGACGACTAGCGTGAAAGCGCTCTTGAATGCCTATATCTGGTGCAGCAGACCGTGCTACCATTTCGAGACTCTCGCTTACAAAGCAATCGATCGCGCTAAAGACGTCGATCCCCTAGCGCGGAACGCGCTGAACCAATCCCTACTTACTAAATGTCTAGCGAGAAGTGCGCCACATCATACTTACAGACGGTATGAGACCACGCTACCAGATTCAAAGAATCTGATACTAAAGCGGGGGTGCGCTAGGCCTCATTCATATAGCAGCGGTGTGGCTACTCTGAGGACCAGACACAGAATTGCTAAGACGTGCTCTAATTGGAATCCATCCACCTCTCCTCCTAACATGCCACTTCTCCACTTCTCTTAATTCTAGTGCACTTCCTATTCCCCATAACTCCTAATTACACCATCTTTACTCTCCTTCTCCTTTTCAAATTCCAATCCCACTAACCTTTTCAATTCCCAACTCCCACCAACTAGAAGTTATGGTACTACAAAGCTCAAACACAACAGTCCAATCCTAAATCTAATCCACACCTTGCACAAATTCATATAAATTGGGACTTCTCTTCAAAGAGGAAAACCCAACTTATTAAAGGTAAGCCAATTCTCTTCATCCCTCACGAAATTCTCTGTTTTGACATCAAATTGAGTGGAAAATTTAGGGAATTGAATACCCAAGGAGTGGGTGTTGTGTTTTTAACGATTTGGCTAGCAAAGCAACATCAATCGACCAAGTTTGGGGGAAACAATCAGTCCGCCCACCACCTGTTTGATAAAAGTCCAGAACGAGATTTTTGTGCTCAACAACACTGGAAGCAACATGTCTTCCCACAAAAGACAATGAGCATCAACCTCCACGACTCGGCCTACATATGACCATACAAAATTTGTTAGCGAGAGGGCCGCAGAAAGATTCAAGTCATCTATTGACAAGAAGAACTTGGTGCCAGAACGAGGATTGGAGTCGAATGCAAATTTGGATGGTGACATGGCTCTGCAAATTGTAGAGCGCAACTGGCTCCAGCTAGTAGAGCAACCACTTCTAGCGGCAATCAACATTGTTAAGGAGTTTTATGCGAACGCAATGGAACATGTCAATCATGTCGCCATGGTTCGGGGCAAGCCGGTGGCATTTCATGCCGATGCTATCAACGCATATTTTGGGTTAGAGACACCACTAACTAACCGATATAAAGATGGATTGCCCAAGTTAGATGAGTTGATTGCCCGATTATGCAAACCAGGGACTCAATGGGTAATTCAAGTCGAAACGAACGAAAATATAAGTTTTCCCCAAGCAGCACTTAGTCGTTATGGTAAAGCATGGCATGCGTTTATATGTGCTCGTCTAATGCCCACGCGCCATTAAAACGATGTAACTAAAGCATGGGCTCGGTTGTTGTATAGAATTGTTCACCACCACTACCGTGTGAATAACTCAATTGCATTCTACAATGTTGATGTGGGGGACTGTATTCAAGAATCAATTGACCGGGCGTTAAGTGGAAGTACCACGAGTGGTTTGCTTCACGGGTTCCTAATTACAGACTTATACCATAAAGCTGGAGTGCAGTGGCAACCTACTGAGCCAATACAACAACCAATGACCATAATTGACCATGCCACTATTGAAAGGTACAAAGCATGGGATGGGGCGCAATCACACCCGCGTGGTGAAGGCTACATCATGATCCGCCAACCGTCACCCCCAGTTAGTGCGGAATAAACGCTGGTTCCAAGGAATCAATTTATGTGGTTGGCCGAACATCAAGATTTAATGCATCAGTACAATGCAAATGCATTCAACACACTTGCTGAGGCATTTTCTCGTTACAATCCTAATGCTCAACCGGTGGTTATGCCTATTCCTCCAATCTTGCCAACGTATCCTTCGCCGGACAACGACGAGCAGTAACGAGTTTTTAGGGAAGTCCTCGTTTTTGTTATTTTTTTGCATATATTTGACGTAATGAGGGCATTACTTGATTTAAGTTTGGGGGATTATGTTGTCTTCTGCCTAGTAATTTGCATGTGTAGTTTTTAGTTATTAGTTTTTATATTTTTGTTGCATAGTAGTTTTTATATTTTTGTTGCATAGTTAGGGCATATTCATTTACTATGAAAAAAAACATGTAGTTGCATGAATCCAGTGGATAGCTGATATATGTTTGTTTTGGGGCCAATGATGAGATTGGAATTTGGTGAACGAGTGCAATACCAATTAAGAGAATTTTGAAGTAATTTCTTGTTATAAGTTGAATCTTTCTTTTGTTTGAAACTATTATAATAAGGATTGCATAAGAAAACCAACATATAGATTGATTGCGTTTAAATTGGTTCATAATAAAACTCTAAAAGGCATTACTAGTTTAAATGAAGGAATGACTCAAACAAGTAGTGATGGCTAAAGTTAGATGAGAACCTGAGTTTGGGGGAATATTTGGGGTATATAAGCTATAAAAAAAAGGGTATGAATAAACACCGTAGCGTGCTTGTCTAGTTTTGTGGCCTTTGTTACTTGAGTAAGTAAGCCCGAGGGGATTGTCTTTACACCTAGCGCCCTAAGGTCTTAATGGTCTGGGAGTCGTTGGTCGAAAGCTTGTTAAGGTAGCATTGAAAAGCCTAAGGGAATAAGACATTGCATAGCTGGGTGTATATATATAAATTTTTTTTTGAATAATACGGGAAATAAGAGCAAAATGCCCCCCGTAAATGTTAAGTAAGGAATAAATATCCCATGTTGATCCTTGATGTTGGTTATTGTCTGGCATTGGTTGGAATTAGCTTGTTGTGGATTTCTTAAATTTATCCGGTATAATGCCTTAGAAGAGATTTGTTATGTATTGAATTTGATGGTATGTCAATTTATATTGTTGGTATACACACACACATTATAATAGTGATAACAATTTGAGATGCAATGGTTGGCAAGGAGTTGTGGATTGGTTTTGTTATGAGGTGTTGATATGTTTACTTGATTTCTCTGAGGCCTTATGAGTGAACTATTGTGACTATCATAATACTGGATTCGTAATGTTAGGATTAGATGCATTGCATTATACTGCATTTTTGCTTGAGGACAAGCAATGTTCAAGTTTGGGGGAATTTGATGAGTAGGTTTTTAACCAATGAATTATGTTCATTGGGCTTGTTTTATTGTTTATTTTTGGGTATTTTTATGTTACTTTTGATGGGGTTTATGTTTGTTGTAGGTAATGCAGATTCATTCAGCAATTAGGAGCATTTGAGGATGTTTTGAGTGACATTGCTAGTTACTATTGGCTAAGTATGGTGCCTTATTGTGTTAAGAGGCGAGATGAGTAGCGGGCCTTGCTATTTGGAGCATGGCCGACTCTTTGTTGGATTAGCACGGAGATGCTACCGGAGAGAGAATTGGCCATGAGGAGCCTTACTGATCTGAGTCTTTGTTGGGCAGTTTTGCTTTGATAAGGAAACTAGTGGTGGTGGTTGACAAAAATTGGGATTATCTAGAGTTGATCTTGGGAGTAAGTAGAGTCGGGGTAGGAGAGTATCATAAGGAATGGATGGGGCATACAAGAGAAGCAAAGATGGATGAATTAAGAGACACACACACTTTGAAAAAGAAACGAGATAGAAGAGCAAGCTTGGAGGTTTAGAGAAGAGAAAAAAAAACCTCACGAAGATTGCAGAATTGAATCCAGAGAAGGGTGGTGTTTTATTATTCTTCTTTAATTTTTAATATCTGTAATTGGGATGATGTTTTCTTTTATTTATTTAGTAGTTAATACATTTACTATGAGCTAATTTACTTTTTAGGTGAATGATGGATCTTTGAGTGGAACAATGGTTATGTAGCCTTTATTTTCAGTTTAATAAAATACTCTTCAGTTTATCTATATTGATTTGAGCTTGAATTTGCGAATTGCATGATCAACAATTCTTTGTGGATCTGAATAAAATCGAGAGAGGATATTTAAATTTAGACTTAGTTGACATCGCATGTGTTCATGAGTTTGTGAATAGCAGAATTATAATGAGTGTTAAGGTAGAGATATGCTTGACATCGCATGTAATTGGATAGAGAACTTAATCTTAAACCTTCTTTGATTTAATTTGTAAAGAGATATTGTGAGTTAATTGATTGAGGTGTTTGACTTATTTCTATCTTAATTATGGATTTAAGTTAATACGGTATTAATGCACTGAGAGATGGTTAGTACTACAATTGTGTTCTTGATTAATAAACTGGAATATTGAGTTGAACTGAGGTATAGGTGAATTAATCTGAGTGAAGTTTAAAGTGAAATCATGAGCCTAATTCTCCAATAATTGTTTGAAAATTTAGTTTCTATTATTTGTGGGTAATTGGAGTTAGCTAAGTTATTATTCATTAAGATTTGTTGTCATTGATTTGAATAGTTTAATAAAATTTGGATTAGTAGAAGATTGATAATTGTAAGGTTGAGTTTTTACTAGTTTGTCTCTGAGGGAACGATACTTAACTTATCACTTTATTACTTGTTGACCACGTATACTTGTGTGTTATGCGTAATTATATTTTACCCAACAGCCATGCGTCTAAGTTATGATAGATATCATATGTCCATAGAATTATCCTTGGTTGACCCAATAGACCCCAAAGAAAACTGAGAAGATTACTATCATGTTCCTTCCAATGGTGAGTCTTCTCTTAATATATAACTATCTCCACTGTCTGCAATTGAGAACTATATTTTAACCAAACTCCAAGATTATATAGGTAGTGCTCGTAGATATACTCAGTAAGTGGATGTGCATAACCCTGTCTTATGATAACTCGAGGTTGTATATCATTAGACATCTTATATGATATTGGCAAAATACCCTTCCAAAGTAGGGTTCACCTCACCCTATTCGGTTCACCAAAATTAAATATCAAATGGCGTATACAATACGACACACTTATCTAAAGTTCTCAATAAAATTATTTCCATACTATTGAGGGAGAACCTCAACAGCTATAGACCACCGTTCTATTCTCCTATTATCCCCGCTCGACCCAGCTACACTCTTATTACTTGAAAGGAATTGTGAAGTAAAAGGGTGAGCAAAAATAGCCCAGTAAAGAATATCATGACTAAAGATAATTAAATTATCAATAGCCATCATCAGTAATAAATCAGAGATTTAGAACATATGGTAGATGATAAAACTTTTCAACCATAGTTGCAGCGGAACGAGCAATCCATTAGAAGAGTCAAATAGACCATAAGTCTATTATTTTCTCCACGTTAAAAGTCCACCAACAATATTTTATCCCTATAACATCAATCAACAGTTCCTTTCCACAATCATATGAATAACTCATAATCATAATTGTGATTCTAAATTCCTCTTCGCACCCAGGACGAAGATAATTTTCATCACCTATCTTTACCTGAAACATCAATGATCATGGTTATACCAAATCACAGTTCCTGTTTATAATCATACTTAATAAATTCATCTTTGCACTACGGGCCAAAGATATTCATTATCATTTCATCTTTGCACTACAAGCCGAAGACATACAACTGTATTTTAGAAGAGTCAAGTAGAGCATGATATCTACTATCTTCTACAATTTAAATGTTTATTATAATTATTTTATCGTTGAGACTCAGCTTAATAAATAATCCACATCATCGAATCACCCCTGCACTACGGCCAAGGATATTCGGTAATATCACATCCATGAATTATCCATGCACTACGGGCCAAGGATATTCATTATTATCACATCCATGAATTAATATTTCATTGCTGAGACTCAGCTTAATAATTAATTCACATCATCGAATCATCCCTGCACTACAGGCCAAGGATATTCGTTAATATCACGACCACGAATTATCTATGAACTACGGGCCACAGATAATCGTGTTTTCATGAACGGTCATGATCATGCCATAAAATAATTCATCTTTGCACCCTTAGCCGAAGAGAATCCATGGCCATAATCATACCAAAAACTGTCCATCAATGCACTACGGGCCAATGAGGACTTTTACCACATCATTTGTAACATTACGGTCATGATTATACCAAATAATCCCTGGTCATAATCATACCAAGTCCATCTATGCACTACAGGCCACAGATGACTTTCATCATAATATAAGCATGAGGATAATGACAATGATATAAAGAATCAATCAAATGAGATAAAGGATAAATATTAAACATTTATAATACAATTTATCCAGCGTTCAATAATAACCAAATGTTATCAATCACTTAATAATCTCATAATTTAATATCATTAATATTATAATAATATTTTAATCATTTCTTAAACTTATAAACAATTTATTTTAATTATTTACACTTTACTAATTAATGCATTTAATCATCCTAAAATGCCAAACTCATAAGATTTCATCATCAATAACCAAAACTCTCATCACAAATCTGCATATATCTTATATAGGATTTCCAAGCCATAAAATTCTATTTTTCAATTTTGTTACTTCACATAACATATTTAATTCATTTACTCATAACTAGTTCATTTGCATAAAAAATACCAAATTAGTCCCAAAAATATTTCTTTTCCGGGATTTAACGTAATATAGTCTCATATTAAAATATATTTTTTCTCGAATTTTAAAATTCATTTACTATTTTTTCATATGGCCAAAAGCGCCTAATATTTAGACATTTTTATAAACTGTACTTTTGTCCAAAAATTCCAAAATTTATACGGTATACTTCTGTTATATACATGTACTCCCAATAAAAATTTCACCAATTTTGGAGTTAACCACAAGGAGTTATAAGGGTTTACTTTTAAAATAGTCTTTTCCCATAAAATTCATAACTCTTAATCTATACATCCAAAAATCGCCATTTTTGGACACAATATAGAAAACTCATCAAATTATCATTTCATATTTTTCCAGAATTTTTGAGGGTTAGAAAAATTACGAAACTGCAAATGGATTTTCGCTCTCCATGCAGTAATCCACGTAGACAGATCTTTTCAACAGAATAATAAAGAATGGAATAACAGAAGAATTCACCATGCATGCGATAGACCGCATAGACATGTTATTCCCAACAGAATAATAAAAAAAATGGAACCATGTCATGCGTAATCCGCACAGACAGGATGTTCCAACAGAATAATAAAGAATGAAACCAGGTCATACGTAATCCGCATAGACAGGATTTTCCAACAGAATAATAAAGAATGGAACAACAACAGAATTCACCAGGTATGCGATAGACCGCACATACAGGTTATTCCAACAGAATAATAAAGAATGGAATGATAGAAGAATTTTACCATGTATGCGATACTTCGTATAAACAGGTTATTCCAACATAATAATAAAGAATGGAATAACAACCCTTACGAGTATTGAAAAAAAATAACTCTCTTTATAAATACGAAAGAATAATACCGCTTACTATAATAATAATATCACTTACCTTAGAAAAAAGAGTATTCCGACTGGTAGGGCGAGAATATTCTTGAAGAAAACTTATACTATTTTCTACACTCAAAGCTTCTTAAAACTCTAAAGAAATACGCTCAAGATTATAGAAGAAGAATTCTCTGAATTTCTGGTGTATTTTTAATTCTAACTAAGCATCCTATTTATAGGAGAATGAAAATGATACTATGCAATAAAATGTAATATATTCTATTTATAATATATATATATATATATATATATATTATTTAAAATCTAATAAAACAAATAACTTTATAAAAGTATTCTATTTTATATAAAAAGATTTTACTATGCCAACATACGAGCACTATGCAAACACTATGCATAATAAAATATATTATATTCTATTTATAATCAAATAAAACAAAACTTTATAAAAAGTATTCATTTTATTACATTTATAATAATAATAAAACAAAAATCATCATCATTATTATAATTCACACTATTAATCGACCAGGTCGTTCCCAGGAAAGATGAGACTTTCCAATAAGGATTTCTCCCTATTGGTGCGCAATTAGGTGACCAAACCTCTCTTTGACAGAACTTCTAGACATCATCAATATTACAAATAATAATATTAATAACTCTGTCATCTTAATTATTGATTTAATAATATATAAAATATTAACAATAATTGAATCAAATAACGTGAGATACTATGCAACAATTACTGTAGCAATAATTGAACAAAACTGAGTGACTTCTCACATAAGCATCAATAATCAATACCGTGTGCTACTATGTAACCACGCCAGACATCGCATTTTTAACACCGAGTGTTTCAACAGCTTAACGGTAAAACTTCCGTCGTTATTTTCATAAAATATTTTTGTCATTTTCTCAATCCGCAATAATTTCGCCAGGGTTCCACTAATGATTGTCTTGTCGTCATTTAATATTCACAGCACAAAGAATATTCCCCGACCAATCGAATATAATATAACAACTTGCATAATTTGCAAAATTTATAAATATTACCCACAGCTATAATATTATATCAAATCCAAACCATAATACTTTAAAAACTTTTTTGAGAAAATTAATCTTTATTCACAAAATTTGGGGTCTCACAAACCTCATGTGCAAGACAACCCTCTTCCTCAACACAAAGAATTAATTGGAGCAATGGACAAAGTTCTAATTATGGCGGTGAATCCTCCCAAACCAGCAAGGACGGTGCTGATAAATGGGATTATGCACAGTTCTAATTCATGATGGAACGGAAAATGAATGCTCTTTGTAAACAAGTTGAGCAATTAGCAGAACTGATGATCCATTAACACCAAGTCACACGCCAATTAGTCAGCCAGGAGCATGCTAGTCTCCTTCCTTTTATTATGAATACTCCATCAGCGTCTCTAGAAAATGAAATACTGGAAGATAAAGTTGTAAAGAGAGCAAGTGCCAAAGCCCGTCGAGATTTTGCCAACAAGAGGGAATTTACATATCTTGGCCAACCGATGGAGGAGATATTTTAGATGTTGATCAATGAAAGAAGAATCACAGCTCTGCTACCTGCAATTAATTCTCATTCTAGACGGTTCAATTCTAACAGAGTATGTCAGTAGCACTCCCATTCTCGCAAACACAACACAGAGGAATGCTGGGCACTCCGCCACCTTATTCAGAATTTAATTGACAGCGGTGTCCTGCAGTTGGCAGACAATGACACTGTGCTCCTTGAGAGTGGGAACACAATTCCTACCAAATGGAAGGAGGTCGTAGCAGTTATATCTACTGAAGATGATTCAGTTTCTAGACCACTCACAATACAAGCAATTCAACTCAAAGGTGTTGACAATCTTTTAAAAGTGGCTGCGCCAAAGCCAATTGCATTGCCATCTAGACCACAGTATCCTATTGTCAGCCTACAAAAAGTGCCATGGAATTATGGACAAGCTGAAGGATCCAAATCCCACATAACTGCTACAGTGTTGAAGGAGAATCCATTGTATCTTCCCCACTGGGTGATGAAGCCTACCATCAAATCAAAGGGTAAAGTTTCCATGGAGAAAATTGAAGAGTTCCTCCATACTATGGGCCATAAAGAAGCTAAGATGGTTTTAAGCTTGAAAGAAGCTCCATAACAAATTTCTATACTGGACTTGGTTTTCTCTTTCGAAGATCACAAGAAGGTCTTGCTAAAGGTTTTGGAAGAAGCCCATTTGCCAAAATCAGTGGATGTTAAAAAGTTCCAACATTTGGTTGATTACATTTTTAAAAATAATGTGATATCTTTCACTGATGATGACATACCTCACGAAGTGACTGGTCATTGTAAACCGTTGTACATAGCGGTTCTGTCCTCTGAATACATGGTGGGAGGAGTTTTGATAGATGGAGGTTCATCTTTAAATATCTGTCCTTATGCCACTTAGGAGAAGCTGAACATTAATCTCAAGAGGATCAAAAGTGGCCATACGGTTATCAAAGCTTTTGATGGATCCCGACGTAATGCTGTCGGAGAGATTGAATTGCCTATGGAGATTGGTCCACATACTTTCTGCTATCCTTTCACGTGCTCAAAATAGCCATGTGATACAACCTGCTTTTGGGAAGACCGTGGATTCACATGGCTAGAGCCGTCCCTTCCACCCTTCATCAGCAACTGAAATACATTATCAACAACAACCTAGTCATTGTTAATGCTGAGCCAGAATGTCCTGAACAAGGTGATGTACCACTCATCAGCTTTAATCCAGAAGTTGAACCGGTCAGTTTTCATGCCCTGGAGGTGAGCGACACTTACTACCGTCTTATTGGGGCGCCACCTCTTATAGCCAAGATTTCTTCCGAGGTAATGGCAGCAACCCAAGAGATGATGTCATTGCGTCATCAACCTAGACAAGGGTTGGGCAAAGATCATCAGGGCATTAAGCACCTAATTCAAGTTCCCAGTCAAATTGGGATAGTCGAACTAGGCTATTTTGCCAGTTCCAGTCACTGGAATCCTCATAAGCCCAAACAGATTCCTTCAGCTTTAGCCACACGGTGATTATCTCAACCTACAGATCCTGAGCCTGTACAGTCTTCGGTAAAGGTGCCTGCCCATATAATGGCTATGTTATTTCCCAAACCGATACCAGTCAAAGGAAAAGAGGTATTGATTCCTGTGACACCCCCAAATCCGGGTTACCTGACCCCCGAGTTTGGTGCTCATGATCCACAAAAATATAACATCTAACTACCTATTCATTTATAAATAGGAGTACATAACTTATTAACAGATATTGTTAATACATAAGTCCCAGGTCTACTAACCTTAACATTACAGACGTACCCCTTAGATATACAAAAAGGGTTTACAATACAATATAATCATAATGAGGTTCATTATAGTAATTTATCACTATGCCTTTTTCTTTGTTCTTCTTCATAGCACCTTCTGCAACTTCGTCCCTAGCTAAAAAGTTTTATTTAGCAAGGGTGAGCAACAAGTTTGCCCCGCAGGTTAAGACATACAATAAAGGTATAGAAATCAATATCAAGTCTTCTCACATTCTACACAACAATAATCTGATAATGAAAGAGTACAACGCTTTCAAGGTTTTTCTACGATATTCAAATGAATAATCAAGAATTAATTCTACAAAATAGCAAAGTGGATTGTTTTCCAAATTTATGCTGAGCGATCCATTGGATCTTGAACTTCTCTTCTCGAGTATCTATCAAAGATTTACTTTGATATACCCAGGTGTATCAAATAACCATAAAGATTAAATCATACCCCTCTGCAAGTATATAAAGTGATCAACTTTATTATACCCTATATTTTGCATAATACTTAATCGTGCGCAAAGGCCGAATATACGACCAAGAAAATATTCCCTTTATATAAAAGGTTGTTTTTCTTAGTCTTAGAATCAAGATTTTGATTTAACAACGAAATACTGTGATTTCAATTTCTAATTACTTCTCGATCTAGGCGAAATAATTGGCATCGATCTGTCAATAATAATTGAATTCTCTTCTCGAACCTATCAAGTTCTAACAAATGTTCGTCTAGCCAGAAAAATTGGCTAAGACATTTCTCAACATAATTCGACAATAAACAGGAATTATCTGTACTGTCAATTCTATCTTGAATGGACATGAATATCAAACAACAGTTATTCTACAAATGTATATTTTCTGAATCAGTAATTCAATTTGAATTATTAAACATGCACTAACTGTGAATAACCAACGATAAATTTTTGGACACAGTATAATTAACAATAATTAACCACTATAATAATTGAATGAATATAACTCAAGGTTGAGTTAGGAAACTGGCCTCTTCCGCTGATTACAGCTACACAATAAACTTATCTGCGTTCATAAGACCTATAACCAATAATATCGATCTCACAATTAGCACAAAATTTATAACACATAGCACTGTAATTCACAGTCAATCTTCTCCTAGACACATTACCACATAGTCACATCAGTGTTTATAACCTATATAAACACTTAACAAATCTAACAATTTCGGTCTGGTTGGACTTCGGTCCATTCTCGGTGTTTTGGTCACCCTATCCGACAATTAACACAGTTATTGTCAACTAAATTCGGTTTCTAAGCTTCAATATTATATTAGATAAGTCAAATATAATTTATAATATTTTTCGGAAGCTTTTAATAATTTATAAGCAATTATTATAATTTATAATAATTTTCAAACGTCGGAATCATTTTTAAATGATTTAATTATCAAATAATCTTATTATCATTAATATAAAAATATTAATAACATACTTGTCAAAATATTAAAGTTATTATTAATAACTTAAAATATTTTTAAATCATCAATATTCTACTTAAATAATTTTTAAAATTGTTAAAATCATTTTAAATCATCACCATTAATATCTAAATATTAATGAAATTATTATCCAAATATTAAAAGTCATTAATTATAACTTAAAATATTTTTAAATCATTTTTCTCATTTTAAATGATTTTTAAATCAATAAAATCATTTTAATTCATTTATTTAATATAATAATTAAATAAATCTAACATCATTAATATTAATTTATTAATGAGAATTCTCCAAAAATATTGAAAATTATATTTTATAATTCAAAATATTTTCTAACACTTTATTCTCATTTAAAATAATTTTTAAATTAATAAATTATTTTATCTTATTTATTTAATTTAATAATTAAATAAATCTAATATCTTTAATATTAAATTATTGATGAAAATTCTCTAAAAAATATCAAAAGTTATATTTTATAACTCAAAATATATTTAAATACATTATTCTTATTTAAAATGATTTTTCATAATATTAAATCATTTTTCTCTAATTTATTTAATACACTAATTAAATAAATTAAATACCTTTAATATTTAAATAATTATAAATATTAAAGAAAAATATTCCAATTGTCAAAAATTATTTTTCATAATTTAAAATAATTTTTAATAATTTTTATAATTTATTTTCTATTTTTAAGTATTTTTCGGAAAATCAAAAAAAAAAAAATAGCAAGCGTCGCTAAAGCCTATAGCGACACTTATCTGTCGTCTTAGGTGTTCTTGAGCTCAAGAACACTGTCAGACCCGAGTTCAAGCTTACTCATTTGACCACTTGTGATTCTTAATCCAAACATGATTTGGGCTAACTTAGACACTGATCGTGTAGTGGAAATGTAACTCTACAATATCCAATTAGAATCACGGTCATACAAAAAACATACAATTAGATTTAGCCTCTCAAAGTCACTGTCAAATCACATCTGGGTTTTCTGGGTAACCCAGAAACCCAAACAGTGTCGAGTTGACACTTTCAAGCTCGATTTCCTTTATGTTCTGGTCATGGTTCATGCTGTTTAATGGTTCGAAGTTATAGTCCTTGTGTCGAGGAATATTAATAAATCAACAGATCGGTCTAACAACAATAAAATCAAAAGTTACAGCTTGGTCAAAGGCTGTCAAAAACATTGCTTCAACCGTTTCTGGGTTTTCCAGAAACTGCCATTGTGATCGACAAGCCTAGTTTGACTGATCACTATATTTGATCAGTTTCTTGTTTAAAGGATCTAAAGCCATACATTTAAAGAACACATAACAGGCTACAAATTGGATATAACAACAACATAAAATCTCTTAACATATGACAGATACGGACGTTGAAAAACTTGTCAAACACTGGTAAACCATTTCTGGGTTACCCAGATTTCTACTCGGTCATGCCCGGTCAACGGGTTTTGACCTTTAATAACTACAAATCTAGCCATTGAACGGCTGTACTACCACTTTCAGATGAAAGACAACATATCAAACTATAGATCCAAACAATAAAACATCAAAAATCTACAACATAGACAGATCTAGGGCCACTGACATTTCTTGTCAGACCACTAAGAATGCTCAAGAACAGTTTTTGAAAACTTCATTTTTAAAGCACTTTGATGCTATGGATCCATGATGGATCAACATAGATCATCTAAAAACATCATATAACACCTGATTTAACACTTAAACATAAAAAAAAATTTAGCATGTAAGATCAAAATGAACTAGGGTTTTATACATTTCTAATGCAAAGCTTTGATCTTAGATCTACTTAATTGATCTTGATGATCTATGAAGTGTTTTAGGGACTGAGTAACTTGTGAATTTCAGACATGTAGAGAGAGAGAGAGAGAGTTGTGGGAGAGTTAGCTATCAAATGGGTCAAATACATGCACTTTCTCTCTCTTTATATATATATATATATATATATATATATATATATATATATATATATTACTTGATGCAATGCATGATCTGCTAGCTGTCCATTAGAGGTTGATTTCTTTGGTATGCTAAGTCACATTGGTCAAAATAGTTGGTGAACAACTACAATTCTAGCAAGATTCACAAGTTATCTTATTAAGAATATAAAAAGGGTAATTTTTTCATTTGTATTTTCATTTTAATGGCATACTAGATAATTGAACTAACCCTTAGGGTTTAACCCTAAGGTTCTAACCCTTAGGTTTTAAAATACTAACTTTCTAGGATTTTCTAAATTAGGGTTTTAAGTTAGAAAATTAAAAGTTTAAAACTAAAATTAGGGTTTCCTAATTAAATTAGGTTTTCCTAATCATATAAGTGTTTAATAAACACTTTATGCTCTCTAATTAGGATTAGGGTTTCCTAATTTAGGGTTTAGGAATCCCAGATATGAAATTAGGGTTTCTCGACTTTCGATTAGGATTTCTAACTACGCGTTAGGGTTTCTAATCCTGAGATTAGGGTTTCTAATCTTTTATTAGGGTTTATTAGTTTTAAACCTTATCCGATCAATCATTGATCAACATTCCTATACAGTACAAACACGTATTCATTGATACAATTATTTTAATTGCATTTTCTACTGAATCCCTATCCAGAAATTAGAGTTAGGGTTTTCTAAAGCTGTTAAGCACAACTTTACTCTAATTTCTCAGTCAATACACTGATTGACTAATTCTCTAAACTCATATCACAGATACACAGTACAATATTAACAGTCAATGTCAATATTAAATAAAAAAAAAATTATTCGTAAAATTTGGATTTTTCGAAATCCCGGGTTATCACAATTCCTGATCCCGAAGTGGAAGAAAGGGAATAGAGACGTAAAAAAGACATTGGCAGGATATTGTCTCACCTAAGCATCATTTTTCATGATGAGCACACAAATAGATACACCCCAGACGATCATTACACAACTACAAAATAGTAAATAGATAACACGGAACAAATGTTGTGGTTTCAGTCAGAAAAACGTCGTGGTTAAGGGTGTTGTCTATTTGACACCCTTACACAACATTTTTAAAACGTTGTAGTTAAGCACAATACACAATGTTTTTTTAGAAAATAACGTTGTAGATTTGTTTTCCAAAAATTAGCAGATGCTTAAAAACGTTGTAGAAGGTATGATTCCACACCGTTTTTTGGATAAAAATGTTGTTGTTTAGTATATCAGACAACGTTTTTTAAATGTTGTAGATTAAAAAAAAAGAAAAAAAAAGGATGTGGTTCACCAAAAATGTGACCTGGTACTGATGTATGGCAAGATAACTGACCAATCACAGGAATTATGACTTTTAACATAATTCCTAACCAAATTTATATATCCAAATAAATGTCCTGCTACTGATGTATGGCAAGATAACTGTAAAAAAAGGATACCAAATTTGACCAATAATCGATGTATTGCAAGATAATCTGTAAAACACAAGAATACCAAATCGATCCCATAAGTATTTGTAACATTGTAACCAAATTTATATATCCAAATAAACATAATTTTATGATAACATTGTAACATTGTAAAACACAAGATATCTTGGCCATCTAATGCCATTGCATTCTTGGCCTCCTCAACAGATCTCGTCTCCACAAAAGCAAACTTCTTTTCATGGTTTATATAAACATTGACAACAACATCCCCTGACCAATCATAATAGGGTATTTTAGCATTAGAAATTGAAGGTAAGTACGCTATATAAAAAATACGCCATTTCAAAATATAATATCGGTTGTCTTTATAAAATACAAAGACAAGTGATCTTAAATGTTTGAATAGAGTAGTTTAATACTATCGACTGACCAAAGCAGTTGTTTTACGCCAATTCTTTGACATAACATAATCAAGAAGGTTGCCATGCATCGTAAGAAGATAAAAACCAATTTAAATGCATCCATATCTTATGGAACAAAAGCTAAACTATCATGGAATCAAATCGAATAATAGGCTAAGGAAGGAGCCTTATTATCCGAATCTGTTTAATCCTTTAATGGATTGGAAAATGAATGAAAAGTTGAAAATCGCATCAACATTGCTTGTTTCAATAGCTCCCATCCGATTAAATTAAGCGTAAGATATACATAATTGAGACTAAATCATCGCTTGCTATGTGAAAGTTTACATGACCTAGAATTATTCAATTAACAACTAAAGTACCTGACTCTGAACCGCACTTAGCATAGCCGGACCAATTCTCTCACGAACAAGTCTATCACTTAAAAGTTTTAAAGTTTCCATAAATTTTTTTAGTCAATCTAAAAGTATTTTCAATTTGTATTTGTAGTTTGAAAGGTATATTTGCTAAACTAACTGTTATAAGATTCACCAACGGCTAATCTATCTCTTCATATCTCAGATATCAGAAGCAATGATTTGTAAACCTAAAATCTAAACACATGATCAGTTAGCTAAGCTTCTCACCAAGTACAGAAGATAGCCAAGCCCGGACTCGTTTGATTGCCATAGAACAAGAGATGATTCAAACACCTCAATAGAGAAAACATCACACGATATGGCTCCAACCGCAGCACCTTAAAAGAAAGAGAAAACATAGAGAAGGGGAGGTAGAATAGAAATGCATATAGTAACATTCAGAAGTGAAAAGGTCTAGCAAAAGCAGACATTGACTATACCTTAAAAACTTCAAAGATCATCCACATATGAAATGTCAATGAGATATTCCGGTCCCAATAGCAACGCAGAGATATTTACTTGTGTTGATTCAAGAACTCGAATATAACACCGCATAACCTAGACTTCTAGTTCAATTATGTTAGTAAATCAAATTGGTCGTTTTTATATATATATGTTCACCGTATAAGATGATCATATATATATGTTCACCAAAAAAATTGTTTATATACTAACAAAATATTTCAAATAGAAAGCTTATATTTCAAAAAGAAAGCTTATAACAATTTTGTTAGTATATATTTTAAAATTGTTTAAGCTTATATTTCAAATAGAAAGCAATCTTGTCTGTATATGGTGAAAAACTAGAAAAGTTCCCACTATTGTTTCATGAAGAAAATCCAAATTTACCTTCCATTAAACCCCCACATAATTAATCATAAAAACATTAATAAAACAGAGAATATATCAGCAAAAATTTCAAATGCTTACCCAAAAATTGGCAGTTTGCTATACAGGCCTTTACTTCTTTCAGCATATTCCAGATATTATGGTCATCATTCGGGAAAACGAGGACGATAACCATGCCTTTATCACTGCAGTCCAATAGGACTTCACCCTTGACAATTGGAGCAGCACTCCTTGCATTTGTCGATAAGGGTAAAAAAGGACAGAAACTCCCTCTGCCCTGTAGATAGCTATAATTGTTTACTTTTCTGTACAGTAAGTAGCAGTTGTTTTGTCATTACAAGCTAACACTTTGTATGATTGAACAATTTCATATATTAAATGAAAACATATTTTGTTTCAGGACTCTGAATTTAGATGTGCTTGTACTTGCTGATGAGGTGCCTTTTCTCCACAAGAACTGTATCTCTGATGAAAAGTTGGACTCAGACTTGATGGAAATATAAGAGGACACTGAGATACCTCAGGAGATCAAAGAATGGTTCAAGGATAAACCCAAACCAAATCTTGATCAAACCACCTCTTTCAACCTCAGAACCTTAGAAAACCCTAAGCTAATCCAGATTGGTACGGACCTCACTCCAAACCAAAGGAATGATATGGTTATGCTATTAACCCAATTGCAGGATGTGTTTGCATGGTCTCACAAAGATATGTTCGGTTTATCCACTAACATCGTCATCCATCACCTTTCTATTAAAGAGGGATTCAAGCCAGTCAGGCAAAAGCTCAGGCGATTAAAACCTGAGTGGTGTTTAAAGGTTAAAGAAGAAATTGTGAAACAATTTCAAGCCAACATCATTATGATGTCAACATACCCTGAATGGCTATCCAACATAGTCCTTGTACCTAAACCAAGAGGAAAGGTGCGAGTTTGCGTGGATTACCGGGATCTGAATAAAGCTTGCCTTAAAGATAGCTTTCCCGTGCTATTTATCCACATTCTCATTGACAATACTGCTCAATACGACATGTATTCCTTTGCTGATTGTTTTACAGGGTACCATCAAATCATGGTTGCTAAAGAGGATCGTGGGAAAACTACATTCATCACGCCTTGGGGAACCTTTTGTTATAGACGGTTGTCATTCAGCCTCATCAATGCTGGAGCTACCTACCAGCGGGCCATGATGGCTCTTTTCCATGATTTAATGCACAAGGAGATAGAGATCTATATGGATGATATCATTGTCAAATCCCGAAGAGAAAAAGACCACTTAGACCATCTCAAAAAGCTATTCAATAGGTTGCATAAGTATAACTTGAAGTTGAATCCAGCCAAGTGCGCCTTTGGCGTTAAATCAGGCAAGTTGATAGGTTTCCTAGTCAGCCACAAAGGGATTGAGCTGGATCCCACCAAAATCCAGGTCATCATGGAAATGCCCATTCCTCAGACAGAGAAGGAAATATGTGGATTTTTGGGAAATATCAACTTCATTAGCCAATTCATCTCCCAACTCACAGCAACCTGTGAGCCTATTTTTAAGTTGTTAAGGAAGAACTCCTCCATGAAATGGAAATATGAGTGTCAAAAAGCCTTCCTTACAATTAAAGAAAAGCTGGTCAACGCTCCTGTCTTGGTACCACCCAGGGATGGTGTTCCCTTATTCATGTACCTATCCATCAGTGACAATGCCATGGGTTGTATGCTGGGATAGAAAGACGATAAAGGCCAAGAGCGAGCTATCTACTACCTCAACAAAAGATTCAGCAGCAATGAACACAAGTACACTCTGATTGAGAAGACTTGTTGTGGTTTAGCATGGGCTTCCATGAGGTTAAAACATTACCTCCATGGTCACACAACCCATCTCATATCCCGCATGGATCCTCTCAAATACGTGTTCAATAAACCCATATTAAATTGTTGACTTTACAGATGGCAGTTGATCTTACAACAATTTGACATCGTCTACGTGACGCAAAAGTCTGTTAAGGGTAAAGGAATTTCGGATCAACTGGCTGCCGCACCTTTAGGGGATTTCAAACCCTTGGAAATATACTTCCCCGATGAAGGGGTAATGACAGTCTAGCAACACCATCAGTATGATACACACCAATCATGGAAAATGTATTTTAATGGAGCTATTAATATGGAAGGTTCTGGAGCTGGAGCAGTTCTAGTAGCCATCGCAGGGGAGCAGTATCCCATCGCTATCAAATTGCAGTTTGTCAACACCAATAACACAGCTGAGTATGAAGGTTGTATCACGGGACTCAAACTTGCCCAATCAATGGGTATCAGGCAGTTAACTGTCTTTGGGGATTCTGAATTAGTAATCAAACAAACCACCGAAATATATCACACCAAAGAACTACATTTGTTGCCTTACCATCGGCAGGTTATCTAGATGGATTCAGAGTTTGAAGAAATAAACTTCCTCCACATTCCTCAGAATAGGAATGATTTTGCGGATGCACTAGCAACTTTGGCCTCCTTGATCAATGTATTTGACAAGGAAAACATGCCAAGTATCCCATTTACCCTACAAAAGGCCCCAGCATATGGTAATTACATTGGAGAAGTATTGGTTTAGCTACCTCCCATCCAGAACCCTTGGTATCAACACATCAAGGAGTATCTACAAGATGAATCTACACCCGTTGAGGCGAGTTCTGCTGAGAAAAGGCGGATCCATCGAATGGCTATGAAATTCTACCTGAGCGGAGATGCACTCTATAAACGAGATGCAAGACTAGGTCTCCTCAGATGTCTGGACAAGGACCAAGCTCAGAGGCTCATGGATGAAATCCATGGTGGAGAATGTGGCCCACACATGAGCGGCCCTCTACTTGTTAAAAAGATTCTCAGAATAGGGCATTATTGGCTCTCTCTCAAGGCTGACTGTTATGATCACGTCAAGAGGTGCTATCAATGCCAAATTCATGGGAATGCTATCCACGCCCCTCCAAGGGAGCTCCACAATATGAGTTCACCTTGGCCCTTCTCAATATGGGGAATGGACGTGATCGGGCCCATCGAGCCCAAAGCCAGTAATGGGCATCGGTTCATCTTCACCATGATCGACTACTTCACCAAATGGGTAGAAGTACCCTCCTTCCCCAAGGTTACCAAAGAAGTCATCATTGGTTTCATCAGAAATAATGTCATTTATCGATATGGACAACCAGAGGTAATTGTTTCAAACAATGCTAAGAACCTCAATAACAAAATGATGGAGGAGTTGTGCAGTAAATTCCACATCAAACACCTTAACTCTATCATCTATCATCCAGAGATGAATGGTGATGTTGAATTGGCTAATAAAAACATCAAGAAGATCATGCAAAAGATGTTCGCCAATAACAAAGGATTACCTAACCTCTTGCCTGCCTAATGCATACTTCCACTAAAGTAACCCCCTACTAATTGACCTATGGGATGGAAGCAGTGCTCCCCATAGAAGTGGAAATGGAATCCCTCAGAGTCTTGATAGTTGCTCAGCTGGATGAAGACCAATGTTTTCAAGACAGATATCACCAATTATCTCTAATAGATGAAAGATGAAGTGATGCTATCTTTCATAGGCAATTATACCAACAGAGGATCGCCAGATCCTATAACAGGAAAGTCTGGCTACGATAGTTTAAAAAATATGATTTGGTTTTGAAGAAAATCATTGACAACCAAGATCAGTCAAAGGGAAAATTTGCTCTAACTTGGGAAGGCCCGTTTGTTGTCAAAGAAGTATTGATAGGAGGTGCTCTCAAATTACAGGAAATGGACGGTGATGAATTTCCACAACTCATCAACTCAAACAACGTGAAACAGTACTATGTCTGAGGTTACCATCAAGCAAACATCCTGGTTTTGGATCATCTGATCCCAATTCATAACAGGTTTTCTAACCCTTACTACATACAACCTTTCTTCATTCCCATTTGCCCCATCAGGGAAACACACTCTTCAGACCAGCAACCTGGTTTTTAGATCATCAGATCTTTCACTCCACTTCGTTTCAAACCTTTCAAGTTATCCCACCAGGGATTGAACCTTTCACACCTGCAGTTTTGTCCCACTATGGATAAGACTTTTTACACCTGCAGTTTGTCCTGTACATGGGATCAAACTTTCTCCCCTGCAGTTTGTCCTGAACATGGGATCAAACTTTTCGGCTGTGTCTCATCTTGCACATGGGGTGAACTACGTCGACCTGATCTCCCCGATACCTGGGAGTACGTAGGCAACCATTCTATAATGGCCCGGTCGCAATAAAAAAAATAAAAACACTTCTACACCCTCTTACACTTCCACATCTTTCTACACCCTTTCTCATAAAGTGTTGAACCTTTTACACCAGGTTTGAACTACACAGACCTGATCTCCTCTTCAATAGGAGTACGTAGGCTGCCATATATGGTTTGGTCTTACCCCCTACCAAAATACAAAAACTTATCACATGGTACTGGGATCATCCTTCAATCCACCACATTTCATCGACTTCAGACCAAATGGATGGAACTAACTGATCTCTCAAACACAAATGGGAGAATTGGTGACCATCTAAGCTGCAATTGAGTCCTCAAAGAGCAACACCAATCCATAAGAGATGGAACTAACTAGGATCTCCTCTTTAATAGGAGTACTGGTGACCATCTGTGGTGCGGTCAATCTCAGAGAGGATACACACAGATCAATGATCCATTCTGAAAGATCCTGAGACATCTCAATATCCACCCATCAAGGATGAGTTTAGAATACATCAAGATCATAAGCCCTAAAGAAACAGGCAAATATCAAGCAAGTAGCAAGGCATAACTAAAAGGGAAGTGAATCAGAATATATTTCCCTGCTATATATAATGTTGTTTGATATATACAATATGTATTGTACATGACAAAATGGCTGAGCTAGTCTGTGCAGGAAAATATGAGCCTATCTACAATCTTATGGATATACTAGCTATCATGTCCAACATGGCATCTATCTCCGAAGAAGGAGGTAATGTTGCAGTCTCCTGCCCAAGGGTATCTGCACGAGCCAACATATCCATAACCAACTACATGGTGACATGATGCTCATCAATATATGCATTCATCTCGGCAATCATGCTAGTAGTAAGGGATCTCACTATAGTACTATCTATAACGGCTACATCATGGGCAGATATGGCAGCATCACGCTCAACCATCAAAGCATCTCTAGATAATCTAGCCTCATTCCGCTCAATAATTGCAGTGTCTCTATAAGCTAAGCCATCCTCTCTCTCTAATAGAGCGACATCTCTCCCAACAAGAGCTATCAACATCAAGGCCCTAGCCTGATCTCTCTCAAATGTCATCAAATGA
This sequence comes from Panax ginseng, assembly GCA_020205605.1. Lineage (NCBI taxonomy): Eukaryota > Viridiplantae > Streptophyta > Magnoliopsida > Apiales > Araliaceae > Panax > Panax ginseng. Next base: position 50,022,459 of record CM035133.1, read on the forward strand.
AGACTTCGCTCTAAATACTCTGCTAAATGTGGGGTCACAATAGCGGTCACACTGGGAGAATCCATCATAGCTGCTGTCAAACAAGAAAATAACTCCTCCTCGGTAAGAGAATCAATGTCCTCCACGGGATCTCCACCCTCCGAATCAATGCTCGACTCTGTGGATACCGCAGCCGATGCAGTCTCTATCTCCATCCATACAGAATACTCTGTCGAACAGCCCGGATGGCTAACAGAAACTTGGCTAGCTCATGCTGATCCCAACATGCATACACCCTAGATATGTCCTCTACTGACAAATGGAGAGAAGCCAAGCGCTGACCATATGTCCCCTCAAAAGGATGGAAGTCCTGAAACTGGTCGAATTGTGACATCACAGCCAGTGGGTGGTAAGTCGTCATGCCCTTCAAACCAGCCAGAGGGAGATAATCCATGCCAAACGCATGAGTAATGAAGCTGTAGGGTGAACTGAGCCCTGTACACGAAAAAATGCCAAATGGATCTCCGAACCCTACCAAAAACACCGACCAGGATGTAGTGTTTGTACACTCCGCTGCTTAAAAGGAGTAAGGCATGGCTATCTCATGGGTAAAACAGTATCCATGCCATCGAAAGGTGCCAATCAGTCTCAGGTATGACATGAACCACACATACAACATGACCGAGCTGCCTATGAATACCCCTGCGGGATAGGTATGACAATACGTGGCAGATCTCAATGTCTCTATCACAATCATCGGCACAATGGTATGACCTTCCCTGAGAGCTCTCACTGCCATGATAACACCGATGTTCATCTCATCTATGTATAGTGGCATGTACACATAAGCCACCACGCACATAACGAGTATATCTACTTTGGCTACACGCCACTTGTCCTCCGGTATAGTGAAATCCCTCGAGTACCGTACATAACTGTCCTTTGAGCCAAATATGTCTATCAGAAAATGCTGAGATATCACATGGCCGGATGTAATCTCATCCTGTACTACTCTACGCCTCAGCCCGGTGAGGGTCATAAACTGTCGGCTCATGTCGCCGATAGCACCGTCAACCGTGAATACTCCTCCAAGGTGGAAGTCAACTCCTGGATACCAAACCAGAAAACCTGCCTCTCTGATATCTAATGCTCCAGCATACCCTCTACAAAGCATGCGGGAACCTGAAACATCGATCAGGAGGCTCATAGAATGATGTAATAACTGATTTACGGTTACCTTGTCTGGAGGTGACAAACTATCATACCACGACCTTAGACGGGAGGATACTAATACTGGTCGGGTGTGATCAATGCGGCTAACTATCGAGGAAGACATCTGTGTTGGCCGTATCATAAGACCATCCAGGGGTCAATGCTGAATATCTCTGGACATACATACATATGCATAACATAATACATGCATGATAAACAATAGATGACGATATGATGTAGGGAATGAAAAATAGTACATACATTCCTAAGTACATCATAATCTAATACATCATCTCTGTACAGCTAAAAATACAAGGAAATAGGGCACATACGCCCAACATCTAATAGAGGCCTATCAAAAGATATAGCGAGAATGGGGCACAACCACCCATTGTCTAACAGAGGCCTATTAAAAGATATAACGAGAATACACATCAGAAGAATACAATGGTGTCAATGTCTACATCATCAATCCTGTCCACCTGATGTAACGCCTCTTGAGTCACAAGATCTCCATCAACGGGGATATCAGGCATATAAAATGGAGGATCTGCACCGGCAAAGCCATATGGGTCACCTGAGAGGCCAGCGCCTGAGCTTGAAAGATTAAAGGTATCTGCCTCTTAAGGATCTCTGCCCAAATGCCGGATAAAGAAATGTACCCAGTCCAAATACCGGGTCAAGCTGTCAATCTGTGTCAAATGAGTCGGATCTCGGACACAGGCCATCCAATCCATCATCATCATGAATCCAGGTACCATATCCCCCATAAACTGAGTGGCACGGGTCTGGGCTCCGATGGTACGAGGGGACCACCAACGCTGGAACATCTCCTGAGTATAAGGACCCTCTAATAGTGTAAAGATGTCAACACCCATCAATGGGATATCAATGATGGGATACTGTGACACAAGCTAATAACGCCTGACAAGAGGCAAGATCGGTACACAGATCTCCCCTATGGTGCTCCTAATAGCACGCTCTCTTAAATAGAGCTCCCATCCTCCATCTGTAAAGAGAGGAATCCGGCTGGTAGATATCACGTACTCGACACCAGTCGAGTACCCATCCTCAAACCCAATGTTCAAATTCTCCCCAGAGTAGGGAATCCAAGTGATGGCATCAGCTATCAACAACTCCAACTGTAGACGACAATGGGTGAAACCCTCAGCTATAGGAACCTTGGCTAGTATGGAGTGATGCCATCGTCGTCCTCGTGGATAGGTATCTAAACCTAACACACTCAAAGGACGCAAATATGAGAGCCTCTCATAGGCCCAGAACTACCAACACAAAGGCAAACATATGCTGTCAGTCAACACTCTTAACCTGTATATGGGAAATCATAAGAGAAATACTCACCAGCAGAAATGGGTAAAATCCTAACCAAGCCTCTATCAAGCCTTGCGAACACATGCGCATGCCCCTGAGGAAATAGACAAAGGTGTAGGAGCTCCAATTATACTCTCCAATATGGTCCACATCTCGTGTGGCACTCACCAAAGCAAATGATACCCTGGAAGAGTTATCTACTATGAAGCAGCCCCTAATGATTATCAGGAACAATCGCCGAAGAATGCGATCCCTGACTCTCACGTCATCGGGTATGGGCTCACTCAACAGCCCGCTCATAGCATTTATGCTCAAAGGATCTGTACGGACTGTCCTACCTTTGATCGCCTCAGCCGGGACTCCTAACAAGGATCTGACGGCAGTCGGGGTAATATTCGCCGTACATGGCACTGGCGCCCCTCCAAACTCCATACCGGTGATAAATTGCCAATCCATTGGTGTCATCATCACCTCACAGTCTAACAAATGGAGAGACTAAGTCTGGTGAAATCAGCGCTCAAATAACGCCCTAAGATAACCCCAGGGGCAACGACGGGGGAGGATAGAAAAGAACGCCTCAAAGCCCCAACCATGCACAATCTCTCGATAATTTAGATGTAGAGCTTGATACAGAGAGTGTATGCTGAACCAGTTCCCTCGAGGCTATGTAAAGCCAAGAACCTTCATCATAAAGTGGATCAACATCAGAATCCTTAGTCCTCGTCAATAGGAAAAAAGGAAGATCAAATCCAGCTTTTACCTCGTTTGCATGTAAGTAAACTGAGGGGTGTCGACTCAAATCACCCAGAAGCTCTAGGATCATCACCTGAATGCCTCAAAGATCCCTACGGGGAATATGAATAGCAGGAGCAGGGTCCACAATCGGTACATCCTCCTCCTCATCCTCAACATCCGGTACCTCAACTCGGACAAGACATATCACCGCCTCCGCCAGACGACGAGGCTATCTAACTGAACGGGGTCGAGGCACATCAAAAGCCCTCCTCCACACACCTGAAGTGGTCTTGCGGGAACTACTCGACTGATCTAGATCCATATATCTTGACACAAGTCTCCAAATCACCTCAAAAAGGGTGTGGTAAACTCTAACCTGGAGCTTTTTCAAATGTATTCTATGACTACATGCTTGCATGCATTACTTTAACATATGCCTACAGTAGAGTTAAAAATGCATGACTACCTAATGCCTACATTTTGGAAAATTTTGCCATAGTCTCCTTTGTAAATAGGACTATCCACATGCACATAGGCATGACTAGGTGGCCATTCAGTAGCACACCTACCCACAGTCATAAACATCTTATATGCATTATAACATCAAAGATATAATCTGTAAGGGTAGCCTAATTACCATAATTACTTTGCTTTACCACATTTGCTAATTTGTCCACAAATAGGATAAGAAATAGCAAGAAGAAGGTGTCAATTTGACTGTTTTAAAAGTCAAAATTTTCCACATCATTATGTTCAGCATGGTTAAATACTAACTTTTACTGTGTTGAATATTTTTTATCAAGTCATATGAGCATGCATATTCACTACTATGTGTTTAGAAGCATTTCATGTGATTACTCATTTTCCAACAGATAAAAATTGGAAAAGAAGACATTCATATGTTACCAGGGCAGTGTAGAACACTTGTACGATGACAGACTTTGCAAAAAAATGCCCGAACTCAGTAGATTTGAAGAAGAGCTCTCGGATTTCCTATATGGTGGAATATGAAAATGACTTGTGAAAGCACCAAGCCAACGGCTGCCACAAGTGTACTTGTAGCTGCCACAGGTGTACCTGGGGCTCCCCTGGGTGGGGCCCACCCCTCCAGCTTGGTTCAGGTTGAGTTACAAAAGAGGTTTCACAAGCTAAAAAAGCTAAATCAAGAAAAAAGATGCTACGTGATTAAGCGGAAAAGCTTGAAATCCTAGTTTTCAGAGACCCAAACTGTGGGTCTACATGTCACTCATTGGTATTCGCCTAGATACATGGTTTACTATACTGATGATCACAACAGTTGCAAACTACACTCGACAATACTTTATGAAGGTCCGATGCCATCTATTCTGGGTCTGAACCCCAAAATCTTTCTCCCCAGTGGAAACTCTATCAGCCATTGATGAACACATCAACGAAGGTCAAACAACCTTGACGACATTCAACCGCTGACAAGTAAATCTAGTGAGGTATTGGAAACCATCCGATGATCTCATCCATTGATGCATACGTCAATAAAGGTCAAGTAGCCTTGACATCACCCGCATCAACAATCTCATCCGTTGATGTACATTTCAACGAGGGTCAGGCATCCCTGACAACACAGACTATTGGCAGTAACTCCAGTAGAGCATTAGAAGGACCTGACGACATAAACCAGGAAGGATCGATGATGGAATATGTTATACAAGGTCTCCTCAAACAAAACACATCCCCACAGGTTTCTTGTACATGAGAGATATATCCTCAGTGTAAAGTCTGTACCAAGGATTAAGGACTTTGGTGATAACCCCAACGTCAACATCCTGGAAGTTCCTGAGAACTTTGGATCACAAATCCAAGATAGTTCATCAGGGTTGTCAGTGATAACTTCAAACCCCGGCAGAAGTCGTGGGAGCTCACAGTCATCACATCCTGTTGGAGAACAATCCAACAAATCACATGCATCATGCATATACATCATGCTGCAGTACATTGCATTATGATTATCTTGTCAAATTTCAAGTGTTTAGTATTCGTTATCCTATCCATGCCATTGCATTGCATGAATATGATAAAGAGGGGCATTTGTAGACACTCGAAATTTTTTGCACTCTTGTTACTAACATTGCAGGAAGGCAGAATCATCTTTCAGAGATAACCCTGGATGATAGCTCAGCTCAATCCTGGAGATAACCCTGGGATACTCAGTTCTTACCATCTCGGAGATAACCCCGAGATAATTAGTCTCATCCCGGAGATAACCCCAGGAGTTCTAGTTTCAACCTCAGAGATAACCCTGAGGGATGTAGTTCAAGTTCCAAAAATAACACTGGAGAAAGCTCTTTCATCTCGGAGATAACCCTGAGATAATCAGTTTCATCCTGGAAATAACACCAGGAGTTTCAGTTCCAACCTCGAAAACAACACTAAGGAGTGCAGTTGTAGTTCCGGAGATAACCCCGTAAAAACTCCTTTCAACCTTTAAAATCAGCTTTAACCTCGGAGATAACCCCGAGGCAATCAGTTCTAGTCCCGAAGACAGCCTCGAGAGCTCAGGAACACCTCAGAGATAATCCTAAGGACATTCAGCACTTGCCGTAGCCCAATCTCAGACATAACCCCGAGCAACGACTGCTATATCAGCCCAAACCGGAGATAACCCCGGTGAGGGGCAAAATCATCATTTTGCCTCCTCAATCCCACATGCGCACCATCTCAACACATTTCAACATACATTCTACACAACAGTGTCCTACAAGAACCAAATAGCTCCAATCTTGAGTGACTACTACACAGGACAGCATATCGGATAGAATTTGAAGACTTGAAGACCAAGGGCATGGTCCCATCTTCCTGACTTTGCACAACCTCTAATCCCATGTCATTGTATAGCTCTCGACAATAGCACTCTAAAAAAGGTCTTATAAACCTCGATTGGATGCCCAGATTGAAGTTCTGAAAGTTCGAGCGGACATCACGTTGCATGCATACACATACTTCGAGATGACGGGACCCGCAGAACCCAGGGCACCTCGGGTAGCCGCAGGTGCACTTGCGGCTGCTGTAGGTACACTGTGGCTCCCCCCCTCTGTAAATAGAGGGCTTGGGGTGGCCATTTTTTAAGAGAAAACGGCGAGGAAGCCCTGTCCAATTTGCTCTGTACACACTATAAATTGAGTGCTTTCTCATTTTAAACACTTGTAAGCTCATATATTACTATTTTTTACCAGTGGGAACCGAGTGTTCATCCATTTAAAGCTATTGAAGTCTTTTTTGGCAGTCCAGTGTAGGCCTTCGTATCTTTCTTAAAGCCTTTTCTCCATATTTTGCACACATAGTTCTACACGTTGAGAGTCGTGTTGCGTGTGTATGCCAGGACTTCGGTCCGTGGCTTTTTATTTTATTTTGTATATATATATATATTATATATATATATTTATATATATGGACTAACATTATCGAGTTATGCCTCGATTGAGCCTGGACTCATGTCCGGAGCATTTAATACTTATATATATATATATATATATATATATATATGCTTATATATAAACTATTGTCGAACTCTGTTCGATGAGCCTGGATTCACATCCGAAGCGTTTACTGCTTATATATATATATATATAAATACTTATATATATTTTATTACCATCAAAATACATTTGATTGAGCCTGGATATAATATCAAGTGCATTTATCTTATATATATATATATATATATATATATATATATATATATATATATACATTTACATTTTCTCGTCACTGGAGTTTACTTCGTGGCCTTTACCGCTTTTATTTATATTTTGTCCACTTTGAGTTTACTTTCGTGGCGGTTGATCGTTTTTTGCTTTATTTATCTTTTGTCCTTTGGAGTTCACTTCGTGGTCATTGATCGTGTTCTCGCTTTATTTACATTTCTAATCCCCCATGGAGGTGCTTCGTGGTGGTTGATCGTGTGTATATATATATATATATATATATATATATATATATATATATATTTACCGCTTTTATATACTTACATTTTAGTCCCCATGAAGTTCGCCGTGGTGGTTGACTATCTGTATATATATATATATATATATATATATATATATATATATATATATTTACAACTTTTATATATATACCTGTTTATAGCTTTCATACAAACTACTATATCATGTGAGCCTAGGAATCATGTGATCACAAATTCAGTTTCTTGAATCTAGATTCGATTCCCATGATGGATATTTTTGGCTGTAAACAGCTTGTACATTATTAACGGTGTTTGAATTTCCTTAGACGGCTACCATGCCCACAAGGAGTTCAGCACTGCTACGTATATTATTTTCTCGAAGATGCTTTGCATCTCGAAAATAAAAGCAATCAAGCCGAACATATAATAAAATGGAAGTATTAAAGACCTCAATTACTATTGAGCATAAGGGTTTGAAAAACCTCTTTTACAAAAAATCACTGATATATCTTGTTAAAACTGAATTTTTATACAAAAATTCAAATCCTTTGTATATAGGTGCGAACGAGGCATAACACTACTTCCAAATAATTCCATATTAATCCACACACACACACACATACACACATTCATATAACAGTTTAATTGAAAAGTGGCGGTCACCGTGGTAACACGAATGTCGGGGGTGGGGGGGTGTCTAACACCTTCCCTCCGCATAATTAAGTCCCCGAACCCTAACAAATCTTGGTTTCACAGATCAGTTTAGCAGTGTTACATCACATGGTCAATGTGCAAACCTTTTCTCGGTTGAGTTGGTGCAACCATTTAAAATACCAACTGGTGACTCTTACAGTCCAATCGTCGACATATAAGTCGGACCTTTTCACAACTTGTTTTTTTAAACAAATCTCACCTAACATGAGAACACCAAAAGATAAGAACAAAAAAGGGACAATAAAAATTCCAACGTCGATATCTTGGGTCAAACTCATTAATTGAGGCACAACTCTTTTATTAAATTTCATTGAATAAATTTTAGCCCAATTGCTTGAAATCATTTAATCAACAGCCTAGAACTTGAATTGATTCCCTAAAGATTGATGCAAGTCTGATCAGGATTATATCATTCCTCTCCTCTTGAAAAGGATTTGTCCTCAAATCTGGCATCCCCTCCTCTTGAAAAGAATTTGTCCACAAATCTGATCCTACATCAAAACAAACTAAGTTAGAATCACCAAGCAAAACATAACCACTAGTCTCACCTAACAAAATTAACATATAAGCAATATCAACAATGCAAGTAAAGTTATGAAAAAAATAATCAAAATTTTTAACTCTTACAAAGATCATAGCAACATCTAACATTTTCCTTATAATGATATGAAAAACTCGTAAATGTTTCCTTCCAAGAGAAGCTCGAAGTGGTATAGCTGTAAGACCCCAACTTTTATGAATAAAGATGAATTTTCTATAAATATCATTTTTGAATATTAAGGAGTGAATTTGATATAATGTTATAGTTGTGGATAATATTTATAAATTTTATAAAGTACGCAAGTTGTTATATTATATTCGATTGGTCGGGGAATATTAGTTTTAATAGGGAATATTTGTACGATGGCACAATCATTGGTGGACCCCACAACAGAATTATTATTGGATTGAGAAAACGATAAAAATATCTTTTTATGAAAATAACGACGGAAGTTTTACCGTTAACTATTGAAATACCCGGTGGTAAAAGTATAATAATACGCGTGGTTTCATAGTAGCACACGGTATTGATGCTTACGTGAGAAGTCACTAAGTTTTATTCAATTATTGCTATAGAAATTGTTGCATAGTATCTCACGTTATTTGATTCAATTATTGTCGATATTTTATATATTATTAAATCAATAATTGAGACGACAAAGTTATTCATATTATTATTTGCAATATTGATGATGTCTAGAAGTTCTGTCAAGGAGAGGTTAGGTCATCTAATTGAACACCAATAGGGAGAAATCCTTACTGGAAAGCCCCCTCTTTCCTGAGAACGACCTGGTTGTTAAAATTGAAAATTATAATAATGATGATAAATGTTTTTAAAAATATTGAAGTGATTTTTATGAAGTATTTGTTGTAAATATTGGCGTATTATTTTATGGACCCCCATTTTCCCATTTTTCAAAATAATCGATAGAATTTTTTTTAATATAATAAAGGTAGGGCCACATGTGGGGCCCACGTGTGACTTTGGAATCTGAAATTGGGGGGAGGGAGTTGCCGTATTTGTAAGGAAAGTTATATATATATATATGTATATATATATAGAGAGAGAGAAAGGATCTGAGACGGACCCAACGTGTGGACTAATAAACGGACTCAATAAAAAAAGAAGCAAAATAAGCACGCGGGTCAAAGTAAGAAAGATCCGGATCAAATGAAAGAAACTCGTGAATTCAGAAAGGGGCAAACCCTTCTTCTCTCTTTCTCTTCCAATTCGTAGATAATAGAAGCCAATTCGTTTAAATCACGTGAAACTACTGATCCTAACAAATTAAACTGAGCTTATTATTACGGGAAAGAGGTAAATATGGTTGCTAACATGCGTAACTGACGGCAAATTCATGGAAGCGTTTAGCCATTTGTCGTTGGCGGAGGAGGATGTGGAGGTCGCCGACGGGGATGTAACTCGTCAACAAGCAAGACCATTTGGGTGAGTCCAAGAAGGCATAAAGCATGGGCAAGAACGGGTGGTCCACCATTTCTAGTATTTCCCTTTCTCTCCGGCTCGTCACTTCCTTCTTGTCCATCACTTTCGAAGAAAACAAAGACCGCTGTGCCTGTCGTCGAAGACTTGAGCTCGGCCAGTACACACCTGAGCCGATGTCTCTCGGCCAAGGTGGTGGAGGAACTTGAGGTCGGAGAGGAGAGCATGGTTCGTCCCGTCACCGAAGGTTGGTGGGAGGGGTTTTTCGGTGGTGGTTGAGGAAGAGGAGGAGGAGCTTATGTTGCAATTGATGTCTGTGGTGGTGGTTGTGGCGGAGTTGAAGCTCAGGCTCTGGAGGTCATCGGTTATATCGTCGAGCCATGGCTCCATTTTAGTTTGTTGCAGTCAGTTTTACTTCAGGTATTGCAGGATGAAAAGATTTGAAGGGTTTGAGAGAACCAAGAATTCGCCCCTTTATTTTTTAAGACCCGAATTTCCTTTAGCCTTGACCTGCGTGTGTCTTTTTTCTTAAGTCTGTTTGTTGGTCCGTTGTAAAGGTCCGTCCCAGATCCTTTCTCTCTCTCTATATATATATATATATATATATTATAATAATATTGGGGGGGAGGAGTTCACGGGTATAACCCGTGACTTTTTTTTTTAGCATATGTTATATATATATATATATATATATATATATATATATATATATAATATTATATTTTATTAAAAGTTTTCGTTTTATTAGAATATTTTATTGCATAGTGCAAAGATAGTAAAATTATAATTTTTCAAAAATTCTAGTTAACGTCAGCCCTTGACTTTTCCTTCCCTATGCATCCAAATAGTATCCTTTCCATTCTCCTATAAATAGTATGCTTAGTTAGAATTGAAAATCACACCAGAATCAGTAAATTCTTTTTCTATAATATTGAGCGTATTTCTTTCGAGTTTTAGAAAGTTTTGAACGTAGAAAACTGTGAAAGTTTTCTTTAAGAATATGTCCGCCCTACCAGTCGGAATACTCTTCCTTTTAAGGTAAGGGATGTTATTTTTGTTCAATATTCATATGAAATAATATTTTCTTTCATACTCTGTAGTATGTAAGTAATATTATTTCGTTTCAGATTCCAAATTCTATACTAATTTTGTTAAAGTTTTGGCTTCTATACTCCATGAAATTAGTAGAATATCCTTGATATTTGCGCTTCATCCAGTATCTTTTTATGGAAATATTATTCTGAGCATTCTTGATAAGTTTTAACTTTTTCATGCCGAAGTACTAGTCACGAGATTACTATTCCTAAAGTACTATTCATGGGTTACAATTCACTCAGTTACTATTCACCCGGGGTACTATTTATGACAAAAAATGATTTCTTTTCGATCCAAATCATTTTTGATACAATATTATTCTTGAATTTTACTCCACAAAACAGTATCATGTTGACAATTTAGACATTATTGAATTCTAGATAAATTAAATTATAAATCTTTAAAAATTTATCCTTTGCTTTCTTTTAATTTAATTCTTATATCATTATCATCATCCTCATGCTTATATTAATATTTATGAAAGTCATCTTTGGCCATAGTGCATAGCTGGACTTGGTATGATTATGACCAGGGATTATTCGGTATAATCATGACCGTAATTTTACAAATGATGTGGTAAAAGTCCTCATTGGCCCGTAGTGTATTGATGGAAAGTTGTTGGCATGATCATGACCATTGATGAAAATACGAATATCCTTGGCCCGTAGTGCATGGATAATTTGTGGTTGTGATACTAATGAATATCCTTGGCCGTAGTGCAAGGGTGATTCGATGATGTGGATTATTTATTAAGCTGAGTCTCAGCGATAAAATTGATGATAAACTTTTTAAATCATTGAAGATAGTAGATTTCATGCTCTACTTGACTCTTCTAATGGATTGCTTGTTCCGCTGCAGTTAAACTTGATGTCTATTGTATTTTATCAATTTAACACTGTTGAAGGCTAATGATAATTTATTCTGCATTATCTTAGTCATAATATTTCTTACTGGGCTAGTTGAGCTTACCCTCTGTTTTCATTGTTCTCTTTAGGAAATGAGAATATAGTTGGGACTAGTCGGGGAACGGAGTGACGGTCCAGATGTTTGCATTAGTAGTCCTCATTATTCTGTGAAATAGTGTGATAATAAATGTATTGAGGACTTATTTTGAGTTTGAATACTGTCTTGAAGATAATATTTGTATTAAAACTCATAGCTCATGTTATATATTTAAGTTTGTATTTGTATTATGTACCATGTATTTGGTAACTCAGAATGGGTGATGTATACCTGTTTTGGGGTGGTCATAGTTGGTATCAAAGCTTAGGGATGTTATCCCTGGCTAAGATGTGAGACTGGAACTAGGGGGGAGAGACGGATAATTCCTTCGCTAGTATGACCTACCTAAGTTTATTTGTTATTTGATTGGTCGGTCAGAATATAGGGATAATATGTGGTGTGTCAATTAACCCTTGTTTTGTGGCAGTATTTGAAAATGACATCCGAGAATGTTGAGAATAGAAATGGACCACAGGAGACCGTTGAGTCACCACAGATTAATACCCAGGATAATGTGCAATTGGAAGACAATAATCCTCAGGTAAACAACAACACCGATCAAATGATGAACAATGGGATGTTTAGAGGCTTTATGCAATTCATGCAACATCAGGCGAGAGCGGTTCCTGTCCAAAATGCAGGTAGAAACACTGGCAACTCTCGGACGGTCACCGCTAAGCAGTTCAGGGAGCTGTGACCACCAGAGTTTTTGGGAGAGCCAAAACCACTTAAGGCAGAGACGTGGATAAAGCAGATCACTAAGATATTTGATGTCTGGGATGCTCGAGGAGCAAAAGGTTCCTTTTCCACCTTCATGTTGCAGAGAGAGGCAGATTCATGGTGGGAATCAGTAAAAGCGTACCTGACTGCTTTGCACTCAAAATGTCTTGGGAGAAGTTTCAAGAAGCTGTTCAACGACAAGTACTTTCCTGAAAGTATTCGTCACATAAAAGAGGTAGAGTTCATCAAGCTGGAGCAAAATAATATGACTGTGTCGCAGTACGAAGCCAAGTTTGCCGAGTTGTCCCGGTTTGCGTCCCACTTAGTTGATAACGAGGAGAGAATGACACGGATGTTTCTAAGAGGTTTGAAACCCGAGATACGTCAATACCTTATCTCTCACAAACTGTGTTTGTATTCAGATGTTATAAAAAGGGCTCAATTATTGCAGCGCGATAATGAGTCAACCCAACCAAGAGAGAGCAGCCGATAAGTCGATAATACCAATGGTAGCAGTCATTGAAGCGGTGACAAAAAACGTGGAGGAAATCAACATGCCAGAAATGGTAACCACTTCGGTGGTAATCATGGACAAGACAATAAAAGTGGATATTTCAAGAAGAAGAGATTCAACAATGATGGAAAGACATCAATACCAGCACCCGTTGTTAAGGAAGGAGAACGACCATCTATCATATGCTTCACATGCGGAGGGGAGAGATATATCAGTCCAAAGTTTGCGCAGTAGTCCAAAACGTGTTACAATTATGGAAGAGAAGGTCACCTAGCTCGATTTTGTCATCCAGGGAAGCCAAGTCCAGCTGGGATTGAGGCCCCAAAGGCCGTTCCAGAAAAGTCAAAACCAGTAGTTCAAGGGATAACGTTTGTCGTAACCTCCCAGAAAGCAAGGAACCCGAACGAGGTTATCACGGGTAAGCTAATCATAAACTCTAGCAAAGTCTATACCTTATTTGATATCGGTTCTACCCATTCTTTTATTTCTCCTACTCGCGCTCAACGTTTAAATTTGACTCCGAAGAAATTAGACTTTGACTTATCTGTTGAAACTCCGTTGGGAGAAACCTTCATTACATCCACTATTTATAAGTCTTGTTTGGTTCAAATCGGTACCCTCACATTACTTGTTAATCTTATTTCATTAAAAATACTTGCATTTGACGTAATTCTAGGGATTGATTGGTTAACTACTCATCATGCAAAAATTAATTATTTTTGTAAGGTTGTTAGCTTTCATATTCCTAACCAACCTATTATGCGAATTTAAGTAACCAAACCATTAAAATCAATCAGTGTCATCTCAAGCCATAAAGCTATTCGTTTATTGAAAAATGGATGTCAAGCTTTCTTAGCTCATGTCACAGATTTAAACAAAAATAAGTCAGTTTTGAATGATATTTCTATTGTCAATAAATTTCTTGACGTATTCCCTAAAGAACTTCCTGGCCTACCCCCAGAGCGTGAAATTGAATTTTGTATCGACCTTGAACACAGTACAAAATCCATTTCCAAAGCCTCATATCGAATGACTCCTATTGAACTTCAGGAGTTAAAAACCCAACTGCAGGAATTGTTAGACACCGATTTCATTCCTAGTACGTCTCCTTGGGGTGCTCCCATTCTATTCGTAAAGAAGAAAGATGGGAGTATGTAACTTTGTATTGATTATCGGGAGTTGAACCATATTACTGTCAAAAATAGATACCCGTTGCCTCGTATTGATGACCTATTTGACCAGTTGCAAGGCGCCAAATTCTTTTCAAAGATCGATCTTCGTTCCGAATATCACCAATTAAAGATTAAAACTGATGACATTCCAAAAATGACTTTTAGAACTCGGTACGGGCATTATGAATTCCTAGTCATGTCCTTTGGATTGACTAATGCTCCTGCTGCCTTCATGGATATGATGAACCGAGTATTCAAAGAATATTTGGATCACTTTGTGGTCGTCTTTATTGATGACATCCTTATTTATTCCAAAAGCCGCGAAGATCATGAGCAACACTTGAGACTGATACTCCAAAAGCTTCGTGAAAACAAGCTTTATTCCAAGTTGAAGAAATTTGAGTTCTGGCTTGAGGAAGTAGCATTCCTTGGGCACGTAGTATCAAGTCATGGAATATCTATTGACTCGACAAATATTGAAGCAATTCAAAGCTGGGAGCAACCTAAATCAGTGACCGAAGTATGTAGCTTTCTTGGCTTAGCTGGTTATTATCGGAGATTCGTAGAAGGGTTTTCTCGAATCACTACTCCATTAACTCAGCTGACTCAGAAAGATATAAAATTCGGTTGGAGCGAGGAATGTAAAAAGTGTTTTCAAGAACTCAAAAGGAGACTCATTTCAGCACCTGTTTTGACAGTACCATCTGGCTCAGAGGGATTTGTCATCTACAGTGATGCTTCAGACAAAGGGTTAGGATGTGTTCTCATATAACATGGGAAAGTCATAGCCTATGCCTCTCAACAACTCAAAGAATATGAGAGGAATTATCCTACTCATGATCTAGAGTTGGCAGCTGTTGTCTTTGCACTTAAAATTTGGAGGCAGTACTTATATGGGGAGAAAGTGGAGATCTTTACAGATCATAAAAGCCTCAAATATTTCTTCACCCAAAAGGAACTCAACATGCAGTAATGACATTGGCTTGAACTGTTGAAAGATTATGATCATACCATTCAATACCATCTTGAAAAAGTGAACGTAGTAGCTGACCCATTGAGTAAAAGATCATATGCAGGTATGAGTGCATTGTTGTCAACGCAAAGGCCCATTTTATATGACTTGCAAAGGATGGAGATAGAGTTAAAGACTCTAGGGACCCACATGATGATGGCAAACATACGAGTAGAATCGAATTTAATCGATAAAGTTAAAGATGCTCAAGTTAAAGACCTGGCGCTAATGCGTATGAGGAAGAAAGTGCAAGAAGGTGTTATCCCGGAAGTAAGAATTGATGAAGAAGGAATACTATGAGTCAACTCTAGACTTTGTGTTCCTAACGACCCTGATTTAAAGTATAAAATCATGATGGAGGTGCACAATACACCGTTTGCAATCCATCCTGAGAGAACCAAAATGTATCGTGATCTTCGACATACATTTAGGTGGAACAATATGAAGAGAGAGATAGTGGAGTTTATCTCAAGGTGTTTAACTTGTCAACGAGTCAAGGCGGAACATCAAGCGCCAAAAGGTCCATTGTAACCACTTGAAATTCGAGAATGGAAGTGGGAGCACATTACCATGGATTTTGTTACTGGTCTTCCCAAGGTTTCTCAAGGAATTGATGCAATTTGGGTCATTGTTGATAGATTGACCAAGTCGGCTCATTTCTTACCTATACGAGAAACTTATACACTTGAATGTCTTGCTCATATATAGATAAATGAGATTGTAAAATTGCATGGTATGCCAGTATCCATAGTTTCTGATCGAAACCCAAGATTCACTTCATGATTTTGGGTTAGTTTGCAAAAAGCTATGGGCACGGATTTACGATTTAGTTCGGCGTATCATCCTCAAATGGACGGATAGTAGGAGAGGACTATTTAAACTCTTGGGGATCTATTAAGACTCTATGTCCTTGACTTCAAAGGGTTGGGACAAGTTCTAACCATTGGTGGAATTTTCCTATAACAACAGTTATCAAGCAAGTATCGACATGGCTCCATTTGAGACATTGTATGGAAGAAAGTGTCGTTCTCCAGTATATTGGGATGAGGTGGGTGAAGCAATGTTGTTGGGACCAGAGTTGGTACGTATGACTATGGAAAAGATTCAAACGATTTGACAACGTATAAAAACCTCACAAGATCGTCAAAAGAGTTATGCTGATCTTCATCGAAAGGACGTGGAATTCAATGTTGGAGAACATGTGTTGTTACGTGTTGCTCCATGGAAGGGAGTTACAATATTTGGAAAGAGAGGAAAGCTCAATCCTTGATTCATTGGCCCATTTGAAATCCTTGACCGAGTAGGAACTGTGGCCTATAGACTCGCTTTGCCGCCAAGTATGTATCGCGTTCATAACGTTTTTTACATATCCATGTTACGTAAATATGTGGAAGACCCGAACCACATTATTAAGTTAGAACCGGATGAAATAACGGAAGATTTAACGTATGAAGAGGTTCCTGTTAAAATCTTGGATAAGAGGGAACATATTCTATGCTCCAAGGTTATACCTCAAGTCAAAGTTTTGTGCAGAAACCACAATGTTGAGGAAATGACCTAGGAGTTAGAATCTGAAATGAAATCAAGGTATCCTCACCTCTTCATCATACCAGATATGTACCCTAATTTCGAGGGCAAAATTTCATAAAAATGGGAGGTTGTAAGACCCCAACTTTTATGAATAAAGATGAATTTTCTATAAATATCATTTTTGAATATTAAGGAGTGAATTTGATATAATATTATAGTTGTGGGTAATATTTATAAATTTAGCAAAGTACACAAGTTGTTATATTATATTCGATTGGTTGGGGAATATTCGTTTTAATAGGGAATATTCGTATGACGACACAATCATTGGTGGAACCCACAACGAAATTATTGTCGAATTGAGAAAACGACAAAAATATCTTTTTATGAAAATAACGATGGAAGTTTTACCGTTAACTGTTGAAATACCCGGTGGTAAAAATATATTAATACGCGTGCTTGCATAGTAGCACACGGTATTAATTCTTACGTGAGAAGTCACTAAGTTTTATTCAATTATTGCTACAGTAATTGATACATAGTATCTCACGTTATTTGATTTAATTATTGTCGATATTTTATATATTATTAAATCAATAATTCAGACGATTAATTTATTCATATTATTATTTGCAATATTGACTATGTCTAGAAGTTCTGTCAAGGAGAGGTTAGGTCATCTAATTGCGCGCCAATAGGGAGAAATCCTTATTGGAAAGCCCCCTCTTTCCTGGCAACGACCTAGTTGTTAAATATTGCGAATTATAATAATGATGATAAATATTATTAAAAATATTGAGGTAATTTTTATGAAGTATTTGTTGTAAATATTGGCGTATTATTTTATGAACCCCCATTTTCCCATTTTTCAAAATAATCGGTAGAAATTTTTTTAATATAATAAAGGTGGGGCCACATGTGGGGCCCACGTGTGACTTTGGAATCTGAAATTGGGGGGAGGGAGTGGCCGTATTTGTAAGGAAATTTATATATATATATATATATATGTTATATATATATATATATGTTATATATATAATATTATATTTTATTTAAAAGTTTTCATTTTATTAGAATATTTTATTGCATAGTACAACATAGTAAAATCAAAATTTTTCAGAAAATTCGGCCGAACGTCGCCCATGACTTTTCCTTCACAATGGATCCAAATAGTATCCTTTCCATTCTCCTATAAATAGGATACTTAGTTAGAATTGAAAATCACACCAGAATCAGAGAATTCTTCTTCTATAATATTGAGCGTATTTCTTTCAAGTTTTAGAAAGCTTTGAGCGTAGAAAACAGTGAAAGTTTTCTTCAAGAATATCCCCTCCCTACCAGTCAGAATACTCTTCTTTTTAAGGTAAGGGATGTTATTTTTGTTCAATATTTGTATGAAATAATATTTTCTTCCATACTCTGTAGTATGTAAGTAATAGTATTTCGTTTCAGATTCTGAATTCTATACTCATTTTGCTAAAGTTTTGGCTTCTATACTTTATGAAATTAGTAGAATATCCTTGATATTTACGCTTCATCCAGTATCTTTTCATGGAAATATTATTCTGAGCATTCTTGATAAGTTTTAACTTTTTCATGCCGAAGTACTATTCACGGGATTACTATTCCTGAAGTACTATTCATGGGTTACTATTCACTCAGTTACTATTCACCCGGGGTACTATTTATGACAAAATATGATTTCTTTTCGATTCAAATCATTTTTGATACAATATTATTCTTGAATTTTACTCCACAAAACAGTATCATATTGACAATTTGGACATTATTGAATTCTAGATAAATTAAATTATAAATCTTTAAAAATTTATCATTTGTTTTCTTTTAATTGAATTCTTATATCATTGTCATCATCCTGATGCTTATATTAATTGTTATGAAAGTCATCTTTGACCATAGTGCATAGATGGACTTGGTATGATTATGACCAGGGATTATTTGGTATAATCACGACCGTAATGTTACAAATGATGTGGTAAAAGTCCTCATTGGCCCGTAGTGCATTGATGGACAGTTGTTGGCATGATCATGACCATTGATGAAAACACGAATATCCTTGGCCCGTAGTGCATGGATAATTTGTGGTCATGATTCAAATGAATATCCTTGGTCATAGTGCAGGGGTGATTCGATGATGTGGATTATTTGTTAAGTTGAGTCTCAGCGATAAAATTGATGATAAACTTTTTAAATCATAGAAGATAGTAGATTTCATGCTCTACTTGACTCTTCTAATGGATTGCTTGTTCCGCTGCAGTTAAACTTGATGTCTATTGTATTTTATCAGTTTAACACTGTTGAAGGCTAACGATAATTTATTCTGTATTATCTTAGTCATAATATTTCTTACTGGGCTAGTTGAGCTCACCCTTTACTTTCATTGTTCTCTTCAGAAAATGAGAATATAGCTAGGACTAGTCGGGGAATGGAGTGACGGTCCAGATGTTTGCATTAGTAGTCCTCACTATTCTGTGAAATATTGTGATAATAAATGTATTAAGGACTTATTTTGAGTTTGAATACTGTCTAGAAGACAATATTTGTATTAAAACTCACAGCTCATGTTGTATATTTAAGTTTGTATTTGTATTATATACTATGTATTTGACGACTCAGAATGGGTGATGTATACCTATTTTGGGGGCGTCACAATAGCACTCTGTAAAATTTTTGTACCGCAACTTGGAAATTTATACTTTTGATCTTTAATTAAGAAGATGTCCACAATATCACGACGCTCTTCCACTCGTAGACTAAATACTTTCAAAACACTAATATAAAAAGTGTCATCTCATCCTAGTTCAAATATCAGCATGTAGAACTTTTCATGATGCATAATCTCTCATTCACAAATTCCTGGATCAAAAGTTAATTTAATGATCTCGTATATTCGTAAATATATCCACTTATATGATCCTGGATCAAATATCAATTTTTGAAGTTTTTCATGTGTCATATGCAAACACTCTTGAATTCCTAGATTAAACACAAAATAAAACCAAACAATATGTACCTTTTGTGTAATCACCATGAAATCAAAATACACAAGTTGTAATGTATAGTCTACTAGAAAAAAAATCAAAACACTTCTCTATAAACTCTCAACGCATTAACTCGATTGACTTTCACAATGAAACATGTTTTCCTCCTTGTCGAGATTGATTCTATCCCGAATCTGCAGACAACAAAATCAATTGTTCCCTTTCCATTGACATTAACACGTTAAAGATCAAATAATAGCACCAATGGGAAAAAAAGTTCACATTCAATTTCACAAGATAAAAACTCATTAGTATAATTAACATTACGATGTTCACAATCAAACTTAACAAGTGCTAAAGAATTTCCCAAAGTGTTGATAAAAATCAAAATATCATCAAAATAGATAATAAAAAACTTTCTCATGAAAGAATGTAAAATATAGCTCAATAGTCTCATGAAATTACTTAACACATTTCTAATCCGAATGATTTAACTAAACAAGCATGTAAACCATATCTCACTTTATTTTGATAATAAACATTTTCCAAACTAATTTTAGACTCCTTTTCATCCACAAAAACATTCTCAAACTCATGTAATGATGGTTTCTTTAATGGAAAGACATGATCACACCCAATGTTATATAATAACTATCGAAGCTGGGGAAAGCTCATTTTTCCCGTGTTCGTCTACCCTTGTTGATTTTATATTTATTTGTTGGTTATTTAAGGGTGAGCTTTAGGAAAGGACCGACATAAATATCGACAATTTTGAAAAGATTGATTTTATGTGATTGAGCCGAATTAGACATAATCTCCAGTTGGTATGAGTTCAAAAGGATGTACGTACTCATTCGATTTTTTAGAGGTTATCGCAGTATGGCCCAATATGTGACTCCATAAAATTAGTCTAGAACCCAAGACTCACAGAGTTTGGGAGCTTGCTTAAGCGAGGGGAAGGTATTAGGCACCCCCGACTTCTGTGAAACACGGTTACCATGTCTTTTTAATTCCCTAAACATGAAGTGTGTGTGTGTAAAAAGCTTTTCATATTTTTCTGCTCTGAAAAGATGCTTACGCGCTTTATTTTGAAAGTAGTGCTTAACCCTTTTGAACCTATGCCGGAAGGGTTTGATTTAAAGAAAAGTTCGTTTTTAGATTAAACATATAAAAGTGATATTTTGAAAAGATGATTTTCAAACCCTTCGCCAAATAGGAATCGAGGCACTTTAATACTTTCAATTTTAATTTGGACTAAACCACCTTTTAATCCTAGAAGCGACTTTGTTTGATTTTTTATTTGTATGCGAATCATCTTTGGTGGGGGGTGGTTTAGAACTTGGGGTTCTAATTACTTGATTTTTTTCTTAAGTCTATCCATCCCAAAGCGATCTACATTTTATAAGATGTTTGTTAATTTGATTTAAAAATCATGTTTGTTGACAGAATTAAAACTATGAATTTCAAGGGTCGAGCTCCTTGTGGACATAAAAGCCATCTAAGTAAGCCCAAGCGCCTACAACCACGATTTCACTATTATGGGTCCTTAAATTCAGATACCTTTTTAAGGCCCAAGATTACATGTACAATGGATTGCAAGCTGATAGTACAACTGAAATAAGTCCATCATGGGAACCGAGTTGAGATCCACTTGGTGGATTTTTAACCCCATGGTTCCTAGGCTCACATAATATTATTCCAAAGCATGCATGAAATAGATCTTAAAACACAATATATATATATATATATATATATATGTATATATATACCTCCTAACTCTGCTAACAAGTGATTTATCAATTAAATCCTTGAACGCGAGTAGTTAGGATTCCCACTTCTACTAGATATGGATCTAGGGTAGCACGGGGTAGCAAAATACTTGAAAAGATAGAAAATAAACTAGATCTATCTAGTTCTAGGCCCATCTAGCTTAATGCATGGTTCGAGCTATAACACTCTTGAACCGGTTAAATACTAGATCCGACTAGATCTGAGATAGATCTAGTCAAAATGCTTTAAATACCAATTATATATACAAAATAATTGGTAAAACGTTAGATCTATGTACAACCAAGCAGTATATAATATATATATATATATATATATATATATATATTAAAGTAGTAAACAAACACATATCTAAGAAGATCTTATGTATTTACATGAGATGTAAACAAAGAGGGGCTAATCACCTCTGAAACGAAGTTGAAAACCTCCAAGAACTCGTATTTCAACTATGAAAAGTTGACATGACAAGATCTATATGTATTAAAGTGTATAAATTGAGATTTATGGTGTTTTGGATCAAGATTCAAGCTTTTTCTCTATCTCTAGCTCTCGGATTCTCTCTCTTTAATTTTTCTGGATCTGACTCTTCTTTTGAAAAATGAGCCAGAAGTGCTTATTTATATATGATGGGATTGTCTCCTAGTGGGTCCTATAGCCTTGAAGTTTATTCCCTCGATCGCTGTGTTGTCTGCTGAAATGTCCATATCTTGTAATCTAGGAATCGTTGGGAGATGTGCCACACCATTCTGGAAAGCTCTTTTTAAGAGTTACACAATGACATCGAACTTGACCATTTTGGGATCCAGGAAAAAGGGTCCATGACTAGAATAACATCTTCAACTATCTGGAGGTAATCAATGGATTTGTCTTGCGTATTTTGTGACTCGGGATTTCTATGGTGGCTCTTTATAACCATATCCTCAGCCAGACGATTGTTGTTTTGTTTTGTTCCTATAGAATTACATTTTGCTATTTCGAGGTTGTCTCCCTGGTGGAATTGTACTGTTGCCATCCCACGGGGTTGTCTCCTGGGGTGAAGTTATTATTGTTGTCCAACGGGGTTGTTTGGGGGTGAAGTTGTTACTATTCCATGGGGTTATATCTGGAGTTTGAAATGGTGCTTTTGCCTTCCTGTAGAGTTAATAAAAGGAAAATAAAAGTTTGGGTGTCTACAGATTCCCCTCTTTGTCATGTTTATGCAATACAATAAAATGGACATGACAAAGATACTAGATACCCTATCATTATGATAAGGTATATCGATGAAATGATATGATGATATGATCTCTCCCATTTGTTGGGGAGGATTGCTGATACGCTGACGTAATCGATCATTGTGACAGATGCCTTCGTTGGGGTTTGACTCCAATGACTTCCTTCGATGGGGTTGTCTCCAATGGCTTGACTGTTGATTGCATAAGAGGTTAGTTGTTGATCACCATCAGAGATTGTTGTCAATGTCTTCATTAGGGTTGACTCCAAAGGTTTGATTTCCATCAGAGATTGTGGTCGATGCCTTCGCCGGGGTTGACTCTAACGAATTGATTTCCATCGGGGATTGCTGCCGATGCCTTCGCTAGGGTTGACTCCAACAGTTTGAATTCCATTACAGATTCCTACCGATGCCTTCGCTGGGGTTGACTCCAACGATTTGATTTCCATCAAAGATTGATGTCGATGCCTTCGCTGGGGTTGGCTCCAACGGTTTGATTTCCATCGGGGATTGCGGCCGATGCTTTCGCTGGGGTTGACTCCAATGGTTTGATTTCCATCGGGGATTGAAGCTGATGTCTTCATTAGGGTTGACTCCAACAATTTGATTTCTTGATTTATATGACTCAAGAGTTTTTCACCATATTTTCAGGGTTTTAGGGGTTAAATTTCCCAGAAATGGGTGATTGCATGAATCGTTTTTGATGATTACACTTTTCTGAACTCAGAGGAACCTTCCTTGACCCTAATTTGACTAAAATAGAGGGGATGGGACTAACCTGTGGCCAGTGGTAAATGTATTTATACCCCCCGAACAGGCTCATTTCTTTTATTTCAAGTTTATGCGCTCAGTAAATCTGGACCTTCTCTCTCAGATCTACTCACTTAGGGCTTATTTTTACAATTTCATCATCTTACACTTGTTTAGCACACTACAGGTAACGTATACATTCTTTTCTTTTTTTTGCATTTTGACCATTGCATTGTTAGATTTTCACGTTTAATTCATTTACATGCAATGTATCAAAAATGTATGCATAGATGACTCAATAAAAATGTTTGGGTTTGATAAATGCTTGTATTTTACCTTGCGAAGTGCCCAAATGTAAAAAAAATTAATTTTTTCAAATAATTTTTCACACATTTTACTGGTTAGCCACCCTATTCTAGGATAGATGAGCATGATGTTGATATGGTTGCATTTTTAATCACCTTGGATAAATTTGCTATCACTTTAGGCTTGATTTAATTTTAATATTTATGCATTGTTCTTGGGCTGGGTTGGTGTGCCTATGAATGGCCATTTGGTCATGCCTACGTGCATGTGGATAGTCCATATTATAGGGGAGACTTTGGCGAATTTTTTTTCGCAAGTCAGGGCATTTGAATATATATGCATGTTCGACTCTACTGGGGATGCGCGCTAAAATGGAGCAGGTTTGCTAGCACAGACCATTCATAATGTGATAATCTAATTTTTATCCTTAAGAGTCTGTTGTCCCTAGGCTGA
The DNA here is from genome assembly GCA_020205605.1 of Panax ginseng. NCBI lineage: Eukaryota > Viridiplantae > Streptophyta > Magnoliopsida > Apiales > Araliaceae > Panax > Panax ginseng. The sequence goes on from CM035133.1 coordinate 50,046,909, forward strand.
TGCAAATGTTAATTAAACTGACAAAATATAGAAACGTACCTTACCTTATGTGAGGTGATTTTTCATTTTCGTCCAGGTATGGATCTAGATAGGCCTAGCAGCTCCACTTCCCATAGGGCTTATAATTCGGGGATTGGTATGATAACTTCGGTCCTTCCCCTACCTCGTGGGACCCACCAACTGCGTCAGATTACGGAGTCCATGATTCGACCTATCGTAGTTAACAAGAGTGGGCTCCCTGATGAGGAGGATGATATTCCTGCTACTGCTTTAGCTCTTTCTTCCTTTACCTCGCATTAGGATTTTCCTGGCATCCATGTGACCATTCCTGGCCTCTTAAGCAATTTGAGCCGTCGTCTGTCAGTTTATCTACATGCGAACAAGTTACCAAAGAATTTTATATTGAGTTTTCCTTTCTCCCATTTTTGGCAATGGTTGAAGCTTCATTTGAATGTGATGCATGGTCTAGGGTTTACCCAGCCAAGAGGGAACTGGTTTAGTATCCATGCTCTGTATGGGTCCTTTCATGCTGATTATCAAGCCCGAGTGCATTCTTGGGGTTTCGAGGCTTTTTTCACCATCGTGCCCCGTAGCTGCCCGTTGGGTTATATGTGAGCTTTATTCGAGAGATGGTTTCACCAGAGTTAGTCTCTCCATCTTACGGATTGCGAGGTGGTGATGATACCGATGGCCTGGCGATACATCACATGTTTGGAGTTTTTCAAAGACAGGGTGCCTTTGGAGGCAGGCATTTCTCCTATTGTCATTCGCGCCCTCTTTGGAGTTCCTTCTTTGGCCGTTAAGGGTCAAAGCGTTGATGCATCCAGTGGGGCCTTGTCAGCGCCATTCCCTGCTGATCTGAGGGAGCAAGATCGTATCTTGAGGTGTTTTTTTTACTATCATCAGGGGTTGTTTCATTGCAGATAACTCCTTCACTGTCTCTTTTAGTTTGGTCGGCGCTCTCCGCGAGGTGGATTGCATACGGGATTATGACTGGGGATCCTTTACCTTTCCTTATTTCCTTCGCGGGTTACAGATGTGTTCAGAGGGAGTGACTGATGCTTGGTTAGGTTTCTACCCATTTATGTTGGTGAGTATCTTTGATTATCTTTAATTCCCTAAATTTGGGTTGTCAATTTCTTGAATGATGTAGTTTGTTCCTGAATTTTCATTTATGAGAGGCTTCCCTGCCTGTGTACCATCACTACTTTAGGCTTGGAGACTTATCCGCGAGGACGCCGGTGGAACCATTTTACCTTAGAGGAGGTCCCCGTGTCAGACAACTTTGCCCACTACCATCTCTAGTTGGAGCTATTGACTGCTTCTGACATGGCTTAGGTGTAACGCCCTAGAAAAAAATTGGATTTTTGAGAATTAAATTTTTATTTGATTATGTGGATTAGATGAATTTAATTAATTAATTATGGGAGTAAGCTATTTGAAGGTCGTTCTATGACCTAGACATATCAGAATGTCGTAGTATTTTGGCTACGTGGTAGAATTAAAGTGTTTGAATTTCCAAGACGAAAATAAAAGCTTTCCGAGAAATTTTTCGAAAATAACTATTCACGCATTTCGGCTAAGGAATTACTTTTGAATTTCCGAGAAATACGTAATGATAGAATATCGAGGTGAGATAGAATATCTAATAATATTTCAGTTATGGCAAACGCAGTTTTTCGTCTGCGGACTTAAAACCTAACGATTAGGGAAAATGAGTTTCGAGAAGGAATTTAAATGCGTATAATGAATTAAAGCTATGATTGTATAATACGTAGGTATTGTACGAGGTAATGAATACGAGTATAATACGAGGTATTATATGAGTATGTATGAATGATGGAATGTCGTATATTAAATAAGTATATGGGTTAGAATACAAGATTAATACGTAAATTATACGTTATAATGCTTTAAGCCATATGTAATGGATTTGTTGAATTGTGTAGGAAATTGTAATGACCAATTGGGATAATAATAAAGCCCAATACGAATTAATGTTAAAGCCCAAATATAATAATGGTTAAGTCCAATGTAATTTAATGAACAAGCCCAAGTGGTTAATTAATTGCAAGCCTAATGTATAAGTTAGGTTAATTAAACCTTAAGCCCAAAATATTAATCCAATGGGTAAAGTTTGATCCATGGGGCAACCCATGGGTGAATTAGTGATCAAGAATTTTGTGTGATGAGCAAGTAAACTTAAGGGATAAGCAAAGGATAAGTTAAGTAACTTAAAGGCTAAGTAAAGTGCTTTTATGTGATTAACAAGTTAACTTAATGGCAGTGTTGTGATGACCAAGTAATTAATTTAATGAGCAAGTAAAGGATAAGCTATGTGCTAAGTAAGTATACTTAAGAGTTAAGTAAGTGTGGTGGCCAAGTTTACTTAATAGCTAGGTAATGAATTGTAAGGAGGTGATTAAGGAGGTGGAGTGGCTTTATGATCATTATACCCTAACTTAGACTTTCCTATAAATAGCAAGCTTGATTTTCATTTTGTTGGTTGTTCATTTCATCTAACAAGTTGAGAGCTTATTTGTTAGAGAGAATAAGTTAGAAAAGTTAGAAGGCTAGTCTTTCATATTTCAAGAAGCAAGAAGGAGATTAAAGCTTAGCCAAGTGATTATCAAGGGTAAGAACTTAAACCATGAATCTCTTTCTCTTCCATTGTTAGAGAGGTGGGTAATTCAAACCTAAATAAGTTATGAACTCATGAGGAATCTAGATGAATTACTCATATGTTTACTTTAATAAGATTGTATGATAATAAGAAGCAAGAATGGTGGGTAAAAGACTTAATCTACAATAAGTCATGAGAAAGGAAGTCATAAGTAGTTTATACTTTTATAAGTTATAAACTCACAAAGAACAAGTAATAACTTCTCATGTTTATAAGTTATTTAAGTATGTATGTCAAGATGTTAGTATGATGGATTGAATCAATTTGAAACGATGAACAAATCATAAGAAATGAAGTTAAGGCAAAATTTACGAGTTTGGACGATAATCGTCGAATTCGTGAAATTTTCGGAATGGAAGTCAAATTTTGATATTGAGCTTGGAAACATTGGTTTTCAATGGAGACAAGTCATATTTGGCATTATAGAGTTATGGACTCAAAAATGACCGAATTCTGACTTAGAACGAAGAAACGAGCGTTGAACGTTCACGAACGTTTATCGTTTTCGTTAAAATGGACTAACAGGTGAATTTTTAGCAAACAAAGTCAAATAGATAAAATTCTTACATGAACGTGTAGAGTATGTAATTTGTGAACCGTAGGCTTTTGAACGAGCCAATTCAGACTTATAACGAAGAAGTTATGCATCTGGGAGTTTCACAAAATTTCAAAAGCTGTAAATTTTTTCTAACGCACAGAGTTGGCGTCGTGGTGCCAACCCAGGGCCAAATGATGATGAATATGCAATACGCACAAATGATGTCATTGTTCATTACAAACTCAAACTGTGGTAGCACGAGAAGGAGACTCTATGTGTGGCGCATGACACCAGATTCCCTAGGGTTTTGAAGAGACAAGAATGTTTACAAGTATAGAATGAAAGATAACTCATTAGTAATGAACTAAGGTATAAATATAACATTGTTAAGGCATTGTTAGACACTTAATGTATCATGATTAAAGGGTAATAATCAATTGAAGATGAACGTAATGAGAACAACGTAATGTGCTAAGCCGGCTGTAGAAATTTGTTGACCAAGTTGATTATGAATCCAATGGTTTGCAATACCAGTATAGGTTATGTAATTACTTAATGAACATGATAAGACCTTTCCTAAATCACTATTATAGTAATGACTTTAGGAATTTAATGTTGTTTACTGAGTAGTTAAGCAACGAACATAAAGTATAAGGAACATGAACCGTATTCAATAATTATAAGGACTATAACGTTAAGAGTTACAACTAAAAGTTGTTAAGTAATACGTAAACATAAACGGTATGCAATAAAGTGTACTTAACTAACGACGATCGAGTTTTGATTAATAATGTAAGAATGTTAGTAAGCCGTTAGGAAGGATGATTAACTCGAAATGAGTTCTATTAATGAAGTAAATCCACGTAAGACATAGAAGAGAAAGAAGTTGGTAAGAATGATGTAAAGATAATGGCAAGCCGGAACCAATAGTAACAAATCTAATGTATGATTAGATTGAGAAGAAGGGTAAGATTCATTAGGCACCATGTATGTTCATTAATGACCTAATGTAGTATGTTATATGGTTATGTATTGTAGAGACCATAAAGACTGAAAGGAAAAGTTATTTTTACTGTAGCAGACGTTGAAGGCAAGTTTTTATTAAACGCTTGTCTAACCTTCGTGTTAGCCAAGTTTTCTGTGATTCATGTTATGAGATGCATGAAGTGTTTTACTAAAAAGTTGATGCCAGTTTTATCTCGGCTAGAGTAATATTGAAGAGTTGATTGATTTATTTACAAGTCTTTCAATATAGAATTGCTAACACTATCCCACGCCAATTGTTTGGTACGGAAATAAGGTAAGCCTGAGTATGAATAAACAAATGTATTTTTCATCGATTATTTGATGGGCACGTGAGGTTGCCAAAACTTAAACGTATATACATTTTACAGGATGTAGTGTTGATCAACATAGAGTACTATGGGCTGATCACCCAAGAGTGCTCGTAAGATATGCCGAACTTACGAACTTAGTGCCGGGTTGTCCTTTTCAAAGAAAATATGAAATGCTCATGGTCTTAAGCCAGAGTTGATGTTTTACTGAATATTGTTATTGTAAAACATTTTAAAGGAAGAGAAATGCTATTTTTAATTATTGATAGTACTTCATAGCTATTATCCAGTTATTGAAGATATACGATTCCTATGTTTCAAGCATGTTGTTTAAAAGAAATTATTGTACTTGCTGAGCTTGTTATGCTCACTCTTGCTTGAACCATATGAATGCAGCTAGGATCGAACAAACTGAGGGATCTAACAAGGATAGAGGCAAGACGAAGCTGAGCGATTAGTTTACCTTGTAATAAACTAGTAAGTTGTATATATTATAGAATAATGAACAAAGAATGTAATGGTTTTAGAACATGGGAATGGAATATAATATTATTAATGTAATAAGAATGTCGTTGATACATACATTTTAATATCGTTTCAATAGAATGAATGTACAGTTATGAGTACCGTGTAGCACCATCTGTCAGGTTGGAAGATACCCGGATTTGGGGGCGTCACAGGTTGGTATCAAAGCATTAGGTTATAAAACTTAAGGGGGGGAAGAACCTTAGGCTAATAACCTCGTTAATGAAGGAAAGTCTGAAGGAAGTAAACTCAAGCTTTACTTCAGTTGAATGAGTTAATAAGGTATTGAGGAAACTCAATACCGAAAGATTTAAATGATGGAAAGTAACCTTAAATAAATTAAATGTGATTTGTGCTTATACTATTGTGTGTTATGTACTAATCAACATATGTGTTATTGTAGGATGTCGATCGATAGCCTGATGTATAGAGATATACACGTGGTGAACGAAGAAATTGTGAACAGAGTAGATCCTGTACCTATGCCAGTGGCGGAGGTACCATTAGTGATTCTAGAGGAGTCGGAGACAATGGAGTACTTTTCTGAGGAGGACTACTCCGAGGGAGATATGGATATAACGTTATATCTTAATATGATGGTCTATGAGGAGGAGGAAATGGAGGTAACATCGGTTAATACGGTGGTACCTACACTAGAGTCAATACCTCCAGATGCAATGAGAGCATTGTATCCGGCGCTTGCTTGACAGAATGTGCAATCGAAAATGCAGTTGTGCAAAATCAAAGTGAAGAAATTAATTATCTCCATCAAGCTAAGGTGTCTGCAGAAGCAGATTTTGAGTTAGAACACGATAGACAGGTGCTTATGACAGAGCAGGCTAGGAACTATAAGAAGGAGGCCAATGAGCTTCGTAAAGAATTGGGGGAAAAGGATCGAAAGATAACACGGATGTCTTACATCCATAAGAGTGCTCATATGGATTTCAAGCTGAAAGTTGCTTGTCATCCCATGGAGTCAGGACAGACTCGACATACTATTAGTCGGGATACTGTAGCGAAGATTTCGAATGAGAAACATGAGGACGCTATTATGCATTATTAGAAAGCTAGAGTTATAAATATGTGTGTAGTGACGGTAAAATTTTTTTTATATAAAAAAGGTAGTCTCTTTGTAAATCCAAAATTTTGAGAAGTTTAATTGCGGGATAGAAATGTAATAGCCTTGGGCTATGTAAGCAAATTGGAAATAGTTTTGACTATGAAGAAGCATATGAATATAATGAAGTTTTAATTTAATATGCTTTGTTATGGTATGAGTTGTTATGTGATAAATAATAACGAAGTAAGTAAATAGATAATAATGAAATTCTATTTAATCAGAAAATGCCGTCAAGGAGAAGACAACGTAATCAGGAAGCGGAATCGCGTAATAATAATCAAGGGGGTCAAAACAACCCTATGCAAGAGTTCGTTAATTTATTAACGGCTGCATTTAACTAAACCAGGGGTGGAGTACCCGCCGAACCTAGGTTAACCAGAATGACTACCTTTATAGAATTTAAAAGCATAGGTCCACCGGAGTTCAAAGGAACAACCGACCCATTAGAAGCCCAGACATGGGTAAAGGAAATAAAGAAGGCGTTTGTTATTACAAAACGTAGGTGAGGCGCAAAAGACTTCTTTTGCGACTTACATAATGAAAGGGGAAGCCAACTTTTGGTAGGAGGCTCACGTGGTGGGGCTAGAAATGGATGGGGGGTAACGTGAGAACAGATTCAAGAAGGTTTTTTGAGAATTATTTCCCTACAAGCATGTAAGGGAGGATGGAGATTATGTTCTTAGAATTTAAACTAGGGGACATGACGGTTCCCCAATACGCGGCCAGATTCAATGAATTGGCAAGGTTTGCTCCACACCAAGTGGACACTAAGGAGAGGAAGGCTCGTCGGTTTGAGCAGGGGCCTGAAACCCTGGCTCTATAGTAGGATTTCTGTGTTCTAGAGTGTTTCCTGTGGGACCATTATGGAGAAGGTGATTATAGCCAAGGGTGGTAATGAGGCGTTGACTCAATAAATGAGAGAAAGAATAAGAGCAAGGGAGAGGGAGGAACCAAGGTACAGAATGCCAGTGGCAATATGCCAAAAAGAGAGAATTTTTAACTCCGGGAATACTAGAGTGGGACAAGGGGATTCTAAGCGTAAGATCGAAGTGTGTAAGATATGTGGGAAGACTCATTTAGGAGTCTATCTGAAAGGGATTATAAGTACGTTTAAACATTATAGTAGAGGAGGAGGAAATAACTCTCGTTGATTATATTCGTGGAAATAGTTTCATGGATAATAATGGTAAGCAAGTGTTGATAGATAAGTACCGATAATGTTGAGAGAATTTGAAGTAATTCTTGGTATGAATGGGTTAATTAATCATAGAACTTTAATAAATTGTTAGAATAAAAGTTTGAATCTTCGGTTTTCTAAGAAAATTCAAGGTAGTAATTTACGATAATAAAATACCGCGACGCTCTTGTTGTCTAACGGTGACGAAAGTTAGGAAGATGTTAAGGAATAGGTCATTACGGTTGCGTATCCACTATCGTAATAGGAGTAAGTTAGCAATTAAGAATAAATACCCATGGCCCAGGATCGATGACCTATTTGATCAGTTTAAGAGGGCAAAGAATTTTTCTAAAATAGATTTGCGTACGGGCTACAGTCAGTTGAAAGTAAGGAAGAAGGAGGAGGTACCTAAGATGACATTCAGAACTCGTTATAGTTATGACAAGTTTCTGGTTGACAAGTTTCTGGTTATGTCAATTGGGTGGACTAATGTACGGAAGTTAGATTTTTCGTAAGAGGCATTGAGCAAGTCGGGGGTAAATTGATAGATACCCTTATGAGGTGCTATGATTAAAAGTACCATTAGCATCACAGGTTGGTATGGGAGGTGAGAAAAAATAGTTTTCAGGAACTAAAAAGGGAAGTTAAGTGAGGTAACTGTATTGTCTCTATCAGATGATATGGGGAATTTTGTAGTGTATATCGATGTTTCACATAGATGGTGAGATTGCGTGCTTATGTAGCATGGAAAAGTCATTATGTATGCATCACGCCGGTTAATGGACTAATAGGTGAATTTTTAGCAAACAAAGTCAAATAGATAAAATTCTTGTATGAACGTGTAGAGTATGTAATTTGTGAACAGTAGGCTTTTGAATGAGCCAATTCAGACTTATAACGAAGAAGTTATGTGCCGGGAGTTTCACAAAATTTCAAAAGCTGTAAATTTTTTCTAACGCACAGAGTTGGCGCCATGGCGCCAACCGAAGGCCAAATGATGAAAGCCGCAGCACGGGCACATGTCATTGTTTATCGCAAAACTTCATATGTACATGCGAGAAGGAGAAACTATATGTGGTGGCTACGCTATTTCAATCCTAGGGTTTCGACAGACAAGAATGTTTACAAGTATAGAATGCAAGATAACTCATTAGTAATGAACTAAGGTATAAATATAACATTGTTAAGGCATTGTTAGACACTTAATGTATAATGATTAAAGGGTAATAATCAATTGAAGATGAATGTAATGAGAACAACATAATGTGCTAAGCCGGCTGTAGAAATTTGTTGACCAAGTTGATTATGAATCCAATGGTTTGTAATACCAGTATGGGTTATGTAATTACTTAATGAACAAGATAAGACCTTTCCTAAATCACAGTTATAGTAATGACTTTAGGAATTTAATGTTGTTTAATGAGTAGTTAAACGACGAACATAAAGTATAAGGAACGTGAACCGTATTCAATAATGATAGGGACTATAACGTTAAGAGTTACAACTAAAAGTTGTTAAGTAATACGTAAACGTAAATGGTATGCAATAAAGTGTACCTAACTAACGACGATCGAGTTTCAATTAATAATGTAAGAATATTAGTAAGCCGTTAGGAAGGATGATTAACTCGAAATGAGTTCTATTAATGAAGTAAATCCACGTAAGACATAGAAGAGAAAGAAGTTGGTAAGAATGATGTAAAGATAATGGCAAGCCGGAACCAATAGTAACAAATCTAATGTATGATTAGATTGAGAAGAAGGGTAAGATTCATTAGGCACCATGTATGTTCATTAATGACCTAATGTAGTATGTTATGTGGTTATGTATTGTAGAGACCGTAAAGACTGAAAGGAAAAGTTATTTTTACTGTAGCAGACGCTGAAGGAATGTTTTTCTTAAACGCTTGTCTAACCTTCGTGTTAGCCAAGTTTTCTGTGATTCATGTTATGAGATGCATGAAGTGACTAAAGGGTCGATGCCAGTTTTATCTCGGCTAGACTAATCTTGAAGATTTGATTGATTTATTTACAAGTCTTTCAATATAGAATTGCTAACGCTATCCTACGCCAATTGTTTGGTACGGATTCAAGGTAAGCCTGAGTATGAATAAACAAATGTATTTTTCATCGATTATTCGATGGGCACGCGAGGTTGTCAAAACTTAAACGTACATACATTTAACAGAATGTAGTGTTAATCAACATAGAGTACTATGGGCTGATCACCTAGAAGTGCTCGTAATATATGCCGAACTTACGAACTTAGTGCCGGGTTGTCCTTTTCAAAGAAAATATGAAATGCTCATGGTCTTGAGCCAGAGTTGATGTTTTACTGAATATTGTTATTGTAAAACATTTTAAAGGAAGAGAAATGCTATTTTGAATTATTGATAGTACTTCATAGCTATTATCCAGTTATTGAAGATATACGATTCCTATGTTTCAAGCATGTTGTTTAAAAGAAATTGTTATACTTGTTGAGCTTGTTATGCTGACTCTTGCTTGAACCATATGAATGCAGCTAGGTCCGAACAAACCGAGGGATCTGACAAGGATAGAGGCAAGACGAAGCTGAGCGATTAGTTTACCTTGTAATAAACTAGTAAGTTGTATATATTATAGAATGATGAACAAAGAATGTAATAGTTTTAGAACTTGGGAACGAGATGTAATATTATTAATGTAATAAGAATGTCGTTGAGACACACATTTTGATGTCGTTTCAATAGAATGAATGTACAGTTATGAGTACCGTGTAGCACCATCTGTCGGGTTAGAAGATACCCGGATTAAGGGGGTAAAATTTACATCTAGAAAATTTCTATTACTATTTAGAACTAGATTCTATATCTTGATATTGTTGCAAGCATTGAACTTATCGTTCTTAAATGCATTATAAAAGTTTTCTAAGCTATTGATTCGGCTAGACTAATATCATGTGTTAGAAAGCTATCCAAACTAATTGTCTTGGTGCAGACTCTTATAAATCTATTGAGATGAACAACCCTCATTGAATGGGAAATTATATAACTGTCGGGGAACTGACGTGCGCACATACTGGTATATTTAAATGTTATGCATAACGTAGGGTACTTTAGGCTGATCACCTATTGTACTTGATTATAATGGATTTTCACTATAATACTGTTAATTCTAGTAGAAGTTCTTAGTCCCTAGTGACTGCTCAGTGTTCATTATTCTTGAATCTTCAAATGATTAACTCTTTGAATCTTGTTGATACCTTTCAGTCCATAGCGACACTTGTTGGGTAAAATCTAATTACGCACAACACGCAAGTATACGTGTGGTCAACAAGTAATAATGTGAAAGTGGAGTATCGTTCCCACGAGGAATTGTTTAATAAAAATCACCAAGTACTAACCCGTAACCAACTCAATCTTATTTAAACGAATGAATTTCAAATTATATAATTAAACTACTATTAAAATCCACTAGTTAAATTAAGATTATGGAGATTTAAGATCACAACTTCACTTATTCCTTCATTTAAGTTAACACACTTCTCATCAATTATTCTTTATCCTGAATTGTTAATCAAGAACACTAAAGTAGATAAAACCACCTCTCAATGCATAATACCCATACTCACTTAAATCCACAGATGATAGAATTAAGCAAGACACCCTTATTAACTAATCCACTATATCTCTATGTGAATTACAATTAAAAAGAATTTAAAGCACAAGTTCTCTATAAGATTACATATAGCGTAAAGGCATATCTCTATCCTAAACACGAAGCATGAATTCCATCTATGCAGAAATCACAAACACATGCTATCATTATCAGATCTAAATCTAAACTTCATCTCTCGAGTTCATATAGATTATCACGATAATTGATGGCCAATCAATTAAACAATTAAGTCCAAATCACAATAGACAATCCTCACAATAGAACATAATAATTGATAACGAATCATATTAAAATAAACTACACAATAAGATCCATTGTAATCTCAAACAAAGAATTAGTTCATTGAATTAAAACTAAGAATCCACACTTGAATAGACATTAAAGGATAAGAATAAAAGAAGATGAGAAGATAGAATTTATTGTCTATAGATTTGATGCTCTCTCCTTGCTCCTACTTTGAATCTTCAATGGTCTCCAAGTCGCTTCGATCTCCAAATCTCATAAAAACTAGTGTTTTCTTCTATTCTACTCTAATCTAATCTAATGGAATCCTCTCTCTCTCTCTCTCCTCTAATCTATGTGATTCTCCTCCTTTTATATGTCTCTTTATAAGTCTTTAACTCCTCTTGTAAGTCCTCGAGTCAATCGGATCGAACCAATCCTTCTCGAACTGAAAAGGACAAAAAATAACTTTTCTGCGCTTAACCCCGCTCTGGCGGGGGTTTATACACTAACTAGACCCTCCCTGCTGGGGTCCCATCGCTTGTGCTGACCAGGGCGCCCACTGGCGGGGGGTTTTGTGAAGGAAAGTCGCCTTACGTGGGTCCTTTTTCTCGCCGTAGCTTCTCTGGTAAAATGGTCATAACGTTTGATCCAGGAGGAGTCACGAGGCCTGCCACCTATCAAATCGAAGTTATCGACGAGCTCTACAACTTTTATTCTTTAGGAATTGAGATATCCTGGACGGAACAAGATCAAAAACGAGCTTGAAGTAGATGTTGTGTAAATTGCAAGCATGAGAACTCTTAGCTTTGATCTTCGTTGATAAAAAGGCCATAACTCTCGCGTCCGAACTCTGATTAGGATGATTCAAGATGTTTCGGAAAGCTAAGAAGAAGCTCTATAGTAGTAATCCAAGTTCTAAGCCAAGAACATGCCTCCAACTTGGTTTTAAAAGCCCTGCAATCTCCCCTTCTTGTATTTGCTTGCATATTTTAGTCCCAAAAGATGTCTGAATTGCTTTTCCTTGCTTCTTCATGCCAATGTTATGTCATAGCCTATAAAATAATATAAAATGTATGAAAAGTAACTAAGAAACATAGGTTTAATCAACTAATTCAAATAATAGATACCGGATAAGTAGGTATAAAACAACTTATCAAATACCCCCAAACTTAAACCATTACTTGTCCTCAAGCAAAAACACAAAATAACAATGCTATGCAATGCAACTAATCTACATGCTTATGAATCCAGCAGTAATGACAGAAACAAGTCTAATCAACCGGCCTTAGAGAAATCAAGTAAACATGATAATACATCATATCAAAACAAATCAATAATTTCCCAATCAATAATCAAATCTTAGACTGTTATCACTAATATAGTGCGTGTGTGCTCCACAACAATGTTAACTGATATAAAATCAAATTTAACACATAACAAGTCTCTTCTAAGGCATCATACAGTGTAAACTCAAGAAATCCAAAAACAAGCTAGATCTAAGTAAAATTAAATAATTACCAATATCGAGGGTCAACATGGGATATTTATGCTTTATTTTTCATCTACGGAGGCTTTTTGCTCTTATTTCCCGTTTTATTCATTTTTTTTATTTATATACACATAGCTATGAAAATGTCTTATTCCCTTAGGCTTTTCAATGCTACATTAACGAGCTTTCGACCAATGACTCCCAGACCAATTTGACCTTAGGGCGCTAGGTGTAAAGACAATCCCCTCGAGCTTACTTACTCAAGTAACAAAGGCCACAAAACTAAACAAGCACGCCACGGTGTTTATTCATACTTTTTCTTTTCTTTTTTTTATATAGCTTATATACCCCAAATATTCCCCTAAACTTAGGTTCTTGTCTAACTTAGCCATCACTAATTATTCTTGTCATTCTTTCATTCAAAACTAGCATTATCCTTCAGAATCCCATTATATATCAATTTATACTCAATCAATCAACAAGTTGTTTTTACTGTGCTATCTTTATTATACCAGTTTTAAATAGAAAAAGATTCAATTCATAACAAGAAATCACATCAAAGCTCTAATATTCAGTACTATACTTGTCTACCCAATTCCAATCTCATCATTGGCCAAAACAAACTGTAAATATCAAACAGTTGGACTCATGCGAGATGTACTAAATGCTATATAAACATAGTAAACTAACTACTATTTTTGAAAATTTTCAATTTTCAATTTTTGTTAATTTTTGTATTTTAAAAAAAAACTGAATGCAAAAACTAAATGTAAATAACCTGTAAACATAATGAACTACAATGTAAATAACTAACTATATGCAATACGACACTAAAATGCCCCCAAACTTAAACTAGATATTATCCTCAATGGCTGAAATAGAAAAAAGTAAAGTAGAGGACTTCCCTTAAAATATAGTAATCATCTTCCTTGTCCGCTAAGTTTATAGAATAGGTTAGGCAAATGGAACAAATTGGGCACCACAACTGAATATGACTTGAATAACCTTTTCATAATCTTTTGCCTGTCCATTGAACCTCCAATACCTACAATTAAGAGAGACAACATGGATTAGAATAGCACCTGGATTGGTAAGAGAACTTAATAAGAAAATTAATTCCTATCTACTAAATAAACTAGTAAAGCATATAAATATAAAAATTCCTGGGTTGCCTCCCAGTTAGCGCTTGAATCAACCTGACTTTGTCTGGTCAAAAACACTATCCAATTCCTCTTCGATAATTGAGGAACTCTCCATCCATTGGAAATAATATAGCCTTTGGTAGGTTCCCATTTGTGATGGCTAATGCATCAAAGTCACCTAGCATGCTCTAATTTGGTATGATCTCAATCAAGAACATCCCACAACTAGGTGTTTTCTCCATTATGTATGTGATCACTTTGGGGCATGGAAGCTTATCACACACAATGGGCTCTTCGTCTATCTTCTCTTTATCGTCCCACCATGGATTCAAAATTGTACTCACTCTTATGTCATCAAGAGCTTCGCCGATGACATGACTACCAAGTGGGCATGATTTTGCAAATCTGACTGACTCTTTGATCTTTGGTGGAGACCCATTTAGATCTTCGTCGACCTCTATTTCATTATCCCCAATTGTCTCCAGATTTTCGATATCTTGTGGCTCATCCAGTCGCATATTTGGTTCGGGTTCTCCATCAATTTTGTCATCCCTGTCATAAATCCAAGTGTTTGGAGGAAGGTTGCTTACGGCTTTGGTCATTTGATCTATCTTATTCTGAAGATTCTGAATTAATTTCTCTTGATTAATCCTTCTCTCCTCATTTGATGCTATGAATTTGGATAACAATTCCTCTAATTTTGAATTATCTGTCTCAGTTTTGGAATCCATGTATTGAGGACCATGAGTTGAAGTGGTGATGAGTTGTTCCATCTGGTGCTGAAAATTTTGGCTCGATATTTCTTGACTCATCATCCTCTCCTCTTGGTTTGCTATGACCTTTGACAGTAATTCCTCCAATTTTGACTTTTCTTCTTTTAATGGAGGTTGATATGAGAATTTTGGCATGTATGTTGGATTTGGAGTAGAGTATTGATCTTGATAATTATAGCTCCATGAAGAATCTAGGTGATACCCCCAAACTTGATGATAACTGGGATAAGAATAGTTGTTGAGGTAGTTACCACCATATTGTACCAGCTCAAGACTGATGGTGCATTGATTACTCGGGTGATTGCCAACATAATAATTGCAAGTAACTGCTATCCTTTGATTACGTTGGGCTGCAACAATGTCCAACCTCCTCGAAAGTGTCTCAAGTTGTGCTAATATTGCAGAAAATACATTGAGTCCATCAATCCCCGCTCCCCTTAGTTGAGTCATACTCGAATATGGCCTTTGATAATTGAATCCAGCCATGGTACCTGAAACGAGAGAAAAATAAGAAGATAATAAAATAAAATAAAAAGAAAGAAAGAAAAAAAAAGTTTAAATTAAGACTAATTTGATTGAAGCTAATATTGGCAAAAATATATTAAACTAATTCCCCGGCAACGGCGCCAAAAACTTGATGGGTAAAATTTAATTACGCACAACACGCAAGTATACGTGGTCAACAAGTAATAAAGTGAAAGTAGAGTATCGTTCCCATGAGTAATTGTTTAATAAAAATCACCAAGTACTAACCCGTAACCAATTCAATCTTATTTAAACGAATGAATTTCAAATTATATACTTAAACTACTATTAAATTCTACTAGTTAAATTGAGATTACGAAGATTTAAGATCACAACTTCACTTATTGCTTAATTTAAGTTAACATACTTGTGACGCCCCCAAAATAGGTATACATCACTCATCTTGAGTCGCCAAATACATGGTACAAAATTCAAATACAACTAAATTATACAACAGTCGTGTATAGTACGACAAAATACATGCTGTGAGTTTTAATACAAATATTGTCTTCTAGACAATATCCACTCTCAGAAAAAGTCCTCATTACATTTATTGTCACACTATTTAACAGAATAGTGAGGACTACTATCTAATACTATCATCCGGACCATCACTCCGTTCCCCGACTCGTCCCAGCTACGTTCTCATTTCCTGAAGAGAACAATGAAAGAAAGGGTGAGCTCAACTATCCCAACAAGAAATATTATGACTAAGATAATGCAAAATAAATTATCATTAGCCTTCAACAATGTTAAACTGATAAAATACAATAGACATCAAGTTTAACTACAGCGGATCAAGCAATCCATTAAAAAAGTCAAGTAGAGAATAAAATCTATTATCTTTTATGATTTAAAAAGTTTTTCATCACTTTTATCGCTGGGACTCAGCTTAATAAATAATCCACATCATCCCTGCACTACGGCCAAGGATATTCATTAGGGTCACGACCACAAATTCCATGCACTACGGCTAAGGATATTTGTGTATTCATTAATGGTCATGATCATGCCAACAACTGTCCATCAATGCACTACGGGCCAATGAGGACTTTTACGACATCATTTGTAACATTATTGTCATGATTACACCGAATAATCCCTGGTCATAATCATACCAAGTCCATTTATGCACTACAGGCCACAGATGACTTTCAAAAAAATATAAACATGAGGATGATGACAATGATATAAGAATTCAATAAAACAAGTTCACAAATTAATTTATTCAGGAACTAATAACGTCTAAATTATCAACATGATACTGCTTTGTAGAGTAAAATTCAAGAATGCTCAGTAGAATATTTCCATGAAAGATATTGGATGAAGCGCAAATATCAAGGATATTCCACTAATTTCATGGAGTATAGAAGTCAAAACTTTAACCAAATGAGTATAATAAAGAATGGAATAACAAAAGAAATCACCATGCATGCAGATTTCAGACAGATAAAAGTTATTCCAATGAATAATAATAATGGAACCAAAGTCGTGAAATTCACACAAGCATGTGATGTTCCAAATGAATAATAAGTGTGGAATAATAAATAATAGACTGTGTCCGGTGTAAAACACATGCATACATGATATTCCAAATGTAATAATAATAAAGAGCGGAACCAGTCCGTGTAAAACACATGCATGTGATGTTCCAACAGAATAATAATAAAGACGGAACCAGGTCCGGTGTAAAACACACAGACAAGATGTTCCAACAGAATAATAAAGATAGAATAATTGAAGAATGTCACCAAGTATAGGGTAGTCCGCGTATACAAGTTATTCCAACAGAACAATAAAGAAATGGAATAACAAAAGTTCTCTTCTTGAATACAAAAGAAATAACACCCCTTATCGTAAAAGAAACTGAATATAAGAGTAGGGAAGTAGCAGAATACTTTTCTATAGTTTCTCTATAATTTCTCTCTCTGGAGTTTTAGTGAATTTGTAAGAAATAATGAAGGAATGAGCTTCTATTTATAGGAGAATGGAAGTGTACTGTTTATGAACGAATTATTTCTGCAGAATTATTTCTTCAACCAAATACAATAAAGTCAATCAACTAACCAATAAAATCACAACAAAAATTAAAATATAATACATATATATAAACACATATTTTTAACTTATATATATCAATATTATATATACACCACTTAATTTTTCTCCCCCATAACCAACATCTATCCCCCACCCACCTAATAATCAAATTCACTACACTCTTACACATCACTATCACACTACCACTTTTCCACCATTTTCCACTCACACACACATCACACACCTATCACTTTCACATATCATTTTCTTCCACTATATACTCAAAACACACATATACTTCCATATGTATACTCTTCCATTTCCAAAATCATTTCCCAACACATATGGGCCCCACATGTGGGCCCTACCTTTAAGAAATTTTCTACCGATTATTTTGAAAAATGGGTAAATAGGAATCCATAAAATAAGCAAAATTTCATAAAAATCACCTTAATAATTTTAACAACATTTATCATCTTTATTATAATTCACAATATTAATCGACTGTGTCGTTCCGTGAAAGAGGGGCTTTCAATAAGGATTTCTCCTATCGCGCAATTAGGTGACCAAACCTCTCATGGCGTAACTTCTAGACATCGTTAATATTGTAATTTATAATATTAATAACTCTGTCATTTCAATTATTGATTTAATAATATATAAAATATCGACAATAATTGAATCAAATAACATGATATACTATGCAACAATTATTATAGCAATAATTGAACAAAACTGAGTGACTTCTCACGTAAGCATTAATAATCAATATCGTGTGCTACTATACAACCACGCGTATTACTGTACTTTTACTACCGAGTAGTTCAACAGTATTAACGGTAAAACTTTCGCTGTTATTTTCAATAAAATATTTTTGTCATTTTCTCAATCCGACAATAATTCCGTTGTGGGGTCCACCAATGATTGTGTCTTCGTACGAATATTCCCTGACACAAAGAATATTCCCTGACCAATCGAATATAATACAACAACTTGCATACTTTGCAAAATTTATAAATACTACCCACAACTATAACATTATATCAAATCCACACCATAATATTCAAAAAAATATTTTGAGAAATTTAAATCTTTATTTATAATATCTGGGGTCTCACAACACTTCTCATCAAGTATTCTCTATCCTAAATTGTTAATCAAGAACACTAAAGTACATAAAACCACCTCTCGATGCATAATACCCATACTCACTTAAATCCACAGATGATAGAATTAAGCAAGACGCCCTAATTAACTAATCCACTATATCTCTATGTGAATTACAATTAAAAAGGATTTAAAGCACAAGTTCTCTATAAGATTACATATGGCGTAAAGGCATATCTCTATCCTAAACACGAATTACAGCCGTTAATATCACACCCTATATACATATGTTCACACATCACTCTCGATATTACAGCCGTTAATATCACACCCTACTACCAAAAGATACTACCGCTTATATCTAAGTTGTCTACCGTCCACTCCCTTTGCCAGTCTTCTTCTTTGTTGGGACATTTGTTGAATCCGTGACCTATTCTCCCACATAAAAAACACTTCCTCATATTTGGCTAAGGACAATGTAGAGAAATATGTCCTTCCTGCTTACAATTGAAGAACACGTTCTTCCACATCATGCATTATCCCACATGAGTCTTTCCACACTTGCTAGAGATTTGCCTCTTCTTCGGGTTTGAATTTTTAGAATTATCACTGTTGTTGTCCCCCTTTCTCTTATGTTTGCCCTTCTTGATTGTTCCTTATGACGATCCACCACCTTCAGTCTTCATCCTTTCCACCTGCGCCTTCAACTCATTCCTTTCTTCAGTCATCTCGCGTAACGCTCGCTCCGTCTTCCATAACTCCTCCAAGAGAAACACTTTAGTCCAGAATTCTTGTACTTCTGCAGATACTTGATCTTGTTCTCCAACTTTGGTCTTATTATCTTTCTCCACCTTAGCTTCTTCGGACTCTGCCTCCTCATCTCCACTCAGATACATCTCGAGATAATCATCATGATCACTCCCCAGATTAACCATAGGTTCATCTTTTCCCACTTCTTCAACTGACTCGCTTTATGCTGGCACCTCGACTACTGGCATTGGTGCAATAGCTGTTGGAATCTCCGTACTCATTTCATCTTCTCTTGTCATCTTACAGTCAGTTAAACAACTTGATTAGTACTTCACCAGTACAAAATTCTCACACTATGTGTCCATGTAAGTAGGTTTTATACCTGCCTATCCGGTATCTATTACTTGAATTAGTTGCCTAAACCTATGTTTCTTAGTTACTTTTCATACATTTTATGTTATTTTGTAGGCTATGACATAACATTGGCACGAAGAAGCAAGGAAAAGCAATTCAGACATCTTTTGGACTAAAATATGCAAGCAAATAGAAGAAGGGAAGATTACAGGGCCTTTAACACCAAGTTGGATGCATGTTCTTGGCTTAGAACTTGGATTATACTGTAGAGCTTCTTCTTAGCTTTCTGTAACATCTTGAATCATCCCAATTAGAGTTCGGATGCAAGAGTTATGACCTTTTTATCAACGAAGATCAAAGCTAAGAGTTCTCATGCTTGCAATTTACATAGTATCTACTTTAAGCCTGATTTCGATCTTGTTCCATCCATTATTTCTCAATTCTCAAAGAATGAAAGTTGTAGAGCTCGTCGAGATCTTCGATTTGATTGGTCGCAGGCCTCGTAACTCCTCCTAGATCAAAAGTTATGGTCATTTTACCATAGGACACTGCAGCAGAAAAAGGACCCCCGGCGGGGCGGGCTTTCTCTTCACAAAATCCATGGGCAAGGGGGTACAAGTTCAAAAATAAGAGGTATGCCTACCAAGGCGTGCCTAGCTAATAAAAAAATCATTTCAAGTCAGGGTAGTGCAGGCCGTAACAAGTTTTTGATGCATTTTGGGTCAAATTTTGATACTTTTTTTACTCTAAATTGGATTGGGTTTGCTCCTAAGCTAAAAATTAGACTTGTAACCTATAAATACATGATGGGAGGCATAAGAGAAAGAAGATTCAATGAGATTAGATTATAGTAGATTAGGAACCCTAGATTAGATTAGAACTGAAGATTGAAGCTATTGATCATAATTGGAGAAACAAATTGGAAGCAAGAGAATACAGATTTATTTATCTCAATTCTAATTTCTTTTCTTATCTATTTGTATCTTTTAATGCTTAATCAATTGTGGCTGATGGATTCTAGTTCCGTTATGAATTAAACTCTATTTTGAAATTACTATGGATCTTATTATGTAGTTTACTTTTATATGCTTCTTTGTTAGTCTTATTAGCTATATTTGCATTGTATATTATGGTTTGCCATTAATTTCTTAGTTGACTAGCTAACAATTATTGTGATAATCTATATGAACTCGAGAGACAGATTATGGGTTTAGATATGATCATAATGGCATGTATTTCTATGTTCTACATGGAGTTGGAATTCATGAATTGTGCTTAGGATAGAGATATACTGAGGCATTGCATATAGTCTAATAAGAACTTGTACTTAAACCCTTTTTAATTATAATTCACATAGAGTTATAGTGGGTTAGTTAATTAGGGTGTTCAATTTGATTCTATCATCTGTGGATTTGATTTGATATGAGTATGGTGCGTTGAGAGATGACCATATTTTACTTTCGTGTTCTTGATTAACAATCCAGTATAGATAACTTGGCTTAACAGGAAGTGTGTTGACTTAAATGAAACAATAACTGAAATTGTAATCTCGAGTCTTCATTATCTTGTTTCATTCTAAGGATAGTTAATAATAGTTTAATTAATTATTTTAAATTAAAATATTAAATTATTTGTTTAAATAAAATTAAATTGCCTATAGGTTAGTACTTGGTAATTCTTGTTAACTAATTCTCTGTGAGAACGATACTCTACTTTCACTTTATTACTTGTTGACCACGTATACTTGCGTGTTGTGCGTAACTAGATTTTACCCAACAGTCCACCTATCTCACTATCAATACACTTCGGCAATCCAGCACTTAGTACTCTAAATGAGTATTCTCTATCTTGCTTATGGTTATAATCCTAGGGTTTTCCCCCACCCACTTAAGGTTTATAACCTACAGCTCTGATACCAACCTGTGACACCCCCAAATCCAGGTTACCTGACCCTCGAGTTTGGTGCTCACGATCCACAATACAATTAACATCTAACTACCTATTCAATTATAAATAGTAATACATATCTCATTAACAGACATTGTTAATACATTCGTCCCAGGTTATCTAACCTTTATATTACAAACATACCCTTTAGATATACAAAAAGGGTTTACAAATACAACATAATAATAATGTTAACCATAACTATTCCATCACTATGCCTTTTTCCTTGTCCTTCTTAGCCCCGCTGGCCTTTTCATTCCTAGCTAAAATATTTTATTTAGCAAGGGCGATAAACAAATTTGCCCCGCAAGTAAAAACATACAATGAATGTATAAGAATTAAGAATAACAGACTATCTATTTTGATAGAATGACACCAAAGTTTGGGGAACTTTGAATTTGCTGAACAATTCGTTAATCAATAACTAGTCTTCTCGCATTCTATGCAACACAATAATTTGATAATGAAAGAGTACAACGCTTTCAAAGTTTCTACGATATTCAATTGAATAACAAGATGGAAATATTCTTCAAAGTTTATGTGGAGTGATCCCTAAGGATCTTGAACTTCTCTTCTCGAGTAGCTATTAAAGATTTACTTTGATATACCTAGGTGTATCATATAACCATAAAGATTAAATCATACCCCTCTGCAAGTACTTAGAGCGGCCAACTCCTTGTACCCTATATTATGCATAATACTTACACGCGCGCAAAAGCCAAATATACGACCAAAAATGTTCCCTTTATATAAAAGGTTGTTCTTCTCAGTCTTAGAATTAAAATTTGATTTAACAACGAAATACAATAATTTTAATATCTAATCACTTCTCTTCTCTTCTCTTCTCGAACCTATCCAGTTCTAACAAAAGTTCGTCTAACCAGAACAATTGGCTAAGATATTTCTCAACACGATTCAACAATATACAGAAATTATCTGTACTATTTGCAATCACTAATAGCTTCTACGAATGTGAATATCCAATAACAATTATTCTCCAAATATATATTCTCAAAATCACTAATTCAATTTGAATTAATAAACATGCACTAACTGCGAATAATCAATAATAAATTCTCAGAGGTGGTCTAATCAACAATAATTAACCACCATAATAATTGAACAGATATAACTCAAGGTTGAGTTAGGAAACTTGCCTTCTGCGTTGATTATTGCTACACAATAAACTTATTTGCGTTCGTAAGACCTATAATCAAAAATATCGGTCTCACAATTAGCACAATAATTTATAACACGTATTACTAAAATTCACAGTTAATCTTTCTCCTAGACACAATACAACATAGTCACATCAGTGTTTATAACCTATATAAACACTCATCAAGTCTAACTAGTTGATGCCGGGTTGTACTTGACTATTCTCTGTACTAGTCACCCTATCCCGACAATTAATTAACGGATTGTAATCATCAACTAAACTCGATCTCAAAGCTTCAATATTATATTAGATAAGTCATATATCATTTATAATATTTTTTGAAAGCTTTTAATAATTTTCTAACAATTATTATAATTTATAATAATTTTTCAAACACCAGAATCATTTTTAAATGATTTAAATACTGATAAACCCATCATCATTAATATTTAATAATATTTAAAATATTAATGACATACTTGTCAAAATATTAAAGTTATCAATAATAACTTAAAATATTTTTAAATCACCAATATTCTACTTAAATGATTTTTAAAATAATTAAAATCATTTTTAAACCATCACCATTAATATTTAAATATTAATGAAATTCTCATCAAAATATTAAAATTCATCAATTATAACTTAAAATATTTTTAAATCATTTTCTCATTTTAAAATGATTTTTAAATCAATAAAACTATTTTTAACTCATTTATTTAATATAATAATTAAATAAATTTATTATCATTAATATTAAATTATTAATGAAAATTCTCCAAAAATATTAAAAGTTACATTTTATAACTCAAAATATTTTTAAATACTTTATTCTTATTTAAAATGATTTTTATAATATTAAAATCATTTTTATCTAATTTATTTAATATACTAATTAAATAAATTAAATATCATTAATATTCAAATTATTATAATTATTAATGAAAAATATTCCAAATTCTCAAAAATTATTTTTCATAACTGAAAATAATTTTTAAAACCAATTTTGTAAATTTTAGAAATTATTTACTATTTTTCAAGCATTTTCTGGAAATTCAGAAAATAAAATAATAAAAACCGTCGTTATAGGCTATAGCAACACTTTCTATCGTTTTAGGTGTTCTTGGCTCAAGAACACTTACAAGTCAGTGTTCAACATTCCCTGTTTGACCGACTTTAATTCTTAGTTCAATTTTGTTTGGGCTAACTTAGGCTTTGATCTTGTAGTTTACATGTAGTACTACAAGTATCAATCATTATCAGAGTTATAACTTAACAATCTAGCAAAATCTTCCCCTTCAAAGTTGCTGTCAGCACCATATGGGTTTTCTGGGTAACCCAAAAACTCAGGCAGTGTCATGGTGCCACTTTCAAGCTCACTTAATCAGGTGTTCTGGTCATCAATTAGGTATGTTCTTTGTCTAAACAGGTAGTCCTTATGACAAAGAACAACTACCTATCATGATCTCAGTCTAACTATAACAGAATCATAAGTTATGATTCGGTCAAACTCTGTCAGAAACTTAGTTCATCCGGTTTCTGGGTTTTCCAGAAACTCCACTTCGTGACCGAATGTTCTAGTTTGACCACTCACTACACTCGATCTATTGACTGTTTGTGGAATCTAAAACCATGGATCTAGAGTCCATATAACACACTACAATCTAGATGCAATAACATCAACAAAACACATACAACCTGACATATCTATGCCTTAGAAAATCTTGTCAAACTCAGTTTATGGATTTCTGGGTTACCCAAAAATCACCTAGTCATGCTCAGTGAACTGAGTTTGACCAACAATAACATGAAATCTGGTCATGGAATGGCTATGATTCCACTTCCATATTACAGTCCTCGTGTCAAACTTCAAGTCTTAAACATAAAACAACCCAAAGCTTTAACAGAGAAGAATCTATGGGCTCTGACTTTAGCTTATCAGACCACTGTTAGTGTTCTTGGACAGTTTATGAAAAACTTTGATTTAAGGCCTTTTGATGCCATAGATCTATGACAGATCATTATAGATCATCTTAAAACATCTTCTAACATGTAATAAAACACATAAACACCAACGTTATCTTATCATGTAAGATCAAACTCAAGTTAGGATTTTATACCTTCTTTGTCCAAGCTTTGATCTTGCCTTTCCAATTTGATCTTGGTGTTTTTTTGGGGTTATTTTGTGACTGATACACTTATGATTTTTGGAGGTTTAGAGAGAGAAGGAGTTGTTGAGAGCTAGAGAGCAAATGGCTAATTTTTGTGACTTTCTCTCTCCTAAATCACTTTAATTTAATTCAATGAATCGAAGTAATGTTAGATGACACTCTAGGTCAGATTTTGTATTGATTTTTCCAGCACATATCTTACCTAATGTGATGAGTCATTATATTCTAGAAAAACTTTTTGCTTACAAGTAAGAAAAGGGTATTTTGGACATTTAATTCTCAATTTTAATGGCAAACATGTAATCTAAGCAAACCCTTAGGGTTTAACCCTAAGGTTTTGTAAATTAGTTTTCTAGGATTTTCTAATTAGATTTAAAAATAGAAAATCAAGATTTCTAAATTATAATTAGGATTTCCTAATTATATTAAAGTTTCCTAATAACTTTAGGGCTTGCTAATTAGGATTAATGTTTCCTAATTAGGGTTTAGGGTTCCCAAATTAAAAATTAGGGTTTCCCGACATTCGATTAGGGTTTCTAACTGTGCGTTAGGGTTCCTCAATATGAGATTAGGATTTCTAATCCCTTATTAGGGTTTACTAAATTTATACCCTATCCGATCAATCTTTGATCATTAACTCTATATAGCACAAACACATACTCACAGTTACTTTTATTTTAACTGTGATTTCTATCGAACCCCTATCCGGACTTTGGGTTTCTATTCTTTGTTAAGCCCAACTCTACTCTTATTTTCTTAGTCAATACACAAATTGACTACATCTCTAAACTCGTATCATAGATACTCAACACAATATCGATAATTAATATCAATATTAAATATAAAATTTTTTTTTTGTAAAATTTGAATTATTTGAAACCCTGGGTTATCACACTTTATGCACAATTATTAAGTAGATGAAAAGAGATGAAGATTAAATTCATATCCTTGTAGAACTAGCTTCCTCAGGTACAAGTTCACCTCCAATCCTTTTCGCTTTCATCTTGAATCCATCGGGTTTGATTCCTTCTTTTGATCAACGTTAGCCACCCAAGTGTTTGGCTTGTAGAGGTGAACTACCTAGGAAGAAGAAGTATTTAAGAAGATGAGTGTTTGGCAAAACCCTAGTGTGAGACCCCGAATTTTATGAAATGAAAGTATTCAATTTTCTTATAATTATTATTCTATTTAGTAAATGGTTAAATTGATAAAAAGTTAAAGTTAAGGGTGATATTTGAAAATTTTGCAAAGTAAGCAAGTTGATATAAAATATTCATTGTGTCGGGAAATATTTGATTGATCGGGGAATATTCGTTTTAAAAATGAATATTTGTACGACGACACAATCATTGGTGGACCCTGCAACGGAAGTATTGTCGTAGTTAGAAAACGACATAAATATTTTTTTATAAAAATAATGGCGAAAGTTTTACCGTTAAACTGTTGAGATACCCGGTGGTAAAAATACAGTAATATGCGTGGTTGCATAGTAGCACACGGTATTGATTATTGATTATTGATGCTTACATAAGAAGTCACTTAGTTTGCTTAATTATTGCTACAGTAATTATTGCATAGTATCTCACGTTATTTGATTTAATTATTGTCACAGCATCATCTGCATAATATTTTATATTATTAAGTCAATAATTGAGATAATACATTTATTCATATTATTATTACATTATTAACAATGCCTAGAAAGTTTTGTCGAGGAAAGGGGTTAGGTCATCTAATTGCGTGTCAATAAGGAGAAATCTTTATCGAAAAGCCCTCTCTTACCTGGGAATGATCTAGTTGTCGATATTGTAAGTTATAATATTAATGATGAATAATTTTTGAAGTATTAAGAATGTGTTTATTAAAGATAAGTGAATTACAAAAGTTAGAGGGGAATAATGCAAACTTGGAAAACTTTAGGGGTACTAAAGTGTAATAAGTTAAATCAATCTGGACCATTAATGGTGGTTTTAATAGTAAATCAATCTGAACCATTGATGGTGGTTTTAATAGTAAATCAGTTTGGACCGTTGGTGGTGGTTTTAATAGTAAATCACTCTGGACCGTCGATGGTGGTTTTAATAGTAAATCAATCTGGACCATCGATGGTGATTTTAAAAGTAAATCAATCTGGACCGCCGGTGGTGGTTTTAAAAGTAAATCAATCTGGATCGTCGATTGTGGTTTTAATAGTAATCAGTATCGACCGTCCGTTCTAATAGTAAATCAATCTGGACCGTTCGTGAATTAGTTACTATTTAGTCCATTCTCCTATAAATAGAAGCTTAATTCTTCATTCATTCTCACCAATTCACTAAGACTCACAAGAGAAGCTATATAGAGAGAAATTATAGAGAGAAAGAAGAAGAGTATTCTGCTACTTCACTATTGCAGTATCCAGCCTTCTACTAAGGTAAGAGATGTTATTTTCGTTTGGTAAGGGATATTATTTGTTGTATTCGTAAGGGATGTTATTTTTGTTTGGTAAAGGGTAATATTTCTTTCGTATTCATAAGGAATACTATTTTTTGTATTCATCCTTTAATATCTTTGGAATAACTGCTCACACGGATTACGTCATCGTATGATAGGTGAAAATCCATTTGCAGTTCGTATGCTATTTCTTTTCATATTCTTAAATCTAAACTTACTATGGTAAATATTTCTTCGATAATCCTAGAAATTAGTGGTATATCCTTGAGTTTTGCGCTTCATCCAGTATCGTTTTATAGGAATATTGATCTGAACTTTCTTATTAAATATTAATATTTTCACCCGGGGTACTATTCACCAGGTTACTATTTACTATAATATTATTCACTCGGGTATTTGGGGCACTTTTCATGCCGAGATACTATTCAGAAGTTACTATTCATGGATTACTATTCACCCTATTACTATTCACTATAATATTATTCACTCGGGTATTTGGGGCACTTTTCATGCCGGGATACTATTCACGAGTTACTATTGATAGGTTACTATTCACTCGATTACTATTCACTTAAATATTATTCACTCGGGTATTTGGGGCACTTTTTATGCTGGGGTACTATTCACGGGGTACTATTCATCAAAAAATTTATTTCTTTTCTGTCCAAATTATTTTTGATACATAGATATTATTCTTGAATTTTACTCCATAAAACAGTATCATGTTGATAATTTAGATATTATTAAACTCTGGATAAATTTAAAGTCTTTAATAATTATCCTTGATTTCGTTTGATTAATGCTTATATCATTGCCATCATCCTCATGCTTATATTGTGATTAAAGTCATCTTCGGCCAAGGATGCAAAGAAGAACTGTTGATTGGTATGATTATGACCAGGGATCATTCGGTATAATCATAACCCATAATGTTACAAATGATGTGGTAAAAGTCCTCATTGGCCCGTAGTTCATTGATGGACAGTTGTTGGTATGATCATGACTAAGGATTATTCGGTATAATCATGACCATTGGCGAAAACACGAATATCCTTGGCCCGTAGTGCATGGATAATTCGTGGTCGTGATACTAATGAATATCCTTAGTCGTAGTGCAAGAATGATTCGATGATGTGGATTATTTATAAAGCCGAGTCTTAGTGATAAAATATTGATAATAAACTTTTAATTCATAGAAGATAGTAGATATCATGCTCTACTTGACTCTTCTAAAAATATAGTTGCATGTCTTTGGGCCTCAGAAAAAAGATGAGCTGTTAATGAATATCTTTGGCCCGTAGTGCAAAGATGAATTTATTAGTATGATTATGAACAGGGACTGTGATTTGATATAACCATGATCTTTGATGTTTCAGGTAAAGACAGGTGATGAAAATTATCTTCATCCTGGGTGCGAAGAGGAATTTAGAATCACAATTATGATTATGAATAATTGTGGACAGGAACTGTTGATTGATGTTACAGGGATAAAACATGGTTGATGGACTTTTAACATGGAGAAGATAGTAGACTTTATGGTCTATTTGACTCTTCTAATGGTTGCTCGTTCCGCTACTACTATAGTTGAAAAGTTTTATCATCTACCATGTGTTCTAAATCTCTGATTTATTACTGACGAAGGCTATTGACAATTTAATTATCTTTAGTCATGATATTCTTTACTAGGCTAGTTGTGATCACCCTTTTACTTCACAATTCCTTTCAGGTAATAAGAGTATAGCTGGGTCGAGCGGGGGTAACAGGGGAATAAAACGATGGTCTATAGCTGTTGATGTTTCCCCTAAAACAGTATGGAAATAATTCTATTGAGAATTATAGATAAATGTGTCATATTTTATACGTCATTTTAACCGTTGATTTTGGTGAACCGAATAGGATGAGGTGAACCCAACTTTGGAAGGGCGTTTTGCCACTATCATATAAGATGTCTAATGACAAACGAACTCGTGTTATCATAAGACATGGTTGTGCACATGCACTTGCTGATTATATCTATGAGTACTACCTATATAATCTTGGAGTTTGGTTGAAATATAATTCTCACTTGGAGACAATAAAGATAATTATATGTCAAGAGAAGGCTCACCATTGGAAAGAACGTGATAGTAATCTTCTCATTTTTCTTTGGGGTCTATTGGGTCAACCAAGGATAATTCTCGAGTCATACGATATCTATCATAACTTAGATGCATAGCCTCCCATGTACGAAGGTTTCCTTAAGTTTTTTCCAAAGATTTTAATTTCTAAAACAGTTATTGACTTTACTTTTATGTAAAGTACCATTGTAAGGTGTTGTGGTCGAGGCACCATGAGAGTTACATATATTTGTATTAAAACTCACGACTTATGTGTTGTCGTACATTGCATTTACGATTCAACGATTGTATAAATGAAGTTTGTATTTGATCTCTGTAATGTGATATCTGGCAACTCAGAATGGGTCGTGTGGCCCTATTTTTGGGGCGTCACAAATGGTATCAGAGCTTAGGGATATGGTCTCTGGCGGATATCCGAGATTAGAACTAGGAAGGGAGAGACGAGTAATATCCTTCGCTAGTGTGTATCCTACCTAAGCTTAATTTTCTTACTTAAGTTGACAAATCACGATATGTCAATTATGTAACAATCCGAAATTTTAAATATTTATTGAATTATATAAATATTTATTTGATGTATTTATTGTTGAAATTGTTGAATTAATATTTTATTTATGTGGTGGTTGTTAGTAAAAATTTATGAATTTAAATTTATTAGATAATATTCTACATTAATTGAAATTATAATTTAGAGAGTTGTAATATAACATCGATGTTATATTGTTGTTTGGATTTAATAATTTAAGTGGTATGTTAAATTATTAAATAAAATTATAATAAAATTATAATTTTGTGATATTTGTTAAAGTGGAATATTTATTTAAAATATAGTATGTGATTAATTTGTGTGATTAATGTGGATATGGAAATTCAAATAAATAATATGTGATTATAAATTATAAACTAAATTGTTTCTTAAAATAAATTAAAGAAGTTTAATTTAATTGTGCCAAACAAGGCTTAAATATATTAAGTCTTTAATTTTAAAGAGTTTTTGCCAAATAAAGCCTTATGGCTTTTGAATTTTTAAATTTTGAATTATAATTATAATTATAAAATAAATCAAAATAATAAATATAAAATATAAAATATATTGTTTTTTTAACTGATATGTAATTAGTATTATAATAAGTATACAACATTTACATACGTTGGGTGCGTCTCCTTTATGTTACCTAAAAGGTTTAGTTTTGGCTTATTTTGAGAAAGAATAAAAGAAATGTTCAGAAAATTGAGAGAAGCTGAGAGAGAATTGAGAGAAAACCTAAGGATTTCACAACAATTCCAGTGATTTTAGCAAGGATTGTTCAAGCAACAATAGGTATTTTTACAAAACTTTAGTATATATATATATATATATATATATATATATGCATATATGAGTTTACAACAAAATCCTATGTTCTGTGAATTCACTTTGTTGAATTGTTGATGTATATAATTGGTAATTGTGATTATATGTGTTTATGATGTTAGAGTTTGCATTTAGATAAGAAATTGTTGTGCTAATTTCGTTCAAAAATAGGAAGAAAAGTATTATAGTGAATATTTTGTTTATAGCTTATGAAGGTACCAATTTTGGTGGTCAATTTGTTTGTTAATCTGTAAATTGAGGCTTGTTCATGCTAGTCCATTAAGAAACGAAGAGAACATAGTTTTAATGAAGTGATTTGGACAAGAATAGTGATCACAGTGATGGTTTCTATAAAAGATGTCAACAATTGAGTTTTTATATGAAAACATAAAATTTAAGGAATTAAATTAGTTAAAATGGTTGTTAAATTGTTCTATATTGATGATATTGTGAGGAAACATGTTTATGATAGTTTTATACCAATTGTATGTGTTAATTTCACTATTTTGTGGGTAAAATTTGTGTTAGTTGGGCTAAAGCTTGCCATCGCTCACAACCTTTACGGTTTTTATTGCGTGCATTGGCCTTGTTTGCCAAGTGTTAAGGCCGTAAAACCATGAGCTACGCCATCTCTGTGCCAGGCTTGTGTATGGGCGAATGCTGCCATAAACTCGCTTCGAGATGGTGAGTTCTCTTTGCCGCAGACCTTGAATGCCATGATAATTGAGTTCAATGTTATGTTAAAGTAACAAACATGTAGTAAGGAGTTTAAAATCGAATCGTGTCATGTCAATGATAATTTTAACTTTGTAAAAATGATTAGTAAGTTATGAACGTGATATATGGAACTTAGTTTCACATTCAATGGTAACTAGGTGTTGTGAAGCAAACACTTATGAATTCTGAAATGTATATGGTAGCGTAAGACTTGTGCTAAATTAACAAGTCTAATTTGAAATGCGTGTTATGTTGGAAAGTGAATATTAGTATGTCTAATAGATATTGTGATTGCACTAAAATGTGTAGGACATTGGAGTACATGAGTTTTAATATTATAGCTTACGCACGATGAAAGTTCCCTAACCTTTGTTACTTTACTATTCAGCAAGGTTACTTTTCACTGTCATGTTATACTTATGCAAATTCTTTATCTCTAATCTCTTGTTGAGCAATTTATTGTTATGCAAGTTCTTTAACCCTCATGTATTATTGAGCAAGTTAGTTAATCTGTGTTTCTTAATTCCAAGCGAGATTACTTTGGTTATTCAAAGCCTGTAATTTTATTGTAAGAAATGTGTTTATTCAGCTACTAATAAATGTTGTTTGATATTCGTTCTCCAATGTCATCGCATTTATCTTACATTATTAAAATTAGAACTCTAAGTTGCTTAGCGATTCTTTACCAATTCAACTAATCCTTAGTTGATGAAGGTTCTAAACTCTAAATTACCCTTGAAGTCAACCCAAACCAAACTTCCTTTAGTTTGCTTATGTACTCACACAATTTTGAGAGTATGTTATCGATGATAACATTTGTTCAATTTAGAAGTTGATAATACTCTAGCTCTTATTGATTCATCGATATACCTTGTTCATGAAGATATTATAATCAAACTCTTGAATAGTTATTGGCCTCTATCTGATTCAACCAGTACTTGGTTGATGAGCATTCTAAAAATCTATAATTCCTTTGAAGTTAATTCCCAACCAAACTTCCTTTGGTTCGGAACCTGATAATCTAAGCTGAGATGAACAACCCTATATTAGGGGATTATTTTAGAGCTACGCAATAGCGTTAAAATGTTTGCGCAATACGTAGTACAAAGGGATGATCACCTGGAGTACGGGATGATGGTCCATATAGTCGTTTAGAGTGTTAAAGGTTACAGTAGAAATACCTGTTAACCTAGGACATAGATGATGATTATAGTCTTTTAGACTGTTAAAGGTTAAAGTAGAAATACTTGAAAACCTAGAGTATAGTTCGTGGTCTTGAGACCCTCAGTGTATTCTTTGATGTTAATATCTATTGTTCATTTAACGTTCATTATTCTTTTGAACTCATAGTTGTTGAATTAAAGTTTATTATTTTGGTAAGAATACTTTACCATTGAAAGCTCAGTGAATTGTTATTCATAAAACATTATTGTATATTCTTCTTGTGACCAATTGTTTGCTCACTCTTGCACAAAACAATGCAGATGAAGTTAAGAAGTTTGAAAAGCTTTCTACAAGCAAGGGCAAGGACAAAGTGCTTGATTAGACGACGACATTTAATTTATCTTTTATTTATGAAACTTATGTAATAGATTTAATTATGATCATGTTTTAATTTTTAGCTGATGATTATAATAAAGGTTAGATGACTTGGGATTTATTTTAGATTATGTAACCCTCTAATGGGAGATTGATTGTTTAAAATTTTGAGTTTAATTATATCCTTTGTTTATGGGTAGTTAGTTATGATTTAATTGGATAGTGAACACCAAATCTGTGGGATTGAGGTGCCCGAATTTGGGGGTGTCACAAGTTGGTATCAAAGCTTTAGGTTATGAACCTTAGGTGGGGAAACCTTAGGCTATAACCTTCTAGGAGATCGAAAACATAGATGTGATAAACTCACATCGAGTTCTAAGGAATGAATTGAGGGATATTCATTGAAACGATAAAAGAATTTATGTGCTTATGTGTTAAGGACTTTTGTGCTCGCGAGTACTTAGGAGTAGCAAGTATTATACATATCGAATTGTGGGGGTTGTTAAAACTTTGTTGTCAGAGAGACTGACAAAGGATGATAAGGATTAGGAGCCTTAGAAGTTCGTATAGTCTGAGTATGGTTGGTATTGGGAAAGTCATACCCGTTGATTTCTGTTGTAGACCTTTGGTATAGGCTTGAGTTTGATGATCTACACAACTTGCAGATGTAGAGCGAATATTAGCTCTGTCAAAATATTAAAGAGGATAGTTATAAGCTAGGAATGAGATTTTGCA
This sequence comes from Panax ginseng, assembly GCA_020205605.1. NCBI lineage: Eukaryota > Viridiplantae > Streptophyta > Magnoliopsida > Apiales > Araliaceae > Panax > Panax ginseng. The sequence continues at coordinate 50,080,522 of CM035133.1, forward strand.
GGAGTAACTGGGGAAAGAAGTTAGCAAAGCGTGCGAGAGCTGAAGACGCATGAGTGAAGGCTTCTAAACGCAATAATTGTGTTGAAGACAAGTTGAAGAAGGCCAAGCGAATGATGGAACTTAGAATTTAATCTTCCACTCTCCTGATGATTCGTATCGTGGAGCAAGAGCGCAATGCAGTTGTACAACGTGGAATGTTCTTGTAGGTTGCAAGAAAAACATTAAGATTATATATAAATCACGATGAAAATTAATATGATGTAAATCCTGACTTTTGAAATAAGTAGTGGGATATGATGAAGTAATCCTGGAATTTAATTATTACAGGATAAATAATATAAATACTAGTAAGGCTATTTGTTATGTGTTGTATAATAAATGAATAAAGTAGTATCATTTACTAAGATATATTATGTGTTATCTATAAGTGGTTGAGATAAACTTGAAAATTCTAATGCGTGAATGAACGATGATCTAATGATACAAGTTTTAAGAAGTAAGATGCCGCCTAGAAGAAGACAGTAGCGTCAACAGAGACCCAAGGAATATGCATACAATAGGGAAGCTAACGCAAATCTAGTGCCACAATTGGTGAATTCTTTGGTGGGAGCACTGGAAAATCAACTGAAGTTCTGGCTGTATAATCAAATCTCGATGTTCCAATCAAATTCGTTCACAACAGGGCTGGAAAGAACGATTGACGTAGACGGGGAAGGTAATACGCTGACATACAATCAAGAGTAGAAGGGAAGAAAGAGTGAAGATGATAAGGTGGGAGAAAGTCATATCGGTAACGCTCGGAAAAGAAAGTTGGACAATAATATTAACGTTGAAAATCAGCAAGGGAAGGAAAAGAAGAAGGTGGAGGCGTGTAGCAACTGCGGAAAGAAACATGTAGGTGTTTATTTGAAGGGAAAAAGGGTGTGCTTTAATTGTGGTTTGAAGGGCCACATTGCACCAAAATGTTCAAGACCGAGGAAGGGAGCGTGCTTCACGTGTGGGTCAAAGGAGCACTTAGCTCGAGGTTGCTGATAAGTGGATTTTATATACACAAATCGATGTCCATTTTATGTTTCTTTGTTGTTATTTTCGTGTGTTCATATTTGTTTTTACTTGTGTTGTGCTCTTATATATGTAGGATGGTTGTTGTGGCGTTTAACGAAGATTTGGAGTCATTTGGAATCATGCGGAGTCAATTGGAGCAGTTTTGGAAGAATTCATGAAGCTATAGCAAGTCATTCTGTAGGAAAAACCCCGCACGAGGGGGGGGGGGGGGGCCTTTTGCTTTGTATACCCTTGCCAAAATTTGGAGGGCTTCATAAGGAACTAACAGAATGAAAGCCCGCCGGGGCGGGCCTTGTTAACACATACACCTCCGCCGGGGCGGGGGGTGTCGAATTCTGCAGACTTCTGTTAAGCTTGAAACTCTTCTTGGGCATGAATTCTAGCATATTTCATGGCAATGGAACTGTAGAGAGAGGGAATTTTGGTTGGGACTTGTGTGATGGACATCTATTACTCTATGAACAACGAATTCAACAAGAAAAGCAATCCGGACATCATTTGGGCTTTCATGTTTATTTCATGTTCTTGGTTTGGAACATGGCTTCCATTGTAGAGCTTTTTCTTAGCTTTCTGGAACATCTTGAATCATTCCAATCGGAGTTCGGATGCAAGAGTTATGATCTTTGTACCAACGGACGTCGAACGCCATTGTTTTGGGTGGCCATTTGCGTGGCAGTCACTTCTATCCCAATTTCGACCTCCATCAGTTCGTTATTTCTCAATTCTCAAAGAATGAAAGTTGTAGAGCTCGTCGATAGCTTCGATTTGATAGGTGACAGGCCCCGTAACTCTTCCTGGATCAAACGTTATGACTATTTTACCAGAGTACACTTGAAGAGAAAATGGACCCCCGCGGGGTGGGCTTTTCCTTCAAAAAAAACCCCACGGGGTGGGCTTACCAATTTACAAAATAGAAGCATAGCCCACTGAGGTGGGCCCTTGACAAGTATAAACCCTCGCCGGGGCGGGGGTATGCGTAAAAAAGTGGATTTTATCCAAATTTGAGTTCGGGAAGGATTGTTTCGATCCAATTACTCAAGGACTTCCAAGAGGACTTAAAGACATGAAAAAGGGCTTATAAAAGGAGGAGAATAACAAGAATTAGAGGAGAGATTAGAGGAGAAATACGATTCCATTAGATTATATTAGAGTAGATTAGATCAAAACACTAGTTCTAAAGAGTTTTTGGAGATTGAAGCAACTTGGAGACAATTGAAGATTCATAGTAGGAGCAAGGAGGGAGGTTCAAATCTACAGGCAATAGATTCTATCTTCTCATCTTCTTCTATCTTTGTCTTTTAATGTATATTCAATTGTGGATTCTTATTTTTAATTCAATAATCATGAACTAATTCTTTGTTTGAGGTTACTATGGATCTTATTGTGCAGTTTACTTTGATATGCTTCTTTGTTAGTCTTATTAGCTATATTTGGATTTTCTATTATGATTTGGACTTATTTGCTTAATTGCCTAGCTAACAATTACCGTGATAATCTATATGAACTCGAGAGATGAAGTATAGATTTAGATCCGATCATGATAACATGTGTTTGTGATTTCGCATGATAGATGGAATTCATGATTCATGTTTAGGATAGAGATATGCCTTTACTCCATATGTAGTCTAATAAGAACTTGTGCTTAAACCCTTTTTTAATTGTAATTCACTTAGAGATATAGTGGGTTAGTTAATTATGGTGTTCAATTTGATTTGATATGAATATGGTGCATTGAGAGATGGCCATATTTTACTTTCGTGTTCTTGATTAACAATTCAGAGATAGATAACTTGGCTTAACAGAAGTGTGTTGACTTAAATGAAACAATAAGTGAAATTGTAATCTCAAGTCTTCAATATCTTGTTTCATTCTAGGGATAGTTAGTAATAGTTTATTTAACTATTTTAAATTAAATTATTATATCATTTGTTTAAATAAGATTAAATTGGTTATATGTTAGTACTTGGTAATTCTTGTTAACTAATTCTCTGTGGGAACGATACTCAACTTATCACTTTATTACTTGTTGACCACGTATACTTGGATGTTGTGCGTAATTAGATTTTACCCAACAAGTTTTTGGCGCCGTTGCCGGGGAATTAGTTTAATATTTTTTACCAATATTAATTTCAATCATATTAGTTTTAATTTAAATATTTTTATTTTTATTTTTAATTCTCTTCCTATATTTCTCTCTTTCAAGGTACCATGGATGACTTTATGTATCAATGGCCATACAGAACATGACTCAACCAAGGAAGCGGGGATTGATGGTCTCAATGCATTTTTCTCGCATTATCGGCGCGACTTGAGACACTTTCAAGGAGGTTGGGACGTTGTTGCGATTCAACATAATCGAAGGATAGAAGTTACTTGCAATTATTGTGTTGGTAATCATTCGAGTCATCAATGCACCGTTAGTTTTTGGGTAGAGACAACATGGTGGTGAATACCTCAACGATTATACATATGTTAATTATCATCAAGTTTGGGGGTATCACCCGGATTCATCATGGAGCTATACCTATGAAGACCAATACTGCATTCCAAGTCCAACATATCCATCAAATTTCTCAAATCCACCTCCAATGCAACAAGAAGAGAATTCAGAGTTGAAGGAATTCATGTTAAGGATTATAGCGAGAAAAAAAAGAAGAGATGATAATGAGTCGGGGAGTTATCAACCCAAAATCTTAATGAGCAGATGGAACAACTCATTAACTCCTCAATGAATGGTCCTCAATACATGGATTTCGAAACTGAACAAGATAATTCAAGATTGAAGGATTTGTGGTTCAAGTTTGTAGCATCAACTATGGAGAAGATGATTGAGCAAGAGAGGTCAATTCAAAATTTACAGAATCAGATGGATCAAATGTTCGAAGCCTTGAACATTCGCCCTCAAAATAATTGGTACTATGACGTGGATGATGAAACTGATGGAGAGCTAGAAGTGTACCTGCCCTGGATGAACTGAAAAGAGTGGACATTGAGGAGACAACTGGGGGTTGGAAAATGAAGAATATCAAATCACCTGTATTATACCCCAAGTACCTTCTCAACCAAAGTTGAAAAATCTAGTGAGTTTTGCACACCCATGTCCCCTAGGTAGTCACATCCAAGGCAATGATCAGTATGATAAAGAGGCCTCGTATACACCATGGTGGGCTGAAGAAGAGAAAATAAAAGAGGAAAAGTCCATTGTACTTTCCATGCCTCAATGCAACAATTTATTCCCAAATACAACGGACGAGACACCTAGCTATGCAATGGAACTAGAGACATCATGTACAGGAATTATGCTAGGTTGTTTCAATTCACAGATTAGTAAGATGGGAAACCTACCTACACACAGTGCAATTCTAATGGATGGAGGGTTCCTCAATTATCGAAGAGGAATTGGATAGCGTTGACCAGACAAAGTCAGGCTGAAAGACTATAAATCAAGCGCTGACTGGGAGGCAACCTAAATTTTTTTATATATATATTTATATGTTTTCCTAATTTATTTAGTAGATAGGAGTCACGTTATATTCCAAAGGGCTATTCTAATCCATGTTGTCTCTCTTCATTGCAGGTATTGGAGGTTCAATGGATAGGAAAATGATCGTCACCACCATCGTCGCCATCACCTCACGCTTAGGCGATTATAAGGAAGTTTCTTTTTCTTATCGTTATATTCTTACAATGAGGACATTGTAATTGCTAAGTTTGGGGAGTTTAGTTTAGTTCTTTATTGCATGTTTAGTTTCATGTTTATGTTATGTTATGTTGCATATGTTGTTAATTTAGTTTAGGTTCATTATGTTTGCATTCATGTAGTACAACTACATAAGTAGTTGCATAGTAGTATAGTTTGAATAGCATTATATTCAGTTTCTTGTTAAAAAAAAAATCAAATCAAAAATTCAAATAGTTAGTTACTATGTTCATCTTGCATGATTCTAGCTATTAGATAGTTCAGTTTGTTTTGGCCAATGATGAGATGGGAATTGGGTAGACAAGTATAGTACTGATTATTAGAGCTTTGATGTGATTTCTTGTTATGAATTGAATCTTTTCCTGTTTGAAACTGGTATAATCAAGGTTAGCACGTCAGATACAACTTGTTGATTCACTGAGTTTAAATTGATACATAATGGGACTCTAAAGGATGATACTAGTTTGAATGAATGAATGACAAGAATGAGTAGTGATGGCTAAAGTTAGACAAGAACCTAAGTTTGGGGGAATATTTGGTGTATATAAGCTATATAAAAAAAAGAAAAAAAAAAGAGAGAAAAAAAAGTATGAATAAACACTGTGGCGTGCTTGTCTAGTTTTGTGGTCTTTGTTACTTGAGTAAGTAAGCCCGAGGGGATTGTCTTTACACCTAGAGCCCTAAGGTCTTAATGGTCTGGGAGTCGTTGGTCGAAAGCTCGTTAAGGTAGAATTAAAAAGCCTAAGGGAATAAGACATTGCACAGCTATGTGTATATAAACAAAAAAAAGAAAAAAAAAAATAAAACGGGAAAAGAGCAAAAAGCCCCCGTAATGAAAAGTAAAGCATAAGTATCCCGGATTAAACTCTTAAACTTGGTGGATGTTTGACTTTAGTTGGATCTAGCTTGTTTGTTAATTTTGTGAGTTTTCACTGTATGATGCCTTTAAAGAGACCTATTATGTGTTAAATTTGATTTCATATCAGTTAGCATGGATGTTGAGCACACACGCACTATACCAGTAATAACAATTTAAGACATGATGATTGACTAGAAAATTATTGATTAGTTTTGATATGAAGTATTGTATTGTTTGCTTGATTGCTCTAAGTCCAAGTGAATAGATTTGATTCAATCAATACTGCTGGATTTGTAGGCATATAGATTAGTTGCATTTCATTTTATTGCATAGCATGTAGTTGTTTTGTGCTCGAGGACTAGCACGGTTTAAGTTTGGGAGATTTTGATAAGTGGATTTTATATACATGAATCGGTGTCCATTTCATGCTTATTTGTTGCTATTTTTGTGTGTTCATATTCGTTTTTACTTGTGTTGTTTTCTTATATGTGTAGGATGGTTGTTGCGGCGTTTAATGAAGATTTGGAGTTATTTGGAATCATTCGGAGTCAATTGGAGCGGTTTTGGAAGAATTCATGAAGCTATAACAAGTCATTTTGCATAATGAATTCCCCAAAGTATGGACTTTTTGCTTTTTATATACCTAACTTCAAGGCGGGGGGTCTTCATAAGGAACTAACAGAATGGTAGCCATCGGGTATGCCTTATTAATATACATACACACCCAGGGGTAGGAGGGTGTCAAATTCTATGAGACGGTGTTAAGCTTGAAACTCTTCTTGGGCATGGATTCTAGCATATTGCATGGCAATGGAACTCTAGAGAGAGGGAATTTGGTTGGGACTTGTGTGTTGGACATCTATTACTCTATCAACAACAAATTCAACAAGAAAAGCAATCCGGACATCATTTAGGCTTTCATGTTTATTTCATGTTCTTGGTTTGGAACTTGGCATACATTGTAGAGCTTCTTCTTAGCTTTCCGGAATATCTTGAATCATTCTAATCGGAGTTTGGATGCAAGAGTTATGATCTTTGTACCAACGGACGTCGAACGTCATTGTTTTGGGTGGCCATTTTCATAGCAGTCACTTCTAGACCAATTTCAACCTCCATCAGTTCGTTATTTCTCAATTCTCAAAGAATGAAAGTTGTAGAGCTCGTCGATAGCTTCGATTTGATAGGTGGAAGGCCCCGTAACTCTTCCTGGATCAAACGTTATGGCTATTTTACCAGAGACACTTGTGAGAGAAAAATGTAAGCATGAGGCTGGCTTTTCCTTAAAAAAATGCCCATTGGGGGGGTTTACCAGATTGCAAAAAGAAGTAGCATAGCCCTTGTGGTGGGCCCTTTTAATATAAACCCTACGGGTGGGGGGTATGCGAGAAAAGTGGATTTTATCCAAATTTGAGTTCGGGAAGGATTGTTTCGATCCAATTGACTCAAGGACTTCCAAGAGGACTTAAAGACATGTAAAAAGGCTTATAAAAGGAGGAGAATAACAAGGATTAGAGGGGAGATTAGAGGAGAAATACGATTCCATTAGATTATATTAGAGTAGATTAGATCAAAACACTAGTTCTAAAGAGTTTTTGGAGATTGAAGCAACTTGGAGACAATTGAAGATTCAAAGTAGGAGCAAGGAGGAGCTTCAAATCTCTGCAGCAATAGATTCTATCTTCTCATCTTCTTCTATCTTTGTCTTTTAATGTATATTCAATTGTGGATTCTTATTTTTAATTCAATAATCATGAACTAATTCTTTGTTTGAGGTTACTATGGATCTTATTGTGCAGTTTACTTTGATATGCTTCTTTGTTAGTCTTATTAGCTATATTTAGATTGTCTATTATGATTTAGACTTATTTGCTTAATTGCCTAGCTAACAATTATCGTGATAATCTATATGAACTCGATAGATGAAGTATAGATTTAGATCTCATCATGATAGCATATGTTTGTGATTTCTGCATAGATGAAATTCATGATTCGTGTTTAGGATGGAGATATGTCTTTACGCCATATGTTGTCTAATAAGAACTTGTGCTTAAACCCTTTTTAATTGTAATTCACACAGAGATATAGTGGGTTAGTTAATTAGGGTGTTCAATTTGATTCTATCATCTGTGGATTTGATTTGATTTGATATGAATATGGTGCATTGAGAGATGGCCATATTTTACTTTCGTGTTCTTGATTAACAATTCAGTATAGATAACTTGGCTTAACAGGAAGTGTGTTGACTTAAATGAAACAATAAGTGAAATTGTAATCTCGAGTCTTCAATATCTTGTTTCATTATAGGGATAGTTAGTAATAGTTTATTTAACTATTTTAAATTAAATTAAATTATTAAATTGGTTATATGTTAGTACTTGGTTTAAAATAAGATTACTTAATTTATTATATGTATATTTACTTGGTAATTAGATCTTGTTAACTAATTCGTGGAAAATTGATTATTGTTGTGGGAACGATACGATCAGGAACTTATCACAATTTATTACTTGTTGTTATTTAATTTAAATGCCACTTGTTAATTTATGCTGGTGAATTTTCTTAGTGGATTCGCTTTGGGAAGAGTTAGCTTTTTCCTAAATATAGATGTGAATTGACTTTTTAATATTGTGTGGGATATGTGAAGATCAAGATAGTCGCCCGTTAGCTAACTTTACGAGAAAATCGGTGGAATTTATATAAAGGTGAAATTATAGAGTGAATTTTCAAGAATTGAAGAAAAAGTCAAGTATGGCACCTGTGATGTCTCTACCAGATAATACAGGAAACATTGTGTTGTATAGCGATGCATAATACAATATACTAGACTGTGTGTTTAGGCAGAATGGTAGGGTCATTTTATACGCATCGCGTTAGTTAAAATTTTTATGTGAAAGGGCATCTGACTCACGATTCGGAACGAGAGCTAATAGTGGTTGCCCTGAGAATTTAACGATATTATTTTTGGGTAGCAGTGTGAGATTTAAAAAGACCATAAGTATCTAAAGTGTATTCTCGCACAGAGGTATTTAAGAATGCATGGAAGTGATAGTGGGAGTTGTTCAAGGATTGTGAATGCTAAATCATAAACGAGTGTGGTTGCCGACGTCTTAAGGAAAAAGGTAGTAGTTATTTTTGTTAATTGTGCAAGATGGGTTCATAACAGCAATGACGAATTTGTAAGTAGGAGGTAAGATGTATGAAAAGTCAGAGGAGAAGCTATTCAGGTGGAAAACCGTACAACTTTGCTAGATAGATTAAAGGAAGATTAGCTCCAAGAGTTTCGACAGTATCGAGAATTGAAGAGGAAGCACGACATTATATATTGCCTTCGATAATACTATTGGTGGCAAGATATGGTGATAGATTTTATGGTATGTCAAAGTTAGCATATTATTTATCAATTAGGGTACGAAGTTATATGTTAAAGAATGGACTCAAGGCACGGTGTTCCAGTATCAATTGTGTCGAACCGAGATTCACGATTCACATCGAATTTTCAGAAAGGTTGCAAGAACGCGTGGAACGCAATTGGAAATAAGTATATCGTATTATCTGCAAATTGATTGCCAAACTAAAAACAAAATCTAGACATCGGATGGCATGCTAAGCGCACGAGAAGTTTTCGATAATGTCATACAAGGAATCCACATTGAGCAAGTTATGGGCGACTTAAAAATAATTTAAGAGTAGGGTAATGTTAGGTGGAATTTCAATTGAGGACTCATATGGTAACTAAGTCGTACAAGCCTTTGTATGGGCAGAGGTTTTGTGCATATACTTAGTTTATCACATTGATAATCATTGGAATATGGGTATCACGCTATCAATGTATATGTGGTGGAAATGTGATTCTTTTCTCATTTGTATATTTAATGGTTAGATGTTTTTAAGATTAAGTTAGATGATATTAAAATTAGGTTCGGTTCTTAAAACTAAAGCTTGTGGTATGTTCGTGACTCATAATCATATGGTATGTTTTGAACCCCTCAGCGAATGGACGCCTATGGTCTAACTAGGATAAGTTCCTAAACTTATATTGTGACGCCCCCAAAATAAGTATACATCACCCATCTTGGGTTGCCATATATCACACTATATAAACTCAACTACAAACTTAATTATACAAGTGTCGTGTAAAATACGACAAATCATAGCTGAGAGTTTAAACACGAATATTGCCTTCTAGACAATATCCACTCTCAATGGAGTCCTCATTACAATTATTATCACATTATTCCGTAGAATAGTGAGGACTACTAAAGCCACTTATCCTGGACCGTCACTCCATTTCCCGACTCGTCCCAGCTATGTTCTCATTTCCTGAAGAGAACAGTGAAAGAAAAGGGTGAGCTCAACTAGCCCAGTTAGAAATATTATGAATAAGATAATGCAGAATAAATTATCCTTAGCCTTCAAAAATGTTAAACTGATAAAATACAATAAACATCAAGTTTAACTGTAACGGAATAAGCAATCCATTAGAAGAGTCAAGTAGAACATAATGTCTACTATCTCCTCTAGATTAAAAGTCCATCGTTAATATTTCATTCCTGTAATACTCAACAACAGTTCTTTATTATGTCTTCACCTAAACCACCAAAGAGTATAGTTAAATCCACAATTCATATTTATAATCATGTAAATCAACAGTTTCTCCTTGCCACAAAGGCTTAATAGAACGTTTACTCAATATCCTTACCCCAAAGGCTAAAGATATTCAAATGTAATAACAATGATCATACCAATCAGTTGTCTACCTTTGCACTACGGGCCAAAGATATTCAACTATAAAACCAATGGTCATGATCATACCACTCAATTGTCTGTCAGTGCACTACGGCCAAAGACATTCAACTGTGAACTAATGGTCATGATCCTGCCAATCACATCATCAAATTATCCATGCACTATGGGCCAAGGATATTCGTTATTATCACTAGTGGTTATGATCATGTCATACACATGTCCATCTTTGCACGTAAGCCAAAGATATACAACTATAAAACCAATAATCAATAGTCCATCTATGCACGTAAGCTAAAGATGACTTTCATCACAATATAAGCATAAGGATGATGACAATGACATAATAATTCAATAAAACAAGTTCAAGGATAAATTTTAAAGATTTATAATTTAATTTATCCAGAAATCAATAACGTCCAAATTGTCAACATGATACTGCTTTGTGGAGTAAAATTCAAGAATAATATTCATATACCAAAAATAATTTGGACAGAAAAGAAATATATTTTTTGGGTGAATAGTAACCCGTGAATAGTATCCCGACACGAAAAGTGTCCCGAATACCCGAGTGAATGATACTAGAGTAAATAGTAATCGGGTGAATAGTAACCTATGAATAGTAACTCGTGAATAGTACTCCGGTATGAAAATTGTCCCGAATACCCAAGTGAATAATACTAGAGTGAATATTAACCGGGTGAATAGTAACCCGTGAATAGTACCTCGTAAAACAAATACCAAAGCAAATGATATTCCATGACGAGTACAAAAGAAATGATATCTCAGACTAGTATAATAGAATATCTGAAGCGCGCAAATGGATTTTCACCGCCATGCGGTAATCCACGTAGACAGATCATTTCCACAATTTAATAAGGAATGAATACAAAGGATCATTCACCATGCATGCGGTAATCCACATAGACAAGTTATTCAAACAGAATAATAAAGAATGGAATAACAGAAGAATTCACCATGCATGCGATAAACCGTATAGACAGGTTATTCCTAAATGAATAATAAAGAATGGAACCAGGTCATGCGTAATCCACACAGACAGGATATTCCAACAGAATAATAAAGAATGGAACCGAAGTCATGCATAATCCGCATGCATACGAGTGATATTCCAATGAGAATAATAAAGAATGGAATAACAATGAATTCACCGGGCATGTGATAGACCATACGCAGATGAGTTATTCCAATGTAATAATAAATAATGGAATAATGAGAAGAATTTCACCATGTATGCGGTACCATTGATGTAGAAAAGTTATTCAACATAATAATAAAGAATGGAATAACAACCCTTACGAGTATTGAAAGAAAATAACTCTCTTCATGAATACGAAAGAAAAAACTTACCTTAGGAAAAAACTGGATACTGGAATAGTGAGGTAGCAGACTTCTCTTCTTCTTTCTCCCTATAATTTCACTCTATAATAATTGTTCTTGAGCTTTAGTGAATTGGTGAGAAATAAAGGAAAAATGAACTTCTATTTATAGGAAAATATAGTTTCAATAATTAAACATTTTGGGGCTCGAAATATTACAGTATAATACCTTCCTCTTTTTCCTCATTTTTAATTTAGTCCTGCAAGTATTATAAAACTTGCACCACCTCCCCTAATAGTAAATCATGTGAATCAATAGTTCTAGACATGTGAAATTATGAATTACAGTATAGTACCTCCATCTATACCTCCATTTTTATCTTAGTCATGCAAGTATTATCAATCTTTCACCAACTCCCCTAATAGTAAATGAATGTGAATCAATAGTACACACATGTGAACAAATAGTTATAATAATGTGAATCAATAGCAATTAATTGCTCATTTATCCGGTTAATTACCCGATTGGTCAATATAACTTCCAGACATCAATTATTATCGAAATAAATGTCGATTTCTACTACAACTAATAATCCCAACACAATGGAACTATCAATTTCATCTTTAATCAACACAAACTTATTCATCATTAATATTATAACTCACAATATTTAACAACCGTGTCGCTTTCGAGGAAGAGGGGCTTTCCAATAAGGATTTCTCCTTATTGACGCGCAATTAGGTGACCAAACCTCTCCTTGACAAAACTTCTAGAAATTGTCAATATTGCAAATAATAATATGATTAACTTTGTCATCTCAATTATTGATTTAATAATATAACATATTATCGATGATGATCTGTGACAATAATTGAATCAATAATATAAGAGATATGATGCGGCAAATCTTCGTAGCAATAATTGAGTATAACTGAGTGACTTCTTACGTAAGCATCAATAATCAATATTGTGTGCTACTATGTAACCACGTGTATTACTGTACTTTTACTACTGAGTATTTTATGACAACTTGCTTACTTTGAAAAATTTCAAATATCACCCTTAACTTTAAACTTTTATCAATTTAACTATTTACCAAAATAGAAAAATTGAATACTTTTATTTCATAAAATTTGGGATCTCACAATCTCCCCTCCTTATGAAATTTTGCCCTCGAAATTTACGTACCTGGTAGTTCGAAGAGATGAGAATACCTTGCTTTCTTTTCAGATTATACCTTCCCGGTTATTTCCTCTCTATCATGATTTTCCCATTTCTCATCTCTTGTATTTCAGATATCACTCTAGAATATAATTTCAAAATAAGGGTTAATTGGCATGCCACATATTATCCATATATTCTGATCGACCAATTAAATACCAAATAACTTAGGTAGGTCATACTAGCGAATAAATTACCCGTTTCTCCCCTCCTAGTTCTAGTCTCACATCTCAGTCATGGATCATATCCCTAAGCTTTGATACCAACTGTGACGCCCCCAAAACAGGTATACATCACCCATCTTGGGTCGCCAGATATCACATTACATAAACTTAACTACAAACTTAATTATACAACTCTCGTGTAAAATACGACAAAACATAGCTGAGAGTTTAAACACGAATATTGCCTTCTAGACAATATCCACTCTCAATGGAGTCCTCATTATAATTATTATCACATTATTCCGTAGAATAGTGAGGACTACTAAAGCCACTTATCCTAGACCGTTACTCCATTCCCCGACTCGTCCCAGTTATGTTATCATTTGCTGAAGAGAACAGTAAAAGAAAAGGGTGAGCTCAACTAGCCCAGTACGAAATATTATGACTAAGATAATGCAGAATAAATTATCCTTAGCCTTCAACAATGTTAAACTGATAAAATACAATAAACATCAAGTTTAACCGCAGCGGAATAAGCAATCCATTAGAAGAGTCAAGTAGAACATAATGTCTACTATCTTCTCTAGATTAAAAGTCCATCGTTAATATTTCATTCTGTAATATTTCAACAAGCGTTTCTTTATTATACCCAAGATAAAAAGAACTATCATCACTGTCTTCACCTAAACCACCAAAGATTATAGTTAAATCCATAATTCATATTCATAATCATGTAAATCAGCAGTTTCTCTCCTTGCCACAAAGGCTTAATAGAGCGTTTTCTCAATATCCTTGCCCCCAAAGGCTAAAGATATTCAAATATAATAACAATGATCATACCAATCGGTTGTCTACCTTTTGCACTACGGGCCAAAGATATTCAACTATAAAACCAATGGTCATGATCATACCACTCAATTGTCTGTCAAAGCCGATTGCACTACGACCAAAGACATTTAATCTGTTAACTAATAGTCATGATCCACGCTTAATCACATCATCGAATTATCCATGCACTTCTTGGTGAAGGATATTCGTTATTATCACCCGATGGTTATGATCATGTCACACACATGTCCATCTTTGCACGTAAGCCAAAGATATACAACTATAAAACCAATAATCAACGATCCATCTAAGCACGTAAGCCAAAGATGACTTTCATCACAATATAAGCATGAGGATGATGACAATGACATAATAATTCAATAAAACAAGTTCAAGGATAAATTTTAAAGATTTATAATTTAATTTATCCGAGAAATCAATAACGCCCAAATTGTCAACATGATCTTTGCTTTGTGGAGTAAAATTCAAGAATAATATTCATGTACCAAAAATAATTTGGACAGAAAAGAAATATATTTTTCAGGTGAATAGTACCCCGTGAATAGTACTTCGGGAATAGTACTCCGTGAATAGTACCCTGACACGAAAAGTGTCCCGAATACCTGAGTGAATGATATTAGAGTGAATAGTAACTGGGTGAATAATAACCCGTGAATAGTAACTCATAAAAAAATACCAAAGCAAATGATATTCTATGATGAGTACAAAAGAAATGATATCTAAGACTAGTATAATAGAATATACGAAACTGCAAATGGATTTTCACCCGCCATGCGGTAATCCACGTAGACAGATCATTTCCACAATTTAATAAGGAATGAATACAAAGGATGATTCACCATCCATGCGATAATCTACATAGACAGGTTATTCTAACCGAATGATAAAGAATGGAATAACAGAAGAATTCACCATGCATGCGATAGACCGCACGGATATGTTATTCCCAACAAAATAATAAAGAATGGAACCAGGTCATGCGTAATCCGTACATACAGGATATTCCAACAGAATAATAAAGAATGGAACTAGGTCATGCGTAATCCGCACAAACAGGATATTCCAACAGAATAATAAAGAATGGAATAACAACAGAATTCACCAGGCATACGATAGACCGCATGCAGACGGAGTTATTCAATAGAATAATAAAGAATGGAATAATGGAAGAATTTCACCATATATGCGGTATTGCAGAGTATAGGCAGTTATTCAACATAATAATAAAGAATGGAATAACAACCCTTCCGAATATTGAAAGAAAATAACTCTCTTCATGAATACGGAAGAATAATACCCCTTACACAATAATGATATCCCTTACCTTAGGAAAAAACTGGATACTGGAATAGTGAGGTAGCAGACTTCTCTTCTTCTTTTTCCCTATAATTTCTCTCTATAATAATTGCTCTATAGCTTTAGTGAATTAGTGAGAAATGAAGGAAAAATGAGCTTCTATTTATAGGAAAATATAGTTTCAATAATTGCACATTTTGAGGCTGAAAATATTACAGTTTAATACCTTCCTCTTTTTCTTCATTTTTAATTTAGTCCTGCAAGTATTATCAAACTTGCACCACCTCCCCTAATAGTAATGTTGGGCTTCTAAGATTGAAACGCACAATGAAATTAAAATTTTAAAGCAATTTCCAAAACCTAAAAAGCAGGATCCATGCGAAAATCAATTAATTCAGAGGTTTATAGATTATACCAGATATAAACAAAAACGAGAATCTAAAATCGACTGCGCCTCGAATCTCCAACGCAATACAAACCGATTGCACCTCTACGGTATCCACACGAACGTCGCACGAACCGTCGAACGATTCTGCAATAAGAAGGACTTGCGGTACTAGCCACCAAAAGGAATAGATTTTCTGAAACTGTTTTCTCTCTAGTCTCTCTCTAAGAGCGGCTAGGGTTTTTCAATTATGATATCTTACTCTAAGTAGCTGCTATATATCATATATATAGTAGTTAAAAGGAATTAATCAAATCAAAACCTAATTTTATAAAATCCGAATTTATATATATATATATATATATATATATATATATATATATATATATATATATATATATATCTTAATTAAGTCTTACTTAATTAATATACATATATACAAATTATCCTTTTAATTTAAATTGTGATTTAAATACTATTAATCATATTAATATATTTAAATCCTTAAAATTTAAATTAATTCCCTTTAAATAACGTTACATGTGTGACCCTATAGGTTATTATTACGTTGGCAATAATTTTAAAATCATATTATAAAATTATAAGCGGTGAGCTGGCATCTAGTAATGCATCAACGCTACCTGTGTAATAATAAGATCGATGATTCGATGCAACCTTTTCGTGACCAATGTTTCAATGTAATTTAATCCTTTTAACCTTAATATCCTAGATTAAACTCGAGTCATGGAATGTGTCATACTCTTCATAATTTAATCTGAGTTTTCTTGATCAATGAGTAGACTATATGAAACAAATCACTATTTGAGCATGGCCATGCATTTCATAGTCCTACTCAATCAAGAGGCCTATGGATATCACCCATAATATATAGGATGGTTAAATTCCATCTAGATCACTCATATTTCTCACACGATTAATGATGAACCCAATAATCACCTTTATAGTCCACCCTATTAAAGGTGACATTTGATGATATCAAAGTACATAAATTCTCGTGTAGTAATATAGCGATTTCAGGTCGGAGGACCATTACATCATTGTCACTATGAGAATTGCTAATGACACTTAGCATAATGCTCCATATAGAATTCTCATGGTGGGTCCATCCAAAGACATCGTTTCTAACATGTACCTATGCATTGACTTAATATCTCATATATTTATGACCAATGAGATTTGGTCATCATCGATCCACATACTAGTCTCAATGCATCATTGTTGTCCCATCAACAATGATACTCGATTAGGGACATTTAAGAACAACGATACTAATGGTAATATATAATCTCATGTTCAAGTCACATACTTGAAACTATATAATTTGTATCACTATTCTAAGGAATTTTATTATGTTAACAATTATATTACGCAGAAAATAAAACCATAATAAAATCATATATTTATTCAATCAAATATAATATCAAAACGTTAAGCAATTATATCAAATAATTGGCCTCTAGGGCATAAACTCTAACAAGTAAATCATGTGAATCAATAGTTCTAGACATGTGAAAATACGAATTACAGTATAGTACCTCCATTTTAAACTTAGTCATGTAAGTATTATCAATCTTGCACCAACTCCCCAAATAGTAAATGAATGTGAATCAATAGTACGCACATGTGAACAAATAGTTATAATCATGTGAATCAATAGCAATTAATTGCTCATTTATCCGGTTAATTACCCGATTGGTCAATATAACCTCCAGACATCAATTATTATCGAAATAAATGTCGATTTCCACTACAACTAATAATCCCAACACAATGGAACTATCAATTTCATCTTTAATCAACACAAACATATTCATCATTAATATTATAACTCATAATATTTAACAACCAGGTCGTTCCTAGGAAAGTGGGGGCTTTCTGATAAGGATTTCTCCTTATTGGCGCACAATTAGGTGACCAATCCTCTCCTTGACAGAACTTCTAGACATTGTCAATATTGCAAATAATAATATGAATAACTTTCCCATCTCAATTATTGATTTAATAATATAACATATTATCTGAGATGATAATTGTGACAATAATTGAATCAATAATATAGAGAGATATGATGCAAGAATTATTTGTAGTAATAATTGAGTATAACTGAGTTACTTCTTACGTAAGCGTCAATAATCAATACTGTGTGCTACTATGCAACCACGCGTATTACTGTACTTTTACTATCGGGTATTTTATGACAACTTTCTTACTTTGAAAATTTTCAAATATCACCCTTAACTTTAAACTTTTATTAATTTAACTATTTACCAAAATAAAAAAATTGAATACTTTTATTTCATAAAAATCGGGATCTCACATATATGATTATGGCAAGTTCCTGAATCTCCAAAGTGTGGTAAGTTTGATGAACTATATTGGGTATAAAACATTTATAGTATAGGAAGCATTGATAAAGTTGAAAAGATTGTTTTGAGGTATCCTTACCTCTACAGTTAGAGTGCATTAGCAATGTTTTTATGTTTCGGTGTTATTCAGATAGTCGACAGAAAAGAGCAAATGCTCAGGGGTAAGGTGATACCTTCTGTGAAGGTGATATGAAGGAACCACAATGTCAAAGAGGCTACATGGGAACTTGAAGCTAAAATGATGAAGAATTATCCTGAGTTATTTGTTTAGTCCATGTCTTCGATTCTGGGGACAAAATCTTTGTAAGGAGGGAAGAATGTGACGATTTGATTGTTTGAGTTGTGATTCTGGGGACAGGATCCTTGTAAGGAGGGAAGGATGTAACAATCCGGAATTTCAAATTATAATTTTAAAAATTTATTTGATGTATTTATTGTTGAAATTGTTGAATTAATATTTTATTTATGTGGTGGTTGTTAGTAAAAATTTATGAATTTAAATTTATTAGATAATATTCTACATTAATTGAAATTATAATTTAGAGAGTTGTAATATAACATGAGATGTTATATTGTTGTTTGTATTTAATAATTTAAGTGGTATGTTAAATTATTAAATAGAATTATAATGAAATTATAATTTTGTGATATTTGTTAAAGTGGAATATTTATTTAAAATATAGTATGTGATTAATTTGTGTGATTAATGTGGATATGGAAATCCAAATAAATAATATGTGATTATAAATTATAAAATAAATTATTTATTAAAATAAATTAAAGAAGTTTAATTTAGGGTTGCCAAACAAGGCTTAAATATATTAAGTCTTTAATTTTAAAGAGTTTTTGCCAAACAAAGCCTTATGGCTTTTGAATTTTTAAATTTTAAATTATAATTATAATTATAAAATAAAATAAATCAAAATAATAAATATAAAATATATTATTTTTTTAACTGATATGTAATTAGTATTATAATAAGTATACGACAGTTACATACGTTGGGTGCGTCTCCTTTATGTTACGTAAAAGGTTTAGTTTTGGCTTATTCTGAGAAAGAATAGAAGAAAAGTTCAAAGAATTGAGAGAATCTGAGAGAGAATTGAGAGAAAACCTAAGGATTTCACAACAATTTCAGTGATTTTAGCAAGGATTGTTCAAGCAACAAAAGGTATTTTTACAAAACTTTAGTATTATATATATAAATATATATAAATATATATATATATATATATATATATATATGAGTTTACAGCAAAATTCTATGTTCTGTGAATTCACTTTGTTGAATTGTTGATGTATATAATTGGTAATTGTAATTATACATGTTTATGATGTTAGAGTTTGCATTTACATAAGAAATTGTTAGCCTAATTTCGTTCAAAAACAGGAAGAAAAGTATTACAGTGAATATTTTGTTTATATCTTATGAAAGTACCAATTTTGGTGGTCAATTTGTATGTTAATCTGTAAATTGAGGCTTGGTTATGTTAGTCCATTAAGAAATGAAGAGAACGTAGTTTAAATGAAGTGATTTGGACAAGAATAGTGATAACAGTGATGATTTCTATAAAGGATGTCAAAAATTGAGTTTTTAATATGAAAACATGAAATTTAAGGAATTAAAGTAGTGAAACATGTTAATGATAGTTTTATACCAATTGTATGTGTTAATTTCACTGTTTTGTGGGTAAAATTTGTGTTAGTTGGGATAAAGTCGGCTACTATTCACAGCCTTTCTGGTTCTGTCTGTCACTTTGGCTCGACCAGCCTCGGTGCTAAGGCGAGCGAAAAGCTTGGCAAGCTGCTGCTGCCGGTCCTGAGCTTGTGTATGCATGCAATTGCGTCATACCACGATACGAGATGGTCAGTTCTGCTGCTGCTGCAGACCTTGGATGCCATGATAATTGAGTTCAATGTTATGTTAAAGTAACAAACATATAGTAAGGAGTTTAAAACAGAATCATGTCATGTTAATGATAATTTCAACTTTGTAAAAATGATTAGTAAGTTATGAATGTGATATGTGGAACTTAGTTTACACATTGAATGGTAACTATGTGTTGTGAAGCTAACACTTATGAATTCTGAAATGTATATGGTAGCGTAAGACTTGTGCTAAATTAACAAGTCTAATTTGAAATGCGTGTTATATTGGAAAGTGAATATTAGTATGTCTAATAGATATTGTAATTGCACTAAAATGTGTAGGACATTGGAGTACATGAGTTTTAATATTATAGCTTACGCACGAGGCAAGTTCCCTAACATTTGCTACTTTATTATTCAACAAGGTTACTTTTCACTGTCATGTTATACTTATGCAAATTCTCTATCTCTAATCTCTTGTTAAGAAATTTATTATTTTGCAAGCTCTTTAACCGTCATGTATTATTGAGCAAGTTAGTTAATCTTTGTTTCTTTATTCCAAGCGAGATTACTTTGGTTATTCAAAGTCTGTAATTTTATTGTAAGAAATGTGTTTATTCAGCTACTAATAATTGTTGTTTGATATTCATTCTCCAATGTCATCGTATTATCTTACATTATTGTACCGAACTCTAAGTTGCTTAGCGATTCTTTACCAATTCAACTAATCCTTAGTTGATGAAGGTCCTAAACTCTAAATTACCCTTGAAGTCAACCCAAACCAAACTTCCTTTAGTTTGCTTATGTACTCACACAATTTTGAGAGTATGTTGTTGATGATAACATTTGTTTAATTTAGAAGTTGTTAATACTCTAGCTCTTATTGATTCATCGATATACCTTGTTCATGAAGATATTATAATCAAACTCTTGAATAGTTATTGGTCTCTATCTGATTCAACCAGTACTTGGTTGATGAGCATTCTAAAAATCTAGAATTCCTTTGAAGTTAATTTCCAACCAAACTTCTTTTGGTTCAGAACCTGATAATCTAAGCTGAGATGAACAAACCCTATATTAGGGGATTATTTTAGAAACTACTGTAATAGCATTAAAATGTTTTGCATAATACACATCGCAAAGAAAGTGATCACATGGAGTACGGGATGATGGTCCATATAGTCGTTTAAACTGTTAAAGGTTACAGTAGAAACACATGTTAACCTAGGACATAGATGATGATTATAGTCTTTTAGACTGTTAAATGTTAAAGTAGAAATACTTAAAAACCTAGAGTATAGTTTGTGGTCTTGAGACCCTCAGTGTATTGTTTGATGTTGATATCTATTGTTCATTTAACGTTCATTATTATTTTGAACTCATAGCTGTTGAATTAAAGTTTATTGTTCCGGTAAGAATACTTTACCATTGAAAGCTCAATGAGTTATTATTAATAAAACGTTATTGTATATTCTTCTTGTGAGCAATTGTTTGCTCACTCTTGCACAAAACAATGCAGATGAAGTTAAGAAGTTTGAAGAGCTTTCTACAAGCAAGGGCAAGAACAAAGTGCTTAATTAGACGATGACATTTAATTTATCTTTTATTTATGAAACTTATGTAATAGATTTAATTATGATCATGTTTTAATTTTTCGCTGATGATTCTAATAAAGGTTGGATGACCTGGGATTTATTTTCGATTATGTAACCCTTTAATGGGATATTGATTGTTTAAACTTTTGAGTTTAATTATATCTTTTGTTTATGGGTAGTTAGTTATGATTTAATTGGACAGTGAACACCAAATCTGTGGGATTGAGGTGCCCGAATTTGGGGGTGTCAGAAATTAACCTTTATTTTGAAGATGTATTCTAGAATGATATCTGAAATACAGGAGATGAGCAATGGGAAAATCATGGTATAGAGAAAATAACTGGGAATGTACAATCCGAAAAGAAAGCAAGGTATTCTCATATCTTCAAACTACTAGGTATGTAAATTTCGAGGGCACTATTTCATAAGGAGGGGATATTGTGAGACCCCGAATTTTATGAAATAAAAGTATTCAATTTTCTTATAATTATTATTCTATTTAGTAAATGGTTAAATTGATAAAAGGTTAAAGTTAAGGGTGATATTTGAAAATTTTGCAAAGTAAGCAAGTTGATATAAAATATTCGTTGTGTCGGGGAATATTTGATTGTACGGAAAATATTCGTGCGATGACACAATCATTGGTGGACCCCACAACGAAAGTATTGTCGTAGTTAGAAAAAGACAAAAATATCTTTTTATAAAAATAATGGCGAAAGTTTTACCGTTAAACTGTTGAGATACCCGGTGGTAAAAATATAGTAATACGCGTGGTTGCATAGTAGCACACGGTATTGATTATTGATGTTTACGTAAGAAGTCACTTAGTTTGCTCAATTATTGCTACAGTAATTATTGCATAGTATCTCATGTTATTTGATTCAATTATTGTCACAGTATCATCTGCATAATATTTTATATTATTAAGTCAATATTTGAGACAATACATTTATTCATATTATTATTTACATTATTGACAATGTCTAGAAAGTTCTGTCGAGGAAAGGGGTTAGGTCATCTAATTGCGCGCCAATAAGGAGAAATGTTTATCGGAAAGCCCTCTCTTACCTGGGAATGATCTGGTTGTCGATATTGTAAGTTATAATATTAATGATGAATAATTGTTGAAGTATTAAGAATGTGTTTATTGAAGATAAGTGAATTACAAAGTTAGAGGGGAATAATGCAAACTTAGAAAACTTTAGGGGTACTAAAGTGTAATAAGTTAAATCAATCTGAACCATTGATGATGGTTTTAATAGTAAATCAATCTGAACCATTGATGGTGGTTTTAATAGTAAATCAATCTGGACCGTCGATGGTGGTTTGAATAGTAAATCAATCTGGACCGTCGGTGGTGGTTTTAATAGTAAATCAATCTGGACCGTCGATGGTGGTTTTAAAAGTAAATCAATCTAGGCAAATCGATGGTGATTTTAAAAGTAAATCAATCTGAGGCTAAAGTCGGTGGTGGTTTTAAAAGTAAATCAATCTGGACCGTCGGTTGTGGTTTTAATAGTAATCAATATGGACCATCCGTTCTAATAGTAAATCAATCTGGACCGTTCATGAATTACTTACTATTTAGTCCATTCTCCTGTAAATAGAAGCTTAATTCTTCTTTCATTCTCACCAATTCACTGAGACTCACAAGAGAAGCTATAGAGAGAGAAACTATAAAGAGAAAGAAGAAGAGTATTCTGCTACTTCACTATTGTAGTATCCATCCTTCTACTAAGGTAAGGGATGTTATTTTTGTTTGGTAAGGATATTATTTGTTGTATTCGTAAGGGATGTTATTTTCGTTTGGTAAAGGGTATTATTTCTTTCGTATTCATAAGGAATACTATTTTTCGTATTCATCTTTTAATATACTGGAATAACCTATCTACGCGGATTGCGTACCGTATGAAAGGTGAAAATCCATTTGCAGTTCGTATGTTATTTCTTTTCATATTCTTAAATCTAAACTTACTATGGTAATATTGCTTCGATAATCCTTGAAATTAGTGGAATATCCTTGAGTTTTGCGCTTCATCCAGTATCGTTTTATTGGAATATTGATCTGAACTTTCTTATTAAATATTAAAATTTTCACCCGGGGTACTATTCATGGGTTACTATTCACCCAGGTACTATTCACTATAATATTATTTTTCACTCGGGTATTTTGGACACTTTTCATGCCAGGATATTATTTAAGAGTTACTATTCACGGGTTACTATTCACCCTATTACTATTTACTATAACATTATTCAATCGGGTATTTGGGCCACTTTTCATGCCGGGATACTATTCATGGGTTACTATTTACCCGATTACTATTCACTTAAATATTATTCACTCGGGTATTTGGGGCACTTTTCATGCCGGGGTACTATTCACGGGATACTATTCTCAAAGTACTATTCATAGGGTACTATTCACCGAAAAATTTATTTCTTTTCTATCCAAATTATTTTTAATACATGGATATTATTCTTGAATTTTACTCCACAAAGCAGTATCATGTTGACAATTTAGACATTATTAAACTCTGGATAAATTTAAAGTCTTTAATAATTATCCTTGATTTTGTTTGATTAATGCTTATATCATTGTCATCATCCTCATGCTTATATTGTGATGAAAGTCATCTTCGGCCAAGGATGCAAGGATGAACTGTTGATTGGTATGATTATGACCAGTGATTATTCGGTATAATCATGACCCGTAATGTTACAAATGATGTGGTAAAAGTCCTCATTGGCCCGTAGTTCATTGATGGACAGTTGTTGGTATGATTATGACCAAGGATTATTCGGTATAATCATGACCATTGGCGAAAACAAGAATATCCTTGGCCCGTAGTGCATGGATAATTCATGGTCGTGATACTAATGAATATCCTTAGCCGTAGTGCAAGGATAATTCGATGATGTGGATTATTTATTAAGCTAAGTCTCAACGATAAAATATTAATAATAAACTTTTAATTCATAGAAGATAGTAGATATCATGCTCTACTTGACTCTTCTAAAAATATAGTTGCATGTCTTTGGCCTGTAGTGCAAAGATGAACTGTTAATGAATATCTTTGGCCTGTAGTGCAAAGATGAATTTATTAGTATGATTATGGACAGGAACTGTGATTTGATATAACCATGATCTTTGATGTTTCAAGTAAAAACGGGTGATAAAAATTATCTTCGTTCTGGGTGTGAAGAGGAATTTAGAATCACAATTATGATTATGAATAATTGTGGACAAGAACTGTTGATTGATGTTACAGGGATAAAACATGGTTGGTGGACTTTTAACATGGAGAAGATAGTAGACTTTATGGTCTATTTGACTCTTCTAATGAATTTTTCGTTCTGCTGCTACTATGGTTAAAAAGTTTTATCATCTACCATATGTTCTAAATCTCTGATTTATTACTGACGAAGGCTATTGATAATTTAATTATCTTTAGTCATGATATTCTTTACTGGGCTAGTTGTGCTCACCCTTTTGCTTCACAATTTCTTTCAGGTAATAAGAGTGTAGCTGGATCGAGCGGGGGTAACAGGGAAATAGAACGATGGTCTATAGCTATTGAGGTTTCCCCTAAAACAGTATGGAAATAATTTTATTGAGAATTATAGATAAATGTGTAGTATTTTATATGTCATTTTAACCATTGATTTTGGTGAACCGAATTGGGTGAGGTGAACCCAACTTTGGAAGGGTGTTTTGCCACTATCATACAAGATGTCTAATGACAGACGACCTCGTGATATCATAAGACAGGGTTGTGCACATGCACTTGCTGATTATATCTATGAGCACTACCTATATAATCTTGGAGTTTGGTTGAAATATAATTCTCACTTGGAGACAATAGAGATAATTATATGTCAAGAGAAGACTCACCATTGGAAAGAACATGATAGTAATCTTCTCATTTTTCTTTGGGGTCTATTGGGTCAACCAAGGATAATTCTCGAGTCATATGATATCTATCATAACTTAGATGCATGGCCTCCCATGAGAGGCCATGAGAGGCTCCATGAGAGTTACATATATTTGTATTAAAACTCACAACCTATGTGTTGTCGCGCGATAGTTCAACAGTTGTATAAATAAAGTTTGTATTTGATTTCTGTACTGTGATATCTGGCGACTCAGAATGGGTCGTGTGGACCTATTTTGGGGCCGTCACACTAGTTTTTCTATCTCTATAGAAAATACGTACTCTCTCAACTCTTGGAAAAATCATTCACGTGTATTGTGAAAAACATCAACCCCCACCCATAATAAGACTTCTCTTATTTATAGATGTAGGCAACCCTCCTAAACAATTTAGAAATTTGATTTTATTTTAATCAATTAGGCTCCTAATCTTATATATTAGAAATAATTAATTAAACTCTTTTAATTAATTAGCCTCCTAATCTTATTAGAAATATATGAGAGTACCTTTTTATTAATTAATTCCCAAACTCCTTTAGGAATTAAATAATAATAATAATAGTAATAAGACTCTTCTTATTAATATATATTTAATATTTTTAAAATATTAAATAATAAATATTAAACTATTTAATTTATTCTATCATCATAGATTAAATTAAACACACTTTAACTTATTATTACGGTTATGACATTTACTTCTTAAATAAATATTTTTGCTTTTATGGTGTGACCCTTTAGATTCTCCATATTAAACCGGTTATGAATAAATCAATTAGAACAATTCTAATCTTATTTAAATAAATAAATTAATATAATAATTTATTTAAATAAATAATATTTATTCTACAATAAGGATAAACCTCCTTAACGATCAACGACTTTACAGATAATATAGATTTCTATATTAATTATAAAAGAACCTTTGAGTAAATAGTTACCGTATAATTCAATCCTTCCACCATATAATGTCCCAATTAAATATAAGACATGGAATTACTGTCAAGTCTTATTTTATTTAATTATATATATTTTGATTCTTAAATGCAAAACTCCAAATAATACAAATTAGAAACTCCTTTCTAATTTCATTCTGCCTTGGCCAAAGACTACTGGGTTGTCATTTATCAAATCACATGGGACATTCTCTTCTTTTACTAAAAGCGGTAGATTTTTTATTGATCATTCATTATCTCCATGTACAACTTATTACACCCAAACATACCCTTTGATATACCCTAAGGGTCTTAAGGGTGATGTTAGAGTATAACTCATCATACCCAAGATACTATTATGATCTCAAGTCTAAGGATCACTTGTACTACTATCACTACAGGATTCCTATTGATAGGCAACTACATCAGGTATTCATTAGCGAACCACGTTCAGTGAACTTATTCTCCAATAAGCACCTACATACTTACTTAGTGTCTCCACACAAATGATCATGCGATCAATCATCCTCATCCAATGAGCAAGAAATGTATGTACCAATCTATTTGGATTCACTAATTCCATTTTTAGTAATCCAACAATTGGGAACATTTTTAGTTTGTGAGCTATATAAGAATCTAGATCTCATTAGGATGATCATCATCATGATTCTAAAAGCATTGTTCAAAACTATGATTTTATCATATTTTATTAAACAACACCATGTAGATAAATTAAAAGTCTTTAATTAAATAATTCTTTTATTAATAAATGAATAAGATTGTTACAAAGTATATGCTTTCCCATCAAACATGATTGGCTTATGTGCATACTACTTTCAAACTATGTGTACATGAGTTGAAAAACTTTGAGCATGCGTATTAACAGTATATGTAGCATCCTTATGCGGTTTAATGGTTAACATAATATTTCCTTGTTAAATGAATTTATTTAGCCTTCATTAAAACCATAATTTGCAAAAATAAACTTGAAAGGACCATGAGAGGTATCAAACCTGGTTCAATACCCCTTAACATGTGTTTCTAATTTATATCAGTATCATATTATACTGAGAATGAATCTGTGTATGAAGAAAACCAACACTAGTCTAATCAGAGAGCAGCGCGACCGTGCCACTCCCAGGTCAAAATGCAGTGCGACCGTGCATTTTATCAACTACATATTTGGGCAAATACATCTATGATTGTATAATCGTTTTATTGAATAACTCTCGTATTATCAAAATTCTTGGAAGTTATTATTCATGCTCTTGAATTGAATTCACAATTATATTCTTGAAATCTTGTTGTATACCTTGAGCTTGCAAATCATTCTGAAGTGTATTGAGAAAGGGTGCCTAAGCCATTTGATCTAGACCATTATCTATGAATTTGAAAAAAAATATCCAAACCAATTGACTTGGTGCGGACTCCTATAAATTGTTGAGATGAACAACCCTCTTTGAAGGTGAAATTTTATATTATCGGGCAAACAACATGTTTAAATGTTATGCATCGTAGGGACTATGGGCTGATCATATGTTGTACTTGTTTATATTGAATTATCAGTGAAATACTGTTAATTCTAGCAGAAGGTCTTAGTTCATAGTGACTATTCAGTATTTGATTCCTTAAATTTAAAAGTTGAAACCTTTGAATTTCGTTAATGATCTTTCAGCCCATAGTGACTCTTATTTCAATTCAAAGGACAAATTTGGAACAGTTGATACTTCTTTGTTTACAACATTATTCTTTTGAATTCATGAGCTATAATTTATCGATATACACTTGAAATTATTATACCTGTTCACCTTTTTTGTTATATTAGTTGCTGGGAAAATTTGTTGCTCATTCTTACTTTCCTTAAACATTTTAGTTAAGGAAGAACATGGCAGTACCTCAGGAAAAGATAAGGGAAAGGGCAAGGCTACATAATAGCTTTAGTTCGCTATGCTAGAAGCTTATTTATCGTTATGATGTTATAAGACTTATGAGTATTATGTATTAAGTTGTATTTGGATTTAAGTTATGTATTATGTTAGTAATGGTCGCGAGACTTGGGACGAGAATAATTATATTATTGAAAGTAGTATGCACATAAGTCAATCATATTTGATGATAAAACATATACTTTGTAACAATCTTATACATTTATTAATAAAAAAAATATTAATTTATTAAAGGCTTTTAATTATCTACATGATGTTGCTTTATAATATGTGATAAACCCATAGCTTTAAGCAATGTTTTTAGAATAATGATGATGATCATTCTAATGAGATCTAAATTCTTAAAAAGCTTAAAACTAAAATAGTTTTCAATCGTTAGATTACTAAATTGGGGATTAGTGAATCCGGATAGATTGGTGCATACGTTGCTTGCTCATTGGATGAGGATGATTGATCTCAAGATCATTTGTGTGGAGACACTAAAGCAAGTATGTGGGTGCTTATTAGAGAATAAGTTTGTTAGTTCCCAGTAGGCACATAATAGATCTAGAAGGGGGGCTTGAATAGATCCTTTTCATTTTCAAATACTTTTCTTGTTTATTTTATATTGCTAATGAATTAACATATGACAAACATAAGAATCTTTTCAAGCACAGCGAAATAAATAAAAGATCCCCTTCATTGATATATTCATGAACATGCATACATTGTTCGTAGAGTTAGTTAAGTTGTAAGCAATTAATACATACATAGCATTTATAACAGTTAGGTACATAAAGTAAATAACAGAAAGTAAATGACTGAAATGTAAAAGACACAAGGGATTTTTAGTGATTCAGAGACTCAAGCTCCTAATCCACTCTTCTGCTTTAACTAGCGAGAATTTACTAAGGAAGGCAAAAGACTACGAATCACTAAGATTCCTTTAAGGCCAGCAGCCTTGGAAATTTAGTTCACTAAGAACTCTTCAAGCCCAACAGGCTTGGAACTCCTCCAGTTCCCTAGGAACTCTTCAAGCCCAACAGGCTTGAAATATCATTTAGTCCCTCCGGACAATAACCTCTCAGGCCCTGGCTACTTGTTGTTGTTGGTGTTGTTATTATTGGTGCTGAGCTACTAAGATATCTTTAAGCTTGATCATCTTTTGTACTTAGCAGCTTGATGTGGTCCTCTTTGCATTCGGCATAGAGTCTGGACCACTTTTTCTTTGGTGCAACTGATCTTCATTCTTTTTTTCTCATCTTCATCAGATGTCAGTTGTGCACCATCACCATTTAGGTTTGCTAAGTGTTTGAGCTTTTGGTAGACTTTGTCTGGCACTTAGCATTCCCTGAACCCTTCTTGAATGGTTTGCAGACATGGTTCTGCATCTGTTTTTTTTCAGCTTTTGGTTCATGGTGATTCATAGAGTGGCTCTATGGATCTTCTTTATGTTCTGCCACTTTTCTGAATGTTATCTTCTTGGCCTTCTCGGCTAGCTGCCATCTTAAGTGGCATTCTCATCCTTGTTGAGTGAAGCTTTAGTCTATTAAAATCCTTCTTCAAATCTACTTCACTTCCACCTTCGTAGTCTCACTTCCACTGAGACTTGTTCTGTTTAGTTCTTGTGGAACTTGTAGAGTCAACAATATAGCATTCCAACAACTCAACGATCCTTCAACTCAACAACTCTTAATCTTTAAAGCTCTGGTTAATATATATTCCTTCATAATCTTCCCATTGGAATATAGTCGTTGAAAGCTATTTGAATTTCTTCGTAGATCTTGAGTTATTTGGTGCAGATTGCTTGATGTGACGTGACAGCTCCTTTTTGACTTTACTGATACAGCAGTCTACTACCTTACCTACCGCTTTTGAGTTGTCACCTTTCTATGTCAGGTAGGTAGTCATCTTTATTTCTTCTTTCTGACTTCTTGATTAAAACATCAGAGACTGTCCTTTTGCATCGATGCTCTCAACTATCAATGTTCAAATATCAGTCTTCAGATTAAACCAATGCCAATGCTTTAATCTTCAAATGACCAAACTCTACGATTCTGATGAATATGTTCTTGGACATGATCGTAGTGTGTCTTATTGAATGTTGCTCATTGACTGATTAAGACAACACTACGATCCTAAAGGAAGTGTTCATTGGATCTTCAATGTAGAACACCTCTTCCTTCATTTGTGCAGTGCTTCAACACTTCTATTTGCCTTTGACTGATCTTAAGAACTGATAGCTTGACTTCTTGTTCTGGTTTCTTCTGAATAGCAAGACACCTCAGATTTGTGGCATGCCCATCTCACTTTCTCTTTGTGATCTCCCGTTCACTTATAATCAATGGACTGACCCATGCTTAATCACTTTAGCCTTGTTCTATAGAAGCTGGCCAGTATCTCTGTGTAGACTACATCAGTTTTTGCTTTTTTGGCAAACACTATGATCCTGGTTGACCCCAATATCGTTGTCTTCTGTTCACTTTATAGCTACTACACTTGCTAACTTTCTTTAGTCAGTCACTTTTATTGAAGTCTTCTTTTGATCTACTTATAGAAGACTTTATCTTTAATGGCTTTACAACTCAATCTGGATGCTGATTGGGTTGGTGCTTAGATCTTTTGTTAGCTTGCATGCCATTCGTTGAGTCTCTTTAGTTTCCTTTAGGTGGAGTGTAACTTTGCAGCTCAGACCAGAGGCTTCATCCTTTGGATATTCTGGGAGTACTCATTTGTTGAGAATTATGTTTACTCTACGATTCTGCCTTGGCGTTGTGAGCACCTCTGTTGAAGTCTTAGTTCTGCACTCTACGATTTTTCTTTGGTTCTGCAGACACTACAACTCCGAGATCAGATGTTGATACTCTACGATTTCTATCCTTAAGCTTGATGTCTTCATATGAACTGGCTCGACTACGATCTCTGCTTCTTAATTTATCAGTAGACTCTACGACTTTGAGTGTGGTCTACGATTCGTGACTTAGCTTTTGCAGATGCTCGTGTGGCTCTTAGACAGGCTGTCTCTATGACTCTAAACATGACTTCTTCAGTAGACTAAGGCTCCGAGAAAGTTCTTCTCGACACACTACGATCTTTCCTCGTCTCTCCTGGCAGTCAACGAACTCCGAGATCAACTATCTTTCATACTACGATTTCGCCATGATAGCTCTCGAGTTTTCCTTGACTCTCCTACTAGACTATAATTTTTGGTGCAGTGCTCGACAATCAGACAAGCCTATCTATTACATTATAAGATCAACCTAACAAGCTTGATCTTTCTATATTTATAGTCCTTGTACATCATTTCTTTTTAAGGACTTTAAAAAGCTATTTTGCTTATGTACGATCAACCTAACATATTTGATCAATTCATTCTAAGTCCTTGTACATATGTTCCTATTATCTATCAAAGGGCTTTACAACTTTTATTAATGCAAGCATACTTGCATATTCATTCATTTATATCATAATCAAATCATATATAAATAGGAATATCATTCACATGCTTATTCCTAATAATCTCCCCCTATTTGATTATGATAAAAATAATTCGTGCATATGCATGAGATGAATGAATCTTATATATAGTGAGCAGCTGTATTTCTAAAATAGATAATCATGAATGTCATTGATAATAATATGGAATTATATAGACTATAACACTTTACATCCTGGATCCAGAACATACCTAACTAGATGGAGATGTACCTTTTTGGCTCCATGTGTGTCTTCCAGGATGTCTGTTGACCAGCTACTCATCTAATAATCTTTTTTCTCCTTCTCCCCCTGGGATTATGACTTCATTTCTTTTCTCTGCTCCCCCTCAGACTCTGTATTCATGGGATTATCATCCTTTGGCTCCCCCTTAGATGATGATTCTACTTCTGCTGCTGCTATCTTCTTCTGTTCCTTTGCCTTTATCTTGGCCTTCTTGTCTTTTTTCTTCTGTTCTCCTTGCTCTTCCTTGAGTGCTTCTTTCTCTGTCTCTTTTGCTCCCCCTTTTTGTCATTAATCACTTGAGAAAGCTGCTCCACGTTTGACATAAGTTGCTACATAAGGCAAGATGAGTTACTAACTTCAATCTTGAGTTCTTGTTGGCTCAACTCAAGTTGTAGGGAGAGAGACTGATTCAGATTGTCAATCTTGTTAGAGAGAGATAAAATTTGATCTTCAGTTGCTTTCTATGTTCGTAGAGCTTCTTTTTCCTGATCATTCATGGCCTTCAGATAGATTTGATCTCTCTCTTTGATTTTGAGAGATATATCAGTCCTGGTGGCTTGGAGTCTGTCTTGAACCGCATTATCTCCTGCTTTTGTCAACATCTTTGCCTCTTCAGTGATGATAGATATCTTATCAACCAACTCATCAAAATTCTTCAATAACTCCTGCTCCGTAGGAGTTTGGTCATTTGGTTTAGCAGACTCTTGTTGAGCACTAGATTGGACTCCACGAGTTTCATTCTTGGATAGATTTTCAAAAGCAGTGAGAATCTGATAAATCGTTGAGTCCTAATCACTGTTAGAGGATGAAGGAATATCAGACAATTGTGTTTGGGCAGAGGGTAGCTTCTCAAACTAAACTTGATCATCTTCAATGGTAGAGTTAAGGGACTCTACGATCATCCACTTGGGCATAATCCTTCTGCCATCAGAACCCACTCTACAATCGTAGAGAATGTAGTGGTTACCAGCATGTCGGTAGACTTTGAAGTTAGATTGTTCTTTGATCATCTTGGTTGCAAACTTCTTTATCCTTAGAAAGTTCTGTGCCACTAGCTCTAGGTTGGGAAGATGAGAGAAGACCCGTGTGAAATAGTTGTTGACTTCAGTAAGAGATGCCTTTACCCATGGCATATGAGGGTGAAACCACCTTAT
Source organism: Panax ginseng (assembly GCA_020205605.1). Classification (NCBI taxonomy): domain Eukaryota; kingdom Viridiplantae; phylum Streptophyta; class Magnoliopsida; order Apiales; family Araliaceae; genus Panax; species Panax ginseng. The sequence goes on from CM035133.1 coordinate 50,113,664, forward strand.
TGAATGGTTCTTAACTTTAGGCTCATATATCATAGTTGAAGTGTCTAGCTTCATAGCCTTATGATTATTGAGCGCATTTTCTGTGGTCATCATCACCACATTTAACCTTTCATTCCCATGATTAATCCATCTGCCGGGAAGCACATCCAGTGATTCGTCAATTTCCATTATAATTTTTCTCTTACGATTTACAAGGTTAGGAATGTGAAAATTTTCTAGCTCTTCTGTTGCAGAACTGGAGTCTTTTCCACCTTTATTTTGTCCGGGGCTGGAGTTAGACCTGTGTAGACTTCCTTCATCAGACTCATCAGTTTGTTCCTCTGATTTCTAGTTTGTAGAACTAGAACCTTTTTCCATCTCTTCATCTTTTTCTTCAGCATCTTTTTCCTTGGATTCAAACTTATCATCGCCCAATTCAATGATTACAGTAGAGGGTTCTCCTGTCTTCTTTGAGATAGATTTAGCAAGCAGTCTGTTGCTCTTTCTTTTCATTTGAGGTTCAGTTATAGGAGTTTCAGATTTTTCAGAATCTGAAGCCTCTGTATCATCTGATAAGCTTTTTTGAAGTTCATCAACAGTAGGGGTAGGTTCTTCTTCTTTGGACTCAACATCTTTTGAATCATCAGATGGACTTGTTTGGACTTTAGTAGTGGGAGATGCAGTTGTTTTATCTTTCAAACTTTCTTTAGTAGCAGAGTTACTACTCTGATTGTTGGCCACGGGACTTGTACATTCTTTTTCACCACCAGATTTTGATGTTCCTTTCATAGATTCTGCTTCTTCTTCATTACTGGACTTACCTCTTGAGGATTCATCCTTGAGGTTCTCAGTTTCCTTCTCATCTTTTGACTCTATATTTTCTTCTTCAGTAGATAGAGTTCTTGGGGGGACTAAGACTGACTTCTTCATCATCTTTGCTTTCTTTTTGGATGGCCCTTGAAGTAATCTATTACTTCTTCTTCTTTTGAGATTGCTTCTTGGATTGCCTCTATATTCTTCACACTCTTAGACTTCTTCTTTCTTTGGGAGGACTTTCTGTCTGATTAAATCGATTAAGACATCTTGTCTTCAATTTGTTTTGCCCTTCTCTACTTTGTAGAGACCTTGTTGCTGCTGCCAGATGTCATTAGCCTCCTGTTTTCCTTGGGATTTTTCTTCCAGTTTTTGAACAACTGTGGGGACATCACTTTATGAACATTCAGTGGTTCTCCCTCATCATCCTTTATCTTGCTTTTCAGTTTCTTCTTTAGTAAAATGCTCAAGAGTCTTCCATGAAAAACCTTTGTTAGAGGTTTATCTGTAGACATCTTCATCTTATCCTTTTCCAGCCATTTGGTCAACCAATCGATTAGAAGGGCTCCAAAGTTCATCTGTTGCTTCATGACTATTGTAGTCATAACTCTCATTTGCGGATCACTAACAGTATCATGTGCAGTGTCCTTGCATAAGATGAATTTTCCCGTAATCTAAGCTAAAAACTCAAATTCTTCAGGAAACTCCTTAATATCTTTCAGATTTACGTTCCTCCTGTAACGCATTAACTTCTTTCCTTCTTCAATGTCAACTTCCTCGAGGTTTATCAAACCTTTGTCAGGAAACCCTAGACATTGGTTGATATCTGATGCCCTTATTTTCAGCCTTACTCCTTTGACCTTTGTGGACAGAAGCCCAGATTCCATCGATGCGTTGGAGTAGAATTTCTTCACTGGTTCTGTATAGACTGGAGTGTTAGCTTCTAAGCATTTAGAAAACCCAGCATTCTTTACAAGCTCAAGTATATCCTTGAACTTCTTTTCTGATCTTTCGAACTTCTTGAAGCCAAGTTGGATTCCGGTTATAATATGACATTATTCCATTTTGAGGGTTTGAAATATATCGGTATTTAGTTTTAGACCTTTTATGAGAGATAGTTGAATGCAATTTGGGCAAATTTAGAGGTTTAATGAACTCAGGCTTTGAAGAGGGTTTTAAGGTTTGAAGAAGGGAGGGTGAGAGGTTCGATGGCTTTTGATAACTATTTGGAGATTTTGGATGTTTAGAGGAAGTTAGGTTTTACCTTAGGTATCGATTTGACAAACTTGCAGCTTTTGAGGAACCCGCTCAAATGAAATTGCCAATTATTTGAATTTCGCTCTTATAAATGTTCCTACCACGTTTCTTAGTGGAATAGTTGTAGGTCGCTGATAGGTCACAATCTATAATTCCTCCATCATGTCCACTCCCCAGATTTGACTTATCTTTTGTTGACTATTCCAGTTCGTAGAGTAGCTTGATGAGATTGCTATATACTCTACGATTTTCTTTGACAACTCAATGATTGTCTCCTGAGAGATGCTTATGTGAGCGTTTTGACATTGATCCTTATTTTGCATAGCTTAACAACTGATGCACCCCAAGAGGGTTCAAGTACTGAAATTCTGAAGTAAATTTGCAAGACGTATTTCCAAAATGTATTCGTAACTTTGCTCTACACGATCTGAATAGTTTGGCATGTGCCAAGTTTTGCTGAGCTTCCCATGAACTAGTGTATCCTTTGGGAAGACTACGATCGTCGATGCTGCTCTACGATCGTTGAGTCTACTGCTGAACATACTCTACGAACGTTGTATGTCCTGGTTCTTAAGATAAACTTGACTTAGCATTCCTTCTGGGTTAAGGTAGCTCAGGAAGGGCCAACCTCTTAGAGTGAACTAAGGATTAGGTTTGTCCCTAAGGCGCTTACCAAATGAAAAACTTTAAACGATTAGTGCTGATATCTCATTTGATCTTTCTGCTGGGGAGTTCATCTACCAACTTTAGACATTAGCATTAGCTATAATCGTGGTATCCTCCTTCTCTTACACTACGATCAGAAGTTTGATCGTAGGCACTACATGATTTTGAGTTGGGTGGTTGACAAGGTTATCAGTGGTACATTTTGAGACGTTCCTATTGAATATGGATCTTCATTTGGTTCATCAGCCACAAAGTTTTGGGACTTTGTTAAAGGTATATTGCTTCATAGTGCACTTCTGATACTTTTTAGTACTGCTATCCTTTAACAGATCACTACTCCCCCATAGTTGATACTATCTTCTCAGAGAGATGTGAGTTCTTCTTCATGTGCATAAGAAGGCAGCCTTGCATTTCTCCTTCTGACTGGAATTGTGATGCCCCCAAAACAGGTATACATCACCCATCTTGGGTCGCCAGATACATGGTACAGAATACAAATACAACTTAATTATACAAATGTCGTGTAAAAATACGACAAAACATAGCTGAGAGTTTTAATAAGAATATTGTCATCTAGACAATATCCACCCTCAAAGGAGTCCTCATTACATTTATTGTCACACTATTTAATGTAATAGTGAGGACTACTAATGCTATTATCATCGGACCGTCACTCCGTTCCCCAGACTCGTCCGACTAAATTCTCATTTTCGAAGAGAACGGTGAAAGAAAGGGTGAGCTCAACTAGCTCAAGAAGAAATATTATGACTAAGATAATGTAGAATAAATTATCATTAGTCTTCAACAATGTTAAAGCGATAAAATATAACAAACATCAAGATTAACTGCAACGGAACAAGCAATCCATTAAAAGAGTCAAGTAGAGAATAAAATCGACTATCTTTTATGATTTAAAAAGGTTTTTTCATCACTTTTATCGTTGAGACTCAGCTTAATAAATAATCCACATCATCCCTGCACTACGACCAAGGATATTCATTAGTATCACAACCACAAATTATCCATGCACTACGGGCTAAGGATATTCGTGTATTCATCAATGGTCATGATCATGCCAACAACTGTCCATCAATGCACTATGGGCCAATGAGGACTTTTACCACATCATTTGTAACATTACGGTCATGATTATACCGAATAATCCCTGGTCATAATCATACCAAGTCCATCTATGCACAACAGGCCACAGATGACTTTCAACATAATATAAGCATGAGGATGATGACAATGATATAAGAATCCAATAATACAAGTTCAAGAATTAATTTATCCAGAATTCAATAACGTCCAAATTGTCAACATGATACTTCTTTGTAGAGTAAAATTCAAGAATGCTCAGAAGAATATTTCCATGAAAAGATACTGGATGAAGCGCAAATATCAAGGATATTCCACTAATTTCATGGAGTATAGAAGTCAAAACTTTAACCAACCGAGTATAATGGAATATATATGAAGCTCGCAAATGGATTTTTGCCCCGCCATACAAGTAATCCACGTAAAATGATCATTTCCACAATTTAATAAGAAATGAATACGAAGGGTCATTCACCATGCATGTGGTAATCCACATAGACAAAGTTATTCCAACGAGAATAATAAAGAATGGAATAATGGAAGAATTCACCATGCATGCGATAGGCGCATGCAAAAGTTATTCCAACATAATAATAAATAATGTAATAACCCGTGTCATTCGTAAACGTCTGAGACAAGATATTCCAATGAGATAATAAAGAATGGAATAATGAGAAGAATTTCACCATGTATGCGGTACTTCGCACAGACAAAGTTATTCAACATAATGATAAAGAATGGAACAATGAAGAATTTCACCATGTATGCGGTAGGTTTTGCATGTATAAAAGTTATTCCAACATAATGATAAATAATGGAATAATGAAGAGGTTCACCAAGTATAGGTAGCTCAGCGTGACTGAGTTATTCCAACGAGAATAATAAAGAATGGAATAATGAAGTTCTCTTCATGAATACAAAAGAAATAATACCCCTTACCTTAGAAGAAAGCGGATATAGGAGTAGTGAAGTAGCGAGAATATTTTTCTTCTTTCTCTCTATAGTTTCTCTCTTTAGAGTTTCGAAAGAATTAAGTAAGAAATAATGAAGGAATGAGCTTCTATTTATAGAAGAATTTGAATAGTAACTAATTCATGAACGGTCCAGATTGATTTACTTTTAAACGGACGGTCCATATTGATTTACTATGCAGTATTAATAAAATATTCTAATAAAACAAAATCTTTTAAATAAAATATAATATATTCTATTTATAGTCTAATAAAATAAATAACTTTATAAAAGTATTTTGTTTTATATAAAAAGATTTTACTATGCAAAACACTATGCAGGCACTATGCAAACACTATGCATAATAAAATATAATATATTCTAATTATTGTCTAATAAAACAAATAACTTTATAAAAGTATTCTATTTTATATAAAAAGATTTTACTATGCAAAACACTATGCATAATAGAATATAATATATTCTATTTATAGTCTAATAAAACAAATAACTATATAAAAGTATTACGATTTATATAAAAAGCTTTTCTATTTTATTACATTAATAATAATACTAATAAAACAAAATTTATATATATATATATATAAACTTAGTGACTTCATAAAAGACACCTCAATATATTTAACAACATTTATCATCATTATTATAATTCACAATATTAATCGACCAGGTCATTCCTAGGAAAGAGGGGCTTTCAATAAGGATTTCTCCCTATTGGTCGCGCAATTAGGTGACCAAACCTCTCCTTGACAGAACTTCTAGATATCGTTAATATTATAAATAATAATACTAATAACTTTGTTATCTTAATTATTGATTTAATAATATATAAAATATCGACATTAATTGAATCAAATAACGTGAGATACTATGCAACAATTACTGTAGCAATAATTGAACAAAAGCGAGTGACTTCTCACGTAAGCATCAATAATCAATACCGTGCTGCTACTATGCAACCACGCGTACATCAGATTTTTTAACAGAGGGTGTTTCAACGATTAACGGTAAAACTTCCGCCGTTATTTTTATAAAATATTTTTGTCGTTCTCTTAATCAAATAATAATTACATTGTAGGGTCCACCAATGATTGTCTTCGTCATACGGATATTTCTCGACAAAAGAATATTTCCCGACCAATCGAATATTATATAACAACTTGCATACTTTTCAAAATTTATAAATATTACCCACAACTATAACATTATATCAAATCCACACCATAATATTCAAAAAAATATTTCGAGAAATTTAAATCTTTATTCGTAAAATTTGGGGTCTCACAATCTCCCCTCCTTATGAAAATTTGCCGTCGAAATTTACGTACGTACCTGGTATGCCAAAGAGGTGAGGATACATTGACTTCATTTCAGATTCTAACTCTTGAGGTATAACCCTTGAGTGTTGAATACGATCCTTCTTATCCAAGATTTTAACACGTATCTCCTCATACGTTAAATCTTCTACTATCTCTTCTAGTTCTAATTTAATAACGTGGTTCGGGTCATCCACATATTTATGTAACATCGATACGTGAAAAACGTTATGAACAGGCGACATACTTGGCGGTAAAACGAGTCTATAGGCCACAATTCCTACTCGATCAAGAATTTCAAATGGGCCAATTAAATCGAGGGTTGAGATTTCCTCTCTTCATTGATTCTTACTTCTAGAATAACGCCCTCTTGAACCTTCTTCTTCACATTCATCAGCTCTGAGTATGTAGCTTGAGCGGCTTTAACTTTATCGATTAAAGTCGATTCTAATCATATATTCGATATCTTCACGTGGGTCTCTAGAGTCTTTAACTCTATCTTCATCATTTGTAAGTTATCTGAAATGGGTTTTTGTGTTAATAACATCGCTTTTTCGAACGCAGCACGATCTTCTACTCAACGCGTCAGCTACCACGTTCAATCTTCCACAATGATATTGAATGGTATAATCGTAATCTTCAACAGCTCGAGCCAACGTCTTTGGCTCATTATACGTTCGTTTTGGTTGAAGAAATATTTAAGGGTTTTAGAAATGGGTTTTGTATTGGGGTCAATACAAAATTCGATTTCACGCTTTGGGGTAGGCCAAGAAGTCTTCAGAAATACGTCAAGAAATTTACTAACAATAAAAATATCGTTTAAAAACTGTGACTCTCATCCAAGACTTGGATAGTACGTCACAGTGATACCTATCAACTTGCCATCGTCATTCACGGCGTCGCCTACAGAAAGTCTGGCTTCGGTGCATTCCACACAAGAAAGTCAACAACGAAAGGATCGGGGCTCTTTACTTATGGCTTGATATAATAGTGATTAACTTTAGTGGTTTGGTTGCTTGAATTCGCATAACAGGTTGGTTAGGAATATAAAAGCTAACAACCTTACGAAAAGCATGATGAGTAGTTAACCAATCGACTCCTAGAATCGCATCAAGGGCAAGTATTTTCAAAGAGATAAGATCGACAGGTAATGTGAAAGTGTTGATTTGAATCAAATAAGATTTATAAAAAATGGAGGTAACGAAGGTTTCTCCTAACGGAGTTTCAACAGATAAGTTAAAGTTTAATTTCTCAAGAGTCAAATTTAAACGTTGAGCGCAAGCAAGAGAGATAAAAGAATAGGTAGCACCGGTATCGAATAAGGTATAGACTTCATAAGCTTTTATGATTAACTTACCCGTGATAACTTCATTTGGGTTTCTCGACAAACGCTCTCACTTAAACTACCGTCTTTGACTTGTCTGAGACATCCTTTGGCATCACTATCCCAGCTGGACTTGACTTCACTACACGACAAAATCAAGCTAGGTGACCTTATCTTCAGCAATTGCAACACGCTTTGGATTGCTGCGTACAGTTTGGACGAATGTGTCCCTCCTGTTCGCATTTAAAACATACGACCGGTGGTCGTTCTCCTTCCTTAACAACAGGTGATGGTGCTGACGTCTTTACATCATCGTTAAATCTTCTCTTCTTGAAATTTCCACTCCTATTATCTTGGCCATGATTACCACCGAAGTGATTACCATTCTTGGCATGATAATTTCCCCCACGATGGTTATCATTGTTCCGATGGTCGCGTTGCCATTTGCGACGATTATTATCGTGTTGTTGGTCGTTGCCCTTTTGGTTGTGCTGACTCATTATCGCGCTCTAATAACTGAGCCATATTCACAACATCTGAATATAAACAAAGTTTATGAGAAATGAGGTATTGACGTATATCGGGTTTTAAACCTCTTAGAAACATTCGGATCATTCGCTCTTCATTATCGACCAAATGGGATGCAAACCGGGATAACTTCGTAAATTTAGCCTCGTACTACGATACGGTCATATTATTTTGCTCCATTGCTTATCTCAACATTTTTAGATGCCATTTTCAAACACTGTCACAAAACAAGGGTTAATTGACATATCACATATTATCCCTATACTCTGACCGACCAATTAAATACCAAATAAACTTAGGTAGGTCATACTAGCGAAAGAATTCCCGTCTCTCCCTCCTAGTTCTTGTCTCACATCTCACCATAGATCATATCCCTAAGCTTTGATACCAAATGTGGCGCCCCAAAATAGGTATACATCACCCATCTTGGGTCGCCAGATACATGGTACAGAATACAAATACAACTTAATTATACAAACGTCGTGTAAAAATACGACAAAACATAGCTGAGAGTTTTAATAAGAATATTGTCATCTAGACAATATCCACACTCAAAGGAGTCCTCATTACATTTATTGTCACACTATTTAATGAGAATAGTGAGGGACTACTAATGCTATCATCACGGACCATCACTCCGTTCCCCGACTCATCCCAGCTAAATTCTCATTTCCTGAAGAGAACAGTGAAAGAAAGGGTGAGCTTAACTAGCCCAATAAGAAATATTATGACTAAGATAATGTAGAATAAATTATCATTAGTCTTCAACAATGTTAAACTGATAAAATATAACAAACATCAAGTTTAACTACAGCGGAACAAGCAATACATTAAAAGAGTCAAGTAGAGAATAAAATCTACTATCTTTTATGATTTAAAAAGGTTTTTTCATCACTTTTATCATTTGAGACTCACGACAATAAATAATCCACATCATCCCTGCACTACGACCAAGGATATTCATTAGTATCACAACCACAAATTATCCATGCACTACGGGCTAAGGATATTCGTGTATTCATCAATGGTCATGATCATGCCAACAACTGTCCATCAATGCACTATGGGCCAATGAGGACTTTTACCACATCATTTGTAACATTACGGTCATGATTATACCGAATAATCCCTGGTCATAATCATACCAAGTCCATCTATGCACAACAGGCCACAGATGACTTTCAACATAATATAAGTATGAGGATGATGACAATGATATAAGAAACCAATAATACAAGTTCAAGAATTAATTTATCCAAAATTCAATAACGTCCAAATTGTCAACATGATACTTCTTTGTAGAGTAAAATTCAAGAATGCTCAGAAGAATATTTCCATGAAAAGATACTAGATGAAGCGCAAATATCAAGGATATTCCACTAATTTCATGGAGTATAGAAGTCAAAACTTTAACCAACTGAGTATAACAGAATATATGAAACTGCAAATGGATTTTTGCCCGCCATACGGTAATCCACGTAAACAGATCATTTCCACAATTTAATAAGAAATGAATACGAAGGGTCATTCACCATGCATGTGGTAATCCACATAGATAAAAAGTTATTCAACGAATAATAAAGAATGGAATAATGAAGAATTCACCATGCATGCGATAGACTACACGCATGAGTTATTCCAATAGAATAATAAATAATGGAACCAGTCATTAAGAAAATGCGTATACAGATGTGATATTCCAGCAGAATAATAAAGAATGGAATAATGAAGAATTTCACCATGTATGCGATGCTTCAGACAGACGAGTTATTCAACATAATGATAAAGAATGGAACAACGGAAGAATTTCACCATGTATGCGGTACTTCGCATAGACAGGTTATTCCAACATAATGATAAATAATGGAATAACAGAATAATTTCACCAAGTATAAGGTAGCCCGCATATATAGGTTATTCCAACAGAATAATAAAGAATGGAATAATAGAAGTTCTCTCCATGAATACGAAAGAAATAATACCCGTTACCTTAGAAGAAACTGGATATAGGAGTAGTGAAGTAGTAGAATACTTTTCTTCTTTGTCTCTATAGTTTCTCTCTCTAGAGTTTCAGTGATTTCGTAAAAAATAATGAAGGAATGAGCTTCTATTTATAGAAGAATGGACTGAATAATAACTAATTTATGAACGGTCCAGATTGATTTACTTTTAAATGGACGGTCTATATTGATTTACTATGCAGTATTAATAAAATATTCTAATAAAATAAAATCTTTTAAATAAAATATAATATATTCTATTTATAGTCTAATAAAACAAATAACTTTATAAAAGTATTCTGTTTTATATAAAAAGATTTTACTATACAAACACTATGCAGGCACTATGCAAATACTATACATAATAAAATATAATATATTCTAATTATTGTCTAATAAAACAAATAATTTTATAAAAGTATTACATTTTATATAAAAAGATTTTTTACTATGCAAAACACTATGCATAATAGAATATAATATATTCTATTTATAGTCTAATAAAATAAATAATTTTATAAAAGTATTACATTTTATATAAAAGCTTTTACATTTTATTACATTAATAATACTAATAAAACAAAATTTATATATATATATAATATATATATATAAAAACTTTTATGACTTCATAAAAAGATACCTCAATATATTTAACAACATTTATCATCATTATTATAATTCACAATATTAATCGACCAGGTCATTCCTAGGAAAGAGGGGGCATTCCAATAAGGATTTCTCCCTATTGGTGCGCAATTAGGTGACCAAACCTCTCCTTGACAGAACTTCTAGATATCGTTAATATTATAAATAATAATACTAATAACTTTGTTATCTTAATTATTGATTTAATAATATATAAAATATCGACAATAATTGAATCAAATAACGTGAGATACTATGCAACAATTACTGTAGCAATAATTGAACAAAACTGAGTGACTTCTCACGTAAGCATCAATAATCAATACCGTGTGCTACTATGCAACCCACGCAGACATCGCATTTTTAACCCCGGGTGTTTCAACAGTTAACGGTAAAACTTTCGCCGTTATTTTTATAAAATATTTTTGTCGTTCTCTTAATCTGACAATAATTCCGTTGTGGGGTCCACCAATGATTGTACCGTCGTACGGATATTTCCCGACAAAAAGAATATTCCCCGACCAATCGAATATTATATAACAACTTGCATACTTTTCAAAATTTATAAATATTACCCACAACTATAACATTATATCAAATCCACACCATAATATTCAAAAAAATATTTCGAGAAATTTAAATCTTTATTCATAAAATTTGGGGTCTCACAGGAATCATTACCATCATTTAAACCTTCTTGGATCATAGAAATGGATATCTTCAGGACTAATCATTCCATTATTGTTGACAGAACTACGAACGTAGTCTTCTTTATCTTGAACCAGAACAGGTGTTTTCAGCAGACTTGTAGATCTTCCTTAAGCTCCTTGACCGATTGTACTCATGGAGTTCTACTTCTATGATGAGTTCTTCATGATCAATGCTCAATGATCCTCTGATGTGAACTTCCTCGTGGGTTCTTCTCAGATGATATGCTTTGAATGAGTAAGCATATAAAACCGTTTTCCTTTGTGTATGAGTGGTCTGCTTTCTTATAGAGATCAGCAATCAGGTAGGCTTTATCCATGTTAGCTCAACATGTCTTCAAGAACAGGCTTTGATAGAGAATAATTTTGTCAGAACATTTATGAAATGTCTTAATCCTCCAGCTGGTTGAATCTTCTCGACTGAAGTCATCTGCTTCAGTATTCCTTAGTGTGGTCAGATAGACCAACTACCTGCAGATTGGATGAATTTCTATTTTTGGTACTCATGGTTAAATGAGTCCTGTTAGGTTAGTTTTCAAAATCCATGTTCCTCATATATTTGAATTTACATCACATTGATCATCAACAATCATATTTATGCATGTATTCAATTTAGGTATGACATTTTAAGATGCATGATGATGAGTGTGTGTAAGATTAACCATTTTAATAAAACACTCTTTTTCTTTGATGGTTTCATCATTTGCTTAGTTATGTTCACGGATTTTAAATATTCGCAGAGTGAGAATCAGTTCTATCACTTATTTGTATCTGGTTGATTCAAGGAGATGATCAGTTTCTATGAGTCTTCAAGATACTCTTGTTGAACTGATCATACTCTATGTATTATCAAAAACCTAAAATAAAGGTTTGTACGTACATACTAACCCGTCAGCAAGGATTACTCCACTTAAGATAAATTAAATCTTGATATGCTTATGACCTATTTCAGACTTCTTTCAAGATGTTATCTTCAATCTAAAACTTGGATGGAGAGAAAGTTTGTTAGAATTTGAGTTTCCAACCTTAGTATACTTTCTCTCTTCCCCTTTTTAGGTAGAACATGGTTTCTTGATAGAATACTTTTATAGTACATAAGTTGATACAACATGATGTTTATATTAATATCACTGAAGAACCGTACCTTTTCACTGTCAGTTTCTTAACAGTCATTTATCTCGATATAACGAAGTTAGGCATTGATGTGCATATTTTTACATTCATTTTTGATAGCTTGTTGCTCCAGTTGTCCTTCGATCAATTAGTCAAAGTCTTGAAGATGTAAGCTACGAAAATCTTGGCATCCTTAGTTCTTTGATGACTTTGAACCTCAAGGTTCACATCCATCTGCTAGTTGACCAAATACATTTTTGAGAAATTCTTCTTTCTCCTCTGGATAAGTATTTCTTAGAATGTGTAGCCTTTCATCTTTCAGACTGGTGGATGCTTGACTATTTGCTGTTAATGCCTCTTGACCTCTCATCTTAGGTCTTCAGACTACAAGATTGATTGCGGACAAGGACTGGTCTTGTTGCTATGACATTTTAGGAACATGGACCAATCTGAGCAACTTTAGGTGTATATACACATTTACCTATACACAATATTTCCAACGTGTGAGCTCATCTATATTTACAAGTGACTTACTACTAACCTAAATTTGGAACAATGTTTGTGCCTAGGATCAGACTAAAAATGATTAGCTTTTGAATATAGCATGAGAACCTGCTCTGATACCAATTGTTAATTCCTAGTAGGCACACAATAGATCTAGAAGGGGGGTTGAATAGATCCTTTTCATTTTCAAATATTTTTCTTGTTTATTTTGTATTGCTAATTAATTAACATATGACAAAAATAAGAATCTTTTCAAGCACATTGGAATAAACAAAAGATCCCCTTCACTGATATTTTCATGAACATGCATACATTGTCCGTAGAGTTAGTTAAGTTGTAAGTAGTTAATACATACATAGCATTTATAGCAGTTAGGTACATAAAGTAAATGACAGAAAGTAAATGACTGAAATGTAAAAGACACAAGGGATTTTAAGTGGTTCAGAGACTCAAGCTCCTAATCCACTCTTCTTCTTTAACTAGCATAAATTCCACTAAGGAAGGGTAGCACCCTGAATCACTAAGATTCCTTCAAGGCTAGCCTTGGAACTTAAGTTCACTAAGAACTCTTCAAGCCTAGCAGGCTTGGAACTTCATTAGTCCCTTCAGACAAGGACCCCGCATGCCCAACAGGCTTGGAACTCCTTCAGTCCCCTAGGAACTCTTTAGTAGTCTTCATATTGAACCATTGCAAATGCTTTAATCTTTAGATGACCGAACTCTACGATTCTGATGCATATGTTTTTGGACATGATTGTAATGTGTCTTGTTGAATGTTGCTCATTGACTAATTGAGACAACATTATGATCCTGAAGAAGTGTTCATTGGATCTTCAATGTAGAACACCTCTTCCTTCATTTTTGTAGTGCTTCAACACTTTTGTTTGCCTTTGACTGATCTTAAGAACTGATAGCTTGACTCCTTGTTCTGGTTTCTTCTGAATAGCAAGATACCTCATATTTGTGGCATGCCCATCTCGCTTTCTCCTTGTGATCTCTCGTTCACTTATCATCAATGGACTGACCCATGCTTAATCACTTTAGCCTTGTTCTTCAGAAGCTGGCAAGTATTTCTGTGTAGACTACATTACTTCCGGCTTTGTTTGGCAAACACTATGATCCTGGTTGCCCCCAAGATCGTTGTCTTCTGTTCACTTGACAGCTACTGCACTTGCTGACTTTCCTTAGTCAGTCACTTTTACTGAAGTCTTTTTTTGATCTACTTTTAAAAGACTTTATCTTGAATGGCTTTATAACTCAATCTGGATGCTGATTGGGTTGGTGCTTAGATCTTTTGTTAGCTTGCATGCCATTCGTTGAGTGCTCTCTAGTTTTCTTTAGGTGGAGTGTAACTTTGCAGCTTAGACCAGAGGCTTCATCCTTTGGATATTCTGGGAGTGCTCATTTGTTGAGAATTATGTTTACTCAACGATTCTGCCTTGGCGGTGTGAGCACCTCTATTGAAGTCTTAGTTCTGCACTCTACGATTTCGCTTTGGTTCTGCAGAAATTACAACTCCGAGACCAAATGTTGATACTCTACGATTTCTGTCCTTAAGCTTGTTGTCTTCATCTGATCTGGCTTAACTACGATCTCTGCTTCTTATTTTATTAGTAGACTCTACGACTCCGAGTGTGGTCTACGATTCTTGACTTGGCTTTGGCAGATGCTCGTTCGGCTCTTAGACAGGTTGTCTCTACGATTCTGAACATGACTTCCTCAGTAGACTACGGCTCCGAGGAAGTTCTTCTCGATACACTACAATCCCTCTTCGTCTCTCCTAGCAGTCGACAAACTCCGAGATCTAGTATCTTGCAGACTACAATTTTGCCTTGATAGCTCTCAAGTTTTTCTTGACTCTTCTAGCAGACTACGATTTCTAGTGCAGTGCTCGACGATCAGACAAGCCTATCTATTACATTATAAGATCAACCTAACAAGCTTGATCTTTCTATACTTATAGTCCTTGTACATAATTTCTGTTTAAAGACTTTACAAAGCTATTTTCCTTATGTAGGATCAACCTAACATATTTGCTCAAATCATTATAAGTCGTTGTATATATGTTCCTATTATCTGTCAAAGGACTTTACAGCTTTTCTTAATGCAAACATACTTGCATATTCATTCATTTATATCATAATCAAATCATATATAAATAGGAACATCATTCGCATGCTTATTCCTAACAAAGTTCACTGAACATGGTTCGCTAAGGAATACCTAATGGAATTTTACTTGCCTGTAAATAGGAATTCCTGTAGTGATAGTAGTACAAGTGATCCTTGGACTTGAGATCATGATAGTATCTTGTGTGTGATAAGTTATACCTTGACTTATTCCTTAAGACTTTTAGGGTATATCAAAGGGTATGCTTAGGTATAATAAGTTATACATGGAGATAATGTGTGATTAATAAAGAATCTACCGCTTCTAGTAAAAGAAGAGAAATGTCGTATGTGATTCGATAAATGACAACCCAGTAGTCCTTGGCCAAGGCAGAACACTACAAAAAAGGCCTAACAGTGACCAATACTATCAGCAACCGCATGTCCAGTCGCTGAAACTACTAATCGCGATCGATATCTGCGACCGCACGTTAATCTAGTCGCTAATTAATATCAGCAACCGCGTGTGATCGCTGAGAGGTCGCTAACACAAATTTCCCTCGTAAAATTTGGCACGAAATGTTGGCACCAAGGTTATGTGCGACCAATTAATATCAGCGACCGCATGCGATCGCTGATAAGTCCATGTCATTAAAAATTAGCGACCGCATGCGGTCGCTGATCAAACTTAATGTAACCAGTTTCAGTCATTCGCTAGACACAGAGACGAAAGAAAAAAAAGAGGGAGATCGAATAGAGAGAAGAGGGAGAAGGGGGAGAAAAGAAGAAGGAGAAGACGCATGCACGCCACCCACCGCCACCACCACTGCCATCGCTATCGCCGCCCATAGGTAACCTAACTATACAATAATGCAAGTCTATTTTTTTTAGAATTATTTTTTTAATTTTCTGAGTGTATATGTGAATGACATGAATTCAAGGTGTTGCCATTGATTTGGTGCAAAATATTATATGGCTTTAGGGAATTTCTTGTAAAAGCATTGTAATGAAAGTGAGAAATATGTTCATTTAGACACTATGTAGTTTAATTTTGAAAGTGCACAAGTTTTTGCCTCAGCCATAAAGCTATATAGGAATGCTCTTGTAAATGAAAAATTTATCGTTAACAATCATGTAAATGTGCTCACCAAGCAGTCTGAGCAATTCTTCGTATTTTAATATTACACATATTTATTGCCAAAGCTTGCTGTAGGCTCAACTTTATGTGTAAATTATAAGTAAAGATGGAGGCTTATGTTTTTATGCAAGTGTTAGATAAGTTTAGTATTCATTATGTCAAAAGAGGCGCTTCCTGCTTTTGTAGTATTTCTCAGATCATTATTGGTTAGGATGGAAATAAGTATTAATTATTATTATTTAGAGATAAAGTATGTGTAATTATTAATTATTTAATGATTATATTATTAGATTATTCTAGAACTTTTTTTATTATATTTGTAGATAATTATTAGGAGTTTCTTTCCAATTTAATTTGGGTTTTATCAGTCCTATATAGATGGATGTAACTCATCTTATTATATTAATTATATTGATTATATTAATTATATTGATTTCAAGTCATGTGCTTTGTGGCTTTTGTCGCCATATTCTTCTTTTTATCCCCTTTATTCCTTCTTCCAACCTATCCCTGCAGCAATTTCAGAAGTTCAAAAGACTAAATTGAGAATTTGAGATAGTAAAGGAATGAAGTACCGATAAAAATTAATAATAGTACGTTTTTAGGACACTAAGTAACAAATTCAAGGTATATTATAGAAAATATAATTCTTGATGAATTGGAGAAATGCAATCACCAGTTCCCACATCTGTGATAAAAAGTAACAGCTTTCCTTGCACGTTAATACTCATTTTAGCTATATAATAGTAAAAATATGACAACCATGGATTTCAGTGTCTTATCTCCAAAAATAACATAATGTATAAAAATTTAATAACATTTAATATTTGACATATAATATATTTTAAATATGATTAAGAATATAATTAAATTAAAATATAATATCATACAAATATAATAAAATATAATATTAAACTTAAATAATATAAAATATATTATTAAGATACAATACAATACAATACAATATAGTAAAATATTATATTAAAATATAATATAATATCATATAAATATAATAAATGATAATATCATTTGCTTAGTTCCACTACTAAGTTAAAGAACTAAGAGATAAATGCTCTAATCAGAAGTAAGTTAATTATTTAGCTCATGTGTAAAGTAAAGAAAGAAGCTTGTAAAAATGAAACAACGAGTTTTTGGAACTCTGAATTTGTAGTATACTGCTGAACTTTTTACTGTTTTAATTTGCATTCATTCGTTATTGTTTTGGTCTTATTGTATTGGGAATTTGTATATTTCTCTTGGTTTGTGTCATGGGTGCTTAGAAATGACCATATATGCATGTCGTCATGCATGTGGCTAGTCCATATTATAGGGGAGACTTTGACGAAATTTTTTTATTGGTTGGGTAGTTGCGAACATTTATAATATTAACGATGTTATTCTTTATGTGCTTACTATTAACGAGCTCTTTATAGTACTTGCTACCCGAATTTAGATGTCCTCAATAGTTAGTTAGCTAGTATGCTCAAGTCATCTGCATACAAGTATGCTCTAGTCATATGCTTACAAGTATGCTTAAATGTTAATCATATGCTTACACGTATGCTCAAGTCATATGGTTACAAGTATGCTCAAGTCATATGCTTATAATCATGCTATACATTAATAAGCTCATGTTGTCTGTAGTAGATACCGTGGAATCATGGACCTCTATTCAGACCGTAGTTGGATGGCATGACGAAAGTCAAGTGCCCAGATAGGTGCTACAGCTGAATTTAGAGCTGGTTGCTAGGTGTTTTTGGAGTCTACGTATAGTCACCCGAAATGTATGAATGGTCAGTCGCAGATACGATGTCCATGTTTGAAGTGTAAGAATGTAAATTATATGGACAGAGACGTGGTAAACTATCATTTACTTGTTTCTGGGTTCATGAAAAATTACGAAGAATGCTGGTGGGCACATGGGCAGAGAAGAGATGGTGGCATCACAGAAGGACACAATTCGGGCAGTAGTACTCATCACATGAATGAAATGGTTCATGATATTATAGGGCCAGATTTTGATTGAGAACAAGGTAGAGAGCAACCAATAAATTCAGATGCCAAAGACTTCTTTAAGTTGTTAGACGAGGGTAGCGAGCAATTGTGGTATGGTTGCACCAAACACACTACATTGTCTGCAGTGGCGACATTACTTAACATCAAGGCTGATCGCAACATGAGCCATTAGTGTTTTGAGTCGCTCTTGAAGGCCATTAAGAGTATGTTGCCTGACGATGAGAAATTACCGGGTAGCTACTACTATTGTAAGAAAATGGTGAAGAAGTTGGGTCTTGGATACCAAAAGATCGATGCATGTCTCAACGATTGCATGTTATTTTATAAGGAAAATGAACATATGACAAGGTGCACATTTTGCAGTCATGATCGGTTTAGGCCTAATAAAGAGTGTGTGACTACAAAAAAAATCAAGTATACCATTTAAGATTCTATGGTATTTTCTAATAACACATCGACTAAAAAGATTGTACATGTCTTCAAGAACAACTGAACATATAAGTTGGCATGCGAAATCTCCAGCTAAAGATGGAGAACTAAATCATTTCGCAGATGGGCAGGCTTGGAAAGATTTCAACTTAACACATCCTGGGTTTGCATTGGAACCTAGAAATGTGAGGCTTGGATTGTCCACCGATGGTTTCAATCTGTTTGGCCACTCAGCTGTTCCGTACTCATGTTGGCTTGTGATTGTTACTCCGTACAACTTGCCTCCTTGGATGTATATGAAACAGCCATAGTTGTTTCTTTCACTCGTGGTTCTTGGTCCTAAGAGTCCTGGAAAGAACTTAGATGTTTACTTGAGACCTCTTATAGATGAGTTGAAGGTATTGTGGGAGGATGGAGTACAGACTTGGGATGTTGCTACAAAAACAAATTTTAACCTTAGGGCAGTGGTTATGTGGACTATAAGTGACTTCCCAGCTTATGGTATGTTAGCTGGATGGAGTACACACGGGAAGTTGGCTTGTCCATATTGTATGGAGCATACAAAGTCTTTCAATCTATCAAAAGGTCGAAAGCCTTGCTGGTTTGATTGTCATCGTTGGTTCTTGCTGGTAGATCACCCGTTTCGAAGAAATAGAGAACACTTCAGGAAAGGAAAAGTAGATAATGATATGCCTGCACCGCGATTGTCAGGAACGGAGATGCGAGATCGTGTGATGAGATTGCCGGTTATCCCATTTGGTAAGATTGATGCCACAAACATAATCAATGGCTTTGGAGAATCTCATAACTGGGTTCGGAGAAGCATCTTTTGGGAACTGCCTTATTGGTCTACAAATTTGATTCGTCATAATCTAGATGTGATGCATATGTTAGAGTTTATGCCCCAGAGGCCAATTATTTGATATAATTGCTTAACATTTTGATATTATATTTGATTTAATAAATTAATGATTTTATTATGGTTTTAATTACTACATTATATAAACGTTAACATAATAAAATTCCTTAGAATAGTGATACAAATTATATAGTTTCAAGTATATGACTTGAACATGAGATTATATAATTATAATTAGTATCATTATTCTTAAAAGTCCCTAGTCGAGTATCATTGTTGATGGGACAACAATGATGCATTGAGACTAGTATGTGGATTGACTGATGACCAAATCTCATTGGTCATAAATATATGAGATATTAAGTCAATGCATAGGTACATGTTAGAGAACGATGTACTGGATAGACCCACCTTGAGAATTCTATGTGGAACATTATGCAAAGTGTCATTAGCGATTCTCATATTGACAATGATGTAATGGTCCTCCGACCTGAACTCACTATATTACTACACGAGAATTTATGTACTTTGATATCATCAAATGTCACCTTTAATAGGGTGGACTATAAAGATGATTATTGGGTACATCATGAATCGTGTGAGGAATATGAGTGATCTAGATGGAATTTAACCCTCCTATATATTAGGGGTGATATCCATAGGCCTCTTGATTGAGTAGGACTATGAAATGCATGGCCATGCTCAAATAGTGATTTGTTTCATATAGTTTCGTGCGGGTCGGAACTTACCCGACAAGGAATTTCGCTACCTTAGGGGAGTTAGTTATAATTACTGGTATGCGTTCATCAGGGGCTTTGATCATGCGGCTCCCCCTGTCATCAAAGTCACCAACTTCCTTGACCTTCCTAAGATCGGCAAAAGGCCACCCCATACATGGTCTTACGACTTTGCGGAGACCTGTGTTTTTGGTAAACAGTCAAGAAAACTCAGATTAAATTATGAAGAGTATGACACATTCCATGACTCGAGTTTAATCTAGGATATTAAAGTTAAAAGGATTAAATTACATTGAAACATTGGTCACGAAAAGGTTGCATCAAATCATCGATCTTATTATTACTTGGGTAGCGGTGATGCATTACTAGATGTCAGCTCACTATTTATAATTTTATAATATGATTATAAAATTATTGACAACGTAATAATAACTATATAGGGTCACACACATAGAACGTAATTTAAAGGAATAAATTTAAATTTTAAGGATTTAAATAAATTAATATGATTAATAGTATTTAAATCATTTAATTTAAATTAAAAGGATAATTGTATATATGTATATTAATTAAGTAAGACTTAATTAATATATATATATATATATATATATATATATATATATATATATATTCGGATTTTATGAAATTAGGTTTTGATTTAATTAATTCCTTTTAACTACTATATATATGATATATAGCAGCTACTTATGGATATATCATAATTGAAAAAAACCCTAGCCGCTCTTAGAGAGAGACTAGAGAGAAAACAGTTTCATAATCGTTCTTTTGGTGGCTAGTACCGCAAGTCCCTCTTATTGCAGAATCATTCGACAGTTCGTGCGGCGTTCGTGTGGATACCGTAGAGGCGCGGTTCTAATTGGATTGCGTAAAGGATTCGAAGCTATTTCAGAACATTTTCATAATCGGTATAATATCTAAACCACTAAATTAATTTCAGTTTCTCTTGGATCCTATGTTGGGTTTCGGAATTGCTTTGATTTATTTTCTATTTCCGCTGCATTTTGTGCCGAAATCCCTACAACATATTGAGAAGAATTTGTTTGAAAATATGTTTAACACCGTGATGAATGTTACGGGGAAGACAAAAGATAATGATAAGGCACGTTTGGACATGAAAGATATTTGTAAGCGTCCTGGATTAGAACTTTATGAATCTCCTAATGGTAAGATTGTCAAATCGCATGCAAGGTACACATTGTCCAAAAAGCAAGTTGAAGATGTGTGCACATGGGTTAAGTCTCTAAAACTACCAGATGGATATCCGTCAAACATTGCAAGGTGTGTTACGGGTGGGAAATTGCAAGGGATGAAGAGTCATGACTGTCATGTGTTCATGGAGAGACTCATGCCTATAGCATTTCGGGATCTGCTTAATAAACTAACAAGGGATGCTTTGACGGATCTTAGTCATTTCTTCAAAGACTTATGTTCAAAATCATTAAATGAGAAGGACATGTCTGTACTTGAGAAGAACATCATAGAGATCACGTGTAAACTGGAAAAAATATTCCCACCTTGTTTTTTTACTCCACGGAGCATTTGCAAATCCATCTTCTCTATGAAGCTCGTGTTGGGGGTCCAGTTCAATATAGATGGATGTACCCTTTCGAGAGGGTGATGGGAAACCTTAAGAGGAAGGTGAAGAATAGAACTTATGTCGAGGGGTCGATATGTGAGGCATACAGTTTCGATGAGATATCTACGTTTATCTTAGACTATTTTCTGGACGAAGTCTTGACAAAGACCAATCGAGTATCGAGACATGATGATGGGGGAAATGTTGAACTAAATGGTCGGCTCTCTGTATTTGGGCTATGGGGCCGCGCTTATGGAAAAGGGAAGCGCATATTCCTCTCTGAGCAAGAATTACATGCTGCACATACTTACATTCTTCTAAATTGCGAGGAGATTGACGAATTTGTGAGGTACACATGTAAACTTGATAATTTATCTTTTATGTTGAAAATTTATTCCAATATGTTAATGTTTATAACATTTTATAGATTGTACGATGACGAGTTAAAAGTGAAGCATCCCGGCATAACTGATAAAGATATTCAAATCAATCGTGATAAAAAAATTGCACTTTGGCTAAAGGACAAAGTAAGTTCAATTTCTTAAGTACGACACACACACACACACACACACACACACACACACACACACACATATATATATATATATATACACTCCATATTAACTATGACTTCATTTAATAAGATGGAGTTTTTGTAGGCTTTGACTGAGGGATCAATGATTCTGGCTAATGTACAAGTCCTAGCTATGGGACCAGACAGGTACCAAGTCAGCCGAAATGGTTACAAAATAAATGGTTGTGAATTTTATACAAAGGCATATGGGCGCGGTAAAAGAACAATGAACTCTGGAGTGTGTGTCCAAGGAGATTGTTACAATGAGCTTGGTCGTGCCTTTTATGAGGAGTTGGAGGAAATCGTAGAGTTGTCGTACAATGGCACATACGGGGGTCATATTCACTTGTTCAAGTGCCGTTGGTTTGATTCAAAAAAATGGATACGTGTTGACAGACATGGAATCGTCGATATTGACCTCCATAGGTCTGCGTACTCCAACGAACCATTTGTTTTACCAACTCAAACAGTACAAGTATACTACACTCCTAGTCCTTTTAGGAAAAGGGATAGACCGCCTATAGATTGGCAAGTTATAATTCATACCCCCGCGTGTAGTCGTGTAGAAGTAGTTGATGGGGAGATTTACCAAGAGTAGATGCTTCATAGTCAAACTATAATAAATGTGGATGTAAAGCCCCCCGAATCCAGGTACTTGAAACCCGAATTCAGTGCTTCACGATACCATTTCTATGAGCGGAATAATACTAATAATAATAACAATAATATAAATATTAAACTTAATTTACATAATTATCATAGTCTAGCTCCCAAGTACGTAACCTTTAATCATTCCTTACAATACATGATAATAAATATATATCGTGGTCTTAATATTATTAAACTATTACATAAGATAACATTGAAATCATTCAGCAACCTTTCCCTTTCCCTTATTTCTAGCAGAGCCTTCAGGTTGTTCACACTTAGCTGAAAACATTTAAATTAAGCAAGGATGAGCATTTGAGTGCCCAGCAAGTAATAACAATTATATATATATAAGCTGAAAGAATTTAAATGTTTTCTTTATACTACCCTTCTATAACAAATCAATAGTTGTGAAGTAATCTGAACCGATAATAATAACATAACAACCCTCTTTCAAATTTTTTGAAACTACATACTGACTATAAATAGGGTTAAGGGGACATACTATGAACATTGTTTTCATTTTGAAAATGATAAACATAACTTCATCTGTAAACCGTCATAACTTACAGGCACGGAGGTGATCAACCCGTTGTACCCTATATTGATTAATACTACATGCAAGAACGATGTTATCGTTCACTCTGTCCACCTAGGGTGCATAAAAGTTTTCCCTGTTTAAGGGATGTTCATACTTGTCGGGGTTCCAAACCAAGGCAATTCGGTTGGATAATAATAAGGTTTTATCTTGTTCAACAATAATCTATAATTCAATATATATATATATATATATATATATATGGGTAATTAACAAAGGTGTATCAACATGTGATTAAATGCAATGATTATCCAAGCGGGAAGACTTGTATAACCATTTATAAAAATTAACGAACAGAATATATATTTGAATTACCATATACTAACATGTTGATAATCAATGAGCATATATAATATAGGATTAATAATCTGTACAGTAATTATATAATTCTAAAACATTCTTACTCATGTCCATTGCATAAAGAAAATGCAAAGGTAGGATATCATTTCGATCTACCGCCATAATCATCATAACTTAGTTTTATCTTTTATATCACGACCTATCATTAATCAAGTCATTCGCTTTATTAGAACAATATACTATAACATATAGTACTGCATTTCGCAGTCAGCACATAACCTAATCACATTATCACACATGTTCAACAGTTATTGCATCACAAACAAACATTAATACAGTTAAAATATCTAAGTCCAGATCAATTTCTAAAATATATCGGTGTACCGACAGCTTTATCGGGTAATTATCGAGTCTAAGACTCTATTCTGTAACTTAATATCTGTAAATATCAGTCATATTATTTTAAATGACTCAATAAACATTTATTAATTTATCACAAATTTTCAAACACTGAAATCATTATTAAATTATTCAAATATCAAATAATTCTATTATCATTAATATTTAATTAATATTAAACTATTAATGAAACCATTGCCAAAACATCAAAGTTATTTATAATAACCCAAAATACTTTTAAAGTATCAATATTACGCTTAAATAATTTTTAAAAATTTAAAATCATTTTTAAATAATTATCATTAATATTAAAATATTAACGCATTATTCCTCAAAATATTAAAAGTCATTAAGTATAACTTAAAATATTTTTAATTCATTTATATCATTTTTAAATTAATAAAACCATTTTTAAACCATTTATTTAATATAATTATTAAATAAATTTAATATCATTTGTCAAACAAATATCATTAATATTAAATTATTAATGAAATTATCCTTTAAATATTAAAAGTTATATTTTATAACTTAAAATATCTTTAAACACTTTATTTTCATTTAAAATAATTTTTATAATAATAAAATCATTTTTAAACTAAATTATTTAATATAATTATTAAATAACTTTAATATCATTAATAATAATTAATTAATAAAATTTACCTTTAAATATTGAAAGTCATATTTTATAACTTCAAATATTTTAAATACCTTATTATTATTTAAAATGATTTTAATATAACAAAATCATTTTTAATTAATTTATTTATTTAATTCATTTATTAAATAACTAAATTATCATTAATATTAATTTATTAATGAATTTCATCACAAAATATTAAAAGTCATTAAAAATAACTTAGAATATTTTCTTATACTAGTATATAATTTTTAAATGATTTTTAAAGTATTAAAACCATTTTTAAATAATTTATTTAAAATATAAATAAATAAATTAAATACCTTTAATATTTCAAAAATATTAAATATTTATGAAATATATTAAAAATAATTAAAAACTATTTTTGCAGACTTTAAAATAATTTTTAATAATTTAATATGTATTTTTAATAATTAAAAACTAATTTTCTATAATTATTTAATAAAAATATAATTTTTATAAATAATCTGTCGCTAAAGACCACCTATAGCGACAGAACCGTCGCTATAGGTGTTCTTCATGTTCATCATGAAAACCCAGATCTTCATACACAGTTTCGAGTAAGCAACTTTGACCATGAATAATTCATCACACGAAGTCTTTCTGGACATTTTGTTGATCAGATTGTGTTGTACTAATACAAGAACAAACATAATCATAACATGCATATCAAAGTAGATTTAAGAGCCTAAAGTAGTTGTCAGAGGCTGCTCTTCATTTCTGGGTTGCCCAGAAATGAAGAACAGTTTGAGCAAGCACTTTTGAGCTTCCACTACATATTGTACAAGTGTTGTTTTTGTGATCTAAAAGTCCCATATTGTAGACAACATGTGAGACTACAGATCCATTACAAAACATTACCAAAACATCAACAAAATCAGTAGATCCGGACCGGTCAAGGCATGTCAGAAACTGTGTTCATAGGTTTTCTGGGTTACCCAGAAAACCGATTTCGTGCTTGACCATGCTAGTTTGACCGATCACTACATTAAATATATATGTTATATAATTGATCTAAAAGCTTTAAACTGTAGTACTCATACCAAGCTACCATTCTATTACAACAACATAACCCAAACATCAATACACTGATAGATCTAGTCGATCAAAAGCGTTGTCAGTCCGTTTCTGGGTTACCCAGAAACGCCTAGTCATGGTCGGTTAACGGCTTTTGACCTCGAATATCTTGAAATCTAGACCAAATCCAAGCCTGATTCTTGATCCAGATCAAAGAGTACATACCAGACTACAACTACAAACTTTCAAAACACAAATATCTTTAAATATCACAAAGATAGAAGGCCTGACATTTGTTGTCAGACCATAAAACAAAATTTTTTCATATTTTGCAAAACTTCAAATCCGAGCCTCTAAATGTTATGGATCTAACATCTAGCAACCCAGATCATCATTATACACTATATATAACATGTTTTAACAATAAATCCTAACATCTAACATGCAGATCAAGAACAGATTAGAGCTAGGGTTTTATACCTTTCTTGGCTTAGTCTTGATTCTAGCTTCTGATTTTGTTAAAGGTAATAGTGGGGCTTGGATTGGGGAATGAAACACTTATATATTTCATTGGTTTTGAGAGAGAGAGAGGATATGATTGAGTGCTGATACAAAAGTGAGCTAACAAATGGTAATTTCTCTCTCCAATCTATTTATAGCACTTATGTGCAATGCATTTGGCTGATCTAGCTATGATCCCCCATACTTTTGTTGTCCCTTGGATAAAAGACTTCACCTTATCTCTTCCAATTAAGCCTAATCATGTGATTAAGGGTGCTAATTAAGCTTTCCACCAATGGGAGTATAACACACTTGTCCTTGTGTGTAAGACTTACTATTTAAGGAACTTGATTAACATAATTTGTTGCCTTAAAAGGCCTAATGTGGCTGGTCCCCTTTGCCCCCATTATCTCCTCCATTTTGCTTTTATTTTAATGAACAAATTTGATTAATCAAAGGTCTAAAATACCCTTAATCAAGTGGACTAAGTTTGGGCTTGCATTTTATTTCTTTTGGGCTTCTCCTTTAATTATTTTGGGCCATGTAATAAACATAGTCTAACAATTTTAATATATGTTACCCAAATTGTTTATTTAGGGTTTAAAATAAAAATAAAATTAGTTTGTAAAATTTATAATTAGGGTTTTCTTAATTTGATAAGGGTTCTAATCATACATGAACATTAGGGTATTATATAATAATTATAATTATCCTTGTTAATTTAGCAATTAGGGTTTATAATTAATAATTAGGATTTCAAGAAATTAATATATCTAAATGTTAATTAGGGTTGACCTAATTAATCATAAATTCATATAACACAATTATATAATAGTCTTAAACTCACAATTGAGTTTCAAATTAGGGTTTCCCATAGTAAAACTAGGGTTTGACATAATACACCATAACTGACCAATCATTGTCAGTCCACATACATACAGTATATAATTATAGCACTAAAAAATCAAAATATAAATAATATTTTATTATTATTCTCATGCCTTAATCAAAATCCAAAAAAATTAGGGTTTGGATTCCATATCTAATTTATCTGTCATACTTAACATTATTAATTAAGTTAAAAATAATTAACTTAATAATCGAACAAAATCCATATAATAAAATAATTATTATAATAATTTAAAAGTCATTTCATATATTATATAAATAATATATGATTATATTTTCATGAAAATAATTAATAAAACAT
The DNA here is from genome assembly GCA_020205605.1 of Panax ginseng. Taxonomy (NCBI): domain Eukaryota; kingdom Viridiplantae; phylum Streptophyta; class Magnoliopsida; order Apiales; family Araliaceae; genus Panax; species Panax ginseng. The sequence continues at coordinate 50,141,384 of CM035133.1, forward strand.
TTCTACTATAAAATTAATTATTATAAGAATATAATTTATAATGATCAATAATTCTAAAATAAAATTATTTGTAAATATTCATATTTTTATTTATCACATAAATACATATACACATTATCTTGGCATATATTCGCTTATATTTAAAATAAATATAAAATTTATACATAAAATTTCTAATTTATTTGTATAGAAAATATCGGGTTGTTACATTCACCTCCCTTATAAAGATTAAAGTCCCCGGAATCACTATTTTAAAACCTACACATACAAGTGTACGTAGCATATACAATCATTGCCAGTAGATCTTGATCATAAATGATCGTACTGATCTTTAACCTATTCACATAAAGCTTGTCTATCTGATTAAATGGAAATTTAATTTCTAAAAGAACTCAAATTCCTTCTTCAAAATTTCTTTATAAAATAATTTACTATATATATGAAAATCATGCATAAAAAAATAAAAGTTATACGAATAATACCTGAAATTGCACCACCAGATGCTATGGTATCCTGGACCGTCATGTTGAAACCCTCGCAGTTGATTTTGTTGGCTTGCTCGATGACGTAGGTTGAAAACCGTCGTAGTTGAATAATACAGTAATTGTTGCATAGTATCTCACGTTATTTGATGAATTTATTGTTACAATATTTTATATTATTAAATCAATAATTGAGATGACAAGTTATTCATATTATTATTTGCATTATTGACGATGTCTAGAAAGTTCTGTCGAAGAAAGGGGTTTGGTCATCTAATTGCGCGCCAATAGGGAGCAATCCTTATAGAAAATCCCCCTCTTTTCCGTGAACGATCTGGTTGTTAATATTGCGAGTTATAATGATGATGAATAAATGTTGTTAAAAATATTGAGGGAATTTTTATGAAGTATTTGTTATAAATTTTGCTTATTATTTGGACCCCCATTTACCCATTTTTCAAAATAATCTTTAGAAAATTATTCATTATAAGAGGTGGAGCCCACATGTGCTGATGACATGGGTGGGGCCCACGTGAGATAAAAAGAATTTTTCACGGGGGGTTGGGAATTGGATTGCCTAGAAGGGAGGTTATATATATAATTATATATTTTATTAGTTTTATTTTTTATGAAAAATAGAATATATTATATTTTTTTTATGCATAGTGTTTGCATAGTAAATTATATAAAAAAAATTCAGCCGGTGAATTCGCGCCCGTGACATTTGTCACTGTGCGTCCGTGATAAAATTTAAATAGTATCCTTTCCATTTTGCTATAAATAGGATGCTCAGTTTAGAAAAAAAATTCACACCAGAATCAGAGAATTCTTCTTCTATAATATTGAGCGTATTTCTTTTGAGTTTTAGGAAGTTTTGAGTGTAGAAAATAGTGAAAGTTTTCTTCAAGAATATCCCCGCTATACCAGTTGCAATACTCTTCTTTTTAAGGTAATGAGTATTATTTATTTCATATTCATTTACGATATTATTTTTCGTATTCATAAGAAATTTTATTTTCGTTCAATATTCGTAAGAAATATTATTTTCGTTCAATATTCGTAAAGAATATTATCTTCGTTCAATATTCGTAGGAATATTATTTTCATTCCACAGTTATAAAAGATATTATTTTTGTTCAATATTTGTAAGAAATAATATTTTCTTCCATACTCTGTAGTATGTAAGTAATATTATTTCATTTCAGATTCCGAATTCTACACTCATTTTGTTAAGTTTTGGCTTCTATACTCCATAAAATTAGTAGAATATCCTTGATATTTGCGATTCATCCAGTATCTTTTCATGGAAATATTATTATGAGCATTCTTGATAAGTTTTAACCTTTTCATGTTAAAGTACTATTCACGGGGTACTATTCATGAAGTACTATTCATGGGGTACTATTCACTGGATACTATTCACCTGGGGTACTATTCATGAAAAAATTAATTTCTTTTCGGTTCAAATCATTTTTGATACATTATTATTTTTGAATTTTACTCCACAAAGCAGTATCATGTTGACCATTTGATACATTATTGGTCGTGATACTAATGAATATCCTTGGCCCGTAGTGCATAGATAATTCATTGATGTGGATTATTTATTAAACTGAGTCTCAGCGATAAAATTGATGATAAACTTTTAAATCATAGAAGACAGTAAATATTATGCTATAATTGACTCTTCTAATGGATTGCTTATTCCGCTACAGTTGTTGATCTAAAACTTGTTGTCTATTATAGTCTATCAGTTGTTATACTGTTGAAGGCTTAGGATAATTTATTCTGCATTATCTTAGTCATAATATTTCTTACTGGGCTAGTTGAGCTCATCCTTTTCTTCACCGTTCTCTTCAGGAAATGAGAATATAGCTAGGACTAGTCGGGGAATGGATTGACGGTCCAGATGGTTGTTTTAGTAGTCCTCACTATTCTATAAAATAGTGTGATAATAATTGTAATGAGATTGAATTTGAGTTTGGATATTGTCTAGAAGACAATATTCGTGTTAAAACTCTCAGTTATGTTTTGTCATATTTTACACGACGTTTGTATTAATTAAGTTTGTATTTAAATTCTGTACCATGTATTTGGCGACTCAAGATGGGTGATGTATACCTATTTTGGGGGCGTCACAGTTGGTATCAAAGCTTAGGGATATGATCCCTGGCTGATATGTGAGACTAGAACTAGGAGGGGAGAGACGGGTAATTCATTCGCTAGTATGACCTACCTAAGCTTATTTGTTATTTAACTGGTCGATTAGAGTATAGGGATAATATGTGGCATGTCAATTAACCCTTGTTTTGTGACAGTAAAATGACATCTAAAAATGTTGAGATAAGCAATGGAGCATGTAATAGCCCCAAATCCGGGTCCCAAATCACCATGGATCTGGTATATTAATTCTATAACTATTGCAGAAGATATAAACATAAATTGTTTATATATTAAACTTTACACACTAACCCCAAGGTCGAGAACCTTCACATAATCCTGAATCAATATCCTATCTAACATACAAAGATATTATTATACAATATTGTTACAAATCTAGCTGCACACATAGTCCCAAGATGAACTTGGCTTTGACTTTTCCTTGTATCTGACGCATTCGTCTTAATCAGAAATGTTTATCATGATATAGCAAGGGTGAACATAAGTTTGCCCATCAAGTATAAGTTTATTTAAGGATACATCATAATGGAAATAATTGAACAATAAGCTGGCTATAATTCTACAATATAATTGAGAACTAGCATGAACAAACTTTCATAGCTAAACGGACATTGAACATGAATATAACAATTATATTTGGACCAAATGGTAATGAAGGTGATCAGTCTTTCATACCTGATGAATACATGCAATATGCACAGAGTACGATTCAACAATTCTTAGACATGGCAATCAGCAATGATTAACCACAAGTATATTTGAATGAAACAACTCGAGGTCGAGTTAAGAAAACTTGCTTGTTCGGTCGATTACTATTACGTAATTTATTAAGCTTTGCCTGAAGACCTAATATATAAATAATATCGATATACAAATTAGAATAATATCATCACAATATAATACTATTATATATAATCATAGAATAACCTAAACACATAACACATAACCCTATCAATCCACAAACTACCTAAGACTCGGTATCAAGTCAAACTATCTCAGTCTGAGTTGAAACCAACACAAATCTGACACTCCGTTGGCCTAGTTGGACAATTATCGAGTTTAAGTTCAATTAAACTCTGGCTAAACACTTAACCATTATCATAGATAATTATATTATCAATCAAAATAATTTTCCAAGTCGCATAATAATTTTTACATAATAATTATCATTTATCATAATTTTTCAATCATTACTATCATATTTATATGATTTAAATACTTTAAAATTATATATTATAAGTTCTTCTTTATCATCTAATAAATCGAATACCAATCCAACAACCTGGATTCCAAATCCAGCATCTAGATGGTTATTCCTGCAAATCAAACTCCAATCTAGCTAACTGGATTCCAAATCCAGCAACATGATTGCAATCCAGCAAGCTGGATCAACATATTTTCAATTCAGTAAACTGCTTTTCAATTCCGTAAGCTGGATTCATCAGAGTTTTCAATTCAGCAAGCTAGATTCACTATCCTTTTCACGAAAATACCAAATCAACTTATTATTTTTTTATCCTTTGTCCAAACATATATACATATATTTCATACACAAAAAGTATTTTTTTCATAATTTTTCAACACCCTTTAGTATTTTTCAAAAATCAATTTTAGTGCGTAGCTTAAGAAATTAGCCCTATCATGCTTAATTCCAGAAATTCCCATCTCTTGACACAATCTTGTACGTGTTAACATGAGCCTCCGATTTAAATTTTAGGCCATCTGAGTTATAGAACTCAGGTTATATGAATTTTAAATCAGGAAAATTGCAAATATTGAAATGGTCATAACTTGGTCATTTTAAGTCGGAATGAGCTCATTTTTGGACAGGAGGTACTTTATACCATATATTTTTATGTCCCAAAAGTTCAGAATTTATTTCACAAATTATGTGGCTGAAACATCCCCTACAAATTTCTGGGTAGTAGCTTTTTGCAATTTTTCACTTTTTCCTACTTTGTTAAAAGTAATCCATACAGAAATATACAATTCTTTTTTCAGTGATTCCACTTGGAGATGTTAGAAAACTCATAGATCTAACTCTAGGATCTAACCACACTCAAAAATTTAAAATATAATAGGAGATATGGTCATTTGAATTTCATATTTCGTTTTTACAAAAATCTAATTTTTAACTCTTGGTGTCTTCTAAGAAAACCTTCATGTTTTCATATAATAACCAACATAACTCGTTATAACACTTACTAATACCTCATATACTCATGATTCTACCATGATACATGATTTATTTCATCAAACAATCATCAAACACAAGATTAACACCACCAAGGCTAAGAAAATTAGGATTTTCTACATTTTGAAAAACCTAGCTTCCATTTCATACTTTAGATCTAACTTTGATCCTCAAAAGGGTTAGATCTAAACATGAAACACTTATATACACATAGATCTAACGTTTTAAAACACAAGATCATAACTTCATATTATAAAAAATCAAATCAAACCAACAAGGAAATTACACTACATAAGTTGAAATTTTGTTATACCTCAGTTTTTCCTTCTTCTCCTTCTTCTATGGATGAACCTTCTCTCCAATCTTTTCTCTTCTTCCTTCCATGGCTGCTGAAGCCTTCTCTCTCTCTCTCTCTCTCTCTCTCTCTTTCTCTAGTTCTAGTTAGAATAATAAAAGAAAAAAATAAGATAGATTTTTATTAGATATGAATATATATCAATTATCTATACCCACTCTCTTTTTTCCTCCTCATGTTTCATCCGGCCATGTGGCCCTTAATTCCTCCACCACATTCTCTCTTTATCTCACACAATTACTAAGTGATTACTTGCAAGAATTGATATATAAGGTGGCTAAGTGTTTGCATGACACCTAAGGTATTTGGTAGGAGTTGGTAACCAAATGTTGAAAAAATTCAATAAGTCACATGCTCCATGTCCCCTTCCCACTTTTGGTCGGTTCTAGCCCCTTTTTCTTTCCATATTTTGTTTAATTTTATTTGATAAATTCACTTAATCCAATGACTAAAATGCCCCTCTCCCATTGGCTAAATGTTGGGCCATTCCTTTAATGTTTTGGGCTTACAAATTTAGTTTCTTTGGGCCATAACAAATAACATATTCCAACACTCTTAATATTACCATTCCTTAACTATTTAATTAGGATTTTCATTTCCTCAATTATAACATAAATCCTTACTCATTCACATTTATTTCCTTAACCTAATTAGACTTGCTATAATTAGGTTATAAAATTAATTAACTAAGATGTATAAAATAAATCTCTTAGAATTAGTATATATTTTAAATACTAAAATTCTCTTATACCATAACATTTAAGTTATTCAATTTTTTTTTCATTCCTAATATATAATTAGGATTACTTTCTTAGGTTTTCAAAATCAAAATTAATATTTCTAAATTATAATTAGGATTATATAATTATACTAAGATTTCCTAATCATAAATTCAAGCTTGCTAATTAGGATTAATATTTCTTAATTAAAATTCCTAATTTAGTAATTTAGTCCATAATTGTACATTAGGGTTTCAAACTTTAAAATTAGGATTTTCTAACTAATTCGTTAGGCTTTACCCTAATTAATCTTATAATCAATACACTTCAGTCTCTAAGTTCCCAATTTAGGGTTTTCTAACTGAACGTCGATGTTCCTAATATAATAGGGTTTGGACACTGATAAAATTTATCTGGTCAACCTTTGACCCTTAACCACATTCTGTACACATAGATGACCATACACACAGAACATATACACTTATATACTTAATCTTGAATAATTCACCAAAAGATTTTAAACCTACCAAAATCCTTCACAGAATTTTGAAATCCTTAAAATTTCTTCACAAAAATATCAAATTCATACATTTATTTTCTGTCTAGGTCTATTATTTGACCTTAATTCAATCTTTTAAGATTTTAATAAATATCCAAATTCTCGGGTTGTCACATTCACCCCTTCTTCTAAGAATTTCGTCCTCGAAATTCAACATACACCTTATACCGTTCATAAATAGTATCACATGATACCCACAACATCACTCACAAGAGTTTAATTATTCAAATAATGCTGAGGAGTCATATAGACTATGAATTTTCATTTTCGAAAAGGTTTTATTGAAATTCATCCGCAAACCGTCATACCCTGAAGACACAAAGGGTGATTAGCCCGGTATGCCCAGTAATACTGGTTTAATCTATTTCTCGTCACTGCCATAGGCACAAAATTTTACATCAGTCTTATTGGATTCCGCACCAAAATAATTTGGTTCGGGAAAATTTTCAAAGAACGCTTAGAGTTTTATAAACATTGGTCTAGCTTAATCGAATAGCATAGACTCTTATCAATAATTCAATTCAATCAAAATATTTAGGTATAGCCAAACCCCGTTGGTAAATTAAAATTTTGAAAATATTTTTGAGAATGACGTCATGATGCCGTACTGTATTAACAACCCGTTTGAGGATGCCGTCATTGTATGACTTTGTCATAACACATCATACAATAGTGGAACAACGATTTTAGATCAAATTCAATACTAAGTATTCCTGTATTTACAACTCCATCAACTTTTTATTATCTCTGTACCAGGTTACATGGTACATAAATGATAAATAAAAATATATTTTGATATTTCAAATTATTATCGTCTAGCCAAAACAATTAGCATAGACTATACTTTAAAATGTTCAAAAATCATTACCAATCTATTTTATCACCTCAACAGGTAACGAGGTATAGGTGGCCCGAAGTCTATGCATACACAATAGTCACTAGAAGTTGAGAATAAAAATTTCATTTTTCAAAAGCACAGTGCGTATTTAGCTTGATGTCAAAAATTTTGAATCCAACATAGCTAGAAGATTTGGAAAACCTATACATCCACTAATAATCCATTGCCTAATATTACTATCTATTACTATTATCCTCAACATTTCATTCACACTTAATTCTACCCCATTCTTCAAACTTACCCTAAGTATGAGTTTTAAGAACTCGCAACTTAACCTTATATTCTTTACCTATAACCTATCTATCTGTTATACACATAAGAAAGGAATCACCCTCTCAACATGCATATAGCAAATAGCGTGACACAAACATTTCATAATCCCCACTTAATCCTAATTTCCTTCTCAATATTTTAAACTCCTTATTAATTAAATATGTGATTTAATTTTAATGAGTTAGTTTTGTGAGTTTATTTAAACCTTAAGTGGTTATGTGAATTTATGAAATGATTAAAGGGAGTCACTAATAGTTTATTTAAATTAGTGGACTAACCCTAAGATTTTAATATCAAAGAATTGATAAGAGTATTAATTAAATATTCAATTTATTTGAATATAGTAGCAAGAGTTGAACATATTGATTAATTGCAATTATGAGTAATTAATTGATAATGTGTTAATTAATAATTATTATGAATAAATAATAATTAATGTGTAAGAGATTAATAATTTATAAAATGATTATATGTTTACTTGATTAATTTGTGCAATATAGTAAACCTTTATTATATGGTAGTTAACTATATATTTTATATAGTACAAGGTGGCACATTAAATATGTCTATATATTATATATATAGACTATATAGTAAGAGTTATTTGCATTCATGTGAGTTGTATAATAATATTGTTATATGATATGAAGTGTGTGGGTAAACATTCATGTATACCCTATTGACATATAATAATATCAATTGTTAAATTAATAATGATTTCATTAAGTTATTATTATGATAATAATAGATAATGGTAATTGAAAATGTACATGAATTATATGTATGTGCACTACTTGATACCTTGTAATTAGGAAATACATTGTATGCTCTTTAAATCATTATAACCTATGTTATATGAAATGAATTGTGTATACATATTTTATAACCAAAGTTTATATTATGTGTATATATGGTATAAGCCAATTATTTGCATTTCATTTTTTGCAAATCTTTGAGAATTGATCTCTTGTCCCATAATAAGAGTCTCATTTCATTCTTCCACGTGAAAACAAAGAAGCTAGCAAACCCTACTCTATCTTCATCTCAAATTCATCAAACCTAGATCGATTAGTGGATGGGGAGTGGGATTCATGATTGTGAATTCTTGACTCTCACCAACTCTCTCTTAACCCTTATGCATTCTTGAAACCCTTTGGTTTGATTTGGGAGTAATCACATTATCTAGATAATCATTCTTCTATAAATAAGACCTTCATCCTTCCTTGTTGCAATTCTTTGAGAATTAGTTTGCTAAGGAGCTTGTAAGGAGTGAGTGTATTTCAACTCAATTACTTCAAGAGGTATGAAATCCTAATTATGTTCTTAGTTGAGTTTTGTCAAATTCTTGAGAATTACTTGAAATTCTTTGTTAGTCAAAGTGAATTAGCATGCTATAATGTGTTTAGGAAGTATACTTACATGTTTGAACTCTCAAATGATGGATTGGAAGCATGTTTGAATCATTTGTGAAAGCAAGTTGGTTAAGGCTGCTGCAAAGCAGAGTCTACTTATTGTCTCTCGATGAGCAGGCTTGGTAATTGCGCCCTATTTGTACTAGGGTGCGGTAGCAATTGCTATAAGTAACCCAAAATTCAGTTTTGTCTCGGGCATGGCGTATTTGCTTGCGCCCTATTTATACTAGGGTGCGGTAGCTTTTCTGCTTGATCTACACACGACTACGATGTTTTTTGTTTTGTTTTTTTTTTATGCTAACTTGTTAGTATATGGTTAGAAACAAGCTTGTAAACTATTTTAGCACACACACATATAGCACACATGCATGTAGTATGAACAAGTATAAACATGTTATACCAATGATGGACACACACTTGGGGTCTTGAAATGAAGTTTGTGATTTCAAAAGTGAACTTTGTCATAAACACATCATGTGAGCATTTTGACTTTATGAACATGATAATATGGTTTATATTGACATGAAATGCAAGACTAAAGTGATTAAACACACTAGCATACATGATTGAAAGATTAGACTATTTCAAAGATAAGAAACTTAAGGCTTTTCAAAGAGAGCTTAACCAAGACTTTATCTTATAAGATCTGACCATTTGTGCATGCATATGTGGCTTGAATATATGTTGTAAATGCATGAGAGTTATATGTTAAGATGCCTTGTATGTACTAAGTTGACTTAGTGTTAAATTCAAAGAAAATTAGAATGAGGAAGCTAATGTCATCAAGAAATGAGTAAAGTATGTTATGACCATGCAAGCATGTGTATTAGGATTCATTATGCCTATAGATATATTGACATGAACATCGTTTGATTAATGTATGGTTTTCACTTATTCACACATAGTCATAAAAGGGAAATTTCTAAAATATGAACTATGTGAGTAAAGTATACATGTGTTGTCTATATACAAGCATGACTCTTGAGTATTGTATAATCAAGTTATAAAGGCACATGATGATTACATGACCTTTTTATGTTTTAATGACATATAAATTATAAGTTAAACTTGTAGTAATGAATTCAAGTATGGTCATGTGTTATATGTGAAACTCTAGCATGTATGTATGTTAAAATATATGTGTAATTGGTGTGTTAGAGTTGAATTTGAAGTCGGGAGAGAGGAAGCTCAACCTTAGTGCAGCGAGGGACGGTAATGACTGTGTCAGATCCTAAGCCTAGACCGGTAGCATGCTGCATGAATCTGCGATTTTAGAAGATTCTATTTTTTGTTTGAAGTTTTAAGGCATGCTTATATGATTTCTTTATCTTGTAATATATGACCAATATGCCATATAATGTGTTGAGAAGCATGCTATGTGATGACTTGATTCTTTTTTAAGTGTAGACTCGTATTAGTTTTTACATACTAATTGAAAAGACCGACTTGTTAATGTTAGGTCGTTTAAGCGCAGTAAGTTAATTAAAGCTAGTATTATATTGTAGGTGAGCAAGCGAGCAAAGTATCTAAACTTACTTCAATTTATTTGCAAGCTAAACCCTTTTTTATGCAAGTTTTTGAACTTCTATCTTGATTTAAGCAAGTTCCTTGAACCCTACTTTTATTGTTAAGCAAGTTCCTTAATTCTTACTCAAATTATATTGAGCAAGTATCGAACACTATTTTATTGTGTTGCAAGTTTTCTAACTTACACAACTTTGTTTTTGTGAAAGTTTTCTTATCCTTCTCATATTGTATTGAGTAGTAGGTTATTGTTGAATTGAAAGTTATTCATTTAAGCTTGAATCTTATTTCCAAGCATGTTATTAAGTGGTTTAATTACTTTACAATTATTCCACATCGATATTATTGATATTACGCACTTAGTGCACTTGAGTTAAATCTGAGTCTTGGACTTGTACATCATTTAAAGTTCAAATAATTCTTGAAGCTATGTGAGAGAGAAGTACGAACCTTTGTTCGGTCAGGACAAGCGTATGAAGTTTTATAAAAGCTATCCAAACCAATTGATGGTAAGGATTCTTAGGTGAAAGAACACCCTTTTATGATGAGGGGAGTACCCGGTATCTAATATAAGATACTAAAGAAGCGATTTAAATGTTATGCATATATACATAGTGTCGTGAAATTTGATCCCCTCAAGTACTTATACGTAACCCGATAAACAAAGGGTCGATTAGCTATTGATTCCATTGGAGTGTTATAGTTCAAAGTCTACTTGACTAGTAGTTATTCTAAAAAGCAATCATTATCTTTGCTTATAATATTCATATTGTTGAATCCTTGAGGATATTCATATTGTTGAATCCATTTGCGGATATTTTCCATTCATCATGATATATCCTTATTGTTGTATTTAAACTTGTTGAGCAAACTTGTTGCTCATCCTTGCTATATCATGAATTATATTGCGGCTAAGCTTAGAGACCTCGGGGAAAGGACAAGGGTAAAGGAAAGATGTAGGATAGTTGCGAAGAAGCGGATTTATCTTATGCTTAGTTTAAATTACGATTATGTAATATGAACCCTAATATTTATTTTAGGGTATGTTTGTAAGATGATATTAAGGTTATCGTATCTTGGGACTAGTAACACCTTTTGAATGAGCGACGTCGTTTATTATATTTCGCATTTTAGTTATCGTATGTTGTTTAGAGGTGGATGTTTGTATTTTATCGTGATGACCAAGAGGCAGGGGTGAGGAGGACCCGGATTTGGAGGCGTCATGAGGTTGGTATCAAATTTTAGGTTATAAGCGTTAGGAATGTGAAACCTAGGTTATAACCTTAGTAGAAAACTCAAGTAGAGTATGTAAGTGATGGGTTGAGGAAATCCATCGAGTTTTATTGTGATAATGAAGTTGTTTATTTAAATCAAAAATGATTGATAGGCGTCTTAAACTTCTTAATGCTAACATGAATAGCATATCACATAAAGCCTAATAATTTTCTTCCTTTCCTCGGATCATCATACCGCTAGGAATTCAGTGGAATCGGAGGAGGAAGGATCCGATTAACAATGGTGGAGGGAAAATGTTGATCAATACGAGAACTTCGTTAACTTGTTAGCGAGGCGATGCAAAGCAGACCCCCTTGGTGATGGCGGCGAGGACAACACTTGGCTAGCTTTAAGGACTTTAAATTGGTAGGACCACGAGAGTTAGAGGAACCTTGGACCCAATTGAAGCCCGGACATGGATAGAAGAAATGGAGAAGGTGTTTGAGGTTGTGCAGTGGTAGAAAAGCACGAAAAGCGAGTTTTGCCACTTTCATGATGAAGGTGAAGCTAACTATTGGTGGAAAGCCAATATAGGGGTAGAAGCGAGACGAAGGAGTTATTCCTTGGGAGAGATTTAAGGAGCTATTCCTCGAGAATTACTTCTCGAGAAGAATACATGACGAGGATATGGAAGTTAAGTTTTTGGGCTGAAGCAAGGTAGTATATATCATGCAGTGATGATGTGGCAAGATTTAATGAGTTAGCGATTCGCTTCACATCGAGGTTGACACGGAGGCGGGAAAGCAAGGAGGTTGAATTAGGAATTTGAAACCATGGGTGCGAAAAGCGCGTGTGGTGTGTTGAAGATTAAGACTTACTCGATCTTTTGGAAAGGGCTATCATTTTGAAGGAAGGAGGCAATGAAGCCATCGCTCGATTCAAACAAGAAAAAAAGAAGGCGGTCGGGGAAGGGCGGAAAGGGGAAGAAGCGGAGGTGGCAACCCCAACAAGCGTAAATGGACGGAGAGCCAATCCTCTGGAGGTAATAAGTCGGGGGGAGGCTAAGAAAAGTATGAAGCAACAAAATTGTGGGAGGAATCACTCGGGGGAGTGCATGAAGGGAAAGAGTGTTTGTTATCGTTGTGGACAGCAGGGGCACATGGCTCCTCGATGTAGAATAAGAAGAAGGAGGATGTTTCTCGTGTGGAGCCACGGACCATCAAATTAAGGATTTGCAGAAAAAAAAGGCGATCGACTAGCGAATGGCAGCAACAACAACAACAATAATGGGCTGAACATTGGAGGGTTGACCCGGTCAAGCCAATGACGGACCAAGCGACACGAGCGTTCAACATGGCCGTCTGAGGATGCGGTGGAGTCTAAGGGCGTGGTGTCGGTATCATTCGATCGATGATATAGATGCATACGTGTTATTTGATTAGGGTGCTACTGCTCTTTTGTTTCAAGAAGAATTTGCTAAGCAGTTAGACTTACCCCGTGAGAGATTAGAACACCCTATGAACGTAGAAGTAGCAAACAAGGAAATTATCCTCGTAGAATACATTCATAGGAATCGTTATGCTGAATTGCGAGGATTTAAGCTCAAAGTGGATTTGATACCGATTCGTTTGGGGGAGTTCGATGTAATCCTTGGAATGGATTGGTTATCGGTTCATGGATCAGTTATAGACTATAAGAAGAAGTGTGTACACCTTAAGACTCCGAATAAGTCGAAGGTGGTATTTTATGGTAGTAAAAATCGAGAGACAATCTCATTTATTCGAGCGATGGTGCAAGCATGAGAGATTGCTTAGGAAGGGTTGTATAGGTTATTTGGCTCACGTGGTTGATACTCGATGAGTCGAGGGTGGTGAGTCGAGATACCTATTGTAAAGGATTTCGTTGATGTCTTTCCGGACGAGATTTCGGGATTTGCCACCGGGATAGAGATTGAGTTTGTCATTGATTTGGCACCGGGGGACACCGGTATAAAAGCGCCGTATCGTATGTGCGCGGTAGAGAGATGAAAGAACGATGGCTCAATTACAAGAGTTGTTAGATAAAGGGATACATTAAATGAAGGCGTATCATAGTGGGGAGCACCAGTCTTATTAAGTAAAAAGAAGAAAGATGGGTCGCTAAGACTTTGTATCGACTCTGAGAGTTGAACAAGGTCACCATTAAGAACAAAGTACCGTTGCCCGGGATAGAGCGATTTGTTTGATCGGTTGAAGGGGGAAAAGTACTTTTCAAAGATTGACTTGAGGGCCGGTTATCACCAAGCTGAAAGAAAGTGAAGTAGGAGGATATTCAAAGGCGACATTAGAACTTCGGTATGGACACTTTGAGTTTACGGTAATGTCATTTGGATTTAAAGCAGCGCATGATGACATTTATGGATTTGATGAGCAGAGTGTTCAAATAGTATTTGGATAAGTTTGTTGTCGTATTCATCGATGACATTCTAGTGTATTCGAGAAGCGGAGGAAGAACACGAGAGCATCTTGGATAGTGTTGGAGACATTAAGGAGGGAGAAGTTGTATGCAAAAATTCTCCAAGTGTGAGTTTTGGTTGCAAAGAGTGCGATTTTTAGGGCGCGTTATCGACAAGAATGGTGTTTTGGTGGATCCGGTGAAGGTAGAAGCGGTTATCAATTGGGGAAGCGGTAGAAGAAGCAGCAAGCGAAATTAGGAGTTTCTTAGGATTGGCGGGATCTTATCGAAGATTTATTTGAGGATTTTTGAAATTAGCATCACTTAGTTGACCAATCTTACGGAAAAACAGTTAAGTTCATTTGGACGGAGAAGTGTGAAGAAAGTTTCCTAGAATTGAAGAAGAGGCTTAGTCAAGCTTTTTGTGTTGGCTTTTACCGGACAACACGGGAGGGTTTATAGTGTAGTGTGATCGTCACACAAGGGTCTTGGTTGTGTCTTGATGCAACCTGACGGGCGGAGTCATTGCGTCACGCTTCACGTCGACTAAAAGATTATGAGAAGGATATCGACTCATGACTGGAGTTAATGCGTAGTTTTTGCCTTGAAGATTTGGAGGCATTATTTGTATGGCGAGAAGTGTGAGATATATATGGACCACAAAGAGTCTGAAGTATATCTTCTTCTGAGAGAAGAATTAAACATGAGTGGTGCGATGGTTAGAATTGATCAAAGATTATGATTGTGAGATTTTGTACCATCCGAAGCAAAGCAAATGTAGTGGCGAGATGCCTTGAGCGAGAAAAAGCGGAGAGAAGTTATTGAAGTTGACCATTCAAGAAGAATTGGTGAAAGATTTTGAACGACTAGACTTGGAGATTAAGTATCCGATGGAGACCAACGAACAATTATTTGTGTGATGCGTGAGTCGACTTTATTGGATAAGGTTAAAGAAGCACAAGAAAAGGATGAAGATTGCAATAACATCAAGAAGCGATTGGTGAAGGTGATGAATTGAAATTTAAGATTGATAACCTTTGAATTTGCTAAGATTTGAAGGGCGAATTTGGGTGCAGTTAGTACGGGCGAGAGAAGAGATTTTGCAAAGAAGCGCGCGATCTGAGATATTCGATACACCAGGAAGCCGCGAAGATGTACCAAGATTTGCGTCACCACTTACGGTGGCCAAACATGAAAGAGAGAGGTTGCGAGAATGCGTAAGTAGATGTCTAACTTGTCGAGAGAGTCAAGGCGAGCACCAACGACCAAGCGGGTTATTACAACCATTAGAAATTCTAGAATGGAAATGGGAGCACATCACAATGGACTTTGTGGTGGGACTTAAAACAATGCAGAAAGACACGACGCCATATGGGTGATTGTAGATCGTCTTACTAAGTCGACTCACTTTTTTTGCCGATTAAGATTAAGTATAGTTTGGACCGATTAGCCAAATTGTATGTTAAGGAAATTATCTCGAGGCATGGGGTGTGCGGTATCTATTGTATCGAGATAGAGATCCGCGATTCACGTCAAACTTACGGAAGAGTCTTCAAGAAAGAATGGGGACACCTGACTACGAATGAGTACGCGCGTATCATCCATGAGCCCGATGGGCAAAGTGAGAGAACGATTCAAACACTTGAAGACATGCTCGAGCTTGTGTGATGGACTTCAAGGGTAGTTGGGAGGATCACCTTCCATTAGTAGAGTTAGCGTATAACAATAGTTATCACGCTAGTATTGGAATATGCCGTATGAAGAAGCTTGTATGGGAGGAAATGTAGAGCGCCCTTATCTTTGGGATGAAGTTGGAGAGCGCGTCATTGTTGGGACGAGAATTGGTACAACAGACGGTAGAAATCATCAAGGTGATAAGAGCACGATTAGTAGCGACTCAAGATCGCGAGAAGAAGAAGTATCTTGGACTTACATCGCATGAAGAGAGATTTTGAAGTAGGAAGGAAGCTATGCTTTTACGAAAGTATCTCCTGGAAAGGAAGATTCATTTTTGGGAAGAAGGGCAAGTTGAGCCCTAGGTTCATAGGACCTTTCGAGATTTTGAGGTGAGTCGGTGAAGAAGGGCGTGATGAGGTAGCGTTACCTCTGAACTTGAGCACATTCATAATGTGTTTATGTGTGTCGATATTGCTGGTAGTATAAAAGCTGGACTACAAACACGTTATCTCCTATGAACCAATTCAAGTCGAGAAAGACTTATCGTGCGAGGAAGTTCTGTCCGGATACTAGATAGGAAGGAGCAAAAGTTGAGGAATAAGATTATCCATTAGTTAAGATTCTCTGGAGGAATCACCTTGATAGAAGAAGCTACGTGGGAGCTAGAAGAGAAAATGAGAGCGAATTATCCAGTTTTTATTTGAGTAACCTTATTTTTACAATTAGAGAGGATGAATTTTTTTATAAGGGGGGAGGATGTAATGTCCACAAATTTTAAACTCCTTATTAATTAAATATGTGATTTAATTTTAATGAGTTAGTTTTGTGAGTTTATTTAAACCTTATGTGGTTATGTGAATTTATGAAATGATTAAAGGGAGTCACTAATAGTTTATTTAAATTAGTGGACTAACCCTAAGATTTTAATATCAAAGAATTGATAAGATTATTATTAATTAAATATTCAATTTATTTGAATATAGTAGCAAGAGTTGAACATATTGATTAATTTCAATTATGAGTAATTAATTGATAATGTGTTAATTAATAATTATTATGAATAAATAATAATTAATGTGTAAAAGAGATTAATAATTTTATAAAATGATTATATTTTTACTTGATTAATTTGTGCAATATAGTAAACCTTTATTATATGGTAGTTAACTATATATTTTATATAGTACAAGGTGGCACATTAATATATATATATATATATATATATAGACTATATAGTAAGAGTTATTTGCATTCATGTGAGTTGCATAATAATATTGTTATATGATATGGAGTGTGTGGGTAAACATTCATGTATACCCTATTGACATATAATAATATCATATTCAATTATTAAATTAATAATGATTTCATTAAGTTATTATGATAATAATAATTGATCATGGTAATTGAAAATGTACATGAATTATATGTATATGCACTACTTGATACCTTGTAATTAGGAAATACATTGTATGCTCTTTAAATCATTATAACCTATGTTATAAGAAATGAATTGTGTATACATATTTTATAACCAAAGTTTATATTATGTGTATATATGGTATAAGCCAATTGTTGCATTTCATTTTTTGCAAATCTCTGAGGATTTCTCTTGTCCCATAATAAGAGTCCCATTTCTTTCTTCCACGTGAAAAGAAAGCTAGCAAACCTACTCTATCTTCATCTCAAATTCATCAAACCTAGATCAATTAGTGGATGGGGAGTGGGATTCATGGTGAGATTCACCAACTCTCACCAACTCTCTCTTAACCCTTATGCATTCTTGAAATCCTTTGGTTTGATTTGGGAGGTAATCACATTATCTAATAATCATTATTCTATAAATGAGACCTTCATCCTTCCTTGTTGCAATTCTTTGAGAATTAGTTGCTAAGGAGCTTGTAAGGAGTGAGTGTATTCTTTGCTTTCAATTACTTCAAGAGGTATGAAAATCCTAATTGTGTTCTTAGTTGAGTTTTATAAATTCTTAAGAATTACTTGAAATTTTGCATGTATTGGTTGTGAATTAGCATGATATTATGTGTTTAGAAGTATACTTACATGTTTGAACTCTCAAATGATGGATTTGGAACATTTTTAAAATTTTTGGAAACCAAGTTAGTTGGTTAAGCTGCAAAGCAGAGTCTGCTTATTGTCTCTACGATGCTGAGGCACTGCATTTGCCCTATTTGTACTACTAGTGTGTAGTATGCTGCTGCCAGTAACCCAAACTCGATTTTTATTTACGGCATGCGTGGTATGCATGCGCCCTAATTGTACTATGGTAGTGCGGTAATGACTTTATCACTCTACACCTGACACGATGATTTTTTGTTTTGTTTTACATTTGTGCTAACTTGTTGGTACATGGTTAGAAACAAGCTTGTAAACTATTTTAACACACACATATGTAAGCATGCATGCATGTAGTATGAACAAGTATAACCATGTTAGTACCTACAATGGACACAACACTTGGGGTCTTGAAATGAAGTTTGTGATTTCAAAAGTGAACTTTGTCACAAACACATCATGTGAGCATTTTGACTTTATGAACATGATAATATGGTTTATATTGACATGAAATGCAAGACTAAAGTGATTAAACACACTAGCATACATGATTGAAAGATTAGACTATTTCAAAGATAAGAAACTTAAGACTTTTCAAAGTGAACTTGACCAAGAGACTTTTATCTTGTAAGTCGACCATTTGAGCATGCATATGTGACTTTAATATATGTTGTAAATGCATGAGAGTTATATGTTAAGATGCCTTGTATATACTAAGTTGACTTAGTGTTAAATTCAAAGAAAATTAGAATGAAGAAAGCTAATGTCATCAAGAAATGAGTAAAAGTGCGTTATGACCATGCAAGCATGTATATTAGGACTCATTATGCCTATAGATATATTGGCATAAACATCGTTTAGTTAATGTATGGTTTTCACTTATTCACACATAGTCATAAAAAAGGAAATTTCTAAAATATGAACTATGTGAGTAAAAGTATACATGTGTTATATATATATATACAAGCATGACTACTTTGAGTATTGAATGAATCAAGTTGTAAAGGCACAAATGATTACATGACCTTTTATGTTTTAATGACATATAAATTGTAAGTTAAACTTGAAGTAATGAATTCAAGTATGGTCATGTGTTATATGTGAAACTCTAGCATATATGTATGTTAAAATATATGTATATATTAGTGTGTTAGAGTTGAATTTGAAGTCGGGAGAGAGAGAAGCTCAACCTTGAGTGCAGCCAAGGGGATAGCCAGCATTCTTGTAGTCCCTAAGCCTAGACCCAGTAGCAATTGCATGCCATCCTCTGATCTTGAATAGATGATCTATTTTTGGTTTGAAGTATTAAGGCATGCTTATATGATTTCTTTATCTTGTAATATATGACCAATATGCCATATAATGTGTTGAAGAAGCATGCTATGTGATGACTTGATTCTTTTAAGTGTAGACTCGTATTAGTTTACACATACTAATTGAAAAGATCGACTTGTTAATGTTAGGTCATTTTCAGCGCAAGTTAATTAAAGCTAGTATTATATTGTAGGTGAGCAAGCGAGCAAGTTTCCTAAACTTACTTCAATTATTATTGCAAGCAAGTTTTCTTTGAACTTCACTCTTTGATTGTGCAAGTTCCTTGAATTACTTTTGTTAAGCAAGTTCTTTAAAACTTACTCAAATATATATTGAGCAAGTATCAGAACTTTATTTTATTGTGTTGCAAGTTTTCTAACTTACACAACTTTTTTGTTGTGAAAGTTTCTTATCCTTCTCATATTGTATTGAGTAGGTTATTGTTGAATTGAAAGTTATTCATTTAAGCTTGAATCTTATTTCCAAGCATGTTATTAAGTGGTTTAATTACTTTACAATTATTCCACATCGATATTATTGATATTCGCACTTAGTGCACTTGAGTTCGTCTGATCTTGGACTTGTACATCATTTAAAGTTCAAATAATTCTTGAACTATGTGAGATAAAGTCACGAACCTTTGTTCGATTAGGACAAGCGTATGAAGTTTTATAAAAGCTATCCAAACCAATTGATGGTAAGGATTCTTAGATTGAAAGAACACCCTTTCTATGATGGGGAGTACCGATGTATCTAATATAAGATACAAGAAGCGATTTAAATGTTATGCATATACATAGAGTACGTGATTTGATCCCCTCAAGTACTTACTTATACATAGCCCGATAACCAAAGGGTCAATTAGCTATTGATTCCATTGGAGTGTTATAGTTCAAAGTCTACTTGACTAGCGAGTTATTCTAAAAGCAATCATTATCTTTGCTTATGATATTCATATTGTTGAATCCTTGAGATATTCATATTGTTGAATCCATTGCGGATATTTTTCCATTCATCATGATATATCCTTATTGTTGTATTTAAACTTGTTGAGCAAACTTGTTGCTCATCCTTGCTATATCATGAATTATATTTATGACTAAGCTTGAGAGACCTCGGGGAAAGGACAAGGGTAAAGGGAAGATGTAGGATAATTACTGCGAAGCGAGACTTTTTA
The DNA here is from genome assembly GCA_020205605.1 of Panax ginseng. Lineage (NCBI taxonomy): Eukaryota > Viridiplantae > Streptophyta > Magnoliopsida > Apiales > Araliaceae > Panax > Panax ginseng. Next base: position 50,161,870 of record CM035133.1, read on the forward strand.
TCTTATGCTTAGTTTAAATTATGATTATGTAATGTGAACCCTAATATTTATTTTAGGGTATGATTGTAAGATGATATTAAGGTTATCGAATCTTGGGACTAGTAACACCTTTTGAATGAGCGATGTTAGTATTTTATTATATTTCGCATTTTAGTTATCGTATGTTGTTTAGAGGTGGATGTTTGTATTTTATCGTGATTGTTACATAATTTATTAAGCTTTGCCTGAAGACCTAATATATAAATAATATCGATATACAAATTAGAATAATATTATCACAATATAATACTATTATATATAATCATAGAATAACCTAAACACATAACACATAACCTTATCAATCCACAAACTACCTAAGACTCAATATCAAGTCAAATTATCTCAGTCTGAGTTGAAACCAACACAAATCTGACACTCCGCCGGCATAGTCGGACAATTATCGAGTTTAAGTTCAATTAAACTTTGCCTAAACACTTAACCATTATCATAGATAATTATATTATCAATCAAAATAATTTTCCAAGTCACATAATAATTATCATTTATCATGATTTTTCAATCATTACTATCATATTTATATGATTTAAATACTTTAACATTATATATTATAAGTTCTTCTTTATCATCTAATAAATCGAATACCAATCCAGCAACCTGGATTCCAAATCCAGCATCTAGATGGTCATTCTTGTAAATCAAACTGCAATCCAGCTAACTGGATTCCAAATCTAGCAACCTGATTGCAATCCAGCAAGCTGGATTCAACATATTTTCAATTCGAAGAACTTTTCAATTGACAAAATTTGGATTCATCGAGTTTTAATTCAAACAAAATTTGGATTCATTATCCTTTTTAGAAAAATACCAAATCAACTTATTATTTTTTTTATCCTTTGTCCAAACATATATACATATATTTCATACACAAAAAGTATTTTTTTCATAATTTTTCAACTCCCTTTAGTATTTTTCAAAAATCAATTTTAGTGCATAGCTTAAGAAATTAGCTCTATCATTCTTAACTCCAGAAAATCCCATCTCTTGACACAATCTTGTACGTGTTAACGGGAGCCTCCAGTTTAAATTTCGTGGCCATCGGAGTTATAGAACTTCGGTTATAGCCATTTTCGTCAAAAAATCGTAAAAATTGAAATGATCATAACTTGGTCATTTTAAGTCGGAATGAGCTCATTTTTGGACAGGAGGTACTTTATACCATATATGTTCATGTCCCAAAATTTCGGAATTTATTTCACAAATTTTGTGGCTGAAATAGCCCCTACAAATTTCTAGGCAGTAACTTTTTGTAATTTTTCACTTTTTTCTACTTTGTTAAAAATAATCCATATGGAAATATACAATTCCTTTTTTAGTGATTCCACTTGGAGATGTTAGAAAACTCATATATCTAACTCTAAGACTTGACCACACTCAAAAATTCAAAATATAATAGGAGATATGGTCATTTGAATTTCGTGTTTCGTTTTTACAAAAATCTGATTTTTAACTCTTGGTGTCTTCTAAGAAAAATTTCATGGTTTCATATAATAACCAACATAACTCATCATAACACTTACTAATACCTCATATACTTATGATTCTACCATGATACATGATTTATTTCATCAAACAATCATCAAACACAAGATCAACACCACCAAGGCTAAGAAAATTAGGATTTTCTATATTTTAAAAAACCTAGCTTCCATTTCATACTTTAGATCTAACTTTTGATCCTCAAAAGGGTTAAATCTAAATATGAAACACTTATATACACATAGATATAAGGTTTTAAAACCCAAGATCATAACTTCATATTATCAAAAATCAAATCAAACCAAAAAGAAAATTAAACTACATAAGTGGAAATTTTGTTATACCTTAGCTTTTCCTTCTTCTCCTTCTTCTATGGATGAATCTTCTCTCCCCTCTTCTCTCTTCTTCCTTCCATGGATGCCGAAGCCTCTTCTCTCACTCCCTCTCCCTCTCTCTCTCTCTCTCTCTCTCTCTCTAGTTCTAGTTAGAATAATAAAAGAGATGAAAAAGAAAAATAAGATAGATTTTTATTAGATATGAATATATATCAATTATCTATACCCACTCTCTTTTTTTCTTCTCATGTTTCATCCGGCCATGTGGCCCTTAATTCCTCCACCACATTCTCTCTTTCTCTCACACAATTACTAAGTGATTGCTTGCAAGAATTGATAAATAAGGTGACTAAGTGTTTGCATTACACCTAAGGTACTTGGTAGGAGTTGGTAACCAAATGTTGAAAAAATCCAATAAGTCACATGCTCCATATCCCCTTCCCTCTTTTGGTCGATTCTAACCACTTTTTCTTTCCATATTTGGTTTAATTTTATTTGATAAATTCACTTAATCTAATGACTAAAATGCCCCTCTCCCATTGGCTAAATGTTGGGCCATTCCTTTAATGTTTTTGGCTTATAAATTTAGTTTCTTTGGGCCATAACAAATAACATATTCCGACACTCTTAATATTATCATTCCCTAATTATTTAATTAGGGTTTTCATTTCCTCAATTATAACATAAATCCTTACTCTTGCACATTTATTTCCTTAACCCAATTAGACTTACTATAATTAGGTTATAAAATTAATTAACTAAGATGTATAAAATAAATCTCTTAGAATTACTATATATTTTAAATACTAAAATTCTCCCATACCATAACATTTAAGTTATTCAATTTTTTTTTCATTCCTAATATATAATTAGGATTACTTTCTTAGGTTTTCAAAATCAAAATTAATATTTCTAAATTATAATTAGGATTCTATAATTATACTAAGATTTCCTAATCATAAATTCAAGCTTGCTAATTAGGATTAATATTTCTTAATTAAAATTGCTAATTTAGTAATTTAGTCCATAATTGTACATTAGGGTTTCAAACTTTAAAATTAGGGTTTTCTAACTAATTCGTTAGGCTTTACCCTAATTAATCTTATAATCAATACACTTCAGTCTCTGAGATCCCAAGTTAGGGTTTTCTAACTGAACGTCGATGTTCTTAATATAATAGGGTTTGGACACTGATAAAATTTATCTGGTCAACCCTTGATCCTTAACCACATTCTGTACACATAGATGACCATACACATAGAACATATACACTTATATATTTAATCCTGAATAATTCACCAAAAGATTTTAAACCTACCAAAATCCTTCACAGAATTTTGAAATCCTTAAAATTTCTTCATAGAAATATCAAATCCATACACTTATTTTCTGTCTAGGTTTATTATTTGACCTTAATTCAATCTTTTAAGATTTTAATAAATATCCAAATTCTTGGGTTGTCATAGAGCACATGAGATCGATGAGTCAACGAGGATTAATAACCTGTATAATGTACATCAGAAAGACAACAATCCTCATGTAAACAACAACGCCGACCAAATGACGAACGATTGTACGTTTATGAGCTTTTTAGAATTCATGCAACACCAAACGAGAGAGACTCCTACTCATAATGCAGGTGGAGTCACTGGCAACTCATGGCTGGTCACTGCTAAGCAGTTCAAGGAGCTAGGACCATTAGAGTTTTTGGGAAAGCCAGGACCACTTAAGGCGGAGACGTGGATAAAACAGATCACCACGATATTTGTTGTCTTGGAATGCTCAGAGGAGAAAAAGGTTCCCTTCGCCACCTTTATGTTGCGTGAAGAGGCGGACATCTTGGTGGGAATCGTAAAACGCATCTGACTGGCGCCAAGACTCAAGATATCTTGGGAGAAGTTCCAAGAATTATTTAACGACAATTACTTTCCCGAAAGTATTCGTCACATGAAGGAGGTGGAATTCATCAAGTTGGAGCAAAATAATATGACTGTGTCACAGTACGAGGCTAAGTTTGTCGAGTTGTCCCGGTTTGCATCCAATTTGGTTGATAATGAGGAGAGAATGACATGAATGTTTCTGCGAGGTTTGAAACCTGAAATACGTCAATACCTCATTTCTCACAAACTTTGTTTGTATTCAGATGTTGTGAATAAGGCTCAGTTATTAGAACGCGATTATGAGTCAGCCCAACCAAAAGGCAACAACCAACAACATGATAATAATCGTACCGGTGGAAACGAACATCGGAACAACGATAACCATTGTGGAGGAAATTATCACGCCAGAAACGGTAACCACTTTGGTGGTAATCATTTCCAAGATAATAGGAAAGGTAAACTAAGTGAGAACAACTTTAAGAAGAGAAGATTCAACAATGACGTAAAGACATCGGCAGCAGCACCAATACCCATTTCCAATTAAGGAGAACGACCACCGGTCGTATGTTTTAAATGCGGACATGAGGGACACATCCATCCAAAATGTACGCAGCAACCCAAAGCTTGTTTCAATTGTGGAGGAGAAGGTCACCTAGCTTGATTTTGTCGTGTAGTCAAGTCAAGTCCAGCTGGGATGGTGACACCAAAGGATATCTCAAACAAGTCAAAGCCGGTAGTTTAAGTGAGAGCATTTGTCGAGGAACCCGAACAAAGTTATCACGGGTAAGTTAATCACAAACTCTTAGGAAGTCTATACCTTGTTAGATACCGGTTCTACCCACTCTTTTATTTCACTTTGTTCAATGTTTGAACTTGACTCTTGAGAAATTAAACTTTGACTTATCTGTTGAAACTCCGTTAGGAGAAACCTTCGTTACATCCACTGTTTATAAATCTTGTTTGATTCAAATCGATACCATCACGTTACCTGTCGATCTTATCCCTTTAAAAATACTTGCCTTTGATGTGATTTTAGGAATTGACTGGTTAACTACTCATCATGCTAAAATTGATTGTTTTCGTAAGGTTGTTAGTTTTCATATTCCTAACCAACCTCTTATGCGAATTCAAGCAACTAAACCACAAAAGTCAATCATTGTCATATTAAGCCATAAGTAAAGAGCCCCAAACCTTTCGCTGGTGACTTCCAAGTCTTGGAATGCACCGAAGCCATACTTTCCGTAGGGGACGCCGTGAATAATAGTGGCAAGTTGATAGGTATCAATGTGACGTGCTATCCACGTCTTGGATGAGAGTCACAGTTTTGAATAATATTTCTATCGTTAATAAATTTCCTGATGTATTCCCTAAAGACTTCTTGGCCAACCCTAGAGCTTGAAATCGAATTTTGTATTGACCCCAGTACAAAACCCATTTCTAAAACCCTCAAATATTTCTTCACCCAAAACGAATGTAACATGCGCCAAAAATATTGGCTCGAGCTGTTGAAGATTACGACCATACCATTCAATACCATCATGGAAGAGCGAACGTGGTAGCTGAAGCATTGAGTATAAGATCGTATGCAGTTACGAGTGCGACGTTGTTAACATAAAGACCCATTTGTGAGATTTATAAAGGATGGAGATAGAATTATAACTCCAAGAACTTACGTGAAGATAGCGAATATACAATTATAATCGACTTTAATCGATGAAGTTAAAGCCGCTCAAGCTATAGACTCAGAGCTGATGAATGTGAAGAAGAAGGTTCAAGAAGACTTTATTCTAGAAGCAAGAATCAACGAAGAGAGGAAATCTCAACCCTCGATTTTATTGGTCCATTTAAAATCCTCGATCGAGTAAGAACTATGGCCTATAGACTCGCCTTACCGCTAAGTATGTCGCGTGTTCATAACGTTTTTCACGTATCGATGTTACGTAAATATGTGGACGACCCAAACCATATTATTGAATTAGAACTAGACGAGATAACAGAAGATTTAACATATGAGGAGATACCTGTTAAAATCTTAGATAAGAATGAACATATTCTATGCTCAAAGGTTATACCTCAAGAGTTAGAATCTGACGAGGTATCCTCACCTCTTCGACATACTAGGTACGTACCCCAATTTCGAGGAAAAAATTTCATAAGAAGGGAGGTTGTATGATCCCAAATTTTATGAATAAAGATTAATTTTCTCTAAATATTTTTTTAAGTATTAAGGTGTGGATTTGATATAATATTATAGTTGTGGGTAATATTTAAAAAGTTTTCAAAGTATGCAAGTTGTTATAAAATATTCGTTTGGTCGGGGAATATTCATTTTAACAGGGAATATTCGTACAACGGCGCAATCATTGGTGGACCCCGCAACATAATTATTGTCGAAATGAGAAAACGACAGAAATATCTTTTTATAAAAATAAAGGTGAAAGTTTTACCATTAAACTGTTGAAATATTAAATTGGTAAAAGTACGAAGAATACTGGCGTGGCATAGTAGTAGCTACGGTATTAATTATTGATGCTTACGTGAGAAGTCACTCGGTTTTATTTAATTATTACTACTCTGTGAATTGTTGCATAGTATTTTACGTTATTTGATTCAATTATTGTTATAATATTTTATATTATTAAATCAATAATTAAGATGATAAGTTATCCATATTATTATTTATATTATTGACGATGTCTAAAAAGTTTTGTTGAGGAAAGGGGTTTGGTCATCTAATTGCGCGCCAATAGGGAGAAGTCCTTATCGGAAAGCCCCCTCTTTCCTGGGAACGATCTGGTTGTTAATATTGCGAGTTATAATAATGATGAATAATGTTGCTAAAAATATTGAGGGAATTTTTATGAAGTATTTGTTATAAATTTTGCTTATTATTTGGACCCCCATTTACCCATTTTTCAAAATAATAGGTAGAAAGTTATTCATTATAAGAGGTGAAGCCCACATGTGATGATGACATGGGTGGGGCCCACGGGAGATACAATGAATTTGTCACCGAGGGGGGGGTGGAATTGGATTGCCCAGAAGGGAGGTTATATATATAATTATATATTTATTAGTTTTATTTTTTTTATGAAAAATAGAATATATTATATTTTATTATGCATAGTGTTTGTATAGTCAATTATAAAAAAAAATTAGCCAGCTAATTCGCGCCCGTGACATTTGTCACTGTGTGTCTGTGATAAAATTCAAATAGTATCCTTTCCATTTTCCTATAAATAGGATGCTCAGTTTAGAAAAGAAAATCACACCAGAATCAGAGAATTCTTCTTCTATAATATTGAGCGTATTTCTTTTGAGTTTTAGGAAGTTTTGAGTGTAGAAAATAGTGAAAGTTTTCTTCAAGAATATCACCGCTATACCAGTTGCAATACTCTTCTTTTTAAGGTAATGAGTATTATTTATTTCATATTCATTTACGATATTATTTTTCGTATTCATAAGAAATTTTATTTTCGTTCAATATTCGTAAGAAATATTATTTTCGTTCAATATTCGTAAGGAATATTATCTTCGTTCAATATTCGTAGGAATATTATTTTCGTTCCACAGAAAAGATATTATTTTTGTTCAATATTTGTAAGAAATAATATTTTCTTCCATACTCTGTAGTATGTAAGTAATATTATTTCGTTTTAGATTCTGAATTCTACACTCATTTTGTTAAGTTTTGGCTTCTATACTCCATAAAATTAGTAGAATATCCTTGATATTTGCACTTCATCCAGTATCTTTTCATGGAAATATTATTATGAGCATTCTTGATAAGTTTTAACCTTTTCATGTTAAAGTACTATTCACGGGGTACTATTCATGAAGTACTATTCATGGGGTACTATTCACTGGATACTATTCACCTGGGGTACTATTCATGAAAAAATTAATTTCTTTTCAGTTCAAATCATTTTTGATACATTATTATTTTTGAATTTTACTCCACAAAGCAGTATCATGTTGACCATTTGAACGTTTTTAAAACTCTCAGTTATGTTTTGTCGTATTTTACACGACAGTTGTATTAATTAAGTTTGTATTTAAGTTCTGTACCATGTGTTTGGAGACTCAAGATGGGTGATGTATGCCTATTTTGGGGGCGTCACATTTATTGATGCATATGTAGATGTGTATGATAATAAATGGGATTAATTATGGACTATTGACCAATGTGATTGGATTTTATTTTAGTTGGATACATGAATGTATGTGTTTTATTAAATGGGGCCTTCGTACCTCGTTTTCTCTAATTTTTTTCTTAATGTAAATTCTAACTCCCTCCTATATACTTCCTCTTGAATGTTGATCAAGGTTTCTATTTATTTTAAATCGTTTTGTATTAGGAATAGTTAGAATTAATTTTTAAGAATTGGAGATCAATGAGCAAGGAGCGCTTGAAGACCCGTTTGTAATGGAGCCCGTGTTTAAATGTAATAGTTATATTTAAATATTAATTCTTGCAAACCTTTTGGTTCACTTGGTGGCTCTAGTGAACCAAACTAGAATATATATATATATATATATATATATATATATATATATATGAGTGTGTGTGTGTGTGTGTGCATGCGCGCTAAACAAGATGAGACAAAATTAATAACAAACCCCTCAAAAATTTTATATTAAGTTGTAACGTTCAATAATATTTCGAATATCGAACGTCGCCTTCTAGCATGGTAAAACAATAGAGTATTAAATATTTAATATGAGTTTGTTGTACACACACAAGGCAAGTATTAAATATTTAAGATGTTGTTTTATCACATTTAATGCTTATAAATAAACTGAATAATGTTGATTTGTTGTGCACACACAAGGACAATGTTTTTCCTTTGAATATATGGAAGTGCTAGGTATGACTTAACTTAGATCATTTTAGTTGGGATGGGCACACACTTGACCATTATGATCTAAGAGGCAAAATACAAGGAGTTGCATAGTTGATATAATTGACAAGAGTTGTCTACCTATTTAGTTATATATAGTTTGTTGTGCATACACAAGGCTATATACATTTGAAATGGGATCCTTCTTCTCACTAGTATATCTTTAATTAGATATTGCCGAACTATATATATTGAGGGTAATATAGTTTGAAGAAAACAGTGGGAGATATTAATTTAAAATAAGACCTAATTTATTTTGGTAATTAATAAAATAATGTATGGTAAAATGTTGTTAATTACAAATTCATTTACAAAATTTTACAATGTCTAAATTACTATCATTGCAAAACATATTAGATGCTATTTAATCGAACCGAATTAAATGGATTGGTAAAGGAATTTGAGAATAGTTCTCATGGATGAAAAGTTATCTTATGTCCTTAATATGTCTATCCCTGCAATGGTTGCAGATAATTCTTATGAGGAAGCGATTGCTAACTACTTTTAGAAAGTGGCAAGATGATGCACAGTTGGCTCAATGCATCATGCTCGCATCCATGAGTAACGAGCTTCAACGTCAGCATGAAACTATGGATGCTCCTACTATACTCCTGCACGTCAAGTAGTTGATGGTGAGGAAAGTAGGACTAATAGATATCAGATATCTAAGGAGCTCTTTTGATCTAGAATGACCAACAACACTATAGTACAGACACATGTCCTAAACATGATCAATTTGATTGAACAATTAGGACAACATGTTTTGTCATGGATGGAGATTTGAGCCAAGATTTGATCTTGCAGTTACTCCCGGACTCCTTTTCACAATTGTTATGAATTTTTCATATGAACAAGCTAGATATCAGCTTCACTGATTTGCTTAACATGTTGAAAAATGTTGAGAGTCACTTTCCAACCAAGAAAGACCAAATCTTACTGGTAGGGGCCAAAGGATCTTCTGAAAAGAAGAATGATTCTAAGAAGGTAAATAGAAAAGGCAAAAATAATGGATAATAAGAACAAAACTAATATGGATAGCAAAGGAGTTTGCTTCCACTACAATAAGCCTGGACACTGGAAAAAGAAACTGTGAGAAGCATCTTGCAGAACTAACCAGAAGAAGCTTAGTGAAGCTTCAGTTACAAATAAAATTTTGTTCATGATTAAAATAAATACTTATGTAAGTTAAGGTTCTACTTAGGTATTGAATATCGGTTTTGGTTCCCATAAATATAGATTTATGAAGAGACCAAGCAAAAGGGGAAAGCAAAACAAAGATAAGTAGTCATATATGTGGGAAATGAAACAAAGGTAGCTACATTAGCAATAGAAACTTATTGTTTAGCATTGCCTACAGAAAGTTCTATTAAGTCAATAAGTTGTTATTGAATTTGAGTTCTCGTTAGAAACATTACTTCCATTTTGTTGTTGGACAATGAAATCTTTGGTATTATATTTACAAACAATTGTTGTTCTATTTATAATAATAATATTTTTATAGAAATTGAATATTACTTAATGGATTTTGTGTACTTGACTTATATAAAAATTATTTTGCTTATTAAACAAACTAGTATAAGAAAAGGAGATGATCATTCAAAGAGTTGAATGTTTGTATCTGATGAAATACAAGTTTGAATTATTTGAAAGGTTCAAAGAATTCAGAAGTTAAACTAATTGAAAAGTAATAGAATTCTTTGATTGGATTGAGGAAGGAATACTTGTGCAATAAGTTTCTAGATCATCTCAAATGGTTTTCTCATAATGGACTCCTCTTGATACGCAATAATTGATTGGTGTATCTAAAAGGAAAATTGTACCTTGTTGGACATGGTGCGATCCATAATGATTTTACTGACATTCCAGTATCTTTCTGGGGTCAAACCCAAGAAATGGTTGCATATCTATAAAAGGTAACCTCAAAATCCGGCCCCGAGACTCCACAAAAGTTATGGACAAGGAGGATTCCTAATCTTATGTATGTTAAGATAAGGGATTGTCCAACTTATGTGAAAAGGTTTCAAAGTATAAGCTTGGGACAAAATTTGACAAGTACAGATTTGTGGGACATCCTAAAGTAAGTTTAGGGTATATGTTTTATAATCCTACTTAGCAAAAGGTGTTTGTTGCGAAACACGCTGCCTTCTAAGATAAATGTGTTTATCATTGAAGAGGCTAGTTGGAGGATAATAAATCTTGAAGAGTTCAAAAACCACAAAACACTATAAGTCAAATAAGAGGAACCTGTAGATAGACCTATTGTACCATAACCGAATCGTAAATATGGAATAGTACCGAAGATACCTAGGACGTATGGATTCTTCATAGATTATGATGATGAGGTACACATCATAGAAGATGATGATCCAGTTACATATGATGAGGTAAGAGTTGTAGACACTTAGAGAAATGGATTGAAGCAAGCTTCTCAAATATAGAACATTCATTTTGATGAGACAATCAAAAGAGTTTGATTTTATCAAAAACAAGAATGAACCTAGTGTATACAAAAGGGTTAGTGGGAGCATCATGACATTCCTAGAATTATATGTTGATATACTACGGATAAGGAATGATATACCAATGCTACAATTAGTAAAGATAAAGTTATCTAAACATTCCTCCATAAATGATTTGGGTAGAGTATCGTAATTGGGGATAGAAATCTATATAGATAGATTTAAAAGGATGCTCGACTTAACCCAAGGAACGTATATTCATTTGATGCTAAAGTTGTTTAGCATGGCAAACTCCAAGAAATGTCTCATGTTGATGAGCCCTGGAGTGTATGTAAGACTCCAACTTTTATAAATAAAGATTAATTTTTTCTCGAAATATATTTTTGAATATTATGGTGTGGATTTGATATAATGTTAAAGTTTTAGGTAATATTTATAAATTTTGCAAAGTATGCAAGTTGTTATGAAATATTCGATTGGTCAGGGAATATTCGTTTTAACAGGGAATATTCGTACGACGGCACAATCATTGGTGGACCCCACAACAGAATTATTGTTAGAATGAGAAATGACAGAAATAACTTTTAATAAAAATAACGGCAAAAGTTTTACCATTAACTGTTGAAATACTCGGTGATAAAAGTATAGTAATAAGCATGGTTGCATAGTAGCACACGGTATTGATTATTGATGCTTACGTGAGAAGTCACTCAGTTTTATTCAATTATTGCTACTCTAATTGCTACATAGTATCTCATGTTATTTGATTCAATTATTGTTACAATATTTTATATTATTAAATAAGTAATTGAGATGACAAGTTATTCATATTATTATTTGCATAATTAACAATCTTTGGAAAGTTCTATCGAGAAAAGGAGTTTGGTCACCTAATTACACGCCAATAGGGAAAAATTCTTATCGAAAAACCCCCTCTTTCCTGGGAACGATCTGGTTGTTAATATTGCGGATTATAATAATAATGAATAAATGTTGTTAAAAATATTGAGGGGTTTTTTTTATGAAGTATTTGTGATAAATTTTGCTTATTATTTAGACCCCTATTTACCCATTTTTTTAAAATAATTGGTAGAAAGTTATTAAATATATATATATATATATATATATATATATATATATATATATATATATATAAAGGTTGGAAGAAAATTGGCGGGCCATGAGTGGGTCGTGGGGCCCACATGTTGGAAGAAAATTGAAAGTGGGAAATGTGATGATGTTTGTCACGGGAGGGAGTTTAATATATATATATATATATATATATATATTATAATAAGTTTTGCTTTATATGAAAAAATAGAATATATTATATTTTATTATACATAGTGTCTGCATAGTATTTGCATAGTAAATCATAAAAAAATTTAGCCGAAGTTGTTGCACCCGTGAGGCTTTACTGTGCAGTCCGTCATTTCTAAATTCAAATAGTATCATTTCCATTCTCCTATAAATAGGATGCTTAGTTTAGAATTAAAAATCAAACCAGAATCAGAGAATTCTTTTTCTATAATATTGAGCATATTTTTTTCGAGTTTTAGAAAGCCTTGAGTGTAGAAAACAGTAAAAGTTTTCTTCAAGAATATCTCCGCCCTACCAGTCAGAAGTATTCTCTTTTTAAGGTAAGTGGTATTATTTATTTCATATTCGCTTACGATATTATTTTTCGTATTCGTAAGAAATTTTATTTCGTTCAATATTCGCAAGAAATATTATCTTCATTTAATATTCGTAAGGAATATTATTTTCATTCAATATTCGTAAGGAATATTATTTTTGTTCAACCTGTAAGGGATATTATTTTTGTTCAATACTCGTATGAAATAATATTTTCTTCCATACTCTGTAGTATGTAAGTAATATTATTTCGTTTCAGATTCCAAATTATATACTCATTTTGTTAAGTTTTGGCTTCTATACTCCATGAAATTAGTAGAATATCCTTGAAATTTGCGATTCATGCAGTATCTTTTCATGAAAATATTATTCTGAGCATTCTTGATAAGTTTTAACTTTTTCATGTCAGAGTACTATTCACGGGGTACTATTCCCAAAGTACTATTCACTCAATTACTATTCACCTGGGTACTATTCATGACAAAAAATTAATTTCTTTTCGGTCCAAATCATTTTTGATACATTATTATTCTTAAATTTTACTCCACAAAGCAGTATCATGTTGACAATTTGGACATTATTGAATTTTGGATAAATTAAATTATAAATCTTTAAAATTTATCATTTGCTTTCATTTAATTGAATTCTTATATCATTGTCATCATCCTCATGCTTATATTGTTATGAAAGTCATCTTTTTGGCGTAGTGCATAGATGATGAATTTGTTGATTGGTATGATTATGACCAGAGATTATTCAGTATAATCATGACCGTAATGTTATAAATGATGTGGTAAAAGTCCTCATTGGCCCGTAGTGCATTGATGGACAGTTGTTGGAATGATCATGACCATTGGTGAAAACACAAATATCCTTGGCCTGTTGTGATGTTAATGAATATCATTGGCCTGTAGTGCATGGATAATTCAGTGATGTGGTTTATTTATGAAGGTGAGTCTCAGCGATAAAATTGATGATAAACTCTTAAATTATAGAAGATAGTAGATTTCATACTCTACTTGACTCTTCTAATGTATTGCGCGTTCCGCTACAGTTAAACTTGATGTTTATTATATTTTTATCAGTTTAACACTGTTGAAGGTTAACGATAATTTTTTCTGCATTATCTTTGTCATAATATTTTTTATTGGGCTAGTTGAGCTCACCCTTTTGTTTTCATTGTTCTCTTCAGAAAATGAGAACATAGCCGGGACTAGTCAGGGAATAGAGTGATGGTCCGAGATGGTGCATTAGTAGTCCTCACTATTCTGTGAAATAGTGTGATAATAATTGTAATGATATTGAATTTGAGTTTGGATATTGTCTAGAAGATAATATTCGTGTTGAAACTCCCAATTTATGTTTTGTCGTATTTTACACGACAGTTGTATAATTAAGTTGTATTTGAATTCTGTACCATGTATTTTGCGACTCAGAATGGGTGATGTATACCTATTGTGGGGGCGTCACAGTTGGTATCAGAGCTTAGGGATATGATCCCTGGCTAAGATGTGAGACTAGAACTAGGGGGAAAGACGGGGAAATCCTTCGCTAGTATGACCTACCTAAGTTTATTTGTTATTTAATTGGTCGGTCAGAAGATAGGGGTTTTATGTGATATGTCAATTAACCCTTGTTTTATGGCAGTGTTTGAAAATAACATCTGAAAATATTGAGATAAGCAATGCAGCACATGAGACCGTTGAGTCACCGACGATCAATAACCAGGATAATGTGCATCAGGAAGGTAATAATTCTCAGGTAAACAACAACGCTGACCAAATGACAAACGATGGTACGTTTAGGAGCTTTTTAGAATTCATGCAACACCAAACGAGAGAGACTCATGTTCATAATGCAAGTGGAGTCACTGGTAACTCAGGGCTGGTCACCACTAAGCAGTTCAAAGAGATGGAACCACCGGTGTTTTAAGACATAACCACTTAAGGAAGAAACTTGGATTACGCAAATCACCAAAATATTTGATGTTTTAGAATGCTCAGAGGAGAAAAAGGTTCTGTAGACACTCGAAATTTTCTGCGCTCCTAATACTAACATTACAGGATGGTAGATTCGTCTTTTGGAGATAACCTTGAAAGACAGCTTACATCCATTCTGGATACTACCGGAAGTTCATCTCCAACCCGGAACACAAACCGGGAACATCATCTCAAACCCGAAACACACACCGGGAATGTCATTTCCAATCTCAGAGATATCCCCGAGATATGCAGATCAAAAGACCGGCAACAAACACCGAAGAGGATAGTTCTATCTCGACGATAACACTGGGAGTAGCAACCCCATCCTTGGCGATAGCCCCAAGCGATAGCCCCAAGAGATGCCATTGCAGTTCCGGTGATAACCCCAGAAATGCTTGTTTCAAACATATGCAATCAGCTTCAACCACAGACATCCTGTCGAGGCACACACACCTTAGACCCGGAGATAACAACGGGCAGACAGGAACACCCACTGATGACAGTGAGATATACAAACAAGCAGCAGTCCAATCTCAGATGTAACCCTGAGCAACGTCTGCTTTCCGCTTAAACCGACGATAACCCCGGTGAGGATTCACAACGTCATCTTACCATCACAACAGGATGATATCGCGGCATACCAAGAAGTAGTCCAATCTCAGCTGTAACTCTAAGCAACGTCTACTTTCAACTCAAACCGGCGATAACCCCGGCGAGGAGTTAAACGTCCTCTTGTTCCTTCGACAATGGCACATCGTCTCAACACTTCATACATATATCCATCCAACAATGTCCCACAAGAACTGAGGATTGACAATCCCGAGTGACTATTACGTGTGATAGTACTTTGGATAGAATTTGAAGCTTGAAGACCATGGGCATAGACCCCTCTTCCTGACTTCGTACAACCTCTAATCCATGTCATTGCGTAACTCTTGACACAAGAGGTCCGAAGAAGGTCAGATATACCTCGTTCGGATGCTCGGATTGAAGTTCTACAAGTTTGAGCGGACATTACAATGCATGAGTGCACGTACTATGAGACGATGGGACCCGCGAGGCTCGGATGCATCACGACACCGCCCAATTACAAGCTATGCATTTGCGCAGAGTGTACTGCTGCCATCAAATCTATATATACGAGCCTTGGGGTCAGAAATTTAAGAGGAAGAGGGAGGGAAAAAGGCGAGGAAGCCCTGTCCATTTTACTCTGCATACACATCTTTTGAGTGTTTCCTCATCTTTAAACACTAGTTAGCTCACATATATCTATCTTTTATCTGGTGGGAGCTGAGTGTTTATCCATTTAAAGTCATAGAAGTCTATTTTGGCAGCCCACTGTAAGCCTTCTTATATTCTATAAAGCCTTCTTCTCATATTAGCACACACTGTTATACACATTGAGAGTCGTGTTTTGTGCGTTTGCCCGGACTTCGGTCCGTGGTTTTCATTTTACATCAGTATATATATACTTATATATGTATATATTTTATATATGGACTAACATTATCGAGTTATGCCTCGATTGAGCCTAAACTTCGGTCTGGAGCGTTTAATTGCTTATATATATATATATATAAACTGTGGTCAGACTCTGTCTGATGAGCTTGGATTTACATCCAGTGCGTTTAATCGCCTTTATATATATATATACATATATATAATTGCCATCGGACATATCCGATGAGCTTGGATTCACATCCGGTCGTTTCTTTATATATATATATATATATATATATATGTATATATATATATATATGTATATTTACATTTCTGTCGGGGTTCGGAGTTCACTTCGTGGCCTTTTACTGACTTTTATTTACATTTTGTCTGCTGGAGTTTACTTACGTGGCGGTTGATCATGTTTATATATATATATATATATATATATATATATATATATATATATATATATATATATATATATAATCGCTTATTGCTTTCCATACAAATTGCAATATCATGTGAGCCTAGGAATCATGTGATCATTGAGGTTGATCTCTTGAATCTAGATTGATTCCCATGATGGACATTTTCAAATTTGTAAGTAGCTTTGTACATTATATTACGATTGTCTCGAATTTCCTTGGATGGTCATCATGCCCATGAGAGCTCGACACTCATCAGTATATTATTTTCTCGAGAATGCTTCACATCTCGAAAATAAAAGCAAACAAGCCGAACATTTAATAATAAAATGGAAGTATGAAAATGTCTCAATTCCTATTGAGCACAAGGTTTGAAAAATCTCTTTTACAAAACGTCATTGCTATATCTTGGTTAAAACTGAATTTTTCTATAAAATTCAAACCTTGTGTATATAGGTTCGAATGAGGCCTCGCACTATTTTTAAATAACTGTACATTGATCCACACACACACACACAAACACATACATTCATATAACAATTTCTTTGAAAAGTGGCGGTCACCATGGTAACATGTATGTCGGGGGGTGCCTAACACCTTCCCTCTGCATAATCAAGCCCCCGGACCCAAAATGAATCTCGGTTTCACCGACCCGTTTAGCAGTGTCAAATCACTGGGTCAATGTGCAAACCTTTTCGATTCGCGTTAGTGCAACCGATTAAATACACCAATGGCGACTCTTAAAGTCAAATCGTCGACATTATACATGTCGGACCTTTTTCACTTATTTTTTCAAAAAAATTTCACATTAACATGAGAACACCAAAGAACAAGTAACGAAAAGGGACACTCAAAAATCCCGACGTCGACAGGTGGCGACTCTGCTGGGGACTCCAGTAAGAGGGCTTAAGCCGCTATTTCAAGCTTTTCAAAATTGTTAGATGCTTGTGTGTGAATGTAGCATTTATATTTATGATGAATGTGTACGAATGCATCTTAATTACTGCACTGCTAAATATCTATTTGTGATATTAGTGCTTCACACATGTCATCATTTTGCATAAACGGTGAGACACATTGTATGTGAATGTATGTTGTGTGGTCCCTCCACCAGGAGGCTATCCTGTCGGTGTTTGATTACTGGACTCGTGGGAAGAATGATTCCCCGGGCTCAGGAAATGCACCACTCAGATTCGCTCCAATTGAACGACCAGATTAACTTCCCGTCAAGTAAATTGCGATGATCTGGGAACCTTCATGCCAAAAAGCCACGAGAGTAACCCTAAGATAGGTCAGCCTCTGATAAACCAAATGCAGAGGGAAGTCTCTTCATACTTTCCATTTTAAATTACCTGTAAAAACATTTACTTGTAATTCTATTCCATGCTCATTCATATGTAATGGAAAATATGAAGAATATCTGTGCATGCATGACATGTTATCAATTAACAACTGGTTTTGAAGGACAAAATTCCTAAACGGACATGTTATGATAACATTTACATTACCTTAAGACTAAACTACGTAAGTCTTTTGTAGGGAAGCAATTGGGCCTATTACCTTCTCAAAATCAAAAAAGGCTGCGAGCCTACAGCCAATCATGTCTTCTTCTGACCAGTCTAATACTGTCTCCCGAGAATAATTTGATAGATTGAGTAAACAAATCACAGACTTGGTTATTCTACTAAAAGAATTACACCAGTCTACTCAGGGTACGAAGATACCTACACATACAGAATCCTCTACACGAGGAGGAGTTCAAGGTCTGGAAAAAACAATTCCAGAACATCAGTTGGATACAACCAACAAAGACCCTGAAAACACCCATCTCAAAGGAGATCTAGACATCGGTGATATCAGGAAGAAGGTCCTTCAAATGGAAGAAACTATTCGCGTCCTCAAAGGGATTGGAACCCATGGCAGTGTTTTGTATATAGACCATTGCATATTTCCTGGTGTTCAATATCCAGAGAAATTCAAGACCCCTAATTTTGAGAAATATGATGGATTAGGGGATCCTTATACACATTTAAAAGTGTTCATCGGAGAACTTGGGTCTTACGCAAAAAATGAAAAGCTCTACATGCAGCTGTTTCAGAAAAGTCTGACTGGAGAAACCCGTTCATGGTACACCAGATTAGACAACTCTAAGATCCATAGCTGGGAAGAGTTGGCTCACACCTTCCTCACTCAATACAGTTTTCAATCTCAAATGGCTCCTGACCGGTATCAAATTACCAAGGTCAAAAAAGCGATCTAATAAGAGTCATTTAGAGTATGCTCAAAAGGTGGAGGCCCCTCTTTGCTCAAATTATTCTTACGTGTGAGAATCGAAATGGTCATGACCTTCATAGATGTCTGAGAAGCTCCTTTCTATGAAAGAGTTCTATTTGGTATTGGCAAACCATTCTCCGAAATGATCAAACACGACGATATGGGTGAAATGGGATTGAAGTCGGTAAAATTCAAGACTTAGCAGCTCTTAAAGTCATTGCTAAGCACATCCGATCCGGATCTTATGGAAACAACCCCGGAGGGTCCATAAAAAGAAAGAGGAGGATGTTTCCTTGATACTACAAGGACAGAAATGCAATCCAAGCATGCCTATGCAGAGGAGAAACTACTCCTGTTTTCCAGCACAATCTTCAAACCCTCCATTGCCTAAAAGTGGAGAAGTAAAGTGACCTCGAATGTTCACACCCTTAGGGGACTCACTCGAGAATATTCTTACTCTTCTGACTGCTCAGAAGAAAATTACACATCTTCTTCCACCAGTCAACCCTAATGGGAGGGGTTTTAATGCTACTTAAAAGTGTGCTTATCATGTTAGGGCACTCGGACATGATACTCAAGATTGTTGGGCCTTGAAACATAAGATTCAAGATCTAATAGACAATGGTGAGATCGTGGTCACTAAACCAGATCAACCTCATGTGCAAGACAACCCTCTTCCTCAACACAAAGAAGAAGAGGTAAACATGATCAGTTGGAGCACTGTACAAGGTTCCAATTCTAATGGCGAATCATCCCAACCCATCATAGATGGTGTTGACAAATGGGATTATGCAAAATTCCAGTTTACCATAGAACGAAAGATGAAAGCTCTTTCCAAAAAAATTGAACAATTGGCAGAACTGGTGACCCACCAGCATCAAGTCACACGCCAATTAATCAGGCAGGAGCATGCCTATCTCCTTCCATTTGTTGTAAATGATCCATCAACACCTTCATAAAGTGAAGCTATGGAGGATAAGATTACAAAGCGAGCAAATGCTAAAGCCCGTCGGGATTTTGCCAATCAGGGGGAATTCACCTATTTGGGCCAATCTATTGGAGGAGATACTACAGATGTTGATCAATGAAGGAAGAATTACCTTCCTTCTCCCTCTAATCAATCCTCATTCAGGACGATTCAATCCTGATGAAATATGTCAATATCATTCACATTCTCGCGGTCACAGCACAGAAGAATGCTAGGCACTCCGCCATCTCATTCAGAATTATTGATAGCGGTGTCCTGCAAATAGCAGATGATTACACTGTACAACTCAAGGGTGGGAATGCATATCCTACCAAATGGAAGGGATCAGTAGCAGTTATATCCGAAATGGATGATGAGACTATCAAAGTATTTCCTATACAACCAATTCAACTCAAAGGAGCTGACAGTCCTTTGAAAGTGGCCGCACCAGAGCCAATTTCTTTATCTCTCAGAGCACAACATCCTATTGTCAGCTTACACAAAGTTCCATGGAATTATGGAGAAGTTGAAAGATCCACGTCTTATACTACTGCTACAGTGTCGAAGGAGAATCCACTGTACCTTCCTCAATGGGTTGTCAAACCTACTTGCAAAGCAAAGGGGAAGTTTCCCGTGGAGAAGATTGAAAAATTCCTCCATACTATGGGCCACAATGAAGCCAAAGTGGTTTTAAGCTTGCGAGAAGCTCCACAACAAATTTCGATATTGGATTTGGTTTTCTCTTCTGAGGATCATCAGAAGATCTTGTTGAAGGTTTTAGAAGAAGCCTAAATCAGTGGATGTGGAAAAATTTCAACATTTGGTTGATCATATTTTCAACAACAATGTGATATCCTTCACTGATGACGACATACCTCCCGAAGGGACCGATCATTGCAAGCCTTTGCATATTGCAGTTTTGTCTTTCGGGTACATGCTAGCAGGAGTATTGATAGATGGAGGCTCATCTCTAAATATCTGTCCTTATGCCACCTTGGTAAAGATGAATATCAATCTCAAGTGGATCCAAAGCAGCCATACTGTCATCAGAGCTTTTGATGGATCCTGGCAAAATTTTGTTGGAAAGATTGAATTGCTAATTGAGATTAGTCCCAATACATTCAATGTACCTTTCCACATCCTCAAGATAGAATCAGGATACAACCTGCTCTTGGGGAGACCATGGATACACATGGCTAGAGCTGTTCCCTCCACCTTACATCAACAACTCAAATACATTATCAACAATAGTCTAGTCACTGTCAACGCTGAGCCAGATTGTCCTGAATAAGGAACTCTACCAATTATCAGCTTCAATTCAGAAGTTGAACCGGCCAATTTCCATACTTTGGAAGTGAGTAACACGCAATACCATTCTATTGGAGCGCCACTTCCCATACCCAAGATCTCTGTCGAGGTTATGTCGGCCACTAAAGAAATGATGTCATTGGGTCATCAACCTGGACAAGGGCTTGGTAAAGATAAGCAGGGTATTAAGCACCCTATCCAAATATCCAATCAAATTGGAATAGCCAGACTAGGCTATTCTGCCAATTCAAGTCACAGGAATCCTCATAAGCACAAGTAGGTTCCTCAAGCTTCCACCGCACGACGATTTTCTATACCTTTACCTCATGAGTTGATGCAATCTCTAGTAATGGTTCCAGCCCATGTTGTGGCTATGCTATTTCCAAAACCAGTGCCAATCAAAGTAAAAGAGGTGCTGATTCCTTATTCTGAGGCAAAAGAAAAAGGAATGGAAACGTAAACATGACACTGCCTTGATGATTGCAGGTATTCGCGTCATTGTTCATGATGAACATACAAACAGATACACCCCAGACGATGATTGCCCAGATGTCATGGTTATCATTCGGGAGAAGGAGGACAATGACGATCCTTCCATCACTGCAGTCCAGCAGGACTTTGCCCTCGACAATTGGAGGAGCACTCCATTCATTGGTTGACGAGGTAAAATGGGCGAAAATCCTACGCCTGTAGATAACTTTAATTGCTTGCTTTCCTTTACAAAGACTAGCGAGTTATTTTATCAAGTACATGCTAACTGATTTGTATGATCGAACAGTTGCATATATTAAGTGAAAGCATCTTTTGTTTCAGGACTCTGAATTTAGATGTGCATGTCCTTGCTGATGACATGCCTTCTCTCTATAAGGGTTGTAACTTTGATGCAAAGTTGGACTCAGACTTGATGGACATCCAAGAGGACATTGAGACACCTTAAGAGATTAAGGAATGGGTCACAGAAAAACCCAAACCCAATCTTGATCAAACCACTCCTTTTAATATCGAAACCTTAGACAACCCTAAGCTAATCCAGATTGGTTCAGACCTTACCACAAATCAACGGAATGACATGGTTGCACTGTTAACCTAATTCCAGGATGTGTTTGCATGGTCTCATGAAGACATGGTGGGTTTGTCCACAAACATTGTTCTTCATCGCCTTCCCATTAAAGAAGGATTCAAGCCAGTTAGGCAAAAGCTCAGGCGATTGAAACCTGAATGGAGTTTAAAAGTTAAAGAGGAAATTGTGAAACAATTTCAAGCTGGCATCATCATGGTGTCTATATATCCGGAGTGGATATCCAACATTATTCCCGTGCCTAAACCAGGGGGAAAGGTGCGAGTTTACGTGGATTACCGGGATTTGAACAAAGCTTGCCTTAAAGATAGCTTTTCTGTGCCCTTTATCTACATTCTTATTGACAATACTGCTCAATACGGCATGTACTCCTTTGCTGATTGCTTTGCGGGGTACCATCAAATTATGGTCGCTGAGGAAGATCGTGAGAAAACTACTTTCATCACGCCTTGGGGAACCTTTTTCTGACGCGGTTGTCATGGCGGCCTCATCAATGTTGGGCAACCTATCAAGAAAAGCTATGATGGCTCTTTTCCACGATTTAATGTACAAGGAGATAGAGATCTACGTGGATGACATCATTGTCAAATCTCGGAAGGAGGATGTCCATTTAGACCATCTCAAAAAGATTTTCAACAGGTTGCGTAAGTACAACTTGAACTTGAATCCCGCCAAGTGCGCCTTTGGTGTTAAGTCAGGCAAGTTGCTAGGTTTTTTAGTCAGCCACAAAGGGATTGAACTGGATCCTACCAAAATCCAGGCCATCAAGGAAATGCCCATTCCTCAGACAGAGAAGGAAATACGGGGATTTTTGGGAAGAATCAATTTCATTAGCAGATTCATTTCTCAACTCACAGCAACCTGTGAGCCAATCTTCAAGCTGTTAAGGAAGAACTCCTCCATGAAATGGAACGATGAGTGTCAGAAAGCCTTCCTTACCATTAAAGAGCAAGCGATTGAATAATGCTCCTATTTTGGTACATCCGAGGATGGTGTCCCCATTCATGTACTGTCCATAAAAATAAATGCCATAGGTGATCTTTTGAAAGATAATAGAGGCCAAGAACGAGCTATCTATTACCTCAGAAAAAGATTCGGCATCAATGAACACAAGTACACTCTGATCGAGAAGACTTGTTGTGCTTTAGCATGGGCTTCCATGAGGTTTCTGAAGATTACCTCTATGGTCACACAACCCATCTCATATCCGAATGGATCGTATCCAAGAATGGATGAAGCCCATCTCAAGTATGTGTTGATGGAAATTGATTCTACAAATCAATTGACATATCCGGATGGAAATTGAGGTCAAGGAATTTGATCAACCGCCGCCGACCTCTATGGGACTACAAACCGCTGGAAACTTACTTTTGACGAAGGAGTTAGAATTAATCTGGCATCGCCGCACCTGACGGGGGACTACAAAAGGAATTTGAAACTTACTTTGTTGGGGACTACAACGAAGGGTAATGAGTACGACAAATTTACAACATCGAGACAATACATCCTGTAACAATCCAGAATTTTATTTATAATTTTAAATATTTATTGAATTAAACAAATATTTTTAATTGATGTGTTTGTTGTTTAGTAGATATTTATTGGATTATTTATTAGTAAGTAAATAATCCATGAGTTATAGAAATTAACTTAATTAAGATAAAAGAGTGAAGAATGTGGCGATTTGATTATTTGAGCTGTGATTCTAGGGACAGAATCCTTGTAAGGAGGGAAGGATGTAACGATCCGGAATTTCAAATTGTAATATTAAATATTTATTAAAATATAAATATTTATTTGATGTGTTTATTGTTGAAATTGATGAGATAAATATTTTATTGATGTAATGGTTGCTAGTAAATATTTATGAATCTAAATTCATTAGATAATATTCTAAATTAAATTAATTAATAATTTAGAGAGTTGTAATATAACATGAGATGTTATATTGTTGTTTTAATTTAATAATTTAAGGTGGTATATTAAGTTATTAAATAAAATTATAATAAAATTATAATTTTTTGATATTTGGTTAAGTGGGAAATTTATTTAGTATGTGGTAATTAGTTTATTTAATTAGGATTGGATATGGAAATCCAAGTAAACAATGCGAGACAATAAACTATATTATAAATGACTTATGATAATAAATTAAAAGAGTTTTAATTTGGTTTTACCAAAGAAAACCTTAGAGCTTTTGAAATTCTTATTTTAATCTTGTTTTGTCAAACAAGGCTTAAGGAATGATTAAGTTATTATTTTAAGTGGTTTTACCAATCAAGGTATAAGGATTAATTGATTAATTTTAATTATATTGCCAAACAAGCCTTATGGCTTTTGATTTTCAAAATTTGATAAGCGATGTCAATTAAAGTTATATACTTAATATCTATATATTATTATCATTATCGTTATATTTTTGTTAGTGTGTAAGTTAGAAGTTAGGGAGAAAGACTCAGAAGAAAGAAAAAGAAGAAAAGAAGAAATTGAGAGAAAACTTGAGAGAATCCTAGAGGGATTTTGAAAAGGAATTGGGGAAAAGAAGTCTTGTTGATCAAAGGAAGAAAATTTTCACCTTCTAGCATACAAGGTATCCTCTTACCCTTTTAAAATTCTAAAAGTTGTGGTTATCTTCTCTTCCAAAATTCTCTGTAAAATCTTTGTAGAGTTTGAATTAATTGTTATATATAGTTTATATGATAAATTAGTTGTTGTGAAACTATTTTCATAAGTTTATATATGAGTATAGTCAATGAATTCATGTTATGTATGTTATGGCTTAGTTGGAGTCAAAGTTTAGTTAGGAAATCATGAAGAAAACCTTAAATTGATGATGTATTCTAATAATACTTGGAAAAACGAAAACAACCAAAGTTGAACGAGTCAAAATGGTTGTAAAATGAATTCATAGTGAAGAATTTCGCTATGAATGTCAAAAGAAGAAGAAATAATAAAAATAGTGAAATTAAAGTTTGTAATCTTTGACGTTTTATGTTGTTTATGTGGTTAGAAACGCGTTAGAAAAATATTAGATTATGTTTTTGTAAACCTATTACACCTTGGGTAGGTTGGTATGGTTGTTAGAAAGGAGTTTGTAGGCCTAATTTGGCTTTCTGTAGTGTTCGAGATCAAAATTTGTGAGTTAGCAAAAGGGACCCCCCCTACGGCCCCCCTAGTGTAAAAAAACCCCGGTGGTGGGGAAGTAATCTACTATCCAACTTTGGAAAAAAAAATCTGACAGCACATGTTTTACTAAAACAACCATAACATTTTCATACGAACTCCGATTGAGGTGATTCAATATGATCCGGAACGAGGACGAATAGACCTACAACTTTTGTTCTTTAAGATTTTCAATTTGAGGTCGTTCGGAAGGGTCAAAACAGTCATCTTTGTGACTATTATGTAATCGGAGGCAATTGGAGGGCGTCGGGCATGCACGTATGCTAGTGTAGTGCTCTTGACGATAAAAGATGTTGTTCTAAATTATAAAACATGAATGTTAGTAAATATAATGATGTTTAACATTAATATAATAATGTATTAGATAAGTTATACATGCATATTAAGCATGCACAAGAGAGGCAAATCGGGCGTGTGACGAATAAATGTCGAAACACCGTGATACGTGTTAATGAACGTAAAAAGTGTTTTAAGTCAAATGAAATAGATATTATAAAAAATGAAATGGATTTAATATAAAACCAATAAGTAGTCCTAGCAAGACTTAAGCAATTTAATGAACTTCGAACATGAAATATAGGGAGTTATAAGTCTAAAGTTAACACAGTCAAATTGAACATTGTGTATTGATTAATAGGAAGGGTTATAGGATGTAGATTAAAGTTTACATTACAACTACTATGCGTTGCTATGTGACTAATAGTTGATGTGAATGATTATATAATTGTGTAGAACACGTGCGATCTGAGAGATAACCGTAAGTTATTTAAGCTGTTATTGGTAAACAACGATCAAGGCAAGTCTTTCGGTTCCTATTTGCTATGCGAACTTGATGATTAACTGTTTTAAATCTTTATTGCAAAGAGAATGATGTGTTATATATATGTTGAATGTATGAAATGTTGAAGTCAATTTATGACTACGTTGTTTGACTAAAGCATGCTGATTGAGTAAGGAACTCAATCTTTATACTTGTTATATGAATGGTAGCATGTATGTTATGTTAGTCCGATGTTTATGTGATATATGTTGAGCATGTTATTATGTGCTATGTGATGCATGAAAACTATTAGATTTTTTTGAAATTTACATTGAGCTCAACCTTGCAAATAACCACTTTTGCGCGTTCAAGATTCAAAGGTAAAGTTTATGTCTTACTTAAAAGACATGAATTAGATGTGATGCTTGAACATTTATACACTTTGGTTGTGTTATTATTATTATTTGAAGCATATTTAAGGTTAGAATAATGTATTAATGTCGAATTGTAATATCGTTTTGAGATGTAAACTATTGTAGTATTAAAATGATTCTGGGGTATTTAGATGTAAAGGTTGAAGGTTTTAGGAACGAGGATAGTTTGTAATAGAAAATTTTAATTATTCCTCAAATTTCAATGGTTGAATTATCGTTCAATGATTTAAAATTAGAGGTTGAAAGTATTATTAACGACCGAAGTCGAGAATTAAATTATATGAATTCTTGGGTCATTACAGTTGGTATCAAAGCTGTAGGTTATAAATCTTAGTTAGGAGTACCGTAGGCTATAACCTTAGAGAAGGAATATGAAGATAATGAAAGAATACGCTCAAATAGAGTTTGAATAATAAGAAATAATTTTTTTAAAAAAAATTTATAAAGGAGGGATTAAAACATGCGTGAAAGGATTCAAAGAAGAATCTCGCAAAGTTATAAGGAGTATGAATGTGGGGTTACCCAACTCCAATAATAAGGGTGTAAGGTGATAATAAATAGACAATGTCTATAAGAAGAGAGTGATAAAGAAGTTAAGAATCAAAAAGTTATATTTAAGTATGGTATTATTGTACTCTTTAATAGTTGATGTGTGGTATCTGGGCTAAACAATTCCTTCATAGAGTGGAGGTATATACAAACTAGCAACTCGGAACCTAGTTTGTTGGTTGTTTGTGGGAAACCACTCAGCGTACCATATTGAAACTATTAGAGACTCGATGTGTACCAAGTATAGAAAATGAATATGTATGATGAAAATATGGAACTTAAATGAAATGTTGAGCAATGTAAATGAAGTTAGAAATTCTTAAAAGAAGAATTGTTATATAAACAAGAGAATTCAAAGAAGAATCTTGAAGATAAGAAATGGAAATAGCCAATATAACGAATAATGTAAGTAAATGATAAAAAAAGGAAAGAAAGAGGATCGTAAAACAAAAGCGATCATGAGTTAAGAAAAGAATTTTAAGGGAGATGAATATAGAATAAGATTACGACGTGATCTGTTTAAGTTATAAGAGAAAGATGGTTTGTAATGTTTGAATAATTATAGCTTGATGCTATGAAGATGATGTACTATGAAATAGTATGAGATAACTCATGAGGAGTTATAGATGATGTGATAAGAGGAATTCGTATCGAGCAAAAAGTAAGTTATAAGTAAGATAGAGTTAGGTGGGATTTCAATTGAGGACTCATGTGATGGTTGAGTTGTACAAACCTTTGTATGGGCGAGGGTTTTGTGCTTGCACTCAGTTTATCACATTGATAATCATTGGAATGTTGGTGTCGCTCTATCAATGTATATGTGGCGAAAAGGAGATTCTTTTCTCATGTGTATATTTGATAGTTAGAAACTATTAAGATTAGTTAGATATCATTAGGATTAGGTGCGGTTCTTACAACTAATGCATATGGTAGGTTCGTGACTCACAATAATATGGTATGTTTTGAACCCCTCAGTGAATGGACGCCTATAGTCTAACTAGGATAAGTTCATAAACTCATATTATTGTGGCAAGTTCCTGAACTTCTAATGTGCGGTAAGTTTGATGAACTATATTGGGTAGGAAATGGTTATAGTATAGAGAGCATTGATGAAGTTGAAGATTGATAGAATGGTTAAGTAATGAAGTAATGGAGTAATGATTGAAGTTGATGGATACCTGGATATTCTAAATCTACTAGATATGCTAGACTTTCGAAATTTATTGACTTCGTGCTGATGATTATACTTTTGATTTTTTGAAAAAAAATAAATGTTGGGTCACACTAGTGAACCAAAGAATTTTTTTTAAAAAAAGTGTTATTATTCGTATGTCTATGCTAATTGCTTTGGCTAGACCAAAATGATTTGAAATATATCAAAATGTATTTTTTTTATATCATCAATGCATCATGGAACACAGTGTGAGAGATGATAAAAATAATGGAGTCATCAATGCGATATTACTTAGTGTTGGATGTGATCTAAGGATCGTCGACACTATGGTATGATGTAGTATGATAAAATCACCAAATAACGGAATCTTCAACGGATTGTAAATACTGATGCGGTATATCATGAAGATTTCTTTAAGATGTGAAATATATATATATATATATATATATGTATATTTCGATTGATGTCCGAATTATTGTAGAAGTCTATGTTATTTGATTGATTAGAGCGAATATTGAAAGATGTTCATGAAATTCAAGCGTTTCTTGAAAAGTTATGCCAAACCAAATTGTTTTAGTGCGGATTCGGATGTTGAAAATTTGAGATGAACAACCCTTTTATAGGGGATTCTGGCGGAGGCATTGAGATGTTTGTGCACAATACATTATACGAAGAAATATGATCACCCCCTAAGTCAGGGGTCCCTATAGTCTTATGATTGTTAAAGTTTAAATTGAAAGATTACTTATAACTATGGACATACGCACATAGCGTTTAAATGTTTGTGCACAATATATATCGTGAAGGGCTTAACACCTAAATACAGGGGGTCCTTATAGTCTTATGACTGTTAAAGTTGAAGTTGAAATATTACTTGCAACTGTGGACATAGTTCGTGGTCTTATGACCCTTAGCATGATTTGGAATCTTTTATAATTCCTGAGTTATTCATACCGTTTCCCAATTATTGAGCAATTGTGGAAGATTATTATTATATACGAAAGGTGAATGTGGGAAAAGGATGATATTTAAGCAAAAATAATAAGTGAGTCATAGAATGCGACACTGAATGATGAATATATTGAACAAGTGAGAAAAGAATTTTTTTTTAAAATGAAAAGTTTAATAATTATAGAAAGATCTTTGTGAAAAGAAGTGGTTATAGAACCCAATTGAATGAATAAAGTATTAACATAAAATCTATTTTTATAGATTGAATGAATGAAGATTAATAGATAAAATTTCGAGGATGAAATTCTTAGAAGAATGAGTGGATGTAATATCCCGAGTGTTCATGATAACGATCCTTAGAGAAGGAAGTGAACGGGTTAAAGAATATGTAATACTCAAATATAATTGAGTCTAAGTAAAGGTTATGAAATAAAACTTATAAGAATTTATTATGAAGAATGGTGGGAGTAGGAAATATAAAACATATATTAAGGTACTGTGTTGAAGTTATTCAACGAAGAGATTTGATAAAAAAAAAAACCTAAGGAAGGTAGGGTTTCGGTGATTCCGAGGATGGAATCCTTATAAGGTGGGAAGAATGTAACAATCCAGAATTTTATTTATAATTTTAAATATTTATTGAATTAAATAAATATTTTTAATTGATGTGTTTGTTGTTTAGTAGATATTTATTGGATTATTTATTAGTAAGTAAATAATCCATGAGTTATAGAAATTAACTTAATTAAGAAAAAAGAGTGAAGAATGTGGCGATTTGATTATTTGGAGTTGTGATTAAAGGGACGAGAATCCTTTAAGAGGGAAGGATGTAACGATCAAGAAATTTCAAATTTTAATATTAAATATTTATTAAAATATAAATATTTATTTGATGTGTTTATTGTTGAAATTGATGAGATAAATATTTTATTGATGTAATGGTTGCTAGTAAATATTTATGAATCTAAATTCATTAGATAATATTCTAAATTAAATTAATTAATAATTTAGAGAGTTGTAATATAACATGAGATGTTATATTGTTATTTTAATTTAATAATTTAAGGTGGTATATTAAGTTATTAAATAAAATTATAATAAAATTATAATTTTGTAATATTTGGTTAAGTGGAAATTTATTTAGTACGTGGTAATTAGTTTATTTAATTAAGATTGAATATGGAAATCCAAGTAAACAATGCGAGACAATAAACTATATTATAAATGACTTATGATAATAAATTAAAGAGTTTTAATTTGGTTTTACCAAACAAAACCTTAGAGCTTTTGAAATTCTTATTTTAATCTTGTTTTGCCAAACAAGGCTTAAGGAATGATTAAGTTATTATTTTAAGTGGTTTTACCAATCAAGGTATAAGGATTAATTGATTAATTTTAATTATGTTAGCCAAACAAGCCTTATGGCTTTTGATTTTCAAAATTTGATAACTGATGTCAATTAATGTTATATACTTAATATCTATATTATTATCATTATACGCTATATTTTTGTTAGTGCGTAAGTTAGAAGTTAGGGAGAAAGACTCAGAAGAAAGAAAAAGAAGAAAAGAAGAAATTGAGAGAAAACTTGAGAGAATCCTAGAGAGATTTTGAGAAATGAATTGGGGAAAAGAAGTCTTGTTGATGAAAGGAAGAAATTTTTCACCTTCTAGCATACAATGTATCCTCTTACCCTTTTAAAATTCTAAAAGTTGTGGTTGTCTTCTCTTCCAAAATTCTCTGTAAAATCTTTGTAGATGTTGAATTAATTGTTATATATAGTTTATATGATAAATTAGTTGTTGTGAAACTATTTTTATAAGTTTATATATGAGTATAGTCAATAAATTCATGTTATGTATGTTATGGCTTAGTTGGAGTCAAAGTTTAGTTAGGAAATCATGAAGAAAACCTTAAATTGATGATGTATTCTAATAATACTTGGAAAAACGAAAACAACCCAAGTTGAAATAGTTAAAACGGTTGTAAAACGAATTCATAGTGTAGAATTTCGCTATGAATGTCAAAAGAAGAAGAAATAATAAAAATAGTAAAATTAAAGGTTGTAATCTTTGATGTTTTATGTTGTTTATGTGGTTAGAAACGCGTTAGAAAAATATTAGATTATGTTTTTGTAAACCTATTACACTTGGGTATGTTGGTATGGTTGTTAGAAAGGAGTTTGTATGCCTAATTTGGCTTTCTGTAGTGTTCGGGATCAAAATTCGCGAGTTAGCGAAGTTAGCGGTGGGTTCCCTGTGTGTAAAACCCCCGCCTCGTGAGGAGGGGTTATCTACTATCCAATTTTGGAAAAAAATCGTGAGACATGTTTTACTAAAACAGCCATAACGTTTTCATACGAACTCCTATTGAGGTGATTCAAGATGATTCAGAACGAAAACGAATAGACCTACAACTTTTGTTCTTTACGTTTTTCAATTTAAGGTCGTTAGGAATGGTCACAATAGTCATCTTTGTGATTGTTACGTAATTGGAGGCAATTGGAGGGCGTCGGGCATGCACGTATGCTAGTGTAGTGCTCTTGACGATAAAAGATGTTGTTCTAAATTATAAAACATGAATGTTAGTAAATATAATGATGCTTAACATTAATATAATAATGTATTAGATAAGTTATAGAAGCATAGTAAGCATGCACAAGAGAGGCAAATCAGGCGTGTAACGAATAAGCGTCGAAAGCTTATTTGTGATACGTGTTAATGAGCGTAAAAAGTGTTTTAAGTCAAATGAAATAGATATTATAAAATATGAAATGGATTTAATATAAAACCAATAAGTAGTCCTAGAAAGACTTAAGCAATTTAATGAACTTCGAACATGAAATATAGGGAGTTATAAGTCTAAAGTTAACCCAATCAAATTGAACATTGTGTATTGATTAATAGGAAGGGTTATAAGATGTAGATTAAAGTTTACATTACAACTACTATGCGTTGCTATGTGACTAATAGTTGATGTGAATGATTATATAATTGTGTAGGGCACGTGCAGTACAGATAACCATAAGCTGTTAAACTGATATTGGTAAACAACGATCAAGGCAAGTCTTTCGGTTCATATTTGCTATGTGAACTTGATGATTAACTATTTTAAATATTTATTGCAAAGAGCATGATGTGTTATATATATGTTGAATTTATGAAATGTTGAAGTCAATTTATGACTACGTTGTTTGACTAAAGCATGCTGATTGAGTAAGGAACTCAATCTTTATACTTGTTATATGAATGGTAGCATGTATGTTATGTTAGTCCGATGTTTATGTGATATATGTTGAGCATGTTATTATGTGCTACGTGATGGATGAAAACTGTTAGATTTTGCTGGGCTGTTGATCTCAACCTTGCAAATAACCACTTTTGCAGGTTCAAGATTCAAGGTAAAGTTATGTCTTACTTGAAAGACATGAGTCAGATGTGATGCTTGAAGATTTATACACTTTAGTTCTGTTATTATTATTTGAAGCATATTTATGGTTCTGAATAATGTATTAATGTCGAATTGTAATATCGTTTCGAGATGTAAACTATTGTAGTATTAAAATGATTCTAAGGTATTTAGATGTAAAGGTTGAAGGTTTTAGGAACGAGGATAGTTTGTAATAGAAAATTTTAATTATTCCTTAAATTTCAATGGTTGAATTATCGTTTAATGATGTAAAATTAGAGGTTGAACGTATTATTAAAGACCGAAGTCGATAATTAATTTATATGAATTTAGGGGTCGTTATACATCCCGTACGTGGAGAATGTATTTTGATGGAGTTGTTAACACAGAAGGCTCTGGAGCTAGAGCAGTTTTAACCACGCACGGGAGGAAGATATCCGTCGTCAATCAATTGCGTTTTTTTTAGCACCAACAACACAGCTGAGTATAAAGGCTGTATCATGGGGCTAAAACTTGTCCATTCAATGGGCATCAAGTAGTTAACTGTCTTTGGGGATTCCGAATTGGTAATCAAGCAATCCACAGGAATCTATCAAACCAAAGAATTACATTTACTGCCTTACCATCGGCAAGTTCTACAGATGGCTTTGGAGTTTGAAGAAATCTCCTTTCTACACATTCCTCATAATAGGAATGATTTTGCAGATGCATTAGCAACGTTGGCCTCCTTGGTTTACATACCTGACAAAGAAAACATGCCAAGCATCACGTTTGCTCTGCAAAAAGCCCAGTTTATGGGAATTATATTGGAGAAGTATCGGATGAGTTACCTCCCATCCACAACCCTTGGTATCAGCACATCAAGGAGTATCTATGAGATGGATCTACACCCGCTGAGGCGAGCCTAACTGAGAAGAGGCGGATTCATCGACTTGCTATGAAATTCTACCTGAGCGGAGATGCACTCTACAAAAGAGATGCAGGACTAGGTCTCCACAGATGTCTGGACAAAGACCAAGCTCAGAGACTCATGGATGAGATTCATGGTGGAGTATGCGGCCCTCACATGAGACTCAGTATGCGTTGAACCTCCTACACCAGGTTCGAACTACGCAGACTTGATCTCCTCTTCAAGAGGAGTACGTAGGCAGCCATTCATGGTGCAGTCTAACCCCTACCAGAACAACATACTTGTCACACGGTACCGGGATCTAGCATCAATTTGTCCCATTTCATCGGTTTCAGATCAAAGGGATGGAATTACCCAACCTTTTCTCACAAATAGAAGATTCGGTGACCATCTAAGCTGCGATCGTGCCTCAAAGAGCAATACCAACCCATAAGAGATGAAATTAACTAGGCTTCTCACAAATAGAAGTACTAGCGACCATCTGTGGTGCGGTCAATCTCAGAGAGGAAGAAACCACCCTCCTCTCCACTTTTCCATATAGATACCAGTCCCAAGACACCAAAGATGGTAGGATTTATAGAAATCAATGATCCGTTCTAAGATATCTTGCGACGTCTCAATGTCCATCTATCAAGGATAAGTTCAGAATGCATCAAGATCACAAGGCCCTAAAGAAACAGGCAAACATCAAGCAAGTATCAAGGCATAACTAAAAGGGAAGTGAATCAAAATATATTTCCCTGTCATATATAATACTGTTTGATATATACATCTGTACTGTACATGACCAAATGGCTAAGCTAGTCTGTGCAGTAAAATACGAAGCTATCTACAGATCTGTGTGCATGCGGACTATCAGATCTAACATAGCATCCCTCTCTGACGACGGAGGTAGCACTGCATGCTCCTGCCAAAGGGTATCTACACGAGCTAGCAGATCAGAGGCTAACTGCATGGTGGCATAAGGCTCATCAATTTAAACACTCATGTCGACAAGACTGACAGTCATCTGGGATCTCACTGAAGTGTTGTCTGCAATGGCCACATCCCTAGCAGATAAGGCGGCATCCCGCTCCGTAATCAATGTATCCCTGGCTGATCTAGCCTCATCCGTCTCTAAAAGAGCGGTATCTCTCTCATCAAGAGCTGTCAACATTACGACCCTAGCCTGATCTCTATCATAGGTCATCAAATGTAAGCTCTGCTCCAAATGTTGTGCCAAATACTGAGTAACAGTGGCACTCGGGGTGGGAGAATCCATCACAAATGCTAGCAGCCCAGCAGTCAAATCATCGATGGGAATAACAACTTCCTCTATAGGCTCCTCATCATCAGAACCCTGCACTGTGGATACTGCCACAGCCGATGTAGTTTCTATCTCTATCCATGCAAAATACTCTGCAGAACAACCTGGATGACTGACAGAAAACTCAGCCAACTCTCGCTGATCCCAACAGGCATACAACCTGGATCTGTCCTTCGCTGATAAATGGTGTGACGCGAAGCGCTGACTCACTGCACCCTCATACAAATGAAAATCCTGAAACTTGTCAAATTGGCACATCACGGCCAGTGGGTGGTAAGTAATCATGCCCCTCAATTCAGCCAGAGGGAGATAATCCATGCCCAGAGCATGAGTAATGAAGCTGTAGGGTGAACTAAGCCCTGAACATGGAAATATGGCAAACGGATCCCTAATCCCTGCCAGGAAAGCTGACCATGATGCAGCATCTGTGCACTCTGGGAGTATGACATGCTATCTCCTGGGTGAAACAAAACCCCTGCCGTCTAAATGTGCCAATCAGTCTTAAGTGTGACATAAACCACACATACAGCATGACCGAGCTACCTGTAAACACTTATGTCGGATAAGTGCAGCAGTATGTAGCTGACCTCAGAGTCTCTGCAATAATCATCGGTATAATGGTACGACCCTCCCTGAGAGCTCTCACTACCATAATGACACCGATATCCAGCTCATCTATGTATCGCGGCATGAAGACATATGATAATACGCATAGAAGCAGTACATCTACTCTGGCTGAACGCCAATGGTCCTCCGGTGTGGTGAAATCCCTAGAATGTCGTGCATAGCTGTCCTCAGAGCCAAACCTGTCAAACAGGAAACGCTGGGATATCACGTGGTCGGATGTCCTGGACCACTCTACGTCTCAATCCGGTGAGGGTCATGAACTGTCTTCTTATGTCTCCAATAGCCATATGCATGCAAGGTCTGTCCAGCAGCAGCATCGTCAACCGTGCATACTCCTCCAAAGTAGGAGTCAACTACTGGGTCCCAAATCGGAAAACCTGCCTCTCCGATACCCAGTGCTCTAGCATGCCCTCTACAAATCCTGTGGGAACCTAAAATATCAACAGGGTCATAGTATGTTGCAGTAAAGCATCTACGATCACCATGTCTGATGGTGATATACTATCATACCATGAGCGCATACCAGCTACCACCACAAATGGTGGGGTATAATCAATACTGACTAATCGTCAAGAAGACATCTCAGACAGCCGTGGTCATAAGACCATCCAGGTCAATGTTGAATATCTCTGGACATACATACATATGCATAACATAATAACATGCATGATACAATAGATGGCAATATGATATAGGGAATGGAAAAGCGTACATACATTCCTAAGTATATCATCATCTAATACATCTCTGTATGAGATAAAAATGTGGAAATGGGGCGGCTACCCAACATACAACAGAGAGGCCTATCAAAAGAGATAGTGAGAAATATATCGAAAAAAGTCAAGAGTGTCGATGTTCACATCATCGATCCCATCCACGATGTAATTCCTCCCGAGTCACTAGATCTCTATCTACTGAGGATGTCGGCCGAAATCAAGGGAGGATCTGCACCGGCAAAACCATATGGGTCACCTGAGGGACCAGCACCAGAGCTGGGAGGATCAAAAGTATCTACCTCTGCAGGATCTCTTCCCAAATGCCGATGAAAATATTTGACAGGTCCAGCTGCCGAATCAATCTGCCAATCTGTGTCACATGAGTCAGATCTCTGACACAGGCTAGCCAATTCATCATCATCACGGATCCTAGAACCATATCCCACATAAACTGTGTAGCGCGGGTCTGAGCTCCAATGGTACGAGGGATCCACCAATGCTGGAATATCTCCTGAGAATAGGGGCCCTCTGACAATGTAAAAATGTCAATCCCCATCAATGGGATGTCAATGATGGGTGACTACGAAATAGGCTAATAACGTCTAGCAGGAGGCAAGATCGGTATATGAATATCTCCCGTAGTGCTCCTGATAGCACGCTCTCCTAAATAGAGCTCCCATCCTCCATCTGTGAAGAGAGGAAGCTTGCGGGTGGAAATGACGTACTCTACTCTAGTCGGGTACCCATCCTCAAAACCAACTCCCAAATGCTCTCCATAGTAGGGAATCCATGTGATGATATCGACTATCAATAGCTCCAGCTGTAGGCGACAATGAGTGAAACCCTCAACAACAGGGACCTCCACCAGTATGGAATGATGCCATCTCCATCCTCGTAGATAGGTGTCTAAACCTAACACACTCACAGGACGGAAACAAGGAAGCCTATCATAGGCCCAAAACTACCAACACAAAGGCAAACATCTGCTGTCAGTCAATACTTTTAACCTATACATGGGAAAAGACAAGAGAAACACTCACCAGAAGAAACGGGTAAAATCCTAACTATGCCTAGGTCAAGCCCTTCGATCACATGCGCATTCCCCTGAGGAAGTAGGCAAAGGTGTAGGAACCCCAATCATACTCTCCTATATGGTCCACGTGTCGAGTGGCACTGATCAAAATGAAGGACACTGTAGAAGAGTTATCTGCTATGAAGTAGCCCCTAATGATCATCAGGAACAATCATCGGAGAATGCGATCCCTGACTCACATCATCGGGTATGGGCTCACTCAACAACCCGCTCATAGCATAGACGCTCAAAGGACCTGTACGAACAGTCCTGCCCTTAAGCGCCTCCGCCGGAACTCCCAACAAGGATCTGATGGCAGTAGGGGTGATATTCGCCGTACAAGGCACCGCCTCCTCTCCAAACTCCATACTTGTGATAAACCGCCAATCCATCAGCGTCATCAGCACCTCGCAGTCCAGCAAATGGAGTGACTGAGTCTGGTGAAAGGACCGCTCAGACAATGCTCTGAGGTAACCCCAGGGACAGCAACGGGGTAGAATGGAGAAGAACCTCCTGAATCCCCAGCCATGGACGATCGCTATGTAGTCATCATGAAAGGCCTGATACATAGAGTGGATGCTAAACCAGTTCCCTCGAGGTTGTGTGAAGCCGAGAACCTACATCAAATGCAGATCAACATCAGACTCCTTGACTCCTCATCAATAGGAAATAAAGAAGATTAAATATCTAACTTCATACCTCGTTTGTGTGCAGGTATACTGAAGGATGCCTACTCAAGTCACCCAGAAGATCTGGGTTCGCCACTTGAATACCTGGCAATTCCCTACGGGGAACACGTACATTCGGCACTTTAACCTGAATAGGACGTATCACCGCCTCCGCCAAATGACGAGGCTGTCTAACAGAACGACACTGAAGCTCTTCAAAAGCCCTCATTCATACACTAGAAGTGGTCCTGCGGGAACTACTCGGCTGATCCGGATCCATGATATCTGGATAACAAGTCTCCAAATCACCTCAGAAAGGGTGTTGTAATTTCTTACCTGGAGTCTTTTCAAAATGCATTCTATGATTACATGCATGCATGCATTCTTTTAACATACATCTACAGTAGAGTTAAAAATGCATGACTACCCAATACCTATATTTTGGGAAATTTTTTCCATAGCCCCTTTGTAAATGGGACTATCCACATGCACATAGGCATGACTAGGTGGCCATTCAGTAGCACACCTATACACAGTCATATACATCATGTATGCATCAGTACATTACAGTAAAAAATCTGTAAGTGTAGTCTAATTACCAGGATTATTTTGCTTGTCTACCTTTACTCATTTGTCCTCAAATAGGATAAGAAATGACAGTAAAAGGGGCCAATTTGACTATTTTAAAAGTCAAATTTTTTCACATCATTATGTTCAACATGGTTTAATACTAACATTTACTATGTTGAATATTTTTTATCAAGTCATATCAGCATGCATATTCACTACTATGTGTCTAAATGCATTTTATGCGATAAGTCATTTTCCAATGGACATAAATTGGAAAAAAAATACATGCATGTGTTACCAGGACAGTGAAGAATGCTTGTACGGTGGCAGAATATCCAGAAAGTTGCCCGAACTCAGCATATCTGAAGAAGAGCTCTCAGATTTCCTTCGTTACGCAACTTGAAAATGACTTATGAAAGCAACCAACCGCCTATACATAGGCACGGTTGGCCGCAGGCTAACTTGCGGCTCCTGCAGGTACACCTGTGGCACTCCTACATGGGTCCCACACCTTCGGCTTACTCCAATTAGAGTTGCAAAGGAGGTCTCACAAGCTGAAAAAGCCAAATCAGGAATAAAAGTGCTACGCGATTGAGCAGAATAGCCTGAAATCCTGGTTTCTAGTCGGTTAGAGTTAAACTCCCGTTGTCTCAAAGGTATTCGCCTGAATACAGGGTATACTATACCAATGAGCTCAACTTTCACAGATCATGCTCGGCAATACCCCACAAAGGTCCGATGCCGTCATTTGCAGGGTCATAACCCTAAACCTCCCCGGCGGGGGTTACAACGCAAAACCACGACATATCAAACCTCCCCAGCGGGGGTTACAACGTTGAAGTTATCAACATCTACGTATCCCCAGCGAGGGTCACAACGCACATCCTTCAAACTACTACGTATCCCCGGCGGGGGTTACAACGCAATGCAACCATTGATACACACATCAATGAAGGTCAAGCTGCCTTGACGTCATATTAGCCGATGGCAAGTAAACCCATCGAAGCAACCTTCCCTAGCGGGGGTCACAATGCAATGATATCATTAATACATACATCAATGAAGGTCAAGCAGCCTTGACAATGCACCCAACAGGGATTTATCCGGTGATACACACATCAGCGAAGATCGGGCAACCCTGATAACACAAATTATTGGCAGTAAGTCTGACAGAATGAGGGAATATGTTATACACATCCTCAAACAGACAAAGCTTTATCCCCACAGATCTCTTACACACAAGAGGTACCTCTATGGAATATAAGTCAGTGTCTAGGATTCAAGACTTTGGTGATAGCCCCAACGTCAACATCCTTGGAGACTTGGATCGCATGTCCAAGCCATCACTGATTTTCATCCCAATAGGATTACCTGACAATCATTCATGCATTTTACATGCATTTGCATCATGTTGCTACATATAGCATCATGTTTATCTTGCTTTCATTTAAAGTGTCTAGTATTCTTTATCCTATCCATGTCTTACATTACATGAATATGATAAAGAGGGGCATCTATAGACACTAAAAATTTTCTGCGCTCCTATTACTAACATTGCAGGAGGGTAGATTCGTCTTTTGGAGATAACCCTGAACGACAGCTTACATCCATTTCGGATACTACCGGAAGTTCAGCTCCAACCCGGAACACAAACCGAGAACATCATCTCAAACCCGGAACACACACCGGGAATGTTATTTCCAATCTCGGAGATATCCCCGAGATATGCAGATCAAAAGACCGGCAACAAACACCGGAGAGGACAATTCTATCTCGGCGATAACACCGCGACGCTCAGTTCCAGTCCTAGAGACAACACTGGGAGTAGCAACCCCATCCTTGGTGATAGCCCCAAGAGATGCCATTGTAGTTCTGGCGATAACCCCGAAAATGCTTGTTTCAAACATATGCAATCAGCTTCAACCACAGACATCCTGTCGAGGCACACACACCTCAGACCTGGAGATAACAACGGGCAGACAGGAACACCCACATATGACAGTGAGACATACAAACAAGCAGCAGTCCAATCTCAGATGTAACCCTAAGCAACGTCTGTTTTCCACTTAAATCGGCGATAACCCTGGTGAAAAGTCACAACGTCATCTTACCATCTCAACAGGATGATATCGCGGCATACCAACAAGTAGTCCAATCTTAGTTGTAACCCTGAGCAACGTCTACTTTCAACTCAAACCGGCGATAACCTCGACGAGGAGTCAAACGTTATCTTGTTCCTTCGACAATGGCACATCGTCTCAACACTTCATACATACATACATCCAATAATGTCCCACAAGAACCGAGGATTGACAATCCCGAGTGACTATTACGTGTGACAGTACTTTGGATAGAATTTGAAGCTTGAAGACCATGGGAATTGACCCCTCTTCCTGACTTCGTACAACCTCTAATCCATGTCATTGCGTAACTCTCGACACAAGCGGTCCGAAGAAGGTCAGATATACCACGTTCGGATGCTCGAATTGAAGTTCTGCAAGTTCGACTAGACATTACAGTGCATGAGTGCACGTACTACGAGATGAGCTGCAGGTGTACTTACGGCCATCCGTCTATATATACAAGCCTTGGGGTCAGTCATTTGAGAGGAAGAGGGAGGGAAAAAGGCGAGGAAGCCCTATCCATTTTACTCTGCATACACATCTTTTGAGTGTTTCCTCATCTTTAAACACTAGTTAGCTCACATATAGCTATCTTTTATCCCACGGAGTTTGAGTGTTTATCCATTTAAAGTCATAGAAGTCTACTTTGACAGCCCACTATAAGCCTTCTTATATTCTATAAAGCCTTCTTCTCATATTAGCACACACTGTTATATAAATTGAGAGTCGTGTTGTGTGCGTTTGCCCGGACTTTGGTCCATGATTTTCATTTCTGTCTGTATATATATACTTATATATATATATATATATATATAAGCAATTAAACGCACCGGATATAAAATCAAGGCTCATCAGACATAGTCTGACCACAGTTTATATATATATATATATATATATATATATATACATATATATATATAAGTAGTAAATGCACTGGATGTGAATCCAGGCTCATCGGATATGTCCGACAGCAATTATATATATGTGTATATATATATATACATTTTTGTCAGGCATGGAGTACACTTCGTGGCCTTTTACAGCTTTATTTATATTCCGTCCTGCCTGGAGTTTACTTCGTGGAAGTTGATCACTTTTATAGCTTTATTGACATTTTGTCCCGCCTGGAGTTTACTTCGTGGCGGTTGATCATGTTTATATATATATATATATATATATATATATATATATATATATATATATATAACTGCTTACTTCTTTCCATACAAATTGCAGTATCATGTGAGCCTAGGAATCATGTGATCACAGGTTCAGTCTATTGAATCTAGATTTGGTTCCCATGATGGACATTTTTAGTCGTAAGTACTTTGTACATTATTTTACGATTGTTCGAATTTCCTTGGATGGTCAGTTGTCATGCCCATGAGGAGCTCTAAGATCACAGATATATATTTTCTAGAGAATGCTTCGCATCTCTAAAATAAAAGCAAACAAGTCGAACATTTAATAATAAAATGGAAGTATGAAAAGGTATCAATTCCTATTGAGCACAGGGTTTGAAAAACCTCTTTTACAAAACGTCATTGCTATATCTTGGTTAAAACTGAATTTTTCTATAAAATTCAAACCTTGTGTATATAGGTGCGAACGAGGCCTCGCACTACTTTCAAATAACTGCACATTGATCCACACACACACAAACACACATATTCATATAACAATTTCTTTGAAAAGTGGCGGTCACCATGGTAACACGGATGTCGGGGGGTGCCTAGCACCTTTCCTCTGCATAATCAAGCCCCCGGACCCAAAATGAATCTTGGTTTCACCAACCCGTTTAGCAGTGTCAAATCATTGGGTCAATGTGCAAACCTTTTCGGTTGCATTGGTGCAACCAGTTAAATACACCAATTGGCGACTCTTAAAGTCAAATCGTCGACATTATACATGTCGGACCTTTTTCACTTGTTTTTTCAAACAAATCTCACATTAACATGAGAACACCAAAGAACAAGTAACGAAAAGGGACACTCAAAAATCTCGACGTCGACATGTTCCTTTCGCCACCTTTATTTTGCGTGAAGAAGCAGATTACTGGTGGGAATCTGTAACACGTACTCAACCTGCCGCACTAAAGATGTCTTGGGAGAAGTTCCAAGAATGGTTCAACGACAAGTACTTTCCCGAAAGTATTCGTCACATGAAGGAGGTGGAATTCATCAAGCTGGAGCAAAACAATATGACCATGTCATATTACGAGGCTAAGTTTGCCGAGTTGTCCCGGGTTGCATCCCATTTGGTAGATAATGAGGAGGGAATGATGCGAATGTTTATGCGAGGTTTGAAATCCGAAATACGTCAATACCTCATTTCTCACAAACTTTGTTTGTATTCAAATGTTGTGAATAGGGCTCAGTTATTAGAATGCGATTATGAGTCAGCTCAACTAAAAGGCAACGACCAACAACACAACAATAATCATAACGGTGGCAACGACCATCGAAACAACGATAACCATCATGGAAATTATCATGCCAAAAATGGTAACCACTTCGGTGGTAATCATGTCCAAGATAATAGGAAAGGTGAACTAAATGAGAACAACTTCAAGAAGAGAAGGTTCAATAATGATGGAAAGACAGCAGCACCCATTTCAAAGGAAGAAGAACAACCATCGGTCGTATGTTTCAAATGCAGACAGGAGGGACACATCCGTCCAAACTGTACACAGTAACCCAAAGCGTGTTTTAATTGCGGAAGAAAAGGTCATTTAGCTCAATTTTATCGTGTAGTGAAGTCAAGTCCAGCTGGGATGGTGATGCAAAAGGATGTCCCAGACAAGTCAAAGCCGATAGTTTAAGTGAGAGTGTTTGTCAAGGTACTCGAATAAAGTTATCACGGGTAAGTTAATCATAAACTCTTAGGAAGTCTATACCTTGTTCGATACCGAATCTACCCACTCTTTTATT
Source organism: Panax ginseng (assembly GCA_020205605.1). NCBI lineage: Eukaryota > Viridiplantae > Streptophyta > Magnoliopsida > Apiales > Araliaceae > Panax > Panax ginseng. Next base: position 50,205,474 of record CM035133.1, read on the forward strand.
TCTCCTACTTGCGCTCAACGTTTAAATTTAACTCTGAAGAAATTAGACCTTGACTTATGTGTTGAAACTCCGTTATGAAAAACCCTTGTTAACTCCACTATTTATAAGTCTTGTTTGATTCAAATCGGTACCCTCACGTTACATGTCGATCTTATCTCTTTGAAAATACTTGCATTTGATGTGATTTTAGGAATTGACTGGTTAACTACTCATCATGCTAAAATTGATTATTTTTGTAAGGTTGTTATTTTTTATATTCCTAACCAACCTGTTATTCGAATTCAAGCAACCAAACCACTAAAGTCAATCATTGTCATATTAAGCCATAAGTAAACAGCCCCGAACCTTTCGCTGGTGACTTCCAAGTCTTGGAATGCATCGAAGCCAGACTTTCCGTAGGGGACGCCGTGAATAATGGTGGCAAGTTGATAGGTATCAATGTGACGTGCTATCCAAGTTTTGGATGAGTCACGGTTCTGAATAATATTTTTATCGTTAATAAATTTCCTGACGTATTCCCTGAAGACTTCCTGGCCAACCCCGGAGCGTGAAATCAAATTTTGTATTGACCCCAGTACAAAACCCATTTCTAAAACCCTCAAATATCTCTTCACCCAAAATGAACGTAACATGCGCCAAAGACGTTGGCTCGAGTTGTTGAAGATTACAACCATACCATTCAATATCATCGTAGAAGAGCGAACGTGATAGCTGACGAGTTGAGTAGAAGATCGTATGCGGTTATGAGTGCGACGTTGTTAACACAAAGGCCCATTTGTACGATTTACAAAGGATGGAGATAGAGTTAAAGACTCCAAGAACCTTCGTGAAGATAGCGAATATACGATTAGAACTGACTTTAATCGATAAAGTTAAAGCCGCTCAAGCTACAGACTCAGAGCTGATGAATGTGAAGAAGAAGGTTCAAGAAGGCGTTATTCTAGAAGAAAGAATCGATGAAGAGAGGAAATCTCAACCCTCGATTTTATTGGTCCATTTAAAATCCTCAATCGAGTAGGAACTATGGCCTATAGACTTGCCTTACCGCTAAGTATGTCGCATGTTCATAATGTTTTACACGTATCAATGTTATGTAAATATGTGGACGACCCGAACCATATTATTGAATTTGAACTAGATGAGATATCAGAAGATTTAACGTATGAGGAGATACTGTGACAACCCAAAATTTTGGACAATTTATTAAAATCTTAAAAGATTGAATTAAGGTCAAATAATAGACCTAGACAGAAAATAAGTGTATGAATTTGATATGTCTGTGAAGAAATTTTAAGGATTTCAAAATTCTGTGAAGGAATTTTGGTGGGTTTAAAATCTTGAGGTGAATTATTTAGGATTAAGGGTATAAGTGTATATATTCTGTGTGTATGGTCATATATGTGTACAGAATATGATTAAGGGTCAAGGGTTGACTAGATAAATTATATCAGTGTCAAACCCTAATATTATTTTTGAACGTCAACGTTCAGTTAGAAAACCCTAACTGGGAATTTCAAAACCCTAATTTGGGAACCCTAATGCTAAGTATAAAACCCTAAGGGTTAAAAGTTAGGTGAGTAATGAATATGAATATTATGTGATGGTTTATATTTGTTTATTGATATAAACAAATAAAAGAAACTAATGTAATCTAATTACATATTAGGAATGATGAATTTAATAACTTAAGGGTTATGGGATGAGAGAATTATGGTATATAGAATATATACAAATTCTAAGAGATTTATTTTATACCTCTCAATTAATTAATTTTATAACCTAATTATAGCAAGTCTAATTGGGTTAAGAAATTAAGTGTATGTGAGTAAGGATTTATGTTATAATTGAGGAAATGAAAACCCTAATTAAATAATTAGGGAATGGTAATATTAAGAGTGTTGGAAATATGATATTTTGTTATAGCCCAAAAGAATTAAGTGTTAAACCCAAGTGTTGGCCCAATTATGGAGGGAATGAATGTAATGATTTTATTTTACCCACTTCTACTAACTCCTTAACAACTCTTCTGTAAGATCCCAAATAATTAATAAATGAAATTTAATTTTCTCTAATTATTATTTTGAAATAGTAAGGGTTGATGTGATTAATGTGGATAATTTACGGGTAAAATCACGCAAATATTTCAAAATATGCAAGTGGTTATAAAATATTCATTGTGTTTGGGAATATTCGTTTGGTCGTGGAATATTAGATTATTGTTGGGAAATATTGCATCGACGGCCAATGACCATGTGTGGGCCCCATAACTAAAAAGCGATTGGAGGAAGAAAACGACAAATATAAGTTGTTTAAAAATAACGGCGTAGTTGTTACTGTTTACACTGTTGGAATACCCGGTGGTTAAAACACAGTAATACGCGTTGTTGCATAGTAGCACACGGTATTGCACCAATTATTGACTCTTACGTAAGAAGGCACTACTCAATAATGGTTACAGTAATTACTGTTCAGGTGTTTTATTTTATTGATTCAATAATTGCGTTGCGTTGATATTTTATATTGCTGTTGTTTTAATAATTGTCATTACACAGTATTTTTCATTGTCGAAACAATAATTCATATTATCTGAATAATATTATTAGATAACATTATTGGCAATGTCTAGAAAGTTCTATCTAAGGAGAGGTTTGGTCACCTAATCATGCGCCGAAGAAGGAGAAATTCTTATTGGAAAGCCCCTCTTTCCAGGAAGCACTGGTTGTCAATATTGTGATTACGTAATATTATTTGTGAATAATTAATTATTGATTCATATGATGAGGAAAATATTGATTTTATGTGGATATAGATGGAGAAAAATTTTAATGTGACAATTGTTAAAAATTGAAATTTTATCTTTTACGATAAAATAATTCATTTAAATATATATTATTATATTTTAATAATATAATAATGGTGATATTTTTACAACGAATGTGGGATATATGAGTATCTACGAGGAGGAAGAGTATTTTTGTTGCAATAAATGTTTAAAACATGTTAAACATGCTAAATTGGACCCCATTTATCGACCGAAATTTGATTATAGCCTCTAAAATCACCCGTTTATGGATTTGGTCAATTTCTGTTGGGAATTTAGAAAATCTTTCTTACGCAAAGTTGTAGAGAATTGGATTTCCTATAAAAACTCGCATGAGATTCGAATTTTCTGATAAAAGGGCCATTTATTGTGAATTATTGAAGTTCAAGCTCAAATAATTAATTTTGGAAGTTTAAATTATTTTAAATTAGAAAACGCGTTTTTTTTATTTTCTTCTAGAAGGTTGGCATGTGTGAATTCTTTGAGATTCAGATTTCAAAGAATACGATAATATATTTTATAAATATTAATATTTTATTAAATTTTCGCTTTGGTGTTCTAAGCAATTTCCTATAAATAGGTGCTTAGGTTAGAATTGAAAATCACACGAAGCTGAAGTTTTTCTCTCTATATTATCGGCGTATTCTTGTGAGTATTTTGAGTATACTTTGAGTATTGCTATACGGTGAAAGTTCAAGATATAGTCTATATCCAAAGATTCCGGTTAAATCTTCGATCTTTCGAGGTAAAGGATATTATTTTTCGTAATGATATTATTTCTTCAATATCATTATTTGAAATATTGATCTGAAGTTTTTATCAAATTTAGAACGTTTGGTGTCTGAGTTACTATTCACGATATCACGGACTATTCACGATATCTGCAAGACTATTCACGAATACGCAAGACTATTCATCGAAAAATGTAATTTTTCTTTTCGTCCAAAATATCTATTGTGGATACTAGCTTTTATTGTATCCATGTTTTGATCATTCTTGAATTTTACACCACTATGATTATTTTTGAGGTATTTTTGGACGTGGATAAAACAAAGTACGAATCCTTAATCCTTAATCCTTGTCATTTTGTTTCACTGGATTCGTTTCTTTAAAAAAATATTTTTCATCATCCTCAGTCTTAAATGATGATATTATTGAATATCTTTGGCCCTGTAGTGCAAAGATGAATGATTTATGATGAATATCTTTGGCCCGTAGTGCAAAGATGAATGATTTCTGATGAATATCTTTGGCCTGTAGTGAAAAGATGAATGATTTCTAATGAATATCTTTGGCCCGTAGTGCAAAAATGAACAGGTGTTTAGATGAACATGACCAACTGGTGAATGTCCTTGGCCTGTAGTGCAAGGATGAATATTTGATCTCGAGATATATATTGATTGATGTTACTGGGGATAAAATAGGCGATGAACTTTAAAATTCATACATAGAAGATAGTAGTTTGCATTCTCTACTTAACTCTTCTAATGAATTATTATTTCATTGCGAATATTGATTTAAAACTTGTTGTCTATTGTATTCTATTATATTTTTCCTGTTGAAGACTAACGATAATTTTGTTGTATATTATCTTAGTCATAATATTCTTTCTTGGGCTAATCGAGCTCACCCCTTTTCCTTTTGTTCCATTTTTTTCTCGGGAGGCGAGAATATAAGCGAAGTATGCAGCCGGGGTATGGAATGAAAGTTCTAGGGAGAGTTGTTTAGTAGTCCTCACCATTGTTGTAAAATAATGTACCAATAATTATGATGAGGATTTATTTGTATGTGGATATTGTCTAGATGGCAATATCTGTATTTAAACTCACAGTTTTACTTTTGTAATAATAAAGTTGTAGTTGTTTCTGTACCGTGTATTGACAACTCAGAATGGGAGATGTAGACCTATTTTGGGGGTGTCACATCTTCCATGTGTCACTCCTTTATTTAACCAACATTCTTAACCAAAGCTACAAGCAACCTTTTAATTATTGAGGAAGAAAGAGAAAGAGGAGTGGGGGGATGTATGTTAGATATACAAAGTATATCTCTTAATTACACCAAAATGCATTTACTTTCTCTTGCATCTCTTATTTCCTCTCACTTCTAATTTTGCTAACAAAAAGAAAGAGAGAGAGAGAGTGAGAGTTCGGTTAAGAGGAAGGAAGAAGGAAGAGAGTTTTGATCTTCCATGCCATCCAAGATCCATCACATAGCTTGGAAGAAAAAGATATGTCAAGAAATCAAAGGTATAAAACCATACCTAAGTTATCCTTTTATTTAAAGTTATTTTGATGGAATAAAGATTTAAGGTTTTAAAACTCAAAATCTTAGATCTACATGATTTAGAATGTTTTGTGTAGATCTATCCATTTTGTGTGTTAAAAGTTAGATCTAAAGTATGAAATGGAAACTAGGTTTTTCAAAATATAGAGAACCTAATTTTTCTTAGCCTTGATTGTGTTTAATCTTGTGTTTGATGCTTGTTTGATGAAATAGATCATGTATTATGGTAGATTCATGGGTATATGAAGTATTAGTAGGTATTATGATGAGTTATATTGGTTATTATGTGAGAACATAGAAGTTTTCTTAGAAATCACCAAGAGTTAAAAATCAAATTTTTGTGAAACGAAATATGAAATTCAAATGACCATATCTCCTATTATATTTTGAATTTTTGAGTGTGGTCAAGTCCTAGAGTTATTTGTAATAATAAAGTTGTAGTTGTTTCTGTACCGTGTATTGACAACTCAGAATGGGAGATGTAGACCTATTTTGGGGGTGTCACGGTTGGTATCGAGCTTAGGGATATGATCTCCAGCGGAGATCGGGGAATAGAACTAGGAGGGAGAGGCGAGTAAATCCTTCGCTAGTGTGTCCTACCTAAGCTTATTTGATAGTTGGTGGTATATAGGGATATTATGTGATATATTGATTTCCTTAATTAACCCTTGTTTTATAATGATGATTTGAGAATGTCGACTGAGAATATTAACAATGGAAATGAGACCGTGGAGACGCCTGTACTCACCAACGAGGAGAACGTGCAACAGGCTGGCAATGTTCCTCTTGTGAACAACACCACGGTAAGCAAGATGATGAACGAGGGATATTTAGAAGCTTTTTGCAGTTCATGCAAAATCGCAGACGAGGAGACTCGTGTTCAAAACATAGGAGGAAATGATAGCAATTCACGGGTTGTCCACAACAAGCGGTTCAAAGAGTTGGGACCACGAATTTAAGGAAAGCGAGATCCGATCATGGCGGCGAAACATGGGTCAAGCAAATTACCAAGATATTCGACGTCTTGGGATGCACAGAGAACAGAAGGTTCCATTCGCCACCTTTATGTTACGTGGCGGCGAGGCGGAGACTCATTGGTGGGAGTCGTGAAGCGTACCCATCCAAACTTTTCAAAGCATGTCTTGGGAGAGCGTTTGAAACTATTTATTGACAAATACTTTCACGAAAGTGTTCGTCATATGAAGGAAGTGGAGTTTATTAGATCGAAGCGAGAACAACATGGCGGTGTCTCGAAGACGAGGCGAAGTTTGCGAGAGTTATCGAGTTTGCACCTCATTTGGTGGAGAATGAGGAGCGTATGACGCGGATGTTTCGAGAGGTTTGAAACCCAGCATACGTCCAAGATCTCATCTCTCATAAATTTTCTCTCTATTAGGATGTTGTTAATGAGGCTCAATTGTTAGAAGCGAGATAACGAGAATACGGTCAACCGAGGTACCACAATCGGGATCATCTAGGAGATAGCGATCAACAAAACAACAATAATCGGTGGAGAAAGAAAAAGGCGAACAAAAATGGTAACCACTCTGGTGGTAATCATGGCCATGAAAATAGAAGAAAGCGATCGGGGAGGAGATTTTAAAAAGGAGATTCAACAACAACCATGTGAAGACAGCGAGTGCGGTGAAAGAATCTGGTTCCAAGGGAGGAGAACGACCACCGGTCATATGCTATAAATGCGGAAAAAAGGGACATATCAGTCCAAATTGCCCACAACAGTTCCAGGTATGCTATAATTGTGGAAAGGAAGGACATATCGCTCGAGATTGCACAGTAGCGAAACCTAGTTCAGCGGGGACGGTGACTCAAAAGACTGTCCCAGAAAAGTCAAAGTCAACGGTTCCTGGAAGAGCGTTTGTTGTGAGTGGTCAAAATGCGAGGAACCCAAACGAGGTGATCACGGGTAAGCTATTTATAAATTCTTGTGAAGTTTATACTTTACTAGAATCTAGGGTGCTACCCATTCATTTATCTCTCCCGCTTGTGCTCAACGTTTAAACTTGACTCGAGAGAAATTAGACTTTGACCTATCTCGTGGAAACTCCGTTAGGAGAAACTTTCATCACATCCACTATTTATAAATCTTGTCTAATCCATGTTGGCACCCTTATCTTACCGTTGACCTTATCTCTTTAAAGATACTTGCTTTTGATGTGATTTTAGGGATTGATTGGTTAACTACTCATCATGCCAAAATTGATTGTTTTCGTAAGGTTGTTAGCTTTCATATTCCTAAACAACTTTGTTGTTCAATTCAAGCAACTAAACCATTAAAATCAATCACCATCATATCTAATCATAAAGCTATTCGTTTATTAAAAAGCGGATGTCAAGCTTTCTTAGCCCATGTTATGGATTTGAATAAAGACATGTCAAAATTGAATAATATTTCTGTTGTTATTAACTTTCCTCGACGTATTTCTGAAGAACTTCCCTGGCCTACCCCGAGCGTGAAGTTGAATTCTTTATTGACCTTGAACTGGTACAAAGCCCATTTCTAAAACCCCATATCGAATGGCTCCTATTGAACTTCGGGGAGTTAAAGGTCCAACTACAGGAGTTGTTGGACATTGGTTTCATTAATCCTAGTACATCTCCTTGGGGTGCTCCCTGTTTTTTTGTAAAGAAGAAAAAGACGGAGTATGCGACTTTTGTATTGACTATCGGGAATTGAACCATGTCACTATCAAGAATAGGTATCCTCTACCTCGTATTGATGACTTGTTTGACCCGATTACAAGGAGCACAATTCTTTTCAAAAATCGATCTTCGATTCGGATATCATCATCGGTGAAGATTAGGCGAGGATATTCAAAGGCGCCTTTAGAACTTCGGTATGGGCATTATGAATTCTTAGTTATGTCTTTCGGATTGACTAATGCTCCTGCGGCTTTCATGGATATGATGAACCGAGTATTCAAAGAGTATTTGGATCGATTCGTTGTTGTCTTTATTGATGACATCCTCATATATTCCAAAAGCCGTGAAGATCATGAGCACCATTTGAAATTTGGTACTCCAAAGGCTTCGTGAAAACAAGCTTTATGCCAAGTTAAAGAAATGCGAGTTCGGCTTGAGGAAGTAGCATTTCTTGGGCATGTGGTGTCAAAACATGGAGTATCATTGACCCGTGAAGATTGAAGCAATACAAAGTTAGAGCAACCGAAGTCATGATCAAGTACGTAGCTTTTTGGGCTTAATGGTTATTATCGGAGATTCATGGAAGGGTTTTCTCGAATCGCTATCTCAGTTAACTCATCTAACTCGGAAGGATACAAAATTCGTTTTGGAGCGAAGAGTGCGAGAAGAGTTTCCAAGAGCTTAAAAGGAGACTTATTTAAGACTGTTCTAACAATACCATCCGGTTCGGATGGATTTGTTATCTACTGATGATGCTTGAGCAAAGGGTTAGGATGTGTTCTCATGCAGCGTGGGAAAGTCATAGCCTATGCCTCGCGACAACTTAAAGAATATGAGAGGAATTATCCTACTCATGATCTAGAGTTAGCGGCGATCGTTTTCGCGCTAAAGATCTGGAGGAACTATCTATATGGAGAGAAAGTGGAGATATATTCGGACCATAAAAGCCTTAAATATTTCTTCACTCAAAAAGAACTTAACATCGCGGCGGCGATGTTGGCTCGAGCTATTGAAAGACTACAACCACACTATTCAATACCATCCTGGAAAAGCGAACGTGGTAGCTGATGCGTTGAGTAGAAGATCATATGCAGGAATGAGTGCGATGATGTCAAATATACGCATGGAGCCAACTTTAATAGAAAAAGTTAAGGTTGCTCAAGCCACCCAATCAGGCCGAAATGATGCATATGAAGAAGAAAGTACAAGAAGGAGCTATTTAAGGCGAGAATTGATGAAGAAGGAATACTTCGAGTCCACTCCAGACTTTGTGTTCCTAACGATTCTGATTTGAAGTACAAGATTATGATGGAGGCACACAATACACCATTTGCAATCCATCCGGGAAGTACTAAAATGTATCGTGATCTTCGACATACATTTTGGTGGAACAATATGAAGAGAGAGATTGCAAAGTTTATCTCAACATGTTTAACTTGTCAACGTGTAAAAGCGGAGCATCAAGTGCCTAAGGGACCATTGCAACCACTTGAGATTCCGAAATGGAAGTGGGAACACATTACCATGGATTTCGTTACGGGACTTCCCACGGTTTCTCAAGGCATAAATGCTATTTGGGTTATTGTTGATAGATTAACCAAGTCTGCTCATTTCTTGCCGATACGAGAGACTTATTCCCTTGAACGTCTTGCTCAAATGTACGTAAATGAGATTGTGAGATTGCATGGCATGCCAGTATCCATAGTTTTGGATCGTGACCCAAGATTCACTTCAAGATTTTGGGTTAGCTTGCAAAAAGCTATGGGTACGGATTTAAGATTCGATTCGACGCATACCATCCTCAAGCAGACGGACAATCGAGAGGACTATTCAAACTCTTGAAGATTTATTAAGACTCGTGTCCTAGACTTCAAGGGCGGTTGGGATAAGTATTTACCATTGGTGGAATTCTCCTACAACAATGATTATCGAGGCAAGTATAGGTGTGGCCCCATTCAAGCATTATATGGACGAAAGTGTCGCTCTCCAATATGTTGGGATGAGGTGGGTGAAGCAACATTGTTGGGACCCGAAGTTGAAGACGTATGACTCACCGAAAAGATCCAAATGATTCGACAACGTATACAAAGCGGCACAAGATCGACAAAAGAGTTATGCGGATCTTCATCGAAAGGATGTGGAATTTAGTATAGGGATCATGTATTGTTGCGTGTTGCCCCATGGAAGGGAGTTACAAGATTCGGAAGAGAGGAAAGCTCAATCCACAATTTATTGGTCCATTTCAAATTCTTGACCGAGTAGGAAATGTAGCCTATAGACTTGCGTTACCTCAAGTATGTCTCGTGTTCATAATGTGTTTCACATATCGTACTTAAGTAAATATGTGAAGACCCGAATCACGTTATTGAGTTAGAAGCCGGACGAGATAGCCAAGACTTAACGTATGAGGAAGTACTGTCAAGATCTTGGATAGGAAGGAGCATGTCCTACGACGAAGGTCATACCACAAGTTAAAGTCTTGTGGAGAAACCATGCTATAGAGGAAATGACACGGGAGTTGGAAAGCGGAAATGAAAGCGAGGTATCCTCATCTTTTGAAACACACCAGTACGTCACGTCAATTTCAAGACGAAATTTCATAAGGAGGGAGGTTGTAAGATCCCAAATAATTAATAAATGAAATTTAATTTCCTCTAATTATTATTTTGAAATAGTAAGGGTTGATGTGATTAATGTGGATAGTTACGGGTAAAATCATGCAAATATTTCAAAATATGCAAGTGGTTATAAAATATTCATTGTTGTGGGGAATATTCGTTTGGTCGTGGAATATTAAGTATTGTCGGGAATATTCGTGCGACTGACAGTAGCGACCATGTGTGGGCCCCATAATCTAAAAGCGATTGGAGGAAGAAAATGACAAATATAAGTTGTTTAAAAATAACGGCGTAGTTGTTAAGATTATTAATTGTTGGAATGCCGGTGGTTAAAACACGATGTACGCGTTGTTGAATCCAGAAGTACTTACCAGTATTGCACCAATTATTGACTCTTACGTAAGAAGGCACTACTCAATAATGGTTACGGTAATTATTATTCGGTGTTTTATTTTATTGATTCAATAATTGTTTGCGTTGATATTTTATATTCTTTGTTGTTTTAATAATTGTCATTACACGGTATTTTTCATTATCGAAACAATAATTCATATTATCTCGAATAATATTATTAGATAACATTATTGGCAATGTCTAGAAAGTTACATCTAAGGAGAGGTTTGGTCACCTAATTGCGCCAAGAAGGAGAAATTCTTATTGGAAAGCCCCCTTTCCTGAGGCTGCTGGTTGTCAATATTGTGATTACGTAATATTATTTGTGAATAATTAATTATTGATTCATATGATGAGGAAAATATTGATTTTATGTGGATATAGATGGAGAAAATTTTTAATGTGACAATTGTTAAAAATTGAAATTTTATCTTTTACGATAAAATAATTCATTTAAATATATATTATTATATTTTAATAATATAATAATGGTGATATTTTTACAACGAATGTGGGATATATGAGTATACGAGGAGGAAGAGTATTTTGTTGCAATAAATGTTTAAAACATGTTAAACATGTCGGTGGACCCCATTTATTGACTGAAATTTGATTATAGCCTCTAAAATCACCCGTTTATGGATTTCGGTCAATTTCTGTTGGGAATTTAGAAAGCTTTCTTACGCAAAGTTGTAGAGAATTGGATTTCCTATAAAAACTCGCGAGATTCGAATTTTCTGATAAAAGGGCCATTTATTGTGAATTATTGAAGTTCCGAAGCTCCGAAATAATTAATTTTTGGAAGTTTAAATTATTTTAAATTAGAAAAACGTTTTTTTTTTATTTTCTTCTAGAAGGTTGGCATGTGTGAATTCTTTGAGATTCAGATTTCAAAGAATACGTATAATATTTTTATAAATATTAATATTTTATTAAATTTTACGCTTTGGTGTTCTAAGCAATTTCTATAAATAAGTGCTTAGGTTAGAATTGAAAATCACACGTAAACTGAAGTTTTCTCTCTATATTATCGGCGTATTCTTGTGAGTATTTTGAGTATACTTTGAGTATTGCTATACGGTGAAAGTTCAAGATATAGTCTATATCCGATTATTCGATTAAATCTCGATCTTTCGAGGTAAAGGATATTATTTTTTTCGTAATGATATTATTTCTTCAATATCATTATCTTTGAAATATTGATCTGAGTTTTTATCAAATTTGGAGCGTTTGGTGTCTGAGTTACTATTCACGATATCAAGACTATTCACGATACTCTGACACTATTCACGAATCATTTTAAGACTATTCATCGAAAAATGTAAATTTTTCTTTTCGTCCAAAATATCTATTGTGGATACTAGCTTTTATTGTATCCATGTTTTGATCATTCTTGAATTTTACACCACTATGATTATTTTTGAGGTATTTTGGACGTGGATAAAACAAAGTACGAATCCTTAATCCTTAATCCTTGTCATTTTGTTTCTTTGGATTCGTTTCTTTAAAAAATATTTTCATCATCCTCGGTCTTAAATGATGATATTATTGAATATCTTTGGCATGTAGTGCAAAGATGAATGATTTATGATGAATATCTTTGGCCCAGTAGTGCAAAGATGAATGATTTTCGATGAATATCTTTGCTTCAGTAGTGCAAAGATGAATGATTTCGATGAATATCTTTGGCCCGTAGTGCAAAAGATGAGCAGTGTTTAGATGAACATGACCAATCTGGTGAATGTCCTTGGCTTTCAGTAGTGCAAGGATGAATATTTGATCTCGAGATATATATTGATTGATGTTACGAGGATAAAAATAGGCGATGAACTTTAAAATTCATACATAGAAGATAGTAGTTTGCATTCTCTACTTAACTCTTCTAATGAATTATTATTTCACTGCGAATATTGATTTAAAACTTGTTGTCTATTGTATTCTATTATATTTTTCCTGTTGAAGACTAACGATAATTTTGTTGTATATTATCTTAGTCATAATATTCTTTCTTGGGCTAGTCGAGCTCACCCTTTTCCTTTTGTTCCATTTTTCTTCTCGGGAGGCGAGAATATAGCGATACGAGTTGGGGTATGGAATGAAAGTTCTAGGGAGAGTTGTTTAGTAGTCCTCACCATTGTTGTAAAATAATGTACCAATAATTATGATGAGGATTTATTTGTATGTGGATATTGTCTAGATGGCAATATCGTATTTAAACTCACAGTTTACTTTTGTAATAATAAAGTTGTAGTTGTTTACACATGCAGGTGTATTGACAACTCGAGAATGGGGGATGTAGACCTATTTTGGGGTGTCACATCTTCCATATGTCACTCCTTTATTTAACCAACATTCTTAACCAAAGCTACAAGCAACCTTTTAATTATTGAGGAAGAAAGAGAAAGAGGAGTGGGGGGATGTATGTTAGATATACAAAGTATATCTCTTAATTACACCAAAATGCATTTACTTTCTCTTGCATCTCTTATTTCCTCTCACTTCTAATTTTGCTAACAAAAAGAAAGAGAGAGAGAGAGTGAGAGTTCGGTTAAGAGGAAGGAAGAAGGAAGAGAGTTTTGATCTTCCATGCCATCCAAGATCCATCACATAGCTTGGAAGAAAAAGATATGTCAAGAAATCAAAGGTATAAAACCATACCTAAGTTATCCTTTTATTTAAAGTTATTTTGATGGAATAAAGATTTAAGGTTTTAAAACTCAAAATCTTAGATCTACATGATTTAGAATGTTTTGTGTAGATCTATCCATTTTGTGTGTTAAAAGTTAGATCTAAAGTATGAAATGGAAACTAGGTTTTTCAAAATATAGAGAACCTAATTTTTCTTAGCCTTGATTGTGTTTAATCTTGTGTTTGATGCTTGTTTGATGAAATAGATCATGTATTATGGTAGATTCATGGGTATATGAAGTATTAGTAGGTATTATGATGAGTTATATTGGTTATTATGTGAGAACATAGAAGTTTTCTTAGAAATCACCAAGAGTTAAAAATCAAATTTTTGTGAAACGAAATATGAAATTCAAATGACCATATCTCCTATTATATTTTGAATTTTTGAGTGTGGTCAAGTCCTAGAGTTATATGTATAAGTTTTCTAACATCTCCAAGTGTAATCACTAAAAAAGGAGTTGTAGATTTCCACATGGACTATTTTTAACAAAGCACGAAAAACTACAAAATGACAAAAAGCCACTTCCCAGATTATTTAAAAGGGCATTTTCGACCACTTAATTTTTGAAAAAACTTCTGGCCTTTTGGGATATGAAAATGTATGGTATTAAGTAGCTCCTGTCCAAAAATGAGCTCATTCTGACTTAAAATGTCCAAGTTATGACCATTTCAATTTTAAGGATTTTCTGACAAAAATAGTTATAACCGGAGTTCTATAACTCCGATGGCCACGAGATTTAAACTGGAGTGTCACGTTAACACGTATAAGATTGTATCAAAAGATGGGAATTTCTGGAGTTGAGCATGATAGGATTAATTTCTTAAGCTATGCACTAAAAATGATTTTTGAAAAATACCAAAGGAAGTTGGAAAATTATGAAAAAATACTTTTTGTGTATGAAATATATGTATATGTGTTTGGCCAAAGGATAGAAAAATAATAAGTTGATTTGGTATTTTCATGAAAAAGAATAGTGAAATTGAGTTCTTTGAAATTGAATTGATTATTAATCGATTTTGGTCTCTTTGAAATAGTGATTTCGAATCTTTGAAATGAAATTTGACTTACTGAAATGGTATTTCAGTTTACTTAGATGTTATCCAATTTACTAAGATAACATATAAAAGGGAAAACTTATAAGTATAAGTTATGACGTGATAAAAAGATTATCAAAGTATAATGATAATAATAAGGCTATAATGTAATGTTTAATACTTAACTAGGTTAGACAATTTAATATAAGATGAGGAGTTAACATGTATTTTATGCTAATTGAAAGATCGATCTGATAATTTATAGGTCTTTCATAAGAGATTACATTAGATTGCTTAGCAGTAATCAACGGGTCAGGCAAGTTTCTCTAACTCAAACTTGAGTTGTATGTTCAAAGCATGTTAGTGAGTAGTTTTTGTTGAATATTCACGTCTATATTGATTATTGATTCGCACGTTGTGCATATTGTAAATATTCATCAGGTATGAAAGGCTAATCACCTTCATTACCACTTGGTTCAGTTAATCTATTCATGTTTATGCTTGACTATTCATTTTTATTGACTTGGTCGTTCAGCTAAGAAAATTTGTTCATGCTCTTTCACAATGTTTATATTGTTGAAAGTTAGCTAGCTTATTGTTCAATTCTTTCAATCATGATATATCCTCAAATAAATTTAAACTTGTTGGGCAAATTTATTGCTCACCCTTGATATATCATGATAAAAAATTTCAGATTAAGATGAAAGCTCGAATAAAGACAAAAGTAAAGGCAAAGTGCAAGATTAAATTATGGCACAGTTAGATTTATTAAATTTTCTGACGAAAATAGCATTGTAAACCTTTTTAGATATTGAAGGTATGTATTTAGTTAAGGTTGTAGACCTTGGGAATGATGTGTAAAAGTTTAATGTATAAACAATTTATGTTTATATCTTCCGCAATAGTTATAGAAATGATGTACCAGATCTGAGGTAAAAAGTACCCGGATTTGGGGGCGTCACAGATACTTGTTAAAATCTTGGATAAGAAGGAACATATTCTATGCTCAAAGGTTATACCTCAAGAGTTAGAATCTGACGAGGTATCCTCACCTTTTTGACATACCAGGTACGTACCCTAATTTCAAGGACGAAATTTCATAAGAAGGGGAGGTTTTAAGACCCCAACTTTTATAAATAAAGATTAATTTTTTTCTCGAAATATATTTTTGAATATTATGGTGTGAATTTGATATAATGTTATAGTTGTGGGTAATATTTATATTGCAAAGTATGCAAGTTATTATAAAATATTTGATTGATTGGAGAATATTCGTTTTAACAGGGAATATTCGTACAACGACACAATCATTGGTGGACCCCACAACGGAATTATTGTCGGAATAAGAAAACGACAAAAATAACTTTTTATAGAAATAACGGCGAAAGTTTTACCGTTAACTATTGAAATACCCAGTGATAAAAGTACAGTAATACGTGTGGTTGCATAGTAGCACACGGTATTAATTATTGATGCTTACGTGAGAAGTCACTCAGTTTTATTCAATTATTGCTACAGTAATTGCTTCATAGTATCTCACGTTATTTGATTCAATTATTGTTACAATATTTTATATTATTAAATCAATAATTGAGATGACAAGTTATTCATATTATTATTTGCATAATTAATAATCTCTAGAAAGTTATGTCGATGAAAGGGGTTTGGTCACCTAATTGCGCGCCAATAGGGAGAAATCCGTATTAGAAAGCCCCCTCTTTCCTAGGACCGATCTGGTTGTTAATATTGCGAGTTATAATAATAATAAATAAATGTTGTTAAAAATATTGAGGGGGTTTTTTATGAAGTACTTGTGATAAATTTTGCTTATTATTTGGACCCCCATTTACCCATTTTTTAAAAAATAATTGGTAGAAAGTTATTCAGTATATATATATATATATATATAATAAGTTTTGTTTTATATGAAAAATAGAATATATTATATTTTATTATACATAGTGTCTGCATAGTGTTTGCATACTAAATCATAAAAAAATTTAGCCGAACGTTGTTGCGCCCGTGAGGCTTTACTGTGCAGTCCATGATTTCTAAATTCAAATAGTATCCTTTCCATTCTCCTATAAATAGGATGCTTAGTTTAGAATTGAAAATCACACCAGAATCAGAGAATTATTCTTTTATAATATTGAGTGTATTTCTTTCGAGTTTTAGGAAGCTTTGAGTGTAGAAAACAGTGAAAATTTTCTTCAAGAATATCCATGCCCTACCAGTCGGAAGTACTCTCTTTTTAAGGTAAGGGGTATTATTTATTTCATATTCGCTTACGATATTATTTTTTGTATTCGTAAGAAATTTTATTTCGTTCAATATTCGCAAGAAATATTATCTTCATTTAATATTCGTAAGGAATATTATTTTCGTTCAATATTCGTAAGGAATATTATTTTCGTTCAACAGTTGTAAGGGATATTATTATTGTTCAATACTCGTATGAAATAATATTTTCTTCCATACTCTATAGTATGTACGTAATATTATTTCATTTCAGATTCCGAATTCTATACTCATTTTGTTAAGTTTTGGCTTCTATACTCCATGAAATTAGTAGAATATCCTTGAAATTTGCGCTTCATCCAGTATTTTTTCATGGAAATATTATTCTGAACATTCTTGATAAGTTTTAACCTTTTCATGTCAGAGTACTATTCACGGTGTACTATTCTCAAAGTACTATTCACGAGGTACTATTCACTCGGTTAGTATTCACCTGGGTACTATTCATGATAAAAATTGATTTCTTTTTGGTCCAAATCATTTTTGATACATTATTATTCTTGAATTTTACTCCACAAAGCAGTATCATGTTGACAATTTGGACATTATTGAATTCTAGATAAATTAAATTATAAATCTTTAAAATTTATCCTTTGCTTTCATTTAATTGAATTCTTATATCATTTTCATCATCCTCATGCTTATATTGTTATAAAAGTCATCTTTTACCCGTAGTGCATAGATGTACTGTTGATTGGTATGATTATGATCAGGGATTATTCAGTATAATCATGACCGTAATGTTACAAATGATGTGGTAAAAGTCCTCATTGGCCCGTAGTGCATTGATGGACAGTTGTTGGCATGATCATGACCATTGGTGAAAACACGAATATCTTTGGCCCGTTGTGCATAGATAATTCGTGGTTGTGATACTAATGAATATCCTTGGCCCGTAGTGCATGGATAATTCAGTGATGTGGTTTATTTATTAAGCTGACTCTTAAATCATAGAAGATAGTAGATTTCATGCTCTACTTGACTTTTCTAATGGATTTCTTTTTCTGCTGCAGTTAAACTTGATGTTTATTATATTTTTATCAGTTTAACACTGTTGAAGGCTAATGATAATTTATTCTGCATTATCTTAGTCATAATATTTCTTACTAAGTTTGGTTGAGCTCACCCTTTTGCTTTCATTGTTCTCTTGGGAAATGAGAACATAGCTTTGGACTAGTCGTGGAAGCGGGTGATGAATTAGAGATGGTGCATTAGTAGTCCTCACTATTCTGTGAAATAGTGTGATAATAATTGTAATGATATTGAATTTGAGTTTGGATATTGTCTAGAAGACAATTTTCGTGTTTTAAATCCCAGTTTATGTTTTGTCGTATTTGACACGACAATTGTATAATTAAGTTGTATTTGAATTTTGTACCATGTATTTGCCAACTCAGAATGGGTGATGTATACCTATTTTGGGGGCATCACAGTGTATCTCTCTTAATAGTCTTCAAAGACTCCTAAAAGAGAGATCGCATGAGTAACTATCATGTATGCAATGAAATGTACGAGACCTGATGTTGATCAGTCATATTCTGGAGAAGATCATTGTAAGACAGTGAAAAACATTTTAAAGTATTTTACCGGCACTAAGGATGTGATCATATTCATGGTGAGTCTAAATTAAAACTAGAGGGCTTAACAGACTCAAGTTTTTTCAGACAGACCAAGATGACAGAAAATTCATTTTAAGGTAAAGTGTTACCTTGAACAGTGGTGCAGTGAAATTGGAAAGGTTCCAAACAGCAAAGAGTTGTTGGTTAATTAATAAAGACGAGGTATATAGCTATAAATTAAGCTACAAGTTGATTGTTTGGATGAAAAATTTATTATAGAACTAGGAATAGTTCCTAAGTCTCATCTTGGACCTAAACATGTGTTGTCGCACTTTCATTTGGTTAAAGAATCATTGAAAGATGGGAAATCACTATAAAGATAGTGGACTCTCAAGAACAACATTACATATCCATTTACTGAAGCTTATCCAACAACAGGATAATCGTCACTTAGAGAAGAAGAGTATGAGATACCATGACGATTGGCTTTAGTACAAGTGGGAGATTGAAAGTAGTATGCACATAAGTCAATCATGTTTGATGATAAAGCATATACTTTGTAACAATCTTATTCATTTATTAATAAAAAAAAATAATTTACTATAGGCTTTTAATTATCTGCATGATGTTGTTTTATAATATGTTATAAACTCATAGTTTTAAGCAATGCTTTTAGAATAATGATGATGATCATTCTAATGAGATCTAAATTCTTAGAAAGCTTAAAACTAAAATAGTTCCCAATCGTTGGATTACTAAATTGGGGATTAGTGAATCCGGATAGATTGGTACATATGTTGCTTGCACATTGGATGAGGATGATTGATCTCATGATCATTTGTGTGGAGACACTAAAGCAAGTATGTAGGTGCTTATTAGAGAATAAGTTCACTGAACGTGGCTCGCTAAGGAATAACTAATGGAGTTTTACTTGCCTGTCAATAGAAATTCCTGTAGTGATAGTAGTACAAGTGATCATTGGACTTTAGATCATCATAGTCTCTTGTGTATGATGAGTTATACCGTGACTTATTCCTTAAGACCTTTAGGGTATATCAAAGGGTATACTTGGGCATAATAAGTTGTACATGAAGATAATGTTTGATCAATAAAGAATCTACCGCTTCTAGTAAAAGAAGAGAAATGTCCTACATGATTCGATAAATGACAACCTAGTAGTCCTTGGCCAAGGCAAAATGAAATTAGAAAGGAGTTTCTAATTTGCATTATTTGGAGTTGTGCATATAAGGATCGAAATACATATAATTAAATAAAATAAGACTTGACAGTAATTTCATGTCTTATATTTTATTGGGATATTATATGGTGGAAGGATTGAATTGTATGGTAACTATTTACTCAAAGGTTCTTTTATGATTAATGTTGAAATCTATATTATCTGGAAAGTCGTTAATCTCTTGGGAGGTTTATCCCTATTGTAGAAGAAATATTATTTATTTAAATAAGATTAGAATTGTTCTAATTGATTTATTCACAACCGGTTTAATATGGAGAACCTAAAGGGTCACAACATAAAAGAAAGAATAATTATTTAAGAAGTTAATGGTATAATCGTAATAATAAGTTAAATATATTTAATTTAATTAATGGTGATAAAATAAATTAAATAGCTTAATATTTATTATTTAATATTTTGGAAATATTAAATATAAATTAATAAGAGGAGTCTTATTATTATTATTATTATTATTATTATTATTATTATTATTATTATTATTATTATTATTATTATTATTATTATTATTATTATTATTATTATTATTATTATTATTATTATTATTACTACTACTACTACTATTACTATTATTTAATTCCTAAAGGAGTTTGAGAAATAATTAATAAAAGTACTCTCATATATTCCTAATAAGATTACGAGGTTAAATTAATTAAAAGAGTTTAATTAATTATCCCTAATAAGATTGGGAGAGTACACCATTTTCTACGAGAGATAGAAAAACTAGGGTTTTGCCAAATACCCTTCTTCTTGAATATTTCTTCTTCCTTGGTGGATCACCTCTAGAGGCCAAATATTTGGGTGGCTAACATTGATCAAAGGAAGGAACCAAACCCGGTGGATTCAAGTTGAACGCGAAAAGGATTTGAGGTGAACTTGTACCTGAGGAAGCTTGAATCTTCAAGGGTATAATTCTTGTTCTTTATCTTTTCGTTTAATTAATAATTATGCATAAAGGATGATACGGGTATATGGTTTGTAAAATTTTAAAACTCTAATTTACCATGTTTCTGCTTATTTTTTTGCAATTTGATTGCGTTCATGAATATTACAAACCTAACAATTATATAAATGTAAATTATTCTATTATTTTCGTTGCATAAGTTATTAGTATGTTAGATCGTGAAGCACCAGATTCGAGATAGAGGTATCCGAATTTGGGGACGTCACAGGTTGTTATTAGAGCATTAGGTTATAAACCTTAGGAGTGAGAATCCTTAGACTATAACCTTAGAGAGAATTTAGGGGAATAGAAGGAGATAAAACTCATGTAGAGTTTCTTAGTCGAGCTAGTAGCACTGTGAAATATATTTTCATTCTATACAATGAATTTATATTATCAAGTACTAATGAAGTTCTTGTTTATTTGTTTTGTGACTTTGGATGTAGGATGCTAGAATTGGGAGAACCTAGTAAGGTTGTAGAGGAGGAGCCACGAGACATACACGTGGTATTTGAGTCACCCCTTATAGTGGATCTGATTTTGGCAGTGGCACCTGCTGAAGAGGATGATGAGGAGGAGATAGAGGTAGAGTCTAATCTGGAAGAAGAACAAATGAAGGATGAGCATGTAGAAGATTTTGATGAGGCACCACACGATGGGCTGCCATTTGAGGATCAGATGCTGGGAGAGTAAGAGGAACAAATCCTAGAGTTAGGGAGTAGAGTCGAAGAGCTAGAGATTGAGGCTCAAGAGAGGCAGACTGAGATGCAAAAACTAGGGACTGAGGCACATGATAGATAGATTAAGATACAAGAGATGTGACGCCCCCAAATCTGGGTTCTCTAACCTTGGATCTAGTGCTCACGTTCTATTTATAACATGCACATTTTTTGTCTATCGCGGAATAATAAATATACATTGTTCACCATAATAAAGTCTTATACATAGTCCCAAGGTCTATTAACCATCACTTAAAAGTACCCTTAATACAATAAAGAATTTACATAACCAAATATCATTTAATGTAAATTAATACATAAGTTTTCTCATTTAACTATTCTTGCACTTTCCCTTTGCCTTTGTTCTTCTTGGACGTCTCGAGCTTCACTGAAATAAATGTCATGATATAGCAAGAGTAAGCAACTAATTTGCTTAGCAAGTTTAAATATAAGGGGTATATATCATGATTAGAAAGGAATTTAGCTTTCAATGTTTAATAATAGGATATGATTGTGAAAGAACATGAATTAATTCTCAATAATTGAATATTTGAATAATTTAATAATAGATGTTGAGTGGTTTGAAATAACCATGAACATATACAAAGGTTGTCAGTATTTAAACTGGTCCTCTCAACAAGTTTTGGTAATCAAGGGAATCAACCTTTCATACTTGGTGACTTATGCACTCATAATCGAGTAACAATTGTTTTCCAATATCATGCTTCAATAAAATTATCCTTTTTCTCAGTCAAGAGTTCCTACCAATCCAATTGATTAATAATAACTCTTCAAAACATATTTGATTTAACAAATTTAACATGTTTGATCTCGCTGATACAACTAGCATAGATTTATCTCATAAACAGTTCATGAATGAAAGAACTTAAATAAATTCACAGTTCAATAATAATAGAACATGAATTCGATTGCACAAAATGTGATTAACAATAATCATTAAGAATGTGGAGTAATCAACAATAATTATCCACTAACACGCTTCAAAAATAATAACTCGAGTTTGAGTTAGGAAACTTGCCTCATTTGCGGTCTACTGCTACGAAATTAAATTTATCCGGCTAAGCAGTATAATCTATCTTCATTTGAAAGACCTATGATTGATCTTCAAATTCGTAAATCATATAATAGCATTACTCAATATTGAAAATTTAGTCATTACATTAAATCCTTAGTAATATTATCATCCCTTATTACTACCATGTAAACATTATCTTAACTCATCTAATATTATTACCCCTAAAAATATTTTATTTACTCTTAGTATTATTAATCAACTAATAATACTTTATTCGCTACTAATATTACTAACCTCTTAATAATATTTTAATCAATTTCTAATATTCTTAACACTTACTTCTTTTACTAATATTACTAATCCTTTAATAATATGTTAATCATTAACTAATATTATTAATCATTTAATAATATCTTAATCCTTAACTAATATTATTAATTATTTAATAATATTTTATTACTTTACTAATATTATTAACCTTTTAATAATATTTTAATCGCTTTCTAATATTATCATTCATTTAATAATATTCTATTCATTCACTAATATTATTAACCTTTTAATAACATTTTATTTAATTTTGAATATTATTAATTATTGAATAATATTGTAATCATCTAATAATACTTTAATATAATATTATTCATCTTTTAATAATATTTTAATCTAATATTATTAATTACATTAATAATATTTTAATTATTTAATAATATCTTAATCATTTATTAATGCTTTAATCTAACTATTATTATTCATTTAATAGTATTTTAAATTCAATCTTGATCTAAATATTGATTATTTAAAATATCTTATTCTAATATTATTAATATCATAATAATATTTAATAATTTATTAAACCAATTAAATAATTTATTTTAATGGTTTACCCTTTAATAATACCTTTATTTAATAACCATAAAAGGTCATACATATTAGTTCTCATCAAAATTACCGAAATACCCTCCCAAAGTCAGAAAACAATATATTTAGGTTTTCCAAGCTCTAACAACACATTTTTACCATTTATGACATCGTATAGTTATTTATTTCCATTTATTCATTACACAACCATTTACAAGAAAAATACCAAAACAGTTCCAAAAATGTATCTTTTCTAGAATATGACAGAATATAATATCCAGAGATTTCCCAAATGTTTCTAGAATTTTCCAACTTGATTTACTATTTTTAAAGGGCTTAAAACAGCCGGATCTAGTTTTGTTCCATAGTGGACTGTTTTGGCTCCACTAGCCACCATGGCTGGAAATGGCAGTGGTTTGGGGTTCTACCACCTGGGTTTACTAGGTAATTTATATATCTAGCACCACTTTTTGACGGATCATAAATCGAAGGTGTAGATATCAAGTTATAGATGATCCAAGTGAAGAAAAAGCTAGGGTTTTCACCCTTAAAGAACATAAGTTCATTTTCTTCCTTTGGATCATTATTCTAACACTCAAGAATCAAGATGCTTAGATCCTTACATGAAGTATATAGATCTAAGGGTTTTTGAGTCATAGAACAATACCCCTCAATAACTTTGAAAATAAAATCAAATAAGAAGAGAAGAACTAAATTAGAAGCTCACCTTGTTTTGTTAGCTATTCTCCTAGACTTTTCAAAGTAATGAATGAACTTTGGGTGCATGAATGAAGGAACTCCATCCCTCTCTTCTCCTGCTAACTTTCGGCCACACCCTCTCTCTCTCTCTTTCTTTGTTTTTTTTCTTTCTTTTAGCTTGGAAGATAATGAGATGGAATGGAAATGAAATGAGATGAAATGAGGGTATTAGTATATTAGTATAGATATAAAATCTATATCTATACTAATATCCCCCATACTTCTTTTAACCATTAGGAAAATACCATTATCTCTTCTTTTAGGTTTGCATGTAATCTAGATTAGGATTTTTCACCAATGGGAGCTTGACACACATGTACATTGTGTAAGAGCTTAAGATAAAAAGAGATTAGTTTACCACTTATGGAAACTTAAGTATCAAATCAACTAGCCATTTTTGCTCTTAAGGGGGCCGACCATCTACTCCCCCCCCCCCCCCATTTGTGCTTTATTTTTCATGCCCAATTTGATTAATCAAATGTCTAAAATATCCTCAAATAATTTGGCTAAGGATTTGTTCTTTAATTTAATTCCTTTGGGCTTCCTAATTAATTATTTGGGCCATGTGAGTAACATAGTCCATTACTTTTTATCTCTATTACCCTAATTGTTTATTTAGGGTTTTTATCCCCATCTTTTGGGATTTAAATACTTACTCATGTCCAATTAACTTTATAAACCAATTAGACTTGCTTAAATTAGATTTAAAATAAATAATCAATTGAGATAATAAGATTAAACTCTTAGGTTAGTATAAATCTTAAATACTAACATTTCTCAATACTATAACCCTTAGGTTAATTACCACACCTTGGGTATAGTTAGGTTATGTAGCTTTCCGTTTTAATTCTGATTACAGAACTAGTAATTACACATATCCATACACACAATATATATATATTTAGCCATAGTCTTCTATCACATAGTCGTCACACATATTTAATCACTATATGCCACAAAGTTTACAATATTAATAATATATTTACTTAAAAAGTGACTTAAAATTCTTGGTTATTACAAGAGATGGAGGTAGAAATTATATATCGCAAGGAAGCCGGGACACAGCTAGAAACCCTTGTTCAACGTTTGTTGTCCAGAAATGTGGAGCTGATAGGAAAGTTATAACAATCTGAGCAGAGGGAGCTGAGCGAGAGGACCGAGAACGAGGCCTTTAGGACACAACTTGAGTTAGAAGTTATGGATAGGATCCACTTCGAGGAGAAGTTATAGGATGCTCGTGATAGAGCCAAAGACTTGGAAGATGAGGTAAGGTGTAAGAAGAGGAAAATGAACAAGATGGGCTATGCATTTCACACAGCTATGGAAAGATGGATCGATGGCGTATACCATTATCCGATAGAGAAAGGACAGACGCATTATACCTTGGGTAGAGATATGATGGTCCATATGGGGCATGTAAAGTACAAGAGCGCAGTAGAGCGCAAGATGTTGGGCTAGGATCTATGTGTATGAGTCTAGTAGTTGTAGTTTATGTTTATATGTATTGTTGTTGAATCCTAATCTTTTGTGTGAGATGTGGGATAGTTTATGTTAACCCCATGTTCTGTTAGAGGGGTAGTATGTTAGTATTCCCCGCCTTTTGATATAGTAGGGGATAAATGTTTACATTTATAGATGTATGCTAGGAGACAATCTTGAATGATGTAGTAATTTTGGCATACGAATATAAATGTTTTTTTTATTTATGTGATTATTACATTAAAAGATTAAATACTTAAATAATATTTTAAGATAATAATATGAAGTTATTATTTTAGAAAATACGTAGACTACCAGTACCGGAAGAATCGGTCAATAATGAGAGGGATCAAGTAGACCCTATCCAATGGTTAGCCGACTTGTTAGGGGAAGTCCTTCAAGGAAGAAACAATGAACCCGTGCGTACCAACCCCCAAGCGGTTCCAGTAACAAACTTTAAAGACTTTAGGAGTGTAGGACCTCTAGAATTTAGAGGAACTATCAATCTTATCAAAGCACAAATTTGGATCAAAGAGATTAATAAGGCATTTGTCATCGCCCGTGTGGGGAACGACCAAAAGACTGCATACGCTACCTACATGATGAAGGGCGAAGTTGTGACGCCCCCAGAATAGGCCCACACGACCTATTCTGAGTCGCCAGATATACGGTACAGAATTTAAAATACAAACTTCATTTATACAACTGTTAAAGTGTCATGCAAAATACGACAACACGTAAGCTGTGAGTTTCAATAGAAATAACGGTACTCACACTCCCCGACTAGTCCCAGCTATATTCTCACCTCCTGAGAAGAACAATTGAACCAAAAGGAAAATCGTGAGCTCAACTAGCCCAATAAAAAATATTATGACTAAGATAATATAGAACAAATTATCCTTAGTCCTCAACAGGGGAAAATCTGATAGAATACAATAGACAACAAGTTTTAGATCAATAACTGCAGCGGAAACAACAATACATTAGAAGAGTCAAGTAGAGAATGTTGTCTACTATCTTTTATGATTTAAAAATCCATCATCAATATTTTATCCCTATAATACCAATCAATAAACATTTCACATCAACGAATTATCCATACACTATGGGTTAAGGATATTCGTATGTATCACCAACAAATTATCCATGCACTACGGGCCACGGATATTCATTTGTATCACCAGTGGTCATCAATAAAAATTTCACATCATTGAATTATCCATGCACTGCGGGCTAAGGATATTCCTTAATATCACCAGTGGTCATTAACAAATATTTCACATCATCGAATTATCCATGCACTATGGACCAAGGATATTCGTTAGTATCACCAGTGGTCATGATCATGTCAAACAACTTTCCATCTATGCACTACAGGCCAAAGATGACTTTTACCACAACATAAGCATGAGAATAATGTCAATGATATAAGGAATTAATCAAATGAGATCAATGATAAATATTTGAGATTTACAATTCAATTTATCCAGAGTTTAAGAATGTCCAAATTATGAACATGATAACTATTTGTGGAATAAAATTCAAGAATGATATTCATGTATCAAAAATAATTTGGACAGAAGAGAAATCACTTTTATTGTGAATAGTACCCGAATGAATAGTACTAAATGAATAGTACCTCGTCATGCAAAGTACCCCGAATAAATATTACCCCGAGTAAATAGGACCCGAGTGAAAAGTACCCCATGAGTAGTACCCCCGAGTGAATAATACCTGAGTGAATAGTACCCCCGAGTGAATAGTACCGAGTAAATAGTAACCGAGTGTATATTACCCCGTGAATTGTACCCCGAGTGAATATATTGAAATTTAATAAGAAAGTTCAGACCAGTATTCCAACGAAACGATACTAGATGAAGCGCAAAACTCAAGTATATTCTACTAATTCCAGGGATTATAGAAGCAATACTTACCATAGTAAGTTTAGATTTAGGAATATGAAAAGAAATCATATACGAAACTGAAAATGGATTTTCACCCGTCATCATAGACAGGTTATTCCCATAGATTAAAGAATGAATACGAAAAATAATATCCCTTATGAATACAAAAAAAATACCCCTTACCTTAGTAGAAGATTGGATACTGCAATAATGAAGTAGCAGAATACTCTTCTTCTTTCTCTATATTGTTTCTCTCTCTATAGTTTCTCTTGTGAGTCTTACTGAATTGGTGAAAATGAAAGAAGAAATAAGCTTCTATTTATAGGAGAATGGACTAAATAGTAACTGATTCATGGACGGTCCAGATTGATTTACTATTAAAATGGACGGTCCATATTGATTTACTATTAAAACCACAACCGACGGTCCATATTGATTTACTATTAAAACCACAACTGACGGTCCAGATTGATTTACTATTAAAACCATCACCGACGGTCCAGATTGATTTACTATTAAAATCACCACATACGGTCTAGATTGATTGTAAGAACCGTGAATTTCATGAATAAATATTATTTTGATAAACTGAAAAAAGGAATATTTATTTGAATATAAATATTGATGTGTTGTGAAATGAATAATTCAATTAATTTAAATTGAATTTATAAGAAGTGAGAAAAATGTGGAGTTTATGAGGAATTAAGAAATGCCTTGTGTGGCATGAGAATTGAGATTTAAGTGGTTCAATTTAATTTATTAAGTTAATGAATAAATTAAGAAGTGGATGATTAATTAATATTATATTATTAATTAATCATTATTGTAGATACGAATGAGCAATTTACATAATTAGGATTATATTATCCATTTAATTGATGTGTGCAAGATATGTGTTAACATATAGTTCCTACATTAAAAAGAAAGTGCAATGTGACACTTTAGTATAATTATATAATATATAGAAACTATATAGTAAAGTGAAAGGAATTATAAGTTACATAAATAATTGTTTATATGACAATAAGTATGTGTGGAAACATTAAAGATGTACTTTATCAAAGAATTACAAATTATTTCAATAAGTGAGTCTAATTGGAATAATAAAATTTTAAGGAGATATTGAATAATTAGTGACTAATTAAATTAAGTCCATACATGTTATAAATATTAATTAGACTGGACAAATGTACATGTATTATATGATGTGGATTCATAAATAATCCATAACTTTCCATTATGTAGTAGCATTAACACATTAAAATTATATTTTTGAAATTCAAGGAACCAAACTAAGCTTTATTAACCAAGTTACTGAGATTAAAACTCGTGTCCCATATTAAGTGACCATCACAGTACATGAACAGTAGCTTCACTCTATATAGGCAAACAAGAGTCGGCAGTTAAAGGCTAGAATTAGCAGTGATGATGGCTATGAAATTGGTAGTTGGCCAACTCTTTCTTGTCCATTATTTCCTTTCATTCTCCATTAAATCAAACCTTGGTGCAAAGCTAGAAACTGGGCAACCAATTCTCTATAAATGGAAGCTCACCTTCTTCATTTCTCAATTGCTTAAATTGTCTGATAAGTTGCACATAGAGAGTGAGAGCTGCTGAGCATTGAGGGAGTATAATTAGTGCATTGAGGAATTCATTTAAGCTTCAAAGAGGTATAACATCTGTTTTTATTCTTCATTTTGATTTTTGTCAAATTCTTAGCAATTACAGGAATTCTCTGTTATTTGGTATGAATTGGCATGAGAGTGTGTTGTTTAAGTTTGTATGCATGCTTAGAAGTATTAGAAGTAGTTTGAGTTACAGCAGAAGATGTTTGGCAATGCTTGTGATTGAGGCTCTATAGAAGTAGAGCCATATTGCCTATGAACGAAGTGGCGCGACCACACCACTTCCCTAGTCTTTCACTGCACGGCCGCGCGGGTTGCCTATAGTTATTGTTGTTGATTCATTAAGAAGTCATGAGCATGCTACTTAAGTTTGAATATGTATATAAATGAACGTAACACATGAATAGATGTTGTTGTGAACATAGTAAGTTATTTTAGCTTGGTTTAATATGTATTCAAAGAAAACTTAACAAATTGGGAACTAAAATTTATGAACATGAAGTAATGTATAATGTGACCTTAAGCCCCAACATGTTAAGTTTTGATATTTGACCAATATACTAGTTTATATTGTTGAAGATGGTATAAGATATTCAAGTATGATTTCAAGGAAAATACAAGTGAAAGACTATACTAGCTATGTGTACATGAACTATGCATACACTAAGTTTTAAACTTCAAAACATACTTATGTGATTTATTAGGTGATTATGAAAGCATGATTTAAACTATGTAGACTTATCTTGCATACTTGAATAAGTTTTACTAAAGGACACTTAAAGTTTCAAATACAAACTTGATAAACTATATACACTTTGAGTTAAGATTGTGAGCATGCTTATGTGGTCTAACATGTATATATGAGGATGTGATGTATAGTAAGTGAAGCAACTTTGCATGCTTGGTGATTTAACTTGAGATTATCAAAAGAAACCTTGAAAACTAGTTTTGTCAGTAACTATAAGTATTCTAGCACTTGACAACATGATTAGGTGTATCATGTATAGCATGCTAGCTAATCATATGCATTGACATACATGACCAAGATAATGTAAGCATGTTTAATGGAGACTTATTGATCTCATTGAAGGAATATAACGACTAAAAATGAAGGACTTTGTTAAATTAACATGTGAGTCTTGATTTTATGAGATTTGATAAATCATGTAAGGAACAAGTTATAAAAGAGACCAAACCTTTTCATAGACATCACATCATGTATGATTATGCAAGTGTTATCTTAAAGGTGTTTGGGTGTGCAAGTATGGCCTAGCTTTTGTGTAGCAGTCTTGGTTTGCACCAGGAGCAGCGTGGCCGCGCCACTCCTTAGTACAAACCAAGCGCGGTCGCGCCAACTTGCACACTTGAATTCATTACATCTAGGATATAAGAGATCTAAAGAGAGAAAGTTCATAAAACTTTCTCATTTTCAACCTTGCTCTCACCAACTCTTATTCTCTCTCATACCTCCGAAATTCTAAGGTAAACCAGTCCTAAATACAACCCTTAGATCAACCAATAACAGATTGGAGAGTATAGATCAAGGATTGGAAGGCTAGAAGGTATAAACCCAAATTGATTTTTGATCTTTGTTGCTAAGAAAATAATTGTGTTTAAGTGTTTATATTTGTGTTATATGGTGTTTTTAGTCGATCTATGTTGATCCATGATAGATCCATAACATTAAATTGCTTTAAAATGGTGTTTTTCCAAAACTGTCCAAGAACATATTTTGTCCTCTGACAAGCAAATGTCAGACGGCTCAGATCTCTGTCTGTTAATGTTTTGTTATGTTTTATGTGTTGAATCTATAGCCTGATATGTGGTCTTTAATTAGAAAGTGGAATCAGTGTCTTGGGATAACTAGATTACAGGTTATATTCGGTCAAAGTCCGTTGACCGACGTTGACCGAGCAACATTCTGGGTAACCCAGAACGTGATGAATTGTGTCTGACAACATGTTTCGTAGCCCAGATCTGTCAGTATGTTTATTGTTTGATGTTGTTATTTGGTACATCTTGTAGCTGGTTATGTGTACTATAGCTCTGGGTCTTTAGATCTCTCATAACCTCAATAAATCGATCGTGAAAGGTGGTCAAAGTAGACCACCCGAGCTTATTTTTACTTTTCCAGGAAAAACCCAGAAATGGTAGAACCAATTTTCTGACAGGGTTTTGACCGATCTTAATCTGGTTATTGTTTTGTAGTTCGACCAGTCTGTTGTTTTAGTAATGTTTATTGACACATGGGCTACATGTTTGAACCTTAAGATCACATAAACCATGACCAGAACCTAACTTAAAATGATCAAAAAGGTGCCTAGTCGAGTTTCTAGAGAAACCCAGATATGGTCTGACAGCTTCTTTGAGAGCCCAGATCGTTATGCTATGTGGTGTTATGACCAAGTTAATGGTTTATAGATGTAGTATTACATGTGTACTACGATTTTGATCTTTAAGCTGGCCTAGAAACGATTTTAAACTAAGGATTTAAGTTGGTCAAACTAGGCAGGTAGATAAGCCGGCTGTCAGTGTTTTTGAGCTCAAGAACACCAACAGCGATGCTTTGTGTCGCTAAAGCCCTATAGCGACGGTTTTTATTTTTGAATTTTTGATATTTTCGGAAAATGATTAAAAATAGAAATAAATTCTAAAAATTACCAAAAATGGTTTTAAAAATTATTTTAAATTATGAAAAATAATTTTTGACTATTTGAGATATTTTTCATTAATATTTATATTTATTTGAATATTAATGATATTTAATTTATTTAATTAGTATATTAAATAAATTAGAGAAAAATAATTTAATATTATTAAAATCATTTTAAATAAGAATAATGTGTTAGAAAATATTTTGAATTATAAAATAAAATTTTAATATTTTTAGAGAATTTTCATTAATAATTTAATATTAATGATATTAGATTTATTTAATTATTAAATTAAATAAATGAATTAAAAATGATTTTATTGATTTAAAAATCATTTAAAAATGAGAAAAATGATTTAAAAATATTTTAAGTTATAATTAATGACTTTTAATATTTTGATGATAATTTCATTAATATTTGATTATTAATGGTAATGATTTTAATTACTTTAAAAATCATTTAAGTAGAATATTGAAGATTTAAAATATTTTAAGTTATTAAAAATAACTTTAATATTTTGACAAGTATGTTATTAATATTTTATATTATTAAATATTAATAATGATAAGATTATTTGATAATTAAATCATTTAAAATGATTTCGATGTTTGAAAAATTATTATAAATTATAATTGTAATAACCCATATTTTTTTTTATTAATAATTAAATATTAATTGATTTTATCTTATACAGTTGTGTTTAAATTGGAAAAGATAAATGATTTTGTTTCCCCTCTTTTCTTCCTTGTTTTGTTTGGAATTTTTTTTTAAAATTCTTTTAGTAGATAATTAAATAACTGATTAAATTAAAATTGAGGAAGATAATTCCTTTTGTTAAAGTCTTGTGGTAAAATCATTCGGAGCGGGAAGCTACTTGGGAGATAGAGGAGTCTATTCGAGCGGAGTATCCGCATCTTTTTGATAATTAGGTACTTTCCATTCTTTTGATTCCGGGGACGGAATCCTTTTTAAGGGGTAGGTGATGTAATACCCTGAAAAAAAAATATAATAGAATAAAATAATAATAATAATAAAATAATAAAATTATTTTGTTTTAAAAAAAATTATTAATTGGACTTTGTATTTTATTTGGGCCATGTGGTCATTTAATTTATCTTGTAACCCCCCCTTCCTGAAAAGGAAAGGGAGGTCACGTGCAAAACACAACGAACCTCAAAATAAGTAAACAGAGCACTAATAACCTCAAAATATTGATAGTGGTGATCCATTAATAAAGTACTAAATATAATTCTCCAAAGCGAGTCCAAATAATCAAAACTTAAAGTTTGAAATGACCTAGGCGGTCAAAGGCAACACTCTCATCACACTAGCAGGAATCACCCTAC
Organism: Panax ginseng; assembly: GCA_020205605.1. Taxonomy (NCBI): domain Eukaryota; kingdom Viridiplantae; phylum Streptophyta; class Magnoliopsida; order Apiales; family Araliaceae; genus Panax; species Panax ginseng. The sequence goes on from CM035133.1 coordinate 50,238,417, forward strand.
GCAAACCTGCCGGAAGAAAAACACAGCATGAGCCAATTGCCCAGTACGGATATAGATAATACAAAGATGTATAAGCTGAAATACAAAATTAATCGAAGGAATATACTTAACAAAGCCTCAAGCTTAAAAGGCGGCGATTTAAAATATGATATCCAACGTCCGAATAGAATTTATCCGAATAAACAGATTTAACGAAACAAACAGAAGAGTGAAGAATGAACTGAAGTAACTAACTCAATTAATTAAACTGAACATAAACAAACAAAACTATACAATAAAATAATAGGCTGAATCAAATGGTTGGGTGTTATTTCATACTGAGTGAGCTTAGAAATATACATTGCCACACAGACAAGTCAGAACAATGCCACACAGGCAAATCAAATGATGCCATATAGGCAACCAAAATAATGCCACACAGGCACATCAAAACATTGCCACACATACAAGTCAAATTAATGCCACACAGGCAAATCACACATTGGACCGCAGATCCAAATGTATACAAATCGGATAGGTGTGTTTGGCACAACATCACCAATCCGCATAACAGAAAACTAGGGTTAACCTATACGCCTCCCACAACAAATCACCAAATGGCCCACTTCCTTCGGAGCTCAAAACGGAGACGCCGTGGACTAATCACACCGCCACGGAAAGTGTCATGCCTTTCGTGCCAAGACAACATGCCTATGGTACCCCCACAGGTGGTTATAGCTTAGGTATACCCTACGGTATATTCTAACAAAATACCATGTCATAACATATGCGACATAATACCAACAAAAAGGGGTTCTATATGTACATGTTGTACCAAATCAAATTCTAGTCACAAGGTTTCAAAAAGAAGGTAGCAACATGTACCGCTCTAAAATTATCAAAATAAATACTAGACATGGTAATCTAATTCAAAGAGTACAAATACGAGTCATATATATCAACTCCAAAATGAAACTATTATATGAATTTCACAAGAAACAATTATGTGAAAGAATAACAAAATTCGAAATAAGGGACAAAAGGAACAAATCAAATTTAAAAAGAATGTCGCTGAAAGAGTACGAAATCCGTACGCGATACTTTCAAACCATTTATAGCACACTCCACAAAATCTTATCCTCAAATGCCAACGATATCAAATACGAAACGTTATTCGCAACCTAAACATATTCACCTCAAATTAAAAATAATCCAAACTAATAATTCCAAAATAATTCATAATCTATTTAATATGTCTTTAATCATCGCCTTTTATCAATTATTAATACTCCAAAGTTTATATTCCAAAAATAACTCTTTAAATTCCCTCAGTTCGAATTAATTAAACAAATTAACAAAATAAATTAATAAACTATGCGTTAAATTACTAATTACTAAATAATTTTAATTTTTAAATTTTTCTTTGTTCCTTTCAAAATAAGAGTCAAATATTAAATTAAAGTATCTTATATATGTATATATATGCTTTTACTCCTTTAGTCAGATGCACCAAGGAAGCAACACAATTCGGCAACTATTGTTATCATATTACCATCATAGAGTTAAATTTGCTATTGTATTCAAAATTTTAACAATTAATTCTACTAACATAATCATACTCAACAATTCAACATCTCTTGCTTGTAATACTTTATTATTACACATGTTCCATCCACACATGATTTCCATTAACTCATAACAATACTTTCACATGTAATCCAAATCATATGACATATATATACATGCCTGCATAATGATCTCAATTAATGACTGCTATATCCAAGAAACTATAGTTAATACTTACCAGAAATACCTAGCAATATAATATAAATTGCTCTCCTTGTGGCTCTCGATCGTTTCTCTCGATTATTTGCCCTTTTTTTTCCGATTCAGTATAAGAAAGTAAGATTAGGTTTAGTAATTATTTATTTATTAATTAATATATCTTATTTACTCTCCTATTTTTAATAGGATTTATTATTACCACATATAAATTAAACTAAATTAGTTTTTAAGGCCCAACTTTAAAATTTTTTAATTTATCCACATTTATTAAAATACAAAGTCCAATTAATATTTTTTTTTAAAACAAAATAATTTTTTTATTTTTTTATTATTATTATTTTATTATATTATTTTTTTTCAGGGTATTACAATAATAATTGCTTATAAATTATTAAAAGCTTCCGAAAAATATTATAAATGATATTTGACTTATCTAAAATAATATTGAAGCTTAGAAATCGAGTTTAATTGACAATAGCTGTGTTAATTGTCAGATAGGGTGACCAGATCACCGAGAATGGACCGAAGTCCAACCAGAATGAAATAGTTAAACTTGATAAGTGTTTATCTAGGTTATAAACACTGATGTGGCTATGTGGTAATGTGCCTAGGAGAAGTTTGACTGTGAATTACAGTGTTATGTGTTATAAATTATTGTACTAATTGTGAGACCGATATTATTGGTTATAGGTCTTACAAACGTAGATAAGTTTATTGTGTAGCTGTAATCAGCGGAAGAGGCAAGTTCCCTAACTTAACCTTAAGTTAATATTGTTTAATTATTATTGGTGGTTAATTATTGCTAATTAGACCATGTCCAGGGATTTATTGTTGATTATTCGCAGTTAGTGCATGCCTAATTATTCAAATTAAATTACTGATTCATAATATATATATACATTAGTAGAATAACTGTTATTGGATATACATATCCGTAAAAGCTAGAATTGACAATACAGATAATTCCTGCTTAATGTCGAATTATGAGAAATGTCTTAGCCAATTATTCTAGTTAGACGAACATTTGTTAGAACTTGATAGGTTCGAGAAGAAAATTAAATTATTATTGACAGATCGATGCCAATTATTTCGGCTAGATCGAGAAGTAAATAGAATTTGAAATCACAGTATTTTGTTGTAAAATCAAAATCTTGATTCTAAGACTGAGAAGAACAACCTTTTATATAAATGGAATATTTTATCGGTCGAGTATTCGGCCTTTTCTTGTATGATTAAGTATTATGCATAATATAGGGTATACTAAAGCTGATCACTTTATATACTTGTAGAGGGGTATGATTTAATCTTTATGGTTATCTGATACACCTGGGTATATCAAAGTTTAACTTTGATAGTTACTCGAGAAGAGAAGTTCAAGATCCAATAGATCGCTTTGAAAGATAAATCTGGAAAACATTCCACTTTGCTATTTCGTAGAATTAATTCTTGATTATTCATTTGAATATCGTAGAAAACCTTGAAAGCGTTGTACTCTTTCATTATTGAATTATTGTTGCGTAGAATGTGAGAAGGTTTGATATTGATTTCTATATCTTTATTGTACCTCTTAACTTGCGGGGCAAACTTGTTGCTCACCCTTGCTATAAATAAAACTTTTCAGCTAGGGACGAAGTTACAGAAGGTGTTGCGAAGAAGAACAAGGGAAGAGGCATAGTAATAAATTAGTTATGATGAACATTATTATAATTATGTCCTATTGTAAACCCTTTTTGTATATCTAAAGGGGTATGTCTGTAATGTTAAGGTTAGTAGACCTGGGACTTATGTATTAACAATCTATGTTAATGAGTTATGTATTCCTATTTATATTAAAATGGGTAGTTATATGGTATTATATTGTGGATCGTGAACACCAAATTCGGGGGTCAGGTAACCTGGATTTGGGGGTGTCACATATAACATAATATAATTCTATAGGCAATTGTAGTTTTTATTTCACTTTAATATGTAATTTATATTTATTACATATTTTTATTACTTTATTTATGTTTGAAAAGAAGTTTATTGGCGTAAAATATCATTTACAGCCAAATCTTGTCCCGTAGGACTTTATTAGATTTATTAATACTTATTATTTCTCCGGAACGCGATTCGGAACGTCGAACGTCAAAATCGCTCGACTAGTCGATGCTCGGCATTCGCTCGTTTTTAAGTTCTGACATGCTCCTTTGCAGATTTTTAATTCTCAAATTGTGAATCATATAAGAGTGAAATTTTGGGCATGTTATAGACCTCATATCATAGTATTTTTAGAAAATTTCTAATCGCAAAAACGAACAACAGAAACCATTAGAAACAGTGTTCAAAAATGGCTTTAGCAGTCAGCTGCAGATAGACCTGACAATATAAGTAGTTAACTGTTGGGTCAAACCATATTAATTGGAACCAAATGGGTCAGTTAACCATTTTTATTTATTCAAGTTGGTTAAAGTTTGAACCCATATTTTTAAAACAAATATAGTTAATTAACTGGTTAACCATTTTTCAACCCATATTCTATTCAATTGCACTCCTTTCTCTCTCTCAGTAACTGCACCAAACACGATTATTTTTTTTTGGGTGGGTGGGGGTAGAGGTGGGTGATGTATACATAATCGCTTAATATTAATTTATTTTAGGAGAGAGTGGTGGGGTGGGGTGGGTGTACACATTATTTTTTTGGGGTGGGGTGGGGGTGGGGATGGGGTGTGTGGGGTGGGGGTGGGTGGGGTGGGATGGGGGGTGGGATGGGGTGGGGTGGGTAAGTAAGTGGGTGGGTGGGTGGGTGGGTGGGTGGGGTGGGTGGGTGGGTGGGGTGAGGGATGCAGGTAAGGGGTGGGGTGAGGTGGGTGGGTAGGTAGGTGGGGGTGGGGGGGGGTGGGGTGAGGTGGGGGGTGGGGGATGCGGGTAAGGGGTATATACATAATCATATAATATTATTATTTTTGGTTGGGGTGGGGCGAGGATGGGGTCGGGGTGGTGGGCGGGATGGGGTGGGGTGGGGGTTAAGGGGTATATACATAAGATTATTTTTTAGTTGGGTTGGGTTGGGTTGGGGTGGGTGGTGTGGTGTGGGGTGGGGTGGGGTGGAGTGGGTGGGGTGGGGCGGGATGGGGTGGGTGGGGGTAAGGGGTATATACATAATCACATAATATTATTTTTTTTAGTGGTAGTGGGGGTGGTGGGGTGGGGGTAAGGGGTTGGGTGGGGTGGGTGGGAGTGGGGGTGGGGGTGAGAGTGGGAGGTAAGGGGTATATACATAATCACATAATATTATTATTTTTGGTTGGGTTGGGTTGGGTTGGGTTGGGTTGGGTTGGGGTGGGGTGGGGGGGGTAAGGGGTATATACATAATCACGTAATATTATTTTTTTAGTGGTAGTGGGGTGGGGTGGGGTGGGGGTAAGGGATATATACATAATCACATAATATTAGTGTCAAATCAGGTATTCATGGAACCCATAACCCATAACAATATTAAAATGGTTAATATGGTTAATATAGTTTTTTACCCATAACCATATGGTTCCAACCCACATTATCCATATTAAAAATGGTTAATAAGGTTTTAGTTCTTAAATGGAACTATAACCATATTTTGAAAACCAAAACCAACTCATAACCATATTTTGTCAAGCCTAGCTGCAGCAGAAGCGGTAGTCTAGTCTTCTTGGTATTTGCTAGAATTTCTTCAACTGCGATGCTTAGCGAGTAGCCCACTTTGCGATTTTCTCACGCATTGTTCGTTTATCAAAAAATTCCCAATTTTGGATATGTTATACATGGAACACCAAAGTATTTTTAAAAAATATAACACAGTAATTTTGGACCTCTTAGGTAGCCTAAAACAGACCCCAAAATGTCCACTCGCAACAATTTTTATCTTTTTCCCAGATTTATCATCTTTCGCTAAAACAGTCATAACTTTTTCGTTTCAAAACATTTTTAGGCGATTCTTGAGCCCATACAAAGCTAACTTCCGGGACTACAACTCTTCCCTACTGATGTTTTTCCAGATTCCGAACATATCAGCCCAGAAATTCCGTTCAAGTGGAATGCACCGCACTTATTGGACAGTTTTAGCACTACTACTTTGGAATGTCATAACTCTCTCCTCCGAAGTCGGATTTAGTCCGTTCCGGAGTCTATGGAAATCTTATTGAGTGTAATGTAACATACCAAAAGCCCAGAATTTTTAGAGCACGCTAGCTAACTCCGAATTTTCTGTTTAGGGCCAGCAGTCCACTAGTTTTTTCTAAGTTTTAAAAACTGTTTTCATTTTTCTTTCTTTCGATCAAACTTTTATCACCTAAAATGGTTAGATTTATATATAACACACCATAAAATATGTAGTTCTAAAGTTTTAAATTTAAAGAACATAAGTTCTTTATCAAATCATTAACATACATGAACTAAGTTAGAGGTAAAGGTCGTATACCTTGTTTCTTTGAGTTATCTTATTTTTCTTCCATAATGGTTGATGAACTTGGGTAGTATGAAGCTCAAACCTCTCTCCTTCTAACCCTCTTTGACTGCCGACTTTGCTCTCTCTCTTTCATAAGCTTTCTATTTTCTTTTTCCTTCTCTCTCTTGGATCTCTTGCATAACTTGCAAATCTATCCAATATATTTTTGGCTAAGTTAGAGTGGTGACTCACCATGAGAGAAAGAAATAAACAAATAATTATAGCATGTGCCATAATCTCCCTAAGGTGCCGGGTGCATTGCACCTCATTTAGCTCTCTTTTATTTTATTTCATTAGCTTTCTCTCTCTCCAATATTTTGTCAATCTTGCTAATATAATAAGGCTCAAGTGCTATTGTGACACATAGGCACACCAAAGATATAAATTGATTTTTGCCCATTAGATTCATTCACCCTACACATTGCCGACACATGCTTCCCAATTTAACCCAATTTTGATTTATTTTATTTGCCCAATTTTCTTAGTTAAATAATTAAATCAATTATTCTTTTAATGTTTTTATTAAGTAATTTAATTACTCAACCTTAGTAACTTAATCTAATCAAATAAGTTACTACACACATAAAAATTTACTGTTCATATATATGATCACATATACCGACTTGTATACATGTAGATACATAACCCTGATAATTCTTCACAAGAATTATAAATCCACCAAAATCTTATACCTCATTACCAGACTATCACTTATAGTCTACCAAATCATTCAAGTCTTGTCAAAAATTTTGAAATTCTTAAAATTTCTTTACAGAACTGCCAATTCCATACACTTATTTTCTGTCTAGGTCCTAACATTGAACCTTAAATCAATCAATTATGATAATTTTCTAAATTCTCGGGTTGTCACAGAGCACTCTTATTGCTATATTATTTGTTGGGCAAACTTGTTGCTCATTTTTGCATTCCCTAAAAACATTTCAGTTAAGGGAGCAAGGCGAACCCTTAGGCATTGATAAGGGCAAGGGCAAAGCTACTGAGTTGTTTATATTTAGTGGAGATTATTATATTCATGTAATGACATAAGTTGTACTATGTATTAGTTATATCTCAATTATGTTTAAGGTATGTAAGAGATGTTTAAGTTACAAACCCTTGGGACAAGAATAATTATATTATAACAATGTAATTTATTCTATTATTCCGTTGCGATGATTTTAGTATGTTATTAAAGTTAGTACATGACAACCAAATTTGAGATGAGTGTTGTCTGAATTTGGGGGTGTCACATTGATTTACTATTAAAACCAGCACCAACAGTTCGGATTGATTTACTATTAAAACCACCACATGCGGTCTAGATTGATTTACTATTGAAACCACTATCGACGGTCCTGATTGATTTATTATTAAAGCCACAATCGACGGTCCATAAATTAGTACATCTCTCCATGGAATAATAAGTCAACTTTCAACAAACGCCTCATGACAATCCTCTCTATTTATATCAAAAAAATTGAATAAATATTTACCATAAATCACTTATCTTTAATAAACACATTTTTAATCTTTTAACAATTATTTATCATTAATATTATAACTTACAATATTGACAACCAAATCATTCCCAGGAAAGAGGGGGTTTTCCGATAAAGATTTATTGACACGCAATTAAATGACCTAACCCCTTTCCTCGACAGAACTTTCTAAACATTGTCAATAATGCAAATAATAATATGAATAAATGTGTTGTCTCAATTATTGATTTAATAATATAAAATATTATGCAGATAATACTGTGACAATAATTCAATCAATAATATGAGATACTAAACAGCAACCGCTGTGGCAATTATTAAATGAACTGAGTGACTTCTTACGTAAGCATCAATAATCAGAGATACTGTACAATACCGTGTGCTACTGTGCAACCACACATATTATTGTTCTTTTATCACTCGTATTTCAATAGTTTAATGGTAAAAGTTTTGTCGTTATTTTTATAAAAAGGTTATTTCTGTCACTTTCTATATCCGACAGTTATTTTGTTGTAGGGTCCACTAATGATTGTGTCGTTGTACAAAAATTTCCCGACAAAAAGAATATTCCCCGACCTAACAAATATTTTATGACAACTTGCTTACTTTGCAAAATTTTCAAATATCACCCTTAACTTTAACCTTCTATTAATTTAATCATTTACTGAATAGAATAATAATTATAAGAAAAATTCATATTTCTTATAATTATTAGAAATATATTTGAATCATTTATATTTGAAATATATTTTTTGAAATGATCTGAATTTTTTGAAATGATCTGAATTTGAAATCATTTATGTTTTGATTTTTTAAAATGATCTGAATTTTTTGAAATGAATACTTTCATTTCAAAAAATTCAGGGTCTTACAATCTCCCCTCATTATGAAATTTTGTCCCCAAAATATATGTACCTGGTTGTTCGAAGAGGTGAGAATACCTTGCTGGTCATTTCCTCTGTATCATGATTTCTCCATTGCTCATCTCTTGGATTTCATATATCGTTCTAGAATACAGCTTCAAAATAATGATTAATTGACATGTCAAAATTTGTCAACTTATTAAGTTAAAAAATTTAGCTTAGGTAGGACATACACTAGCAAAAGATATTACTCGTCTCTCCCCTCCTAGTTTTAATCTTAGATCTCTGCCAGAGACCATATCCCTAAGCTTTGATACCATTTGTGACACCCCCGGAATAGGCCCACACGACCCATTCTGAGTCGCCAGATATACGGTACAAAATTTAAAATACAAACTTCATTTATACAACTGTTAAACTGTCGTGAAAAATACGACAACGCATAAGCTGTTAGTTTCAATAGAAATAACGGTACTCACACTCCCCGACTAGTCCCCGCTATATTCTCGCCTCCTGAGAAGAACAATGGAACCAAAAGGAAAAGGGTGAGTTCAACTAGCCCAATAAAAAAATATTATGACTAAGATAATATAGAATAAATTATCCTTAGTTCTCAACAGGAAAAAATCTGATAGAATACAATAGACAACAAGTTTTAGATCAACAACTGCAGCGAAAACAACAATCCATTAAAAGAGTCATGTAGAGAATGATGTCTACTATCTTCTATGATTTAAAAATCCATAATCAATATTTTATCCTTGTAATACCAATCAATAAACATTTCAAATCAATGAATTATCCATGCACTATGGGCCAACGATATTCGTATGTATCACCAGTACTGGTCATCAATAAACATTTCACATCATCAAATTATCCATACACTACGGGCCAAGGATATTCATTAGTATCACCAGTGGTCATCAATAAACATTTCACATCATCGTATTATCCATGCACTACAGGCCAATGATATTCGTTAGTATCACCAGTAGTCATGATCATGCCAAAGAACTGTCCATATATGCACTACGGGACAAAGATGTCTTTTACCACAACATAAGCATGAGGATGATGACAATGATATAAAGAATTAATCAAGTGAGATCAAGGATAAATATTAGAGATTTACAATTCAATTTATCCAGAGTTCAAGAATGTCCAAATTGTCAACATGATAACTATTTGTGGAATAAAATTCAAGAATGATATTCATGTATCAAAAATAATTTGAACATAAAAGATATCACTTTTATTGTGAATAGTACCCCGTCATACAAAGTACCCCAAATAAAAATTACCCCGAGTGAATAATACCCAAGTGAATAGTACCTCCGAGTGAATAATACCTGAGTGAATAGTATCCCAAGTGAATAGTACCCGAGTGTATATTATGCGATGCCCCCAAAATAGGTATACATCACCCATTTTGAGTCGCCAAATACATGGTACAGAATTCAAATACAACTTAATTATACAACTGTCATGTTAAGTACGACAAAACATAAGCTGGGAGTTTCAACACGAATATTTTTTTCTAGACAATATCCAAACTCAAATTCAATATTATTACAATTATTATCACACTATTTCACAAAATAGTGAGGACTACTAATGCACCATCACAGACAATCACTCTGTTCCCCGACTAGTCCCGGCTATGTTCTCATTTCCTGAAGAGAACAATGAAAGCAAAGGGTGAGCTCAACTAGCCCAGTAAGAAATATTATGACTAAGATATGCAGAATAAATTATCGTTAGCCTTCAACGGTGTTAAACTAATAAAATACAATAGAAATCAAGCTTAACTACAACGGAACAAGCAATCCATTAGAAGAGTCAAGTAGAGCATGATATCTACTATCTTCTATGATTTAAAACGTTTATCATCAATTTTATCGCTGAGACTCAGCTTAATAAATAATCCACATCATCGAATCACCCCTGCACTACGGCCAAGGATATTTATTAGTATCACGACCACGATTTATCCATGCACTACGGGCCAAGGATATTCGTGTTTTCATCAATGGTCATGATCATGCCAACAACTGTCCATCAATGCACTACGGGCCAATGAACACTTTTACCACATCATTTGTAACATTACGATCATGATTATACCGAATAATCATTGGTCATAATCATACCAATCAACAGTCCATCTATGCACGTAAGCCAAAGATAACTTTCATCAAAATATAAGCACGAGGATGATGACAATGATATAAGAATTCAATTAAAAGAAAGGAAATGATAAATTTTTAAAGATTTATAATTTAATTTATCCAGAATTCAATAATATCCAAATTGTCAACATGATACTGCTTTGTGGAGTAAAATTCAAGAATAATATTGAATAAAAAATAATTTGGACCGAAAATAAATCAATTTTTGTCATGAGTAATACCCCGAATGAATAGTAACTGAGTGAATAGTACCCCTTGAATAGTACTTTGGGAATAGTACCTCGTGAATAGTACTCCAACATAAAAAAATTAAAACTTATCAAGAATGATCAGAATAATATTTCCATGAAAAGATACTGGTTGAAGCATAAATATCAAGGATATTCTACTAATTTTATGGAGTATAGAAGTCAAAACTTAACAAAACGAGTGTAGAATTCTGAATCAGAAATGAAATAATATTACTTACATACTATAGAGTATGGAAGAAAAAATTATTTCATACGAATACTGAACAAAAATAATATTCCTTACAACTATTGAACGAAAATAATATTCCTTATGAATAATAAATGAATATAATATTCCTTACGAATATTAAATGAATATAATATTCCTTACGAATATTAAACGAAGATAATATTTGTTGCGAATAATGAACGAAATAAAATTTCTTATGAATACGAAAAATAATATCGTAAGCGAATATGAAATAAATAATACCCCTTACCTTAAAAAGAAGAGTATTCCAACTGGTATAGCGAGGATATTCTTGAAGAAACCTTTCACTATTTTCTATGCTCAAAGCTTCTTAAAACTCTAAAAAAATACGCTCAATATTATAGAAGAAGAATTCTCTAATTCTGGTGTGATTTTTATTTCTAAACTAAGCATCCTATTTATAGGAAAATGGAAGGGGCACTATTAAGAATTTTTCACAGACGAAATAATTCGCGACATCACGGATGACCGAAAAATTCGTCTGATTTTTCAAAGTTTACTATGCAATTACTATGCAGACACTGTACAAATACTATGCATAATAAAATATAATATATTCTACTTTTCATATAAAATAAAACTTATTATATATATATAAAACGTCAGCATCATCAGTTTTATTTTCCACCACCACACCACATTTTCAACTCCCTCACATTCCCTCACACAGACGCACCCCAGAATTTCACACATATTCACACACCTTCACACACCCACACACACACATGTTTAATATATATACATATAATATATATTCCCTCCCTCCCAAGGCAACTCCCCCCACCCCCCTTTTCTTTTCTTTTTTTTCTTCCCACATGTGGGCCCCACATGTTCCCCTCCCAAAATGTCAGCATCACATGTGGGCCCACCACTAATATATATATATATATATATATATATATATATATATATATATATCTTGAATAACTTTCTACTGATTATTTTAAAAAATGGGTAAATAGGGGTCCATATAATACGCCAAATTTATAACAAATACTTCATAAAAATCTCCTTAATATTTTTTAACAACATTTATTCATCATTATTATAACTCATAATATTAACAACCATATCGTTCCCAGGAAAGAGGGGGCTTTTTGATAAGGATTTCTCCCTATTGGCGCGCAATTAGGTGACCAAACCCCTTTCCTCGACAGAACTTTCTAGACATTGTTAATTATGCAGATAATAATATGAATAACTTGTCATCTCAATTATTGATTTAATAATATAAATATTGTGACAATAATTGAATCAAATAACGTGAGATACTATGCAACAATTACTGTGGCAATAATTGAAATAAACTGAGTGACTTCTCACGTAAGCATCAATAATCAATATCGTGTGCTACTATGCAACAACACGTATTACTGTACTTTTATCACCGGGTATTTCAACAGTTAACGATAAAATTTTCGCCGTCATTTTTATAAAAAGATATTTCTGTCGTTTTCTCATTCCGACAGTAATTTTGTTGTGGGGTCCACCAATGATTGCGCCATTATACGAATATTCTCTAATAAAATGAATATTCCCGACCAATCGAATATTTTATAACAACTTGCATACTTTTCAAAATTTATAAATACTACCCACAACTATAACATTATAACATAATATTAAAAAAAATAGTTTGAGAAAATGAAATCTTTATTCATCAAAAGTCGGGGTCTTACAATCTCCCTTTCTTATGAAATTTCGCCCTCAAAATTTACGTATATGGTATGTCGAAGAGGTGAGGATACCTCGTTTTCATTTCAGATTCTAACTCTTGAAGTATAACCTTTGAGCGTCGAATATGATCGTTCTTATCCAAGATTTTAATAGGTACCTCTTCATACTTTAAATCATCCGCTATCTCGTCCGGTTCTAATTCAATAATGTGGTTCGGGTCGTCCACATATTTACGTAACATCGATACGTGAGAAATGTTATGAACATGCGACATACTTAGCAGTAAGGCGAGTCTATAGGCCACAGTTCCTACTCGATCAATGATTTCAATTAGACCAATAAAGTCGAGGGTTGAGATTTCCTCTCTTCATCGATTATTGATTTAGAACAACGCCCTCTTGAACCTTCTTCTTCACATTCATCAACTCTGAGTCTGTAGCTTGAGTGGCTTTAACTTTATCGATTAAATTTGGTTCTAATCGTATATTCACTATCTTCACGTAGGTTCTTGGAGTCTTTAACTCTATCTCCATCTTTTGTAAGTCTTACGAAATGGGTCTTTGTATTAACAACGTCACACTCATAATCACATACGATCTTTAACTCAACTCGTTAGATATCACGTTCGCTCTTCCACGATGATATTGAATGGTATGGTCGTAATCTTTAACCGCTCGAGCCAACATCTTCGACGCATGTTACATTAGTTTTAGGTATAGAAATATTTGAGGGTTTTGTACCGGGTTCAAGGCCGATAAAAAATTCGATTTCACGCTATGGGGGTAGGCTAGGAAGTTCTTCGGGGTATACGTTAGGAAATTTATTAACGATAGAAATATCATTCACAACTTTGACTCTCATCTAAGACTTGAATAGCACGTCACATTAATACCTATCAACTTGCCACCGTTATTCACGGCGTCCCCTACAGAAAGTCTGGCTTTGGTGCATTCCAAGACTCGAAAGTCACCAGATAAAGGCTCGGGGCTCTTTACTTATGGCTTGATATGACAGTGATTAACTTTAGTGATTTGGTTGCTTGAATTTGCATAACAGGTTGGTTAGGAATATGAAAACTAACAATCTTATGAAAATAATCAATTTTAGTATGATGAATAGTAAACCAGTCGATTCCTAAAATCACATAAAAGGCAAGTATTTTCAAAGAGATAAGATCGACAAGTAACGTGAAAGGGTCAATTTGAATCAAACAGGGTTTATAAATAGTGGATGTAATGACGGTTTCTCCTAACGGAGTTTCAACAGATAAGTCAAAGTCTAATTTCATAAGAGTCAAGTTCAAACGTTGAACACAACTAGGTGAAATAAAAGAGTGGGTAGAACCGGTATCGGATAAGGTATAGACTTCGCACGAGTTTATGATTAGCTTACCCGTGGTAACTTCATTTGGTTCCTCGCTTTTTGGGAAGTTACGAAAAGCGCTCACACTTGAACCACCGACTTTGACTTATTTGGGACAACCTTTGGTATCATCATTACCATTGGAATTGACTTCCGCTATAAGGCATATTCCACCCTCAACTGCTTCATCGTACTCCTATTCCATGATCTGAATCATTAATCTTCGATCCATATCAAATTGGGGTTGACCGCAATGTACAGGGTAATTCAAAATTCGATGTTGGATTCTCCCAATTGCTATCCAAAAAGAGAAATACATATCATATATTTTAGCCTTCTTGGAGACCAGACTTCTCTTTCGACAATATCAATGCATCGTGCGGGTTTTACCCATACATCTTTCATTCTCACTCGTTCAGTTGTTTCTTCTTTCAGCTGATCTTTAACATTTGAATTCTCAGATTCCATCTTTATCATCTTATACTCTGCCAAAGAGTGCTTCTATTCAAGCATCACATATCGGGTAACAGAAGCTTGAATTGTTGCATCCTTTTGCTCCACAACCGTTTTCCGTTCTTTAGCCTGCTCTTTTAACTCATGAATACAATTTTGTAGTTCTACATTTTGATCATAAAGTTCTCCTAATAAATTCTCCCCAGGTTCCTCTTCTTCCTCACTCTCAGCTGCTACCTATGCGACTAGCTCGGGTGTAACTATTAATTCTTCACTCACCACATGGATATCTCTAATTTCTTCTTCGCCTGACATCCTACAATCAAGTTTAATAACTTAATTAGTACTCTCCAATAAAATCTTTGTTATAACAAAATATTATACTCCAATATTTATTCTTTAAATGAATCTCCTCGATTCATCGCTTAAAACTCTATATGAGTTCATCTCTTGATTTTCAAATGTCATTTTCAAATACTGCCATAAAACAAGGGTTAATTGACATGCCACAAATTATCCCTATATTCTGACAGACCAATTAAATAACAAATAAGCTTAGCTAGGTCATACTAGCGAAGGATTTCCCCGTCTCTCCCCCTAGTTCTAGTCTCAAATCTCAGGCAGGGATCATATCCCTAAGCTTTGATACCAACTATGACACCCCCAAAATAGTTATACATCACCCTTCTGAGTCGCCAAATACATGGTACAAAATTCAAATACAACTTAACTATACAACTGTCGTGTTAAGTACGACAAAATATAAGCTGGGAGTTTCAACACGAATATTATTTTCTAGACAATATCCAAACTCAAATTCAATATTATTACAATTATTATCACACTATTTCACAGAATAGTGAGGACTACTAATGCACCATCTCGGACCATCACTTCGTTCCTCGACTAGTCCCGGCTAGGTTCTCATTTCTTAAAGAGAACAATGAAAGCAAAGGGTGAGCTCAACTAGCCCAGTAAGAAATATTATGACTAAGATAATGCAGGATAAATTATCGTTAGCCTTCAAGAATGTTAAACTGATAAAATACAACAGACATTAAGTTTAACTGCAGCGAAACAAGCAATCCATTAGAAGAGTCAAGTAAAGCATGATATCTACTATCTTCTATGATTTAAAAGTTTATCATCAATTTTATCATTGAGACTCAGCTTAATAAATAATCCACATAATCGAATCACCCCTGCACTACGGCCAAGGATATTCATTAGTATCACGACCACGATTTATCCATGCACTACGGGCTAATGATATTCGTGTTTTTATCAATGGTCATGATCATGCCAACATCTGTCCATCAATGCACTATGGGCCAATGAGGACTTTTACCACATCATTTGTAACATTATGGTCATGATTAGACCGAATAATCCCTGGTCATAATCATACCCATCAACAGTCCATCTATATACGTAAGCCAAAGATGACTTTCATCACAATATAAGCACGAGGATGATGACAATGATATAAGAATTCAATTAAAAGAAAGCAAAGGATAAATTTTTAAATATTTATAATTTAATTTATCCAGAATTCAATAATGTCCAAATTGTCAACATGATACTGCTTTGTGGAGTAAAATTCAAGAATAATATTGTATAAAAAATTGATTTGGACCGAAAAGAAATCAATTTTTGTCATGAATAGTACCCCGGGTGAATAGTAACTAAGTGAATAGTACCCCGTGAATAGTACTTTGGGAATAGTACCCCATGAATAGTACTCTGGTATAAAAAAGTTAAAACTTATCAAGAATGCTCAGAATAATATTTTCATGAAAAGATACTAGATGAAGCGCAAATATCAAGGATATTCTACTAATTTCATGGAGTATAGAAGTCAAAACTTAACAAAATGAGTGTAGAATTCTGAATCTGAAACGAAATAATATTACTTACATACTACAGAGTATGGAAGAAAATATTATTTCATATGAATACTGAACAAAAATAAAATCCCTTACAACTATTGAACGAAAATAATATTCCTTGCGAATATAATATTCCTTACGAATATTAAACGAAGATAATATTTCTTGCGAATAATGAACGAAATAAATTTTCTTACAAATACGAAAAATAATATCATAAGAGAATATGAAATAAATAATACCCCTTACCTTAAAAAGAAGAGTATTTCAACTGCTATAGTGGGGATATTCTTGAAGAAAACTTTCACTATTTTCTATGCTCAAAGCTTCTTAAAACTCTAAAGAAATACGCTCAATATTATAGAAGAAGAATTCTCTGATTCTGGTGTGATTTTCAATTCTAAAATAATCGTCCTATTTATAAGAGAATGGAAGGGGCACTGCTAAGAATTTTTCATGAACGAAATACTTCGCGACATCACGGACGACCAAAAAATTCGTCTGAATTTTTAAAGTTTACTATGCAATTACTATGCAGACACGATGCAAATATTATACATAATAAAATATAATATATTCTATTTTTCCTATAAAATAAAACTTATTCTAATATATATATGGCAAAACTATGAATTTAACCACTATAGTTGGCAAGTTTTACTTAATGCACAATTAAACTTTTAATTTTTTGAATTTCCCCATTAAACAAATTAAAATTTTAGAATTGGATCAGTCTGTTAACTGAAGCTCATTTTTGTTAAATTGAACATTAACTGTTTCCTACGTGGCTTTTTAGAAGAAAAGAAAAATGACTCAGAACTCCAAATGCCCTGTTCCAATAGCCATGCCATGTTCCACTCTCAACCCGTCGTCGCCGCCGTCTATGCCGCGAAGAAGAAGGCCAGAGGTGGTACATGGGTCTTCATATCCCACGACCCAGTTCATCCTGATGCACTCCTCAACCTCCTATTCCCACCTCCCGGGTCAACTCAACACTCACCCAATCCCCCACAAGACCTAGTCTTTCGATTTGAACCATTGATCATAATAGTGGAATGCAAAGACATATATTCAGCTCAGTCTTTGGTATCTATTACTATTTCTTGTGGGTTCAGGGAATCAGGGATTACTAGTGTGAGCAAGCATGTGATTGTTACGATTCGGTGTTCGAAACGATTAGAGGTACCATTGGGTGATACCCACAAATTAATGGTGTCCCCTGAATATGTTAAGTACCTCGTTGAGATTTCCAATGAGAAAATGGAGGCCAATAGGCGAAGGACTGATCATTTTCATACTGCATTGTTGAGCAATGGATTTCGAGGACCCAAAACTAATGTGGAGAGTGGTGATAGTGTTGATTCAGAATGTGTTGAGGCTAAAAAGTCTAAATCTTGCTTAGATTCTTCGAGTAACTATCCACAGGAAGATGTGATTTCGAAAAGGGACGAAGAGTATGACTCAAACTTCAGCCATGGCTATTGGAAAAGGGCACTTGGAGTTCTGAGTAATTTTTCTTTTCTTTTAAAAAGCCACGTAGGAAAAAATTAACATTCAATTTAACAGAACTGAGCTTCAATTAACATACTGATCCAATTATAAAATTTTAATTTGTTTAATGGGGTAATTAAAAAAATTAAAAGTTCAGTTGTGCATTAAGTAAAACTTGCTAACTATAGTGGCTAAATTCATAGTTTTGCCACCATCATCAGTTTTATTTTCCACCACCACACCACATTTTCCACTCCCTCACACACATGCACCCCACAATTTCACACATATTCACACACCTGCACACACCCACAGACATGTTTAATATATATACATATAATATATATTGTGAGACCCCGAATTTTATGAAATAAAAGTATTCAATTTTTCTATTTTGATAAATAGTTAAATTGATAAAAGTTTAAAGTTAAAGGTGACATTTGAAAAATTTTCAAAGTAAGCAAGTTGTCATAAAATAATCGATGGTAAAATACGCGTGGTTTCATAATAGCACACGGTATTGATTATTAATGCTTATGTGAGAAGTCACTCAGTTTGATTCAATTATTGTCGATATTTTATATATTATTAAATCAATAGTTGAGATAACAAAGTTATTAATATTATTATTTGCAATATTAACGATGTCTAGAAGTTCTGCCAAGGAGAGATTTGGTCATCTAATTGCGCGCCAATATGGAGAAATCCTTATTGGAAAGCCCCCTCTTTCCTGGGAACGACCTGGTCGATTAATATTGTGAATTATAATAATGTTGTTAAATATATTGAGGTGTCTTTTAATAAAATAGAAAAGCTTTTTATATAAAACAGAATACTTTTATAAAGTTAATTATTTTATTAGACTATAAATAGAATATATTATATTCTATTATGCATAGTATTTTGCATAGTAAAATCTTTTTTATATAAAACAGAATACTTTTATAAAGTTATTTGTTTTATTAGACAATAATTAGAATATATTATATTTTATTATGCATAGTGTTTGTATAGTGCCTGCATAGTGTTTGCATAGTAAAATCTTTTTATATAAAACAAAATACTTTTATAAAGTTATTTATTTTATTAGACAATAATTAGAATATATTATATTTTATTATGCATAGTATTTGCATAAGGCTCGTGATAGTGTTTCAGATAGTAAAATCTTTTTATATAAAATAGAATACTTTTATAAAGTTATTCGTTTTATTAGATTATAAATAGAATATAATATATTTTATTTAAAAGATTTTGTTTTATTAGAATATTTTATAGTAAACCAATCTGGATCGTCCGTTTAAAAGTAAATCAAACTGGAAAGTTCAGGAATTAGTTACTATTCAGTCCATTCTCCTATAAATAGAAGCTCACTCCTTCATTATTTCTTACGAATTCACTAAAACTCTAGAGAGAAAGAAGAAAAGTATTATGCTACTTCACTACTCCTATATCCAGTTATTCTAAGGTAAGGGGTATTATTTCTTTCGTATTCATGAAGAGAACTTCTGTTATTCCATTTTTTTATTCTGTTGGAATAAAGCCGTATACGCCATGATCTACCCTATACTTGGTGAAATTCTTACGTTATTCCATTCTTTATCATTATGTTGGAATAACATGTACATCAAGTCTCGCATACATGGTGAAATTCTTCTGTTATTCCATTCTTTATTATTCTATTGGAACATCTTGTTTGTGTGTTTACGCATGACTTGGTTCCGTTATTTATTATTATGTTGGAACATCCCAATTGGTAATTAAATTTACTTTGACTGGTTCCGTTATTTATTATTCTCGTTGGAATATCCTGTTTGTGCGTTCGCATGACGACATTCAATTATTTATTATTACATTGGAATAACTCGCCATGCGCGGTCTATCACATGCCTGGTGATTTCTTTTGTTATTCCATTCTTTATTATACTCAGTTGGTTAAAGTTTTGACTTTTATACTCCATGAAATTAGTGGAATATCCTTGATATTTGCGCTTCATCCAATATCTTTTCATGGAAATATTCTTTTAAGCATTCTTGAATTTTACTCTACAAAGAAGTATCATGTTGACAATTTGGACGTTATTAGTTCCTGGATAAATTAATTCTTGAACTTGTTTTATTGAATTCTTATATCATTGTCATCATCCTCATATTTATATTATGTTGAAAGTCATCTGTGGCCTGTAGTGCATAAATGGACTTGGTGTGATTATGACCAGAGATTAATCGGTATAATCATGACCGTAATGTTACAAATGATGTGGTAAAAGTCTTTATTAGCCCGTAGTGCATTGATGGACAGTTGTTGGCATGATCATGACCATTGATGAATACACGAATATCCTTGGCCCGTATTGCATGGATAATTTGTGGTTGTGATACTAATGAATATCCTTGACCGTAGTGCAGGGATGATGTGGATTATTTACTAAGTTGAGTCCCAGCGATAAAAGTGATGAAAAACCTTTTAAATCATAAAAGATAGTAGATTTTATTCTCTACTTGACACTTTTAATGGATTGCTTGTTCCGCTGCAGTTAAACTTGATGTTTGTTATATTGTATCAGTTTAACACTATTGAAGGCTAACGATAATTTATTCTGTATTATCTTAGTCATAATATTTCTTACTGGGCTAGTTGAGCTCACCCTTTTACTTTCATTGTTCTCTTCAGGAAATGAGAATGTAGCAAGGACTAGTCGGGGAACGGAGTGACGATCCAGATAATAGCATTAGTAGTCCTCACTATTCTAATAAATACTGTGATAATAAATGTAATGAGGACTCAATTGAGTGTGGATATTGTCTAGATGACAATATTTGTATTAAAACTCACAGCATATGTTTTGTCGTATTTTACACGACTGTTGTATAATTAAGTTGTATTTGAATTTTGTACCATGTATTTGGCGACTCAAGATAGGTGATGTATATCTATTTTGGGGGCGTCACAGTTGGTATCAAAGCTTAGGGATATGGTCGCTGGCGGAGATATGAGTCTAGAACTAGGAGGGGAGAGACGAGTAATATACTTCGCTAGTGTGTGACTTACCAAAGCTGAAATTGTTTATTTGATAAGTTGACAAATTATGATATGTCAATTAACCTTGTTTTGAAGTATATTCTAGAATGATATCTGAAATACAAGAGATGAGCAATGGAAAAATCATGATACAGAGGATATAACCGGGAAGGTATAATTTGAAAAGAAAGTAAAGTATTCTCATATCTTCGAATATTAGGTACGTACATAAATTTTGAGGGCAAAATTTCATAAGGAGGGGAGATTGTGTGACCTCGAATTTTATGAAATAAAAGTATTCAATTTTTCTATTTTGGTAAATAGTTAAATTGATAAAAGTTTAAAGTTAAGGGTGACATTTGAAAATTTTTCAAAGTAAGAAAGTTGTCATAAAATAATCGGTGGTAAAATACGCGTGGTTGCATAATAGCACACAGTATTGGTTATTAATGCTTACGTGAGAAGTCACTCAGTTTGATTCAATTATTGTCGATATTTTATATATTATTAAATCAATAATTGAGATAACAAAGTTATTAATATTATTATTTTCAATATTAACGATGTCTAGAAGTTATGCCAAGGAGAGGTTTGGTCACCTAATTGCGCGCCAATATGGAGAAATCATTATTGGAAAGCCCCCTCTTTCCTGGGAACGACCTAATCGATTAATATTGTGAATTATAATAATGTTGTTAAATATATTGAGGTGTCTTTTTATGAACTCACGAAAGTTTATATATATATATATATATATAAAAATTTTGTTTTATTAGTATTATTAATGTAATAAAATAGAAAAGCTTTTTATATAAAACAGAATACTTTTATAAAGTTAATTATTTTATTAGACTATAAATAGAATATATTATATTCTATTATGCATAGTATTTTGCATAGTAAAATCTTTTTATATAAAATGTAATACTTTTATAAAGTTATTTATTTTATTAGACAATAATTAGAATATAATATATTTTATTATGTATAGTGTTTGTATAGAGCTCTGCATAGTGTTTGTAGATAGTAAAATCTTTTTATATAAAAGCAGAATACTTTTATAAAGTTATTTGTTTTATTAGACAATAATTAGAATATATTATATTTTATTATGCATAGTGTTTGCATAGTGCTGCAGATAGTGTTTGCATAGTAAAATCTTTTTATATAAAATAGAATACTTTTATAAAGTTATTCGTTTTATTAGATTATAAATAGAATATATTATATTTTATTTAAAAGATTTTGTTTTATTAGAATATTTTATAGTAAACAAACCAACTGACCGTCTGTTTAAAAGTAAATCAATCTGGACTGTTTAGGAATTAGTTACT
Source organism: Panax ginseng (assembly GCA_020205605.1). NCBI lineage: Eukaryota > Viridiplantae > Streptophyta > Magnoliopsida > Apiales > Araliaceae > Panax > Panax ginseng. The sequence goes on from CM035133.1 coordinate 50,260,929, forward strand.
ATTCAGTCCATTCTCCTATAAATAGAAGCTCATTCCTTCATTACGAATTCACTGAAACTCTAGAGAGAAAGAAGATAAGTATTCTGCTACTTCACTACTCCTATATCCATTTGTTCTAAGGTAAGGGGTATTATTTCTTTCGTATGCATGAAGAGAACTTCTATTATTCTATTTTTTTTATTCTGTTGGAATAACTTTTGTATACATGTGGTCTACCCTATACTTGGTGAAATTCTTCTGTTATTCTATTCTTTATCATTATGTTGGAATAACTCATCTATGCAAGTACCGCATACATGGTGAAATTCTTTCATTATTCCATTCTTTATTATTCGTTGGAACATCCTGCCTACGCTTACGCATGACCGGTTTCGTTTATTTATTATTTCATTGGAACATCCCGCTTCGTTGCAAATTTCTTTGATTCGGTTCCGTTATTTATTATTCATTGGAATATCACATGCTCGTGTATTTACGCATGACTGGTTCCGTTATTTATTATTATATTGGAATAACCTGTCTGTGCAGTCTATCGCATGCCTGGTGATTTCTTTTGTTATTTCATTCTTTATTATACTCAGTTGGTTAAATTCTTGACTTCTATACTCCATGAAATTAGTGGAATATCCTATTTATTTGCGCTTCATCCAGTATTTTTTCGTGGAAATATTCTTTTGAGCATTCTTGAATTTTACTCTACAAAGAAGTATCATGTTGACAATTTGGACATTATTAGTTCCTAGATAAATTAATTCTTGAACTTGTTTTATTGAATTCTCATATCATTGTTATCATCCTCATGTTTATATTATGTTGAAAGTCATCTGTGGCCTGTAGTGCATAGATGGACTTGGTATGATTATGACCAGGGATTAATCGGTATAATCATGACCGTAATGTTACAAATGATGTGGTAAAAGTCCTCATTGGCCCGTAGTGCATTGATGGACAGTTGTTGGCATGATCATGACCATTGATGAATACACGAATATCATTGGCCCGTAGTGCATAGATAATTTGTGGTTGTGATACTAATGAATATCCTTGACCCGTAGTGCATGGATAATTTGTGGTTGTGATACTAATGAATATCCTTGGCCATAGTGCAGGGATGATATGGATTATTTATTAAGCTGAGTCCCAGCGATAAAAGTGATGAAAAACCTTTTAAATCATAAAAAATAGTAGATTTTATTCTCTACATGACTCTTTTAATGGATTGCTTGTTCCGCTGCAGTTAAACTTGATGTTTGTTATATTGTATCAGTTTAACACTGTTGAAGGCTAACGATAATTTATTCTATATTATCTTAGTCATAATATTTCTTTCTGGGCTAGTTGAGCTCACCCTTTTACTTTCATTGTTCTCTTCAGGAAATGAGAGCGTAGCAGGGACTAGTCGGGGAACGGAGTGACGGTCCAGATAATAGCATTAGTAGTCCTCACTATTCTGTTAAATAGTGTGATAATAAATGTAATGAGGACTCAATTGAGTGTGGATATTGTCTAAATGACAATATTTGTATTAAAACTCAAAGCATATGTTTTGTCGTATTTTACACGACAGTTGTATAATTAAGTTGTATTTGAATTTTGTACCATGTATTTGGCGACTCAAGATAGGTGATGTATACCTATTTTGGGGGCGTCACATATATTCCCTCCCTCCCAAGGTAACTCCCCCACCCCCCTTTTCTTTTCTTTTTTTCTTCCCACATGTTCCCCTCCCAAAATGTTTACATCACATGTGGGCCCCACCACTAATATATATATATATATATATACTGAATAACTTTCTACCAATTATTTTGAAAAATGGGTAAATGGGGGTCCATATATTACGCCAAATTTACAACAAATACTTCATAAAAATCTCCTTAATATTTTTAACAACATTTATTCATCATTATTATAACTCGCAATATTAACAACCAAATCGTTCCCAGGAAAGAGGGGGCTTTTCGATAAGGATTTCTCCCTATTGGCGCGCAATTAGGTGACCAAACCCCTTTCTTCGATAAAACTTTTTAGACATTGTTAATTATGCAGATAATAATATGAATAATTTGTCAACTCAATTATTGTTTTAATAATATAAAATATTATGATAATAATTGAATCAAATAATGTGAGATATTGTGCAGCAATTACTGTGGCAATAATTGAAATAAACTGAGTGACTTCTCATGTAAACATCAATAATTAATATCATGTGCTACTATGCAACCACGCGTATTACTGTACTTTTATCACCGAGTATTTCAATAGTTAACGGTAAAACTTTCGCCGTTATTTTCATAAAAAGATATTTCTGTCGTTTTCTCATTCCGACAGTAAATTCGTTGTGGGGTCCACCAATGATTGTGTCGTTGTACGAATATTCCCTGATAAAACGAATATTCCTGACCAATCGAATATTTTATAACAACTTGCATAGTTTTCAAATTTTGTAAATACTACCCACAACTATAACATTATAACATAATATTAAAAAAATATTTCGAGAAAATTAAATTTTTATTCATCAAAAGTCGGGGTCTTACATATTACCCTGTGAATTGTACCCCGAGTAAATATATTGAAATTTAATAAGAAAGTTCAGACCAATATTCCAACGAAACAATACTAGATGAAGCGCAAAACTCAAGAATATTCTACTAATTTTAGGGATTATAGAAGCAAAACTTACTATAATAAGTTTAGATTTAGGAATATGAAAAGAAATCATATACGAAATTGTAAATGGATTTTCACCTGTCATCATAGACAGGTTATTCCTATAGATTAAAGAATGAATACGAAAAATAATATCTCTTATGAATACAAAAAAATAATACCCCTTACTATAAAACCCCAAATTTTACGAATAAAGATTTAATTTTTTTGAAATATTTTTTTTAATATTATGGTGTGAATTTGAGATAATGTTATAGTTGTGGGTAGTATTTATAAATTTTGCAAAGTATGCAAGTTGTTATATAATATTCGATTGGTCGGGGAATATTCTTTTTGTCGGAGAATCTCCGTACGACTGTACAATCATTGGTGGACCCCACAACGGAATTATTGTCGGATTAAAAAAACTACAAAAATATTTTATAAAAATAACGGCGGAAGTTTTACCGTTAAAACTATTGAACTACTCGGTAGTAAAAGTACAGTAATACGCGTGGTTGCATAGTAGCATATGGTATTGATTATTGATGCTTACGTGAGAAGTCACTCAGTTTTGTTCAATTATTGCTACAGTAATTGATGCATATTATCTCACGTTATTTGATTCAATTATTGTCGATATTTTGTATATTATTAAATCAATAATTGAGACGACGAAGTTATTAATATTATTATTTGCAATATTAACGATGTCTAGAAGTTCTGCGAAGGAGAGGTTTGGTCACCTAATATCGCGCCAATAGGGAGAAATCCTTATTGGAAAGCCCCCTCTTTCCTGGGAACGACCTGGTCGATTAATATTGTGAATTATAATAATAGTGATAAATGTTGTTAAATATATTGAGGTGTCTTTTTATGAAGTCATGGAAGTTTTATATATATATATATATATATATATATAAATTTTGTTTTATTAGTATTATTAATGTAATAAAACCAGAAAAACTTTTTATATAAAAAGAATACTTTTATAAAGTTATTTGTTTTATTAGACAATAATTAAAATATAATATAATATATTTTATTATGCATAGTTTTTTGCATAGTAAAATCTTTTTATATAAAATAGAATACTTTTATAAAGTTATTTGTTTTATTAGACAATAATTAGAATATAATATATTTTATTATGCATAGTGTTTGCATAGTATTTGCATAGTAAAATCGTTTTATATAAAACAGAATACTTTTATAAAGTTAATTATTTTACTATATTTTATTGCATAGTATCCTTTCTATTTTCCTATAAATAGGATGCTTAGTTAGAATTGAAATCACACCAGAAATTCAGAGAATTCTCTTCTATAATCTTGAGCGTATTTCTTTAGAGTTTTAAGAAGCTTTGAGCGTAGTGCAAGTTTTCTTCAAGTATATGCCCGCCTACCTGGTTTGAGTACTCTTCTTTATAAGGTAAGGGTATTATTTTCTTTCGTATTCATGAAGAGAACTTCTGTTATTCCATTCCTTATTATTCTATTAGAATAACCTGTATATGCGAAGTACCGCATACATGGTGAAATTCTTCTGTTAGTCCATTCTTTATCATTCTGTTGGAATATCCTATCGGTGCATATTACGCTTTGACCGGTTCCATTAATTATTATCTTTGTTGGAATAACTTTGTCTTTGCGATTCTATCGCATGCATCTTTGATTTTTGTTGTTATTCCATTCTTTTATTATTCGTTGGAATATTCTATCGATTGCAAATTTTTGACGACCAGTTACGTTCTTTATTATTCTATCGTAATATATCACTGCATCGCGTTTACGCATGACTGGTTCCATTCTTTATTATTACATTGGGAATAACATGTACGTGCGGTCTATCGCATGCATGGTGAATTCTTCTGTTAATCCATTCTTTATTATTCTATTGGAATAACCTGTCTATGTGGATTACCACATGCATGGTGAATGACCCTTCGTATTCATTTCTTATTAAATTGTGGAAATGATCTGTCTACGTGGATTATCGCATGGCGGGTAAAAATCCATTGCAGTTTCATATATTATATGATACTCATTTGGTTAAAATTTTGGCTTATATACTCCATGAAATTAGTGGAATATCCTTGATATTTGCGCTTCATCCAGTATCTTTTCATGAAAATATTCTTCTCAGCGTTCTTGAATTTTTCTCCACAAAGCAGTATCATGTTGACAATTTAGACATTATTGAGTTCAGGATAACTTAACTTATAAATCTTTAAAATTTATTCTTGAACTTGTTTTATTGAATTATTATGTCATTGTCATGATGAGTTATGTTGGTTATTATGTGAAAACATGAAAGTTTCTTAGAAATCACAAAGGGTTGAAAATCAGATTTTGGTGAAAATAGAATATGAAATTCAATTGACCATATCTCCTGTTATATTTCGAATTTTTGAGTGTGGTCAAGTTCTAGAGTTAGATCTATGAGTTTTCTAACTTATCCAAGTAGAATCACTGGAAAAGGTGTTGTAGATTTTCGCGTGGACTAATTTTAGCAAAGGAGTTAAAAATTGCAAAGTACCAAAAAGCTATTATCCAGAAAACTAAAAGGGCATTTTCAGCCACTTAGTTTATGAGAAAAATTCCGGCCTTTTGGGACATGAAAATATATGGTATAAAGTACCTCCTGTCCAAAAATGAGCTCATTCCGACTTAAAATGAGCAAGTTATGACTATTTCAATATTTAGGTTTTTCCGACAAAAAATGCTATAACCGGAGTTCTATAACTCCGATGACCATGAAATTTAAACTGGAAGCTCACGTTAAAATGTGTAAGATCCTGCCAAGATTTGGGAATTTCTGGAGTTAAACTTGAGGTAGCAAATTTCTTAAGGAATTAATTAGAAATTGATTTTTGAAAAATACTTAAGGGAGTTGAAAAATGATAAAAAAATACTTGTTGTGTATGAAATATATGTATATATGTTTGAACAAAGGATAGAAAAATAATAAGTTGATTTGATAATTTTTCATGAAAATGGTTTAGTTTCAAACATATGAGTTAAATATGTTATGTGAAGTTGAAGAATTAGTAAATAGGATTTTAGGGCTTGAAAATCCTATATAAGGTGTCTGCAGATTTTTGATGAATGATTTAATCATTGGTGATGAAATCTTATGAGTATGGTATTTTTGAATGATTAAATGCATTATTTGATAAAGTGTAAATAATTAAATTAAATTGTTTATAAGTTTAAGAAGTGATTAAAATATTGTTATAATATTAACAATATTAGATTATGAGTTATTTAAGTGATGGATAATATTTGGATAAATTTAAAGTCTTTAAATTTATCCTTGTTTTCGTTTGATTAATGCTTATATCATTGTCATCATTCTCATGTTTATATTGTGATAAAAGTCATCTTTGGCTTACGTGCTTAGATGGACTGGGTGTGATTATGACCAGGGATTATTCGGTATAGTCATGACCGTAATATGACGAATGATTTGGTAAAAATTCTCAGTGGCCTGTAGTGCATTGATGGACAGTTTTTGGTATGATTATGACCAAGAATTATTCGGTATAGTCATGACCATTGATGATTTAATGAATATCCTTGGCCCGTAGTGCAGGGATGATTCGATGATGTGGTTTATTTATTAAGCTGAGTCTCAGCGATTAAGTTGATGAAAAACTTATTAAATCATAGAACATAGTAGATTTTATTCTCTACTTGACTCTTTTAATGGATTGCTTGTTCTGCTGCAGTTAAACTTGATGTCTATTGTATTTTATCAGTTTAACATTGTTAAAGACTAATGATAATTTATTTTGCATTATCTTAGTCATAATATTTCTTACTGGGCAAGTTGAGCTCACCCTTTCTTTCACGGTTCTCTTCAGGAAATGAGAATATAGCCGGGACGAGTCGGGGAACGGAGTGACGGTCCAGATGATAGCATTAGTAGTCCTCACTATTTTGTTAAATAGTGTGACAATAAATGCAATGAGGACTCCATTGAGTGTGTATATTGTCTAGATGACAATATTCTTATTAAAACTCTCAGTTTATGTTTTGTCGTATTTTACACGATAGTTGTATTATTAAGTTGTAGTTGTATTTTTGTACCATGTATTTGGCGACTCAAGATGGGTGATTTATACCTATTTTGGGGGCGTCACACTTACCTTAGTAGAAGATTGGATACTGCAATAGTGAAGTATCAGAATACTCTTCTTCTTTCTCTCTATTATTTCTCTCTTTATAGTTTCTCTTGTGAGTATTAGTGAATTGGTGAGAATGAAAGAAGAAATAAGCTTCTATTTATAGGAGATTGGACTAAATAATAACTGATTCATGGACGGTCCAAATTGATTTACTATTAAAACGGACGGTCCATATTTATTAACTATTAAAACCACAACCGACGGTCCATATTGATTTACTATTAAAACCGCAACTGACGATCCAAATTGATTTACTATTAAAACCACCACCGATGGTCCAGATTGATTTACTATTAAAACCATTACCTACGGTCTAGATTGATTTACTGTTAAAACCACAACCGGCAGTCTAGATTGATTTACTATTAAAACCACCACCGGCGGTCTAGATTGATTTACTATTAAAACCACTACTGACGGTCCAGATTGATTTACTATTAAAACCACCACCTGCGGTCCAAATTGATTTAATATTAAAACCACCACCGACGGTCCATATTGATTTACTATTAAAACCACAATCGATGGTCCGTAAATTAGTACATTTCTCCATGGAATAATAAGTCAACTTACAAAAAATGCCTCATGACAAACCCCTATTTATATCCAAAAATTGAATAAATATTTACCATAAATCACTTATCTTTAATAAACACATTTTAATCTTTTAACAATTATTCATCATTAATATTATAACTTACAATATTGACAACCAGATCATTCCCAGAAAAGAGAGGGCTTTCCGATAAAGTTATACCTCAAGTAAAAGTTTTGTGGAGAAACCACGATGTTGAGGAAATGACCTGGGAGTTAGAATCTGAAATGAAATCAAGATATGCTCACCTCTTCGACATACCAGGTATGCACCCTAATTTCGAGGATGAAATTTCATAAGAAGGGGAGGTTGTAAGACCCTAACTTTTATGAATAAAGAATAATTTTCTCGAAATATATTTTTGAATATTATGGTGTGGATTTGATATAATGTTATAGTTGTGGGTAATATTTACAAATTTTGCAAAGTAAGCAAGTGGTTATATAATATTCGATTGGTCGGAGAATATTCATTTTCATAGGGAATATTAACGACTCAAGCACAATCATTGGTGGACCCCCTAATGTAAGTATTGTCGTAGTTAAAAAGCATGTAATTATCTTTTATAAAAATAATAACGGAAGTTTTACCGTTAAACTGTTGAACTACCCGTTAGTAGTAAAAGTACGATGAATGGCGTGGTTGCATAAGTAGCACATGGTATTGATTATTGATGCTTACGTGAGAAGTCACTCGGTTATACTCAATTATTGCTACGATAATTAACGTGATCATATCTCTCATATATTATTGATTCGATTATTGTCACAGTATCATCTGCATAATATGATATATTATTAAATCAATAATTGAGACGACAAAATTATTCATATTATTAAATTGCAATATTTACAATGTCTAGAAGTTCTATCAAGGAGAGGTTTGATCATCTAATTGCGCGCCAATAAGGAGAAATCCTTATCGGAAAGCCCTCTTTCCTGGGAACGGCCTGATTGTTAAATATTGTGAGTGAGTTATAATATTAATAATGAATAAGTTCGTGTTGATTAAAGAAGAAATTGATAGTTCCATTGTGTTGGAATTATTAGTGTTAGTGGAGATCAACATTTATTTCGATATTAATTGATGTATGGAAGTTTTACTGACCAGTCGGGTAATTAATCGGATAAATGAGCAATTAATTACTATTAATTTACATGATTATAACTATTAGTTCACATGTGTGTACTATTGATTCACATTCTTGTACTATTAGGGGAGTTGGTGCAAGATTGATAATACTTGCATGACTAAGTTAAAAATAGAGGTATAGATGGAGGTACTATACTGTAATTTGTATTTTCACATGATTATAACTATTGATTCACATGATTGAACTATTGATTCACATTATTTACTATTAGGAGAGGTGGTGCAAGTTTGATAATACTTGCAGGACTAAATTAAAAATGAAAGAAAAGTTGAAGGTATTGTACTGTAATATTTTGAGCCCCAAAACGTGCAATTATCGAAACTATATTTTCGTATAAATAGAAGCTCATTCTTCCTTTATTTCTCACCAATTCACTAAAGCTTTAGAGTAATTATTATAAAGAGAAATTATAGAGAGAAAGAAGAAGAGAAGTCTGCTACCTCACTATTCCAATATCCAGTTTCTTCTAAGGTAAGGGGTATTCTTCCTTCGTATTCATGAAGAGAGTTATTTTCTTTCAATACTCGTAAGAGTTGTTATTCCATTCTTTATTATTATGTTGGAATAACCTGTCTATGTGAAGTACCGCATACATGGTGAAATTCTTCTGTTATTCCATTCTTTATTATTCTATTGGAACATCTTGTCTGTGCGGATTACACATGACCTGGTTCCATTCTTTATTATTCTGTTGGAACATCCTGTTTGTGCGGATTACGCATGACCGGTTTCATTCTTTATTATTACATTGAAATATCCCCATGCGTGCAAATTAAGCATGACTGGTTCCATTCTTTATTATTCTATTGGAATATCCATGCATGCAAGCGGATTACTCATGACCTGGTTCCATTCTTTATTATTCTGTTGAGAATAACCTGTCTATGCGGTCTATTGCATGCCTGATGAATTCTTCTATTATTCCATTCTTTATTATTCTGTTGGAATAACCTGTCTATGTGGATTACCGCATGCATTGTGAATGATCCTTCATATTCATTCCTTATTAAATTGTGGAAATGATCTGTCTATGTGGATTACCGCATGGCGGGAGAAAATCCATTTACAGTTTCATATATTCTATTATACTCAGTTGGTTAAAGCTTTGGCTTCTATACTCCATGAAATCAGTAAAATATCCTGGATATTTGCGCTTCATCCAGTATCTTTTCATGGAAATATTCTTCTGAGCATTCTTGAATTTTACTCCACAAAGCAATATCATGTTGACAATTTGGACGTAATTGGTTTTAGGATAAATTAATTTATAAATCTTTAAAATTTATTCTTGAACTTGTTTTATTGAATTATTGTATCATTGTCATCATCCTCATGCTTATATTGTGATGAAAGTTATCTTTGGCTTACGTGCATAGATGGACTTGGTATGATTGTGACCAGGCATCATTCGGTATAATCATGACCTGTAATGTTATAAATGATGTGGTAAAAGTCCTCAGTGGCCTGTAGTGCATTGATGGACAGTTTTTGGTATGATTATGACCAGGGATTATTCGGTATAGTCATGACCATTGATGATTTAATGAATATCCTTGGCCCGTAGTGCAGGGATGACTCGATGATGTGGTTTATTTATTAAGTTGAGTCTCAGCGATAAAAATTGATGAAAACATTTTTTATCATAGAAGATAGTAGATATCATGCTCTACTTGACTCTTATAATGGATTGCTTATTCCGCTGTAGTTAAACTCGATGTCTATTGTATTTTATCAGTTTAACATTGTTGAAGTCTAATGATAATTTATCCTGCGTTATCTTAGTTATAATATTTCTTACTGGACTAGTTGAGCTCACCCTTTTGCTTTCATTGTTCTCTTCAGGAAATGAGAACATAGCCGAGACTAGTCGGGGAACAGAGTGATGGTCCGAGATGGTGTTATAGTAGTCCTCACTATTCTATAAAATAGTGTGACAATAAATGTAATGAGGACTCTATTTGAGAGTGGATATTGTCTAGAAGGCAATATTCCTGTTTAAACTCTCAGCTATGTTTTGTCGTATATTACATGACGTTTGTATAATTAAATTTGTATTTGTATTCTATACCATGTATTTGCAAACTCAAGATGGGTGATGTATACCTATTTTGGGGGCATCACAGTTGGTATCAAAGCTTAGGGATAAGATCCCTTGCTGAGATGTGAGACAAGAACTAGGGGGGAGAGACGGGGAATTCTTTCGTTAGTATGAACTATCTAAGTTTATTTGGTATTTAATTGGTCGGTCAGAGTATAGGGATAATATGTGATATAATAATTAACCCTTGTTTTGTGGCAGTATTTTAAAATGGCATCCGAAAATGTTGATATAAGCAATGAAGCACATGAAACCGTTGAGTCACCATAGATTAACCCAAGATAATGTGCAACAGGAAGACAATAATCCTCAGGTAAACAATAACGATCAAATGATGAACGATGGGATGTTTAGAGGTTTTATACAATTCATGCAACATCAGGCGAAGGCGGCTCCTGTCCAAAATGCACAGTACAAAGCTAGGTTTGCTGAGTTATCTCGATTTGCGTCCCACTTGGTTGATAATAAGGAGAGAATGATGCAGATGTTTCTAAGAGGTTTGAAACCCGAGATACGTCAATACCTTATCTCTCATAAACTGTGTTTGTATTCGAGATATTGTGAATAGGGCTCGATTATTGGAGTAGCGATAATGAGTCAACCCAACCCTAAAGAGAGAGAAGCGGTGGCAAGTCGATAATACCCGTGGTAGCAGTCATCGAAGCGGTGACAAAAAACGTGGAGGGAATCAACATGCCAGAAATGGTAATCACTTCGGTGGTAATCATGGCCATGACAATAAGAGTGGACATTTCAAGAAGAGGAGATTCAATAATGATGGAAAGACGTCAAGACCAAAGACTTTTTGTTGTTAAGGAAGGAGACCCGACCACGGTCAGTATGTTACAAATGTGGAGGGGAAGGACACATAAGTCCAAACTGCACGATGCAGTCCAAAGCATGTTACAATTGTGGAAAAGAAGGTCACCTAGCCCGATTTTGTCGTGCACCAAAGTCAAGTCCAGTTGGGATGGAGGCATCAAAGGGTGTCCCAGACAAGACAAAACCGGTAGTTCAAGGGAGAGCATTTATCATAACCTCCCAAAAAGCGAGGAATCCGAACGAGGTGATCACGAGTAATCTAATCATAAAATCTAACGAAGTTTATACTTTATTTGATACCGGTTCTACCCATTCCTTTATTTCTCCTACTTGCGCTCAACGTTTAAATTTGACTCCAGAGAAATTAGACTTTGACTTATCTGTTGAAACTCCATTGGGAGAAAAATTCATTACATCCACGGTTTATAAGTCTTATTTGATTCAAATCGGTAACCGCACATAACTTGTCGATCTTATTTCCTTAAAAATACTTGTATTTGATATGCTTTTAGGGATTGATTGGTTAACTACTCATCATGCTATAATTGATTGTTTTTGTAAGGTTGTTAGCTTTCATATTCCTAACCAACCTATTATGCGAATTCAAGCAACCAAACCACTAAAATCAATCACTGTCATATCAAGTCATAAAGCTATTCGTTTATTGAAAAACGGATGTCAAGCTTTCTTAGCCCATGTCACAGATTTAAATAAAAATATGTCAGATTTGAATGATATTTCTATTGTTAATAAATTTCCTGACGTATTCCCTGAAGAACTTCCTGGCCTACCCCGAGAGCGTGAAATTGAATTTTGTATCGACCTTGAATCCGGTACAAAACCCATTTCCAAAGCCCCATATCGAATGGCTCCTATTGAACTTCAGGAGTTAAAAACCTAACTACAGGAATTGTTAGACATCGATTTCATTCGTCCTAGTACGTCTCCTTGGGGTGCTCCTGTTCTATTCGTGAAGAAGAAAGATGGAAGTATGTGACTTTGTATTGATTATTGGTAATTGAATCATGTCACCATCAAAAATAGGTACCCGTTGCCTCGCATTGATGACATGTTTGACCAGTTGTAAGGAGCCAAATTCTTTTCAAAGATTGATTTTCGTTCCGGATATCATCAGTTGAAGATTAAAACTGATGACATTCCAAAGACTGCTTTTAGAACTCGGTACGTGCATTATGAATTCCTAGTCATGTCTTTTGGATTGATTAATGCTCCTGTTGCCTTCATGGACATGATGAACCGAGTATTCAAGGAATATTTGGATCACTTTGTGGTCGTCTTTATTGATGACATCGTCATATACTCCAAAACTCGTGCAGACCATGAGAAACACTTGAGGCTGATACTTCAAAAGCTTCGTGAAAATAAGCTTTATGCCAAGTTGAAGAAATGTGAGTTCTGGCTTGAGGAAGTTGCATTCCTTGGGCACGTGATATCAAATCATGGAATATCTATTGACCCGACAAATATTGAAGCAATTCAAAGCTGGGAGCAACCTAAGTCAATGACCAAAGTACATAGCTTTCTCGGCTTAGCTAGTTATTATCGGAGATTCGTGGAAGGATTTTCTCGAATCGCTACTCCATTAACTCAGCTGACTTGAAAAGATATAAAATTCAGTTGGAGTGAGGAATGTGAGAAGAATTTTCAAGAACTCAAGAGAAGACTCATTTCAGCACCTATTCTGACAATACCATCTGGCTCGGAGGGATTTGTCATCTATAGTGATGCTTCAGGCAAAGGGTTAGGATGTGTTCTTATGCAACATGGGAAAGTCATAGCCTATGCCTCTCGACAACTCAAAGAATATGAGAGGAATTATCCTACTCATGATCTAGATTTGGCAGCAGTCGTTTTTGCGCTTAAGATTTGGAGGCATTACCTGTATGGAGAGAAGGTGGAGATCTATACGGATCATAAAAGCCTCAAATATTTCTTCACTCAAAAGGAACTCAATATGCGGCAACGACGATGGCTTGAGTTGTTGAAAGATTATGATCATACCATCCAATACCATCTTGGAAAAACGAACGTAGTAGCTGACGCATTGAGTAGAAGATCATATGCGGGTATGACTGCAATATTGTCAACGCAAAGACCCATTTTGTATGACTTACGAAGGATGGAGAGAGAGAGTTAAAGACTCCAGGGACCCATGTGATGATGGCGAATATACGAGTAGAACCGACTTTAATCGATAAAGTTAAAAGTCGAACTCGAGGACACGGACACGGGTAAGCGTATGAAGAAGAAAGTGCAAGAAGGTGTTATTAGGAAGTAAGAATCGATGAAGAAGGAAACTTTGAGTCAACTACAGACTTTGTGTTCCTAACGATTCTGACTTGAAGCATAAAATCATGATGGAGGCGCACAACACACCATTTGCAATCCATCCCTGGAGTACCAAAATGTATCGTGATCTTCGACATACATTTTGGTGGAGCAATATGAAGAGAGAGATAGCGGGGTTTATCTTAAGGTGTCTAAGTTGTCAACGAGTCAAGGCGGAGCATCAAGTGCCAAAAGGTCCATTACAACCACTTGAAATTCCAGAATGGAAGTGAGAGAACATTATCATGGATTTCATTACTGGTCTTCCCAAGGTTTCTCAAGGCATAAATGCAATTTGGGTCATTGTTGATAGATTGACCAAGTCTGCTCATTTCTTACCGATACGAGAAACTTATACATTTGAACGTCTTGCTAGTATGTATATAAATGAGATTGTAAGATTGCATGGTATGCCAGTATCCATAGTTTACGATCGAGACCCAAGATTCACTTCAAGATTTTGGGTTAGTTTGCAAAAAGCTATAGGCGCGAATTTATAATTTAGTTGGCATATCATCCTCAAAAACGGAGCGGGGCAAATCGGAAAGGACTATTCAAACTCTTGAAGATTTATTAAGACTATGGAAGTGTCCTTGACTTCAAGGAAGTTGGGACAAGTTCTTACCATTGGTGGAGTTTTCCTCGACAACAATAGTTATCAAGCGTGGAAAGTATTGGCATGGCTCCATTTGAGGCGTTGTATGGAAGAAAATGTCGTTCTCGGTATCTTTGCCGGGATGAGGTGGGTGAAGCAACGTTGTTGGGACCAGATTTTTGGCATGTATGACTAACGAAAAAGATTCAAACGATCCGACAACGTATAAAAACCTCACAAGATCGACAAAAGAGTTATGGTGATCTTCATCGAAAGGACGTGGAATTAAGACCCCAACTTATTATTTAATGAAATTAAATTTCTCTATTTATTATCTTGAAATAGTAAGGGTTGATTTGATTAATGTGGTAAGTTATGGGTAAAATTATTTAATTATTTCAAACAAGGAAGTGGTTTTAAAATATTCATTGTTGGGGAATATTAGTTTGGTCGTGGAATATTTTTTTCTTTGTCGGGGGGAATATTAAATGCATACCAGTGTACTTGACCTTGATGTGAAAGACCCCATATTTAATGAAATTAAAGCGATTGGATGAAGAAAGCGACAAGAATAAGTTGGTTATAAATAGCAAGTGGCGTAGTTATTACAGATTATCTTGTTGGAATACCGGTGGTTTAAAAAACATTAGCGACAAGAATGCGGTATTAATTGCACAATTATTGATTCTTACGTGAAAGGCATTACTCAATAATTAATTCTTAATAATTCAATAATAGTTTGATTAATTTATTATTTTATTTTATTGATTCAATAATTGTTGCGTTGATATTTTATATTCTTTGTTGTTTTAATAATTGTCATTTACGATATTTTCCTATTATCGGAGACAATAATTCATATTATCTGAATAATATTATTAGATAACATTATTGGCAATGTCTAGAAAGTTACATCTAAGGAGAGGTTTGGTCATCTAATTTGCGCAAGATAAGGAGAGATCCTTATTGGAAAGCCCCCTCTTTCATGGGAAGCGCTGGTTGTCAGTATTGTGATTCTGTAATATTATTTGTGAATAATTAATTATTGATTTATATGATGAGGAAAATATTGATTTTATGTGGATATAGATGGAGAAAATTTTTAATGTGACAATTGTTGAAAATTAATATTTTATCTTTTTCTGATAAAATAATTCATTTAAATATATTATTTTAATAATATAATAATGGTGATATTTTTACAATAAATGTGGGATATATGAGTATATGAGGAGGAAGAGTATTTTTGTTGCATTAAATGATTAACACATGTTTTGTGTGTCGGTGAGACCCCAATTCTGGTAGAAATTTGATTATAGCTTGTAAAATTTCTAGTTTGTGGATTTCGGTCAATTTTTGTTTGGAATTTGGAAAATCTTTCTTCTGTAAAGTTGTAGAGAATGAAATTTCCTATGGAAAGGACATGTGGTTTGAATTTTTCTGATAAAAGGGCTATTTATTATGAATTATTGAAGTTCTGAAGTTCCGAAATAATTGATTTTTGGAAGTTTTATTTATCTTTTTGATAAAAAAAACGTTTTTTGTATTTTGTGGACATCATTAACATGTACAAAGTGCTGAAATCAGATGTCTAGAGGTGGGCTAAGGAAAATTTGATAAATATATTAATATTATATTAAATTTTTTGCTTTGGTGTTTTAAGCATTTTCCTATAACTAGGGTGCTTAGGTTAGAATTGAAAATCACACCAGAAACTGAAGTTTTCTCTCTATTTCTCTCTCGATATATTGGCGTATTCTTGTGAGTATTTTGATACCTTGAGTGTTGCTTTATCTGGTGCAAGTTCCTTGACACTATATCTAGTATTCGATCGAGAATCAAAGTCTTTTTCGAGGTAAGGGATGTTATTTTTTTTTTAAATGATATTATTTTCTTCAATATCATTATCTTTGAAATATTGGTTTGAACTTTTAATCAAATTTGGAACTTTTTTGTGTCGGGGTTCTTATTCACGTATCGACCTTATTCACGTATCGACCTTATTCACGAATCTGATTTATTCATGAAAAATGAAATTTTTTTTCCTTTTAAGTCAAAATATCTATTATGGATACTAGCTTTGATTGTATCCATGTTTTGATCATTCTTGAATTTTACTTCACTATGATTATTTATGAGGTATTTTTGGACATGAAATAATTTGAAATCTGAATCCTTGATATTTATTCTTTTGTTTCCTTTGGATTCATTTTCCTTTAAAAATATTTTCATCATCCTCGGTCCTAAATGATGATATTATTGAATATCTTTGGCACATGTAGTGCAAAGATAAATGATTTTATAATGAATATCTTTTGGCGTAGTCAAAAAGATGAGCAGTGTTGAGATGAACATGGTGGTGATGAATATCTTTGGCTTTTGTAGTGCAAAGATGAATATTTGATTCAAGATGTATATTGATTGATGTTACGAGGGATAAAATATTGATGATGGACTTTTAAATTCATAGATAATAGTAGATTTCATTCTCTCGTAACTCTTCTATGAATTATTTTTTTTCATTCACGAATATTGATACGAAACTTGTTGTCTATTGTATTTTATCAGATTTTTTTCTGTTGAAGACTAACGATAATTTGTTCTATATTATCTTAGTCATAATATTTTTCTTGGGCTAGTTGAGCTCACCCTTTTCCTTTTTGTTCCATTTTTTCTTCTCGAGGAGGCGAGAATGTAGCGAAAGTCTTAGTCGAGAGTCTGGAATGAAGGTTCTAGGAAGTTGTTTTAGTAGTCCTCACCATTTTTGTAAAGTATTGTATCAATAATTGTAATGAGGACTTAGTTGGGTATATATATTGTCTAGATGACAATATTTGTATTTAAACTCACGGTTTATGGGTTGTATTAATAAAGTTGTAGTTGTTTACGTACCATGTTATTGTGATTTCTCGGAATGGGTGATGTATACCTATTTTGGGGGCGTCGCGGTTGGTATCGAGCTTAGGGATATGATCTCTGGCGGAGATCGGGGAATAGAACTAGGAGGGAGGCGAGTAAATCGCCCGCTAGTGTGTCTACTAAGCTTATTTGTTAGTTGGTCGGGTATATAGGGATATTATGTGATATGTTGATTTCTTTAATTAACCCTTGTTTTATGGCGGTATTTGAGAATGTCATTTGAGAATGTTAGCGATTGGAGTAAATGAGACCATGGAGGCGCTGTACTCACTGATGAGAGAAACGTGCGGACGGTGGCAATGTTCCTCTGTGAACAGCGCATTGAAGCGAGATGATGAGCAGCGGGATGTTTAGAAGTTTTTTAGTTCATGCAAAATCGGACGAGGAGACTTCGTGCACAAAATACGGTGGAAATGATAACAACGCACGATTTATCACGGCGAAGCGATTCGAAAAAGTTGGGACCACGAAGTGCAGGGGAAAGCGGATCCGATTAAAAGCGGAGGCGTGGGTCAAACAAATTACCAAGATATTCGATGTCTTGGGATGCGGAAAAACGAAGGTTCCATTCGCTACTTTTATGTTAAGTAATGAGGTAGATTCTTGGTGGGAATCGTGAAGCGTACCCATCCGTACCGCTTTTCGGCATGTCTTGGGAGGCGTTTGAAGCTATTCAATGACAAGTACTTTCACGAAAGTATTCGTCATATGAAGGAAGTGGAGTTTATTAGACTGGAACAAAATAACATGGCGGTGTCGATGCGAGGCAAAGTTTGCGAGTTGTCGAGGTTTGCACCTCATTTGGTGGAGAATGAGGAGCGTATGGCGGATGTTTACGAGAGGTTTGAAACCCGGCATCGTCGATATCTCATTTCTCATAAATTTTCTCTCTATTAGGATGTTGTCAATGAGGGCTCAATTGTTAGAAGCGAGATAACAAATACGTTCAATTGAGGGATCCTAACGAGGATCATCTTTGGAGATAGCGATCAGCGAGAATAACGATAACCGGCGGAGAAAGAAAAAGCGGACAAAAATGGTAACCACTCTACGGTGGTAGTCATAGCCATGAGAATAGAAGAAGCGAGTCGGGAGGAGATTTTAAAAAGGAGATTCAACAATGACCATGTGAAGGCGTCGGTGCCGGTGACAAGCTGGTTCTAAGGAGGAGAAGCGACCACCGGTCGTATCTACTAAATCTTGGGAAGAGGACATATCGGTCAAGCTGTCCTAGCAGTTCAAGGTATGTTATAATTGTGGAAAGGAAGGACATATCGCTCGAGATTATGCGATAGCGAAATCAAGTCGAGGGGACGGTGACTCAAAAAGGCATCCCGGAAAAGTCGAAAGTCAGCGGTTCTGGAAGAAGCGTTTGTTGTGGTTTGGTCAAAATGTGAGGAACCCAAGCGAGGTGATCACGGGTAAGCTAATCATTAATTCTTGCGAAGTTTATACCTTACTTGATCTGGGGTGCTACCCATTCATTTATCTCTCTCTACTTGTGCTCAGCGTTTAAACTTGACTCAGGAGAAATTAGACTTTGATTTATCTGTGGAGACTCCATTAGGAGAAACTTTCATCACATCCTTTGTTTATAAATCTTGTTTGATCAAGTTGGCACCATCACATTACATTGACCTTATCTCTTTAAAGATACTTGCTTTTGATGTGATTTTAGGGATTGATTGGTTAACTACTCATCATACCAAAATTGATTGCTTTTCGTAAGGTTGTTAGTTTTCATATTCTAACCAACTTTGTTGTATGAATTCAAACAACTAAACCATTAAAATCAATCTTTATCATATCTAGTCATAAAGCTATTCGTTTATTGAAAAGCGGATGTCAAGCTTTCTTAGCCCATGTTATGGATTTGAATAAAGACACGTCGATTTGAATAATATTCTGTTGTTAGTAAATTTCTGGCGTGTTTCTGAAGAACTTCGGTCTACCCCGAGCGTGAAGTTGAATTCTTTATTGATCTTGAGCACAGTACAAAGCCCATTTCTAAAACCCCATATCGAATGGCTCTATTGAACTTGAGGAGTTAAAGGTCCAACTACTACGGGAGTTGTTGGACATCGGTTTCATTCGATCTAGTACATCTCCTTGGGGTGCTCTGTTTTATTAAGTAAAGAAAGAAAGGCGGGAGTATCGACTTTGTATTGACTATCGGGAATTGAACCATGTTACCATCAAGAATAGGTATCCGCTACCTCGTATTGATGACTGTTTGACCGATTGCAAGGAGCACAATTCTTTTCAAAGATCGATCTTAGATTACGGATATCATCGGTTGAAGATTAGGCGAGGATATTCAAAAGGCGCCTTTAGAACTTCGATGCGGGCATTATGAATTCTTAGTCATGTCTTTTGGATTGACTAATGCTCCTGCTGACTTTCATGGATATGATGAACCGAGTATTCAAGGATTATTTGGATCGGTTCGTTGTTGTCTTTATTGATGACATCCTCATATATTCAAAAGCCGTGAAGATCATGAGCACCATTTGAAGTTGGTACTCAAAGGCCCGTGAAAACAAGCTATATGCCAAGTTGAAGAAATCACGAGTTACGGCTTGAGGAAGTAGCATTCCTTGGGCGCGTGGTGTCAAAACATGGAGTATCTGTTGACCGTGAAGATTGAAGCAATCTAAAGTTAGAACAGCAGAAGTCGGTGGCCAAATGCACGTAGCTTTACGGGCCTATTTGGTTATTATCGGAGATTCGTGGAAGGTTTTCTCGAATCGCTACTCCATTAACTTCATTAACTTCGGAAGGATACAAAATTTGTTTGGGCGAGGAATGCGAGAAGAGTTTCCAAGAACTTAAGAGGAGACTTATTTTGGCACTGTTCTAACAATACCATCTGGTTCGGATGGATTTGTTATCTCTGATGATGCTTGGGCAAAGGGTTAGGATGTGTTCTCATCATGCAGCGTGGGAAAGTCATAGCCTATGCCTCGTGACAACAAAAGAATATGAGAGGAATTATCCTACTCATGATCTAGAGTTAGCGCGTGAGTCGTCTTCGTCTTTAAAGATCTGGAGGCCTTATCTATATGGGGAGAAAGTGGAGATATATTGGACCATAAAAGCCTCAAATATTTCTTCACTCAAAAGGAACTCAACATGCGGCAGCGGCGTTGGCTCGAGTTGTTGAAAGATTATGACCACACTATTGATACCATCTGGAAAAGCGAGCGTGGTGGCGGCGCGTTGAGTAGAAGATCATATCACGAGGAGCGAGTGCGATGATGTCAAGTATATGCATAGAGCCAACTTTAATAGAAAAAGTTAAGGTTGCTCGAGCCCGCAGGCCGGGTGATCGTATGAAGAAGAAAGTACAAGAAGGTCTTTATTAGAAAGCGAGAATCGATGAAGAAGGAATACTTGAGTCACTCCGGACTTTGTGTTCTAACGACTACGATTTGAAGTACAAGATTATGATGGAGGCACACAATACACCATTTGCGATCCATCTGGAAGTACCAAAATGTATCGTGATCTTGACATACATTTTGGTGGAACAATATGAAGAGAGAGATTGCAAAGTTTATCTCGGCGTGTTTAACTTGTCAGCGTGTAAAGGCGGAGCATCAAGTACCTAAGGGTCCATTGCAACCACTTGAGATTCCGAAATGGAAGTGGGAACACATTACCATGGATTTTGTTACGGGTCTTCTACGGTTTCTCAAGGCATCGATGCTATTTGGGTTATTGTTGATAGATTAACCAAAGTACGCTCATTTCTTCCGAAATCTGGAGACTTATTCCTTGAGCGTCTTCTTGCTCATATGTATGTAAATGAGATTGTGAGATTGCATGGCATGCAGTATCCATAGTTTGGATCGTGACCCAAGATTTACTTCAAGATTTTGGGTTAGCTTGCAAAAAGCTATGAGCGCGGATTTCTGATTTAGTTGACATACCATCCTCAAGCAGACGGATGACAATCGAGAGGACTATTCAAACTCTTGAAGATTTATTAAGACTCTGTGTCCTAGACTTCAAAGGGAGTTGGGATAAGTATTTACCATTGGTGGAATTCTCCTATAACAACAGTTATCAGACAAGCATTGGTGTGGCCCCATTTGAAGCATTGTATGGACGAAAGTGTCGCTCTCAGTATGTTGGGACGAGGTGGGTGAAGCAACATTGTTGGGACCGAGTTGGTACGTATGACTACTGAAAAAGATCCAAATGATTTGACAAGCGTATATATAAGCGGCACAAGATCGACAAAAGAGTTATACGGATCTTCATCGAAAGGGCGTGGAATTTAGTATTGGGGATCATGTATTGTTGCGTGTTGCCCATGGAAGGAGTTACAAGATTAGGGAAGAGAGGAAAGCTCGATCCACGATTTATTGGTCCATTTCAAATTCTTGGCCAGAGAGTAGGTAATGTAGCCTATAGACTCGCGTTACCTCGAGTATCTCTCGTGTTCATAATGTGTTTCATATATCGTACTTCATAAATATGTGAAAGACCGAACCACGTTATTGAGTTAGAACCAGGGACGAGATAGTGAAGACTTAACGTCTACGAAGAGGTACTGTCAAGATCTTGGATAGGAAGGAGCATGTCCCTACGCACAAAGGTTATACCACAAGTTAAAGTTTTGTGGAGGAACCATGCTATAGAGGAAATGACTTTGGGAGTTGGAAGCGGAAATGAAAGCGAGGTATCCTCACCTTTTGAAACACCAGTCGTCGTCGTCAATTTCGAGGACGAAATTTCATAAGGAGGGAGGTTGTAAGACCCCAACTTATTATTTAATGAAATTAAATTTCCTCTATTTATTATCTTGAAATAGTAAGGGTTGATTTGATTAATGTGGTAAGTTATGGGTAAAATCATAATTATTTCAAACAAGCAAGTGGTTTTAAAATATTCATTGTTGTTGGGAATATTCGTTTGGTCGTGGAATATTTTTTTTCTTTGTCGGGGAATATTAAATGCTGACAGTGTGACCTTGTGTTGGCCCCATAATGAAGCGATTGGATGAAGAAAGCGCACAAGAATAAGTTGGTTATAAATAGCAGGCGTAGTTATTCACAGATTATCTTGTTGGAATACCCGGTGGTTAAAAACACGTAGTACTGCGGTATTACACAATTATTGATTCTTACGTGAAGGCTTTACTCAATAATTATTACGATAATTCTTTATTCGATATTTTATTTTATTGATTGATAATTCTTTGCGTTGATATTTTATATTCTTTGTTGTTTTAATAATTGTCATTACATAGTATTTTCTATTATCAGACAATAATTCATATTATCTGAATAATATTATTAGATAACATTATTGGCAATGTCTAGAAAGTTACATCTAAGGAGAGGTTTGGTCATCTAATTGCTTGGCGCTTGATGAGAGAGATCCTTATTGAAAGCCCCTCTTTCACAGGGAGCTACTGGTTGTCGATATTGTGATTACTGTAATATTATTTGTGAATAATTAATTATTGATTTATATGATGAGGAAAATATTGATTTTATGTGGATATAGATGGAAAATTTTTAATGTGACAATTGTTGAAAATTAATATTTTATCTTTTACGATAAAATAATTCATTTAAATATATTATTTTAATAATATAATAATGGTGATATATTTTTACAATAAATGTGGGATATATGAGTATATGAGGAGGAAGAGTATTTTTTGTTGCATTAAATGATTAACACATGTTTTGTGTGTCGGTGACCCCAATTCTTAATAGAAATTTGATTATAGCTTGTAAAATTTCCGTTTGTGGATTTGGTCAATTTACATTTGGAATTTGGAAAAACTTTCTTACGCAAAGTTGTAGAGAATGAAATTTCCTATGAAAAGGACATGTGGTTTGAATTTTTTTACGATAAAAGGGCTATTTATTATGAATTATTGAAGTTTCGAAGTTCGAAATAATTGATTTTGGAAGTTTTATTTATTTTTTGATAAAAAACGTTTTTTGTATTTTGTGGACATCATTAACATGTGCAAAGTGTTGAAATCAGATGTCTAGAGGTGGGCTAAGGAAAATTTGATAAATATATTAATATTATATTAAATTTTACGCTTTGGTGTATTCTAAGCATTTTCTATAAATAGGGTGCTTAGGTTAGAATTGAAAATCACACGAAAGCTGAAGTTTTCTCTCTATTTCTCTCTCGATATATTGGCGTATTCTTGTGAGTATTTTGATACCTTGAGTGTTCTTATCACGGTGCAAGTTCCCTTGACACTATATCTAGTATTCGGTCGAAATCACAAGTCTTTTTCGAGAGGTAAGGGATGTTATTTTTTTTTTAAATGATATTATTTTCTTCAATATCATTATCGAAATATTGGTTTGAACTTTTAATCAAATTTGGAAACTTTTTGTGTGGGGTTCTTATTCACGTATCGACCTTTATTCACGTATTATCTGATTCACGAATCGACACGATATTCATCGAAAAATGAAATTTTTTCCTTTTCGTCAAAATATCTATTATGGATACTAGCTTTGATTGTATCCATGTTTTGATCATTCTTGAATTTTACTTCACTATGATTATTTATGAGGTATTTTTGGACATGAAATAATTTGAAATCTGAATCCTTGATATTTATTCTTTTGTTTCCTTTGGATTCGTTTCCTTTAAAATATTTTTCATCATCCTCGGTCCTAAATGATGATATTATTGAATATCTTTGGCTTTGTAGTGCAAAGATAAATAATTTTATAATGAATATCTTTGGCGTAGTGCAAAGATGAGCAGTGTTGAGATGAACATGGTGGTGATGAATATCTTTTGCTTTTGTAGTGCAAAGATGAATATTTGATTCAAGATGTATATTGATTGATGTTCTGAGGATAAAATATTGATGATGGACTTTTAAATTCATAGATAATAGTAGATTTCATTATCTACGTAACTCTTCTATGAATTATTATTTTTCACTGCGAATATTGATCTGAAACTTGTTGTCTATTGTATTTTATCGATTTTTTCCTGTTGAAGACTAACGATAATTTGTTCTATATTATCTTAGTCATAATATTCTTCTTGGGCTAGTTAAGCTCACCCTTTTCCTTTTTTGTTCCATTTTTCTTCTCTGGGAGGCGAGAATGTAGCGAGTCTATTTTAGTCGAAGGGGGTGACCCCAACTTTTATGGAATGAAGGTTCTAGGAAGTTGTTTTAGTAGTCCTCACCATTTTTGTAAAGTATTGTATCAATAATTGTAATGAGGACTTAGTTGGGTATGTATATTATCTAGATGACAATATTTGTATTTAAACTCACGGTTTATGGGTTGTATTAATAAAGTTGTAGTTGTTTACGTACCGTGTTATTATTATTGATTCGAGAATGGGTGATGTATACCTATTTTAGTTATAATATTAATAATGAATAAGTTCGTGTTGATTAAAGATGAAATTGATAGTTCCATTGTGTTGGAATTATTAGTGTTAGTGGAGATCAACATTTATTTCGATATTAATTGATGTATGGAAGTTTTCTTGACCCGATCGGGTAATTAATCGGATAAATGAGCAATTAATTACTATTAATTTACATGATTATAACTATTAGTTCACATGTGTGTACTATTGATTCACATTCTTGTACTATTAGGGAGTTGGTGCAAGATTGATAATACTTGCATGACTAAGTTAAAAATAGAGGTATAGATGGAGGTACTATCTTTGTAATTCGTATTTTCACATGATTATAACTATTGATTCACATGATTGAACTATTGATTCACATTATTTACTATTAGGAGAGGTGGTGCAAGTTTGATAATACTTGCGGGACTAAATTAAAAATGAAAGAAAAGTTGAAGGTATCAGATTTGTAATATTTTGAGCCCCAAAACGTGCAATTATCGAAACTATATTTTCGTATAAATAGAAGCTCATTCTTCCTTCATTTCTCACCAATTCACTAAAGTTTTAGAGTAATTATTATAGAGAGAAAGAAGAAGAGAAGTCTGCTACCTCACTATTCCAATATCCAGTTTCTTCTAAGGTAAGGGGTATTATTCCTTCGTATTCATGAAGAGAGTTATTTTCTTTCAATACTCGTAAGAGTTTTTATTCCATTCTTTATTATTATGTTGGAATAACTCGCCTCATCTAAGCAACCGCATATATGGTGAAATTCTTACGTTATTCCATTCTTTATTATTACATTGGAACATCACATCATCGCGGATTACACATGACCTGGTTCCATTTTTTATTATTCTGTTGGAACATCCTGTTTGTGCGGATTACGCATGACCTGGTTTCATTCTTTATTATTCTGTTGAAATATCATGTCTGTGCAAATTAAGCATGACCTGGTTCCATTCTTTATTATTCTATTGGAATATCACATCGTGTGGATTACTTTCATGACTGGTTCCATTCGTTATTATTACATTGAGAATAACACATGCATGCGATCTATTGCATGCCTGGTGAATTTTATGAATAAAGAATTATTTTCTCGAAATATATTTTTGAATATTATGGTGTGGATTTGATATAATGTTATAGTTGTGGGTAATATTTTCAAATTTTGCAAAGTAAGCAAGTGGTTATATAATATTCGATTGGTGGGGAATATTCGTTTTAACGAGGGAATATTAAATGACGACGACACAATCATTAGTGGACCCCTACAATGTAAGTATTGTCGTAGTTAAAAAATGATGTAATTATCTTTTATAAAAATAGCGGCGGAAGTTTTACCGTTAAACCGTTGAACTACCCGGTAGTAAAAGAAATGCTGAATACGTGTGGTTGCATAGTAATACTACGGTATTGATTATTGATGCTTACGTGAGAAGTCACTCGTTATACTCAATTATAGCTACGATAATTCACGCATCATATCTCTCATATTATTGATTCGATTATTGTCACAGTATCATCTGCATAATATGATATATCATTAAATCAATAATTGAGACGACAAAGTTATTCATATTATTAAATTGATATATTTACAATGTCTAGATGTTCTGTCAAGGAGATGTTTGGTCATCTAATTGAGCGCCAATAAGGAGAAATCCTTATCGGAAAGCCCCCTCTTTCCTAGGAATGACCTGGTTGTTAAATATTATGAGTTATAATATTAATGATGAATAAGTTCGTTTTGATTAAAGATGAAATTGATAGTTCTATTGTGTTGGAATTATTAGTGTTAGTGGAAATTTGCATTTATTCCGATATTAATTGATGTCTAGAAGTTTTACTGACCAGTTGGGTAATTAATCGGATAAATGAGCAATTAATTGCTATTATTCACATGATTATAACTATTTGTTCACATGTGTGTACTATTGATTCACATTCTTGTACTATTAGGGGAGTTGGTGCAAGATTGATAATACTTGCACGACTAAGTTAAAAATGGAGGTATAGATGGAAGTACTATACTATAATTCGTATTTTCACATGATTATAACTATTGATTCACATGATTGAACTATTAATTCACATTATTTACTATTAGGGGAGGTGGTGCAAGTTTGATAATACTTGCAGGGCTAAATAAAAAATGAAAGAAAAGTTGAAGGTATTGTATTGTAATATTTCGAGCCCCAAAACGTGCAATTATTGAAACTATATTTTCCTATAAATAGATGTTTATTCTTCCTTCATTTCTCACCAATTCACTAAAGCTTTAGAGCAATTATTATAGAGAGAAATTATAGAGAGAAAGAAGAAGAGAAGTCTGCTACCTCACTATTTTAATATCCAGTTTCTTCTAAGGTAAGGGGTATTATTCCTTCGTATTCATGAAGAGAGTTATTTTCTTTCAATACTCATAAGAGTTGTTATTCCATTCTTTATTATTATGTTGGAATAACTTTGTCATCTAAATACCGCATACATGGTGAAATTCTTACATTATTCCATTCTTTATTATTACGTTGGAACATCACATGCATGCGGATTACGCATGACTGGTTCCATTCTTTATTAATACATTTATGCGGATTACGCATGACACTGGTTTCATTCTTTATTATTACATTTGGAATATCACATGCATGCGATTACGCATGACTGGTTCCATTCTTTATTATTCTGTTGGAATATCCTGTCTGTGCGGATTACTCATGACCTGGTTCCATTCATTATTATTAATTTGAGAATAACCTGTCTGTGCGGTCTATTGCATGCCTGATGAATTCTTCTGTTATTCCATTCTTTATTATTCTTTTGGAATAACCTGTCTGTGTGGATTACCGCATGCATGGTGAATGATCCTTCGTATTCATTCCTTATTAAATTGTGGAAATGATCTGTCTATGTGGATTACCGCATGGCGGGCAAAAATCCATTTACAGTTTCATATATTCTATTATACTCAATTGGTTAAAGTTTTGGCTTCTATACTCCATGAAATCAGTAGAATATCCTGGATATTTGCGCTTCATCCAGTATCTTTTCATGGAAATATTCTTCTGAGCATTCTTGAATTTTACTCCACAAAGCAATATCATGTTGACAATTTGGACGTAATTGATTTTAGGATAAATTAACTTATAAATCTTTAAAATTTATTCTTGAACTAGTTTTATTGAATTATTGTGTCATTGTCATCATCCTCATGCTTATATTATGATGAAAGTCATCTTTGGCTTACGTGCATAGATGGACTTGGTATGATTATGACTAGGGATCATTCGGTATAATCATGACCTGTAATGTTATAAATGATGTGGTAAAAGTTCTCAGTGGCCTGTAGTGCATTGGTGGACAGTTTTTGGTATGATTATAACCAGGGATTATTCGGTATAGTCATGACCATTGATGATTTAATGAATATCCTTAGCCCGTAGTGCATGGATGACTCGATGATGTGGTTTATTTATTAAGCTGAGTCTCAGCGATAAAAATTGATGAAAACATTTTTTTATCATAGAAGATAGTAGATATCATGATCTACTTGACTCTTCTAATGGATTGCTTATTCCGCTGCAGTTAAACTTGATGTCTATTGTATTTTATCAGTTTAACATTATTGAAGGCTAATGATAGTTTATCCTGTGTTATCTTAGTCATAATATTTCTTACTGGGCTAGTTGAGCTCACCCTTTTGCTTTCATTGTTCTCTTCAGGAAATGAGAACGTAACCGAGACTAGTCGGGGAACGGAGTGATGGTCTGAGATGGTGTTATAGTAGTCCTCACTATTCTATAAAATAGTGTGACAATAAATGTAATGAAGACTCTATTTGAGAGTAGATATTGTCTAGAAGGCAATATTCCTGTTTAAACTCTCAACTATGTTTTGTCGTATATTACACGACGTTTGTATAATTAAGTTTGTATTTGTATTCTGTACCATGTATTTGGCGACTCAAGATGGGTGATGTATACCTATTTTGGGAGCATCACACCATGGATCCACATGGCTGGAGCCGTTCCTTCTACACTACATCAACAACTCAAATACATTGTCAACAATAGCCTAGTCAATGTCAATGCTGAGCCGGAATGTCCTGAACAAGGAGATCTACCAGTCATCAGCTTTAATTCAAAAGTTGAGTCGGCCAGTTTTCATACCTTGGAAGTGAGTAATACGCAATACCATCTTATTAGAGCGCCACTTCCAGTACCCAAGATTTCTGCCGAGGTTATGTCGGCCACTCAAGAAATGATTTCATTGGGTCATCAGCCTGGATAAGGGCTTGGTAAAAAATCAGCAGGGTATTAAGCACCCTATTCAAGTGTCCAGTCAAACTAGGACATCCGGACTAGGCTATTCTGCCAGTTTTAGTCACAGGAATCCTCATAAGCACAAGCAGATTCCTCAAGCTTCCGCCGCACGACGATTTTCTCCACCTGCACCTCATGAGCTGATACAGCCTCCGGTAAAGGTACCGGCCCATGTTATGGCTATGCTGTTTCCCAAACCAGTACCATTCAAAGCGAAAGAGGTGCTGGTTCCTGATCCCGAAGTGGAAGAAATGGAGCGGGAACGTAAACATGACATCGCCTTGATGATGTTAGGCATACACATCATTGTCCATGATGAACATACAAACAGATACACCTAGACGATGATTGCCCAGATGTTATGGTCATTATTCAGGAAAAGGAGGACGATGACAACCCCTCCATCACTGTAGTCCATCAGGACTTTACCCTCGACAATTGGAGCATCACTCCACGCATTGGTCGATGAGGGTAAAACGGGCAGAAATCCATATGCCCTATAGATAACATTAATTGCTTACTTTTTTATACAGTATTAGTAGTTATTTTATCATTACATGCTAACACTTGTGTATGATTAAACAGTTTCATATATTAAGTGAAAGCATATTTTGTTTCAGGACCCTGAATTTAGGTGTGCATGTACTTGCTGATGAGATGCTTTTTCTCCACAAGGACTGTAACTTTGATGCAAAGTTGGACTCAGACTTGATGGAAATACAAGAGGACATTGAGACACCTCAGGAGATTAAGGAATGGGTCGTAGACAAACCTAAACCCAACCTTGATCAAACCACTTCTTTGAATCTTGGAACCTTACAAAGCCCTAAGCTAATCCAGATTGGTTCAGACCTAACCCCAAACCAACGGAATGACATGGTTGCACTATTAACCCAATTCCAGGATGTGTTTGCATGGTCTCACAAAGACATGGTGAGTTTTTCCACTGACATTGTCCTTCATCACCTTCCCATTAAGGAGGGATTTAAGCCAGTCAGGCAGAAGCTCAGGCGATTGAAACCTGAGTGGAGTTTAAAGGTAAAAGAGGAAATTATGAAATAATTTTAAGCTGGCATTATCATGGTGTCTACATATCTGGAATGGATATCCAATATTGTTCCCGTGCCTAAACTAGGGGGAAAGGTGCGAGTTTACGTGGATTACTGGGATCTGAACAAAGCTTGCCTTAAAGATAGCTTTTCGATGCCCTTTATCCACATTCTTATTGACAATACTACTCAATACGGCATGTACTCCTTTGATGATTGCTTCGCGGGGTACCATCAGATTATGGTCGTTGAGGAGGACCATGAGAAAATTTCTTTCATCACGCCTTGGGGAACCTTCTGCTACAGACGGTTGTCATTCGACCTCATCAATGCCAGGAAACCTACCAGCGAGCTATGATAGCTCTTTTCCATGATTTAATGCACAAAGAGATAGAGATCTATATGGATAACATCATTGTCAAATCCCAAAGGGAGGAAGACCACTTAGACCATTTCAAAAAGCTATTCAACAGCTTATGTAAGTATAACTTGAAGTTGAATCCAACCAAGTGCGCCTTTGGTGTCAAATCAGGCAAGTTGCTAGGTTTTCTAGTCAGCCACAAAGGGATTGAGCTGGATCCCACCAAAATCCAGGCCATCAAGGAAATTCCCACTCCTTAGACAGAGAAGGAAATACGGGGATTTTTGGGAATAATCAACTTCATTAGCAGGTTTATTTCTCAACTCATAACAACCTGTGAGCCCATCTTCAAATTGTTAAGGAAGAACTCTTCCATGAAATGGAATGGTAAGTGTTAGAAAGCCTTCCTTACAATCAAAGAGCAGCTGGTTAACGCTCCTATTTTGGTACCACCTAGGGATGATGTTCCCATGTTCATGTACCTATCCATTAATGACAATGCCATGGGCTTTATGCTGGGGTAAAAAGACGATAGAGGCTAAGAACGAGCTATCTATTACCTCAGCAAAAGATTTAGCATCAGTGAACACAAGTACACTTTGATTGAGAAGGCTTGTTGTGCTTTAGCATGGGCTTCCATGAGGTTACAACATTACCTCCATGGTCACACAACCCATCTCATATCCCGCGTGGATCCTCTCAAGTATGTGTTCAGTAAGCCCATACTGAATTTTCGGCTGTCTAGATAGTAGTTAATCCTACAACAGTTTGACATCGTCTATGTGACACAAAAGTCTGTCAAAGGTCAAGGAATTGCGGTTCAACTGGCCGCCGTATCTGCAGGGGATTATAAACCCTTATAAACATATTTTCTCGATGAAGGGGTAATGGCAGTTCAGCAACTCCATCAGTACGATGCATGCCATACATGGAAAATGGATTTTGATGGAGCTGTTAACACAGAAGGTTCTGGAGCTGGAGCAGTTCTAGTATCCCATGCAGGGAGTAGTATTACATTCTTTAGTCAAATTATAGTTTTTTCCGCCAACACACACAAATATGAAAGTATGAAGGTCATATCATGGGGCTAAAACTTGCCCGTTCAATGGGCATCAGGTGGTTAACAATCTTTGGGGATTCAGAGTTGGTAATCAAACAATCCACAGGAATCTATCAAACCAAGGAACTACATTTGTTGCCTTACCATCGGCAAGTTTTACAGATGGCTTTGGAGTTCGAAGAAATCTCATTTTCACACATTCCTCGTAATAGGAATTATTTTGTGGATGCACTAGCAACGTTGGCCTCCTTGATTCATATACCTGACAAGGAAAACATGCCAAACATCATATTTGCCCTGCAAAAGGCCCCAGCTTATGGGAACTATGTTAGAGAAGTATCAGATAAGCTACCTCCCATCCACAACCCTTGGTATCAGCATATCAAGGAGTATCTGCGAGATGGATCTACACCCGCTGAGGCGAGCCTGACTGAGAACAGGCGAATCCATCGACTTGCTATGAAATTCTACCTGAGCAGAGATGCACTCTACAAAAGAGATGCAGGACTAGGTCTCGTCAGATGTTTGGACAAAGACCAAGCTCAGAGACTCATGGATGAGATCCATGGTGGAGTATGTTTCCCACACATAAGCGGACCCCTACTTGTCAAGAAGATCCTCAGAACAAGGCATTATTGGCTTACGCTCAAAGCTGACTGTGATGATCACGTCAAGAGGTGCTATCAATGCCAAATTCATGGGAATGCTATCCACACCCCCTCCAAGGGAACTCCACAATATGAATTCGCCATGGCCCTTCTCAATGTGGGGAATGGATGTTATCGGGCCCATCGAGCCCAAAGCCAGTAATGGACATCGATTCATATTCACCATGATCGACTACTTCACCAAATGGGTAGAAGCAGCCTCCTTCCCCAGGGTTACCAAATAAGTCATCGTTGCTTTCATCAGAAACAATATTGTCTATCGATATGGACAACCAGAGGTCATTGTGTCAGACAATGCTAAGAACCTCAACAACAAAATAATGGAGGAGTTATGTAGGAAATTCCACATCAAACACCTTAACTCCGTCATCTACCGTCCAAAGATGAATGGTGCTGTTGAAGTTGCTAATAAAAACATGAAGAAGATCGTGCAAAAAATGTCCGCCAATCACAAAGGATGGCCTGACCTCTTGCCTCTGACTTTATTAGCCTACAGAACTTCAATGCGTACTTCCACTGGGGCAACCCCCTACTCATTAGCCTATGAGATGGAAGCAGTGCTCCCCATAGAGGTGGAAATGGAGTCCCTTAGAGTGTTGATGGATGCTCAACTCGATGAAGACCAATGGGTACAAGACAGGTATCACCAATTGTCTTTGATAGACGAAAGGCGAACCGCGGCTATCTTCCATGGTCAGTTATATCAGTAAAGGATCGTACGATCCTACAATAGAAAAGTCTGGCTACGGCAGTTCAAACAACATGACTTGGTTTTAAAGAAGATCATTGACAACCAAGATCAATCTAAGGGAAAATTCACTCCTAACTGGGAAGGCCCGTTTTTTGTCAATGAGTTATTGACAGGAGGCGCTCTCAGACTACAGGAAATGGACGGCGATGAATTTCCACAGCTTATCAACTCGGACACCGTGAAATGGTACTATGTCTGAGGTTACCATTAAGCAAACATCATGGTTTATGATCATTAAATCACTAGTCATTTCGGTTTTTCTAACCCTTTATACATACTCTTCTGCCCCTCAGGGAAACATACACTTCAAACCAGTAGCCTGGTTTCACCTTATTGCAAAACCTTTCATACAAATTCGGTTATCCTGAAGACGAGATTGAACCTTTCATACCTGTAGTTTGTCCTGAAGACGAGATTAAACTTTCCTATGCTTGCAGTTTGTCCCGAAGACGGGATCAAACTTTTTCCACACTTGCAGTTTGTCCCCATCATTGGATCAAACTTTCTACTCCCCACAGTATAACCTGCACATGGGATTCATACTTCTCTTGGTACGCAATTAATTGTCTTGAGGCGAACTACGTCGATTGATCTCCACGATACACGGAGAATACGTAGGCAACCATATTCTATATGGCCCGGTTGCAATGAAAAACACAAAACATTTTCGCCTTTTTCTACAAAAAAAAAAAACAAAAAACACTTCTACACCCTTCTTCATCAATAAAGCTTCTACACCCATCTACCTTTCACATTCGGTTTTGAACCTCTTACACGAGGTTGAACTACATGAGACTGATCTCCTCTTTAATAGGAGTACGTGGCGACCATTTATGGTTCGGTCTAACCCCCTACCAGAACAAAAATACTTGTCACACGGTACTGGGATCAACCTTCAATCCACCACATTTAATGGGCTTCAGACCAAAGGGATGGAATTACCCAACCTCTCCTCACAAATAGGAGATTTGGTGACCATCTAAGCTGCGGTTGTGAGTCAAAGAGCAACACCAATCCATAAGAGATGGAATTAACTAGGCTTCTCACAAATAGAAGTACTGGCGACCATCTTTGGTGCGATCAATCTCAGATAGGAAAAGCCACACTCCTCTCCACATTTCCATACAGAAACCAGTCCCAAGACACCAAAGATGGTAGGGATGCATACAAATCAATGATCCATTCTGAAAGACCCTGCGATGGCTCAATGTCCACATATCAAGAATGAGTTCAGAATGCATCAAGATCAGAAGCCCTGAAGAAAAAGGCAAATATCAAGCAAGTATCAAGGCACAACTGAAAGGGAAGTGAATCAAAATATATTTCCCTGCCATATATAATACTGTTTGATATATACATATGCGCTATACATGACAAAATGGCTAAGCTAGTCTATGCAGGAAAATACAAGTCTATCTACGGATCTGTGTGTATGCGGACTATCAGATCAAACATAGCATCCCCCTCTGAAGAAGGAGGTAACGCTGTAACCTCCTGCCCAATGGTATCTATATGAGCTAGCAGATCCGAGCCTAACTACATAATGGCATGATGCTCATCAATATATGCACTTATGTCGACAAGAATGCCAGTCGTATGGGATCTCACTGAAGTACTGTCTGTGACGGCTACATCCCGGGCAGATAGGGCAGCATCCCTCTCCATAATCAATGCACCTCTGGTTGATCTAGCCTCATCTCTCTCTAACAGAGCTGCGTCTCTCCCATCAAGAGCTCTCAACATCGAGGCCCTAGCCTGATCTCTCTCATAGGTTATCAGATGTAGACTCTGCTCTAGATACTGTGCTGAATGTTGAATGACAGTAACACTCATAGTGGGAGAATCCATCACAAATGCTGGCATTCCAGCAGTCAAATCCTCCTCAATGGGAATATCAACCTCCTCCATAGGCTCCTCATTGTCGGAATCAATCCTATACACTGTGGATACTACCACAGCCGATGCAGTCTCTGTCTCCATCTATGCGGAATACTCTGCAGAACAACCCGAATGGCTGATAGAAAACTCAGATAGCTCTCGTTGATCCCAATAGGCATACAACCTGGATCTGTCCTCTGCTGATAAATGCCGAGAAGCAAAGCGCTGACTCAATGCCCCCTCAAAAGGATGAAAATCCTGGAACTAGTCAAACTAACACATCACGGCCAGTGGGTGGTAAGTAATCATGCCTCTCAAACTAGCCAGAGGAAGATAATCCATGCCTGGAGCGTGAGTAATGAAGCTATAGGGTGAGCTAAGCCCCGTACACAGTAATATAGCGAATGGATCTCCAATCACTGCCAGGAAAGCTGACCAAGATGCAGCATCTATACACTCCGCAGGCTGAAAGGAGTATGACATGGCTATATCATGGGTGAAACAATATTCATGCCATCTAAAAGTGCCAATCGGTCTCAAGTGTGACATAAACCACACGTACAGCATGACCGCGATGCCTGTAAACACTCATACCAGATAAGTGCAGCAGTATATAGCTGACCTCAGAGTCTCTGCAATGATCATCAGTATGATGGTGTGACCCTCCCTGAGAGCTCTCACTTCCATAATGACGCCAATGTCCAACTCATCCATGTATCGTGGCATGTAGACATATGACAGTACGCACAATAGTAGTACATCTACTCTGGCTAAACGCCAATGATCCTCCAGTGTGGTGAAATCCCTGGAATGTCGTGCATAACCATCCTCAGAGCCAAATCTGTCAAATAGAAAATGCTGGGATATAACGTGGCCAGATGTGATCTCATCTTGCACCACTCTACGCCTTAAGCCAGTAAGGGTCATGAACTACCTACTCATATCTCCAGTAGCCATATGCACGCAAGGTCTGTCTAGTGGCAGCATCATCAAACGTGCATACTCCTCTAGAGTAGGAGTCAACTCCTGGTCCCAAATAAAAAAACCTGCCTCTCCGATACCCAGTGCTCCAGCATGCCCTCCACGAATCCTGTGGGAACCTGAAACATCAACAGGGTCATAGTATGCTACAACAAATGATCTACAGTCACCCTATCTGATGGTGACATGCTATCATACCACAATCGCATACCCGATGCCACCAAAGATGGTGGGGTATAATCAACACAGCTAATTGTCGAAGAAGACATCTGTACGGGCAGTGTCATAAAGCCATCCAGGGGTCAATGCTGAATATATCTGGACATACATACATATGCATAACATAATAACATGCATGATACAATAGATGGCAATATCATATAGGGAATGGAAAATTGTACATACATTCCTAAGTATATCATCATCTAATACATCTTTGTACAGCTAAAATATAGGGGAATGGGGAAAAACTGCCCTACATCTAACAGAGGCCTATCAAAAGATATAGAGAGAATGGGGCGAAGCTACCTAATGTCTAACAGAGGCTTATCAAAAGAGATAACAAGAATATACATCAGAAGAAGTCAATGGTATCGATGTCTACATCATCAATCATATCCACCTGATGTAACTCCTCCTGAGTCACTGGATCTCTATCTACAGGGATGTTAGGCCTATATAAGGGAGGATCTGCACCGACAAAGCCATATAGGTCACCTGAGGGGCCAGCGCCAGAGCTGGAAGGATCAAAAGTGTCTGCCTCTGAAGGATCTCTACCTAAGTGTTGGATAAAGAAATGTGCCCGGTCTAACTGTCGGGTCAAACTGTCAATCTGTGTCATATGAGTCGGATC
Organism: Panax ginseng; assembly: GCA_020205605.1. NCBI lineage: Eukaryota > Viridiplantae > Streptophyta > Magnoliopsida > Apiales > Araliaceae > Panax > Panax ginseng. Next base: position 50,297,604 of record CM035133.1, read on the forward strand.
TCTGAAACAGGCTAGCCAATCCATCATCATCACAGATCTTAGAACCATATCTCCCATGAAATGAGTGGCGTAGGTCTGGGCTCCAATGGTACGACGGAACCACCAATGCTGGAACATCTCCTGAGTGTAGGGACCCTCTGACAATGTGAAATCGTCAATCCCCAATAATGGGATATCAATGATGGGTGACTGTAAAACAGGCCAATAACGCTTGACAGGAGGCAAGATCGGCATGCGAATCTCTCCTGTAGTGATCCGGATAGCACACTCTCCTAAATAGAGTTCCCATCCTCCATCTATGAAGAGAGGAATCCTACGGGTGGAAATCACGTGCTCGACACCTGTCGGGTGCCCATCCTCAAATCCAACACTCAAATGCTCCCCAGAATAGGGAACCCATTTGATGACATCCGCTGTCAATAACTCCAGCTGTAGGCGGCAATGAGTGAAACCCTCAGCAACAGGGACCTCCGCCAGTATGGAATAATGCCATCTCCGTCCTCATGGATAGGTGTCTAAACCTAACACGCTCACTTGACGTAAACATGGAAGCCTCTCATAAGCCCAAAACTGCCAACACGAAGGCAAACATCTGCTGTTAGTCAACGCTATTAACCTGTACATGGGAAAAGACAAGAGAAACACTCACCAGTAGAAATGGGTAGAATCCTAACTAAGCCTCGGTCAAGCCCTGCGATCGCATGCACATTCCCATAAGGAAGTAGGCGAAGGTGTAGAAACCCCATTCATAATCTCCTATGCGGTCCACATGTTTAGTGGCATTGATGAAAGCGAAGGACACCGTAGAAAAGTTATCTGCTATGAAGCAGCCCCTAATGATCATCAGGAACAATCACCGAAGAATGTGATCCCTGACTCTCACATCAATGGGTATTGGCTCACTCAATAGCCCTCTCATAGTATCTACGCTCAGAGGACCTGTACGTACAGTCCTACCCTTGAGCGCCTCCGCCGGAACTCCCAACAAGGATCTGATGGCACTAGGGGTAATATCTGTCATACAAGGCACTGGATCCCCTCCAAACTCCATACCTGTGATAAACTGCTAATCCATCGGCATCATCATCACCTCACAGTCCAGCAAATGGAGTGACTGAGTCTAGTGAAACCAGCGCTCAGACAATGCCCTGAGGTAACCCCAGGGACAAGGACAGGGAAGAATGGAAAAGAACGTCCCGAATCCCTAGCTATGTACAATCGCTCTATAGTCATCTTGCAAAGCTTGATACATAGAGTGGATGTTGAACCAATTCCCTCAAGGCTGTGAGCCGAGAACCTACATCAAATGCAAATCAACATCAGAACCCTTTACTCCTCATCAATAGGACACAAGGAAGATTAAGATCTAACTTTATACCTCGTTTGCGTGCAGGTAGACTGAAGGATGTCAACTCAGGTTGCCCAGAAGCTCTGGGTTCACCACTTGAATACCTGGCAAATCCCTATGGGGAACACGCACAGCAGGAGCAGGAACCTCAACCGGTACATCCTCCTCCTCGTCCTCGACATCTGGCACTTAATCCCGGATAGGACGTATCATTGCCTCCACCAAATGACGAGGCTGTCTAACAAAACGAGGTCGAGACACTTCAGAAGCCCTCCTCCGTACACCAGAAGTGGTCCTACGAGAACTACTCGGCTGATCCGAATCCATAATATCTGGACAACAAGTCTCCAAATCACTTCAGAAAGGGTGTGGTAATGTTTAACCTGGAGCTTTTCAAAATGCATTTTATGACTACATGTATGCATGCATTATTTTAACATACTTCTACAATATAGTTGAAAATGCATGACTACCCAATGCCTACGTTTTGATTTTTTTTTCCATAGTCCCCTTTGTAAATAGGACTATCCATATGCACATAGGCATGACTAGGTGGCCAGTTAGTAGCACACCTACCCACAGTCGTATACATCCTACATGCATTAATACATCATAGTAAAAAAATCCATAAGTGTAGTCTATTTACCAGGATTATTTTTGCTTTTCTACCTTTACTCATTTTTCCTCAAATAGGATAAGAAATGACAGTAAAAGGTGCCAATTTGACTGTTTCAAAAGTTAAATTTTTTCACATCATTATGTTCAGCATGGTTTAATACTAACGTTTACTGTGTTGAATATTTTTTATAAAGTCATATCAGCATGCATATTCACTACTATGTGTCTAAGTGCATTTCATGGGATAAGTAATTTTCCAACAGATAGAAACTGGAAAAGAATACATGCATATGTTTTCAGGACAGTGAAGAACACTTGTATGGTGGCAGAATGTGCAGAAAGTTGCCCAAACTCAGCAGGTCTGAAGAAGAGCTCTCAGATTTCCTTCGCAGCGCAGCTTGAAAATGACTTATGAAAGCAACCCGCAGGCAATACATACCCACGGTTGGCCGCAGGTCCACCTGCGGCTACCACAGGTGTACCTGCGTCACCCCTACATGGGTCCTACACCTCCGGCTCGGTCTAGTTCGAGTTGCAAAGGAGGTCTCACAAGCTGAAAAGGCCAAATCATGAATAAAAACACTACGCAATTGAGCGAAATAGCCTGAAATCCTAGTTTTCTCGGGCCAAACTCTGGCTCCACATACCATTCATTGGTGTCTGCTACAAGGTATATTATACCAGTGGCCTCAACTTTAACAAATCATGCTCGACAATACCTCACAAAGGTTCGATGTCGTCAGTGCAGGGTCATAGCCCTAAAACCTTCCCTGGCCGGGGTTACAACGTCGAAGTTATAAATTGATAATGTATCCCCGGTGGAGATCACAACGCAAAATTTCAAACATCCACTTATCCCCGACAGGGGTTACAACACATTTTCAACCATTGATACACACATCAATGAAGGTCAAGCAACCTTGACGTTATCTTAACCAGTGGCAAGTAAACCCATCGAAACCATTGATACACACATCAATAAAGGTCAAGCAACCTTGACGTTACCTCAGTCGATGACAAGTAAACCCATTGAAGCAAAGTATCCCCGGCGGGGGTTACAATATCGAAGATAAACCTTGATAAAGTATCCCCGGTGGGGGTCACAACGTAATTCAACCATTGATATACGCATCAATGAAGGTCAAGAAGCCTTGACATACCCCGCAGTAAGGGTAACAAAATAATCCAATCATTGATACACACATCAATGAACGTCAAGCAGCCTTAACAGTTTGCCCAACAGGGACCTATCCGGTGATACACACATTAGCGAAGGTCAGGCAGCCCTGACAATACATACTATTGGCAGTAACTCCGACATGATCGTGGAATATGTTATACACATCCTCAAATAAACAAAGCTTTATCCCCACAGATCTCTTGTAAACGAGAGGCACCTCTATGGAGTAGAAGTCTGTATCAAGGATCCAGGACTTTGGTGATAGCCCCAACGTCAACATCCTTGAAGACTTGGATCACATATCTAAGACATTACTGATTGTCATCCTCGAAAGGATTAATAGGGAATCGGCAATCATTCATTCTTGCATTATACATTTGCATCATGTTGCTGCACATATCATCATGTTTATCTTATTGCATTTCAAGTGTCTAGGATTCGTTATTCTATCCATGTCTTACATTGCATGAATATGATAAAGAGGGGCATCCGTAGACACTCGAAATTTTCTGCACACCTATTACTAACATTGTAGAAGGGAAGATTCATCTTTCGGAGATAACCCTGGAAGACAGCTCACATCCATTCTGGATACTACCAACAGTTCAGTCTCAACCTCAGAACACAAAGCGGGAATATCAATTCCAATCTCAGAGATAACCCCGAGTTTCATCCTTGGAGATAACCCCAAGGAATGCTGTTGCAGTTCCGGCGATAACTCCGAAAATGCTTGATTCAAATGCATGCGATCAGCTTCAATCTCAGACCTCATGTCGAGGAACTTATACCAAAGACCAAGAGCTAACATCAGGAAGACAGGCACACTTACAGATAACCTTGCGGAATTCAAACACTTGCAGCAGTCCAATCTCAGATGTAACCCTGAGCAATGTCTGCTATCAGCTCAAACCGGAGATAACCCCGGTGAGGAGTCAAAAGGTCATCTTGCCACCTTAACCCCAGCATACTATCTCAACATTTCATAAATATATTTCTACACAACAATGTCCCACAAGAGCCAAGGAGTTCCAATCTCGAGTGACTATTACGCGTGGCAGCACACCGGAAAGAATTTGAAGCTTGAGGACCATGAGCATGGTCCCCTCTTTCTGACTTTGTACAACCTATAATCCCATGTCATTGCATAACTCTCGACAAAAGCGTTCCAAAGAAGGTCTTGTACACCTCGTTCGGATGCTCAGATTGAAGTTCTGCAAGTTCGAGCGGACATCACCGTGCACGTACTTCAAGGCGGACGGGACATGAGCCCAGAGCACCACCGGGTAGTAGATGCATTTGATGTCTGCATACGCCATAGGTGCACTCTGACTCCCCCCCTCTATAAATAGAGGGCTTGGGGTGGCCATTTGTAAGAGAGAAAGAGGCGAGGAATCCCTGTCCAATTTGCTCTGTACACACCCCATATTGAGTGTTTCCTCATTTTAAACACCTGTTAGCTCACATATAGCTATATTTTTACCGGCGGTAGCTAAGTGTTTATCTATCTAGAGCCATAGAAGCCTGCTTTGGCAACCCACTGTAAGCCTTCTCACACTCTATAAAGCCTTTCTCTTCATCTTGGCATACATTATTCTTCACATTGAGAGTCGTGCTGTGTACGTTTGCCCGAACTTCGGTCTGTGGTTTTCATTTCTGTCTGTATATATATACTTATATATGTATATATTTATATATGGACTAACATTATTGAGTTATGTCTCGATTGAGCCTAGACTTATATTTGGAGCGTTTACTTGCTTTTATATATATATATATATATATATATATATATATATATAAATTGTTGTCAGACTCTGTCTGATGAGCCTGGATTTTACATCCGGAGCGTTTATTGCTTTTATATATATATACTTATATATATGAACTGTTGAGCCTGGGTTTTATATCTGGTGCATTTACTGCTTATATATATATATATATATATATATATATATATATATATCTGTCAGGCCTAGAGTTTACTTCGTGGCCTTTTACTGCTTTATTTACATTTCATCCCGCCTGGAGTTTTTTTCATGGTGATTGGTCGTCTTTACTGCTTTATTTACATTCAGTCCCGCCTGGAGTTTATTTCGTGGTGGTTGATTGCATTTATTACTTTATTTACTTTTCTGATCCCCCATGGAGGTGCTTCGTGGTGGTTGATCATGTCTTTATATATATATTTACCGCTTTTATATATTTACATTTCCGATCCCCCATGGAGCTGCTTCGTGGTGGTTGATCATGTATGTATATATATATTTATAGCTTTATATATATAAGCGCTATCGCTTTTCATATAAACTGCATGCATCATATGAGCCTAGGAATCATGTGATCACATATTGATCTCATGAATCTAGATTTGTTCTCGTGATGGACATTTTCATTTGTAAGTAGCTTGTACATTATTTACGATGTATGAATTTCCTTAGATGGTCATGTCATGCCCATAAGGAGTTCTAAGCCTTCACAGTATATTATTTTCTCGAAGATGCCTCGCATCTCGAAAAACAAAAGAAATCAAGTAGAACATTTAATAATAAAATGGAAGTATGAAAAGGTCTCAATTCCTATTGAGCACAGGGTTTGAAAAACCTCTTTTACAAAACTTCATTGCTATATTCTGTTTAAAACTAAATTTTTTTATAAATTCAAACCCTTTGTATATAGGTGCGAACGAGGCCTCGTACTACTTCCAAATAATTGCACATTGATCCACACACACACACACATTCATATAACAGTTTCTTAAAAAGTGGCGGTCACCGTGGCAACACGGATGTCGGGGGGTGCCTAACACCTTCCCTCTGCATAATCAAGCCCCCGAACCCAAATGAATCTTGGTTTCACAGACCCGTTTAGCAGTGTTATATCACTGGGTCAATGTGCAAACCTTTTTCGGTTACGTTGGTGCAACCAGTTAAAAACACCAACTGGCGACTCTTACAGTCAAATCGTCGACATTACACATGTCGGACCTTTTTCACTTGTTTTTTCAAATAAATCTCACCTAACATGAGAACACCAAAGAACAAGTAACAAAAAGGGACAAATAAAAATCCCGATGTCGACAACGGCAAGGTCATTGCATATACGTCATGACAATTGAAAGATTATGAAAAGTGATACCCTACTCATGACTTGGAGTTAGCAGCAATAGTTTTTGCTTTAAAAATTTGGAGACATTATTTGTATAGGGAGAAATATAATATATACAGACCACAAGAGTTTAAAATATATCTTCACACAAAAAGGAGGTGGTTGGAATTGATCAAGGACTACGACTGTGAAATTCTTTATAACCAAGGAAAGGAAAACGTAGTAGCCGATGCATTGAGTAGGAAAGGAAAAGAGAATTTATTGAAATTAACGACTCAAAAAGAACTAATAAGAGAAATGACAAGATTAGAAATAGAAGTGAAGAAACCCAAAAAGTCCGAGGGGAATTTATTTGTAATGGAAGCTCGTCCGACGTTATTGGATAAAGTAAAGGAATCGCAAAAGAAGGACAAAGTGTTAGGTTTGTAAGATTCATGAACGTAATCAAATTGCACAAAGTAAGCGGAAGCATGGAAAATCAGAGTTTTAAAATTTTACAAACCATATACCCGGATCATCCTTTATGCACAATTATTAATTAAACGAAAAATATGAAGAACAAGAATCATACCCTTGAAGATTCGAGCTTCCTCAGGTACAAGTTCACCTCCAATCTTTTTCGCGTTCAACTTGAATCCACCCGGTTTGGTTCCTTCCTTTGATCAATGTTAGCCACCCAAGTGTTTGGCCTCTAGAGGTGATCCATCAAGGAAGAAGAAAGATTCAAGAAGATGGGTGTTTGGCAAAACCCTAGTTTTTCTATCTCTCCTAGAAAAAGCGTACTCTCCAACAATTGGAATCACGTCTCATGATATTTGATATACGACTCCTCTTATAAAGATATCAGTTAACCCTTCTAATCTAATTAGAAAATTTGGTATTCTTTAATTAATTAAATTCCTTTAATTTATTAAGCTCCTTAATCTTATTAGGGATAATTAATTAAACTCTTTTAATTAATTTGCCTCATAATCTTATTAGGAATAAATGAGAGTATTTTTATTAATTAATTTCCAAACTCCTTTAGGAATTAAATAATAATAATAGTAATAATAATAATAATAATAATAATAATAATAATAATAAGACTCCTCTTATTAATTTATATTTAATATTTCCAAAATATTAAATAATTAATATTAAGTTATTTAATTTATTCTATCACCATAGATTAAATTAAATATACTTAACTTATTATTATGATTATGCCATTAACTTCTTAAATAATTATTCTTCCTTTTATGGTGTGACCCTTTAGGTTCTCCATATTAAACCGTTTGTGAATAAATCAATTAGAACAATTCTAATCTTATTTAAATAAATAAATTAAACTATTAATTTATTTAAATAAATAATATTTATTCTACAATAGAGATAAGCCTCCCTAGAGATTAACGACTTTCCAGATAATATAGATTTCAACATTAATCATAAAAGAACCTTTGAGTAAATAGTTATCGCACAATTCAATCCTTTCACCATACAATGTCCCAATTAAATATAAGACATGGAATTACTGTCAAGTCTTATTTTATTTAATTATATGTATTTCGATTCTCAAATACACAACTCCAAATAATACAAATTAGAAACTCATTTCTAATTTCATTCTTCCTTGGCCAAGGATTACTAGGTTGTCATTTATCGAATCACATAAGACATTTCTCTTCTTTTACTAGAAGCGGTAGATTCTTTATTGATCATACATTATCTCTATGTACAACTTATTATACCCAATCATACCCTTTGATATACCCTAAGGGTCTTAAGGAATAAGTCAAAGTATAACTCATCATACACAAGATACTATGATGATCTCAAGTCCAAGGATCACTTGTACTACTATCACTACAGGAATTCCTATTGACAGGAAAGTAAAACTCCATTAGGTATTCCTTAGCGAGCCACGTTCAGTGAACTTATTCTCTAATAAGCACCTACTAACTTGCTTTAGTGTCTCCACACAAATGATCATGAGATCAATCATCCTCATCCAATGAGCAAGCAACATATGTACCAATCTATTCGGATTCAATAATCCCCAATTTAGTAATCCAATGATTGGGAACTATTTTAGTTTTAAGCTTTCTAAGAATTTAGATCTCATTAGAATGATCATCATCATTATTCTAAAAGCATTACTTAAAACTATGGGTTTATCACATATTATAAAGCAGCTTCATGTAGATAATTAAAAGCCTTTAATAAATTAATACTTTTTATTAATAAATAAATAAGATTTTTACAAAGTATATGCTTAATCATCAAACATGATTGGCTTGTGTTCATATTATTTTCAATCTCCCACTTGCACTAAAGCCAATCACCATAGTATCTCATACTCTTCTTCTCTAAGTGATGATTATCCTGTTGTTGGATAAGCTTCAGTAAATGGATTGTTGTTTGAAACCTTTCCAATTCACTGCACCACCGTTCAAGGTAACCCTTTACCTTAAAGTAAATTTTCTATCGTCTTGGTCTGTCTGAAAAACTTGAGTCTGTTATGCCCTCTAGTTTTAATTTAGACTCAGCATAAATTTTAATCACATCCTTAGTGTCGGTTAAGTACTTTAAGATATTTTTCACTGTCTTACAGTGATCTTCTCCAGAATATGACCGATCAACATCAGGTTTCGTATATTTCATTGTATACATGATTATTACTCATACGATCTCTCTTTTCAGGAGTCTATGGGGACTATTAAGAGAGATACACTCCATAGCTCATCAACATGAGACATCTCTTGAAGTTTACCATGCTAAACGACTTTAGCATCAAATGAATATACGTTCCTTGGGTTAAGTCGAGCATCCTCTTGAATCTATCTATATAGATTTTATCCCAAATTACGATACTCTTCCCAAATCATTCGTGGAGGAATATTTAAACAACTTTATCCTTACTAATTGTAGCATTGGTATGTCATTCCTTATTCGTAGTATATCAACATATAATACTAGGAATGTCACGACGCTTCCACTAACCCTTTTGTACACACTAGGTTCATTCTTGTTTTTGATAAAATCAAACTCTTTTGATTGTTTCATCAAAACGAATGTTCCATTTTTGAGAAACTTGCTTCAATTCATTTCTCTGAGTGTCTACAACTCTTACCTCATCGTATGTAACTGGTTCATCATCTTCTATGATGTGTACCTCATCATCATCATCTATGATAAATCCATACCTCCTAGGTATCTTCGGTACTATTCCAGATTTATGATTCGGTTGTGGTACAATAGGTCTATCTATAGGTTCCTCTTATTTTACTTATAGTGTTCTGTGGTTCTTGAACTCTTCAAGATCTATTATCCTCCCACTAGCCCCTTCAATGATAAACACCTTTATCTTAGAAGGTAGCATGTTTCACAACAAACACATTTTGCTAAGTAGGATTATAGAACATATACCCTAAACTTACTTTAAGTTGTCCCACAAATCTATATTTGTCAAATCTTGTCCCAAGCTTATCCTTTGAAACCTTTTTACATAAGTTGGACAACCCCTTATCTTAACATACTTAAGATTAGGAATCCTCCCTATCCATAACTTTTATGGAGTCTTAAATGATTTTGAGGTTACCTTTTCGTAGATATGCAGCCATTTCTAGAGCATGACCCTAGAAGGATACTGGAATGTCAGTAAAATCATTATGGACCGTACCATGTCCAACAAGGTATAATTTTTCCTTTCAGATACATCAATCAATTATTGCGTATCAGGAGGCGTCCATTATGAGAAAACCGTTTGAGATGATCTAGAAACTTATTGCACAAGTATTTATTCCTTGATCTAATCAAAGAATCTTAATACTTTGCCAATTTATTTCACTTCTGAATTCTTTGAACCTTTCAAATAATTCACACTTGTATTTCAGTAAATACACACATTAAACTCTTTGAATGATCATCTCCTTTTCTTATACTAGTTTGTTCAATTTGCAAAATTCTTTTCACGTAAGTCAAATATACAAAATCCATTAAGTAATATTCCAGTTCTATACAAAATATTACTATTATAAATAGAACAACTATTATTCTTAAATATAATACCAAAGATTTCATTGTCCAACAACAAAATAGAAATAATGTTTCTAACGAAAACTGGAATACAATAACAACTTATTGATTTAATAGATTTACCTGTAGGCAATGCTAAACTATAAGTTTCTATGACTAATGCAGCAACATTTGCTTCATTTCCCACACATAGGATTACTTATCTTTGTTTAGCTTACTACTTCTGCTTGGTCCCTTCATAAATCTATATTTATTGTAACAATCCAAGATCTATTATATGTAATTTAAAATATTTATTAAATGAAATAAATATTTTATTTATGCGATTGTTGTTAGTAAATATTTATTTGATGTGATTGTTGTTACTAAATATTTATGAATTAATAAAATTCTAAATTACTATAATTTATAATTTAGAAAGTTGTAATATAACATGAGATGTTATATTGTTGTTTTGATTTAATAATTTAAGATGGTATGTTAAATTATTAAATAAAATTATAATGAGATTATAATTTTGTGATATTTGTTTAAGTGGAATATTTATTTAAAATATAGTATGTGTAATTAATTTAATTGATTAATGTGGGATATAAAAATCCAAATAAATAATATGTGATTATAAATTATAAACTAAATTATTTATTAAAATAAAACTAAAGTAGTTTTAAATTGATTTAACCAAACAAGGCTTGAAATATTAAGTCTTTAATTTTTAAAGAGTTTTTGCCAAACAAAGCCTTATGGCTTTTGAATTTTTTATTTTTGAATTTTTAGATAATATAAATAAAATAAATAAATAAATTAAATAAAATATAAAATATAATTATAACTTATACGTTTATTTTGTAACTGATATATTTAGTATACGTATTAAGGCTAGACTATCAGTTTTTATTATGTCTACGCTTGAGCGTTAGTTGGCTTTATGTTATATTGAGAAAGAGAGAAGAAGATTAGAGAAAGAAGCTGAGAGAAAATTGAGAGAAATTGAGAGAAAACCTAAGAATTTCAAAGCAATTTCAGTGGTTTTAGCAAAGATTACCAAGAAATTTGAAGGTATTTTCTTTAACACCTTGATATTATATATATATATATATAGAGAGAGAGAGAGAGAGAGAGAGAGAGACATTCGATCCAGTCCGGGAGTCCGGACTGGAGTAAAAGACGGACCAATTTTTTTTTTTGCTTTTTTTTAAAAATAACTAAAAAAAAATTATGGAACTGAAATTTTTCCATAATACAATATTTTGGGCGTGATTTGGATACCTATACCAAAAAAATATATGTACAGTCTGCACAGACTATACAGACATGTTTTGTTATATGTATCCAAATCACACCCAAAATACTGTATTATGTAAAAATTCTAGTTTCATAATTATTTAGTTATTTTTTTAGTTATTTTTTAAAAAAAAATCCGCATTTTAACAAAATGCGGGAGTCCGGATAGGAACCGGACTCTATATATATATATATATATATATATATGTGTGTGTGTGTGTGTATGAGTTTACGGCATAAAATTTCTATGTTCTGTGGATTCTATTTTTTGAATTGTTGTTATATGACTGAATTATTGCATTTGTATGTAATTGTAATGCTAAAGGTTAGGTTTAAACAAGGGATTGTATGCTAATTTCGTTTAAAAAGGAAGAAAAGTAAATTATAGTATATATTTGTCATATGGCTTGTGAAAGTACCAATTTTGATGGTCAAATTGTTTGTTAATCTGTAAATTGAGTTTTGATTATGCTAGTCCATTAAGAAATGAAGGGAACGTAGTTTGAACGAAGTAATTTGGACAAGAATTGTGATCACAGTGATGATTTCTATGAAGGATGTCAAAAATGGAGTTTTGTGTAAAAACATAAATTGAAGGAATTAAATTAGTTAAAGTGGTTGTTAAATTATTCTAAGTGGTTGAATATGTTAGCAATCATGTTTGTGATAGTTCTATACCAATTGTATGTGTTAATTTTACTGTTTTGTGGGTGAAATTCATGTTAGTTAGGCTAAAAACGGGATTTTTATTTGTCCCTTTTCGTTTCTTGTTCTTTAGTGTTCTCATGTTATGTGAGATTTGTTTGAAAAAATTAGTGAAAAAGGTCCGACTTGTATAATGTCGACGATTTGACTGTAAGAGTCGCCAGTTGGTGTTTTTAACTGGTTGCACCAACGCAACCGAGAAAAGGTTTGCACATTAACCCAGTGATGTGACACTGCTAAACGGGTCTATGAAACCGAGATTCATTTGGGTTCGGGGGTTTGATTATACGGAGGGAAGGTGTTAGTCACCCCCGACATCTGTGTTGCCACGGTGACCGCCACTTTTCAAGAAACTGTTATATGAATGTGTGTGTGTGTGTGGATCAATGTGCAATTTATTTAGAAGTAGTGCGAGGCCTCGTTCGCACCTATATACAAAGGGTTTGAATTTATATGAAAAATTCAATTTTAAACATGATATAGCAGTGAAGTTTTGTAAAAGATGTTTTTCAAACCCTGTGCTCAATAGTAATTGAGACCTTTTCATACTTCCATTTTTTATTATTAAATGTTCGGCTGATTTGCTTTTATTTTCGAGATGCAAAGCATTTTCGAGAAAATAATATACAGCAGTGCCGAACTCCTCATGGGCATGACAGCCATCTAAGGAAATTCAAACACTATAAATAATGTACAAGCTGCTTACAGCTGAAAATGTCCAATACCGAACCGAATATAGATTCTAAGAGATTGAATTTGGTGATCACATGATTCTTAGGCTCACATGATGCTGCAGTTTATATGAAAAGTAGTAAGCAGTTATATATATATAAAAGCTATAAATATATATACATATGGACATGATCAACCACCACGAAGCACCTCTATGGGGGATCGGAAATGTAAATATATAAAAGCGGTATATATATATATATATATATATATATATATATATGGACATGATCAACTACCACGAAGCACCTCCATGGGGGATCAGAAAAGTAAATAAAGCTGTAAAAGATGATCAATCGCCACGAAGTAAACTCCAGGCGGGACTAAATGTAAAGAAAACAGTAAAAACGATCAACCGCCACGAAGTAAACTCCAGGCAAGACTAAATATAAATAAAGCAGTAAAAGGCCTCGAAGTAAACTCCAGACCTGACAGAAATGTAAATATATATATATATATATATATATATATATATATATATAAACTGTTGTCGAACTCTGTTCGATGAGCCTGGATTTTATGTGCATTTACTACTTTTATAAATATATATATATAAGCAAGTAAATGCTCCGGATGTAAAATTCAGGCTCATCAGACAGAGTCTGACAATAGTTTATATATATAAGTATATATATAAAAAAGCAAGTAAACTCTCCAGACATAAGTCTAGGCTCAATCGAGGCGTAACTCGATAATGTTAGTCCATATATAAATATATACATATATAAGTATATATATACAGACAGAAATGAAAACCACGGACCGAAGTCCAGGCATACACACACAACATGACTCTCAATGTGAAGAATAGTGTGTGCAAATATAAAGAGAAAGGCGTTATAGAGTGTGAGAAGGCTTAAAGTGGGCTGCCAAGGCAAGCTTCTATGAATCTAGATGGATAAACACTCAGCTCCCGCTGGTAAAATATAGCTATATGTAAGCTAACAGGTGTTTAAAATGAGAAAGCACTCAATATGGGGTGTGTACAGAGTAAATTGGACATGGCTTCCTTGTGACGCCCCCAAAACAAGTATACATCACCCATATTGAGTCGCCAAATACATGGTACAGAATACAAATACAAACTTAATTATACAAACGTCGTGTAATATACGACAAAACATAGCTGAGAGTTTAAACATGAATATTGCCTTCTAGACAATATCCACTCTCAAATAGAGTTCTCATTACATTTATTATCACACTATTTTATAAAATAGTGAGGACTACTATAACACCATCTCGAACCATCACTCCGTTCCCCGACTCGTCCCATCTATATTCTCATTTCCTGAAGAGAACAATGAAAGAAAGGGTGAGCTCAACTAGCCCAGTAAGAAATATTATGACTAAGATAATGCAAAATAAATTATCCTTAGCCTTCAATAGTATAACAACTGATAGAATACAATAGACGACAAGTTTTAGATCAACAACTGTAGCGAAAATAAGCAATCAATTAGAAGAGTCAAGTAGAGCATAAAATCTACTATCTTCTATGATTTAAAAAGTTTTTCATCAACTTTACCGTTGAGACCCAGCTTAATAAATAAAATTGAATCATTCCTGCACCACGGCCAAGGATATTCATGTAATCATCAATGGTTATGATTATACTAAATAATCCCTGGTCATAATCATACCAACAACTATCCATCAATGAACTACAGGCCAATGAAGACTTTTACCACATCATTCGTCATATTACGGTCATGATTATACCGAATAATCCCTGGTCATAATCATACCAAGTCCATCTATGCACGTAAGCCAAAGATGACTTTCATCACAATATAAGCATGAGGATGATGACAATGACATAATAATTCAATAAAACAAGTTCAAGGATAAATTTTAAAGATTTATAATTTTAATTTATCCAGAAATCAATAACGTCCAAATTGTCAACATGATACTTCTTTGTGGAGTAAAATCAAGAATAATATTCATGTACCAAAAATAATTTGGACATAAAAGAAATATATTTTTCGGGTAAATAGTACCCCGCAATAGTACCCTATGAATAGTACTTCGTAAATAGTACCTCGTGAATAGTACCCCACCATGAAAAGTACCCCAAATACCCGAGTGAATAATATTTGGATGAATAGTAACCCGTGAATAGTAACTCGTGAATAGTACTCCAACACGAAAAGTGCCCCGAATACCCGAGTGAATAATACTAGAGTGAATAGTAACCGGGTGAATAATAACCCTTCAATAGTAACTCATGAATAGTACTCTGACACAAAAAGTGCCCCTAATACTCGAGTGAATAATACTAGAGTGAATAGTAACCGGGTGAATAGTAACCCGTGAATTATAACTCGTAAAAAAAATACCAAAGAAAATGATATTTCATGACGAGTAGAAAAGAAATGATATCTTATACGAGTATAATAGAATATCTTAAAGCGCAAATGGATTTTCACCGCCATGCAGTAATCCACGAGATGAGATCATTTCCACAATTTAATAAAGAATGAATCTGAAGGATCATTCACCATGCATGCAGTAATCCACATAGGCGAGTTATTCCAATGAGAATAATAAAGAATGGAATAATGGAAGAATTCACCATGCATGCGATAGACCGCACAGACATGTTATTCCCAACAGAATAATAAAGAATTGAACTAGGTTATGCGTAATCCGCACAGACAGGATATTCCAACAGAATAATAAAGAATGGAACCAGGTCATGCATAATCTGCACAGACAGAATATTCCAACGGAATAATAAAGAATGTAATAACAACAGAATTCACCAGGCATGCGATAGACCGCACAGATAAGTTATTCCAATAGAATAATAAAGAATGGAATAACAAAAGAATTTCACCATGTATGCGGTACTTCGCATAGACAGGTTATTCCAACATAATAATAAAGAATGGAATAACAACCCTTACGAGTATTGAAAGAAAACAACTCTCTTCATGAATATGAAAGAATAATACCCCTTACCTTAGAAGAAAACTGGATACTGAAATAGTGAAGTAGTGTTGCTTCTTTTTTAGTTCAAATAAAAGAGCTCTAACTTATGCAAGTATACATGTGTCAACAAGCAATACAAAGTAAATCGAGTATCGATCCACAGAGAAAGTTGTCTAAATTAAACTATTATGCATCAACTAAATCACTATTTTTATATGCTTAAACTAATACTTATGATTATGATTGTGCATAACTATAAAATCAAATAATAACTAAAAGATGAATAAAAATGTAATAAATCAAATTTGGAAATAATGGGATCCTAACTTCATTTAATAGTTTATCTAACTACCACCATCATGCAAGATTATTAACGTATCACAGAAAAGTAGCCAAGAGCACTAATGTAGACATAACCATTTTTCAATGTATTATGACCTACTTACATAACATCCACACGCAATAGACACCATGTAATCATTAATAAAACCAACCTCACTATATTTCTATATGAAATTGCAGCAATATTGAATTTAAGCACAAGCCCTTATATAACTTATACGGTGAAAACAGTATATGTCTATCTGGTTCACGAAATACAAAGCTAAGCAAAACAGTCCCATATACGCATGCTATCATGATTACAATCCATACTCGCATGTTATTTGTCAATTCCATACAAGCACATAAAACAAATGGTGATCAATAATTCATACATTAAAAACAAACATGATATAAATTCTTTATGATACACAAAACAGTCCAGCAATCAGGCCATAAGTTAGACTACGTATTAAAATCCGTTAAAATCCCATAATGGAGTTTAGTTCATGACTGAACTGAAAGCCATTATGGGATCAAAGCAATGCATGGAAAATAAACAAACAATTGAAAGAGAGAAGATAGAATTGATCAAACCCAATTGTTGATTACAATCCAAACGTAACGTTCAAATCCTCACTAATATCCAGCAAAATAACAGTAGTTCATCCACAATAATTGAAATCCAAAAGAAGAAGTAGACAATAATAAGTTTTTGCTTGGCTTCACGTTGGAATTCTCTCAGAGTGTAAACCCTAGTTCTCAATATGAAAAACACGTAAAAACTAATGAATAATGCGTCTGGTACCAACCAGAATTGTTTTAACCAACTCAAACTCTTTCAATTTAAAAATTAAAATAAAATAAATCAATGACCTCGGAAGTCAGCATGAGCATCGTCATCCCTTTTGTAATCATCGGCGGTATACGAGTGTAAATTCTGCTCAAAAGCGGATGATCGCGGCCGTGGCAATGTATTTAAGTTTATGTAAGCCTTGCCTTGATATTGCGCGACTTTCGCAGATTTGGATTACGTGTTCTACTATTGTTACTGCTTTGTCCTACTACTCCTGATTCTTTGCCATGCCACTCATCCTTCATCCATCTTCAGTTGTTTATCTTCTCTTGTTTCTTGCATCATGCTTCCATTAGCCTCATGCCATCTACCATTGCCAAGCTATTCCATTCCTGTACTATTACACCAAAGGAGTTCTCAGTACATGCAATGCCAAATATTATGAAATGCAACTAAAAACAAACTAAAATATACTTGAGATGGGCATAGTTCGTGTGAATTGATATCCAATAAGTAGGTATAAAACCCACTTATCAAATACCCCCAAACTTGAACTATTGCTTGCCCTCAAGCAATGCATACAACATAAAACACTAAAAATGCAACTACATGCTATGCAACTAAATCATGATGCAAACGAGTCTCACATTGTTCCAGCTATAACAGAATTTCAGTCCAAAATGCCTCAGCAAATTATCCAGATTCAAGAATACAAATTCAAACCAAACTATAGGCATAATATCATACACTCAGATAATTCATATATGTTATAGAGATGCTGTGTGTGCGTGTGTGTTATGTTCACCAAAACTTGATTTAAACAAAGAATACACATGTTAAACTGCTCAAAATAAAAAATTACAGTCTAAATCAAGACTCATGTATACTTATGCAATAAAGACTGTTCCAACATATCAAAGCAAACTAAGGCTCAATAATGGGCTTAACTACTTTATTTCTGCTCGCGAGGGCGATTTTCGCTCTTTCCCACGGTGTTTATTGCTATTTTTTTCCACATGACTATGCAATGCCTCATTCCATTAGGCAAACACTGCTACCCCTTAGTGAGCTTTCACCAACGACTCCCAGACCATGAAAGACCTTAGGGCACTAGGTGTTAAGACACCCCTACGGGCGTACTTACTCAAGTAGCCAGGGCCCCGAAATAAGACTAGCCACGTTATTGCTATTTTTTCTTCTTTTTTTTTTCATATACATAGCATACCCATATTTTCTCAAAGTTTGAATATCAATGTTTTGCACAGTCTAAGTCCATTTTCCACATATTTCTCTTTTTAAAACCACATTTTCCATTAAGCAATGCAACACATCATTCTTAAGCCTACAAGCAATTGTGAACACGACCGTGCAAACCGAAAGTATCTAAACAGCAACATGAATTACATCGTGTAAAACATTATATCTAAGCTTATGTTATCCAAAATATTCAACAATCCTTCAAAATTCACTTTCATCATAAGCTAGACAAAATTTCCATAAAGCCAGAATTTGTGAGACATGCACTACAGATAAAATGCAACTAAACATATACTAACACAAGTAATAATGACTAAAAAAGTAATAATGACTAAAAAACAAAAAAATTCTCTGCAATTTGTATTTAACCATAAACATGCAAAATGTAAACTAAACATGCACATACTATATGAAAATTTAAACTAAACATGCACATACTATATAATTTAAACTAAACATGCACATACTATATGCAACTACACTACTACCCCAATACCCCCAAACTTATAATATTCATTGCCCCAATGAATGAAGGTATAGGGTTAGAGAAAACTCCCCTAGTGCTCAGCCGCACCACCCTCTTCAGGTGGTGAATCTGGTGGTGGATATGGCACAGTTGTCCCGAACTGTGACCACTCAAGCATCGTTCCCTGCTGTGCAAATGCCTCTGCAAGTGACCTTGTCAAACTCGTTGCAAACGCTGAAAAGTTGTCGTACATGTCATCGACCTTTCGCTCCAACCTTCGGAGTTGTCGATCCCCATGAACAATGGTATCTTGGGTTGACGGGCCTGTTTCATCTGTCTGAGAGGGCTGCTGTGGTGGTGGCACTGAGGATGTGGGTTGAATGATAAAACCTTTTCCTCGTGGGTGCGGTGCACCTCCTGCCCAATCCTCAAATTTTTCAATGGTTGCGTGCGTGATATCTTGGCTTGGGTTCTGCATTTGTTCATTGTCCCAATGGCAGCCTTGATGGGCACACAATATAACCACAACCGAAGCTTGGGGAATACTCCCCGTAGTACTTCCCCATAAATAACGTAGCATATTTTGGTGAATCAGATGGCTCACATCAATGTATTTGCCTATGATTATGCCCCATAGAATTATTGCCCTTTCCGCTGTGATTTCATGCTGATGAGACGACGGAACTAGCTTGACACATATAAACAAATTCCACGCCTTTGCATATCGATTCAAGGTTGCGGCTGGGAATATGTGAGGCTGATTCGTGCCAACTTTATAAGTCCATTTCGTGCCTGGCACGCACAACTCAGTAATAACCATTTCCAAATCCATTTCCAAATGTGCACCTTCTACCCAATTAGCAGACCCGGTCGGTGGTATGTCGCGTAGCCTAAAAACTTCTCTAATTATAGGTGGTCGGTAATCTATTTCAAATCCTCGAACCACAGATAGACCACTCATTATGTCTTTAGCATTCGCATAGAATTCTCGGACTATACTCATCAGAACCGGCATAGGAGTGACAGTCAATCCAAACCAGCCCCTCTCTTGAATCATATTCCATAACTGACCATCTTGCCTCTCAGGTTTGAAACCCCTTTCCTTTATAAACATTTTGGCCACGATTCTGTAGTACTCTGTTTGGGCTACCAAACTCAGGAATTTGGTATGATCCACCACATCCTCCCTGTGACTGCTAGAGGACGATGATGATGATGAAGAAGAAGAAGAAGAAGAAGAACGTGCTCTCTTTGGACCCATTTGCAATTGATAGAGAAACTGAGATGACTTGCCTGATAGAGATTTCTAACTGAGTACTGATGACCCCCAAACTTATTTCTGCATAACCCAATCGAAAACCCTAGATTTATACTGCAGAGATGATTGTGGGTAGAATTGTGGGAATGAAGACTAGGCGTCAATCACGTAATGGAGAGCTGTATGGCTTCAAGTTGTACGGATTAGAGTCTAAATATGAGGAGACATACGTTTGTGGGAGAGAAAGTGAATATGACTCTGTTTACTTTCAAATGATAGAGTAATAAGTCACAGCATCTGTTTTTAACTTAAAAAAAAAATTTCTCACACCGGTGTTGCGTGTGGCCTTTCAATGCAGTTCGTGCGCGGCCGCGCGAGTAATGAGCGCATGGGCGCTTGGTTTTGCAAGTGTTGGACCGCCTAGGCGGTTGAAACATGTTTGGGCTACTGACTTTAGGCGTCGAAGCGCTTGGTTGAGGCATGACTTGGGCGCCTAGGTGCTTGGGGACGTCTGAGTTACTGTCCATGGCTCACAGCCGCGAGGCTTTGCAAAGGATACTGGGCGCGGGCGCACGAGTGACTTGTTCAGCCCAGAGATTTGTAACGTGCGATCGCGGGTTTTAGTACTATTATCATCGCGCGGGCACGCATGATTGCAGTTTGCACTGTCAATTTAATTCCCAAAGCTACAAGATAGTCATGCACTCCATCCAATACACCTACAATATCACCAATAAACACTGTCAAAGCATGATTCACTAAATAAACACGAGTGTCTATTTTGTCACCCTAATTTTGATGTTATGCACAAACAAACTCCTATTCAAGTTCAGCTACTATGATAATTATGCAAAGATAATCAAACTATTATATCTAAGAATGAAAATGAGCTAACAAAAATAACTTAAATTGAATAAATACAAAGTAGAGATAGAAATAATGGGTTGCCTCCCATCAAGCGCTAAGTTATAGTCAATTAGCTTGACTGTCTCTGAATCTTATGTCGAAGACAGAATTGAGGTGACTTTCTGTCTGTCCACCTCGCCACCAAAGTAATGTTTCAATCGCTATCCATTCACTTTAAAAGGCTGATCCGGGAATTTATCAAACACTTCTATCGCTCCATGTGGGAAGACAGTCTTCACTGTAAATGGCCCAGACCATCTTGATTTCAGCTTCCTAGAAAAAAGTTTAAGTCTGGAGTTATAAAGCAAAACCCTTTGTCCTGGTTCAAATGTTCTCTCCACGATCTTGCAATCATGCCATTTCTTCACCTTCTCCTTGTACAGCTTTGAATTCTCATATGCTTGTAGTCTGAATTCATCCAACTCATTGAGTTGGAGTAGGTGTTTCTCCCCTGCAGCTTTCAAATCAAAATTGAGCTTCCGAATTGCCCAATATGCCTTCTAGCTCCATAGGAAGGTGACAGGCTTTTCTATACACGAGCTGAAAATGTGACATGCCCAACGAAGTTTTGTATGCAGTCCCATATGCCCATAATGCATCATCCAACTTTAACGACTAGTCCTTCCTCGTGGGATTCACAACTTTTTCAAGGATTCTTTTGACTTCTCGATTCGACACTTCAACTTGGCCATTCGTTTGGGGGTGATAAGTTATAGCAATACGATGGTTCACCCCGTACTTAGCCAACAAAGTGTAAACTGCCTGTTACAGAAATGACTGCCTTCGTCACTGATGATGGCCCTTGGAGTCCCAAACCTCGTGAAGATACTTCTATGTAAAAACCTGAGGACTACCTTGGTATCATTTGTTGGAAGAGCTGCCACTTCTACCCATTTCAAGACATAATCCACTACGAGCAAGATGTAGAGATTTTCGCAAGAAGAAACAAAAGGGCCCATGGAATCAATCCCCCACACATCAAAAATTTCTACTTCAAGGATCGTATTCAATGGCATTTCATTTCTTTTCGAGATGTTCCCCACTCTCTGACATCTATCACACCTCTGGACGAAACTGTATGCATCCTTAAAAATTGTCGGCCAGTAAAATCCCGCTTGTAGTACTCTAGCCGATGTTCGTTCTCCACCATAATGACCCCCATACGCAGAAGAATGACAATCCTGTAAAATCCCCTCGGTCTCGCTATATGGGATACACCTTCTTATCACTTGATCATAACACTGTTTAAACGAATACGGCTCATCCCATATAAACCATTTGACATCATGCATGAATTTTTTCTTTTGATAACCCACCAAGTCAGAAGGTACAATCTTACTCACCAAATAGTTCGCGTAATCAGCAAACCATGGCACTTCCACTTTCACCACAAACAACTGCTCATCTGGAAAGGATTCATTAATTACAACTTTGCCTTTTGCCTCCCTTTCCAGATTCTCAAGTCGAGATAAGTGGTCCACCACTTGGTTTTCAGTGCCCTTTCTGTCCTTGATCTCCAAATCAAATTCCTACAGTAATAAAATCCATTTGATCAACCGGGGCTTTGCATCCTTCTTTGCCACTAAATGTCGAATTGTCGCGTGATCCGTATACACTATCACCTTTGTGCCAATCAGATATGCTCGAAATTTATCAAAGGCATACACCACTGCCAATAACTCTTTCTCTATGGTGGTGTAGTTCAACTGTGCATCTGTAAGGGTCCTGCTGGTATAATAAATCACATGAAACATCTTCTCTTTCCTCTGTCCCAAAAAAGCCCCTACGACGTAATAACTGGTGCTGAAGTTAGTTTCCTTTTTAAGTGCTCAAATGTTGACACGCAAGCCGCATCAAAATTAAACTGTGCATCCTTCTCCAATAAACTGCATAGTGGTTTAGTTATCTTGGAGAAGTCCTTGATGAATCTACGGTAGAAACCTGCATGTCCCAGAAAACTGCAAACACCTTTTACTGAAGTAGGGTGTGGCAAGTTCTCAATAGTTTCCAGCTTAGCCCTATCCACCTCGAGTCCCTTCTTCGAAACTTTGTGTCCTAGTATGATTAAAATGGCATTTTTTCCAATTCAGCACTAAATTTGTCTCAACACACCTCTTCAAAACCATTACCAAATTTTCAAGGCATAGATCAAAAGAGTCCCCGAAGAATGAGAAATCATCCAAAAATATCTCCACATTTTGCTCCACCATATCTGAAAATATAGCCATCATGCATCTCTGGAAGGTGGCTGGAGCATTGTACAACCCGAAAGACATCCTTCTGAAAGCAAAAGTGTCGTATGGACATGTGAAGGTAGTCTTTTCCTGGTCTTCTGGAGCTATCATAATCTGATTGTAGCCTAAATAACCGTCCAGAAGGCAATAATACTCATGACTTGCTAATCTGTCCAACATTTGATCAATGAATGGTAGTGGAAAATGATCTTTCCTCGTAGCTTTGTTGAGCCTGCGGTAGTCCATGCAGACTCTCCACCCCGTCACTGTTCGTGTTGGAATTAACTTATTATTCTCATTAGTTACGATGGTCATGCCCCCCTTTTTCGGTACACACTACACTGGGCTCACCCATGAGCTGTCTGAAATCGGATAAATTATTCTAGCATCCAGCCATTTTAGTACCTCTTTCTTGACCACTTCTTTCATTATCGGATTAAGTCTTCTTTGTTTCTCAACCGACGGCTTACTACCATCTTCCAGCAAGATCTTATGCATGCACAACGAAGGGCTGATCCCTTTGATATCTGCTACGGTCCATCCAATAGTTGTCTAAGCACTTGTAGCAGTTTTTCTTCCTGAAAAGATGTTAGTGCAGAAGAAATAATCACAGGTAGCTTTGAATCTTTATTTAAAAATGCATACCTGAGATGTTCTGGAAGTAGTTTCAATTCATGTTCTGGAGGTGTCTCAAGAGATGGCTTTAATTTTACTGATGTCTCTCCAGCTTTCGTCAATGGCTCGACAGGTGTTCTCAATTTTCTGAATTGTGGAGTGGTATCCAGATATTGCACAAGTTTATCGAATTCCTCATCCTCCAAATCTGAATTTTCAGCAATGACACTCCTTAATGGTTCATGTAGACACTCGAAATTTTCTACATGCCTGTTACTAACATTGCAGGAGGGCAGATTCGTCTTTTAGAGATAATCTTGGAAGACAGTTTATATCCATTCCAGATACTACCGGAAGTTTAGTTCCAACCCGGAACACAAACTAGGAACATCAGTTCCAACCCAGAACACAAACCAAGAACGTCATTCCAAACCCTGGAACACACACCGGGAATGTCATTTCCAATCTCGGAGATAACCCCGAGGTATGCAGATTAAAAGACCGGCAACAACACCGGAGAGGACAGTTCTGTCTTGGCGATAACACTGCGACGTTCAGTTCCAGCCCCAGAATTAACACTGGGAGTAGCGATTCCATCCTTGGTGATAGCCCCAAGGGATGCTTTTGCAGTTTCGGCGATAACTCCAGAATTGTTTGTTCCAGATACATGCGATCAGCTTCAAGCTCAGACCTCCTGCCGAGGCACTCATACCTCAGACCCGGAGCTAACAACGGGCAGACAGGGATATCCACAAGATGACCTCACGACATTCAAACACTTGCAGCAGTCCAATCTCAGAAGTAACCCTGAGCAACGTCTGCTTTCCGCTCAAACTGGCGATAACCCCGGTGAGGAGTTAAACGTCATCTTGCCACCTCAACAGTTCCTCTCACAAGATGATATCGCGGCATACCAACAAGTAGTCCAATCTCAGATGTAAACCTGAACAACGTCTACTTTCAACTCAAACCGGCGACAACCCCGACGAAGAGTCAAACATCATCTTTCCCCTTTCAACACCTGCGCGTCATCTCAACACTTCATACATACATACATACAACAATGTCCCACAAGAACCGAGGAGTAACAATCCCGAGTGGCTATTACGCGTGGTAGTACTTTGGATAGAATTTGAAGCTTGAAGACCACGGGCATAAACCCCTCTTCCTGACTTCGTACAACCTCTAATCCATGTCATTGTGTAACTCTCGACACAAGCGGTCCGAAGAAGGTCAGATATACCTTATTCGGATGCTCGGATTGAAGTTCTGCAAGTTCGAGCGGACATTACAGTGCATGAGTGCACGTACTACGAGACGACTGGACCTGCGAGGCTCGGATGCACCACGACCACCATTGTAGGTACATCCATGACCGCCACAGTGTACTGCCATCCATCCGTCTATATATATACAAGCCTTGGAATTGACCATTTGAGAGAGAGAGAGAAAAAAAAAAGGTGAGGAAGCCCTGTCCATTTTACTCTGCATACACATCTTTTGAGTGTTTCCTCATCTTTAAACACTTTTTAGCTCACATATATCTTTTATCCAGTGGGAGCTAAGTGTTTATCCATTTAAAGTCATAGAAGTCTACATTGGCAGCCCACTGTAAGCCTTCTCACATTATATAAAGCCTTCTTCTCATATTAGCACACACTATTATACACATTGAGAGTCGTGGTTGTATGCGTACGCTTGCCGAACTTGATTCGTGGTTTTCATTTACATACGTATATATATACTTATATATATGTATATATTTTATATATGGACTAACATTATCGAGTTATGCCTCGATTGAGCCTGAACTTGATGCGGAGCGTTTATTGCTTATATATATATATATATATATATATATATATAATTGTTGTTTTATTATATCTCGATGAGCCCTGGATTTTACATCCGGTGCATTTACTCACTTAATATATATATATATATATATATATATATATATAATTGTTTGTTTCGGACATATCAGATGAGCTCACATCTAGTGCGTTTACTGCTTTTATATATATATCTGTACATATATATATATATATTTACATTTCTGTCAGGCCTGGAGTTTACTTTGTGGACTTTTTACAGCTTTATTTACATTTTCGTCCTGCCTGGAGTTTACTTCGTGGCAGTTGATCGCTTTTACAGCTTTATTTACATTTCGTCCCACCTAGAGTTTACTTCGTGGTGGTTGATCATGTCCATATATATATATTTACCGCTTTTATATATTTATATTTTTGATCCCCCATAGAGTTGTTTCGTGGTGGTTGATCATGTCTGTATATATATATTTACAACTTTTATATATATAACTGCTTACTGTTTTCCATACAAATTGCAGTATCATGTGAGCATAGGAATTATGTGATCACAGATTCAATCTATTGAATCTAGATTCGGTTCCCATGATGGACATTTTCAAATTGTATGGCGACTTGTACATTATTTTTACGATGTCTCGAATTTCCTTGGATGGTCATGTCATGCCCATGAGGAGTTGAAGATCTGTCAGTATATTATTTTCTCGAGAATGTTTCGCATCTCAAAAATAAAAGCAAACAAGCCGAACATTTAATAATAAAATGGAAGCGTCAAAGGCCTCAATTACTATTGAGCACGGGGTTTGAAAAACCTCTTTTACAAAACGACATTGCTATATCTTGTTTAAAATTGAATTTTTCTATAAATTCAAACCCTATGTATATAGGTACGAATGAGGTATTGCACTACTTCCAAATAATTGTACATTGATCCACACACACACACACACACATACACATAAACATTCATATAACAGTTTCTTTGAAAAGTGGAGGTCACCGTGGTAACACAGATGTCGGGGGGTGCCTAACACCTTCCCTCCGCATAATCAAGCCTCCGTACCCAAAATGAATCTTGGTTTCACTGACCCGTCTAGCAGTGTCAAATCACAGGGTCAATGTGCAAACCTTTTCGGTTGCGTTGGTGTAACCAGTTAAATACACCAACTGGCGACTCTTAAAGTCAAATCGTTGACATTATACATGTCGGACCTTTTTTACTTGTTTTTTCAAACAAATCTCACATTAACATGAGAACACCAAAGAACAAGTAACGAAAAGGGACACTCAAAAATCCCAACGTCGACAGGTGGCGACTCTGCTGGGGACTCCAGTAAGAGGGCTTAAGCCGCTATTACAAGCTTTTCAAAATTGTTATATGCTTGTGTGTGAATGTTGCATTTACATTTATGATGAATGTGTATGAATGCATCTTAATTACTGCCCTGCTAAATATCTATCTGTGATATTAGTGCTTCGCACATGTCATCATTTTTCATAAACGATAAGACACGTTGTATGTGAATGTATGTTGTGTGGTCCCTCCACCAGGAGGCTATCCTGTCTGTGTTTGATTACTGGACTCGTGGGAAGAATAATTTCCCGGGGCTCAGGAAAGGCACCACTCAGATTCAGTCCAGTTGAACGACCAGATTAACTTCTCGTCAAGTAGATTGCGATGATCTGGGAACCTTCATGCCAAAAAGCCGCGAGAGTAACCCTAAGATAGGTCAACCTCTGATAAACCAAACACGGAGGAAAGTCTCTTCATACTTTCCATTTTCAATTACTTGTAAACGCATTTACTTGTAATTTTATTCCATGTTCATCCATATGTAATGGAAAATATGAAGAATATTTGTGCATGCATAACATGTTATCAATTAACAACCGGTTTTGCAGGACAAAATTCCTAAACGGACATGTTATGATAACATTTACATTACCCTAAGACTAAACTACGTAAGTCTTTTGTAGGGAAACAATTGGGCCTGTTACCCGCTCAAAATCCAAAAAGGCCACAAGCCTACAGCCAATCATGTCTTCTTTCGAAGCGGGCCTAATGTCTTTGTTTCCGAGAAGAATTTGATGGATTGAGTAAACAAATTACAGACTTGGCTGTTCTACTGAAAGAATTGCACCAGTCCACTCAGGGTACGAAGATACCTACACATACAGAATCCTCTACACAAGGAGGAGTTCAAGGTCTGAAAAAAACAATTCCAGAACCTCAGTTGGATACAACCAACAAAGACCCTGAAAACACCCATCTCAAAGGAGATCCAAACCCCGGTGATATCAGGAAGAAGGTCCTTGAAATGGAGGAAACTATTCGTGTTCTCAAAGGGATTGGAACACATGGAAGTGTTTCATATGCAGACCTTTGCATATTTCTTGGTGTTCATTATCTAGAGAAATTCAAGACCCCTGATTTTGAGAAATATGACGGATTAGGGGATCCTTATACACATTTAAAGGTGTTCATCGAAGAACTTGGGTCTTACGCAGAAAATGAAAAGCTCAGAATGCAGCTATTTTAGAAAAGTCTGACTGGAGAAGCCCGTTCATGGTATACCAGATTAGACAACTCAAAGATCCATAGCTGGGAAGAGCTGACTCACGCCTTCCTCACTCAATACAGTTTTTAATCTCAGATGGCTCCTGACCGGTACCAAATTACTAAAGTCAAGAAATGATCTAATGAGTCATTTAGAATGCGCTTTCAAAGGTGGAGGCGCCTTACGTACTCAAGTTATTCCTTCCATGACAGAATCAGAAATGGTCATGACTTTCATAGATGTACAGGAAGCTCCTTTCTATGAAAGAGTTCTAGCTGGTATTGGCAAACCATTCTCTAAAATGATCAAGCACGGAGAAATGGCTGAAATGGGATTGAAGTTCTGTAAAATTCAAGACCTAGCCGCTCTTAAAGCCGTTGCTGAGCACATCTAGTCCAGATCTTATGGAAACAACCCCCAGAGGGTCCATAAAAAGAAAGAGGAGGATGTTTCCTTAGTACTACAAGGACAAAAAGGCAATCAAAGCATGCCTATGCAGAGGAGAAACTACTCCCCTTTTCCAGCACAATCTTCAAACCCTCCATTGCCTAAAAGTGGAGAAGTAAAGCGACCTCGAACGTTCACACCCTTAGGGGACAACCCTCTTCCTCAACACAAAGAAGAAGAGGTCAACATGATCAATTGGAGCATTGGACAAGGTTCCAATTCTAACGGTGAATCATCCCAAACCATCAAAGACGGTGTTGACAAATGGGATTATGCAAAGTTCCAGTTTACCATGGAACGAAAGATGAAAGCTCTTTGCAAACAAATTGAGCAATCGGGCGTGGCGGCGGTGACCCACCATCATCAAGTCACACGCTAATTAATCGGTAGGAGGAGCATGCCTATCTCCTTCCTTTTTTATGAATGCCTCCTCACCACCTTCAGAAAGCGAAGCAACGGAAGATAAGGTTGCGAAGAGAGCAAATGCTAAAGTCTATCTAGATTTTTCCAATCAGAGGGAATTCACCTATTTGGGCCAATCTATGGAGGAGATACTACAGATGTTTATCAACGAAGGAAGAATTACCTTCCTTCTCCCTCCAATCAATCCCCATTCAGGACGGTTCAATTCTGATGAAATGTGTCAATATCATTCACATTCTCGCGGTCACAGCACAGAAGAATGATGGGCACTCCGCCATCTTATTCAAAATCTTATTGATAGTGGTGTCTTGCAAATAGCAGATGATTACACTGTACAACTCAAGGGTGGGAATGCATGTCCTACCAAATGGAAGGATCGAGAGCGATCATATCCAAAGTGGATGATGAGGGCTGTCAAAGTATTTCCCATACAACCAATTCAACTCAAAGGAGCTGACAATCCTTTGAAAGTGGCCGCACCAGAGCCAATTTCTTTATCTTATAGACCACAATATCCTGTTGTCAGCTTACACAAAGTTCCATGGAATTATGGAGAAGCTAAAGGATCCACGTCCCATACTACTGCTACAGTGTTGAAGGAAAATCCATTGTATCTTCCTTAACGGGTTATTAAACCTACTTGCGAAGCAAAATGGAAGTTGCCCATGGAGAAGATTGAAAAATTCCTCCGCACTATGGGCCACAATGAAGCCAAAGTGGTTTTAAGCTTGCGAGAAGCTCCACACCAGATATCTATACTGGATTTGGTTTTCTCTTCTGAGGATCATCGGAAGATTTTACTGAAGGTTTTAGAAGAAGCCTACTTGCCAAAATAAGTGGATGTGGAAAAATTTCAACATTTGGTTGATCACATTTTCAACAACAATGTGATATCCTTCACTGATGACGACATACCTCCCGAAGGGACCGGTCATTGCAAGCCATTGCATATTACAGTTTTGTCTTCCGGGTACATGCTAGCTGGAGTTTTGATAGATGCAGGCTCATCTCTAAATATATGTCCTTATGCCACCGTGGTGAAGATGAATGTCAATCTTAGGCGGATACAAAGCAGCCATATGGTTATTAGAGCTTTTGACGGATCCCGACGGAATGTCGTCGGAAAGATTGAGTTGCCAATTGAGATTGGTCCAAATATATTCAATGTATCCTTCCACGTCCTCAGAATAGACTCAGGATATAACCTGCTATTGGGGAGACCATGGATACACATGGCTGGAGCCGTTCCCTCCAAGCTACATCAACAACTCAAATACATTATCAACAATAGTTTAGTCACTGTCAATGCTGAGCTGGAATGTCCTGAACAAGGAACTCGACCAATTATCAGCTTCAATTCAGAAGTTGAACCGGCCAGTTTCCATACTTTGGAAGTGAGTAACACACAATACCATTCTATTGGAGTGCCACTTCCCATACCCAAGATTTCTGCCGAGGTTATGTCGGCCACTCAAGAAATGATGTCATTGGGTCATCAACCTGGACAAGGTCTTGGTAAAGATAAGCAGGGTATTAAGCACCCTATTCAAATGTCCAGTCAAATTGGAACAATCGGGCTAGGATATTCTGCCAGTTCCAGTCATAGGAATCCTCATAAGCACAAGTAGGTTCCTCAAGCTTCAGTTGCACGGTGATTTTCTATACCTTTACCTCATGAGTTAATACAGTCTCCAGTAAAAGTGTTGCCCATGTTGTGGCTATGCTGTTTCCGAAGCCAGTACCAATCAAAGCAAAAGTGGTGCTGATTCCTGATCCCGAAGTGAAAGAAAAGGAATGGAAACGTAAACATGACCTTACCTTGATGATGGCAGGCATACGCGTCATTGTTCATGATGAACATACAAATAGATACACCCCAGACGATAATTGCCCAGATGTCATGGTTATCATTCGGTAAAAGGAGGACAATAATGATCCTTCCATCATTACGGTCCATCAGGACTTTGCCCTTGACAATTGGAGCAGCACTCTATGCATTAGTTGACGAGGGTAAAATGGGTAGAAAATCCCTCTACTCTATAGATAACTTTAATTGCTTGCTTTCCTTTACAGTACTATCAGTTATTTTATCAAGTACATGCTAACACTTTTGTATGATCAAACAGTTGCATATATTAAGTGAAAGCATCTTTTGTTTCAGGACTCTGAATTTAGATGTGCATGTACTTGCTGATGAGGTGCCTTCTCTCCACAAGGGTTGTAACTTTGATACAAAGTTGGACTCAAACTTGATGGACATCCAAGAGGACATTGAGACACCTCAGGAGATTAAGGAATGGGTCGCAGACAAACCCAAACCCAATCTTGATTAAACCGCTTCTTTCAATCTTGGAACCTTAGACAACCCTAAGCTAATCCAAATTAGTTCAGACCTTACCACAAATCAACGGAATGACATGGTTGCACTATTAACCCAATTCCAGGATGTGTTTGCATGGTCTCATGAAGACATGGTGGGTTTATCCACGGATATTATTCTTCATCGCCTTCCCATCAAAGAAGGATTCAAGCCAGTAAGGTAAAATCTCAGGCGATTAAAACCTGAGTGGAGTTTAAAGGTCAAAGAAGAAATTGTGAAACAATTTCAAGCTGGCATTATCATGGTGTCTACATATCCGGAGTGGATATCCAACATTGTTCCCATGCCTAAACCAGGGGGAAAAGTGTGAGTCTGCGTTGATTACCGGGATTTGAACAAAGCTTGCCTTAAAGATAGCTTTCCCGTACCATTTATCCACATTCTTATTGACAATACTGCTCAATACGGTATGTACTCCTTTGCTAATTGCTTTGTGGGGTACCATCAAATTATGGTCGCTGAGGAAGATCGTGAGAAAACTGCTTTTATCATATGTTGGGGAACCTTTTGCTACAGACGGTTGTTATTCGGCCTCATTAATGCTGGGGCTATCTATCAGCGAGCTGTGATGGTTCTTTTCCACGATTTAATGCACTAAGAGATAGAGATATACGTGGATGACATCATCATCAAATCCCGGAAGGAGGATGACCACTTAGACCATCTCACAAAAATTTTCAATAGGTTGCGTAAGTACAACTTGAAATTGAATCCCGCCAAGTGCGCCTTTGGTGTTAAGTCAGGCAAGTTGCTAGGGTTCCTAGTCAGCCACAAAGGAATTGAACTGGATCCTACCAAAATCCAGGTCATCAAGGAAATGCCCATTCCTCAGAAAGAAAAGGAAATGCGGGGATTTTTGGGAAGAATCAACTTCATTAGCAGATTCATTTCTCATCTCACAGCAACCTGTGAGCCTATCTTCAAGCTATTAAGGAAGAACACCTCCATGAAATGGAACGATGAGTGTCAGAAAGCCTTCCTTACAATCAAAGAGAAACTGATTAATGCTCCTATTTTGGTACCTCCCAGGGATGATGTTCCCCTGTTCATGTACTTGTCCATAAATGACAATGCCATGGGCTGTATGCTGGGGAAAAAGATAATAGAGGCCAAGAACGAGCTATCTATTACCTCAGCAAAAGATTCAGCATCAGTGAACACAAGTACACTCTGATTGAGAAGACTTGTTGTGCTTTAGCATGGGCTTCCATGAGGTTACAGCATTACCTCCATGGTCACACAACCCATCTCATATCCCGAATGGATCCTCTCAAGTATGTGTTCAGTAAGTCCATACTAAATTGTCGACTGTCCAGATGGCAGTTGATCCTAAAGCAATTTGACATCGTCTATGTGATGTAAAAGTCTGTCAAAGGTCAAGGAATTACGGATCAACTGGCCGCCGCACCTGCAGGGGACTACAAACCCTTGGAAACATACTTCCCCGATGAAGGGGTAATGACAATTCAGCTGCAACATCAGTACGATACATATCGTACGTGGAGAATGTATTTTGATGGAGCTGTTAACATAGAAGGCTCTGGAACTGGAGCCGTATCCCATCGCCATCAAATTGCGGTTTATCAAAGACCAACAACACACGGTGAGTATGAAGGTCAGATCATGGGGCTAAAACTTGCCCGTTCAATGGGCATCAAAGGTTAATTGTCTTTGGGGATTCGAATTGGTAATCGAGATAATCCACGGGAATCTATCAAACCAAAGAATTACATTTGCTGCCTTACCATCGGCAAGTTTTACAGATGGCTTTGGAGTTCGAAGAAATCTCCTTTCTACACATTCCTCGTAATAGGAATGATTTTGCAGATGCATTAGCAATGTTGGCCTCCTTGGTTTGACAAGGAAAACATGCCAAGCATCACGTTTACTCTGCAAAAAGCCCCAGTCTATGGGAATTACATTGGAGAAGTATCGGATGAACTACCTCTCGTCCACCACCCTTGGTATCAGCATATCAAGGAGTATCTGCGAGATGGATCTACACCCGCTGAGGCGAGCCTAACTGAGAAGAGGCGGATTCATCGATTTGATATGAAATTCTACCTGAGCGGAGATGCACTCTACAAAAGAGATGTTGGATTAGGTCTCCTCAGATGTCTGGATAAAGACCAAGCTCAAAGACTCATGGATGAGATCCATGGTGGAGTATGTGGCCCTCACATGAGCAGACCCCTACTTGTCAAGAAGATCCTTAGAACGGGGCATTATTGGCTTACACTCAAAGCTAACTGTGATGATCACGTCAAGAGGTGCTATCAATGCCAGATTCATGGGAATGTTATCCACGCCCCTCCAAGGGAACTCCACAATATGAGTTCACCATGGCCCTTCTCAATGTGGGGAATGGACGTGATCGGGCCCATCGAGCCCAAAGCAAGTTATGGACATCGATTCATATTCACCATGATCGACTACTTCACCAAATGGGTAGAAGCAGCATCCTTCCCCAGGGTTACTAAAGAAGTCATCATTGCTTTCATCAGAAATAATGTTGTTTGTCGATATGAACAACCAGAGGTCATTGTGTCAGACAATGCTAAGAACCTCAACAACAAAATGATGGAGGAGTTATGCAGAAAATTCCACATCAAACACCTCAACTCCGTCATCTACCGTCCAAAAATGAATGGTGCTGTTGAAGCGGCTAATAAGAACATCAAAAAGATCATGCAGAAAATGTCCGCCAATCATAAAGGATGGCCTGACCTCTTGCCTCTGACTTTATTAGCCTACAGAACTTCCATGCGTGCTTCCACTGGGGCAACCCCCTACTCATTATTCTATGGGATGGAAGCAGTGCTCCCCATAGAGGTGGAAATGGAATCCCTCAGAGTATTGATGGATGCTCAGTTAGATGAAGACCAAGGGGTACAAGACAGGTGTCACCAATTATCTCTAATAGATGAAAGGCGATCCGCGGCTATCTTCCATGGTCAGTTATATCAGCAAAGGATCGCACGATCCTACAATAGAAAAGTCTGACTATGGAAGTTCAAACAACATGACTTGGTTTTGAAGAAGATCATTGACAACCAAGATCAATCTAAGAGAAAATTCGCTCCTAACTGGGAAGGCCCATTTGTTGTCAAGGAGGTATTGACAAGAGGTGTTCTCAGATTGCAGGAAATGGATGGCGATGAATTTCCACAGCTTATCAACTCGGACACCGTGAAACGGTACTATGTCTGAAGTTACCATCAAACAAACATCCTGGTTCTGCCCCTCAGGGAAACATACACTTCAAACCAGCAGCCTGGTATCACTTCATTTCAAACCTTCCATGCAATTTTAGTTATCTTGAAGACGGGATTTAACTTTTCATAATTTCGGTTATCCTGAAGACGGGATTGAACCTTCTACGCCTGCAGTTTATCCTGAAGACGGGATTAAACTTTTCTACGCCTGCAGTTTATCCTGAAGACGGGATTACACTTTTCTACGCTTGTAGTTTGTCCTGAAGAAGGGATCAAACTTTTTACACACCTGCAGTTTGTCCCCATTATGGGATCAAACTTTCTTCTCCCCACAGTATAGCCTGCACATGGGATTCACGCTTTTTCTTTAGCTGCAATTCATCCTGAGGGGTGAACTACGTCAACCTGATATCCTCTTCAATAGGAGTACGTAGGCAACCATATGCTATATGGCCCGATCGCAATAAAAAAACAAAAATAACAAAAACATTTCTACACCTATCTGCCTTTCACATTCAGCGTTGAACCTCTTACACCAGGTTCAAACTATGCAGACTTGATCTCCTCTTCAATAGGAGTACGTAGGCAGCCATTTATGGTTTAGTCTAACCCCTACCAGAACAAAACTTCTTGTCACACAGTACTGGGATCAACCTTCAATTCGCCATATTTCATTGGTTTTAGATCAAAGGGATGGAATTACCCAACCTCTTCTCACAAATAGAAGATTCGGTGACCATCTAAGCTGCGATCGTGCCTCAAAGAGCAATACCAACCCATAAGAGATGGAATTAACTAGGCTTCTCACAAATAGAAGTACTGACGACCATTAGTGGTGCGGTCAATCTCAGAGAGGAAGAAACTACCCTCCTCTCCACTTTTCCATACAGATACCAGTCCCAAGACACCAAAGATGGTAGGGATATACAGAAATCAATGATCCGTTCTAAGAGATCTTGCGACGTCTCAATGTCCATCTATCAAGGATAAGTTCAGAATGCATCAAGATCACAAGGCCCTGAAGAAACAGGAAAATATCAAGCAAGTATTAAGGCATAAATAAAAGGGAAGTGAATCAAAACATATTTCTCTGCCATACATAATACTGTTTGATATATACGTATGTGTTGTACATGACAAAATGGCTAAGCTAGTCTGTGCAGGAAAATACAAAGCTATCTACAGATTTGTATGTATGCGGACTATCAGATCTAACATAGCATCCCTCTTTAAAGACAGAGATAATGCTGCAAGCTCCTGCCCAAGGGTATCTACATGAGCTAGCAGATCAGAGGCTAACTGTATGGTGGCAAAATTCTCATCAATGTAGGCACTCATGTCGGCAAGACTGACAGTCATCTGGGATCTAACTGAAGTGCTATCTGCAATGGCCACATCCCTAGCAGATAATGCGGCATCCCGCTCCGTAATCAATGCATCCCTAGCTGATCTAGCCTCATCCCTCTCTAACAGAGCGGCGTCTCTCTCATCAAGAGCTATCAACATCACGGCCCTAGACTGATCTCTATCATAGGTCATCAGATGTAAGCTCTGTTCCAAATGTTGTGCCAAATACTGAGTAATAGTGGCACTCGGGGTGGGAGAATCCATCACAAATGCTGGCAGCCCAGCAGTAAAATCATCGATGGGAATAATAGCCTCCTTTATAGGCTCCTCATCATCAGAATCAATCCCCTGCACTGTGGATACTGCCGCAGTCGATGCAGTCTCTGTCTCCATTCATGCGGAATACTCTGCAGAACAACCTGGATGACTGACATAAAACTCAGCCAGCTCTCGCTGATCCCAATAGGCATACAACCTGGATCTGTCCTCCGCTAATAAACGATGTGAAGCGAAGTGCTGACTCACTGCCCCCTCAAAAGGATGAAAATCCTGGAACTGGTCAAACTGACACATCACGACCAGTGGGTGGTAAGTAATCATACCCCTCAAACCAGCCAGAGGGAGATAATCCATGCCTGGAGCATAAGTAATGAAGTTGTAGGGTGAGCTAAGCCCTGAACACGGCAATATAGCAAACGGGTCTCTAATCCCTGCCAGAAAAGTTGACCACAATGCAGCATCTGTACACTCTGCAGGCTGAAAGGAGTACGACATGGCTATTTAATGGGAGAAACAAAACCCCTGCCATCTAAATGTGCCAATCGGTCTCAAGTGTGACATAAACCACACGTGACAAGATGATAAAGCTAGCTACTGTAAACACTCACTCGTCGGATAAGTGTAATAAGATGTAAGTCGACCTCGAGTCTCGCAATGATCATCCAGACAATGGTATGACCCTCCCGAGAGCTCTCACCGCCATAATGACGCCGAGATCCAAATTTCATCCATGTACCGCGGCATGAAGACGTATGACAATACGCATAGAAGCAGTACATCCAGTCTAGTTGAACGCCAATGGTCCTCCGGTGTGGTGAAATCCCCGGAATGCCGTTCATAGCTATCCTCGTGAGCAAACATCGAATAAATAGAAATGGGATATCACGTGGCCGGATGTAATCTCGTCCTGGACCACCCTACGCCTTAATCCGGTGAGGATCATGAACTGTCTGCTCATGTCTCTAATAGCCATATGCACGCATGGTCTGTCCAGCGACAGCATCGTCAACCGTGCATACTCCTCCAAAGTAGGAGTCAACACCTAGGTCCCAAATCAGAAAACCTGTCTCTCCTATACCCAGTGCTCTAGCATACCCTCTACAAATCCTGTGGAAACTTAAAACATCAACAGGGTCATAGTATGCTGCAGAAAATCATCTACGATCACCATGTCTGATGGTGATATACTATCATACCATGTATGCATAGCAGATACCACCAAAAATGGTGGGGTATGATCAATACAGCTAACTGTTGAAGAAGACATCTATGTGGGCCGAGTTATAAGACCATCCAGGGGTCAATGCTGAGTATCTCTAAACATACATGCATATGCATAACATAATAACATGCATGATACAATAGATGGCAATATGATATAGGGAATGTAAAACTGTACATACATTCCTAAGTATATCATCATCTAATACATCTCTGTACAGTTAAAATACAGGGAAATTGGGTGAAGCTACCCAACAACTAACAAAGACCTATCAAAAGATATAGCGAGAATGGGGCGAAACTACCCAGATGTTAATAGAGGCCTATCAAAAGAGATAACAAAAAATACATCAGAAAAAGTCAAGAGTGTCGATGTCTACATCATCGATACTGTCCACCTGATGTAACTCATCCTAAGTCACTGGATCTCTATCTACAGGGATGTCAGGCCGATACAATGGAGGATCTCAGACCCTAAAGTTTATATGGGTCACCTAAGGGGGCGGCCTTTAGAGTGGAAGGATCAAAAGTATCTACCTCTTAAGGATCTCTACCCAGATGACGAATTAAAAGATGTGACCGGTCCAGCTGCCAAGTCAATCTGTGTCACATGAGTTGAATCTCTGACACAGGCTAGCCAATCTGTCATCATCACGGATCTTGGAACTATATCCCCCATAAACTGTGTGGCGCGGGTCTGAGCTCTAATAGTACGAGGGATCCACCAATACTGGAACATCTCCTGAGTCCAGGGGCCCTCTAACAGTGTAAAACTGTCAATCCCCATCAATGGGATGTCAATGATGAGTGACTGCGAAATAGGCCAATAACGCCAGGTAGGAGGCAAGATCGGCATACAGATCTCTCTTGTAGTGCTCCTAATAGCACGCTCTCCTAAATAGAGTTCCCATCCTCCATCTGTGAAGAGAGGAATCCTGCGGGTGGAAATAACATACTCTACTCCAGTCGGGTACCCATCCTCAAAACCAACTCCCAAATGATCTCCAGAGTAGGGAACCCGTGTGATGACATCGGCTGTCAACAACTCCAGCTGTAGGCGACAATGAGTGAAACCCTCAGCAATAGGGACCTCCACCAGTATGGAATGATGCCATCCCCATCCTCGTGTATAGGTGTCTAAACCTAACACGCTCATAGGACACAAACAAGGAAGCCTCTCATAGGCCTAAAACTGCCAACACAAAGGCAAATATCTGCTGTCAGTTAACGCTCTTAACCTATACATGGGAAAAGATAAGAGAAATACTCACCAGCAGAAATGGGTAGAATCCTAACCACGCCTCGGTCATGCCCTGTGATCGCATGCGCATTCCCCTGAGGAAGTAGGGAAAGGTGTAGGAACCCCAATCATACTCTCCTATACGGTCCACGTGTCGAATGGCGCTGATCAAAGCGAAGGACACCGTAGAGGAATTATCTACTATGAAGCAGCCCCTAATGATCATCAGGAACAATCGCCGAAGAATGTGATCCCTGACTCTCACATCATCGGGTATGGGCTCACTCAATAGCTCTTTCATAGCATCTACGCCAAAGGACCGTCACGACGAACCCCGCTTCGAAGCGCCTCCGCCGGAACTCCCAACAAGGATCTGACGGCAGTAGGGGTGATATCCGTCGTGCAAGGCACTGGCTCCCCTCCAAACTCCATACCTGTGATAAACCGTCAATCCATCGGCGTCATCATCACCTCACGATCCAACAAATAGAGTGGATCGAGTGCGGTGAAACCTTTGCTCGAGACAATGCCACGAGGTAACCCTGAGGACAAATGACGGGTAGAATGGACAAGAACATCCCAAATCCCCAGCCATGGACGATCGCTCTGTAGTCATCATGCAAATCCTGAAACATAGAGTGGATGCTAAACCAGTTCCCTTGAGGCTGTGTGAAGCCGGGAACCTACATCAAATGCAGATCAACATCAGAATCCTTGACTCCTCATCAATAGGAAATAAGGAAGATTAAAGATCTAACTTCATACCTCGTTTGCGTGCAGGTATACTGAAGGATGCCTACTCAAGTCACCCTGAAGATCTGGGTTCGCCACTTGAATACCTGGTAATTCCCTATGGGGAACACGTACAACAGGAGTAGGAACCTCGATCGGTACATCCTCATCCTCCTCCTCGATATTCAGTACTTCAACCCGAATAGGACGTATCACCACTTCCACAAAAATGACGAGGCTGTCTAACAGAACGGCATTGAGGCTCTTCAGAAGCTCTCCTCCGTACAGCAGAAGTGGTCCTTCGAGAACTGCTCGGTTGATCTGGATCCATAATATCTGGACAACAAGTCTCCAAATCACCTCAGAAAGGGTGTGGTAATTTCTTACCTGGAGCTTTTCAAAATGCATTGTTTTAACATACATCTACAGTAGAGTTAAAAATGCATGACTACCCAATACCTACATTTTGGGAAAAATTTTCCATAGCCCCCTTTGTAAATGGGACTATCCACATGCACATAGGCATGACTAGGTGGCCATTCAGTAGCACACCTACCCACAGTCATAAACAACCTACATGCATTAATCACATCACAGTAAAAATCCGTAAGTGTAGTCTAATTACCAGGATTATTTTACTTTTCTACCTTTACTCATTTGTCCTCAGATAGGATAAGAAATGACAGTAAAAGGTGCCAATTTGACTGTTTCAAAAGTCAAATTTTTTCACATCATTATGATCAGCATGGTTTAATACTAACATTTGCTATGTTGAATATTTTTTATCAAGTCATATCAGTATGCATATTCACTACTATGTGTCTAAATGCATTTCATGTGATAAATCATTTTCCAACGGATAGAAATTGGAAAAAAAATATATGCATACGTTATCAGGATAGTGAAGAACGCTTGTACGGTGGCAGAATATGCAGAAAGTTGCCCTAACTCAGTAGATCTGAAGAAGAGCTCTCAGATTTCCTTCGCTGCGTAACTTGAAAATAACTTATGAAAGCAACCATTCACCTATATATAGGCACGGTTGGCCGCAGGCTCACCTGTGGCTCCTACAGGTGTACCTGCAGCACTTCTACATGGGTCCCACACCTCCGGCTCACTCCAGTTAGAGTTGCAAAGGAGGTTTCACAAGCTGAAAAGGCCAAATCAGGAATAAAAATGCTACGCGATTGAGCGGAATAGCCGAAAATCCTGGTTTCTTGTCGGTCAGAGTTAAACTCCCGTCGTCTCAGTGGTATTCGCCTGAATGTAGGGTATACTATAACAATGAGCTCAACTTTCACAGATCATGCTCGGCAATACCCCACAAAGGTTCGATGCCGTCATTTGCAGGGTCACAACCCTAAACATCCCCGACGGGGGTCACAACGCACATCTTTCACTCATCCACGTATCCCCGGCGGGGGTTACAACTCAATGCAACCATTGATACACACATCAATGAAGGTCAAGCAACCTTGACGTCATGTTAGCCGATGGCAAGTAAACCCATCGAAGCAAGCATCTACGTATCCCCAGCGGGGGTTACAACGTAATGCAACCATTGATACATACATCAATGAAGGTCAAGCAACCTTGATGTCATGTCAGCCGATGGAAAGTAAACCCATCAAAGCAAGCATCTATGTATCCCCGGCGGGGGTTACAACGCAATGCAACCATTGATACACACATCAATGAAGGTCAAGCAACCTTGACGTCATGTCAGCCAATGGCAAGTAAACCCATCGAAGCAAGCATCTACGTATCCCTGGTGGGGGTTACAACGCAATGCTACCATTGACACATACGTCAATGAAGGTCAAGCAACCTTGATAGAGCACCCATCAGGAATCTATCCGGTGATACACACATCAACGAAGGTGGGGTAGCCCTGACATCCACAAAACTGTTGGCAGTAACTCCGACAGAATGAGGGATTATGTTATACACATCCTCAAATAGACAAAGCTTTATCCCCACAGATCTATTACACACAAGAGGTACCTCTATGGAATATAAGCCAATGTCTAGGATTCAAGACTTTGGTGATAACCCCAATGTCAACATCCTTGGAGACTTGGATCGCATGTCCAAGCCATCACTGATTGTCATCCCAACAGGATTACCTGACAATCATGCATCATACATTTGTATCATGTTGCTGCATATAGCATCATGTTTATCTTTCTTGCATTTCAAGTGTCTAGGATTCTTTATCCTATCCATGCCTTACATTGCATGAATATGATAAAGAGGGGCATCTGTAGACACTCGAAATTTTCTGCATGCCTGTTACTAACATTGCAGGAGGGCAGATTCGTCTTTCGGAGATAACCCTGGAAGACAGTTTACATCCATTCCGGATACTACCGGAAGTTCAGTTCCAACTCGGAACACAAACCAGGAACATCAGTTCCAACCCGGAACACAAACCGGGAATGTCATTCCAAACCCCGGAACACACACCGAAAATGTTATTTCCAATCTCGGAGATAACCTCGAGGTATGCAGATCAAAAGACCAGCAATAACACCGGAGAGGACAGTTCTGTCTCGGCGATAACACCGCGACGCTCAGTTCCAACCCCAGAATTAACACTAGGAGTAGCGACTCCATCCTTGGTGATAGCCCCAAGGGATGCTTTTGTAGTTCCAGCGATAACTCCGGAATTGTTTGTTCCAAATACATACGATCAGCTTCAAGCTCAGACCTCCTGCCGAGGCACTCATACCTCAGACCTGGAGCTAACAAAGGGCAGACAGGCACATCCACAAGATTACCTCATGGCATTCAAACACTTGTAGCAGTCTAATCTCAGAAGTAACCCCGAGCAACGTTTGCTTTTCGCTCAAATCGACGATAACCCCGGTAAGGAGTAAAATGTCATCTTTCCACCTCAACACTTCCTCTCACAAGATGATATCGTGGCATACCAACAAGTAGTCCAATCTCAGATGTAACCCTGAGCAAAGTCTACTTTCAACTCAAACCGGCGATAACCCCGGCGGAGACTCAAATATCATCTTGCCCTTTTCAACACCTGCGCGTCATCTCAACACTTCATACATACATACATACAACAATGTCCCACAAGAACCGAGGAGTAACAATCCCGAGTGACTATTACACGTGGTAGTACTTTGGATAGAATTTGAAGCTTGAAGACCATGGGCATAGACCCCTCTTCCTGACTTCGTACAACCTCTAATCCATGTCATTGCGTAACTCTCAACACAAGCGATCCGAAGAAGGTCAGATATACCTCGTTCAGATGCTCGGATTGAAGTTCTACAAGTTCGAGCGGACATTACAGTGCATGAGTGCATGTACTATGAGACGACAGGACCCGCGAGGCTCGGATGCACCACGACCGGTAGTAAATGCAATGGCCATGGCTGCGCCAGCAGTGTACTGCTGCCATCCGTCTATATATACAAGCCTTGGGGTCAGCCATTAGAGAGAGAGAAAAAGGCAAGGAAGCCATGTCCATTTTATTCTGCATACACATCTTTTGAGTGTTTCCTCATCTTTAAACACTTTTTAGCTCACATATAACTATCTTTTATCCGGCGGGAGCTGA
This sequence comes from Panax ginseng, assembly GCA_020205605.1. Taxonomy (NCBI): domain Eukaryota; kingdom Viridiplantae; phylum Streptophyta; class Magnoliopsida; order Apiales; family Araliaceae; genus Panax; species Panax ginseng. The sequence continues at coordinate 50,340,637 of CM035133.1, forward strand.
GTGTTTATCCATTTAAAGTCATAAAAGTCTACATTAGCAGCCCACTGTAAGCCTTCTCACATTATATAAAGCCTTCTTCTCATATTAGTACACACTGTTATACACATTGAGAGTCGTGTTGTGTGCGTTTGCCCGGACTTCGGTCCGTAGTTTTCATTTTTGTCTGTATATATATACATATATATATGTATATATTTTATATATGGACTAACATTATCGAGTTATGCCTCGATTGAGCCTAGACTTCGGTCTGGAGCGTTTATTGCTTTTATATATATATATATATACTTATATATATAATTGTTGTCAGACATATCTGATGAGCCTGGATTTTACATCCGGAGTGCATTTACTCGCTTTATATATATATATATATATATATATATATATATATATATATATATATATACTATTGTCGGACATATATCCGATGAGCACTGATTCACATCCGGTCGTTCATCGCTTTTATATATATATCTGTACAAATATATATATTACATTTCTGTCAGGCCTGGAGTTTACTTTGTGGCCTTTTTACATCTTTATTTACATTTTCGTCCTGCATGGAGTTTACTTCGTGGCAGTTGATCGCTTTTACAGCTTTATTTACATTTCGTCCCACCTAGAGTTTACTTCTTGGTGGTTGATCATGTCAATATATATATATATATTTACCGCTTTTATATATTTATATTTCCGATCCCCCATGGAGTTGCTTCGTGGTGGTTGATCATGTCTGTATATATATATTTACAACTTTTATATATATAACTGCTTACTATTTTCCATACAAATTGTAGTATCATGTGAGCCTAGGAATCATGTGATCATGATTGATCTCTTGAATCTAGATTGATCCCCATGATGGACATTTTTCAAATTGTAGTGACTTGTATATTATTTTTACGAAGGTCCGAATTTCCTTGGATGGTTGTCATGCCCATGAGGAGTTCGGTACTGCTGTATATTATTTTCTCGAGAATGTTTTGCATCTAAAAAATAAAAGCAAACAAGCCGAACATTTAATAATAAAATGGAAGCGTCAAAGGCCTCAATTACTATTGAGCACAAGGTTTGAAAAACCTCTTTTACAAAATGACATTGCTATATCTTGTTTAAAACTGAATTTTTCTATAAATTCAAACCCTATGTATATAGGTACGAACGAAGTACTGCACTACTTCCAAATAATTGCACATTGATCCACACACACACACACACACATTCATATAACAGTTTCTTTGAAAAGTGGCGGTCACCGTGGTAACACGGATATCAGGGGGTGCCTAACACCTTCCCTCTGCATAATCAAGCCCCCGGACCCAAAATGAATCTATGTTTCATAGACCCGTCTAGCAGTGTCAAATCACTGGGTCAATGTGCAAACCTTTTCGGTTGCGTTGGTGCAACCAGTTAAATACACCAACTGGTGACTCTTAAAGTCAAATCGTCGACATTATACATGTCGGACCTTTTTCACTTGTTTTTTCAAACAAATCTCACATTAACATGAGAACACCAAAGAACAAGTAACAAAAAGGGACACTCAAAAATCCCGACGTCGACAGTTCATAATCCACCAGGCTCTCAACTTCATCATTTAATACACGGTCCACCAAATCAACTCTGAAACATTCTTCTTCATCTGTTGGAACTTCATTGCCTTGAAGACATTAAAGGTAACCTCTTGATCATGTACACGCATAGTGATTTCCCCTTTCTGCATGTCTATCAAAGTCCTACCTGTGGCTAAGAATGGTCTCCCCAGTATGATTGGTATACTTTTATCTTTCTTGTAATCCAAAATGATGAAGTCAGTCGGAAAGATAAATTTGTCCACTTTCACCAATACATCTTCAACAATTCCCCATGGATATGTGATGGATCTGTCAGCTAGCTGCAAAGAAATGCTTGTCGGCCTTGGAGCCGACAATCCCAACTGATGAAACACTGACAAGGGCATCAGATTGATACTTTCCCCAAGATCACACAAACATTTATCAAAGTTCAACTTTTCGATCGTGCATGGAATTGTGAAACTGCTCGGATCTTTCAGCTTTGGAGGTAGTTTACGCTGAAGCACTACACTGCATTCTTCTGTCAAGGCTACTGTCTCAAACTCGTCTAATCTCCTCTTCCTTGACAATATACCCTTCATGAACTTTGCATAACTTGGCATCTGTTCCAATGCCTCCGCGAAAGGTATATTAATCTGTAGCTTCTTAAAAATCTCCAAGAACTTGCTGAACTGCTTATCTTCCCTCTACTTATTCAATCTCTGCGGATACGGAACCGGAGGGAGAACTAGTGGTACTGTATTCACGGGCTTTTCCACTGAACCTGCTTTGTTATCATCTACCTACTGCAACTCAGAATCCTCATGATTTTCTTTACGCTTTCAATCGCTTTCTGCATCGCGTGGCCGAACAAGCAAGATCCCTTTGTAAATCGAGGTATGCGCTGATGAATTTTCTACACACTACTTCCCAAACCTGAGTGTTATAACCTGACACAGTTCCTTCCCGTCTCTTCTTGGATTTGCCTCTGTATTACTTGGCAATGAACCTTGGGGCTTGTTGTTAAGCATGCTCTCCATTTACCCCATTTGAGTTTCCAGATTTTTAATAGCTAATGCTTGGCTTTTGATCATCACCTCCGTGTTTGCCATGTACTTCAACATCATCTCCTCCATTTCTGATTTCTTTTCCTGCTGAGGTGCAGCTGGAGTGTGATGTTGTTGTTGTTGAGAAAATCCAGGTGCAAAAGGTGGTCTTAGAGGAAACTGTTGTCACTACTTGGCCGTGGATCGAATCAAGTGGTTATTAATTTGGCCGATTATCTTTGATTACCTTGATTATTTGACCAACTGAAGTTAGGATGATTGAGGTTGTTGGAGTTGTATGTGTTCTGAAACTGGCCTTGGTCTTTCCTGTAATTGCTCACATACTGTACTAACTCTGAGCTAATGGCACATTGATCTGTCGAGTGTGACCCCGCACAAATCTCACATACGAAGGCAACTGTTTTCGCTTTACTCTCTGCCAATTAATCTATTTCCTTTGCCATAGCTGCCATATGTGCCGACAACTGAATAATAGCATCCACTTCTAACAAACCTGCAACCTTGGGCTGTGGCATCCTAGTTGTAGGGTTCTGAAAATCGTTTGCTGCCATTGTTTCGATAAGGTTATAGGCCTCGTCATAGCTCTTTGCCCATAATGCCCCCCCTGCAGCTGCATCTACAATAGGTCTCGACTGCCATCCCAATCCATTATAGAATGTGTTGATCACCATCCAATCTGGCATACCATGGTGCGGACACTTCCTTAGCATCTCTTTATATCTCTCCCATGCTTCGTATAAGGATTCACCCTGTTGTTGCTCAAACTGAGAGATAGCTTTCCTCATCTTCGCAGTCTTAGCCATTGGGAAAAACTTGGCTAAGAACTTCTGTGCTAAGTCCTCCCATGTAGTAATTGATCCCGAAGGCAAAGAATGAAGCCAACTCCTTGCTTTATCCCTCAAAGAGAATGGAAACAGCCTCAGTCTGATAGCATCCTCTGTCACCCCGTTGTATCTAAATGTATCACAAATTTCAATAAAGCTCAACAGGTGTTCATTCGGATCATCTGTAGCAGCACCCCCAAACTGTACCGAATTTTGCACCATCTAAATAGTGCCCGGTTTTATCTCGAATGTATTAGCTGTTATTACTGGTCTGACTATGCTAGACTGAAGTCCATTAATGTTCGGCATTGAGTAGTCTCTCAAAGCCCTGTGCTCCTCTTTGCTCTTCTCTTTGTCCTTCTACCATATTAGATGTAGTACCCTCTAACTATGCTTGCAAATTTCTCTGCACAATCGTTTTCCAACCTCTTCCGTTAATATTATCCTGTGCTGGTATCAATTCTGAGTTGGATGATCGCGTGTGCATAAAAATTATACAAGTACCTGAAACACAAAACAAAAACAAAAATAGAAATGAGAAACGATTAGATTTGTCTAAGTCGTACAATATAGCTTAAAACTAATGATAATTATTTAAATTTAAATGCCTTTCCCCGGCAATGGCGCCAAAAACTTGTTGGTCGTTTTACCGATCAATATATGCGTGCAAGTATACACGGTCAACAAGTAATAAAGAGTAAGTAAAGTATCGTTCCCACAAAGAATTAACTAATAAAGTTTACCAAGCACTGACCCATAACCATTTCAGTCTTATTTAAACGAATGATATTATATTTTATATTTAAACTATGAAATTAAATAAACCTAACAATTCCTAGAGTGAGACTAGATAATGAAGACTTGAGATTACAATTTCCCCTATTGAATCATTCAAATCCACACACTTCATGATGAGCCAAATTACTTGTACCGGATTGTTAGTCGAGAACACAAAAGTAAAGTATAGCCATATCTCAATGTACCATACTCATATCACATATAATCCACAGTTGATAGAATACACATGAATATCCACATTACCTAAACCACTATATGTCTATGTGATTTACAAATAATTAGGGTTTAAGCCCAAATTCTCAATTGACTACGAGTGGTGCTTCGGTATATGTCTATCCTAAGAACAAATCATACATCCCATCACAATGTAGCACACATAATCAAATGCTATCAAGATCAAATCTAAACCCATACTTCGTCTTTCAAGTTCATATGGGTTATCACAGTAATTGATGGCCAATCAACTAAGCAAATAAGCATGAATCTTAATAGACAATCCCATAGCAATCAATAAGGTTAACAATGAAGTATATCGAAATAAACTAAGCAATAGATTCCATTGTAATCTCAAAATAGAGTTTAGCTCATCATAAAATCAAAATCCATCATCCACAATAGAGTACACATTGAGAAATAAAGATAGAAGTAAAGAGAAGTTAGGGAATTAGGAATGCAAATCTGATCTCTTTTGCTCCAATTCTGAATTTCCTATGCTCTCCAATTGCTTCAATCTTCAACTCTAGTCTAATCTAGGGTTCTAATCTAATCTAAAAAGAAAGAGAAGAATAGAGCATATGTAATCTAGATTAATCCCCCAAGGGTGGAATCACCTTACATAATGATAATACGTCTAGTATATAAGCCCTCATTGAATCCCCCTCTCAGTTACGCTTCAATTGCACTGTTTAGTGAAAAGTCAGCTTTGGTCAACATCAAAAGTGGTATGCCATGTGCAGAATTACACTATAAAATCATACCAGCAAGGTCCATTTTTTCTGTTGCAGTGTCCTCTGGTAAAATGGCCATAATTTTGATCTGGGAAGAGTTATGGGGTCTGCCACCTATCAAATTGAAGCTATCGACGAGCTCTACAACTTTCATTCTTTGAGAATTGAGAAATAATGCACTAATGAAGGCTGAAATAGGGTTGGAAGTGACTGTTGTGCAAATGGTCATCCAAAACATTGATGTTCAACGTTCGTTGGTACAAAGGTCATAACTCTTGCATTCGAACTCCGATTGGAATGATTCAAGATGTTCCGAAAAGCTAAGAAGAAGCTCTAGAACATAATCCAAGTTTCAAGTCAAGAACATAAAATGAACATGAAAGCCCAAACGATCCCCGGATTGCTTTTCCTTGCATTTTCATACCAATAGTCGCTCACATCGTTCTCAAACATAAGATCTACAAAATGAACACAAAATGCATGAAAATTAACTAAGAAACATGAGTATAAGCCACTAATTCAAGTAACAGATATCGGATAAGTAGGTATAAAATCAACTTATAAGGTAGCAGACTTCTCTTCTTCTTTCTCTCTATAATAATTGCTCTATAGCTTTATTGAATTGGTGAGAAATGAAGGAAGAATGAGCTTCTATTTATAGGAAAATATAGTTTTGATAATTGCATATTTTGAGGCTCAAAATATTACAGTACAATACCTTCATCTTTTCCTTCATTTTTAATTTAGTCCTGCAAGTATTATCAAACTTGCACCACCTCCCCTAACAGTAAATCATGTGAATCAATAGTAAATCTTGTGACTCAATAGTTCTAATCATGTGAAAATACGAATTACAGTATAGTACCTCCATCTATAACTCCATTTTTAACTTAGTCATGCAAGTATTATCAATCTTGCACCAACTCCCCTAATAGCAAATGAATATGAATCAATAGTACACACATGTGAACAAATAGTTATAATCATGTGAATTAATAGCAATTAATTGCTCATTTATCCAATTAATTACTCGATTGGTCGATATAACCTCCAGACATCAATTATTATTAAAATAAATGACGATTTTCACTAACACTAATAATTCCAACACAATGGAACTATCAATTTCATCTTTAATCAACACAAACTTATTCATCATTAATATTATAATTCATAATATTTAACAACCAGGTCGTTCCCAGGAAAGAGGGGGCTTTCTGATAAGGATTTCTCCCTATTGGCGCGCAATTAGATGACCAAACCTCTCCTTGACAGAACTTCTAGACAGTGTCAATATTGTAAATAATAATATGAATAACTTTGTCATCTCAATTATTAATTTAATAATATAACATGTTATGTAGATGATACTGTGATAATAATTCAATCAATAATATGAGAGATATGATGCAGCAATTACTATAGAAATAATTGAGTATAACTGAGTTACTTCTTACGTAAGCATCAATAATCAATATCGTTTGTTACTATGCAACCACGCGTATTACTGTACTTTTACTACCGATGAGTTCAACAATTTTAACGGTAACACTTTCGCTGTTATTTTTATAAAAAGATAATTCTTTCGTTTTCTAACTACGATAATACTTCCGTTGTGGGATCCACCAATGATTGTGCCGTCATACGAATATTCCCTGTTAAAACGAATATTCCCCGACCAATCAAATATTATATAACAACTTGTTTACTTTGCAAAATTTATAAATATTACCCACAACTATTATATCAAATCCACACCATAATATTAAAAAAAAAATTTGAGAAATTTAAATCTTTATTCATAAAATTTGGGGTCTCACAATCTCCCCTCCTTATGAAATTTTGCCCTCGAAATTTACGTACGTACCTGGTATGCCGAAGAGATGAGGATACCTTGACTTCATTTCAGATTCTAACTCTTAAGGCATAACCTTTGAGTGTCGAATATAATCCTTCTTATCCAAGATTTTAACACGTATCTTCTTATACGTTAAATCTTCTGCTATCTCATATAATTCTAATTCAATAATGTGGTTTGGGTTGTCCACATATTTACGTAACATCGATACGTAAAAAATGTTATGAACACACGACATACTTGGCGGTAAAACGAGTCTGTAGGCCACAGTTCCTACTCGATCGAGGATTTCAAATGGGCCAATTAAATCGAGGGTTGATATTTCCTCTTTTCATCAACTCTTGCTTCTAGAATAATGCCTTCTTAAACCTTCTTCTTCATTTTCATCAGCTCCAGGTGTGTAGTTTGAGCGGCTTTAACTTTATCGATTAAAGTCGATTCTACTCGTATATTTGTTATCTTCACGTGGGTCCCTAAAGTCGTTAACTCTATCTTCATCATTTGTAAGTTATACGAAATGGATTTTTATGTTAATAACATCGCACTCGTAAACGCATACGATCTTCTATTCAACGCGTCAGCTACCACGTTTGCTCTTCCACAATGATATTGAATGGTACGATCGTAATCTTCAACAGCTCGAGCCAACGTCTTCGGCGCATGATACGTTCATTTTAGTTGAAGAAATATTTGAACGTTTTAGAAATGGGTTTTGTACTGGGGTCAATACAAAATTCGATTTCACACTCTAGGGGTAAGCTAAGAAGTCTTCAAGAATACGTCAGGAAATTTATTAACGATAGAAATATCATTTAAAAACTATGACTCTCATCCAAGACTTGGATAGCACATGAAATGAAGGTTTCTACTAACGAAGTTTCAACCGATAAGTCAAAGTCTAATTTCTCAGAAGTCAAATTTAAACATTGAGCGCAAGCAAGAGAGATAAAAAAAATGGGTAGAACCGGTATCTAATAAGGTATAGACTTCGCAAGAATTTATAATTAACTAACATGTGCTAACTTCGTTCGGGTCACTCACTTTTTCAGAAGTCACGAAAAACACTCTTCCTGAAACCACCGACTTTTCTTGGTCCGTTTCCGCCTTTGGTGCCACCATCCTAGCTGGACTTGACTTTAGTGCACAACAAAATTGGGCTAGGTGACCTTCTTTTCCACAATTGTAACATGCTTTGGACTGCATCGTGCAGCTTGGACTGATATGTCCCTCCCCTCCGCATTTGAAGCATACAATTGGTGGTCGTTCTCCTTCCTTGAAAACGAGTGTTGGTCTTCTTTGTCTTTCCATCGTTGTTGAACCTTTCTTCTTGAAATTTCCACTCCTATTATCTTGGCCATGATTACCACCAAGAAGTGGTTACCATTCTTGGCATGATAATTTCCCCATGATGGTTATCATTGTTAGATGGCGTTGCCATCGATGACGATTATTATCGTGTTGTTGGTCGTTGCCTTTTGGTTGTGCTGACTCTATCGCGCTCCAATAACTGAGCCATATTCACAACATCTGAATATAAACAAAGTTTGTGAGAAATGAGGTATTGATGTATATCGGGTTTCAAACCTCTTAGAAACATTCGTGTCATTCGTTTCTCATTATCGACCAAATGGGATGCAAACCGGGATAACTCCGTAAATTTAGCCTCGTATTGCGACACGATCATATTGTTTTGCTCCAACTTGATGAATTCCACCTCCTTCATGTGACGAATACTTTCGGGAAAGTACTTGTCGTTGAACAGCTCTTGGAACTTCTCCCAAGACATCATGAGTGCGTCAGGCTGGGTACGTTTTACAGATTCCCACCAATAATCTACCTCTTCACGCAAAGGTGACGAAGGGAACCTTTTGCTCCTCTGACCATTCCAAGACATCAAATATCTTGGTTATTTGCTTTATCCACGTCTCCGCCTTAAGTTGTTCTAGCTTTCCCAAGAACTCCGGCGGTCCCAGCTCCTTGAACTGCTTAGCAGTGACCATCCGAGAGTTGCCAGTGTTTCCACCTGAATTTTGAACAGGAGTCTCTCTCGCCTGATGTTTCATGAATTCCATAAAGCCTCTGAACATCCCATCGTTCATCATCTAATCGGTGTTGTTATTTACCTGAGGATTATTGTCTTCATGTTTCATATTATCCTGGGTATTGATCGTTGGTGACTCAACTGTCTCATGTGCTTCATTGCTGATCTCAACATTTTCAGATGCCATTTTCAAACACTGTCACAAAACAAGGGTTAATTGACATATCACATATTATCCCTATACTCTGACCGACCAATTAAATACCAAATAAATTTAGGTAGGTCATACTAGCGAAGGAATTCCCCGCCTCTCCCCTCCTAGATCTTGTCTCACATCTCAGCCAGGGATCATATCCCTAAGCTTTGATACCAACTGTGATACCCCCAAAACAAGTATACATCACCCATCTTGAGTCGCCAAATACATGGTACAAAATACAAATACAAACTTAATTATACAAACGTCGTGTAATATACGACAAAACATAGCTGAGAGTTTAAACAGGAATATTGCCTTCTAGACAATATCCACTCTCAAATAGAGTCCTCATTACATTTATTGTCACACTATTTTATAGAATAGTGAGGACTACTATAACACCATCTCGGACCATCACTCCATTCCCCGACTCGTCCCAGCTATATTCTCATTTCCTGAAGAGAACAATGAAAGAAAGGGTGAGCTCAACTAGCCCAGTAAGAAATATTATGACTAAGATAATGCAGAATAAATTATCCTTAGCCTTCAACAGTATAACAACTGATAGAATACAATAGACGATAAGTTTTAGATCAACAACTGCAGCGGATATAAGCAATCTGTTAGAAGAGTCAAGTAGAGCATAAAATCTACTATCTTCTATAATTTAAAAAGTTTTTCATCAACTTTACCGCTCAGACTCAGCTTAATAAATAAAATCGAATCATCCTGCACCACGGCCAAGGATATTCATGTAATCATCAATGGTCATGATTATACCGAATAATCCCTGGTCATAATCATACCAACAATCGTCCATCAATGAACTACGAGGCCAATGAGGACTTTTACCACATCATTCGTCACATTACGGCCATGATTATACCGAATAATCCTCGGTCATAATCATACCAAGTCCATCTATGCACGTAAGCCAAAGATGACTTTCATCACAATATAAGCATGAGGATGATGACAATGACATAATAATTCAATAAAACAAGTTCAAGTATAAATTTTAAAGATTTATAATTTTAATTTATCTAGAAATCAGTAACGTCCAAATTGTCAAGATGATACTTCTTTGTGGAGTAAAATTCAAGAATAATATTCATGTACCAAAAATAATTTGGACAGAAAAGAAATATATTTTTTGGGTAAATAGTACCCCGCAATAGTACCCTATGAATAATACTTCAGAAATAGTACCTCGTAAATAGTATCCCGGCATGAAAAGTACCCCAAATACCCGAGTGAATAATATTTGGGTGAATAGTAATTTGGGTGAATAGTAACTCGTGAATAGTACTCCAACACGAAAAGTGCCCCGAATACCCGAGTGAATAATACTAGAGTGAATAGTAACTGGGTGAATAGTAACCCGTGAATAGTAACTCGTGAATAGTACTCTGACATGAAAAGTGCACCGAATACCCGAGTAAATAATACTAGAGTGAATAGTAACCCGTAAAAAAATACCAAAGAAAATGATATTTCATGACGAGTACAAAAGAAATGATATCTCATACGAGTATAATAGAATATACTTAAAGCGCAAATGGATTTTCACCCGCCATACGGTAATCTCACGTGATGCAGATCATTTCCACAATTTAATAAAGAATGAATCTGAAGGATCATTCACCATGCATGCTGATAATCCACATAGGCGAGTTATTCCAATGAGAATAATAAAGAATGGAATAATGGAAGAATTCACCATGCATGCGATAGATCGCATGCAGACGAGTTATTCCCAATGCGAATAATAAAGAATGGAACCGGTCATGCGTAATCTGCATAGATAGGATATTCCAACAGAATAATAAAGAATAGAATAACAACAGAATTCACCAAGCATGCGATAGACAGCACAGACAGGTTATTCCAACAGAATAATAAAGAATGGAATAACTGAAGAATTTCACCATGTATGTGGTACTCAGGCAGAGCAAAGTTATTCCAACATAATAAAAAAGAATGGAATAACAACCCTTACGAGTATTGAAAGAAAACAACTCTCTTCATGAATACGAAAGAATAATACCCCTTACCTAAGAAGAAAAGCGGATAATTGGAAAGTGAGGTAGGTGTGAGACTTCTCTTCTTCTTTCTCTCTATAATTTCTCTCTATAATAATTGCTCTATAGCTTTAGTGAATTGGTGAGAAATGAAGGAAGAATGAGCTTCTATTTATAGGAAAATATAGTTTAGATAATTGCACATTTTGGGGCTCAAAATATTATAGTACAATACCTTCATTTTTTTCCTTCATTTTTAATTTAGTCCTGCAAGTATTATCAACTTGCACCACCTCCCCTAATAGTAAATCATGTGAATCAATAGTAAATCATGTGACTCAATAGTTCTAATCATGTAAAAATACGAATTACAGTACAGTACCTCCCTCTATACCTCTATTTTTAACTTAGTCATGCATGTATTATCAATCTTGCACCAACTCCCCTAATAGTAAATGAATGTGAATCAATAGTACACACATGTGAACAAATAGTTATAATCATGTGAATTAATAGTAATTAATTGCTCATTTATCCTATTAATTACCCGATTGGTCAATATAACCTCCAGACATCAATTATTATCGAATAAATGTCGATTTTCACTAACAGTAATAATTCTAACACAATGGAACTATCAATTTCATCTTTAATCAACACGGGCTTATTCATCATTAATATTATAATTCACAATATTTAACAACCAGATCGTTCCCAGGAAAGAGGGGCTTTCCGATAAGGATTTCTCCCTATTGGCGCGCAATTAGATGACCAAACCTCTCCTTAACAAAACATCTAGACATTGTCAATATTGTAAATAATAATATGAATAACTTTGTTGTCTCAATTATTGATTTAATAATATAACATATTAGGCAGATGATACTGTGACAATAATTAAATCAATAATATGAGAGATATGATGCAGCAATTACTGTAGCAATAATTGAGTATAACTGAGTGACTTCTTACGTAAGCATCAATAATCAATACCGTGTGCTACTATGCAACCACGCGTATTACTGTACTTTTACTACCGAGTAGTTCAACAGTTTTAACGGTAACACTTTCGCCGTTATTTTAATAAAAAGATAATTCTATCGTTTTCTAACTACGATAATACTTCCATTGTGGGGTCCACCAATGATTGTGTCGTCGTACGAATATTTCCTGTTAAAACGAATATTCCCGGACCAATCGAATATTATATAACAACTTGCTTATTTTGCAAAATTTATAAATATTACCCATAACTATTATATCAAATCCACACCATAATATTAAAAAAAATATTTTGAGAAATTTAAATCTTTATTCATAAAATTTGGGTTCTCACATTCCTCGCCTTTTTTTCACTTACAAATGGCCACCCCAAGCTCTATATTTATAGAGCTGGGAGCCGCAGTGTACTACGGCAGCGTCAAGATGCACACTTACGTTTGCCCAGTCGCCTTTGGCTCATGCAGTCTTGCCTCAAGACGTGCTCTCGCAAGCACTATAATGTCTACTCGAACTTGCAGAACTTCAATCCGAGCATCCGAATGAGGTGTACAAGACCATCTTCGGACTGCTTTTGTTGAGAGTTACGGAATGACATTGGATTAGAGGTTGTACGAAGTCAAGAAGAGGGGACCATGCCCATGGTCTTCAAGCTTCAAATTCTATCTGGTGTGCTGCCACGCGTAATAGTCACTCGGGATTGGAACTCCTTGGCTCTTGTGGGACATTGCTGTGTAGAAATGTATGTATGAAATGTTGAAATGGTGCACTGGGATTAAGGTGGCAAGATGATGATTTTGCCTCTCACCAGGGTTATCTCCAGTTTGGGCTGATAGCAGACGTTGTTCAGGGTTACATCTGAGATTGGACTACTGCAAGTGATTGAATTCCGCGAGGTCATCTGTAAGTGTCCCTGTCTTCCCGGTGTTAGCTCTGGGTCTTTGGAATGAGTGCCTCAGCAGGAGGTCTGAGATTGAAGCTGATTGCATGCATTTGAAACAAGCATTTCCGGAGTTATCATCGGAGCTGCAATGGCATTCCTTGGGGTTATCTCCAAGGACTAAACTCGAGGTTATCTCTGAGGTTGGAATTGATACTCCCGATGTGTGTTCCGGGGTTGAGACTGAACTTTTGGTAGTATCCGAAATGGATGTGAGTGTCTTCGTGGTTATCTCGAAGACGAATACGCCTCCTACAATGTTAGTAACAGGTGTACAGAAAATTTTGAGTGTCTACAGATGCCCCTCTTTATCATATTCATGAAATGTAAGGCATGGATAGGATAAAGAATCCTAGACACTTGAAATGCAATAAGATAAACATGATGTTATGTGTAGCAACATGATGCATGAATGAATGATTATCGGTTCCATGTTAATCCTGCCGGGGATGATAATCAGTAATGTCTTGGACATGCGATCCAAGTCTTCAAGGATGTTGACATTGGGGCTATCACCAAAGTCCTAGATCTTTGATACAGACCTTTACTCCATAAAGGTGTCTCTCGTGTACAAGAGATCTGTGGGGATAAAGCTATGTCTGTTTGAGGATTTGTATAACATATACCACAATCTTGTTGGAGTTATTGGCAACAGTATGCATTGTCAGGGCTGCCTGACCTTCGCTGATGTGTGTATCACCGAATAGATCCCTGTTGGGCAAACTGTTAAGGCTGCTTGACGTTCATTGATGTGTGTATCAATGATTGCATTGTGTTATGACCCTTACTGGGGAGTATATCAAGGCTTCTTGACCTTCTTTGATGCGTACATCAATGGTTGAATTACGTTGTAACCCCCGCTGGGGATACTTTATCAATGTCTGACTTCGGCGTTTTGACCCCCGCAGGGGATACTTTATCAACGTTTGACTTCGGCATTGTGACCCCCGCCGAGGATACTTTATCAACGTTTGACTTCGGCATTGTGACCCCCATAGGGGATACTTTTAGGGTTACGACCCTGTGTTTGGCGGCATCAAACCTGTGTGAGGTATTGCCGAGCATGATTCGTAAAAGTTGAGGTCACTAGTATAGTATACTTTGTATTCAGGCGAATACCAATGAGTGACATATGAAGCCAGAGTTTGGCCCGTGAAAACCCATATTTCAGGTTACTCCGCTCAATCGTGTAGCGTTTTTATTCCTAATTTATCTTTTTCAGCTTGTGAAACCTCCTTTACAACTCGACCTGAACTGAGTCAGAGGGGTGGTACAGGATGAGCTCACATCTGGCCACGTTATATCCCAGCATTTTCTATTTGATAGATTTGGCTCAGAGGATAGTTATGCACGACATTTTGGGGACTTCACCACACCAGAGGATCATTGGCGTTTGGCTAGAGTAGATGTATTGCTATTGTGCATATTGTCATATGTGTACATGTCATGGTATGTGGATGAGTTAGACATAGGAGTCATCATGGCAGTGAGAGCTCTCAGGGAGGGTCACACCATTATACCGATGATTATAGCAGAGACTTTGAGGTCAGCCACATCATGTTGCACTTATCTGACGGGAGTGTTTACAAGCAGCTCGGTCATGCTGTACGTGTGGTTTATGTCACACTTGAGACCGATTGGCACTTTCAGACGGCATGGGTATTGTTTCACCCATGATATAGCCATGTCATACTCCTTTTATCCTGCAGAGTGTACATATGCTGCATCTTGGTCATCGTTCTTGGCATGGATCGGAGATCCATTCGCTATATTGTCGTGTACAAGGCTTAGTTCACCCTACAGCTTCATTACTCATGCTTCGGGCATGGATTATCTTCCTCTGGCTGGTTTGAGAGGCATGATTACTTACCACCCATTGGCCGTGATGTGTCAGTTTGACCAGTTCTAGGACTTCCATCCTTTTGAGGGGGCATTGAGTCAGAGCTTCGCTTCTCACCACTTATCAGCAGAGGACAGATCCAGGTTATATGCCTATTGGGATCAGCGAGAGCTAGCTGAGTTTTTTATCAGCCATCCAAGTTGTTCTGCAGAGTATTCCGCATGCATGGAGATAGAGACTGCATCGGTTACGGTAGTATCCACAGTGTAGGGGACTGATTCCGATGATGAGGAGCCTATGGAGGAGGCTGATATTCCCATCGAGGAGGATTTAACTGCTAGGTTGCCAGCATTTGTGATGGATTCCCCCACTATGAGTGTTACTATGATTCAGCATTCAGCACAGTATTTGGAGCAGAGCCTACATCTGATGACCTTTGAGAGAGATCAGGCTAGGGCCTTGATGTTGACAGCTCTTGATGGGAGAGATGCAGCTCTATTAGAGAGAGACGAGGCTAGATCAGCCAGAGATGCATTAATTATAGAGCGGGATGCTGCCATATCTGCCCGGGATGTGGCCATCACAGACAGTACTTTAGTGAGATCCCTTATGACTGGCATCCTTGCAGATATGAGTGCATATATTGATGAGCATCATGCCACCAAATAGTTGGCCTCGGATCTGCTAGCTCGTGTAGATACCATTGGGCATGAGCTTGCAGCGTTACCTCATTCTTCAAAGAGGGATGCTATGTTAGATCTGATAGTTCGCATACACACAGATCTGTAGATAAACTTGTATTTTTCTGCACAGACTAGCTTAGCCATTTTGTCATGTACATCACATATTGTATATATTAAACAATATTATATATGGCAGAGAAATATATTTTCATTTACTTCCCTTTCAGTTGTGCCTTGATACTTGCTTCCTATTTGTCTATTTCTTCAGGGCTTGTGATCTTGATGCATTCTAAACTCATCCTTGATGTGTGGACATTGAGCCATTGCAGTATCTTTCAGAATGAATCATTGATCTGTATGTATCCCTACCATCTTTGGTGTCTTGGGACTGGTTTCTGTATCAAAATTTGGAGAGGAATGTGGCTTTTCCTCTCTGAGATTGACCACACCACAGATGGTCGCCAGTACTTCTATTTGTGAGAAGCTTAGTTAATTCCATCTCTTATGGATTGGTTTTGCTCTTTGAGGCACAACCATAGCTTAGATGGTCGCCGAATCTCCTATTGGCGAGGAGAGGTTAGGTAGTCCCATCCCTTTGGTCTGAAGCCGATGAAATATGGTGGATTGAAATTTGATCCCAGTACCGTGTGACAAGTATTTTTGTTCTGGTAGGGGGTTAGACCGAACCATAAATGGTTGCCTACGTACTCCTATTAAAGAGGAGATCGGGTCTGCGTAGTTCAAACCTAGTGTAAGAGGTTCAACGCTGAATGTGAAAGGCAGATGGGTGTAGAATCTTTATTGATGAAGAAGGGTGTAGAAGTGTTTTTGCTATTTTTGTTTTTGTAGAGAAAGGGTAGAAATATTTTTGTAGTTTTCTTTATTGTGATCGAACCATATAGAATATGGTTTCCTACATACTCCCGGGTATTAGGGAGATCAGGTCGATGTAGTTCGCCCCTCAGGACGAATTACAGCCAAAGAGAAGTATGAATCCTATGTGCAGGCTATATTGCGGGGAGAAGAAAGTTTGATCCCATGATTGGGATAAACTGCAGTGTGGAAAAAGTTTGGTCCGTCTTGGGACAAAGCGCAAGCGTGAAAAGTTTAATCCCATCTTCGAGGATAAACTGCGGTGTGAAAGGTTCAATCCACAGGGGATAAGCAAAAATTGTGAAAGGTTTGAAATGTAAAACCAAAACCATTTCTTTGGTTTAAAGTGTATGTTTCCCTGCAGGTGTGAAAGGTTCAATCCCTGGGGGGATAACCGTATGGCTGCTTTGGATCCATTTGAGATTAACATTTATTTTCACCAAGGTGGCATAAGGACAGATATTCAGAGACGAACCTCCATCTATCAAAACTCCAGCTATCATATACCCAGAGGACAAAACTGTAATGTGCAATGGCTTGCAATGACCGGTCCCTTCGGGCGGTATGTCGTCATCAGTGAAGGATATCACATTGTTGTTGAAAATGTGATCAACCATATGTTGAAATTTTTCCACGTCCACTAATTTTGATAAGTAGGCTTCTTCCAAAACCTTCAATAAGATCTTCCGGTGATCCTCAGAAGAGAAAACCAAGTCCAGTATTGATATCTGATGTGGAGCTTCTCTTAAGCTTAGAACCACCTTGGCTTCATTATGGCCCATAGTGCAGAGGAATTTTTCAATCTTCTCCATGGGAATCTTCCCCTTTGCTTTGAAGGTAGGCTTCATAACCCTCTGAGGAAGATACAGTGGATTTTCCTTCGACACTTTAGCAGTAGTATGAGACGTGGATCCTTCAGCTTCTCCATAACTCCATGGAACTTTGGGTAAGCTGACAACAGGATATTGTGGTCTGAAGGGTAAAGAAATTGGCTTTGGTGCAGCCACTTTCAAAGGATTGTCAACTCCTTTGAGTTGAATTGCTTCTATGGGAAATGATTTGACAGTCTCATCATCCACGTCAGATATAACTGCTACTGATCCCTTCCATTTTCTAGGATAGATATTCCCACTCTCGAGTTGCACAGTGTCATCATCTGCCAGCTACAGGACACCACTATCAATAAGATTCTGAATGAGATGGCAGAGTGCCCAGTATTCTTCTGTGCTGTGACCTCGAGAATGTGAATGATATTGACATACTCCATCGGAGTTGAACCGTCTTGAGTGGGGATTGATTGGAGGTAGAAGGGAGGTAATTCTTCCTTCATTGATCAGCATTTGAAATATCTCCTCCATAGATTGTCCCAGATAGGTGAATTCCCTCTGATTGGCAAAATCCCAACGGACTTTAGCATTTGCTCTCTGTGCAACCTTATCCTCCATAGCTTCACTTTTTGAAGGTGATGGTGGAGCATCCATAACAAAAGGAAGGAGATAGGCATGCTCCTGGCTGACTAATTGGCGTGTGACTTGATCTTTGGTGGGTCACCAGCTCGCTTAATCGCTCAATTTGCTTGCAAAGAGCTTTCATTTTTCGTTCCATAGTAAATTGAAACTTTGCGTAATCCCATCTATCAACACCGTCTTTGATGGTCTGGGATGATTCACTATTAAAACTGGAACTTTGTCCAGTGCCCCAACTAATCATGTTGACCTCTTCTTCTTTGTGTTGAGGAAGAGGGTTTTCTTGCACATGAGCTTGATCTAGTTTGGTGACCACGATCTCACCGTTGTCTATTAAATCTTGGATCTTGTGTTTTAAGGCCCAACAATCTTGAGTATCATGTCTAGGTGCTCCGTCATAATAAGCACACTTCCGAGTAGCATTAAAACCCCTCCCATTAGGGTTGGCTGGTGGAAAAAGACGTGTAATTTTCTTCTACGTAGTCAGAAGAGCAAGAATATTCTCGACCGAGTCCCCTAAGGGTGTGAACGTTCGAGGGCGCTTTGCTTCTCTACTTTTAGGCAATGGAGGGTTTGAGGACTGTGCTTGGAAAGGGGAGTAGTTTCTCCTCTGTATAGGCATTTTCTGATTGCCTTTTTGACCTTGTAGTATCGAGGAAACATCCTTCTCTTTCTTTTTATGGACCCTCCAGGGGTTGTTTCCATATGATCCGGACTGGATGTGCTCAGCAACTGCTTTAAGAGCGGCTAGGTCTTGAATTTTACCTGACTTCAATCCCATCTCAGTCATCTCTCCGTGTTTGATCATTTCAGAGAATGGTTTGCCAATACCAGCTAAGACTCTCTCATAGAAAAGAGCTTCCTGTATGTCTATGAAAGTTATGAGCATTTCTGAATATGTCATGGACGGAATAACTTGAGCAGCAAGGCGCCTCCACCTTTGAGCATACTCTCTGAAAGACTCATTAGATTGTTTCTTGACCTTGGTAATCTGGTACCGGTCAGGAGCCATCTGAGATTGAAAACTGTATTGAGTGAGGAAGGCGTGAGTGTAAGACCCCGAAATTTTTTTAAATAAAAAGGAATTTCCTTTATTTATTATTTTGAAATAGTAAGGGTGGATTTGATTAATGTGGTTAGTTATGGGTAAAATGCGCAAATATTTTAAATAAGCAAGTGGTGATATAATATTCATTATTGTTGGGGAATATTCGTTTGGTCGTGGAATATTCGTACTGTCGGGGAATATTCGTACGACGGCGCAGCCATGTGTGGGCCCCATAACGGAAAGCGATTGGAGGAAGAAAACGACAAGAATAAGTTGTTTATAAATAACGGCGTAGTTGTTACCGTTAATACTGTTGAAATACCCGGTGGTTAAAACACACTAATACGCGTTGTTGAACAGTAGCACACGGTATTGCACCAATTATTGATTCTTACGTAAGAAGACACTACTCAATAATTGTTACGATAATTCTTATTCAAAGATTTTATTTTATTGATTCAATAATTCACGCATTGATATTTTATATTGTTGTTGTTTCAATAATTGTCATTTACAATTATTTTTCATTATCGAGCAATAATTCATATTATCGAATAATATTATTAGATAACATTATTGGCAATGTCTAGAAAGTTACATCTAAGGAGAGGTTTGGTCACCTAATTGCTGGCGCCAAGTAAGGAGAAATTCTTATTGAAAGCCCTTTTTCTGGAAGGCGCTGGTTGTCAATATTGTGATTACTCGTAATATTATTTGTGAATAATTAATTATTGATTCATATGATGAGGAAAATATTGATTTTATATGGATATAGATGGAGAAAATTTTTATAGTGACAATTGTTGAAAATTAATATTTTATCTTTTTCTAATAAAATAATTCATTTAAATATATTATTTTAATAATATATTAACGATGATATTTTTACGATGAATGTGGGATATATGAGTATATGTGGAGGAGGAGTATTTTTGTTACCAAAAATGTTTAAAACATGTTAAACATGTCGGTGGACCCCATTTATTGACTGAAATTTGATTATAGCCTGTAAAATCGCCCATTTGTAGATTTCGGTCAATTTCTGTTTGGAATTTGGAACAACTTTCTTCTGCAAAGTTGTAGAGAATTTAATTTCCTATAAAAACTCGCGAGATTCGAATTTTCTGATAAAAGGGATATTTATTATGAATTATTGAAGTTCCGAAGCTCCGAAATAATTGATTTTTGGATGTTTTAATTATGTTTTTTAAGAAAAACGTTTTTTACATGCTTGGGACTCATTTAACATGTGTGGTTGATGGCTGAATTCAGTTGGTATGCGAGGAAAATTTAGAAAAATATTAATATTAATTTATTAAATTTTCTACTTTGGTGTTCTAAGCAATTTCCTATAAATAGGGTCTTAGGTTAGAATTGAAAATCGCTTTTAAACTCAAGTTTTCTCTCTATATTATCGAAGCGTATTCTTGTGAGTATTTTGAGTATACTTTGAGTATTGCTATACGGTTGCAAGTTCAAGTCATAGCCTATATCCCGATGTTTCAAACTAAATAATTGCCTTTCGAGGTAAGGGATGTTATTTTCTTCTCAAATGATATTATTTCTTCAATATCATTATCTTTGAAATATTGGTTAGAACTTTTATCAAATTTGAAACTTTTTCATGTCGGGGTTACTATTCATGAGTTACTATTCATGAGTTACTATTCACGAGTTACTATTCATTAAAAGTACTATTCACTTGAAGCGTGAAGATATTTTTGTGAAATTTCTATCTTTTGGTGTCGGAAGTTACTATTCACGATACTACAAGACTATTCACGATATCTAAGACTATTCAATTAGAAAAATGAAATTTCTTCTTTTCATCAAAATATCTATTGTGGATACTAGTTTTGATTGTATCCATGTTTTGATCATTCTTGAATTTTACCTCACTCTGGTTATTTATGAAGTATTTTTGAAAGGGAATTGTTTAAAATACTAATCCTTAATATTTGTTCTTTTGTTTCCTTTGGATTCGTTTCCTTTAAAATATTTTTCATCATCCTCGGTCTTAAATGATGATATTATTGAATATCTTTGGCACAGTAGTAAAAGATGAATGATTTATGATGAATATCTTTGGCCCGTAGTGCAAAGATGAATGATTTCGATGAATATCTTTGGCCGTGGAGTAAAGATGATGAAGCAGTGTTTAGATGAACATGACCAATCGATGAATATCCTTAGCTTCAGTAGTGCAAGGATGAGTATATGATTCGGATATATATTGATTGATGTTACGGGGATAAAAGATAGGCGATGAACTTTAAAATTCATACATAGAAGATAGTAATTTGCATTCTCTACTTAACTCTTCTAATGAATTATTATTTCCGCTGCGAATATTGATTTAAAACTTGTTGTCTATTGTATTCTATTAGATTTTTCTCTGTTGAAGACTAACGATAATTTTGTTGTATATTATCTGAGTCATAATATTCTTTACTAGGCTAGTTGAGCTCACCCTTTTCCTTTTTGTTCCATTTTTCTTCTCAGGAGACGAGAATGTAGCGATTACTAGTCGGGGTATGGAATGAAGGTTCTAGAGAGAGTTGTTTAGTAGTCCTCACCATTTTTGTAAATAATGTATCAATAATTATGATGGGGATTTATTTGCGTGTGGATATTGTCTAGATGGCAATATTTGTATTTAAACTCACAGTTTATATGTTGTAATAATAAAGTTGTAGTTATTTCTGTACCATGTATTTGGCGACTCAGAATGGGTTGGATGGAATGGACCTATTTTGGGGCGCTGCGGTTTGGTATCGAGCTTAGGGATATGATCTCTGGCGGAGATCAGGGAATAGAACTAGGAGGAGAGAGACGAGTAAATCCTTCGCTAGTGTGTCCTACCTAAGCATATTTGTTAGTTGGTTAGTATATAGGGATATTATGTGATATATTGATTTCCTTAATTAACCCTTGTTTTATGATGATTTGAGAATATCGAATTGAGAATATTAACGATTGGAGTAAATGAGACCGTGGAGATACCTGTATTTACCAACGAGGAGAACGTGCAACAGGCTGACAATGTACCTCCTGTGAACAACACCACTGAGCAGATGATGAACGACGGGATGTTTAGAAGCTTTTTGCAGTTCATGCAAAATCAGACGAGGGAGACTCGTGTTCAAAAATGAGGAGGAAATGATAGCAATTCACGGTGGTCATATGCAAGCGATTCAAAGAGTTGGGACCACCGACTGCGGGGAAAGCCGGATCCGATTAAGGCGGAGATGTGGGTCAAACAAATTACCAAGATATTCGATGTCTTGGGATGCATGGAGGAACAGAAAGTTGCATTCGCTACTTTTATGTTTAAATAACGAGGCAGTCATTGGTGGGAATCGTGAAGCGTACTCCATCCAGTTTGCACTCAAAGATGTCATGGGAGACATTTCAAAAGCAGTTCAATGACAAGTACTTCCCGAAAGTATTCGTCATATGAAGGAAGTGGAGTTTATTAGATCAAGCGAGAATAACATACGGTGTCCCAATACGAGGCGAAGTTCGCAGAGTTATCGAGTTTGCACCTCATTTGGTGGAGAATGAGGAACGATGACGCGGATGTTTCGAGAGGTTTGAAACCCCAAGATACGTCCAAGATCTCATTTCTCATAAATTTTTTTCTCTATTCGGATGTTGTCAACGGGGCTCGATTGTTAAAGCGAGATAACGAAAGTACGCTCAACCGAGGGACCATAACGAGGATCATATCAAGATAGCGATCATCGAATAACGATAACCACGGAGAAAGAAGAATACGGACAAAGCGGTAACCACTCTGGTGGTAATCGTGGCCATGAGAATAGAAGAAGCGAGTCGGGAGGAGATTTTAAAAAGAGGAGATTCAACAACGACCATGTGAAGACGTCAGCGCCAGCAGCAACTGGTTCCAAGGGAGGAGAAAGACCACCGGTCGTATGTTACAAATGCGGAAAGAGGGACATATCACCAAGCGCCCACAACAATTTAAGGTATGCTATAATTGTGGAAAAGAAGGACATATCGCTTTCGAGATTGTACGGCAGAGCGAAACCAAGTCCAATGGGATGGTGACTCAAAAGGATGTCCCAAAAAGTCAAAGTCAATCGGTTCTGGAAGAGCGTTTTTGTCGTGGCCGGTCATGTAAAATGCGAGGAACCCGAACGAAGTTAGCACGGGTTAGTTAATTATAAATTCTTGCGAAGTTTATACCTTATTAGATACGGTTCTACCCATCCTTTTATCTCTTCGCCTTGCGCTCAACGTTTGAACTTGACTACGGAGAAATTAGACTTTGACCTATCTGTGGAGACTCGTTAGGAGAAATTTTCATTACATCGATTGTTTAGAAATCTTGCTTGATTCAGGTTGGCACCCTTATCTTACTTGTTGACCTTATCTCTTTAAAGATACTTGCTATTGATGTGATTTTAGGGATTGATTGGTTAACTACTCATCATACCAAAATTGATTGTTTTCGTAAGGTTGTTAGTTTTCATATTCCTAATCAACCTGTTGTTCGAATTCAGGCAACTAAACCATTAAAATCAATCACTGTCATATCTAATCATAAAGCGATTCGTTTATTGAAAAACGGATGTCAAGCTTTCATAGTCCATGTTATGGATTTGAATAAAGACACGTCAGATTTGAATAATATTCCTGTTGTTATTGATTTTTCCTGACGTATTTCCTGAAGAATTCATTGGCCTACTCCCAGAGCGTGATATTGAATTTGTATCGACTTCAAATCTGGTACAAAACCCATTTCTAAAATCTCATATCTAATGGCTCCTATCGAACTTCAGGAGTTAAAAACTCAACTGTAGAAATTGATACCCGAGCCTCTATCTGGTGACTTCCTTTGTGGAATGCACCGAAGCCTGATTCTCCGTAGGGGACGCCATATTCGTGCGGTAGTAAACTGATAGGTGTCATTGTGACGTGCTATCCAAGATTGGGATATGAGTCACAGTTGAGAGCAACCTAAGTCGGTAATCAAAATACGTAGCTTTCTAGACTTAGTTGGTTATTATCGGAGATTCGTTGAAGGATATTCTCGAATCGCTATTCCATTAACGCAGCTGACTCGTAGAGATACAAAATTCGAATGGAGCAAGGAATGTGGGAAGAGCTTCGAAGAACTTAAGAGGAGACTCATTTCAGCACATGTTCTGACCATGCCATCCTGGAAAAGCGAACGTGGTAGCTGACGTGTTGAGTAGAAGATCGTATACGAGTACGAGTACGATATTGTCAAAGAATCATTTCGTATAACTTACAAATAATAGAGATGAAGATGAAAACTCTAGGTACCCACGTGATGATATACGAGTATAATCAACTTTAATCAATAAAGTTAAAGTTGTTCAAGCTACACACCGGAGCTGATGAATTTGAAGAAGAAGGTGCAAAAAGTTGTTATTTCAAAAACGAGAATCGGTGAGGTGAGGAAAGCTCAAACCTTCGATTTATTAATCCATTTGAAATTCTCGATCGAATAGGAACTGTGGCCTATAGACTCATTTTACCGCCAAGTATGACGCGTGTTCATAACGTTTTTCACGTATCGATGTTACGTAATTATATGGACGACCCGAACCACCTCATTGAGTTAGAACCGGACGAGATAGCCGAAGACTTAACGTACGAGGAGGTACCTATCAGGATCTTGGATAGGAAAGAACATGTCCTATGTACCGAGGTTATACCACAAGTAAAAGTTTTGTGGAGAAACCATGCTATTGAGAAATGACCTTGAAGTTGGAAACGAAAATGAAAGCGAGGTATTCTCATCTTTTCGAAACACCAGGTACGTACGTCAATTTCGAGGACGAAATTTCATAAGGAGGGAAGGTTGTAAGACCCCGAAATTTTTTAAATAAAAAGGAATTTCCTTTATTTATTATTTTGAAATAGTAAGGGTGGATTTGATTAATGTGGTTAGTTATGGATAAAATGCGCAAATATTTTAAATAAGCAAGTGGTGATATAATATTCATTATTGTCGGGGAATATTCGTTTAGTAGTGGAATATTCGTGCATCAAGAGGGAATATTAAATGCGACATGGTGTGACAACATGTGTGGGCCCCATAACGGAAAAGCGATTGGAGGAAGAAAGCGACAAGAATAAGTTGTTTATAAATAACTGGCGTAGTTATTCTCAAGATTAATCTTGTTGAAATACACGGTGGTTAAAACACACTAATCTGGCGTTGTTGAGAAGACATTGCAGTATTGCACCAATTATTGATTCTTACGTAAGAAGACACTACTCAATAATTGTTACAAAGTAATTCTTATTCGATATTTTATTTTATTGATTCAATAATTCTTTGCATTGATATTTTATATTGTTGTTGTTTCAATAATTGTCATTACACAAGATTTTTCATTATCGAAGCAATAATTCATATTATCTCGAATAATATTATTAGATAACATTATTGGCAATGTCTAGAAAGTTACATCTAAGGAGAGGTTTGGTCACCTAATTGCTTGGCCAAGAAGGAGAAATTCTTATTGAAAGCCCCTTTTTCCCAGGAGGCGCACTGGTTGTCAATATTGTGATTACGTAATATTATTTGTGAATAATTAATTATTGATTCATATGATGAGGAAAATATTGATTTTATGTGGATATAGATGGAGAAAATTTTTATAGTGACAATTGTTGAAAATTAATATTTTATATTTTTCTAATAAAATAATTCATTTAAATATATTATTTTAATAATATATTAACGATGATATTTTTACGATGAATGTGGGATATATGAGTATATGTGGAGGAGGAGTATTTTTGTTACCAAAAATGTTTAAAACATGTTAAACATGTAAATTGGACCCCATTTATCAATTTGAAATTTGATTATGCTTTGTAAAATCGCCCATTTGTAGATTTCGGTCAATTTTGTTTGGAATTTGGAACAACTTTCTTACGTAAAGTTGTAGAGAATTTAATTTCCTATAAAAACTCGCGAGATTCGAATTTTCTGATAAAAGGGATATTTATTATGAATTATTGAAGTTCCGAAGCTCCGAAATAATTGATTTTTGGATGTTTTAATTATGGTTTTTAAGAAAAACGTTTTTTACATGCTTGGGACTCATTTAACATGTGTGGTTGATGGCTGAATTTAGTTGGTATGCGTAGGAAAATTTAGAAAAATATTAATATTAATTTATTAAATTTTCTACTTTTGTGTTCTAAGCAATTTCTATAAATAGGTGTCTTAGGTTAGAATTGAAAATCGCTTTAAACTGAAGTTTTCTCTCTATATATTATCGAGCGTATTCTTGTGAGTATTTTGAGTATACTTTGAGTATTGCTATACGGTGCAAGTTCAAGTCATAGCCTATATCCGATTGTTTCAACTAAATCTTGTGCTTTCGAGGTAAGGATGTTATTTTCTTCTCAAATGATATTATTTCTTCAATATCATTATTTGAAATATTGGTTGGAACTTTTATCAAATTTGAAACTTTTTCATGCTCGGGGTTACTATTCATGAGTTACTATTCATGAGTTACTATTCACGAGTTCTATTCATTTAGTACTATTCATTTAAGCGTGAAGATATTTTTTGTGAAATTTCTATCTTTTGGTGTCGGAAGTTACTATTCACGTATACGGCACTATTCACGAATACGGCACTATTCACCGAAAAATGAAATTTCTTCTTTTCGTCCAAAATATCTATTGTGGATACTAGTTTTGATTGTATCCATGTTTTGATCATTCTTGAATTTTACCTCACTCTGGTTATTTATGAAGTATTTTTGAACGGGAATTGTTTAAAATACGAATCCTTAATATTTGTTCTTTTGTTTCACTGGATTCGTTTCCTTTAAAATATTTTTCATCATCCTCAGTCTTAAATGATGATATTATTGAATATCTTTGGCCTGTAGTGCAAAGATGAATGATTTATGATGAATATCTTTGGCCTGTAGTGCAAAGATGAATGATTTCTGATGAATATCTTTGGCCCGTAGTGCAAAGATGAACAGGTGTTTAGATGAACATGACCAACTGATGAATATCCTTGGCCTGTAGTGCAAGGATTAGTATATGATTCCAGATATATATTAATTGATGTTACAGGGATAAAAGATAGACGATGAACTTTAAAATTCATACATAGAAGATAGTAGTTTGCATTCTCTACTTAACTCTTCTAATGAATTATTATTTCCGCTGCGAATATTGATTTAAAACTTGTTGTCTATTGTATTCTATTAGATTTTTCCCTGTTGAAGACTAACAATAATTTTGTTGTATATTATCTTAGTCATAATATTCTTTACTGGGCTAGTTGAGCTCACCCTTTTCCTTTTTGTTCCATTTTTCTTCTCGGAGGCGCGAGAATGTAGCGATTACTAGTCGGGGTATGGAATGAAGGTTCTAGAGAGAGTTGTTTAGTAGTCCTCACCATTTTTGTAAATAATGTATCAATAATTATGATGGGGATTTATTTGCATGTGGATATTGTCTAGATGGAAATATCTGTATTTAAACTCACAGTTTATATGTTGTAATAATAAAGTTGTAGTTATTTCTGTACCATGTATTTGGCGACTCAGAATGGGTTAGATGGAATGGACCTATTTTGGGGGCGTCACAGTGAGCTAGATCTTCCCAGCTATGGATCTTTGAGTTGTCTAATCTGGTATACCATGAACGGGCTTCTCCAATTGAAGAATCTTGGAGCAATTTGCATTCTAAGCTTCTCATTTTCCGCATAAGATCCAAGTTCTCCAATGAACATCTTGAAATGTGTATAAGGATCCCCTAATCCGTCATACTTTTCAAAATCAGGGGTTTTAAATTTCTCTGGATAATGAACACAAGGGAATATGCAAAGGTCAGCATATGAAACACTTCCATGTGTTCCAATCCCTTTAAGAGCACGGATAGTTTCCTCCATTTGGATTATCTTCTTCCTGATATCACTGGTGTCTGGATCTCCTTTGAGATGGGTGTTTTCAGGGTCTTTGTTGGTCGTATCCAACTGAGGTTCTGGATTTGTTTTTTCCAATCCTTGAGCTCCTCCTTGTGCAGAGGATTCTGTATGGGTAGGCATCTTTGTACCCTGAGTAGATTGATGTAATTCTTTCAGCAAAATAGCAAAATCTGTGATTTGTTTACTTAATCCGTCAAATTCTTCTCGAGAAACAGGATTAGACTGGTCAGAAGAAGACAGGATTAGGCTCGTGGCCTTTTTGGATTTTGAGTGGGTAACAGACCCAATGATTTCCCTATAAAAGACTTATGTAGTTTAGTCTTAGGGATAATGTAAATGCTATTATAATGTGCCCATTTTAGAAATATTGTCCTGCAAAAATGGGTGTTAATTGATAATATGTATGCTCAAATATTCTTCATATTTTCCATTACATAATGATGCACATGGAATAAAATTACAAGTAAATGCTTTTACAAGTAATTGAAAATGGAAAGCATGAAGAGACTTTCCTCCGCATTTGGTTTATCAGAGGTTGACCTATCTTAGGGTTACTCTCGCGGCTTTTTGGCATGAAGGTCCCCAGATCATCGCAATATACTTGACGGGAAGTTAATCCGGTCTTTTAACTGGAGCGAATCTGGGTGGTGCCTTTCCTAAGCCTCGTTGGAGTTAGTCTCCCTACGAGTCCAGTAATCAAACACCGATAGGATAGCCTCCTGATGGAGGAACCACACAACATACATTCACATACAACGTGTCTCACCGTTTATGCAAATAATGACATGTACGAAGAACTAATATCACAGATATATATTTTGCAGTGCAGTAAGTAAAATGCATTCGTACACATTCATCATAAATGTAAATGCAACATTCATACACAAGCATATAACAGTTTTAAAAAGCCTGTAATAGCGGCTTAAGCCCTCTTACTAGAGTCCCCGGCAGAGTCTCCACCTGTCGACGTCGGAATTTTTAGTTGTCACTTTTCGTTACTTGTTCTTTGGTGTTCTCATTGTTATGTGAGATTTGTTTGAAAACATAAGTGAAAAAGGTCCTACATATGTAATGTTGACAATTTGACTTTAAGAGTCGCTAATTGGTGTTTTTAACTGGTTGCACCAACGCAACCGAAAAAGGTTTGCACATTGATTGATGATGTGACATCGCTAAACGGGTCTGTGAAACCGAGATTCATTTAGGTTCTGGGGCTTGATTATGTGGAGGGAAGGTATTAGGCACCCCCCGACATCCGTGTTACCACGGTGACCGCCACTTTTCAAGAAACTATTATATGAATGTGTGTGTGTGTGTGTGTGTGTGGATCAATGTGCAATTTATTTACAAGTAGTGTTATGCCTCATTCGCACCTATATACAAAGGGTTTGAATTTATATAAAAATTCAATTTTAAACAAGATATAGCACTGAGGTTTTTTAAAAGAGGTTTTTTCAAACCTTGTGCTCAATAGTAATTGAGGCCTTTGATACTTCCATTTTATTCTTAAATGTTCGGCTTGTTTGCTTTTATTTTTGAGATGCGAGGCATTCTCAAGAAAATAATATACAGCAGTGCCGAACTCCTCACGGGCATGAAAGCCATCCAAGGAAATTCGGACACCGTAAATAAAGTACAAGCTGCTTATAGCTGAAAATGTCTATCACGGGAACCAAATCTAGATTCAATAGACTGAATCTGTGATCACATGATTCCTAGGCTCACATGATACCGCAGTTTATATAAAAAGTAGTAAGCAGTTATATATATAAAAGCTGTAAATATATATACAAACATGATCAACCACCACGAAGCAACTCTATGGGGGGTTGAAATGTAAATATATAAAAGCGGTAAATATATATATATATATATATATATATATATATATATATATGGACATGATCAACCACCACGAAGCAACTCCATGGGGATCGAGAAAAGTAAATAAAGTAGTAATGCGATCAATCGCCATGAAGTAAACTCCAAAGGGACTAAATGTAAATAAAGCAAGAAGGCGATCAACCGCCATACGAAGTAAACTCTGTGTTTGATGAGAAATGTAAATATATATATATATATAACCAAGTAAACGCTCCGGATGTAAAATTCAGGCTCATTACACAGAGTTTGACAACAGTTTATATATATAAGTATATATATATAAGCAAGTAAACGCTCCAGACATAAGTCTAGGCTCAATCGAGGCATAACTCGATAATGTTAGTCCATATATAAATATATACATATATAAGTATTTATATACAGATAGAAATGAAAACCACGAACCGAAGTCCGGGCATACGCACACAACACGACTCTCAATGTGTAGAATAGTGTGTGCAAAGATGAAGAGAAAGGCTTTATAGAGTGTGAGAAGGCTTACAGTGGGATGCCAATGCAGGCTTCTATGACACTATATGGATAAACACTAAGCTCCCGCCGGTAAAAATATAGCTATATGTGAGCTAACAAATGTTTAAAATGAGGAAACACTCAATATGGGGTGTGTACAGAGAAAATTGGACAGGGCTTCCTCGCCTCTCTTTTTCTCTCAAATGGCCACCCCAAGCCCTCTACTTATAGAGGGAGAGTCAGAAAGCGGCACCATGCAGATGCACTCATGTGCCCCGGTGCCCCGGGCTCTATGGGTCCCGTCGTCTCGAAGTACGTGCACTCGTGCATTGTAATATCCGCTCGAACTTGCAAAACTTCAATCCAACCATCCGAACGAGGTATATAAGACCTTCTTCGAACCGTTTATTTTGAGAATTATGCAATGGCATGGGATTAGAGGTTGTACGAAGTCAGGAAGAGGGGACCATGCCCATGGTCTTTAAGCTTCAAATTCTATCCGGTGTGTTGCCACGCGTAATAGTCACTTAGGATTGGAACTCTTTGGTTCTTGTAGGACATTGTTGTATGTATGTATGAAATGTTGAGACGACGCACAGGTGTTGAGATGGAAAGATTACGTTTGACTCCTCACCGGGGTTATCTCCGGTTTAAGTTGAAAGCAGATGTTGCTCAGGGTTACATCTGAGATTGGACTGCTGCAAGTGTTTGAATGCCACAAGGGCATTTTTAAATGTGCCTGTCTACCCGATGTTAGCTCCGGGTCTGAGGTATGAGTGCCTCGGCAGGAGGTCTGAGATTGAAGCTGATCGCATGCATTTGAAACCAGCATTTTCGGAGTTATCGCCGAAATTACAATAGCATTCCTTAGGGTTATCTCCAAGGATAAAACTCGGGGTTATCTTTAAGGTTGGAAAAGATACTCCCGGTGTGTGTTCCGAGGTTGAGACTGAACTTTCGGTAGTATTCGGAATGGATGTGAGCTATCTTCCAGGGTTATCTCCGAAAGATGAATCTACCCTCCTACAATGTTAGTAACAGGTATGCAGAAAATTTTGAGTGTCTACATGCTTATGTGGGTTTCGACATTTGGGACAATCGAAGTACCCTAATCTAGCTTTCCCTACTTTGCTAGGCATCTAAATTGGATTCTTGATTCCTTGTTTGCTCTTTCCCAACCCTCTTCCTAAACAAAAACCCAAGGCTATCATCTCTTGACCGACGAACATTACTTCAGGAGATATTCTTAGTTTTAAGGTTGGTGCCTCAATAAGTCGATAGTGAGTTGTGCTCACCTCAAATGCTTAAAAGCTAGAATGCTCGACACCTTCGTTCAGGCTGATCAGGGGAATCTCCCCGTACACACGGATTGGGTATTCAGGTTCAGCATTAATGGTCACCAAATTACCGTTAACGATATATTTCAGCTGTTGATGAAAGGTGGATGGGAGCCATGTGAATCCATGGTTGTCCCATCAGTAAGTTGTATCCAGTGGTCATGTTTAGAGCTTGGAAGGATATGTTGAACTTTTGCAAGTCAATCTCCACCAGAAGCTCGATTTCTCCCATAGTGTCTCTTCGAGATCCATTGAATATTCTTACTATGATGTGACTATTCTGAATTCGGCTTAGGTTGATGTTATCCTTTCCAAGGTAATATAGGGACATATGCTTAATAAAGATCCTCCATCTATCAACACGCCCTTTATCATATATCCTGAGGACATCATCGCTATATGTAACGACTTGTAATGACTGATAACTTCTGCTAGTTAACAAACTTGTATCTTGATTAATTCTATTTTACGTTCTATCGCAGATCGTCCCTCTAAATAACCCAACTTGGCGGGGTTAACTTTAATTGGTTATGATGAATTTTTGATCTTCTTAAGATACTTGTAATTCTCCCCGTTCTCGACATTAATCATGTTCACCCCTTCCACATTATGCTGATAGAGAGGATTGTCATGAACGTGTGGCTGTTCAGGTGTTGTCACCATGATTTCTCTGTTGTCTATCATGTCCTGAATCTTGTTCTTCAAAGACCATCATTCTTGGGTGTCATGGTCAAGGGCCCCAAAATGATAGGCACACTTTTTCCTTGGGTCATATTGCTTCCCCTTTGGATTGTCTGGGGGAAAAGCAGAAGTAATCTTCTTCTATGTTGTCAAAATCGTTAATACGTTCTCAAGCGAGTCCCTAAGGGGTGTAAATGTTCTCTTGCGCCTGCCTTTTCTGGCTTTCTGAGATGGACTTGGAGGATTTATAGATGATTGGAAAGGGGAGCAATTGTTTTGTTTCTGAATGGGTAGGTTTAGACTGCCTCACCAAACTTGACCCTAAAGTATTAAGGATACATCTTCTTCCTTCTTTATATGGGCCCTCCGAGGGTTACTCCCATAATTTCTTATCAGGATGTGTTCAGCTATAGCCTCCAGAGCAGTGAGGTCCTTAATCTTACCAGACTTCAACCCCATTTCAGCCATTTTGCCATGGTTTATCATTTCTAAGAATGGTTTACATATTCCCACCAGGACCCTCTCATAATAGGGAGCTTCTTATATGTCGATGAAAGTCATCACTATTTTAATTTTTGTCATAAGCAGGTTGACCTGTGCTACATACATCTCCATCTTTGGGCATATTCTTGGAAAGACTCATTATTCTGCTTCTTGACTTTAGTCACCTGATACTGATCTGGTGTCATTTATGATTGAAAGTTGTATTGATTCAAGAAGGCGTGAGTTAGTTCTTCCCAACTGTACATTTTTGAATTTTTGATTCAGGCGTATCATGCCCTAGCCTCTCCAATTAGACTTTTCTGGAATAGTTGTATTCTCATCTTCTTGTCTTCTATGTAGAATCTGAGTTCTCTAATGTATACCTTCAGATGGGTATAAGGGTCTCCTAACCCATTGTATTTCTCAAAATCTGGGACTTGAAATTTATCAGGATATCGAGCACCTAGAAATATGCAGAGGTCTGAATAGTTGATGCTCCTATATGTTCCTGTCCCTTTTATCGACTGGATGGTCTCCTCCATTTGTTGGACCTTTTTTCTTATGTCCCCAATTTCTTGGACGTCCATAAGATTGGTGAATTCAGGGGTTTTCTTGGAGGTTCGCTCACTGGATTGGGGTGGGGGTATCTGTGTTTCCACCTTTTGCTAGAACTTTGACTACCCCCTTACGCAAAGGAGTATGGTTGAGTTTGCGTCTTTAAACCCTAGGTGTTTTACATTGCCCCTTTAATAGATTATCCACCTCTTCTATCTTTTTTTTAAGTTTCTTGAATTCTTCTTGAGATACAAAAACATATTCAGGTGGGGCACTCTCAGCCATGTTGGCGGATGGGGTTTGTGCCTTCCTAGCTTGCAATCGGGTAAGTGGACCAATCTTGCCTACAAAAGTACAAGTATTTTAGTCTTGATAGATACTAAAGGTCTGGATGCATGCCATGCAATGTGTTAGGTTTTGGTTGTTTATCTTTTCCTACAAAACAAAGGTCATTTGTTTCGATGATAGATATGGCATTTGACATTTGACAGGAATTGAAAGAGTTAAGGCATGAAGAGACTTCCCATAGCATTGGGTTTATCAGAGGCTAACCTATCTTAGGATTACTCTCACGGGCTTTTCGGCATGAAGGTTCCCAGATCTTCGCAACCTACTCGATGTGATGAGAATAAGTCCAATCTTTCACTTGGAGCGGATCTGAGTGGCGCCTTCCCTGAGCCTCGTTGGGTTATGCCCCCTTAAGTTTAGTAATCAGCCACCGACAGGTTTGCCTCGTGGTGGAGGAATCACACAACATATATTCATCACGTCTTGTCATATGCAATATGATGACATTGTGTGAGGCACTAATATAAAGCATTGTAAAGAATCATTCATTACACATATATAATGTGACACCCCAAAATCCGGGTACTTCATTCCACAAGATTTGGTGTTCACTATTCAAACATTCATATCTAACTACCCAAGATAAAGAAAACTTAAACAATAAACCTTCCCATTAAAGGGTTACATAACTTAATTAAATAAATCCCAGGTCGTCTAACCTTAAATACATCATCAAGTGCGGCAAAAATAATTACATCACATCATTAATCAAGTCTAGTTACATAAACTATTTAAGTAAAATGGAACAAGTCTTCAACACTTGTTCATCTTGCCTTTCCATTTACTGGTAGATGGCTCGTTAACTTTCTCAACTTTAGCTGCAATAGTTATATATGCAAGAGTGAGCAAGACAAATGCTCACTTGAAATAACAATAAATAATGATAACCTAAGAACTATCAAGGAGTAAGTTCAATTGAGTTGAATAACATTTCCTATCAATGATGATAAAAAATTGAATATCAAGATTTAGAATTCATCTGAAGGCCACAAGACCATGAACTATGTCCCAGGTTATAAGTATTTTGACTTAATCTTTAACAGTCGTTAGACTATATGGACCTCCCTTCCTATACTTAGGGGGATCAGCCCTTCGTACCATGTATTGTGCACAAACATCTTAACGCTTTCGCGTAAATAAACCCCTATAATAGGGTTGTTCATCTCAACTTTAACTTTTGAGTCCGCACCAAAGTAAGTTTGGTTTGGATTAGTTTCAAGGGTAATTTGGAGTTCAACGTTCATCAACTAAGGATTAGTTGAATCAAAAAAACTTAATAACGTTTCAAGGGTTCGATAACAATATAGTATGAAATAGCTATGAGTCATAAGTGAATAAACATTATGCACTAAAGTTATGCTTCAGGGATAAACTAGAAAGCATTGAAATAAATAGTAACCCTTGCTTGAGCAATGATAATAATAAGCTAATGTTACATTCTTTTTCAATAAGGAAACAGAATTACGAACTTTGCTCAATGTAAAAATAGGTTTAGAAATAGGAATTTGCATAATCAAGATAAGACAGGAAACTTGCTCAGTAAAGATACAACTTGAATAATCATAACTGAGATTGAATAAGGAACTTGCTTAATATAAGGCTTAGAAACTTGAGTAATACAAAAGAAATAGAGTTCAAGAACTTGCATAATCATAAACAAAGTAGGGTAAGGAACTTGCTCAAAGAAAGTTTAGGATTAGAGAACTTGCCTCGTGTGTAAGCTATACAATTATAAATTGATTCCCAAATATCCTACGAACATGTTATTAAAAATCATAACACAAATTAGTTACTTTATGACCAAGTTACATAATTAGACATCCATTTCATGTTAAGTTACAACCTTTAGCCTTAGGTCTAATCACATTCTTCACAAGGCACAAAATAAACATCACTTAACATGTTTAATCATCTTTTATACTTATAAGATCGAGTTATATTAGCATTTACTGGATTGAATACATAAAATCATATTTCTAGGTCAAACTGCCAACTGACGCTGCAGCGCCCCAGTTTGAACTAGGGATCGGCGCTGCAACGTTGGTCTAGCATTGAGGCTCCCAGATTTTCCTCGGGCCGATGTGTGTCATGACTCAATGTTTGGCGTTCTGTTTGGAATTGTGCTTCGAATAAAGCGCTATATAGCGCCTCGGCAAAGTTTCAGATAGTTCTAGTTCACGAAGAACACAAAATAAAGCCAAATAGACCTAAAAACTTCGCTCAAACAATAAATTTAACAGTAAAGTTTATATAACAATAAATAGGTTATATAAACTTTACATAAACTAACACTTCTAACATGATTTTAACCACATAAACAATATAACAATTAAATCAAAACCTTTAAATTCCTTGGTCTTGCTTAAAACTCCATTTTCAGACATCCTTAGCGAAATCAATCACTATATATTTGTTTCTTAACCAAATTAATCCATTCAAATTACATTCTTTTCGTTTCTTCATGTATTTACACAATCAACAATCAATTTACACATTATAATATGAATTGAATAATAATTTTAGTATCTAACAAGCCATATGCTTATATATTTCACTATAACCTCACTATAAACATAATTTCTTCATATTTATCATGTTTTTATGGATTACTCAACCTTAACTAATATATAAATCACAAAAAAATAGTTTATATACACAATTTAACATATATAACCATATCTTCAACAATTTTCATCAAAATCAATTTACAGAGAACTTTTAAACAAAACAAAAACAAAAATTATACCCTTGATTGCTTGTGTTTTGGTTAGCTAGAAGATGAGAGAGGCTTGTTAATCTTCCTCTTTCTTCTAAATTCTTAAAACTTATAGAGAATTCTTTTCTCTCTGTTTCTTCTTCCCTCTATCTACACTATATGTAACTTATAACTGATATATAATATATAAACTGATATAATAATATAATACATAATATAAAAACTGACAAAACTTAATATCTCTTTTTAATTCTTTGTCAGTTATATTTTTTTTAAATTCGAAATCCACTAAGGCTTGTTTAGCAAAAACTAAATTAAAATAAGAATTCAAAAGCCTCAATGCTTTGTTTGGTAAAACTAAATTAATACCCATATAATTTCTTTTAATAACTCATTTATTATATAGTTTAGTTGTCACACTTTATTTAATTAAATTCTAATATTCAAATTCAATTAAATTAAAGTTAACATCAACTTATTAAATCATATTGTCACATAAGTCAAATTGCTACATAATTTATAATTTTCATTATAAATTATAATTTTATTTAACAAATTAGTAAATTTCTAATTTAATTATAAATTAGAATACCATTATAATTATTCAACAATTCATTTAATCATTACCAAATCCCTAATTTACTTATTAAAATAAATTAGAAT
Organism: Panax ginseng; assembly: GCA_020205605.1. Classification (NCBI taxonomy): domain Eukaryota; kingdom Viridiplantae; phylum Streptophyta; class Magnoliopsida; order Apiales; family Araliaceae; genus Panax; species Panax ginseng. Next base: position 50,377,900 of record CM035133.1, read on the forward strand.
ATTTTCATTATATAATATGATGATTAGTTAACAACTCATTTAATTTAATTAACTCATTAAATTAAAACTTTAAACCACAAAATTACCAAACATCAACTTAATATATTACACTTAATTAAGTTAGTCAACAACAATTCATGAATTATTTAATTAATTATTTAATCAAATCTTTATTTAACCAATAAGCACATCAATTAAAATATTTATTTAATTCAATAAATATTTTAAATTACATATATATAACAAATTTCTATTGTTACATATAACATGCGTATAAAAAGGGAATTGAAAAGACTGAAATGCTACTTAAGCTTTCTAACGTCCCCAACAGAGTTGCCACCTGTCGACGCCGAGGAAAACTTGTTTTTCCTATGTTCGTCTACCCTTGTTGATTATATATTTGTTTGTTGGTTATTTAAGGGTGAGTTTTAGGAAAGGACCAACATAGATGTCGACAATTTTGAAAATATTGATTTATGCGATTGGGTCAAATTAGACAAAGTCGCTAGTTGGTATGAGTTCAAAATGATGTACCAACCCATCCGGTTTTTTGGAGGTTATCGTAATATGGCCCAATATGTGACTCCATAAAATTAGTCTGGAACCCAAGATTTATAGATTTCGGGGGGCTTGCTTAAGCGATGGGAAGGTATTAGGCACCCTCAACTTCCGTGAAACACGGTTACCGTGCCTTTTTAATTCCCTAAACATGAAGTGTGTGTTTGTATAAAAAACTTTTGATCTTTTTCTGGTCTGAAAAGATGCTTAAGTGCTTTATTTTGAAACTAGTGCTTAGCCCCTTTGAACCTATGTCGAAAGGGTTTGATTTAAAGAAAAGTTTGTTTTTAGATTAAAAATATAAAAGTGATATTTTGAAAAGATGGTTTTTAAACCCTTCGCCAAATAGGTATCGAGGCCCTTTGATACTTCCAATTTTAATTTGGACTAAACCATTTTCTAATCCTAGAAACGACCTTGTTTGATTTTTTTTTATTTGGATGTGAAGGGTCTTTGGGGGGTGGTTTAGAACTCGGGATTCTAATTACTTCATTTTTTTTCTTAAGTCTATTCATCCCAGCGCGATCTAAATTTTATAAGATCTTTGTTAATTTGATTTGAAAATCGTGTTTGGTTACAGAATTAAAACTATGATTTCAAGGGCTTGTGGGCATGAAAGCCATCTAAGTAAGCCCAAGCACCTACAACAACGATTTCACTAGTATGGGGCCTTAAATACGGGTATTTTTTTAAGGCCCAAGATTAGATGTACAATGGATAGCTAGCTGATAGTACAACTGAAATAAGTTAATCATGGGAACCAAGTTGAGATCCATTTGGTGGATTTATAACCCCATGGTTCCTAAGCTCACATAATATTATTCCAAAGCATGCAAGAAATAGATCATAAAACACAATATATATATATATATATATATATATATCTCCTAATTCTACTAAAAAGTGATTTATCGATTAAATCCTTGAACGCGAGAAGTTAGGATTCCCACTTTCACTAGATATGGATCTAGGGTAGCACGGGGTAGCAAAATACTTGAAAAGCTAGAAAATAAACTAGATCTACCAAGATCTAGGCCTATCTAGCTCAATGGTTCGAGCTATGACTCTCTTGAACCGATTAAATGCTAGATCCAGTATAAATCTAATCAAAATACTTTAAATACCAATTATATATACAAAATAATCGATAAAAAGTCAAATCTATGTACAACCAAGTAGTATATATATGGCACTTATATATATATATATATATATATATATATATATATATATATATATATATATATTAAAGAAGTAAATAAACACGAATATAAGAAGATCTTACGTTTTTACACGAGATGTGAAACAAAGTTGAAAACCTCCAAGAACTCGTATTTCAACTATAGAAAGTTGTTAGGACAAGATCTATATGTATAAAAGTATATAAACTGAGATTTGTGGTGTTTTGGATCAAGATTCAAGCTCTTTCTCTCTCTAGCTCTTGGATTTTTTCTCTTTAATTTTTCTAGATCTGACTCTTCTTCTGAAAAATGAGCTGGAAGTGCTGATTTAAGGATCCTAGTATTGGGTCCCACAGTCTCGAAGTTCATTCCCTTAATTATTGTGTTATCTGCAGAAATATCCATATCTTACAATCCAAGAATCGTTGGGAGATGTGTCACACCATTCCAGAAAACTCTTTTCGAGAGTTATGCAATGACATCGAACTTAACCATTTCGGGATCCGGGAAGATGGATCCATGACAAGAATAACATCTTCAAGTATCCAAAGGTAATCAGTGGATTTGTCTTACGTAGTTTGCGACTCTGGATTGCTACGGTAGCTCTTTATAACCCTATCCTCAGTCGGATGCTTGTTGTTCTGTGTTGTGTCAACAGAATTACATCTTTACTCTTCCGGGGTTATCTCCGAGGTGGAATTATACTGTTGTCATCCCACGGGGTTGTCTCCTTGGGTGAAGTTGTTATTGTTGTCCCACAGAGTTCTATCTGGGGGTGAAGTTGTTGTTGTTGTCCCACAGTGTTGTCTTCAGGGGTGAAGTTGTTGTTACTGTCCCACGGGGTTGTCTCTAGGGTTGTCTTCGGGGTTTGAAATGACGTTTTTACCTTTCTATAGGGTTAGTAAAAGGAAAGCGAAATTTTGGGTGTCTACAACGATAAATCATGTAGAAATTGAATAGCATGAAATCCTAACTCAACATATGGATAGGAAAACTTAGAATACATTTTATGACAATAAGAACATCGAAAACGAGAATAAATATCATGATCATAAACTAACTCAACAAATATCAAATAACCTTCATAGTTTATGACAAAGATGATTCTACCATCAAAATAGCTAAAAAATCATCAATGGAAGCATGCAAAACATGTTTTAATAAACTCATGAAAACAGTAGATGCATTAGTTAATCTAACCGAAATAACTAACCACTTATACAAGTCACATGTTAATACAACTTTCCATCCATCATTCTCTCATGCTAATTTGATTAGGCATTGTCATCACATGATCATCATCAAGTGTAGATAAAACACAAGTACTATGTAATTTATCAAATATATTATCCAAGCAAAGAAAATAATGATACTAGTTTACCAACTGAAAATCAATGCAAAAGTTCGATATCATTTCCTTCTTAGGTACTATGCTTTCTTAAATAACACATGAACTCGTGTTTTCTCTCATGTTACCCTCCTCCATCAATTCTCCAACTTGCCTTTGGAACTCCTTCGTCTCCTTAGGAATGCTATAAGCTGATCGGTACAAAATGATAGCGTTGGGTATGATATCAACCTGAAATAGAGAAGCAACAGAAGTAGACAAAGAAGAGTTAAAATGGTTAGTATTCAAAAGTGTCGCCTCTTTCTACGAATGTTCATTCATCGGTTGTTTAAAATATAATCCTCTTTCCAACTCACTCTCTTTTTTATAGTCACTTTTTTTCTCTTTTCTTTTTGCTCATTCTTTCTCTCAACTGTTTCATTCTCTCTTTTATTTCTACCTTACTTTCCTCAATCTCTATTTTTTCCACTCTTATTCTTGTTGTAAGCACACTAGATCCTCTTGGACTTGTTCGGGTGTCACCAATGGCTCGTGATGGACTTGCTCGGGTGTCACCAACGGCTCGTGATGGACTTTATTGGATGTCACCATCATCTCTTCATGGATTGCATGATCTTCTTCAATTTCCACCTCCCTTGGCTGATCTTTACGTTATACACCTGAAGAATATCTTGGGGCTGCAAACAACATGACTCCAATATCTTACGAAATGGTTCCATGATGTCTTATTTTATTTCCTTTGAAAGTAATGGTTCCCTACATGTCTTAGGAGTTTCTTGTGACTGTCTCTAATGTGAATCTTCACGCCTATGAATCTCCCTATCGTCGCCCCCATGATGATCGCCTTAGAGGTGTCTCTATATGTCTTGAAGATGTATATTCCTTCCTCCTATTAAGTTGTACCAGAATAAACCGTTTTCTCATTACGGTTTTTAACTCCTCCCATGTCTCGATTGGACGCTCTCTATATCTTCTCCTGCTAAGTACCAATTGATCCCCATGTTTCTACATAATCAAAAAAATCTTGAATCGCCAGCATGACCTTCTTACGCTTGGAATAATCATGATAGTCAAAATCTCGCTCTATTTTTTTCTCCCATCTCAAATAAGCATCATGATCACTCCTCCATTGGAAAGAACTCCTTTGACTTTCATAAGTACTCATATAATCGTAATCATACATGTTTGCTGCAAAACAAAAGCTAGTAGATAAAAACTTTCCTCACCACTCCCTTACGTGTTTCACTCAAAGAATAATGAATCACTCATTTTTTTTGCTCAATTGGCTTTTACCCTCTAATAAGTTCACAACTATTGACTTTTACCACTCTAATGTTCCCTCTTGCAAGTTCTTTTTAAATTCGCCGAACAAATTCATAGTTTGCTAATCAATTCAAAAAATAACTTATCAAGAACAAATATAGAAGGTATGACTATGGTTACCAATAATTGTGAACCTTGTTGTGTCAGGAGAAATACTCCTAGTAAATTTTGGATTGAACAACTTGTAAATCAAAGATTGGCTTGCTCCTCGTATGTCTTTAAATTTCTATTTGTGTGCTTTCCCAAAAACTTATTGTGTTATTTCGTCAGAATTGATGATTGGATGATGTACTACACTTTTCGGTTAGCACAATAGAAATAACTTCTAAAAAAAATTTCAATACTCTTTTTTTTGCTCAACAATTCAAACAAGAAAATTAAAGGATAAGTAACTTGCTAGGAACTTAGCTTTGATACCAAATAATAGACTCCACACGGCACGCTTGTATGAGGTGGTCGTCGCCCCGATCGTTTCTAGCAACCTATAAAGGTGAATCGCTCACAACACCTCAACCCATCGCTTATATATAAGTAGTAATCTTGGTACAAGTACTCGCACTAGGAAATTTGTGTTGAATGGACATTAACGACACTTTGACCCCTCGCTTATATGTAAGCGGTAATCTTGATACAATTGACGATTGATGCGGTAGAAAATGCTACACAGAACTATGAATTGTTGTACGATAAGTCAATGCTACATCTCAAAGAAAACTAAGAATTAACTCAAGAATTCTTCAAAGAACCAAAGAAGAGAATAACCTCATAAGTATATTGAATAATGAATAATGTGTGTCAATTACAATAAAAGTAACCCCTATTTATAATAGTTACAAAAATTCTAATCCTAATAGGAATTACAAACCATGACCCTAATTTCTATAAGGAAATAGAAATCAATTTGGAAAAGAAATTCATATTTCTATAAAACAATTAGAAACTTATTATGGTAATAAAAACCCAAAAATTGTTGCCATAATTTTACCTTAATAGAAGTCTCTATAATTTCAATCTAAATAAATCAAAACCCCCTAGAATCATGTTAAATTACCTCTGCCTAATATTTTAGGAAACAAAATCTTTTTTAATTTTTGTTTGGCTAGTAAATTGTCTTTCCATGTAATATGTAATTCATGGGTTGCTAGGAATTTATGTTGAATTAATTGATTGCTTGGAATGAGCTGAATTAAATTAGCCAATTGGTGTGAGACCCCCGATTTTATGAATAAAGATTTAAATTTCTCAAAATATTTTTTTTTGAATATTATGGTGTGGATTTGATATAATGTTATAGTTGTGGGTAATATTTACAAATTTTGCAAAGTAAGCAAGTGGTTATATAATATTCGATTGGTCGGGGAATATTCATTTTAACAGGGAATATTCGTACGACGACACAATCATTGGTGGACCCCACAACGGAAGTATTGTCGTAGTAAAAAAACGACAGAATTATCTTTTATTAAAAATAATGGCGAAAGTGTTACTGTTAAAACTGTTGAACTACAAGGTAGTAAAAGTACAGTAATACGCGTGGTTGCATAGTAGCACACGGTATTGACTATTGATGCTTACGTGAGAAGTCACTCAGTTATACTCAATTATTGCTATAGTAATTGATGCATCATATCTCTCATATTATTGATTCAATTATTGTCACAATATCATCTGCATAATATGTTATATTATTAAATAAATAATTGAGACGACAAAGTTATTCATATTATTAAATTGCAATATTTACAATGTCTAGAAGTTCTGTCAAGGAGAGGTTTGGTCATCTAATTGCGCGCCAATAAGGAGAAATCCTTATCGGAAAGCCCCCTCTTTTCTGGGAAAGACCTGGTTGTTAAATATTGTGAGTTATAATATTAATGATGAATAAGTTCGTGTTGATGAAATTGATAGTTCCATTGTGTTGGAATTATTAGTGTTAGTGGAAATCGGCATTTATTTCGATATTAATTGATGTCTGGAAGTTATACTGACCAGTCGTGTAATTAATCGGATAAATGAGCTATTAATTTACATGATTATAACTATTTGTTCACATGTGTGTACTATTGATTCACATTCTTGTACTATTAGTGGAGTTGGTGCAAGATTGATAATACTTGCATGACTAAGTTAAAAATGGAGGTATAGATGGATGTACTATACTGTAATTCGTATTTTCACATGATTATAACTGTTAATTCACATGATTGAACTATTGATTCACATTATTTACTATTAGGGGAGGTGGTGCAAGTTTGATAATACTTGCAGGACTAAATTAAAAATGAAGAAAAAGAGGAAGGTATTATACAGTAATATTTCGAGCCCCAAAACGTGCAATTATCGAAATTATATTTTTCTATAAATAGAAGCTCATTCTTCCTTCATTTCTCACCAATTCACTAAAGTTTTAGAGCAATTATTATAAAGAGAAATTATAGAGAAGAGAAGTTTGCTACCTCACTATTCTAATATCCAGTTTCTTCTAAGGTAAGGGGTATTATTCTTTCGTATTCATGAAGAGAGTTATTTTCTTTCAATACTCGTAAGGGTTGTTATTCCATTCTTTATTATTATGTTGGAATAACTTGTCTATGCGAAGTACTGCATACATGGTGAAATTCTTCTGTTATTCCATTCTTTATTATTCTATTGGAATAACATGTCTGTGCGGTCTATCGCATGCTTGGTGAATTCTGTTGTTATTCCATTCTTTATTATTATGTTGGAATAACTTGTCTATGCGAAGTACCGCATACATGGTAAAATTCTTCTGTTATTCCATTCTTTATTATTCTGTTGGAATAACCTGTCTATGCGGTCTATCGCATGCCTGGTGAATTTTGTTGTTATTCCATTCTTTATTATTCTGTTGGAATAACCTGTCTGTGCGGTCTATCACGTGCCTTGTGAATTATGTTATTATTCCATTCTTTATTATTCTGTTGGAACATCCTGTCTGTGCGGATTACGCATGACCTGGTTCCATTCTTTATTATTCTGTTAGAACAACATCACATGCATGCGGATTCGCACGACTGGTTCTATTCTTTATTATTCTGTTGGAATATCATGCCTGTGCGGATTACGCATGACCTGGTTCCATTCTTTATTATTCTGTTGAGAATAACCTGTCTGTGCGGTCTATCGCATGCCTGGTGAATTCTTCTATTATTCCATTCTTTATTATTATGTTGGAATAACCTGTCTATATGGATTACCGCATGCATGGTGAATGATCCTTCGTATTCATTCCTTATTAAATTGTGGAAATGATCTATCTACGTGGATTACCGCATGGCGGGCGAAAATCCATTTGCAGTTTCATATATTCTATTATACTCAGTTAGTTAAAGTTTTGGCTTCTATACTCCATGAAATTAGTATAATATCCTGGATATTTGCGCTTCATCCAGTATCTTTTCACAGAAATATTCTTCTGAGCATTCTTGAATTTTACTCCACAAAGCAGTATCATGTTGATAATTTGGACATAATTGATTTCAGGATAAATTAACTTATAAATCTTTAAAATTTATTCTTGAACTTGTTTTATTGAATTATTATGTCATTGTCATCAACCTCATGCTTATATTGTGATGAAAGTCATCTTTGGCTTACTTGCATAGATGGACTCAGTATGATTATGACCAGAGATCATTAGGTATAATCATGACCTGTAATGTTATAAATGATGTGGTAAAAGTCCTCAGTGGCCTGTAGTGCATTGATGGACAGTTTTTGGTATGATTATGACCAGGGATTATTCAGTATAGTCATGACCATTGATGATTTAATGAATATCCTTGGCCCGTAGTGCAGGGATGATTCGATGATGTGGTATATTTATTAAGCTGAGTCTCAGCGATAAAAATTGATGAAAACATTTTAAATCATAGAAGATAGTAGATATCATGCTCTACTTGACTCTTCTAATGGATTGCTTATTCCGCTGCAGTTAAACTTGATGTTTGTTATATTGTATCAGTTTAACACTGTTGAAGGCTAACGATAATTTATTCTGCATTATCTTAGTCATAATATTTCTTACTGAGCTAGTTGAGCTCACCTTTTTGCTTTCATTGTTCTCTTCAGGAAATGAGAACGTAGACGGGACTAGTCGGGGAACGAAGTGATGGTCCGAGATGGTGTATTAGTAGTCCTCACTATTCTATAAAATAGTGTGACAATAAATGTAATGAGGACTCTATTTGAGAGTGGATATTGTCTAGAAGGCAACATTCATGTTTAAACTCTCAGCTATGTTTTGTCGTATATTACACGACTGTTGTATAATTAAGTTTGTATTTGTATTTTGTACCATGTATTTGGCGACTCAAGATGGGTGATGTATACCTATTTTGGGGGCGTCACAGTTGGTATCAAAGCTTAGGGATATGATCCCTGACTGAGATGTTAGACAAGAACTAGGTGGGGAGTGACGGGGAATTCCTTCTCTAGTATGACCTACCTAAGTTTATTTGGTATTTAATTGGTCGGTCAGAGTATAGGGATAATATGTGATATGGTAATTAACCCTTGTTTTGTGGCGCAAGATTGGAAAATGGCAATTTAAAAAATGTTAACAATGGAGTGAATGAGATCGTGGAGACACCTCTAATCACCAACCAGAATAATGTGATGTCAGGCGAAGAAGGAATTAGAGATATCCATGTGGTGAGTGAAGAATTGATAGTTGCACCCGAGATAGTCGCAGAGGTAGCAGCTGAGAGTGAGGAAGAAGTGGAACCTGAGGAGAATTTATTAGAAGAATTTTATGATCGAAATTTAGAATTGCAAAATCGTGTTCATGAGTTAGAAGAGCAGGCTGAAGAACGGCAGGCGATCGTGGAACAAAAGGATGCAACGATTCAAGCTTGTGTTACTCGATATGTGATGCTTGAACAGAAGCACTCTTTGGCAGAGTATAAGATGATAAAGCTGGAATCTGAGCTGAAAGAAGAAACAACTGAACGAGTGAGAATGAGTGATGCATAGGTAAAAGCCGCACAACACGTTGATATTGTGGAAAGAGATGTCCGATCTAAGAAGGCTAAAATAGATGATATGTATTTCTCTTTTTGGATAGCAATTGAGAGAACCCAACATCGAGTTTTGAATTACCCGGTACATGGCGGTCAACCCCAATTTGATATGGATCGAAGATTAATGATTCGGATCATGAAACAGGAGTACGATGAAGCAGTTGAGGGTGGAATATGCCCTATAGAAAATTCAATTTCAACAGTAGTGATGACACCAAATGCTACCCCAGAAAAGTCAAAGCCGGGTAGTTCAAGGGAGAGTGGTTGTCATGACTTCCCAACAAGTGAGGAACCCAAATGAAGTTATCACGGGTTAGTTAATTATAAATTCTTACGAAGTATATACCTTATTAGATACCGGTTCTACCCATTATTTTATCTCTCTTGCTTGCGCTCAACGATTAAATTTGACCCCAGAGAAGTTAGACTTTGACTTATTGGTTGAAACTTCGTTAGTAGAAACCTTTGTTACCTCCACTGTTTATAAATCTTGTTGATTCAAATCGACACTTTCACGTTACCTGTCGATCTTATCTCTTTAAAAATACTTGGCTTTGATGTGATTTTAGGAATCGATTGGTTAACTACTCATCATTGCCAAAATTGATTATTTTCGTAAGGTTGTTAGATTTCATATTCCTAACCAACCTGTTATGCAAATTCAAGCAACCAAACCACTAAAGTTAATCACTGTTATATCAAGCCATAAGTAAAGATCCCCGAGCCTTTCGTTGGTGACTTCCAAGTCTTGGGATGCACCGAAGCCAGACTTTCCGTAGGCAACGGTGTGAATGACGATGGTAAGTTGATAGGTATCAATATGAAGTGTTATCCAAGTCTTGGATGAGGGTCACAGTTTTGAATGATATTTCTATTGTTAATAAATTTCGTGACGTATTCTTGAAGAACTTCCTAGCCTACCCCTAGAGCATGAAATCGAATTTTGTATTGACCTCAGTACAAAACCCATATCTAAAACCCTTAAATATTTCTTCACCTAGAACGAATGTAGTATGCGCCAAAGACGTTGGCTCGAGTTGTTGAAGATTACGACTATACCATTCAATATCATTGTGGAAGAGCGAACGTGGTAGCTGACGCGTTGAGTAGAAAATCATATGTTTTTATGAGTGCGATGTTGTTACCACAAAAACCCATTTCGTATAACTTACAAATGATGAAAATAGAGTTAAAGACTCTAGCGACCCACGTGATGATAACGAATATACGAGTAGAATTGACTTTAATCGATAAAGTTAAAGCCGTGCAAGCTACATACTCAGAGCTGATGAATGTGAAGAAGAAGGTTCAAGAGGGCATTATTCTAGAAGCAAGAATCGACAAAGAGAGGAAATCTCAAACCTCGATTTAATTGGCTCATTTGAAATCCTCAATCGAGTAGGAACTGTAGCCTATAGACTCGTTTTACCGCCAAGTATGTCGCGTGTTCATAACGTTTTTCACGTATCATTGTTAGTAAAAACTTAGTCTTGGGGGACTTTGGAGCCAAATTTTGGAATACTTAATGAATCTGAAAAATTATAAAATCATGGGGGTTTTATAGAGCATGTTACAAGCTTTCCATAGCCTCAAAAACGGACTAATTCCGATAACAGATGAAGAAGTTATGAAGATTTGAAGTATGTGTGTCAAAAGTTGTAAAATCTGGAAAATTGGAGTTAAGTGCCAAAGGTCGAGCGCCTAGGCACTAGGCTCGGTGCTTAGAATCTATTTTTGGGCGCCTAAGCACTTGCCCAAGGCCAAATTTGGGCACCTAGGCGCTAGTCAAGTGTTAAGCCAAAATCTGTCCGGACGTCCTTTAGTAAATTAGGCATACCTTTTTCATACAAACTCCGATTGAGGTGATTCAGGATGATTCGGAAAGATAACGAGTAGACCTAAAACTTTCATTCTTTATATTTTGAGATTTGAGGTCGGTATTAAGGCCTAAAATGGCTATTTTAGGGACTGATGTGCATTCATAGGTAATCGGAGGACATCGGGCATGCACGTATACAACGTGTAATGTTTTCAACGATAAAGGTATTCAAGGTATCCTCACCTCTTCGGCATACCAGGTACGTACATAAATTTCGAGGGCGAAATTTCATAAGGAGGGGAGATTGTGAGACCCCAGATTTTATGAATAAAGATTTAAATTTCTCAAAATATTTTTTTTTGAATATTATGGTGTGGATTTGATATAATGTTATAGTTGTGGGTAATATTTACAAATTTTGCAAAGTAAGCAAATGGTTATATAATATTCGATTGGTCAGGGAATATTCGTTTTAACAGGGAATATTCGTATGACGGCACAATAGTTGGTGGACCACCCAACGGAAGTATTATCGTAGTAAGAAAACGACATAATTATCTTTTATTAAAAATAACGGTGAAAGTGTTACCGTTAAAACTGTTGAACTACCCGGTAGTAAAAGTACAGTAATACGCGTGGTTGCATAGTAGCACACGGTATTGATTATTGATGCTTACGTGAGAAGTCACTCAGTTATACTCAATTATTGCTATAGTAATTGCTACATCATATCTCTCATATTATTGATTCAATTATTGTCACAGTATCATCTGCATAATATGTTATATTATTAAATCAATAATTGAGACGACAAAGTTATTCATATTATTAAATTGCAATATTTAAAATGTCTAGAAGTTCTGTCAAGGAGAGGTTTGGTCATCTAATTGCGCACCAATAATGAGAAATCCTTATCGGAAAGCCCCCTCTTTCCTGGGAACGACCTGGTTGTTAAATATTGTGAGTTATAATATTAATGATGAATAAGTTCGTGTTGATGAAATTGATAGTTCCATTGTGTTGGAATTATTAATGTTAGTGGAAATCGGCATTTATTTCGATATTAATTGATGTCTAGAAGTTATACTGACCAGTCGGGTAATTAATCGGATAAATGAGCTATTAATTGCTATTAATTCACATGATTATAACTATTTGTTCACATGTGTGTACTATTGATTCACATTCTTGTACTATTAGGGGAGTTGGTGCAAGATTGATAATACTTGCATGACTAAGTTAAAAATGGAGGTATAGATGGAGGTACTATACTGTAATTCGTATTTTCACATGATTATAACTATTGATTCACATGATTGAACTATTGATTCACATTATTTACTATTAGGGGAGGTGGTGCAAGTTTGATAATACTTGCAGGACTAAATTAAAAATGAAGAAAAAGAGGAAGGTATTATACTATAATATTTTGAGCCCCAAAACGTGCAATTATCGAAACTATATTTTCCTATAAATAGAAGCTCATTCTTCCTTTATTTCTCACCAATTCACTATAGCTTTAGAGCAATTATTATAGAGAGATATTATAGAGAAGAGAAGTCTGCTACCTCACTATTCCAATATCCAGTTTCTTCTAAGGTAAGGGGTATTATTCTTTCGTATTCATGAAGAGAGTTATTTTCTTTCAATACTTGTAAGGGTTGTTATTCCATTCTTTATTATTATGTTGGAATAACCTGTCTATGCGAAGTACCGCATACATGGTGAAATTCTTCTATTATTCCATTCTTTATTATTCTGTTGGAATAACCCGTATGCATGGATCTATCGCATGTCCTGTGAATTCTATTGTTAGTCCATTCTTTATTATTATGTTGGAATAACTTTGTCTACATGCCAAGTACCGCATACATGGTGAAATTCTTATGTTATTCCATTCTTTATTATTCGTTGGAATAACTCATCTGCATGTGATCTCTATCGTATGCCCGGTGAATTTTGTTGTTATTCCATTCTTTATTATTCTCATTGGAATAACCGTCATGCATGATCTATCTCATGCCTTGTGAATTTCGTTGTTATTCCATTCTTTATTATTCTGTTGGAACATCATGTCTGTGCGGATTACGCATGACCTGGTTCCATTCTTTATTATTCTGTTGGAATATCCTGTCTGTGCGAATTACGCATAACCTGGTTCCATTCTTTATTATTACGGATTACGCATGACCTGGTTCCATTCTTTATTATTCTGTTGAGAATAATCTGTCTGTGTGGTCTATCCCATGCCTGGTGAATTCTTCTGTTATTTCATTCTTTATTATTCTATTGGAATAACCTGTCTTTGTGGATTACCGCATGCATGGTGAATGATCCTTCGTATTCATTCCTTTTTAAATTATGGAAATGATCTGTCTACGTGGATTACCGCATGGTGGGCGAAAATCCATTTGCAGTTTCATATATTCTATTATACTCAGTTGGTTAAAGTTTTGGCTTCTATACTCCATGAAATTAGTATAATATCTTGGATATTTGCGCTTCATCCAGTATTTTTTCATGAAAATATTCTTCTGAGCATTCTTGAATTTTACTCCACAAAGCAGTATCATGTTGACAATTTGGACGTAATTGATTTCAGGATAAATTAACTTATAAATCTTTAAAATTTATTCTTGAACTTGTTTTATTGAATTATTATGTCATTGTCATCATCCTCATGCTTATATTGTGATGAAAGTCATCTTTGGCTTACGTGCATAGATGGACTCGGTATGATTATGACCGAGGATCATTCGTATAATCATGACCGTAATGTTATAAGTGATGTGGTAAAAGTCCTCGGTGGCACAGAGTGCATTGATGGGCGATTTTGGTATGATTATGACCGAGGATTATTCGGTATAGTCATGATCATTGATGATTTAATGAATATCCTTGGCCCAGTAGTGCGGGGATGATTCGATGATGTGGTATATTTATTAAGTCGAGTCTCAATGATAAAAATTGATGAAAACATTTTAAATCATAAAAGATAGTAGATATCATGCTCTACTTGACTCTTCTAATGGATTGCTTATTCCATTGCAGTTAAACTTGATGTTTGTTATATTGTATCGGTTTAAACATGTTGAAAGGCTAACGATAATTTATTACGCATTATCTTAGTCATAATATTTCTTCTTGAACTAGTTGAGCTCACCCTTTTGCTTTTTCATTGTTCTCTTGAAATGAGAACGTGGTTGGACTAGTCGGGGGAACGTAAGTGATGGTCCGAGATGGTGTATTAGTAGTCCTCACTATTCTATAAAATAGTGTGACAATAAATGTAATGAGGACTCTATTTGAGAGTGGATATTGTCTTGAAGGCAACATTCTGTTTAAACTCTCGGTATGTTTTTTGTCGATATATATTACATCGTTGTATAATTAAGTTTGTATTTGTATTTTGTACCATGTATTTGGCGACTCAAGATGGGTGATGTATACCTATTTTGGGGGCGTCACAGTTGGGTCAGCTCAATAATGCTTAAATTGTACTCCCTTGGTCCAATAATGTTTAGGTCAAACTCATTAATTGAGGCACAACTCTTTTATTGAATTTCATTGAATAACTTTTATCCCAATTACTTGAAATAATTTTATAAACCCCTTGGAACTTGAATTGATTCGCTAACACTTGATGCAAGCCTAGTCAGGATTGCATCAGAAAGTACACCCGCAACAGGCAAGTTCCCGAACTCCTGTGCATTTGAATTTTGCTCATTAATAAAATTGTAAATTTTTTTAAAAAGCTTCTTGGACCGTCGTCTATAAAAGGAGTTTATGTCATTTGTTCGGCTAAACTCGGTTATTATGTTTATATCAATTTATTGAATTGTTTGGTGATATGTTAATCCAATTCAAATTTCTTTGGTGTGGATCTTGAGGTTATGACTGAGTATGAACAACCTTAAAAATAGGGGTACTGTGTAAGAGTCGGATAATCGACATTATCACAATGTGTAAATACAGTGTGATTAAATGTTACACATAACATGGGGGTATTATGAAGATGATCACTTAATGATACTCCGGGGGATAAGAATTCACAATCTTTGTGACTGCTGAACGCCATGTAAAGGTTCATAGTTTTTCTGACTGTTGAACATTTGTGTAAAGAGTTCATGGTCTTTACGACCACTCAGTGACCCTCAAAAGAAATATTTTTACTTATGAAAACATAATTAAATTTTAGATTTCCAAAATTTAATCCTATTCAGAAATATAATGTTCATTATTATGTACAAAGATTTTTGTTGATTTCCTCGAATAGTTGAAAATATTAATTCTTTTTAAATTCGTGAACATTGACTTGCTGCCAGTCATTTTTATTTTATTTTAAACTGTTATACTTGTTAAAAAAAATTAGTTGTTTACTCTTGCATAAACTTTATGTTGACAGCTAAGATCGAGGAACCCAAAGGGCCGGGTGTAAAAGATAAAGCAAAGGACAAAACTAACGAGGATGAATAAATAAATAATATTGTACTAGTTAAATAAATAATTAATGATGTAATATTTTGAAACTAATGTATTAGTTTATATTGTATAAGTAAGACATGAGCATGTAGGTGTAAATAATATAAATAATTAATGTATCGTGTAGCCTAACTTATAATAATAACTAGTTAGCAAGTATGTGGATAATTAGTGATGTACCAAGTCAGTCGTAACTAGTACACAAATTTGGAGGTGTCACATGCTAGTATCAGAGTTATAGGTTATAACCTTAGGTTTGAGGACTTTAGGATATAACCTGGTAGGAATTTAGTAGAGACTATGAGAAAAGAACTCATATAGAGTTCTTGTATTATTATTATTATTATTATTATTATTATTATTATTATTAAATTAAAATCAAAATCAAAATTAAAATTAATTTAATTAAGTTGATTAATTTTTTTCGTTAAGTATAATTAGTTAATTATTTTAAGTTGTTCATTTAATTTATTAATGTACTAAAAAAGTTATTTTATTATGTTGCAGGATGGCCGAAGAAGAGGTAACTAGATATATCTATGAGGTACCTCAGGTTGCACCAATAGCACTTATAGTCGAGCCAGTAATAGGCGAGGAGGCCCCAATAATAGACTCGAAGGAGGATCACGAAGAGGATCCTTAGGAGGAACTTAAAGAAGATCTCGTGGGGGATCATGTGACTCCTGGGTATGTCGTGGATGATGAGGCACCACCCGCGGAGGAGGAAGAATCCGACAGACTACAACCAGTTTTATCAGAGGCTTATGTCATGGTACGAGACATATTAAACAAAAATTAGGAATTAGAAAACAGTGTTCGATAGTGAGAAGAAAGAAACGAGGAGATAGATCGAGGCCATGTAGGAAGCCAAAATAGATACCCGTATCAGGGCATATCGAACATTAGATTATGTAGAGGGAGAATTAAGAATTACTAAAAGAAAAATAGATCGTATGCAATATTTCTTAAGGGTTTCATTTTGGCGAGTGCATGACATGATGAAATACTATCTGGTGGATCTAGAGCAGACACGTTATACTATTAGTAGAAACCTTGTAACTCACTTCATGTATGAAGGATATAATGACACCATTAGAAATGGCCTATGAGATGTGTTTATATATTAGTGGGTAGCAAATAGTAAAAACTGTGTAAAATATGGTGTCCTAAATTTTTATGTATAGACATAGGATGTGTAAATTGTATGTACAAATAATATGTTTAATTAATATAAGTATATTTTAAATAAATGTCTCATGTGCTTTTACATATAACCTTGTTGTTACTATATTAGGTGGAAACTAACACATAAATAATACTTACATATGAATCGGTAAGTATCATGAAGCGGAAGCGGTTGAACCGAATGCCAAATCTACAAGCGACACCACGAACACAGCTACTACGATCCTTCTTAATTCTCGTCAATATATAGTTGTTACAAGCAATTAATGCCAATAACTATTTAAGTGTTCACACCAAGTACACCCAAGCCTATTGATGGAAGCTTGGAAATACTAGAGAGAGTATTTAGAGAGAAACTGTATAGGAAAAATAATACGTTATTTTTCCTTAGCCCTACACACAGTAAGCTTCAGTATTTAACGTAAAACTCAATACGTAAGGGATAAGTCTACAACTGACTAAATCAGGAGAGTTATCCCATATAGAGTCCTAACCATATCACGTATTATTTAAAATACTTCCAAGTGATATGGGACTCTTCCAATCCTTATTGGGTTATCCAATACCCATACCCAAGTGGATGTTCATGATCCACGGGTCCGACCCGGTTTAAATACTAACATTGTGACGCCCCCAAAATAAGTATACATCACCCATTCTGAGTCGTCAAATACATGGTACAGAAACAACTACAACTTTATTAATACAATTATCGTGCAAAATACGACAACACATAAACTGTGAGTTTAAATACAAATATTGTATTCTAGACAATATTCACACTCAAATAAGTCCTCATTACAATTATTGATACATTATTTTACAAAAATAGTGAGGACTACTAAAACAACTTTCTAGAACCATCATTCCATACCCCGACTAGTACTCGCTACATTCTCGCCTCCTGAGAAGAAAAATAGAATAAAAAGGAAAAGGGTGAGCTCAACTAGCCCAGTAAAGAACATTATGGCTAAGATAATATAGAACAAATTATCGTTAGTCCTCAACATGGAAAAATCTGATAGAATATAATAGACAACAAGTTTCAGATCAATATTCGCAGCGGAAATAACAATTCATTAGAAGAGTTAAGTAGAGAATGAAATTTATTATCATCTATGAATTTAAAAGTTCATCATCAATATTTTATCCCTGTAACATCAATCAATATTCATCTTGAATCAAATATTCATCTTTGCACTACAGACCAAAGATATTCATCAGTTGGTCATGTTCATCTCAACACATGTTCATCTTTGCACTACGGGCCAAAGATTTTCATCAGGAAATCATTCAACTTTGCACTACAGGCCAAAGGACTGAGGATGATGAAAATTATTTTAAAAAAAACGAATCTATTGAGACAAAAGAACAAATATTAGGAATTCATACTTCGGTTTATCCATGTTCAAAAACACCCCATAATATACTATGTGGAGTAAAATTCAAGAATGAATATCAAAACATGGATACAATCAAAGATAGTAACAAAAATAGACATATGGGACAAAGAAGAGAAAATTTAATTTTTTTGTGAATAGTGTCGTATACGTGAATAGTAACTCCGACACAAAAAGACAAGAATTTCACAAGAAAAATCTTACCAATATTCCGGCATAATGATATTGAAAGAAATAATATCATTTAAAAAAATAACATCCCTTACCTCAAAAGAATAGTACTTCTAGCTAGAATATCAGATATAACGCTGAAGGAAACTTACACCATATAGCAACACTCAAAGTATCAAAATACTCACAAGAATACGCTCGATACTATAGAGAGAAAATTTCAGTTTCTGGTGTGATTTTCAATTCTAACCTAAGCACCTTATTTATAAAAAAATGCTTAGAATACAAAAGAAGAAAATTTAATAAAATATTAATATTTTCAAAATAAATTCCTATGCACAAACCAAAGCATCAGCCACAAGTGGGACCCACCTCACAAAAAATAAAAAAAAACATTTTTTTTAATAAAAATATTTATAACTCCAAAAATCAATTATTTCGGAACTTCAATAATTCGTAATAAATAGCACTTTTATCAGAAAAATTTGAATCTTATGTCCATTCCATAGGAAATTCAATTCTCTACAACTTTGTAAGTTTAAGTTTTTCCAAATTCCAAGCAAAAATTGACCGAAATCTACATACGAACAATTTTGCAGGCTATAATCAAATTTTAGTCAAGAGATGGGGTCCACCAACATGTTTAATATGTTTTCAACATTTATTGTAACAAAAATACTCTTCCTCCTCATTTATTCATATATCACACATTCATTATAAAAATATCACCATTATTATATTATTAAAATATAATAATATATTTTAGTGAATTATTTTATCAGAAAAGATAAAATATCAATTTTCAACAATTGTCATTTTTCTAAAAATTCCTCTATTTCTATCCACATAAATAAATATTTTTCTTATCATATAAATCAATAATTAATTATTCACAAATAATATTACTGAATCACAATAATGACAATTAGGTCGTTCCCAAGAAAGAGGGGGCTTTCCAATAAGGATTTCTCCTTACTGGCGCACAATTAGGTGACCAAACCTCTCCATAGACAGAACTTCCTTAGACATTGCCAATAATGCTATCTAATAATATTATTCAAATAATATGAATTATTGATCTGATAATGGGAAATACTGTGTAGTGACAATTATTGAAACAACAATAATATAGAATATCAACGTAGCAATTATTGAATCAATAAAATATTGAACGGTAATTACTGTAACAATTATTGAGTAGTGCCTTCTTATGTAAGAATCAATAATTGGTGCAATACCGTGTGCTACTGTGCAACACCGCGTATTTCTGTGTTTTAACCACCGGGTATTCCAATAGTGTGTTAACGGTCATAACTACGCCGTTATTTATAAAAAACTTATACTTGTCATTTTCTTCATCCAATCACTTTTCGTTATGGGGCCCACACAAGGCTACGTCGTCGTACGAATATTCCCGGACAGTAAGAATATTCTACGACCAAACGAATATTCCCCGACAACAATGAATATTTTATAACCACTTGTTTATTTAAGATATTTGCGCATTTTTACCCATAACTAACCACATTAATCAAATCAACCCTTACTATTTCAAAATAATAAATAGAGGAAATTCAATTTCATTTATAATAAGTTGGGGTCATACAACCTCCCCTCCTTATGAAATTTTGTCCTCAAAATTGACGTACATACCTGGTGTTTCGAAAATGTGAGGATACCTCGTTTTCATTTCCGTTTTCAACTCCCAGGTCATTTCCTCAATAGCATGGTTCCTCCACAAACTTTAACTTGTGGTATGACCTTTGTGCGTAGGACATGCTCCTTCCTATCCAAGATCTTGACAGGTACCTCCTCGTACGTTAAATCTTCGGTTATTTCATCTAGTTCTAACTCAATAACGTGGTTCGGGTCTTTCACATATTTACGAAGCACAGATATGTGAAAAAAATTATGAATACAAGACATACTTGGAGGTAACGCGAGTCTATAGGCCATATTTCCTACTCGGTCAAGAATCTGAAATGGACCAATAAATCGTGGATTGAGCTTTCCTCTTTTCCCAAATCTTGTAACTCTCTTCCATGGAGCAACACGCAACAATAAATGATCCCCAATACTAAATTCTACATCTTTTCGATGAAGATCCGCATAACTCTTTTGTCAATCCTGTGACGTTTGTATACGTTGTCGAATCATTTGGATTTTTTCTATAGTAATACGTACCAACAATGTTGCTTCACCCACCTCATCCCAACATACTGGAGAATGACACTTTCGTCCATACAATGCTTCGAATGGAGTCACACCTATACTTGCCTAATAACTATTGTTGTCGAAGAATTCCACCGATGGTAAATACTTATCCCAACTCCCTTTGAAGTCTAGGACACAGAGTCTACATAAATCTTCAAGAGTTTGAATAGTCCTCTCTGATTGTCCGTCCGTTTGAGGATGGTATGCCGAACTGAATCATAAATCCGTGCCCATAGCTTTCTGCAAGCTAACCCAAAATCGTGAAGTGAATCTTGGGTCACGATCTGAAACTATGGATACTGGCATGTCATGCAATCTTACAATCTCATTTACATACATACGAGCAAGACATTCAAGGGAATAAGTCTCCTGTATCGGCAAGAAATGAGCAGACTTAGTTAATCTATCAACAATAACCCAAATCGCATCTATGCCTTGAGAAACCGTGGGAAGACCCATAACGAAATTCATGGTAATGTGTTCCCACTTCCATTTCTGAATCTCAAGTGGTTGCAATGGAGCATTTGGTACTTGATGCTCCGCCTTTACACGTTGACAAGTTAAACACCTCGAGATAAACTTTGCAATCTCTCTCTTCATATTGTTCCACCAAAATGTATGTAGAAGATCACGATACATTTTGGTACTTCCAGGATGGATTGCAAACGGCGTATTGTGTGCCTCCATCATGATCTTGTACTTCAAATCAGAGTCGTTAGGAACACAAAGTCTGGAGTTGACTCGAAGTATTCCTTCTTCATCTATTCTTGCTTCTGGGATAACACCTTCTTGTATTTTCTTCTTCATACGCATCAGCTCCGGGTCTGTGGCTTGAGCAACTTTAACATTATCGATTAAAGTTGGTTCTATGCGTATACTTGACATCATTGCATAGGTCCCCAAAGTCTTGAATTCTATCTTCATCTTTTGTAAATCACACAAAATGGCCTTTGTGTTGACAGCATCGCACTCATTCCCGCATATGATCTTCTACTTAATGCGTCAGCTACCACGTTCGCTTTTCCAAGATGGTATTGAATGGCGTGGTCGTAATCTTTCAATAGCTCAAGCCAACGTCGTTGCCGCATGTTGAGTTCCTTTTGGGTGAAGAAATATTTGAGGCTTTTATGGTCTGAATATATCTCCACTTTCTCCCCATATAGATAGTGTCTCCAAATTTTCAATGCGAAAATGACTGCTGCCAACTCTAGATCATGAGTAGGGTAATTCCTCTCATATTCTTTGAATTGTCGCGAGGCATAGGCTATGACCTTCCCATGTTGCATGAGAACACATCCTAACCCTTTGCCTGAAGCATCACTGTAGATAACAAATCCATCCGAACTAGATGGTATTGTCAGAACAGGTGCCGAAATAAGTCTCTTCTTAAGCTCTTGAAAACTTTTCTTGCATTCCTCGCTCTATACGAATTTTGTATCTTTCTGAATCAGTTGAGTTAACCGAGTAGCGATTCGAGAAAATCCTTCCACGAATCTCTGATAATAACCAGCTAAGCCTAGAAAGCTACGGACTTCGGTTACTGTCTTAGATTGCTCCCAACTTCGTATTGCTTCAATCTTCGCCGGGTCAACAGATACTCCATGTTTTGACACCACGTGCCCAAGGAATGATACTTCCTTAAGCCAGAACTCGCATTTCTTCAGCTTGGCATATAGCTTGTTTTCACGAAGCCTTTGAAGTACCAGCTTCAAATGGTGCTCATGATCTTCTCGACTTTTGGAATATATGAGGATGTCATCAATAAAGACAACAACAAACTGATCTAAATATTCCTTGAATACTCGGTTCATCATATCCATGAAAGCCGCAGGAGCATTAGTCAATCCAAAAGACATGACTAAGAATTCATAATGCCCATACCGAGAGTTCAAGGCGCGGTCTTGAATATCCCGAGTTCTAATCTTCAATTTGATGATATCCGAAGCGAAGATCGATCTTTGAAAAGAATTATGATCCTTGCAACTGGTCAAACAGGTCATCAATGCGAGGTAGCGGATACCTATTCTTGATGGTGACATGGTTCAATTCCCGGTAGTCAATACAAAGTCGCATACTCCCGTCTTTCTTCTTTACGAATAAAACAGGAGCACCCCAAGGAGATGTACTAGGACGAATGAAACGGATGTCCAACAACTTCGGTAGTTGGACCTTTAACTCCTGAAGTTTAATAGGAGCCATTCAATATGGGGTTTTAGAAATGGTCTTTGTACCAGGTTCAAGGTCAATAAAGAATTCAACTTCACGCTCTGGGGTAGACCGAGAAGTTCTTCAGGAAATACATCAGGAAATTTACTAACAACAGAAATAAGATTCAAATCTGACGTGTCTTTATTCAAATCCATAACATAGGCAAAGAAAGCTTGATATCCATTTTTCAATAAACAAATGGCTTTATGGCTTGATATGACAGTGTTTGATTTTAGTGGTTTAGTTGCTTGAATTCGCATAACAGGTTGGTTAGGAATATGAAAACTAACAACCTTACGAAAACAATCAATTTTGGCATGATGAGTAGTTAACCAATCAATCCCTAAAATCACGTCAAATGCAAATATCTTTAAAGAGATAAGATCAACAGGTAATTTGATGGTGCCAACTTGGATCAAACAAGATTTATAAACAGTGGATGTAATGAAAGTTTCTCCTAACGGAGTCTCCACAGATAAGTCAAAGTCTAATTTCTCCGGAGTCAAGTTTAAACGTTGAGCACAAGTAGGAGAGATAAATGAATGGGTATAACCGGTATCTAGTAAGGTATAAACTTCGCAAGAGTTTATGATTAGCTTACCCATGATCACCTCATTCGGGTTCCTCGTATTTTTGCCAGTCACGACAAACGCTCTTCCAGGAACCGCTGACTTTGACTTTTCTGGGACAGCCTTTTGAGTCACCATCCCCGCTGGACTTGGTTTCGCTACAGTACAATCTCGAGAGATATGTCCTTCCTTTCCACAATTATAACTTACCTTGAACTGTTGTGGATAGTTTGGGCTGATGTGTCCTTCTTTACCACATTTATAGCATATGACCGGTGGTCGTTCTCCTCCCTTAGAAATAGTTGATACTGGTGATGACGTCTTCACATTATCATTGTTGAATCTCCTCTTTTTGAAATTTTTATTTGACTCGCTTCTCCTATTATCATGGCCACGATTACCACCAGGGTGGTTACCGCTTTGGTCTGAATTTTTCTCACCCCGTTGGTTATCATTGCTCCGATAACTGTTGTCACCGGTATGACCCTGGTTGTGGTCCTTCGGTTGAACGTACTCATTATCTCGCTCTAATAATTGAGCCCTGTTGACAACATCTGAATATAGAGAAAATTTATGAGAAATGAGATATTGATGTATGTCGGGTTTCAAACCTCTCAGAAACATCTGCGTTATACGTTCCTCATTCTCCACCAAATGAGGTGCAAACCTGGATAACTCCGCGAACTTCGCCTCGTACTAGGACACCGTTATGTTATTCTATTCCAGTCTAATAAACCCCACCTCCTTCATGTGACGAATACTTTCAGGAAAGTACTTGTCATTGAACAGTTTCTGAAATGTCTCCCAAGATATGTTGAGTGCGGCTGGATGGGTACGCTTCACAGATTCCCACCAGTAATCTGCCTCACTATGGAACATAAAGGTGGCGAATGAAACCTTTTGTTCTTCCGTGCATCCCAAGACATCAAATATCTTGGTAATTTGCTTAACCCACGTTTCTGCTTTGATCGGATCCGGCTTTCCCCAAAACTCCGGCGGTCCCAACTCCTTGAATTGCTTAGCAGTGACCAGCTGTTAGTTGCCATTGTTTCTACCCGCATTTTGAACAGGAGTCTCCCTCGTCTGATTTTGCATGAACCGCAAAAAGCTTCTAAACATCTCATCGTTCATAAATCGCTTTCAAGAGTGTTGTTTACGGGGGAGGAACATTACCATCTGTTGACGTTCTCTGGTTTGTGAGTAAAGGTGTTTCCACGGTCTCATTCACTCCATCATTAATATTTTCAGCTGTCATTCTTAAATACTGCCACAAAACAAGGGTTAATTAAAAAAATTGATATGCAACATAATAACCCTATACTCTGACCAACCAACAAATAAGCTTAGGTAGGATATACTAGCGAAGGATTTACTCGTCTCTCCCCTCCTAGTTTTATTCCCCAATCTCCGCCAAAGACCATATCCCTAAGCTCGATATAAATCATGTGGACGCCTCAAAATAGGTAGGTATACATCACCCATTCCGAAGTAAATCAAATACATGGTATGAAAAATAACTACAACTTTATTAATACAATTGTCGTGCAAAATACGACAACACATAAACTGTGAGTTTAAATACAAATATTGTCTTCTAGACAATATCCACACTCAAATAAATCCTCATTACAATTATTGATACATTATTTTACAAAAATAGTGAGGACTACTAAAATAACTTTCTAGAACCATCATTCCATACCCACTAGTACTCGCTCGCTACATTCTCGCCTCCCGAGAAGAAAAATAGAACAAAAAGGAAAAGGGTGAGCTCAACTAGCCCAGTAAAGAACATTATGACTAAGATAATATAGAACAAATTATCGTTAGTCCTCAACAGGAAAAAATTTGATAGAATATAATAGACAACAAGTTTCAGATCAATATTCACAGCGAAAATAACAATTCATTAGAAGAGTTAAGTAGAGAATGAAATATACTATCATCTATGAATTTAAAAGTCTATCATCAATATTTTATCCCTATAACATCAATCAATATTCATCTTGAATCAAATATTCATCTTTGCACTACATGCCAAAGATATTCATCAGTTGGTCATGTTCATCTCAACACTTGTTCATCTTTGCACTACGGGCCAAAGATGTTCATCAGAAAATCATTCATCTTTGCACTACAGGCCAAAGATATTCAGTTATATCATCATTTAGGACTGAGGATGATGAAAAATATTTTAAAGAAAACACTACAAAAAAAATGGGGCTTCAGCAACAACCAATTTTCGTTGTTAAAGGTGTCAAATTTCGTTGCTAAAGGGTTTTGGCAACGACTTTTATCGTCGTCTTTAATTTTCGTTCAAGAATGAGTGCTAATTGTTCCAGTAATGAATGTATTTTTTTCGTTGCCAAAAGTAATACATTTTGTAACAAAATTTGGCTTTCAGACTGAGACATCGATCCTTTAGCAACAAAATATATTGTTGCGAATAATTAAAATGCCATTTTAAAAACCCCATTTCGTTGCAAAAGCATTCTAATTGACAACGAAATGAAATCTTTTTTTTTTGCAAAAATCATGCATTTTCGTTGCAATTGACACCATTTTGCAACGACTTTTTTCGTTGCTGTAAATTATAAAAATTGTTGCCTAAGCTTGCTTTCGTTGCGGAATGTAAACTTTTTAACAACGATTTTCATTGCTGATTATATTATTTGACAAACATTATCTTTGAATCAAAGAACGAAAATGTTTATTCTTTGGTTATTTTTCAATAGCAACGAAAAAGTAAATCGATTAGCAACGACATTATATGTTGCCATTTTTTTATATGTGCAACAGAAGTTGATATGATTTGTAACAATAAAAAATGTTGCCTTTTATTTTAGTATTAGCAACAATATCTTCTTCGTTATTAGGTTAATTTTTCGTTGCCAAATATTATATGTTTAATGCCATTAGCAACAAAAATTTGTTGCTAAATGTATAAAAAATTATTACTATATTAAAACTTGTTCAATGCTTTGGTAGCGAATTATATTGTTGCCAAATCAAAATTTTTACATTCTTTTTTTGTGTACACAATTTGGATCAATGTCCCCATAGCAAATAATAACAAAAAAAAAAAAAAAAACTAAAATATTATTAACTTAATAAAATCATCCACTACATAATCATTCATTATCTTTACAATTAACCATCTAAAGCTACCACAGTTCTTCAATCAAAGTATATATATATATATATATAGAGAGAGAGTACACTTCATAATTTCGTCCCTTGTCTTCCAGAACGTAAGCGTAGACAAAAATTTGATACCCAAGATTGTAAGGCGGTCATGTAAGCGCTTCTTCTTCACATTTAAAAAATAATAGCAAGTCAAAAAATGAAACAAATAGGTCACCGGAAGTCTTGAGTGCCAAAATCAATATACAAAGATAAAGAGTTTACACGTGGTATAATGTCAAGGCTTGGCTCCTATTTCATAATACTTTAGAATACCACCAATTTCTTTTTCAATTTGAATAACTAAACAATAAATATGGTTGGCACATCAATGCATAATCACACTCCAACTGGTTATAGCACAAGTTAGAACAAGTACTCCACTTTCCATTACCAAAAATATTTCCCATCATTGCATTCAATTTAATAAGGGATGAGTTATCTTCAAAAAGCATGCAAAAATACTTGAAAAATGATATCTTGTGAAAAGCATTTATGAAAGTGAAGATTGAGACTACATACCATACATGCGAATCATAGCCATTGTTGCGATTATCACCCATCACAAAAGCGAATTTTTCGATACGATACACTTTGCTACCACAATATAAAAGCATCGGTTTCATAATCAATATTGGTTGGCGAAGAATGTTCATTCATTCTATAAAATCATCTACATCATGCTTCCACTAGTGCTTGCCCTTTTACAACATACATAGGCTAAAATCCTAGGCCACTTATAATTTAAAAAGTTTTATTATGCACATTTTCCAAATTTTGAGACAGAATAAAAAAAGAACAAGAAAATAAATGGGGAGTTGGAAGTATAGTGGCGCACATACAATGGTTGGTGTCATTTCATATTTAGGTGCTCCGAGAATGAAATCTTCTTCCTTCATGAACCTGAAACGTAACAGATTATACAAAAACCATGAGTATCAAGACATATTATAGGGTGGAAAAACGTACAGATAAGAAAGAACATTGTCACATTATCTATGCCTGTCAAAAACTAGCATATATTACAGTTTATATGGTAGAATAAATATTCACCCCAAGATGTGTTTAGCATCAAGCTCAATAATAACCTCAGTTTGGTTCTTCAGAAATAGAAATCTACATTCTAGAAGTGAAGCAAAACTTATCTCCTCCTATTTAGAATTTTCCATTCAAAGGTATACTGATAATTTGATACAGTCAGGTCTGATGTAGCTTTCAATATCCGTAGAAGGCGTGCTTTAACCCGATCGAGAATCGAAAAAGTTATAAATTTGATAGCATCATACATTCACTGAAAGAGATCATAAAACTTCGGTCAAATAGGTTAGCTTCCCATGAAGTACACACTATTCTCTCCTTCCACTTCATCCATGTCCCCTCAACAAGAAAATAACTCATGAGGTACATATCATATATTTGAATGACAAAGAAAGCCCTGGTACCTATCATGCATTTTGAAAGTGAAAACAAAGTCGATATAGAAAAATCTTTTTACCACTTTTTGTAAAGACTTGATTCCGTTGAGATGCATAAACCTGAAATAAGTTATTGGTCCAACCCTTAAACTGGTAGAATTTCTAATGTCCTCGAGCAATTGTCAACTCAATATTAAAAGCTGAATAAAAATCTTCAAAATGCTCATTACTTACAAACATCTAGTGGCCCATTTACATAGCCTTCAACTAGTAGTGTGTGATAAGGAGTGCCTTCTGGTCCTTCTCGATACATAACACGGTACTCTTGTGTATCCTGTTTCACCTGAGGAAAGTAAAATAATTTGAATTATGATGTCTTAGTCCTTCAGACCTAAAACATGAACTCCTACACCCGCAGAACCACATGATGAGTGAGCATGAGTAAAACAAAATCCATAACATGGAAAGAACTAACAATTTATCCATTCAGTATGTTACAGTTTGTAAGATTTCACAACAATCAAACATTAAGCTAAGTAATTATGATTTTCAAATCTAAACCTCAAGGGGAGAGAAAGAGCATAAAAAGATTGACACAGTATACATGGACCAATTTACGAAGGAAACTGGACAATGGACAGTCTAGACCACTCATATCTCAAGTTCATTAGTCCTCTCTCAATCATTTGGAGTAAATTAACAAAACATATACGAAATTATATACAATCAGATTATTGAATAAATTATACAGGGTAAACATCATACTTTCCAATCACCATGAGCCTCTCTCTTTTTTGAGTCTTCATTATCACTTACGGCAGCACTCCTCAACATGCCAAGAAAGTTTGATAATTCCTTGGCTTTTTTATCTGCTACACCATCAATATGATCTGCATAAAACAATTTTCATATTAGTACATTCAGAGAACAGAAATATCCTTCACAAACAGTAGATATCCCTATATCAGAAAGTTTTGACAGGGGATTTTGGAAAAATTAACCTTGAAGTTTATCTAAATGGCAACAAGATAATATAGTACTAGTGTACTCCTGCTTGGCGTCAACACAGTAAAAGAAGGCAATTGAGGCTCATTAAGACAATAATACATGAATATTAAAAATAAATAGCTGTTAAGACAGCTCAAAAGAGGTGATTAAAAACAGTGAAGAAGTATTAATAAACTCACTTTAAATCCAACTTTGTTATCAAGGCAAGAATGCCAATCAGTCTTCATCTCCTTCAAAGGAACCCGATCACGAGGTCTGTCAAGAATTGCAAGTAAATGGCTGTTATATGCTCAAACATATAAAATACCAATCAGTGGCAGCATTTTTTAGTGAGCACAAAAATGTACACCTCTTTGGCCCTGAAACACAGGGTTCAACTTCTTCAAGGTCTAGACTCAAGTAAGATGAGTATGCTCTTTCTTGTTGAGGCTGCATTTAAGATAAGCAAAGGTCTCATCAGATTGCACCAACTGGGAATAAAACTTATTACAGATTAGATGGACAAGTAAGTTTCTATCATTGTAACTAAGCTTACCTCGTTATAATCCACAAACATTTTATTAGCACGTAAGTAAGCTTCTATCATTGACACCTGAATTTAACCAAAGAATATCCACAAGGTTTACACAGAGATATAGATCTCAAAGAGATCTACTGCAGGCAAGATACCTCTGCACCAAAGGCAAAGAGATAGGCAAGTTAATAGTAAATAAATAACTAATCATTTTTGTGACTGCTATAGTTTTAGGGATGAAAAGCTAGTAACCCTATTTTTATTGTCATCATCTCTTGAGATTCCATGTCTTGAAAAAATACAAAAAGAAAAACATGGCAGAAATTCAACATAAAAAACTCACGCAAGTGATTTGCCCTTGAAAACTACAGGAGGAGCAACCGCAGCAAAGATGGAGAAACCAAAGTGAACTTGTAGCCAGAGGAAAAATGAGGTATCCTATAGGATAAATTAATACCAGATCCACAATAAAACATATAACACTTACCAAGTAAAATAGGAAAAACCAGCTAAACTTCAAAGCACTTTCAGTCCTACAAACATGGATAGTGATGTGACCGTCAACTAAAAGTAGAATTTTGTCAAGCATAAAAACTAAACATTAGATCAGTTGCTCAAAACAATTTGATAGATGTCTGTCAAAGACAATCCATGATGTGTTGAGTACTATCTTGTACAATGATAATCATACAATGCAAAAGTTAAAATTTATCAACTTAGGTGAAACTAACTTTCATTAAGGTTAAATTTGGAAACTTATCTCACCTGTTAAACTATCCTCAGTCATGGTACATTAGCTTCAAAATTTTATACTGGAGAAGCTTTTATATATACAAACAGAACATACATGATCATAGTATAAATAATAAATATATCCAATCCATCTTAAAAATAAACTTCAGTCACGAAGGACCTAAACTCTGTCAAGTGTCAACTAATTTATGACAAAAAGCCAAAAGGAAAATTACACTAGGACATGTTGACCGCTACGATACATGGACTCTAGTGCGTTGTCAGATTACTCAGATATACTGGCAGGTGTAGGTATATACATATCTTTAATAATTTATGTAACAGAGGTAGACTGAAAACCAACAAAAATAGAAGAGAGTTAGAACTACAATCTCAACCAGCTGTTGTAGCGACTCTGGAGATCTAGACCTTGCAGCAAGCTGCAGTTATATAAGTCATTAACATATTGATATATAAAAAAATGTTTGAAGCATAATGATTACAACAAACCTTCGCCAGTGCATCAACAAGATGGTGTAGTTCTGATATAACTTTTGAATTGTTAATCACCAAAGCTTGAATGAGGGAAATCGCAAACTCCGTGGCAGCCTCTGCACACATATGCAATTAATTAGTTGTATCAATTACTCCACATGGATGTAGGCAAGAACCAGCTTTTACTTATACATACTAATTTGACACACTTGACAACTACAGCCTACATAGAGTAAGCACAAGAAGGGATCCAACTCATCTCCAGTGTTCTCCTAATAAAACAATCAATAAAATAACAGAATCTATATTCACATGTACAACTCTAAAACACCTAAATTCCATTTCTGATAACAAAAGCAGAGTTATTTGGTATCCAGAAATCCTGTTAAACATGTTGCGCCACCACTTCCATTTGGTAGGGTTCACATTTCTTCCCAGAAGTTTCAGAATCTCCCTTCTCTATTTTATCATCATTGTCATCATCCCTACCATCCTCATCAGTATTATTATGAATACAATCTGCAAAGTCTTTTCCATGAAATTTATCGAGTTGATTACAGTTACTTTCATTGTCCACTTCGTCTCCCAACAGTAGCTCCTCATTGGCACAGTCCATATTTTCTAGAATTCCATCCTAAGGTGCAAAGAGAGCTTCGTCAAGCTTCATATTTTCTAGAATTCCATCTTGAGGTGCCAAACAAGCCAAGTTAAGCTTCTCCTCTTCAAAATTGTTCAGGTTGGCATTGCCGCATTGGTAAGAGCTTCATGACTTGAGATCGGAAAATCATCAGATTTTGCTTCCTTGTCAATATTGGAGATTGTAGAAAGCTTAGTATCTCGACTGATAGCTGCAGATATTGCTGAGATAATGGTTGCATTTGTTTCAATATCTACAACACCAAGCATTAGTGACCTTTTGGAGGCTGTAACAAAGAGAAGAAATAAAGTCAGATTAGACCAGTCATAACAGATAAAAATTATCATGATCAATAATAATATCTAACCTCAAAGTTCTTTGATATATCCTTCATTTGCTCGACAATTCCTAGACGACGTATAGAACAAAAAGGGAAGGACACACAATATCACGAGAATAACAGGAAAAAGCAAAACAAGACTAATGTCAAAATCACAATTGAGCACCATCGGGGTCAGTCCACCAAGAGAAATTACAGCCATGTTTCAACCAATTAAAGTCATTACATGAATAAATGAGATCATGAAATCATTAGTTAATTCAATCCAGCCTAGTAAAAGCATAAAATGAGGTAAACAGGTTCAATCCCTAAATATTATGTGTTCTAGGTTTCTTAGTACAAGCATCTAGGCATTACAGGCAAAAGATAAATATACATGTAGAGTTCAGATGTTACAAATGTCCACACATAGATGCTGTAAGATAACAATCTCTACAACCGTTAGCCCCTTTCATTCTGTTACACAGATTACTTTAGACCCATAGAAATATGGATACAGTATAAGAATGACCGCATCAATCAGAAGTACAAAATATTTATTATAAAAAAAATAAAAAACCAGCTATTTCTCAAACTTCCATAGCTGGAAGGGAACAAGCTCATCCAGAATCATTTAGTCCCAACGGCCAGAAAAGCTATGATCACCGAACAAAATTTACAGCAAACGAAAATAGATAATCGTCTTAAAGAATAAAATAACATACAAAAATAGAAATATGGAGAGAATATATGAGTATATACATACCTATTTGCAAGGGTTTCAACAACAAGCTCGTTAACGACGTAAGAAACGACTCTGCCAATGAAATTCCCTCCTGCCATTTCAGAATCTTTAGTTTCGTCTGATCGATCAATCGCGCAGGGATCAACAACAAGTGAAAAGTAAAATAAAGACGACAATTTTACGATTACTAGTGCAATTAATGGAAAACAAGCCCTAGTTTCTAGAAACCTAGCTAACCCATCTCCTCTCTAATTGAAACATCGAATTTTGGCTAAGGAAGAGAGGTTAAACCCAATTGATCTCTATTCTATGCTTTCCTTCCAGACCACGCACGAAAACAACTCAGTACTATGTTCCAAAAAAAAAAGTTTGATAACATTTTATATGTAAAATTATTATTTCAAAAATTTAAGATAAATCTAAATTTAAATTTTAGGATATTATAAATTAATTATAACAAATTGAAATATAACTCTTTTGTAGAATCAAAAAGTAATATTTTAACGTTTGTAATTTATTCCATAAAAAGAGTCATAATTATTATAATTTTGTTTACTATCAATTTATAACATTTTAAATTTTAAATTATTGTAACTTAATATTTTAATAAATACAATTAATATTTTAAATTACTTAAAAATTATTATTAAGAATAAAATTTCTATTACAATATTAATTATATTACAATTTTAATTGTATTATATTATAAATTAAAGAACATCAATATTTTTTTACGTTTATTCTTTGTTATTGGCGTTGAAAATGAAGGAGTATATAAGACTTCATATATAAAAAAATAAAAGTAAAAATTCTAACGACAATTAAAGTAACGTTGCATCTTACTCTTCTTTTTTACAAATTCGTTTTTTTTAAAAAATAAATAAAATAGGGATAAAATTGATATTACATTAATATGGGTCAAACTAACTTATTAGGAATGACTTATAAGTCATTTTTAAATAACTTTATTATGTTTTAGTTCATAAAACATAATAAATTTTTCTTCATCTTTATGTTTTCTCTTAGAAGTGATAGTATTATACTTTAATTTTATAATATATTTGAAAAAAAGGTAAAAGGAGAACTAAGAATAGTGAGGGGTATACAATTACTATTTTTTTTTTATGTTTTATTTTTGGACTTAAAAATATGTTCATGATTTAAGTTACTCCCTCCGTCTAAGAATAAAAGTTCTTATTATTTTATGTAATCTCAAGTTAAATATTTACTTTTATTAAATAATCTATTTTTTATAATAATTTGTGTGTAATATCCTTAGTATCAAATGTCATATTTTTATTATTTATAAATATTTATATAATATCAATTGACAATTGGTTGTCACGGGTACTTTTTCAACAACCATAATCTATACCGTTGATCGCAACATTGGATGACACAGATTGAAATGGATTTTTCAAGCTACAATTTAAGTGACATGAGAAATTACTGACATGAGAAATTACTCATTTGTATTAGATAAATTCTATTATGGCGATAATTTTGTTAACTAATAAATAGAATGACTCATCTTAAATCATAGGTCCAGGTTAAACTAAATATATATAAAGTAATTATAATATATTTATATAGATAAATTCTATTATGAATATATATTTACCCATCTTAAATATATATATATATATATATATATATATATATATATATATATATATATAAATTTTTCTCTAAATATTCATATAAATATTTATAAACAAATATTCATATAAATTTATCTTTAAAATTTATAAACAAATATTTATAAATTTATAAATATTTCATCTAACATTTAGATATTAATATTTTTATAAATATTTATATGAATATTTAGAGATAAATTTATAAATATCTATATGAATATTTGTTTATATATATATATATATATATATATATCAGTAGAATAAATTTAAAAATATTGGAGACTATAAGTTATGGCGTTAGTTTAGTTAACTAATAAATTAGAATGGCTCAGTGGTAGCTTAATAGCCTAATAACCCATAGGTCTTAGGTTCAAAACCTAGTTGTAATATTTTTGCTTCTTATGTTATATTTTTTGTGTATTAGATAAATTCTATTATCATCTATATATATAGATACCCATCTTAAATCTCCACATTAAACTAAATATATATAAAGTAACTATGAATATTTATATAACGTAACTATGAATATTTTAATTATATATATATATAGATTTATCTCTAAATATTCATATAAATATTTATAAACAAATATTCATATAAATTTATCTTTAAAATTTATAAACAAATATTTATTTATAAATTTATAAATATTTCATCTAAACTTTAGATATGAATATTTTTTATAAATATTTATATAAATATTTAGAGATAAATTTATAAACAAATATTCATATAAAACTTTCGTTGCCTACGATGAGGAGAAATCAAGTGGTTAAAAATTTTACAACGAATTTCTAAAGAATTTTGTTTCCAAATTTTGCAACGACTTATGAATTTCGTTGCTAAAAGTGAAAGCCTGACACAATTTGCAACGAAGGGCAAGTTTCGTTGCTAAACATACACTTTTAGCAACGACTTATAAAGTCGTTGCCTGAAAAATCGTTGCTAAAGCCCCATTTTTAGCAACAAAAAAACTTTCGTTGCCCACGATAACGGGAAATCAAGTGGCCAAAAATTTTGCAACGAATTTCTAACGAACTTTTTTCCCGCCAATGAATTAGCAACGAAATTTTGCAACAACTTATGAATTTCGTTACAAAAAGTGAAAGCCTGACACAATCTGCAACGAAGGACAACTTTCGTTGCTAAACATATACTTTTAGCAACGACTTATAAAGTCGTTGCCCGAAAAATCGTTGCTAAAGGCCCATTTTTTTGTAGTGAAACGAATCCAGTGAGATAAAAGAACAAATATTAGGGATTCGTACTTCGGTTTATCCATGTTCAAAAGCACCCCATAATATACTATGTGGAGTAAAATTCAAGAATGAATATCAAAACATGGATACAATCAAAGATAGTAACAAAAATAGACATCTGGGACAAAGAAGAGAAAATTTAATTTTTCTATAAATAGTGTCGTATTCGTGAATAGTGCCATATACGTGAATAGTAACCCCGACACAAAAAGACAAGAATTTCACAAGAAAAATCTTACCAATATTCTGGCATAATGACATTGAAAGAAATAATATCATTTAAAAAAAATAACATCCCTTACCTCAAAAGAATAGTACTTCTGGTTAGAATATCAGATATAACGTTGAAGGAAGCTTGCACCATATAGCAACACTCAAAGTATCAAAATACTCACAAGAATATGCTCGATACTATAGAGAGAGAAAATTTCAGTTTCTGGTGTGATTTTCAATTCTAACCTAAGCACTCTATTTATAGGAAAATACTTAGAACACCAAAGAAGAAAATTTAATAAAATATTAATATTTTCAAAATAAATTCCTACGCACACCACACCAGACCAAAGCATCAGCCACAAGTAGGACCCACCTCACAAAAAATAAAAAAAAATGTTTTTCTTAATAAAAATATTTACAACTCCAAAAATCAATTATTCCGAAACTTCAATAATTCATAATAAATAGCCCTTTTATCAGAAAAATTTGAATCTTATGTCCATTCCATAGGAGATTCAATTTTCTACAACTTTGTAAATTTAAGTTTTTTAAAATTCCAAGCAGAAATTGACCGAAATCCACATACGGACGATTTTGCAGGCTATAATCAAATTTCAGTCAAAAGATGGGATCCACAAATATGTTTAACATGTTTTTAACATTTATTATAACAAAAATACTCTTCCTCATCATTTATTCATATATCACACATTCATTATAAAAATATCACCATTATTATATTATTAAAATATAATAATATATTTTAGTGAATTATTTTATCAGAAAAGATAAAATATCAATTTTCAACAATTATCATTTTTCTAAAAATTCCTCTATTTCTATCCACATAAATAAATATTTTTCTTATCATATAAATTAATAATTAATTATTCACAAATAATATTACAGAATCACAATAATGACAACCAGGTTGTTCCCAGGAAAGAGGGGGCTTTTTAATAAGGATTTCTCCTTACTGGCGTGCAATTAGGTGACCAAACATCTTCTTAGACAGAACTTCCTTAGACATTGCCAATAATGCTATCTAATAATATTATTCAAATAATATGAATTATTGATCTGATAATCAGAAATACTGTGCAGTGACAATTATTAAAACAACAATAATATAAAATATCAATGTAGCAATTATTGAATCAATAAAATATTGAACGGTAATTACTGTAACAATTATTGAGTAGTGCCTTCTTACGTAAGAATAAATAATTGGTGCAATACCGGTGTCTTGCTTTATGCAACACCGCCAGACATTCTTTGTGTTTTAACCACCGGGTATTCCAACAGTGTTAACGGTAACAACTACACCGTTATTTATAAAAAAACTTATACTTGTCATTTTCTTCATCCAATCGCTTTCCGTTATAGGGCCCCACATAATTTCTTTACCGTGCATACGAATATTCCCCGACAGTAAGAGTATTCCACGACCAAACGAATATTCCCAGACAACAATGAATATTTTATAACCACTTGCTTATTTAAGATATTTCCGCATTTTTACCCATAACTAACCACATTAATCAAATCAACCCTTACTATTTCAAAATAATAAATAGAGGAAATTCAATTTCATTTATAATAAGTTGGGGTCTTACAAACATCTCCCACTCAGACACTTGGGTTATAAAGGTACTTACTCATCTCAAATCAATAATCTCTAGATTTCCTCGTACAGGTGCCTTGGCTTGCGACTGATGAGATATAAATGATATCAAGGGCGAGAGCTCGCATATTAAGTCTCCATCATAACTAATATGAAGCATCTCAAAAAAAAAACTTGTCATGTCCTAGACCAGTTGATCACATTCTGTTGAGTATTTCGAATCCCTCATTAATTACATTTCAGAAATTCACTCAAACCCATTTGCCTTGGTATGCTAACATTTAAAAAAGCATATACATATAGTATAATATATAAAGTTTAAAATAGTTCTTACAAGATAGCATACCAACCAATTTGAATATGATGCCAGACAAGTGTCTTCCCTAAACTCTCATGCCAATCTTCATTAACCTTGCCGCTTTCCCAGATAAGTACCCATGGAACCTCATTATGTGAACTTTGGAATACAAACTAGTGTAGTAACACAAAGTCTTTGTTTCATGACATAGGTTCAAGTTACTAAGGACAATAAATTAATGTACAGGGCTCACACAGTGATTGGATAGGGATCCACCACATCACTCTTCTGTATGTCGCTTCTTTTGAACACGAGGTACAATTCTCATGTTACGGTAGAATGCCAAAAAAAATGTCGCTCTAGCTAAAATAACACCGTACAGACAGTAGTTAATCGCTCTCTAGCGTTTAACCTTATAAAACATCCCTAGTTACTTCAAATAGTATCTAGTATGAATCTAATGTCCGGCAATCCAAAACAAGGCTACACCTCTTACAAGTGTTTGGTATGTAACGATACCTCTTCTTGGACCCAGCCAAGGCGATTAAATCATAGTGTCTCAAAATGGTGCCCAACCATTTAGACCACCATAATATAGTCTCATCTCGCTCGCTATTATAAGCGCAGAGGCAGGTTATCAGTGTGAGTAGATCAACCTTTTTGCCTTGTGACATTTTATATGTGTGCTTATATACATACAACAAGTTAAAACATAGAACATAATAAAAATCAACATTATGTAATAACTTTTATTGCATAAAAAAAATAAACAATATCCAAAAGATGTCCATTATCAAACATAAAACATATCAAGGCCTACGAAGTCCCAAACTCCTAACATGAGCTCGAAAAACATCCCTAGGAATGGGCTTAGTCAAGGGATCAATAACCATGTCGCTCATAGAGATATGTCTGAGGACCACCTTCTTTTGTGCCACAATATCCTTAATGTAATGAAATTTATTCTCAATATGCTTGGCCTTTCCATGGTACTTGGGATCCTTAACGTAAGACAAAGCAGCCGTATTGTCACAATGAATAGTGACAGGGTCACTCGAATGTGATCTAACATGCAGGCGCTTGAAGAATCTCCGTAACCATACTACTTCTTGTACGGCAAAGCAACATGCAATGTATTTTGACTCCATAGTGGATAAAGCAACACATGGATGTTTCTTGCTCAACCAACTAATGGCTCCACCACAGAGCAAGAAGTTATACCCAGTGGAAGACTTACGCTCATCCAAGTCGTTAGCCCAATCTGCGTCGTTATACCCCTATAAGCGTAGCCCACCACCTTGATAACACAATATATAGTCCATGGTGCCTCTCAAGTATCGAAGTATCCTCTTAACTGCCACCCAATGAGCAAATCCAGGATTGCTTTGAAACCGATTAACTATCCCCACTGCAAAACTTATATCAGGACGTGTACATATCATTGCATATATCAACTTACCAACTGCACTAGCATAAGGAACATGAGCCATCTGCTCTTTTTCTTAATCATCTTAGGGCAAAGATCCTGGCTTAGTTTATGACCCTTCTCAATGGGAGTGTCAACTGGTTTAGAATTATGCATACGAAAAATGCTTTAAAATAGATTTTATATAAGTCTCTTGACTTAAACCCAAAAATATTTTAGAGCGATCCCTATAGATCTTAATTTTGAGTACAAATTCTGCTTCACCCATGTCTTTCATCTCAAAATTAGATGATAACCACTTTTTAGTGGCGACAATTAGTCCCATATCATTTCCAGCTATCAAGATGTCATCAACATACAAACACAAAATCATAAAGCTTTTGTCGACCCGTTTAACATACACACAATGATCTTCCTCAATCATCATAAACCCATCAGCAATGATGGCTCAATGAAATCGAAAATACCATTGTCTAAATGATTGCTTTAAGCCCTAAATGGAACGTTTGAGCTTGCACACTTTGCGGTCTTGTCCCTTAACTTCAAAGACAATTGGTTGATTCATATAAATCTCCTCATCTAGTTCTCCATATAGAAATGCAGTTTTAACGTCCATCTGATAAAGCTCTAAATCTAAACGTGCGAAAATAGCTAGAATAAGGTGAATGGAGCCAATTCTCACAACTGGTGAAATGCCTGATCATAGTCCACACCTTCTTTTGGGTGAACCTTTTCGCCACAAGA
Source organism: Panax ginseng (assembly GCA_020205605.1). NCBI lineage: Eukaryota > Viridiplantae > Streptophyta > Magnoliopsida > Apiales > Araliaceae > Panax > Panax ginseng. The sequence continues at coordinate 50,417,658 of CM035133.1, forward strand.
CGAGCCTTATACTTTTTGATTGATCCATCCGCTTTTCATTTAATTTTGAAAACCCATTTGTTTCCAATGGCCTTACGACCAAGCGGTAGATCAACTAACTCCCAAACCTAGTTCTTTCCCATAGAACCAATTTCATCCTTCATAGCATCTATCCATTCATTACGAGTAGGTGAAGTGAGAGCTCCCTTATATGTAGTAGGCTCATTATCATCTTTTAGAGCGCACATAAGGGCCTCCCCTCTAAGCACAAGAAGGGATTCCTCTTCAATTTCAAAAAAATTTCGAGGTACTTTTGCACGTTTACTATGACATGGCTTAAGATTTTGTGAATCAGGTGGTGCCCCATTAGGCGGTAGATCATTCCCACCATCCTTAGCGACAAAACGATGAGAATTAAATTCCCTTCCTTCGCTAAGGGATGATGAAACGTCTCCCACTGATTTAGCCATTTCATATAGCTCAAAATCCTTTCTCGTGTCACCCCTACTTGGAAACTCATTCTCTATGAATTCCACATCTCGTGATTCAATCTCAGTCATTACTCCATCAGGTTGTTCGCATATCATCACATAACCCTTCGAGCGTTCAGGATACCTTATAAAGATACCCTTCCTTCTTCTAGAGTCTAGCTTCCCAAGTTGTTGGGAAGGAATGCGCACATATCCTGCCGACCCCCATGGTCTTAAATGATCAAGGGTTGGTTTTCTGCCTTCCCAAGACTCATATGGTGTAGAAGTAACTGACTTACTAGGCACGTGATTAAGGATGTAGGCAGCAGTCATTAGTGTATCTCCCCAAAAATTAATTGGAAGATCAGCTTGCGCCATCATCAACCTAACCATCTCTAATAGCGTATAATTCCTTCTTTCTGCAACACCATTTTGTTGCGGAGTACCAGGAATCGTTAGCTGTCTGATGATACCTTTTTCCTCATTGAGTCCTTTAAATTGCTCAAATAAATTTTCGCATCCACGATCGGTTCTAAAAACCTTTATGGATCTATCTCTTTGATTCTCAACTTCAGCAACGAAACATCTAAAGTAATCTAATGTTTCCGACTTATGAGAAATTAAATAGATCCATATCATGAATAATCATCTATAAAAGTGATGAAATAGTTACCACCATGTCGTGCTCTAATATTCATTGGACCACAAATGTCAGAATGAATTAGTTCTAAAGGATTAGTGGCCCTCGCTGCCTTCCCAAAAGGTTTTCTTTTTGCCTTCCCTGCTAAACAAGGTTCACATACTAGAAGGTTAACTTTAGCGAGTGAGCCTAAAAGGCCTTCTCGAGCTAGCCTAGTCATCCTTTCTTGGCCAATATGACCTAATCTAGCATGCCATTTCAATGATTCATCAACAGTATCATCATGAGAAGCAATATAAGAAAATTGGGTTTCACCTTTATTCAAAACATAAAAACCATACGATAAAATACCATGTTCGACAAAATCATTATGAAAATAAATAGATATGCTACTACTGTCGAAGGAAAAAGAATACCTTATTCTAACTAAAGCTACAACTGATATTAAGTTCCGTCGAATTCTTGGTAGATAAAGTGTATCCTCAAGGATCAGTGTGCGACCATTTCGCAAAGTCAGTTGATAAGTGCCAAAATCGAGCACTTGCTCCTTTGAACTGTTCCCCATGAACAAACTTTGAGTCCCTTTAGAAACTCACCGGTACTTAGTGAATCCCTCCCTATCGCGAGTTACATGCTTGGTTGCTCCTGTATCAATAATCCACGAAGGATCAGTTTGAGCAAGAAAAACATGTGAACACACAAAGTATTCATCGCAATAAAGAAATTTAGATTGTACCTTTTTTTGCTCAGTGCACTCACGAGCAAAATGTCTAACCTTCTGACAGTTATAGCAAGTCATCTTCTTCTTTCCTCCTCTTTTGCCCCTGCGGCGCTTAGCATTACCCTTCTGTTTTGGTGCATTAGTCTTAACCTGATCGTTTCCATTAGCTTGCCTTTTGCGCTCGCCTTTTGCATTGTGCGGACCAGCTTGAGCCACAAAAACAAAGATGCCATCTTTAGCACCACGGTTCTCATATTCAAGCTCAAGATGCCTTTTGAGATCAACAAGAGTTTTGATACTGTCATTATGTATCATAGTCATCGTGAAAGGCTCCTAAGCATCAGGTAAAGACCTGAGCACAGCTTGAATCTGTTGTTCTTCAGTAAGGGTTGTGTCAGCTACACTAAGCTCGTGGATCATTGCCAAAATTACTTAAAGGAGCTCCACAATAGTGTGTTTGGGCTCCTTCTTGTAACGGTCCAACTTATAATTAAGCTCGCGCAACCTAGTAGCAGTAGTCCCGCCAAAGGACTTCTTAAGCATATCCCACATTTCCATTGCAGTTTTGCAGGACTCAAATTCGCCAATAAGGTCGTTGTGCATGCTGCTTAACATGGTAAAGCGCGCACAACGATCCTTCTTGACCCATTCATTGTAGATTTGTTTGTCTCGACGGTGCTGAACAGTGGTGCCCTCCTTAGGCGGTTGCATAGTGGTAGTCAAAGTTTCAAGCACATCTAACTCATTAAGCAAATATTGATTTTTCTTCAACCAAAGGTAATAATTTTTATCATCCAATTTTTCACCTTTGTTAAGGTCAGCAATCACATTTGTAGAGGTCATGTCACTACAATAAGGTTGCACGAAATATGAATATTAGCACACATAATAATTTTGTCATTAAATCCTAATTAATCACAATTATTTAGTCTATGGATAGAAATCGAAAAATCGCTAAGCTTATAATCATCATTCCACATCATAAAATAAATAATTGTGATTAATTTTATTTTATATGACAAAATCCAAATAGCCCATTTCAACAAAATAAGGACGGGTTTATGAAACCAAAAAACCCATGTTGATAATTTAATTGTTCTTTGGGAGATAAAATCAATTAATTGAAGAACAAGTGCAAAATTACATTCCCTTACAAGGCTTCGATATAAATACATCAATACCAAAAATTTACATCAAAGATTCCTATTACATCAATCTAATAATAAAAATGGGAATGTTGCACTTATCTTCTCATAATTATTTTATCTCAGCTATCACAAAGTGAGAGCCCGTCTCCAAAAACAAATAAATATCAACCCTTTTTAGTCCATCCAAAGCACCATGCAATAACAAATAAGGGGTATGTGCATGAATGGACCCACCACAGCTCCCACTAGGAAGTCGGATGTATTTGGTCATGTCTTAAGAGGACGAACGCAACAAATATGTGCAATAAACATAATATTTACACATAAATATACAACAATAAATGTGAAATAATATCCAATGTTACTCAAAATTTGACCAAATATTTTTCTAACAGTATGTATACATGAAAAATTAATATTGTGATTTTTCTAGATTTTTCAAAAATATTTTACTATTTAATGCAATTATTTTTCAAATAAATAATAATTGATAGAAAAATAATTTAAGATACTAATCGAATCCAATTCTCAACACCAATAAGTGGAGAACTTGTAAATATGCCTCTGAAATCACAGGAAAAAAATTGGCCCCAAAAAAATTTCTGGATAATTTTTAAATCACTTTAACTAGCTACAAACAATTTTCAAAAATAATTTTCATTGATGGAAAAATTCAGAAAAATACTTAAAGTGACCAGAAAATTAAAACAAATTTTTCTGTAAAAAAAATGTCCAGAAGGAGGCGCGTGGACCCGATGTACACTGCCATTTTTTAAAAACCAGGCGCGTGACCCCCATAGACCCTGACAGCTGACGCGTTGACGCGCTTCGTCTTCTTCCTCGGACCAGAAGCACAATTATAGTTTAGTACCCTTTTTTCAAAAAATTATAATTAATTCTACAGATGTCCAAAAAATACAAACTTTATATTTCTGAAATCGTGGCGAGATGTACTATTTTAATATGTAAAGAAAATATACATTTGACTTCTGTAGAAAAATAGATTTTTATTTAGAAAAAATGTAAATACGAATTAGGGTTCGCGTTTTCTCTCAAAATACAAATCCGATTGCAACAAAATTTTGCAGGTGTCTAAACATGCATATGGACTACATTATACTGTATTTTCAACCTCTAATATGTACTCTAACATATTATGCCATTAATGTCATATTACAAGCTTTATATGCAAAAACAAATAATGACAGAATATTTATGCGAGATCAGGCATAGCATGACTCTGATACCAATGTTACTATATTAGGTGGAAACTAACACATAAATAATCCTTACATATGAATCGGTAAGTATCCACGAAGCGAAAGCGGTTGAACTGAATGCCAAATCTACAAGCGACACCACGAACACAGCTTGTGACGCCCCCAAATCCAGGTCCCTTCGAACCTCGAATCTGGTCCGCTACGATACTACTATCGTCAAACTATTATATCTTTTATTCATAACTTAAATGAATATAACATTGCTTATTACAATTTAGAATATAAATTCTTTCCATATCCAGGATCTATATATAATGACCCCAAACTATTATAAGTTTCAAATCTTGGTCATTTACCATTCCTGTCTTACATCATATTCAATGTTATATAAATATGCGGAATAATTTAAACTTTTTCAATCTCCTTTGAAAAATAATCTTTTATTGATTTCTTAACTTGAATCAATTACAAATCTCTGAATCAAATTATGTTATGATTTCTTCTATTCGAATTACTGTATAAAGATTTACATCTCAATTCGAATTTCACTATGTACCGCCTAGTACAACTTTACAACTTAACATGTATTACACATTATAAACTATTATCATGTACATCTACTAGAACCTAAACATAGTTCAAGAGCATCTAGTTAAATAATAAATCAATCTCCTTTGATACTATTGAACTTTATCAATCAAGTAGCACGTAACCTTTACCGTATATCCTTAACCTGCAAAACTGGTTATTTGCAAGGGTGAGCTCGACATCCCAGTAATTCTAATAGTTTTCATGTAGCACGTAGCATATAATAACATACACAGTTCATGCATTCATAATCAATCAATATTTACTACGCATGTTACTTCTCATATAACAGGCATATAAATTTATATCACAAGCATATCATCAAAGATCAACTTTCACATTTCATACATATCTCATATGCATTTCATATATATAAATCAACATTTGCATAGCATAATATAGCTTAACTAACAGTTATAGAATTCATATATCAAATAGGAACTGAAAGACTTGCCTGATTCGTAGTTTATGAACTACGACTTAACTGTTTAACGCTTATCTGCACTTTGTGTATTCCTACACAGTTATATAATCATGGAGTCATATCCATCAGTAACATATTTCATGCATTCTCAATGTAATAACAATGTTACATTGTTTCTTAACTAGGTTCGTAGAACCTACACTTCACTTTCTCATCATCCTCTTAGAATAGCTAGGTATGTATAGGTATACCTTAACCACTCGTACTTGACATCCACATTCATATACATCTACAGACACTTGACTCGTTATGTGTTCGACACATTTAAAACTCATATAGGTAAGTTCAAACGTATACATAAACATCTAACTTAGTTGTAACTTCATACCACATCACTTATTCTATATTCTCATATCACACATCAGATGGTAATACATCACAAATTCAAACAACGTGTCATTGCTTTATATCTTGAAAACATTCCTTTGGACTTTAACATTTTGAAGTCTTAATTAACATTCATCTTTATCACATAACATGCTTCCTAACACATTACATAGCATAGTGGTCACATATTGCAATTTAAAGTAATCATACAAGCATGCTTCAAACATCAGATCAAAAACAGAACTTATTCAAAACTGCAGGATGGCGCAATTGCGCTACCGTCTATCGAGCTTAGGGGCTGGTCTGCTACCGTCCCCCGCCGCTGCACTCAAGACTGAGCTTTGCACTTCCTGTTTTTAGTCCCTACTTTAATACACTTAGACACTTACACTTAACATGCATACACGCTAGAGGTCTTTACATACTTGTATGACCACTTCAAGTTCATCCTTATATGTTAGGGACTTTAGTTTAGGATTTTCATGAATCAAAACCAAATAGGGTTATGTAATCGCTAGGTGTACTAATTAGGCTTATGTTCTCATAAAGATGTCACATAATCTTTACTACACATGCTCGTACATATTCATATCTTTTACTCATAGCTAGCATTGTTTAACACTTTAAAATATGCTTTAACCTCATGCTTGGTTTACTTCCATTATGTTTAACATATAAGACTTATGTTTAGTGACATAATGAAACATAACATGACATCTCAAGCCTTTAAAATCTAAATACTCATATATAATACCGCTTAAGTTCGAAAACATGCTCGATGTTGCCTTTAAAATCATTTTATCATAAATGATGCAATATAGCACATATAAATCACATATAGGGATTTTATAGACATAACATGTCATATTAATCCTTTAGAATCTAGATATCCATGTGATGCAACTAGATTTTGAAAATATGTTCAAGTTTGCTTTTGAAACCACTTTAAACTTGAACAATGCCACTCAACACATGCAAGACAACTTTAAGGCTTTATTCATATGTGGTCAAGTCATGTTATCATGCTCGCAAGATCAAAATATAAAGCATGTAGTAGTCATGCACCTTAGTTCTTTTATACCAAGTTTTCTTAAAAACTTCTTTCACACAAGGTCTAACGAGTTGGTCATGAATACAATAGCTATAATTCATAAATCATGCTCATTCACATTTAAAATCAGTTATGTGTATAGACTACTAAGATCAGAACTTGTAGAACATAAGTCTCATCAAAGTTCGTTTCGAAAACATTAAGTTTTTGTTATACATCTTTCACTAATCATGTTGATTACTTCACAACACATAATAAAGTTTTATAAAACATGTTATACCTCCTTTATATGTATATAAAAGTCATAGAACCAAGTTTGCCCCAACTCGGTCCCAAAGAAAAATCAAGAATCGAATCGAGGTACTAGGCGTATTTTGCTCTTTACCCCAAGATAAATAGGTGGCAATTGCCTTGAGCCGTAATCGAAGCGATAACTGGACTCTGTTTTTGTAGAGTGACTACTAATTCGATTTCCAACGATTCAAACATGTTCCAAACTATTATTAAAGAGTTCATACATGTTAGTAAACTTCCTAAACACATTATAACATGTTAATTCATATCAATTGACATATGAATTCAAGAATTTCCAAGAATCAAACAAGACCCATTTCAAGAACATAATTAGAAATTATACCTTCTTGAACTTAAATTAGACCTCCTATACTCTGAGTGTACTTATATAATTGCTCAGCCACTTAAAGCTCTCAAACTCAGACAATTACCAATAACAACTGAAAATCAAGCTTCTATTTATTAGGGAAATTTGGACTAAACAATGGCATTACCCAAGATTGGAGTCCATGGTGTAAAGGGAGGAAACAAAGGTTATTAAGGAGTTATTCAACAACTCAATACCAATCACCTTGCTAGCCATGATCACCTATTCCATAGCCACTTAGAGAATACGTAAAGAGAGTTTAGGACACTGTTCATGTACCTTTGTGCCACTCAATTTGGGACAAAAGAAAAATCTCAGCAACTTGTTATTCTAAGGCATGGTTTTGTTCTTTTAATCCCTATAATGTAATATTAAGGTACAATTGTTACCATATTAGGAATTTAAAGATAAGTTTTATACTTGCATCATATAATCCATGTACATTAAATACATGTAATAAAATATCGCAATTAGGCATTATTGTCCGGGAAATCCCATAATTATCTCTACCACTCACATAACAACATTATACCTTATTTAATATTAATGTTTATTTAAACATTGAATTTCCTTTCTCGTTTCTAGAATGCACAGATATTTAATCATTCCGTATTACAACTTCATATGATACCATGGTGCTACTAGGTACCTCATATTAACATAATGTACTCTTATCCTATGTTTTATTCATGTCACACATATAACATTAACGTCCCAATTCATTTCCCATATTACACATAGTAATACCATTTAATGATAATGTCCACATTAATATTTTAATTGGGCTAAGTATCATTCAGTCGGGTACTTTCAACCCATTATCATATTTTAATATCATAACGATTATTTAATATTAATCATTTATCTTTCAAATATCAACCCTTTGATATATTACCAAACTATGTAATATATTAAAATATCCAATATTAATTAACATATTTCTTTCATCCTCTTATGCTAAACACATATGTTAACTCACCATCTTATCCAAGTGAATTAACCCTTTTTCATTTAACTTATTATTACGCCATTGCCATACAAGGATTATAATATTCCATAATATCTTTTAATTAACCATACTTATTTTGGGCTAATTAATTAAATCTTTATTCAAGTCATGTTTTGGTAACTAAGTTTCTTCATGAACACTAAGTCACCATTCATGACCTTATAAGAGTTATTAGTATACATGGCTTGCCAATCACATTTCACAAACTGACTCAGAGTTTTCTATAGACCCGGTAGCAATTTCATTTCTTTCGGGTCATAGATTGGTAATGGCAAGCAATTGCGCCAAACCAAATTCTCAGGCAGACAAGTTCTACATTAGCAGAACTGAAACCTTACACTTCTAAACACTTTACACATCCTCCTTAAGCGTTAACTCGACTAACATCAATCCTCTATTTGGTTTCACATCATCGATTACTATTTTCCTTAACAATTCAAGGGTTACGCTTCGAGTTTTAAAACTCTATTTCCCTTATTAGTTTAACCAACTATACATCTCCTTTATGGTTTCATACCACCAATAACACAACGCTCGAATATAACACATACATGCATACCTTTAATCTTCACTTCTCGCCGTGTATCAATTTACTCAATAATTCTCTAACCACTTTAAAGGTATATCGATTCTCTTCTCTTGTCAACCACGCACATATATACAAGTCCAAACCTAACACACATCGAGTCTTTAATAGTATTCAATATAGTACACTGAGTGGTTTCCCACAAACAACCAACAAATTAGTTTCCGTCTCATCTACACTGTTTTCACAGTGAGTTAGATCGGTTACCAATTCGTATATACTTCCACTCTCTGAAGGAATCGTTTAGCCCAGCTCATATACATCAACCATTAAAGAGTAAGATTGCACTACCTTAGACTTGATATTCACTCGTACATATACTCAAGAAATTGGTGATTATCAAAGATATTTTAATGTCACCAACTTACTACAATAAAATAATTCTATAAATTATTTAATGTCAATAGATAAATCTTATCCATGTTCATATAAATTCATCTCTACAATTTCTAACAAATATATAATAATGATATATATTTATTAAACACAACATTACTTATTACATAGCTCATACTACCCTATGTAACACAATACCACATACCTCGTAACACATTATATATTTTTATTTGAACCCTTCACAAGCCTTACGAATTTTGTTCACTAAATTCTTATTTTAATATTTTCTGAAAATTCGGGTTCTTACACAGCTACTACGATCCTTCTTAATTCTCGTCAATATATAGTTGTTACAAACAATTAATGCGAATGAACTATTTAAGTGTTCACACCAAGTACACCCAAGCCTATTGATGGAGAAATACTAGAGAGAGTATTTAGAGAGAAACTGTATAGGAAAAATAATACGTTATTTTTCCTTAGCCCTACACACAGTAAGCTTCAGTATTTAATAGAACATTTACTCAACATCCTTACCCCAAAGGCTAATGATATTCAAATGTAATAACAATGATCATACCAATCAGTTGTCTATCTTTGCACTACGGGCCAAAGATATTCAACTATAAAACAATGATCATGATCATACCAATCAATTATCTGTCAGTGCTCTACGACCAAATACATACAACTGTTAACTAATGGTCATGATCCTACCAATCACATTATCGAATTATCCATGCACTACGGGCCAAGGATATTCGTTAGTATCACCAGTGGTCATGATCATGTCATACACCTGTCCATCTTTGCACTACGGGCCAAAGCTATCAATCAACAGTTCATCTTTGCACGTAAGCCAAAGATATACAATTGTAAAATCAATAATCAACAGTTCATCTTTGCACATAAGCCAAAGATATACAACTGTAAAACCAATAATCAACAGTCCATCTATGCACGTAAGCCAAAGATGACTTTCATCATAATATAAGCATGAGGATGATGACAATGATATAAGCATTAATCAAACGAAATCAAGGATAACTATTAAAGACTTTAAATTTATCTAGAGTTTAATAATATCCAAATTGTCAACATGATACAGCTTTGTGGAGCAAAATTCAAAAATAATATTCATGTATCAAAATAATTTGGACAGAAAAGAAATAATTTTTTTGGGTGAATAGTACCCCATGAATAGTACTTCGGGAATAGTACTCTGTGAATAGTAACCCCAACATGAAAAGTGCTCCGAATACCCGAGTGAATAGTAATCGAGTGAATAGTAACTCGTAAATAGTACCGGCACGAAAAGTGCCCCGAATACCCGAGTGAAGAATATTTGAGTGAATAGTAATCGGTTGAATAGTAACCTCTGAATAGTAACTCGTGTATAGTACCCCGGCATGAAAAGTGCTCCGAATACCCGAGTGAATAATATTATAGTGAATAGTAACTGGGTGAATAGTAACCCATAAATAGTACCCCGGGTGAAAATATTGATATTTAATAAGAAAGTTCATATCAATATTCCAATAAAATGATACTGGATAAAGCGCAAAACTCAAGAATATTCCAATAATTTCAAGGATTATAGAAGCAATACTTACCATAGTAAGTTTAGATTTAAGAATATGAAAAGAATTAACATACGAAATTGCAAATAGATTTTCACCATCATAAATACGAGACGTAATCCGCGTAGTATGAGTTATTCCGACATATTAAAGGATGAATACGAAAAATAGTATTCCTTATGAATACGAAAGAAATAATACCCCTTACGAATACAATAAATAATATCCCTTACCAAACGAAAATAACATCCCTTACGAATACAACAAATAATATCCCTTACCAAACGAAAATAACATCCCTTACGAATACAACAAATAATATCCCTTACCAAATGAAAATAACATCCCTTACCTTAGTAGAAGACTGGATACTGCAATAGTGAAGTAGCAGAATACTCTTCTTCTTGCTCTCTATAGTTTCTCTCTCTATAGCTTCTCTTGTGAATCTCAGTGAATTGGTGAGAATGAAAGAAAAATTAAGCTTCTATTTATAGAAGAATGGACTAAATAGTAACTTATTCACGAACAGTCCAAATTGATTTACTATTAGAACGGACAGTCCATATTGATTACTATTAAAACCACAACCGGCGGTCCAGACTGATTTACTTTTAAAACCACCACTGACGATCCAGATTGATTACTTTTAAAACCACCACCGACGGTCCAGATTGATTTACTATTAAAACCACCATCGACGGTCCAGATTGATTTACTATTAAAACCACCACCGACGGTTCAGATTGATTTACTATTAAAATCACCACCGACGGTCCAGATTGATTAACTATTAAAACCACCATCAATGGTCCAGATTGGTTTACTATTAAAACCACCATCAATGGTCCAGATTGGTTTACTTATTATACTTTAGTACCCTTAAATTAATAAACACATTTTTAATACTTCAACAACTATTCATCATTAATATTATAACTTACAATATCGACAACCAGATCATTCCCAGGTAAGAGGGGGCTTTCTGATAAAGATTTCTCCTTATTGGCGCGCAATTAGGTGACCAAACCTCTTTTCTCGATAGAACTTTCTAGACATTGTCAATAATATAAATAATAATATGAATAAATGTATTATCTCAATTATTGATTTAATAATAAAAAATATTATGCAGATGATACTGTGATAATAATTGAATCAAATAACGTGAGATACTATGCAACAATTACTGTAGCAATAATTGAGTAAACTGAGTGGATTCTTACGTAAGCATCAATAATCAATACCGTGTGCTACTATGCAACCACGCAGTATTCGTACTTTTATCTTAGGGTAGTTCAACGGTTTAACGGTAAAACTTTCGCGTAGTTATTTTTATAAAAAGATATTTTGTCGTTTTCTAACTACGAAAATACTTCTGTTGTGGGGTCCACCAATGATTATGCCGTCGTACGAATATTCCCTGACAAAAAGAATATTCCCCGACACAACGAATATTTATATCAACTTGCTTACTTTGCAAAATTTTCAAATATCACCCTTAACTTTTACCTTTTATAAATTTAACCATTTACTAAATAGAATAATAATTATTAGAAAATTGAATACTTTCATTTCATAAATTCGGGGTCTCACACTATAATTATCACCAGACATCTAGACACTCTATAAAAGAATGCAGGGATTTGAAGGACCTAATTAATAAGAATGTTCAGAGTGGGGAATTAGTTCAGTGCATCGCGGGCCGGGAATATTCATGAAGGGGACAAAATAATATCGGTCAGGAGAAATACCCTCAGCCACAGCTAGAACAAGTTCAAATAGTTCGGTGAGTGGTGGACATGATAACAGGTGGCTCGATCAGGAAGGTGATCGGGAGGAAAAGGTGTAGGGTGCTGGATTTTATATTCACAGTGTTCAAACAGCCTGCAAACAGGGATCGGCAGTACCCTGGCATGGTCATCTCTTTTTCTGATGAGTATTACCCATCAGAACCTATTGAACCGCATGATGGAGCGATAGTAATCACTGCACAGGTTAGATTGGTGGACATGAAGAGGATCATGATTGATAACAGTTCATCAGTCAATATATTGTATGCCCATGCATACCAAAGGATTGATTTGAAGGGAAGGAAGAGGGAGATTGGGTAGGATCCCCCTCTATACGGATTCAACAACAACCCAATTTGAGTAACAAGTGTCATCGAACTGTTGATCACCTTTAGGAAAGCTCCTCGACAAGTGGAAGTGATCTGCAGACTTTTCGTGGTACATGTGGATTCTCCGTACAACGTCATACTCGGGAGATCGAGACTGATGGCTCTACATGCGATGACTTTCATACCCCATTTTAAAATAAAGTTCCCCACACCAAACGAGGTCAGTGAAGTCGTTGGGGATCTTGACTTAGCAAGGAGATCTTATCGAAATGCTTTAGTCTCTTCGGGAGTGTGGGTCAACAAGTAAATGGATCAAACAAAGGAGGTTCGAGGTTGAAGTGCTAAAGCCAGGAACTTACCGGCTTCGAGTAATGGATAGTGCCAAAATCAAAAACACTTGGTATGCTGGGAGGCTTTGAGAAAATTATCAAGTTGTTTTCTTTTTTGACTGTAAATTTTTCAAAGTTATCAATAGGAATGAGCATTCAACTTTGCCAGAAGATAGTTTTCGTCCATAGTTGATGTTTTGTGTATCGAAGGTATAAGATCAGATTGAAGTCTCCCACAAGGGTCGGGAAGGCTATTATGATATAAGGAAGGATAACATCCTTCGGAACGGATCAATGTGACGCCCCCAAATTCGGGTATCTTCCAACCCGACATATGGTGCTCCACTGTACCAACATCCATACAATAATTCCATTGAAATACAAAAAAATGAATGTAATTACTATCTTCTTATTACAATCAAAGTATAATCCTTCCTAGGTTCATAAACCGATTACATCGTTCATTGTTCATAATGTATAATACATACAAACTTACTAAACTATTACACAATGCCTAAGCATCCATCTTAGCTTTGCCCTTATCTCTCTTGGCATTCACAGTACGTTCATCTTTAATTGCAGTTATATAATTCACGCAAGAAGTGAGCATGACAGCTCAACAAGTTTAATCAAGGATAATAGTAATACCACATTCGTGAATTATATAACAATTCCGACATAACTAAACAATAGTTATGAAGTATTATGAAACAATAATACTTTAACAGTTCATAACATCAATTCCCAAAGTATAGAATAGATTAGGAATTCTGAACCGGTCGATAGACCATGAACGAGAACTTTCGGTTTCATACTTGAAAAGGAGCCCACAAAGACTAAAGGCCGTTCATCCGCATAACTTACGAGCACTTCTAGGTGATCAGCCTATAGTACTCTATGTTGATCAACACTCATTCATTAAATGTATTTACGTTTAATATTTTTGGCAAACTCGCGTGCCCATCGAATAATCGATGAAAAATACTTTTGTTTGTTCATAGACAAACCTTACCTTCACGTCCATACCAATTACTTGGCATAGGATAGCGTTAACATTTCTATATAGAATGATATGAATAATAATCAATCTATATATTACAAATAGTCTAGCCAAGTTAAAATCTGGCATCGACCCTTTCTTTAAAACAAGTCTTGCAATTCAGTTCAACGAATCACATAAAACTTGGCTAACTTGAAAGTTAGACAAGCGTTAAGAAAACTTTCCTTTCAGCGTCTTCAAATAATTTAATCGACTGATCACAGCCTTTACAAAATCTACATGATATATTCACATAGCACACTGTAATTAGCTATCAAACAAATGTTCACATTGTTTTTACAAGCTTCTTTCTCTTCTATGTCTTAGTTAATTTAATATAAATAATAAAGTCAACTCGACTTATTACCCTTCGTCCCGGTTTATTACTCAACTGATGTTATTAACCAGTCTCTACCATTGTCGGTGAAGTACCAACGTTGTTCATCACTCATAACTCATTAACATGCATTCAATTCCTAAGTTCAATACCATATACCTTAGTATAGGTAGTATAGGAATAGCTTTAATACACTTATGAAGTGTACAAACATTACCCCTATAGGTCCCTGAACAACTGAAGTTCAAAACCTAAGTCAATATCCAAATCCTAACACTCATTTGTACCACATGACCATCCTAATACTACTAGGCGCGCTGCGGTGCCGATTAGCGATGTCTGGCTTTGGTCTCGGCTGCTGCGATGCGGAAGCGATGGTCTGCGCGCCATTTAGCAAAGAGACTCAACTTTATTGTGTTTGCTACTACTGACGACGACATTTAACACTACGTCGGCGTGTGTCGCTGGAACCTCGCATCTGTAATCTCAATAGTTTTGAAAATTTTTTTGAAATTCCCGGGGCCTTAACTTCTTCGTTATAATCCTGATTTGGTCCGTTCAAAAGCCTACAAGTCATAAATGACATACTCTACGCGTTCATATAAGAATTCGACACTTTCGAATCCAATAACTCAAAATTCACTATTGAGTTCCATTTCTAGATGTTCGTAAACGTTAATGAGCGTTCAATGCTCGTTTTCTTCATTTTAAGTCAGAATCCGACGATTATCGAAGCCATAACTCTTAATTACCCTATCTCACGTGTTACATTGAAAAACAACATTTTCAAGTCTGACGGCAATATTCGACCTCCCATTCGGAATTTCAACGTTTTCGACGTTTAACGTCTAATTGCGTAAAATTCGCCATAACTTCATTACTAGGGTTTTCTAAGCCAAATCACATGGAACACTCCATGGATTTCATATCTACAACCTAACCAAACAAGATGCATATATTAACGAATTGATGGAGTTCAATCGTTTATAAACAATTGATCTCAACAAACAATATTTTCATGGTTCAAAACTATATTAAACCTTATGATTATTATAATCTCATGACTTGTAGAGATTGAATCTATGGTAAGTCATCTTTAATCCCTCATACAAGACATATACCACCCATTCTATGATTCTCTAAGATAAAAGAAAATCTAAAAGAGATGGAAAGAGAAGTAAGGAATATTATCTTAAAAACTCTTAGTGTTCTTGATAAACTTCTAATGAAAAAGCTTCAAAGTAGAAGAATGATTTAAGTCTAGCTCTTTTCTCTCTCAAATATATTGGTTGAGCAATTGAAAAACTCTCAAATGGCCAACCTTGCCTTCTTATTTATAGGAAAAGAAGAGGAAGGGCTTTTTGGTCCAATGTCCCACCTCCTTACTATTCAACACTTTGTCACCAAGTAAAATACTTGGTGACGAAGTCATTTGCTTGACTTGAACACCAAGTGGCCGGCCCACCACCCCATGGGTTGCCCCATGGGTTTTACCCATTCGGTGACCCACCGGTTCGATCCACGGTTCGGTTTTCTTGAATTGGGCTTAACTAACTTAACAATGGGCCTTGACTTGGGCTTAACCCATCAATCTCTTTGGCTTGGTCATTCAATTGATTTGGCTAATTCTAATCCAACATAATTGAATTAGTCATTAAGTCTTAACTTAATTCTATAATACAAATCGTATTCTATACGTACAATTCACGTATTCTCTCCGTATACTACTTGTACAATAATGATATTGTACTTCGTATTTACTCATCGTATTATACATATATACTAAACAGTATCATAAATGTATAACACTCGCATTAAACCTAACGCCATTCCTTCTACGCATATTATTTCCTTCTCGGAAATCAATATACTCAACGCTTAGGTTTTAAGTCCGCAGGCGAAAAATTGTGTTTGCCATAAATGAAATATTATCAAATATTTCATCTTATCTCGATATTCTATCATCACGCGTTTCTCAGAATTTCAAAATAATTCCCCGAACAGAAACGGATGAATAATATTTTTTACGGAAATTTCTCGGAAAACAATTATTTTTGTCTTGGAAATTCCAAATAAATAATTCTAGAACGAAGCCAGAATACTAACCATGTTAGCACATTATAGGTCATAGAACGACCTTCACATAGCTTACTCACATAATAATCAATTAAATTCATTTAATTCAAATAATCAAATAAAAATTTAATTGTCATAAAAAATCCAATTTTCTCGGGCGTTACATTCTCTCCCCTTATAAGGATTCTGTCCCCAGAATCTTAGCTTATAATTACATAAACAAATGAGGAAACTCTCCCTTCATTTTACCCTCGAGCTCCCACGTTGCTTCTTCAGCATTGTGGTTTCTCTATAACACCTTCACTGAAGGTATTACCTTATTTCTTAAAACTTGTTCCTTCCTATCAATAATTTGAACTGGAAGTTCTTTGTAGGACAAGTCTTTCTCTATCTGAATAGATTTATACTTTATTACGTGTTTATAGTCTGGTTTATAAGGACGCAACACTGACACATGAAACACATTATGAATGTGTTCCATCTCTAGAGGTAAGGTTACTTCATAAGCCACCTCTCCTACCCTTTCTTAAAATCTCAAAAGGTCATACAAACCTTGGACTTAACTTCCCCTTCTTTCCAAAACGTATCTTCCCCTTCCAAGGTGATACTTTTAGAAAAACAAAGGATCCTACATCGAATTCTCTCTTTTCTCTGTGAGGATCTGCATACTTTTTCTGCCTATCTTGAGCAACAACTAATCGAGTACGTATTAACTTCACCATGTCCGATGTCTGCTGTACCAACTCAGGTCCCAACATCCGACGTTCACCCACCTCATCCCAACACAATGGAGTTCAGCATTTCCTTCCATACAATGCTTCGTAAGGCGGCATGCCTATACTAGCGTGAAAACTATTGTTGTACAAAAAATCTACCAACGGTAGATATTCGTCCCAACTCCCTTTGAAATCCATAACGTAAGATCTTAATATATCTTCTAGCGTTTGAATTGTCCTCTCACTCTGACCATCCGACTGAGGATGATACGCCGTACTCAATCTTAACTGCGTTCCCATTTGCTCTTGCAAACTCCTCCAAAAGTTCGATGTGAATCGTGGATCACGATCTGACACGATCGAAACAGGTACTCCATGTCTGGAAATAATTTCCTTGACATACAGCTTAGCTAACTGATCCAAGTTATACTTGACTCCTATTGGTAGAAAATGAGCTAATTTTGTCAATCGATCCACTATCACCCAAATAATATTGTATCCTTTTTTGGTTGTCGGAAGTCCCACCACAAAGTCCATTATGATATGTTCCCATTTCCACTCTGGAATTTCTAATGGTTTCAACAACCCACTCGGTCGTTGGTGTTCAACCTTAAACTTTTTGACAAATTAAGTACCTACAAACATATTCTGCTATCTCTCTCTTCATGTTCGACCACCAAAAGTTCTGACGAAGGTCTTGATACATCTTCGTACTACCGAGATGTATCGAGTACCTCAGACTATGAGCCTCTATCATTATTTCTTCCTTTAATTCGGGATCATTTGGAACCCAAATTCTTCCTTCAAAACGAAGTAATCCCTCCTTATCGAGGTTATACTTAGTCTTCTCATCATCTTATACCCTTTTCTTCATCTGCTTGCATTCCTCGTTGCTCGATTGTACTCCCCTAACCCGCTCCACTATGGTCGGTTGGGTTTCCATGGAAAATAACATTTCCACCGCCTCCTCTAGTAACTTAACTTTTAATTCCATGCTTGTTATCATTTGTTATCAACTCATTACGAGTTGTTAACATTGATGCTTTCTCTACCCTTCCTACTTAGCGCGATCCGGCTATTACATTTGCTTTCCCCGGATGATATAAAATATCACAGTCATAATCTTTTATTAACTCTAACCACCTTCTTTGTCTCATGTTCAACTCCTTCTGTGTGAAGATATATTTCAGACTTTTGTGGTCTGTGTATATCTCACACTTCTCACTATAAAGATAATGCCTCCATATCTTTAAGGCAAAAACTACAGCTGCCAATTCCAAATCATGAGTAGGATAGACCTTTTCATAATCCTTCAATTGACGTGACGCATACGCAATGACTTTGCCATGCTGCATGTGCACGCAACCCAGTCCTTTATGCGAAGCATCGCTATACATTACAAAGTTCCCTGTATCATCTGGTAAGGACAATACAGGTGCCTCACTTAACCTCTTCTTCAACTCCTAAAAACTATTCTCACATTTTTCAGTCCACACATACTTCACCGACTTTCTTGTCAGATTTGTCAATGGAGTAGCTATTTTAGAAAAGTCTGGAATGAACCTTCTATAGTATCCCGCTAACCCCAAAAAACTTCGAACCTCAGTTGGCATTTTCGGTTTCTCCCATTCATTAACTGCTTCGACTTTTGCCGGATCTATGGAAATGCCATCCTTATCAATAACATGCCCTAGAAACTGCACTTGCTCAAGCCAAAATTCACACTTCGTGAATTTCGCATACAACTTCTCCTCCCTTAGTGTTTCCAACACTATTCTTAAATATTCTGCATGATCTTCTGGCGTCTTTGAATAGACTAGAATATCATCAATGAACACTACGACAAACCTGTCCAAATATTGTTTGAAAACCTTGTTCATCATATCCATAAATGCGGCTGGCGCATTAGTCAACCCAAACGACATTACCAGAAACTCGTAATGACCATAACGAGTTCTGAACGCCGTCTTAGGTACATCCTCCTTCCTCACCTTTAACTGATGATACCCCGTGTGCAAATCTATCTTAAAAAAATACTTTGCCCCTTTCAACTGATCAAATAGATCATCGATCCTGGGCAACGAGTATTTATTCTTAATCGTTAACTTGTTCAACTCTCGATAGTCGATACAAAGTCTTAACGACCCATCCTTCTTCTTTACAAACAACATCGGTGCTCCCCAAGGAGACACACTCAGTTGAATGTACTTCCTATCTAATAGTTCTTGTAATTGAACCATTAACTCCTTCATCTCAATTGGCGCCATCCGATATGGTGCCCTTGAAACTGGTGTCGTTCCCGGTAACAGATCAATTACAAACTCGACTTCCCTGTCCGGTGGAATACCCGGTAACTCCTCCGAAAATACATCCGTGAACTCCTGCACTATAGTTATCTGGTCCAAGGATGTTCCCACTCTTTGGGTATCCACAACATGGCACAGATAACCTACACACCCTTTTCTCAACATTTTCCTAGCTTGTGTCATCGACAGACAACAAGAGCGTCTCGGTGATTTACTACCGAAGAACACCACCTTGGTTTTTTAGAAAGCCAAAGGTTTACACTTTTCCTATGACAATCTATTATCGCCTTATGGCTAACCAACCAATCCATACCAAGAATTACATCGAATTCTTTTAACCTTATCGGTACCAAATCTACCGATAACTTATTCCCTCTAATTTCTACACAACAATCCTTATGAATATGTTCAATGGGGATTATTTCTTCGCTTGCTACCTTAACGTCTAAAGGTATTGGTAACTTCTCAGGGATTAAACCTAATCGTTTAGCAAATTCACATGTTATAAAAGAACAAGTAGCACCCGAGTCAAATAACACATAAGCATTTATCTTATTGACCGGAATGATACCTACTACCACATCTGTTGATGCAATCGCATCTTGGACAGTCATATTAAACGCGTCTGGTGAGGGTCTACCCACCGATGGTGTTGGGTCGAAGAATGGCTAATTTACCACTACCAGAACTCTTATTCCCCTCTAAACCCTTCTTCGGGCAATTTCTTGCCATGTGATCCATTGACCCACAGACAAAACATCCTTAGTTCTTCTTAGGGTTAGGACAGTTGGGTGACAAATGCCCCTCCTGCCCACAGTTGTAGCATACTGCTTTCCCCTTTAAATAGACTCCCATGTGAGGCTTTCCGCATGTCTTACATTCTTCCGTCCTCTGTTTGGGATCTCCCTTCTTTACCTCGGTATTCCCAGGGTTAAAACTCTTTCTCTTTGGCAAGTTGCCACTTCCGCTGACAACTTCAGCCTTACTCACTCCCTCTAACTTACTCTTGATCTTTCACTCTTTGTGGTACTAAGACAATGCCTCAACACCACCTTCAGCTATCATCGGCTTCTCTAAAATGGTCCTATAGGAAGCACTCTAAAAAACCAATATCCTACTATAGAGCCAGGGTTTTAAGCCCTGCTCAAACCTGCGCGCCTTTCTCTCCTCTGTATCCACCTGGTGTGGAGAAAATCTCACCAATTCGTTAAACTTGGTGGCATACTGGGGAACTGTCATATCCCCCTGCTTAAGTTGTAGAAACTTAATTTCCATCCTACCCTGCATGCTAGTAGGGAAATAGTTTTCGAAGAAGACCTTCTTAAACTGTTCCCACGTAACAGCCTCTGTTCTAGCCCCACCCTGGTGAGCCTCCCACTAGTAGTTGGCTTCCCCCTTCATCATGTAAGTCGCCAAAGAAATCTTTTGCGCCTCACCTACGTTTGTTATCACAAACGCCTTTTCAATCTCTCTAACCCATGTCTGGGCTTCTAACGGGTCCGTTGTTCCTTGGAACTCGGGAGGACCCACACTTTTAAAGTCCTTAAAGGTAGTTGTTCTTGCTACCCCAGGAGCTACAGGAATCCCACCCCCCCACTTGGTTAAATGCAGCCGTTAATAAATTAACGAACTCTTGCATAGGGTTATTAGGACCCCCCCTGATTCTCATTATGGGACTCGACCTCATGGTTACGTTGTCTCCTTCTTGGCGGCATAATTCTGATTAAATAAATAAAGCTTCGTTATTATCTATTTAACTACTCGGTTATCATTCTTAAACAACAACAACCACTCATACCACAACAAGCACATTAAATAAAACTTCATTATATTAATATGCTTTCATAGTCAAAACTATTTACATCATGTTCCCTTAGCCAAAAGCTATTACATACTATCCCGCGATTGCCTTCTACAAAAATTGGGATTTACAAAAAGACTACCCTTAAATTATACAAAAGAGGGTTTTACGTCACTACTACATACAAAAAGATCTAATGATCTACTAACACTGTCGAACGACATTCTCATATTTTTGATTTGCTAGAATCGACACTATATCTTGACTTATGGTATGCCGAGTCTGTCCTGACTCAATAGAATAACAATCAATTTTCAGATTGAAATCCTCATGAGCGCATTCATGGATGTATGACATCCTAGCTATCTTCTGGTCTTTCTCAACCAGTTTCTTTTGTAGCTCAAGGACCTCATCCTTATAGTCATGAGCCTTATCAGTCAAAAAGCGCTTCGTGCGTGCTCGACTCAAAGTCTGCCTCTGCAGATTCTTTCGCCTCATATAAGGCAGTTATCTCCTAATTTTCTGTGTCTCTACTACTGTGCGCAGTTGTACATTCCTATCCAACACAGCTAGATACAATGCTTTCATTGCATCTGGAGGTGTCGGCTCCTGAGTAGGCACCACCATATTAACCGATGTCACCTCCATTTCCTCCTCTACATCTAGCATCTCGTTCAAGTATGATGCTAAACACATAGTCTCCTCAGAGTATTCCTCCTCAGAGATGTACTCCTCAATGTCTGAGTCATCTAGTACAACTATCGGTACCTCCGCCACTAGCATTGGTACAATCTCGACTTGGTTTACTGACTCTTCACTCACAACGTGAATGTCTCTATACATCATGCTATCGATCGACATCTACAATAGCACATAACAAGTTGATTAGTAAATAATACACAATAGTATAAGTACAAATCACATTTAATTTATTTAAGGTTACTTTTCATCTTTTAAATCCTTTCGGTAATGAGTTATCTCAATACCTTAATAATTCAATGGACTTGAACTTCATTCTTCGGACTTTACCTTCCTTACGAGGTTATTAGCCTAAGGTTTTCCCCCCTTAAGTTTTATAACCTAAAGCTTTGATACCAACCTGTGACGCCCCCAAATTCGGGTATCTTCCAACCTAACATATGGTGATCCACTGTACCAACATCCATTCAATCATTCCATTGAAATACAATAAAATGAAAGTAATTACTATCTTCTTATTACAATCAAAGTATAATCCTTCCCAGGTTCATAAACCGATTACATCGTTCATTGTTCATAATGTATAATACATACAAACTTACTAAACTATTACACAATGCCTAAGCATCCATCTTAGCTTTGCCCTTATCTCTCTTGGCATTCATAGTACGTTCATCTTTAACTGCAGTTATATAATTCACGCAAGAAGTGAGCATGACAACTCAGCAAGTTTAATCAAAGATAACAGTAATACCACATTCGTGAATTATATAACAATTCCGACATAACTAAACAATAGTTATGAAGTATTATGAAACAATAATACTTTAACAGTTCATAACATCAATTCCCAAAGTATAGAATAGATTAGGAATTCTGAACCGGTCGATAGACCATGAACAGTAACTTTCAATTTTTATACTTGAAAAGGAGTCCACAGCACTAAGGCCGTTCATCCGCATAACTTACGAGCACTTCTAGGTGATCAGCCTATAGTACTCTATGTTGATCAACACTCATTCATTAAACGTATTTACGTTTAATATTTTTGGCAAACTCGCGTACCCATCGAATAATCGATGAAAAATACTTTTGTTTGTTCATAGACAAACCTTACCTTCACGTCCGTACCAATTACTTGGCATAGGATAGCGTTAACATTTCTATATAGAATTATATGAATTATAATCAATCTATATATTACGAATAGTCTAGCCGAAAGTTAAAAATCGCATCGACCTTTCTTTAAAACAAGTCTTGCAATTCAGTTCAACGAATCACATAAAACTTGGCTAACTTGAAAGTTAGACAAGCGTTAAGAAAACTTGCCTTTCAGCGTCTTCAAATAATTTAATCGACTGATCACAGCCTTTACAAAATCTACATGATATATTCACATAGCACACTGTAATTAGCTATCAAACAAATGTTCACATTGTTTCTACAAGCTTCTTTCTCTTCTATGTCTTAGTTAACTTAATATTAATAATAAAGTCAACTCGACTTATTACCCTTCGTCCCGATTTATTACTCAACTGACGTTATTAACCGGACTCTAACATTGTCGGCAAAGTACTAACGTTGTTCATCACTCATAACTCATTAACATGCATTCAATTCCTAAGTTCAATACCATATACCTTAGTATAGGTGGTATAGGAATAGCTTTAATACACTTATGAAGTGTACAAAACATTACCCCTATAGGTCCCTGAACAATTGAAGTTCAAAACCTAAGTTAATATCCAAAGCCTAACACTCACATTGTACATGGTCATCTAATACTAGATTGGATTTGCTGCGGCTGACAGTTAGCGATGTTTGGGCTTTGCTGCTCTGCCGCAGCGGTGAATGAAACGATGGTCTTCTTGGCGCCATTTAGCAGTACTCAACTTTATTGTGTCGGTGCTACGGCATGACATTTAACACTACGTCTGGCGCCGTGGCGCCAGAACTCAGTACCAGAATCTCAATAGTTTTGAAATTTTTTGTGAAATTCCCGGGGCCGTAACTTCTTCGTTATAATCCTGATTTGGTCCGTTCAAAAGCCTACAAGTCATAAATGACATACTCTACGCGTTCATATAAGAATTCGACCCTTTCGAATCCAATAACTCAAAATTCACTATTGAGTTCCATTTCTAGACGTTCGTAAACGTTAATGAGCGTTCAATGCTCGTTTTCTTCGTTTTAAGTCGGAATCTGATGATTATCAAACCCATAACTCTTAATTACCCTATCTCACGTGTTGACATTGAAAAACAACATTTTCAAGTCTCACGGCAACATTCGACCTCCCATTCGAAATTTCAACGTTTTCGATGTTTAACGTCTAATTACGTAAAATTCGTCATAACTTCGTTACTAGGGTTTTCTAAGCCAAATCACATGGAATACTCCATGGATTTCATATCTACAACCTAACCAAACAAGATGCATATATTAACGTATTGATGGAGTTCAATCGTTTATAAACAATTGATCTCAACAAACAATATTTTCATGGTTCAAAACTATATTAAACCTTATGATTCTTATAATCTCATGACTTGTAGAGATTGAATCTATGGTAAGTCATCTTTAATCCCTCATACAAGACATATACCACCCATTCTATGATTCTCTAAGATAAAAGAAAATCTAAAAGAGATGGAATGAGAAGTAAGGAATATTACCTTAAAAACTCTTAGTGTTCTTGATAAACTTCTAATGAAAAAGCTTCAAAGTAGAAGAATGATTTAAGTCTAGCTCTCAAATGGCCAACCTTGCCTTCTTATTTATAGGAAAAGAAGAGGAAGGGCTTTTTGGTCCAATGTCCCACCTCCTTACTATTCAACACTTTATCACCAAATAAAATACTTGGTGACCAAGTGATTTGCTTGACTTGCACACTAAGTGGCCGGCCCACCACCCCATGGGTTTTACCCATTCGGTGACCCACCGGTTCGATCTATGGTTCGGTTTTCTTGAATTGGGCTTAACTAACTTAACAATGGGCCTTGACTTGGGCTTAACCCATCAATCTCTTTGGCTTGGTCATTTAATTGATTGGGCTAATTCTAATCCAACACAATTGAATTAGTCATTAAGTCTTAACTTAATTCTATAATACAAATCGTATTCTATACGTACAATTCACGTATTCTCTCCGTATACTACTTGTACAATAATCATATTGTACTTCGTATTTACTCATCGTATTATACATATATACTAAATAGTATCATAAATGTATAACACTCGCATTAAACCTAACGCCATTCCTTCTACGCATAATATTTCCTTCTCGGAAATCAATATACTCAACCCTTAGGTTTTAAGTCCGCAGGCAAAAAACTGTGTTTGCCATAAATGAAATATTATCAAATATTTCATCCTATCTCGATATTCTATCATCACGCGTTTCTCGGAATTTCAAAATAATTCCCCGAACAGAAACGGATGAATAGTATTTTTTACGAAAATTTCTCGGAAAACAATTATTTTCGTTTTGGAAATTCCAAACAAATAATTCTAGCACGAAGCTAGAATACTAACCACGTTAGTATATTCTAGGTCATTGAATGACCTTCACATAACTTACTCACATAATAATTAATTAAATTCATTTAATTCACATAATCAAATAAAAATTTAATTGTCATAAAAAAATCCGATTTTTTCGGGCGTTACAATCAACATCCTCCCGAACAGATAACATCCTTCGAGATGGACCAACATCCTCTCAAACAGATAACATCCTTTGGGACGGACCTACGTCCTCCCAAACAGACAAACATCCTCCCAAACTGATAACATCCTTCGGAACGGATCCACGTCCTCCCAAACAGACAAACATCCTTCAGGGACGAACCAACGTCCTCCCGAATGGACAAACATCCTTCGAGACGGACCAACGTTCTCCTGAATGAATAACAACTTTCGGGATGGACCAGCGTCCTCCTGAATGGAAAACATCCTCGGGATGGATCAACATCCTCCCGAGCGGATGAAATCCCTCGTTTAATGTCTTCCATGACAAATTGATGTACTCTCTTATTTTAAGTTCCTTATAAACAAGAGAGTTGGGCCAATGTTAGGGCATGAATATTTGGGCCCAGATGATACGGTGGGCCATAGTCCACGTGGAGGTATTTAACCCTGCGTAGAAATTTGTTTTGGTAGTTGAGTATTTTAAGGAATCAAAGATTCCTCGTTACATTCAATTTCTAACTCCTAAGAAAGGTGTTAGGATATGTTCCAACTTTCTTTCTTTAAGGAGATTCTATTCAATCCCATTAAGGAATTATACCTAATGAGAAATCTTATTCCTATACAAGGAAGGAGGTGTGATCACTATAAATAGAAAGTTATGTTATATCATAACTATCAGTTACACACATTCATATTACATTACAGCACTAGAGCATTAATCCTTCATTTTTAAACCTTATTCTGCTTGTACTAATTCTCACACCGGAGCTATCCCCCAGTGGTACGGGCCGTCAAGCTTTTGGTGTGACCTCGTTTTTGTATAGGATTTAACGCGCTTTGGTGATTGAGGCGCGTGGATGAATTAAGTCTTAACATGTATTATTATATATTTTGCACTAACAACTAACACATACATCATCTTTCCAAATAGGACCAAGGTAAGAAAACAAAAGGACAACGAACAAAAATCTAAAGAACAAAACAAAAAAGAATAAAAAAGAAGCTTACTCGGGGAAAACTCCACTCGAATGAGATACTGCCGACAACTATGGAAAATCTAAAGCAAAGAAGACAAAGATCACAGAGAAAAGGAAGAATTAAGCGAATAAAGAAAAAATTGAAAAATTCAAACCCTCATACCCTTTTAGAAATACCACCAACGACCAAGAATAATCCTTGCTCAACGAGCTGGATCAACCCATTCAAAATTTCAATAATCGTTAAAGAGGAGTTAAAAAATGGTTAAATACAAAGTGGACCACTAAAATTTAGTGATTTTTGGGTATTGAGCCCCTTTCTTCTGGTCAATACAAACTGAGCCCCTTTCTATTCAAAAATTTAAATTTTGAACCCCCATGCGCCACATGTGCGTTGACCTGATGACGTGTCACACGTGGCGGTACGTTGCTGATGTGGCGTGTTTTTAATTTTTTCCAAAAATTTTCCTTTGCATAGATTTGAACTTGCAACCTCATATTTGAAACTTTGGTCATATGACCACCCCAAGCACCACAGGCCTAGCTGATAATAATTTACAAGGATTAATCTTTATATCAAAACATTTTATTTCCCCCAAAAATTTAAAATAGTTCACAGATCCTTACAAATCTATGATTCATTTCGTTCATTCCTCTCCTCCCCCTACTGATTCAACTAGCAGGCTTCAAATGAAGTCCAAAAATCCTAGGGCTTCTACTATAAATCCAGTCGTAAAACCTCGCCTTTTCCTTACATGTATGCCTGCTTCTTCGCCTTCTCCTCTATCTTTTGTGCCTCTTTCGGCAGCCCAAATCAATTTTCTGAACGGCTCCTTTTTTTCGACCGATCTTAGCCAAGTCTGAGGGTTTGATGATTGCGCTCTTCTTCGATTCGCCTAGTAGGGGGAGTTTGGGTGTTTTGGCATGTTGTTTTTATCTTGTTTGGGGGCCTTGTTTGGAGGTTGACTCAGGTGTGGTTGGTCCCTAAAGTGATTATTTGTTTGATGTTGGGTCTTTCTGGCTTTTAGATGATGGCCTTTTCGAATCTGATGTCCTTATGTGCTTGTTCTCTGATTGTACCGATTTAATTGATGTTCATTATGTTTTCTGATGTTTAATTTAATCAATTTAATCTGGTTAGTTCATGGATGTTTGCTTCGGTCGAATTTGATTTTTCGGCAGGTTTATCTTTTCGGAGGATCTATGTTATGGGTTCAACTGGTGGGTAATTTTAGACAACATAGTAGTTACCTTAAACAACTAATTGGAAATGAACTGGGAAACTAGTGGTCAAGTTAAGTTTTAGACAATATAGTAATAATTTCTTCTTCGATAAGTGACGAAATAGTAATAGGGAAAATAATGATAATGATAATGAAAATAATAAAGATTACATGTGATCAAGGAAATGGTTGTATCTAACCGTTCATCTTCGAAAAGAGTAAAGAGTATCCCAGTTATAAATTAAGTACAACCAATAATTCTTTTACCTTATATATTTGCAGTTAGGAGACAGGGTACCAAGAAAATGTTGGCAGACATACTGATATAGTGATATAGTCTCCAAGCATCAGCCCCTAGGGGTTAAATACTTATTTGGTAATTGTACTATAGGTCAACTTACAAGTGAGTCATTAAACCGATTTTTCTTACAGTCAACTTACTGAACTATATTTTACTAACAAAACGTTTGTAATTTCGTTAACTATTTTGCCTTTAGACGGAATTGGACAAATAAGCTGCTTACGTGTAAAAAATTTCCGATGTGGCACAGATCAGTCCCATATGGCTTTCATTATGTGGAAATGGACGAAAATTTACAAATGTAATAATATAAATTAGAAAAGTTAGTAAAAAAAAGAAATGAAAAATAGATTCAATTATTTTGTAATTAATATCAAATAAATTTTTATTTAATTCTTTATAAATATAATAATATAAATTAGAAAAGTTTGCCAAAAATAAAAAAATAAATGAAATATATATTCAATTATTTTGTAATTAATATCAAATAAATTTTTATTTAATTCTTTACAAATATAATAATATAAATTAGAAAAGTTTGCCAAAAAATAAAAAAAAATAAATGAAATATATATTCAATTATTTTGTAATTAATATCAAATAAATTTTATTTAATTCTTTACAAATATAATAATATAAATTAGAAAAGTTTGCCAAAATATAAAATAAAATAAATGAAATATATATTCAATTATTTTGTAATTAATATAAAATGAATTTTTATTTAATTCTTTACAAATATAATAATATAAATTAGAAAAGTTTGCCAAAAAAAAAAAAAATAAATGAAATATATATTCAATTATTTTGTAATTAATATAAAATGAATTTTATTTAATTCTTTACAAATATAATAATATAAATTAGAAAAATTTTCCAAAAATAAGAAAATAAATGAAATATATATTCAATTATTTTTTTAATTAATATAAATGAATTTTTTTTAATTATTTACAAATATAATAATATAAATTAGAAAAATTTGCCACCAAAAAAAGAAAATAAATGAAATATATATTTAATTATTAAAAAGAAATAATCATTTTTATTAAAATGAGCAGAAAAAAACATCCAATAACCTATCCTTTTCGCTCCCAGTTTTAAGAGAGAAAAAATTGATATTGAAGAAAGATTGGTAATCTGATTCATGTGCAAACTCCCAAATCCCAATTACCAAATCTATAGCAGGTACCATTAAAAGGAAAAACAATTTCACAATTGAAGATAATAAAACATCAAAAAAATTAGCACAAAATTGACCATGTAGCGATAAAAAGAATCACCACTCCACCCTTGAGTTTTATCTGCGAACATAACAAAAAATGAAATCAAGCACAAAATAACTTCACAAATCCTTAACCTTAAAGTCGCCCTCGCTACCGTTACATCCTTCCTCGACCTCCTCAATATAGACGGCACAGCCAACCTCGGCCTTCTCTCTCTGGGAACACCTTTCTTAGGAGGACCCTCACCCCCGCAGGCCGGACCCACTATAACGCCCCCAAAATAGGTCTACACGACCCATTCTAAGTCGCCAGATACATGATACAGAATACAAATACAACTTAATAATACAGCTGTCGTGTAATATATGACAAAACATAAATTGAGAGTTTTAATAAGAATATTGTCATCTAGATAATATCCACACTCAAAGGAGTCCTCATTATATTTATTGTCATACTATTTAACAGAATAGTGAGGACTACTAATACTATCATCCGGGCGGTCACCCGTTCCTCGACTAGTCCCGGCCACGTTCATTTTTCTGAAGAAACGGTGAAAGAAAGGGTGAGCTCAACTAGCCCGAAGAAGAAATATTATGACTAAGATAATGTAGAATAAATTATCATTAGTCTTCAATAATGTTAAACTGATAAAATATAACAAACATCAAGTTTAACTGCAGCGGAACAAGCAATCCATTAAAAGAGTCAAGTAGAGAATAAAATCTACTATCTTTTATGATTCAAAAGGGTTTTTCATCACTTTTATCGCTGAGACACAACTTAATAAATAATCCACATCATCCCTGCACTACGGCCAAGGATATTCATTAGTATCACAACCATAAATTATCCATGCACTAGGGGCCAAGGATATTCGTGTATCCATCAATGGTCATGATCATGCCAACAAATGTCCATCAATGCACTATGGCCCAATGAGGACTTTTACCACATCATTTATAACATTACGGTCATGATTATACCGAATAATCCCTGGTCATAATCATACCAAGTCCATCTATGCACAATAGGCCACAAATGACTTTCAACATAATATAAGCATGAGGATGATGACAATGATATAAGAATCCAATAAAACAAGTTCAATAATTAATTTATCCAGAATTCAATAACGTCCAAATTGTCAACATGATACTTCTTTGTAGAGTAAAATTCAAGAATGCTCATAAGAATATTTCTATGAAAAAATATTGGATTAAGCGCAAATATTAAGGATATTCCACTAATTTCATGGAGTATAGAAGTCAAAAATTTAACCAACTGAGTATAATAGAATATATGAAATTGCAAATAGATTTTCGCCCGCCATGCGGTAATCCACGTATACAAATCATTTCCACAATTTAATAAGGAATGAATACAAAGGATCATTCACCATATATGTGGTAATCCGCATAGACAGGTTATTCCAACAGAATAATAAAGAATGAAATAAAAGAAGGATTCACCATGTGTGCGATAGACTGCAAAGATAGGTTATTCCCAACAGAATAATAAAGAATGGAACCAGGTCATGCGTAAACGCATAGACAGGATATTCCGACAGAATAATAAAGAACGGAACCAAGTCAAAGAAATTAAATGCAGAGCATGATATTTCAATGAGAATAATAAAGAATGGAATAACAACAAAAATCACCATGCATGCGATAGACCCGCATGCATGAGTTATTCTAATAGAATAATAATTAATGGAACCGGTCAAAGCGTGTCACGATACGCATCGACATGATATTCCAACAGAATAATAAAGAATGGAATAACAGAAGAATTTCACCATGTATGCATACTTCGCATATACAGGTTATTCCAACATAATAATAAAGAATGGAATAACAGAAGAATTTCACCAAGTATGGAAAGAGGGGGCTTTCCAATAAGGATTTTCTCCTATTAATAGCATGATTAGGTGACCAAACCTCTCTTGGCGGAACTTCTAGACATCGTTAATATTGCAAATAATAATATTAATAAACTCTGTCATCTCAATTATTGATATAATAATATATAAAATATTGACAATAATTGAATCAAATAACATGAGATACTATATCGGCAATTCATTGTAGCAATAATTGAACAAAAGCGAGTGACTTCATGTAAGCATCGATAATCAATCTGGTGTGCTACTATGCAACCACGCGTATTACTGTACTTTTACTACCGAGTAGTTCAACAATTTTAACGGTAAAACTTCCGCCGTTATTTTCATAAAAAATATTTTTGTAGTTTTCTCAATCCGACAATAATTTTATTGTGGGGTCCACCAATGATTGTACCGTCGTACGGATATTCCCCGACAAAAAGAATATTCTCCGACCAATCGAATATTATATAACCACTTGCTTACTTTGCAAAATTTATAAATATTACCCACAACTATAATATTATATCAAATCCACACCATATTAAAAATATTTCGAGAAATTTAAATCTTTATTCATAAAATCTGGGATCTCATAATCTCCCCTCCTTATGAAATTTCGCCCTCGAAATTTACGTACTTACATGGTATGCCGAACATATGAGGATACCTTGACTTTATTTCAGATTCTAACTCTTGACGTATAACCTTTGAGTGTTGAATATGATCCTTCTTATTCAAGATTTTAACACGTATTTCCTCATACGTTAAATCTTCCGCTATCTCATTCGGTTCTAAATCAATAATGTGGTTCGGGTTGTCCACATATTTATGTAACATTGATACGTGAAAAACGTTATGAACACATGACATACTTGGCGGTAAAACGAGTCTATAGGCCACAATTGTAAGACCCCAACTTTTATGAATAAAGATGAATTTTCTATAATTATCATTTTTTGAATATTATGGAATGAATTTGATATAATGTTATAGATGTGGGTAATAGTTATAAATTTTGCAAAGTACGCAAGTTGTTATATAATATTCGATTGGTTGGGGAATATTCGTTTTAATAGGAAATATTCGTACGACGGCACAATCATTGGTGGTCCCCACAACGGAATTATTATCGGATTGAGAAAACGACAAAAATATTTTATGAAAATAGCGGCGGAAGTGTTATCGTTAACTGTTGAAACACCCGGTGTTAAAAGTACATGAATATGCATGGTTGCATAGTAGCACACGGTATTGATTATTGATGCTTACGTGAGAAGTCACCTCGCTTTTGTTCAATTATTGCTCAAAGAATTGTTGCATAGTATCTCACGTTAATTGATTCAATTATTGTTGATATTTTATATATTATTAAATCAATAATTGAGACGACGAAGTTATTAATATTATTATTTGCAATATTAACGATGTCAGAAGTTTTCCAAGGAGAGGTTTGGTCACCTAATTGCGCTACTAATAGGAAGAAATCCTTATTGAAAGCCCCTCTTCCGAGGAACGATTGGTCGATTAATAGTGTGAATTATAATAATGATGATGAAGTTTTGTTTTATTAGTATTATTAATATAATAAAATAGAAAAGCTTTTTATATAAAATAGAATACTTTTATAAATTTATTTGTTTTATTAGACTATAAATAGAATATATTATATTACTATTATGCATAGTGTTTTGCATAGTAAAATCTTTTTTATATAAAAGCAGAATATTTTTATAAAGTTATTCATTTTATTAGACTATAAATAGAATATATTATATTTTATTATGCATAGTATTTGCATAGTGCTGCATAGTGTTTTACATAGTAAAATTTTTTTATATAAAATAGAATACTTTTATAAAGTTATTCGTTTTATTAGATTATAAATAGAATATATTATATTTTATTTAAAAGATTTTGTTTTATTAGAATATTTTATAGTAAACCAATCTGGACCGTCCGTTTAAAAGTAAATCAATCTGGACCGTTCAGAAATTAATTACTATTCAGTCCATTCTCCTATAAATAGAAGAGAATTCCTTCATTATTTTTTATGAATTCACTGAAACTCTAGAGAGAGAAACTATAGAGAGAAAGAAGAAAAGTATTCTGCTACTTCACTACTCCTATATCCAGTTTGTTCTAAGGTAAGGGGTATTATTTCTTTCATATTCATGAAGAGAACTTACATTATTCCATTTTTATTCTCTTTGGAATAACTTTTTACGCTGTGATCTACCCTATACTTGGTGAAATTCTTACGTTATTCCATTCTTTATCATTATATTGGAATAACTGCATACATGCTCTAAATACCGCATACATGGTGAAATTCTTCTCGTTATTCCATTCTTTATTATTACATTGGAACATCACATCGTGAGTTTACGCATGACTGGTTTCGTTATTTATTATTCTATTGGAACATCACTTGGGTGTAATTTCGCTTTGATTGGTTCCGTTATTTATTATTCTATTGGAATATATCACATGCATGCGTTTTACGCATGACTTTTGGTTTCGTTATTTATTATTCTGTTGAATAACATATGCATGCGGTTTATCGCATGCACGGTGATTTCTTTTGTTATTCCATTCTTTATTATACCCGGTTGGTTAAAGTTTTGACTTCTATACTCCATGAAATTAGTGGAATATCCTTGATATTTGCGCTTCATCCAAAGATCTTTTCATAGAAATATTCTTCCGAGCATTCTTGAATTTTACTCTACAAAGAAGTATCATGTTGACAATTTGGGCGTTATTAGTTCTGGATAAATTAATTCTTGAACTTGTTTTATTGAATTCTTATATCATTGTCATCATCCTCATGTTTATATTATGTTGAAAGTCATCGTGGCACAAAGTGCATAGATAGACTTGGTATGATTATGACCGAGGATTAATCGGTATAATCATGGGTAGTAATGTTACAAATGATGTGGTAAAAGTCCTCATTGGCCCGTAGTGCATTGATGGACGAGTTGTTGGCATGATCATGGCCATTGATGAATACACGAATATCCTTGGCCCGTAGTGCATGGATAATTTGTGGTAGTGATACTAATGAATATCCTTGGTCAGTAGTGCGGGGATGATGTGGATTATTTATTAAAAGTGAGTCCCAAATGATAAAAGTGATGAAAAACCTTTTAAATCATAAAAGATAGTAGATTTTATTCTATACTTGACTCTTTTAATGGATTGCTTGTTCCGCTGCAGTTAAACTTGATGTTTGTTATATTGTATCAGTTCAACACTGTTGAAGGCTAACGATAATTTATTCTATATTATCTTAGTCAAAATATTTCTTACTGGGCTAGTTGAGCTCACGCTTTTAATTTCATTGTTCTCTTCAGGAAATGAGAACGTAGCAGGGACTAGTCGGGGAATGGAGTGACGGTCCAGATAATAGCATTAGTAGTCCTCACTATTCTGTTAAATAGTGTGATAATAAATGTAATGAGGACTCAATTGAGTGTGGATTTTGTCTTGATGACAATATTTGTATTAAAACTCACAGCATATGTTTTGTCGTATTTTACACGACTGTTGTTTAATTAAGTTGTATTTGAATTTTGTACCATGTATTTGGCGACTCAAGATGGGTGATGTATACCTAATTTGGGGGCGTCACAGTTGGTATCAAAGCTTAGGGATATGATCCCTGGCTGAGATGTGAGACAAGAACTAGGAGGGGAGAGACAGAGAATTCCTTCACTAGTATGACCTACCTAAGTTTATTTGGTATTTAATTGGTCGGTCATATTATAGGGATAATATGTGATATGTTAATTAACCCTTATTTTGTGGCAGTATTTGAAAATGACATCTGAGAATGTTGAGAACATCAATGGAGCACATGAGACCGTTGTGTCTCCAAAGATCAATAATCAGGATAATGTGCATCAGGAAGGCAACAATCCTCAGGAAAATAACAACACTGACCAGATGATGAACGATGGAATGTTCAAAGGCTTTATGCAATTCATGTAACATCAGGCAAGAACGGCTCCTGTACAAAATGTAAGTGGAAACACTGGCAACTCTCGGATGGTCACCGCTAAGCAGTTCAAGGAACTGGGACCACCAGAGTTTTTTGGAGAGCTAAAATCACTTAAGACGGAGACGTGGATAAAGAAGATCTGCAAGATATTTGATGTTTTAGGATGCTCCGAGGAGCAAAAGATTCCCTTTGCCACCTTCATGTTATGTGCAGAGGCAGATTACTGGTGGGAATCTATAAAACATACTCAACCTGCCGCACTGAAGATGACTTGGGAGAAGTTCCAAGAATTATTCAATGACAAGTACTTTCCCGAAAGTATTCCTCACATGAAAGAGGTAGAGTTCATCAAGGTGGAGCAAAACAACATGACCATGTCGCAGTACGAAGCCAAGTTTGCCGAGTTGTCCCGGTTTGCGTCCCATTTGGTTGATAATGAGGAGAGAATGACGCGAATATTTCTAAGAGGTTTGAAACCCGAGATACATCAATATCTTATCTCTCATAAACTGTGTTTGTATTCAGATGTTGTTAATAGGGCTTAGTTATTGGAGCGCGATAATGAGTCAACCCAACCAAAAGAGAGCAGCTGACAAAATGATAATACCAGTGATAACAGTCATTAAAGCGGTGACAATAAGCGTGGAGGGAATCAACATGGCAGAAATGGTAACCACTTCGGTGGTAATCATGGCCAAAATAATAAGAATGGACATTTCAAGAAGAGGAGATTCAATAATGATGGAAAGAGGCGTCAAAGACCAAACACCCATTGTTAAGGAAGGAGAATGACCACCTATCATATGCTTCAAATGCGGAGGGGAGGGATACATCAGTCCAAACTGCGCGATGCCATCCAAAGTATGTTATAATTGTGGAAGAGAAGGTCACCTAGCCCAATTTTGTCGTTCACCGAAGACAAGTTCAGCTAGGATGGAGGCACCAAAGGACGTCCCAGAAAAGTCAAAGTCAGTAGTGCAAGGGAGAGTGTTTGTCGTGACCTCCCAGAAAGTAAGGAACCCGAACTAGGTCATCACGGGTAAGCTTATCATAAACTCTAGCGAAGTATATACCTTATTTGATACCGGTTCTACCCATTCTTTTATTTCTCCTACTTGCGCTCAACGTTTAAATTTTACTCTGGAGAAATTGGACTTTGACTTATCTGTTGAAACTCCGTTGGGAGAAACCTTCATTACATCCACTGTTTAAAAGTCTTGTTTGGTTCAAATCGATACCCTCATATTACCTGTCGATCTTATTTCATTGAAAATACTTGCATTTGACGTAATTCTAGGGATTGATTGGTTAACTACTCATTATGCAAAAATTGATTATTTTCGTAAGGTTGTTAGCTTTCATATTCCTAACCAACCTATTATACGAATTCAAGCAACCAAACCATTAAAATCAATCGCTGTCATCTTAAGCCATAAAGCTATTCATTTATTGAAAAACGGATGTCAAGCTTTCTTAGCTCATGTCACGGATCTAAACAAAAATACGTCAGTTTTGAATGATATTTCTATTGTTAATGAATTTTCTGACGTATTCCCTGAAGAACTTCTTGGCCTACCCCCAGAGCGTGAAATTGAATTTTGTATCGACCTTGAACCCAGTACAAAACCTATTTCCAAAGCCCCATATCGAATGGCTCCTATTGAACTTCAGGAGTTAAAGACCCAACTGCAGGAATTGTTAGACATCGGTTTCATTCGTCCTAGTACGTCTCCTTGGGGTGCTCCTATTCTATTCGTGAAAAAGAAAGACGGGAGTATGCGACTTTGTATTGATTATCAGTAGTTGAATCATGTCACCATCAAAAATAGGTACCCATTGCCACGTATTGGTGACCTGTTTGACCAGTTGCAAGGCGCCAAATTCTTTTCAAAGATTGATCTTCATTCTGGATATCACCAATTGAAGATTAGAACCGATGACATTCCAAATACGGCTTTCAAAACTCAGTATAGGCATTATGAATTCCTAGTCATGTCTTTTAGATTGACTAATGCTCCTGCTGCCTTCATGGATATGATGAACCGAGTATTCAAGGAATATTTAGATCACTTTGTGGTCGTCTTTATTGATGACATCCTTATTTATTCCAAAAGCCTTGAAGATCATGAGCAACACTTGAGGCTGATACTTCAAAAGCTTCGTGAATATAAGCTTTATGCCAAGTTGAAGAAATGCGAGTTTTGGCTTGAGGAAGTAGCATTCCTTGGGCACGTGGTATCAAGTCATGGAATATCTGTTGACCCAGCAAAGATTGAAGCTATTCAAAGCTGGGAGCAACCTAAATTAGTGACCGAAGTATGTAGCTTTCTCGGCTTAGCTGGTAATTATCGGAGATTCGTAGAAGGGCTTTCTCGAATCGCTACTCCCTTAACTCAGCTGACTCGAAAAGATACAAAATTCCGTTCGAACGAGGAATGTGAGAAGAGTTTTCAAAAACTCAAGAGGAGACTCATTTCAGCACATGTTCTGACAATACCATCTGGCTCGGAAGGATTTGTCATCTACAGTGATGCTTCAGACAAAGGGTTAGGATGTGTTCTCATGCAACATTGGAAAGTCATAGCCTATGCCTCTTGACAACTCAAAGAATATGAGAGGAATTATCATACTCATGATCTGGAGTTGGCAGCTATTGTTTTTGCACTAAAGATTTGGAGGCATTACTTGTATGGGGAGAAAGTGGAGATCTTTACGGATCATAAAAGTCTCAAATATTTCTTCACTTAAAAGGAACTCAACATGCGACAACGACGTTGGCTTGAACTGTTGAAAGATTATGATCATACCATCCTGGAAAAACAAACGTGGTAGCTGACGCATTGAGTAGAAGATCATATGCGGGTACGAGTGTGATATTATCAACGCAAAGGCCCATTTTGTATGACTTGCAAAGGATGGAGATAGAGATAAAGACTCCAGGTACCCACGTGATGATGGCGAATATACGAGTAGAACCGACTTTAATCGATAAAGTTAAAGCTGCTCAAGCTACAGACCTGGAGCTGATGCATATGAGGAAGAAGGTATAAGAAGGTGCTATGCCGGAAGCAAGAATCGATGAAGAAGGAATACTTTGAGTCAACTCCAGACTTTATGTTCCTAACGATCCTGAGTTAAAGTATAAAATCATGATGGAGGCACACAACACACCATTTGTAATCCATCCTGGGAGTACCAAAATGTATCATGATCTTTGACATACATTTTGGTGGGGCAATATGAAGAGAGAGATAACGTTGTTTATCTCAAGGTGTTTAACTTGTCAACGAGTCAAGGCAGAGCATCAAGTACCAAAAGGTCCATTGCAACCACTTAAAATTCTAGAATGGAAGTAGGAGCACATTACCATGGATTTAGTTATTGGTCTTCCCAAGGTTTCTCAAGGCATAGATGCAATTTGGGTCATTGTTGATAGATTGACCAAGTCTGCTCATTTCTTTCCAATACGAGAAACTTATACACTTGAACGTCTTGCTCGTATGTACATAAAGAAGATTGTAAGACTGCATGGTATGCCAGTATCCATAGTTTCTGATCTAGACCCAAGATTCACTTCACGATTTTGGGTTAGTTTATAAAAAGCTATGGGCACAG
Source organism: Panax ginseng (assembly GCA_020205605.1). NCBI lineage: Eukaryota > Viridiplantae > Streptophyta > Magnoliopsida > Apiales > Araliaceae > Panax > Panax ginseng. The sequence continues at coordinate 50,456,809 of CM035133.1, forward strand.
ATTTACGATTTAGTTCGGCATATCATCCTCAAACGGATGGACAATCAGAGAGGACTATTCAAACTCTTGAAGATTTATTAAGACTCGTGGTCCTTGACTTCAAGGAAGTTGGGACAAGTTCTTACCATTGGTGGAGTTTTCTTACAACAACGGTTATCAAACAAGTATTGGCATGGCTCCATTCGAGGCGTTATGCGAAAAAAGTGTCATTCTCCAATTATCTTTGGGATGAGGTGGGTGAAGCAACGTTGTTGGGACCGGAGTTGGTACGTATGACTACGGAAAATATTCAAATGATCCGAAAACGTATAAAAACCTCACAAGACCGATAAAAGAGTTATGCTGATCTTCATCGAAAGGACGTGGAATTCGATATTAGAGATCATGTGTTGTTACGTGTTGCTCCATAGAAAGGAGTTACGAGATTTGGAAAGAGAGGAAAGCTCAATCCTCGATCGAGTAGGGACTGTAGCCTATAGAGTTGCTTTATCGCCAAGTATGTCTCGTGTTCATAACATTTTTCATATATCCATGTTACGTAAATATGTGAAAGACCCGAACCACATTATTGAGTTTGAACCAGACGAAATAGCGGAAGATTTAACGTATGAAGAGGTTCCTTTTCAAATCTTGGATAAGAAGGAACATACTCTACGCTCCAAGGTTATACCTCAAGTCAAAGTTTTATGGAGGAACCACGATGTTGAGAAAATGACCTGGGAGTTAGAATCTGAAATGAAATCAAGGTATCCTTACATCTTCGATATACCAGGTACGTACCCTAATTTCGAGGGCGAAATTTCATAAGAAGGGAAGATTGTAAGACCCCAACTTTTATGAATAAAGATGAATTTTCTATAATTATCATTTTTTGAATATTATGGAATGAATTTGATATAATGTTATAGATGTGGGTAATAGTTATAAATTTTTCAAAGTACGCAAGTTGTTATATAATATTTGATTGGTCGGGGAATATTCGTTTTAACAGGGAATATTCGTACGACGGCACAATCATTGGTGGACCCCACAACAGAATTATTGTCGGATTGAGAAAACGACAAAAATATTTTATAAAAATAACAACGAAAGTTTTATCGTTAACTGTTGAAACACCCGGTGTTAAAAGTACAGAAATACGCGTGGTTGTATAGTAGCACACGGTATTGATTATTGATGCTACGTGAGAAGTCACTCAGTTTTGTTCAATTATTGCTTCAGTAATTGTTGCATAATATATCACGTTAATTGAATTATTGTCAATATTTTATATATTATTAAATCAATAATTGAGACGATGAAGTTATTAATATTATTATTTGCAATATTAACGATGTCTAGAAGTTCTGCCAAGGAGAGGTTTCGTCACCTAATTGCGTGCCAATAGGGAGAAATCCTTATTGGAAAGCCCCCTCTTTCCTAGGAACGACCTGATCGATTAATAGTGTGAATTATAATAATGATGATGAAGTTTTGTTTTATTAGTATTATTAATGTAATAAAATAGAAAAGGTTTTTATATAAAATAGAATACTTTTATAAAGTTATTCGTTTTATTAGACTATAAATAGATTATATTATATTCTATTATGCATAGTGTTTTGCATAGTAAAATCTTTTTATATAAAATGTAATACTTTTATAAAGTTATTCGTTTTATTAGACTATAAATAGAATATATTATATTTTATTATGCATAGCGTTTGCATAGTGCTTGCATAATGTTTTACATAGTAAAATCTTTTTTATATAAAGCAGAATACTTTTATAAAGTTATTCGTTTTATTAGATTATAAATAGAATATATTATATTTTATTTAAAAAATTTTGTTTTATTAGAATATTTTATAGTAAACCAATCTGGACCATCCGGTTTTAAAAGTAAATCAATTTGGATGAATTCAGAATTAGTTACTTATTAGGTCCATTCTCCTATAAATAGAAGCTCATTCCTTTATTATTTTTTATGAATTCACTGAAACTCTAGAGAGAGAAACTATAGAGAGAAAGAAGAAAAGTATTCTGCTACTTCACTACTCCTATATCCAATTTGTTCTAAGGTAAGGGGTATTATTTCTTTCGTATTCATGAAGAGAACTTTTGTTATTCCATTTTTTTATTCTCATTGGAATAACTTTGATATGCCGGGTCTACCCTATACTTGGTGAAATTCTTCTGTTATTCTATTCTTTATCATTATGTTGGAATAACTTGTCTATGCGAAGTACCGCATACATGGTGAAATTCTTCTATTATTCCATTCTTTATTATTCATTGGAACATCATCACATGCATGCGTTTATGCATGACTTGGTTCATTATTTATTATTACATTGGAATAACTGTGTGTGCGTCTTACGCATGACTGATTCCGTTATTTATTATTACATTGGAATAACTCATGCATGCTGGTTTTATCGCATGCCTGGTGATTTCTTTTGTTATTCCATTCTTTATTATACCTAGTTGGTTAAAGTTTTGACTTCTATACTCCATGAAATTAGTGGAATATCCTTGATATTTGCGCTTCATCCAGTATATTTTTATGAAAATATTCTTCTGAGCATTCTTGAATTTTACTCTATAAAGAAGTATCATGTTGACAATTTGGACGTTATTAGTTCCTGGATAGATTAATTCTTGAACTTGTTTTATTGAATTCTTATATCATTGTCATCATCCTCATGTTTATATTATGTTAAAAGTCATCTGTGGCCTGTAGTGCATAGATGGACTTGGTATGATTATGACCAGGGATTAATCGGTATAATCATGACCGTAATGTTACAAATGACGTGGTAAAAGTCCTCATTGGCCCGTAGTGCATTGATGGATAGTTGTTGGAATGATCATGACCATTGATGAATACATGAATATCCTTGGCCCGTAGTGCATGGATAATTTGTGGTTTTGATACTAATGAATATCCTTGGTAGTAAAAAAGGATGATGTGGATTATTTATTGTCGAGTCCCAAATGATAAAAGTGATGAAAAACCTTTTCAATCATAAAAGATAGTAGATTTTATTCTCTACTTGACTCTTTTAATGGATTGCTTGTTCACCGCAGATTAAACTTGATGTTTGTTATATTGTATCGGTTTAACTTCGTTGAGGGCTAACGATAATTTATTCAGTATTATCTTAGTCATAATATTTCTTCTTTGGGCTAGTTGAGCTCACCCTTTTACTTTCATTGTTCTCTTGTGAAATGAGAACGTAGCGAGGACTAGTCGAGGAAGCGGAGTGACAGTCCAGATAATAGCATTAGTAGTCCCCACTATTCTGTTAAATAGTGTGATAATAAATGTAATGAGGACTCAATTGAGTATGGATATTATCTAGATGACAATATTTGTATTAAAATTCACAGCATATATTTTGTCGTATTTTACATGACTGTTGTATAATTAAGTTGTATTTGAATTTTGTACCATGTATTTGGCGACTTAAGATGGGTGATGTGTACCTATTTTGGGGACGTCACAATAGTTCCTACTCGATCAAGGATTTCAAATGGGCCAATAAAATCGAGGGTTGAGATTTTCTCTCTTCATCGATTCTTGATTCTAGAATAACGCCCTCTTGAACCTTCTTCTTCACATTCATCAGCTCCGAGTCTGTAGCTTTAGCAGCTTTAACATTATCGACTAAAGTCGGTTCTAATCATATATTTGTTATCTTCACGTGGGTTCGTATATTCGTACTCACATATGATCTTCCACTTAATGCGTCAGCTACCACGTTTGCTTTTCCATGATTGTATTGAATGGTACGATCGTAATCTTCAACAGCTCGAGCCAACGTCTTTGGCGCATGTTACGTTCGTTTTAGTTAAAGAAATATTTAAGGGTTTTAGAAATGGGGTTTTGTATTGGGGTCAATACAAAATTCAATTTCACGCTCTAGGCGTAGGCTAAGAAGTCTTCAAGAATACGTCAGGAAATTTATTAACGATAAAAATATCATTCAAAACTGTGACTCTCATCCAAGACTTGGATAACACGTCACATTGATACCTATCAACTTGCTATCGTCATTCACAACGTCCCCTACGGAAAGTCTGGCTTCGGTGCATTCCACACAAGGAAGTCAACAATGAAAGGATCGGGGCTCTTTACTTATGGCTTGATATAATAGTGATTAATTTTAGTGTTTTGGTTGCTTGAATTTGCATAACAGGTTGGTTAGGAATATAAAAGCTAACAACCTTACGAAAAGCATGATGAGTAGTTAACCAATCGATTCCTAAAATCACATCAAAGGCAAGTATTTTCAAAGAGATAAGATCGACAGGTAACGTGAAAGTGTCGATTTGAATCAAACAAGATTTATAAATAGTGAATGTAACGAAGGTTTCTCCTAACAGAGTTTCAACAGATAAGTCAAAGTTTAATTTCTCAAGAGCCAAGTTCAAACATTGAACACAACTAGGTGAAATAAAAGAGTGGGTAGAATCGGTATCGAATAAGGTATAGACTTCACAAGAGTTTATAATTAACTTACCTGTAATAACTTCGTCCGGGTTCCTCGATAAACGCTCTCACTTAAACTACCGAATTTTTGACTTGCTATAGAGTACATTCCACCCTTAATTGCTTCGTCACATTCCTGATCCATGATTTGAATCATTATTCTCCGATCCATATCGAATCAGGGTTGACCGCTCTGCACAGGGTAATTCCGAATTCGATGTTGGATTCTCCCAATTGCTGTCCAAAAAGCAAAATCCATTTCATCTATTTTATCCTTATTGGATCGGATGTCTTTTTCTATAATATCTACGCGTCGTGCAACTTTTACCCATGCATCATCTATTCTCCTTCGTTCAGTTGTTTCTTCTTTCATCAGAACTTTGATCATAGCATTCTCAGATTCTAGCTCTAATATCTTATACTCTGCCAAAGAGTGCTTCTGTTCAAGCATCGCACATCGGGTAACACAATTTTGAATTGTTACATCTCTTTGCTCCACGACCGACTGTCGTTCTTCAGCCTGATCTTCTAACTTATGAACACGATTTTGTAATTCTAAATTTTGATCATAAAATTCTTCTAATAAATTCTCCTCAGGTTCCTCTTCTTCCTCTTCTTCCTCACTCTCAGCTGCAACCTCTGCGACTAGCTCAGGTGCAACTATTAGTTCTTCACTCACCACATAGATATCTCTAATTTCTTCTCCGTCTGACATCACATTAACCTGGTTAGTGATTAAAGGTGTCTCAACGGTCTCATTCACTCCATTGTTAACATTTTCAGCTGCCATTTTCAAACACTGCCACAAAACAAGGGTTAATTAACATATCACATATTATCAATATACTCTGACCAACCAATTAAATACCAAATAAATTTAGGTAGGTCATACTAGCGAAAGAATTCCCCGTCTCTCCCCTCCTAATTCTTATCTCACATCTCAGCCAGGGATCATATCCCTAAGCTTTGATACCAACTGTGGCGCCCCCAAAAATAGGTCCACATGACCCATTCTAAGTCGCCAGATACCGAATAATCCCTGGTCATAATCATACCAAGTCCATCTATGCACAATAGGCCACAGATGACTTTCAACATAATATAAGCATGAGGATGATGACAATGATATAAGAATCCAATAAAACAAGTTCAAGAATTAATTTATCCAGAATCAATAACGTCCAAATTGTCAACATGATACTGCTTTATAAAGTAAAATTCAAGAATGCTTAGAAGAATATTTCCATGAAAAGATACTAGATTAAGCGCAAATATCAAGGATATTCCACTAATTTCATGGAGTATAGAAGTCAAAACTTTAACCAACTAAGTATAATAGAATATATGAAACTGCAAATGGATTTACGCCCGCCATGCGGTAATCCACGTATACAGATCATTTTCACAATTTAATAAGGAATGAATACAAAGGATCATTCACCATGCATGTGATAATCCACAAAGATAGGTTATTCTAACAAAATAATAAAGAATGAAATAACAGAAGGATTCACCATGCAAGCGATAGACTGCAAAGATAGGTTATTCCCAACAGAATAATAAAGAATGGAACCAGGTCATGCGTAAACACACGACGGGATATTCACGTAATAATAAAAGAACGAAAACCAGTCGAGGCAAAATTGCACCGACAGGATATTCCAACAGAATAATAAAGAATGGAATAACAACAGAAATCACCATGCATGCGATAGACCGCACAGACATGTTATTCCAATAGAATAATAATTAATGGAACCAGGTCAGGCGTAATACGCACCGATAGGATATTCCAACAGAATAATAAAGAATGGAATAACAGAAGAATTTCACCATGTATGCGATACTTCGCATATACAGGTTATTCCATCATAATAATAAAGAATGGAATAACAGAAGTTCTCTTCATGAATACGAAAGAAATAATACCCCTTACGAGTATAACAAATAATATCCCTTACCTTAGAAGAACTGGATATTGGAAACGCGAGGTAGCAGAATACTTTTCTTCTTTCTCTCTATAGTTTCTCTCTTTAGAGTTTCAGTGAATTCGTAAGAAATAATGAAGGAATGAGCTTCTATTTATAGGAGAATGGACTGAATAGTAACTAATTCATGAACGGTCCAGATTAATTTACTTTTAAATGGACAGTCCATATTGATTTACTATGCAGTATTAATAAAATATTCTAATAAAACAAATTTTTTTAAATAAAATATAATATATTCTATTTATAGTCTAATAAAACAAATAACTTTATAAAAGTATTACATTTTATGTAAAAAGATTTTACTATGCAAACACTACGCAGCACTATGCAAACACTATGCATAATAAAATATAATATATTCTAATTATTGTAATAATAAAACAAATAACTTTATAAAAGTATTCTGTTTTATATAAAAAGATTTTACTATGCAAACACTATGCAGACACTATGTAAACACTATGCATAATAAAATATAATATATTCTAATTATTGTCTAATAAAACAAATAACTTTATAAAAGTATTATGTTTTATATAAAAAGATTTTCTTGTGCAAAACACTATGGATAATAGAATATAATATATTATATTTATAGTCTAATAAATCAAATAACTTTATAAAAGTATTATATTTTATATAAAAAGATTTTACTATGCAAAATACTATGCATAATAGAATATAATATATTCTATTTATAGTCTAATAAAATAAATAACTTTATAAAAGTATTCATTTTATATAAAAAGTTTTTTACATTTTATTACATTAATAATACTAATAAAACAAAATTTATATATATAAACTTACGTGACTTCATAAAAAGACACCTCAATATATTTAACAACATTTATCATCATTATTATAATTCACAATATTAATCGATCGAAGTCGTCCTCAGAAAGAGGGGCTTTCAATAAGGATTTCTCCCTATATCAAGGCGCACAATTAGGTGACCAAACCTCTCCTGGCGTAACTTCTAGACATCGTTAATATTATAAATAATAATATTAATAACTCTGTCATCTCAATTATTGATATAATAATATATAAAATATCGACAATAATTGAATCAAATAACGTGAGATACTATGCAACAACATTTGTAGCAATAATTGAACAAAACCGAGTGACTTCTCACGTAAGCATCAATAATCAATACTGCAGTGTGCTACTATGCAACCACACGTATTCATCGTACTTTTACTACCGAGTAGTTCAACGTTTTAACGGTAAAACTTCCGCTGTTATTTTCATAAAAAATATTTTTGTCGTTTTCTCAATCCGACAATAATTCCGTTGTGGAGTGCACCAATGATTGTACCGTCATACAGATATTCCCTGACAAAAAGAATATTCTCCGACCAATCGAATATTATATAACCACTTGCTTACTTTGCAAAATTTGTAAATATTACCCACAACTATAATATTATATCAAATCCACACCATAATATTCAAAAAATATTTTGAGAAATTTAAATCTTTATTCATAAAATCTGGGGTCTCACACCCACCTTCGTCACTCCCGAAGGCTTATCCTCCCTCACCGACATCAATTTCAGAGATGGAGATACCCTTTAGTGATAGCGAAGGATGATGAGAAAATTCAAATCGTCAAAATTTGCTTTTGGTGATTATTACGAAGAGTAGATCAGATGGGAGAGTAGTACTTGTCGAGTGCGACGACAACGATGGCCTTGGAGGGAGGAGACTTGTCGGACGGGAGAGTGGAAAGACTCCTATTGACTCGTCTGTGATTCGGTGTCTGACATAAAATAAAGATAAAAACCATGTCATTTGAGATAATTAAATAAAGAGTCCTTCTAGGAGGATATTTTTTTAGTGACATTCTAGTGATCTTTTTTTTTTTGGTTTTTTTTTTGTAGTACCTCCCAAAAATTATATAGGATTTATTCCAACTTGAATTTTAACAGAAAACAATGTTTTAGGTGTAATTTGGATACATACAAGAAACAGGGTTGTACAGGCTAAAACACTGTTTTAACTGTTTCTTGTATGTATCCAAATTATACCTAAAACACTGTTTTCTGTAAAAATTCAAGTTGGAATAAATCCTATACATTTTTTAGAAGATACTACAAAAAAAAAACCCAAAAAAAAAGGGTCACTAGAATGTCACTTAAAAAATATCCCCCTAGACTTATTGTTAAATAAAACAATCATGTCATTTGTAAGGAATTAAATAAAAATTCATTTAATATTAATTACAAAATAATTGAATATGTATTTCATTTATTTTTATTTTTTGGCAAATTTTTCTAATTTATATTATTATATTTGAAAAGAATTAAATAAAAATTCATTTGATAGTAATTACAAAATAATTGAATATATATTTCATTTATTTTCTTATTTTTGGCAAAATTTTCAAATTTATATTATTATATTTATAAAGAATTAAATAAAAATTTATTTGATATTAATTACAAAATAATTGAATCTATTTTTCATTTATTTTCATATTTTTTTTACTAACTTTTTTAATTTATATTATTACATTTGTAAATTTTCCTCCATTTTCATATAATGAATGCCACATGGGACTGATCTGTGCCATATCAGAATTTTTTTACACGTAAGCAGTTTATTTATTCAATTTCGTCTAAAATCAAAATAGTTAATGGAATTACAAACGTTTTGTTAGTAAAATATAGTTCAGTCATATCCTTGGTAGCTGAACACATTGGAGTTATGGGAGGGTGGTCACCTGCATCGGTTCCTGTTCGTGGCTTGACATAACCATCAGCTAGCAGCGTCTGTACATTATAACCGAATACTGGATTATTCCTTAGTGCTTCGAGCGCACCTTTAAAATCAAAAGATGAAGGGTATGCTGTGCTCTCAGTACGTGGCACCGGAGGATCTAATTATTTTTTTTTTTATATAATTGTCAGTGTACAATTTTGTAGATGTTCAATGTGATTTTTAAATAATATTTTTAATTAATTGTAACTAATAATTTTGAGTATTTAATTTAATTTTATCAAAATAAATTACGGTGCAAATTATTATCAACAACAAAATTTATCCAATAAATAAGATATAATAAGTATGATATAATTTTTGAGCTAGTTTTTATTAATATTAAACTTTTTAACAAAATTTATTTTGTAACGATTCATGTGAATTCTAAACAACTCAAAATTCAATTTATTATCTCAAAAATATTAAAATCGGTCATCTTGACTAACAACAAGTCTATTTAGAAGATAATTTATATTAGTAAAATTAAACTTTGTATGTTCACTAACAAATAGATACTAAAGTTAGACCAATATCTTTCAAATTGAGAAATACTATATTAGTTCCTCTTTAAAAGTTTTTTTTTTAAAAAAATATTTTTTTATTTGTCATTTATAAATTTTGGGGATCTGTTTTGTAGGAAAAAGGTCAAACAAATAATTTCCTAATGTTAGGCAAGATAATATTCTGTGTTGGATTTTAATTTTTTGGGGAAACTGAAATATTTTGATATAAAGATTAATCCTTACAAAATGTTAAAAGCTAACTTGTGGTGTTCCAGTGGTCATATAATTAAGGTTTCAAACTTGAGGTGAGTTCAAACAAGGGAGAGGTAAATTTTTAGAAAAAATTCAAATGACGCCACGTCAGCAATGTACACATATAAATTTATAATATAAAATACCACGTCAGACCTGCCACGTATAACACGTCATTAGGTCAACGCACATGTGGCGTTTGAGGGTTCAAAATCCAAATTTTTGAATAGAAAGGGGCTCAGTTTGCGTTGACCGGAAGAAAGGAGCTCAATACCCAAAAATCACTAAAATTTAGTGGTCGACTTTGCATTTAACCGTTAAAATAATTTCTCACATCCCCCAAAATGTGCTAAACATCCCACTTAATGGGACAATTCAGCATGTGTCCGAAAAATTGGTTTATCATTACGCAACTACTCCCCATGAAGCAATAACTACTTGCGCACGATCTCCAATGGTCACATCTCATTGGTTTTGTTGGGCCATGATATCTTATGTGTATTGGGCCGAACCTCTGGTCCAAGTCCATTTGATTATCTCTGATTGGGTCCTAAAAGTATTGGGCTTAGTCATTGGGCCGAAGCTAATGGGTAAATAACATTTCCATTTGGGCTTTGACCGGTAATGATAACCAAGATAATAGTGACTGATATGTGGATGGCGAATGTGGTACTGGTGCAAAAGCAAAACAGAAAATGACGAGTTTGTATTGCTTACACAAACCTAATAAAGCTTGCCCGAAGGATTTCTATCCTTTACCTCACATTAATCAACTTATCAATGCAACTTCGGGTATGCTTTACTTTGTTATATGGATGCTTTTTCTGGTTATCATAAGATATCTATGTGTAAAGAGGATATACCGAAGACGGCGTTCATTACACATCGTTCGGTATATGCTTATAAAAAGATGACATTTGGTTTAATAAATGCTGGAGCTACCTACCAACGGATGATCATGAACTTCGTCTTCACGAGGCAGTTGGGTCGGAATATGGAAGTCTATGTTGATGACATGATTGTCAAAAGCATGACTATACAAGGACACTTGGATGATTTGGAAGAATGTTTTCAGACAGTACACCATTATAATCTGAAGCTGAATCTTACCAAGTTCACCTTTGGACTCGGAGCTGATAAATTTCTGGGTTATTTAGTTATCAAGCGAGGTATTGAGGCTAATCTTGAAAAGATCTAGGCTATTTTAAACATGAAGTCCCCTCAATCTTACAAAGACATTCAACGCTTGACTGGTCGAATTGCAGCTTTGAGGAGATTCATGTCCAAATCAGTAGAAAGGTGTTTGCCATTCTTTGATACCTTGAAAGGGTCGAAGAATGCTAAGATGTTCAAATGCACTTCGGAATGTGAAGACGCCTTCTAGGGAATAAAGAAGTATTTGTCTTTAGCTCCTTTATTGGTAAAACCATCTCCTGCTGAACCACTTTACCTATATTTGGTAGCCAGTTCATTGGCAATTGGGGCAGTTCTGGTATGAGAAGTGGGGGGTAAACAACATCCTGTGTACTACGTAAGCCATGTTCTGAGAGATACTGAGATGAGGTACCCAAACCTTGAGAAATTTTCCTTTGCTTTGATAATAGCTAGTTAAAAGCTTCGGCAATATTTCCAAGGTCGTTTAATAATAATATATACAGATCAACCATTGAAGAAGGTGTTGGGGAAACCTGAAGTCTCAGGGAGGCTTGATGCATAGATTATGGACTTGTCCCAGTTCCTTATAGAGTACCATCCTCGGACTACTATCAAAGGATAGACTCTGGCTGATTTCATGGTGGAGTGTTCGCTTTTTAAGTCGATTGACGGTTTGCGTAGATGAAGTACCTGATCGAACAATTGCAAAGATTTCAAACAGAATTCGAGTTTGTGGACACTGTATGCAGATGGATCTTCTACTTTGGATATCAGTAGAGTAGGAATTATTTTGATGAGTCCGGAGGAATTCAAAGTACAACATGCCATCAAATTTGGTTCCAGAGCAACTAACAATGAGGCAGAGTACGAAGCGGTGTTAGCAGGATTGCGACTGGCGAAGAGTCTTGAAGTGCAGAAGATAATCATCTACAATGACTCTCAATTAGTTGTTAAACAGATTTCAGGAGAATATTAAGCTTGAGGATCACGCATGATTAAGTACCTGGCAGAATTGAAAGATCGACTTCAATATTTCCTTTCTTATGAGTTTCAAGGAGTAGATCAAAATGACAATTCCATTGTCGATGCCTTGTCAAGGTTGGCTAGTACTGAAGCCAGAACATTCGATGGCTCGGTATATTTGGAAATTTTGAAACAACCAAGTATCCAGCATAACGGGGTAATGTGCATAGAGCGTTTTGACTGTTGGATGACTCCTTACTTATCTTATTTGGCCGATGGCATCCTTCCTTCGGATCAAATGCTTGCCAAGAAGGTTAAGTTTAAAAGTGTTAATTTCATACTTATTGATGGGGATCTTTATCTAAGGACTTTTTCGTCACTGTTGTTAAAATGTTTAGTTCCATTTGAAGCAGAGTATGCACTTCGAGAGGTCCACGAAGGTATCTATGGCGATCACATGGCTGCAAAGTCGTTAGCATACAAAGTACTTTGGCAGGGCTACTATTGGCCCATAATTTTTAAAGAGGCTACTGAGTATGTGAAGAAATGTCCAAAGTGTCATTCAAATAGTCATATCCCACATCAGCCACCAGAAGAGCTATACTCGATTTTATCTCCTATACCCTTTACTGTCTGGGGGGTAGATATATTGGGTCCATTGTCGAAAGCTAAAGGTCAGGTCAGTTTCGTTATAGTTGCAATTGGATATATGACCAAATGGGTTGAAGCGAAGCCACTTAGATTGATAACAGAGCAAGAATGTTTAAAGTTTTTAAAGGAGTCTATAGTGTTTCATTTCGGCATTCCAAAAGTGGTGATATCGGACAACGAACACCAGTTTGTAGGATCAAAGTTCAATGGTGCAAGGAGGTTCGGGTGGACTCGCTTACCATTTGATGGTAGCTTAATTGTTTGGTGAAACTTACAAATTTGTTAGGCCCTACGTGGTAAACAAAGTTCAATGATGTAAGGAGGTTCGGGTGGACTCGCTTATCATTCGATGGTAGCTTAATTGTTTGATGGAACTTGTGAATTTGTTAGGCCCTGCGTGGTAAAAAAAGTTCAATGATGTAAGGAGGTTTGGGTGGACTCGCTTACCATTCGATGGTAGCTTAATTGTTTGGTGGAACTTGTGAATTTGTTAGGCCCTGTGTGGTAAACAAAGTTCAATGATGTAAGGTGGTTCGGGTGGACTCGCTTACCATTCGATGGTAGCTTAATTGTTTGGTGGAACTTGTGAATTTGTTAGGTCCTGCGTGGTAAACAAAGTTCAATGGTGCAATGAGGTTTGGTTGGATTCGCTCGACCATTTGATGGCAAATTAAACTGATGCAGATCTGTCTCACACTTCGGCAACGATAAGTATTGCATTACTTTATTACCTTATTTTGTTTAAATGTTGAGTTCGGATCCTGTTATCGTTTGATCTTAACTGTTATATAATTCACTTGAGTATTAGCTAACAGTTTAAAGTTAAATTTAATCAAGAGCTTGTACATTTTTCAAGTAGATTAATATTGAATTATTGACAAGAAACAATCACAAAGGAGTAATAAGGAATGCAATTAACATTTCATTGATATATTTTTGTTTACAAAAAAAGGGAGAGATAGAAATTTTTACAGAAGTTCTTATAAGTCGTAAGATAAGAGAAGCCATCATCAAGCATCGTCTTCACCGTCCGATGAGTCGAGGAGGGATGGGTCTACCTTAGCTTCGACAAGTTTTTCCTTGCCTTTGCTTCGGCATTCTTCGTACCCTTCAGAGAACATCCGAACAATCTCCTCATTCAGCTCAGCTGACTTTCGGTAGTTCATTTGGATGTCTTTGCGGAGATCTTCGGTCAGTGGGGGACCTAAGTCTCTAAGGGCTCGAAGTTTCTGAACCTCATCTTCAATCTTCTGGCGCTCCTTCAAGTGACATAGCTCTCTGGTTTCAAACTCATTTACTTGCAGCGCCAGACTTTGGTTAGTTTTGGGCAGGGTCTCACTTTTCTGAAAAAGGACTTCGTTCCTTTGAACTAGATCCACATTCATATCAGTGATCACCCGGTGATATGCCTTAATCTTCTCCAGTTGTTCCTTAGTTTGGGCAAGATCTTTTTGAAGGCATTCATTATTAAACTAGGTGATGTTGTGATCACCTCTTTCTTTTGCCAGTGCAGAATTTAGTATAGCATTTTCTCTTTGGGCAGCATCCTCTTCAGCTTCAGCTTCTTTATATTTAGGACGGAGGCGCCCAAAGACAGCATTTGCCTGCATATGTTCAGCATTAGCCTATTAGCTTCAAGTAAATAAGCAAGAGGATAAGTAAAGAAGTTAAAAGAGTAACTTACTTTTGCCTTTCATTCCTTCATCGATCAAATCCATGATGGAACTATTTCTGAATCGATGATCGTCGGTATCATGGACGAATGAGTCATAGAGTTGAAAAGGGAAATGCTCGTTTAAATCTGGCCAAAGAGTAAGAGAAGCTACGGCTTTGTGCCTAGTTCCAGAAGAAGTTGGCCTTGATGGAGATATTGTGGGCTATTCGGGAGGTGGTGGCGGCTGGGTATATGCTGTTTTAGGTGGTGATGGTTAGGCGGGAATAGTTTCGAGTATCGGTTCAGATCGATCAATTGAAGAATGTTTTATTTTTCAAACAAGTGTTGAGAGGGGATCAACTTGTTCTTCAGGTTCATCTTCAAAAACTTGGATTTCAACCGGGATGGTAAGTGGTTGAGAGGATTCGGTGGAGGGTACCCGAAGATCATCAGTGGTAAGATGAGTTACCTTAGTTCTCTTCTTTTTGGTACTAAGAACTCGTGTTCGTTCTTCCAGAGGCATGTCCAACAAACTTTTACTGAAGGTGGATGAAAGAGCAGGTTTAGTCTTTCTAACAACTCTTTTCTTCAGACGAGGCATAAAAGATTCTGTTGTAGGAGTGGGTTCAGCAGTTTGGGGGTCAATTGGTTTAGCTTCATCAGCAGAAGGTTCGGCGGGAGTTTCTAAAACTTTTCTAGACATGAATTCTTCAAGATCTCTTACGTCTAAGGAGGTTAGCTTGATCAGAGACACTGTGAAGGATAAGGAACAATTATTTAGAATAATTACTAATAGGAATTGGTACAATTATACAACAACTTGGGTTCGGGACTTACATTTATGATCGTAAAACCATGCTTGCCTGCTCAGAAGTCCGAAGCTTCATTCCTTCATGGGAATCTTCTCTAGAAAACTTGCCATCTCTCTCACACGTTCCTCTAAAATATCCCCAAAGTCAGCAGAGATACGATCAAAAATGGTTTAATCAGGAAGAGAGGAGATTTCGGGTCCTTTGACAAAGAACCATTTTTCATGCCATCCCTTGTTGCTCGAGGGAGTGTCCATCAGAGGTCGCTTTTTGAACTTAGTGTTAGGCTTGGGAGACTGTTTGCTCAACATCTTGAAACCTCATTTTTGAGATTTGCCAATTGAGAAGAGAGTAAAGAAGAGGTCAACGGCAGGGGGAATCCCTAGCTCATGGCAGAAGGTTATGAATGCCAGAATGTGAATATAGGAGTTGGGAACTAATTGAGCAAATCCCACTCCTATAAACCTTAAAAGAGTCACGATGAAGGCATGGAGAGGTAGACAAACTCCCTTTTCAAGAAGGGTCACAGGCATGGCAGTCCAGCCTTCAGATCGTTGATACATTCGTTTCTCAGGGGTTGGGGCCCTTACCAAATG
Organism: Panax ginseng; assembly: GCA_020205605.1. Classification (NCBI taxonomy): domain Eukaryota; kingdom Viridiplantae; phylum Streptophyta; class Magnoliopsida; order Apiales; family Araliaceae; genus Panax; species Panax ginseng. Next base: position 50,472,626 of record CM035133.1, read on the forward strand.
AGTATCCAGAATCTGGTAACGGGCTCGGATGTTGCGCAACTCGACCTCTGTGATAGTGGAAGGAGTATTGGCATGGGGGAATTATTCCTCACCCTTGAAGAATTCAGCAGGTGTTGGAGTGGGTTTTGATGGTGGATTTTTACTTGTAGCATCAGTGGATTTGGGGTTAGAACCCGAAGCCCTCTTGGTAGGGCTTGGGTTAGGAGGAACAGAGGAAAGGGGGGTCACCTCGATGGGGATGTCTTGATTTGGTTCTTGGGATGCCATTGCCGGAAGATTGTAGAGAAAGAGAGATTGAGAGGAAGGAGAAAGCTTAAAACGTCTGGAATTCGGATAGCTGGTAAAACTTTTAAATTGGGGATAAATAAAGCTTTTATAGGGGTGGTCTTGTTAGTTGTTCGCGAAGCTTGAGGGCGGCGTGTTTAATGCCAGTAATGATAGCAAATTTGGAGAGTTACAATCTGAATTCAATTTTTTTATCACTTGGGCTTCCGGTCTTATCCTGTTCTAATTATTTGGACTTCACCGAATGGGCCTCGGTACTTTATTCTTTGGGCCCTATATGATATTGCCCAATTATTTTACTATCATGGATCGTTTATAGTCTTCTATTAAACAAGTTTGTTTGATAAAAGACTTGGGGGGCAATGTTGGGCCATAATATCTTATATGTATTGGGCCAAACCTCTGGGCCAAGTCCATTGGATTATCTCTGATTTGGTCCTAAAAGTATTGGGCTTAGTCATTGGGACGAAGCCAATGGGTAAATAACATTTCTATTTGGGCTTTGACCATTAATGATAACCAAGATAATAGTTGACTGATATGTCTGCAAGGCATTAATGTGGATGGGATTTAGTCGGCCGGCGGTGACAAACAGTGATGGGATAGAGCAAGTGGGTTACATGCATTCGACTGAGGTCATGACAGGTTGGGGGAACATACCCAAAGGAACTAGTATATGAGAACCGAATATAGGACAAAGGGAGGTAACTGATATTTTCATCTCTTAAAACACTAGAATTATTATCCTCTGTAATACACCTTGTATCATTTTGTCAGATCGACTCTCACGGTGAGTTATCCTCGACGGTCCAAGCCGTCAAGCTTCTGGTATTGACGTGTTGAACTGTGCAGGATTGGACGCGCTCTACGTGATTGAAGCGTGTGGAAAGATCTTGGCGTTAACAGGTTTAATCCAAACAAATGTGCACTCAAGTTCTCGTGGAAGGCAAAAGGAATGGGTTTCTTTGATGAGCAAGAACAAATTCAGACAGACACTCACATTCTCACCGAAGGAAAAGCGAACTAGTTTCTTTGGTGGGTAAAAATGAATTTTCTTCCGAAGGAAAAAGTTACTTAGACAACGTGAAAAACACTCCAGTTCTCTTTGAATAAAAAGCGAACAAGTTTCTTTAGTAGGCAAGATCAAATTTCCTCCCAAAGGCAAAATTTATTCGGATAGAGCAAAAAGCACTCACGTTCTCACCGGAGGCAAAATGAATGAGTTTCTTCGAGGGTTAAATGTAAAGTCGACCACTGAAGTTTACTGGTATTTGGGTATTGAGCCCCTTTCTTCCGGTCAATGCAAACTGAGCCCTTTTCTATTTAAAAAGTTGGACTTTGAACTCCCGGGCGCCACATGTGCGTTGACCTGCTGACGTGGCATACATGACAGATCTGACGTGGTATTTAATATTATAATTTGACACGTGTCCGCTGCTGACATGGAATCTTTTGAATTTTTCCCAAAAAATTACCTCTCTACATATTCAAACTTGCAACCTCTTATTTGAAACTTTGGTCATATGACCACCCGAGCACTACAGGCCTAGCTATTAATAATTTGCAAGGAATAATCTTTATATCAAAACATGAGATTTCCCCCCAAAAAATTAAAACACTTTACAGATTTACAGACAACATTCGTTTCGTTCTTCAGACAAGTCTAAGAATCTATTTTGTTCTCTGTCTTTCTCTCTCTCATCCAACTCTAGCATGCACAGAGAAAAGCTAGGGTTTCAAAATTTCATCAAATTGAGGGTTTGTAGTGGGGATACTAAAGTTATTCGAAGGATCTGAAAGTGCTTTGTGGTGGGGGAGATGGTGTAAGTGTCTCGAAATCCCTCTTTATTGATTTGTCCCTTTATTCTATTCCCCTTTATCTGTCTAATGTTGCCCCTTTATTTACCTTTACATAAATGTCTATTGTCTGGAACTTAATCCCATTTCCTTGTGTATTGTCGGCTCTTTACTAAAATTGGTTGTTATTATATAAATATCAACTTGATTGGTTATTATATTGTGGTCCTTATGTTGTGGTCCTAATGTTTTCGGGTAATAATTATATAGTCTCGTCTGTATCTGTGGTCTGTCTTTGTGTTCCATAGTCCAACATGAGATTTCTATTGTAGTTTATTGGTAGTGGAACTCCACCAATAAACTTTTGTCTATCATGTGCTGGAGAGAAATAAATTTTTATTTGTCCTATTATACTGTAGTTTTGTTTGACATGAGATTTAAAGTTTTGTTTGTCCTGTTATACTGTAGTTTTGTTTGTCTATCATGTGTTGGAGAGAAATATTTTTTTAATTAATGTTAATGGTATTTTTGTTGTAGAAACTTGGAAGTGGAACTCCACCATGGGGGTTTATTTGGGTTACATCCTGTTTTCCATTATGATTATGGGAAAATTGATAAGTTTCAAACCCCTTATTTTGAATTGAATTTTGAGAAGCTGAAGACAATGTGTGAGAGTTTTGGGTACATAGATGTAATTGGGTTATATTATAGAATGCCTGAAACTATATTATGTGGGCATTTTTCAAATCATAAAGATGATGATGACCTAAATATGATGTTAGATGCTGTTGTAGAGTATAAATATGTTGAGATTTATCTTGAGCATGATTGTGAAGGGGGTAAACAGGCTAAACAACCTACACAAACTGAACATGCTAGTGATAGGAAAAAAACAGGCTAAGAAGGTGAATTTGTTAACTGATATTAATCATGATGGTGATGTATTGGTGGAAGAAAATAACTATGAGGACTTCAGTTCTTCTAATGATACTGATATTCTTCTTGATGAGGAGGAAGAAGAAATGTTTCTAATTGATGATGAAGTAATAATTGAGGCAAGAAAAAAAACAAGGGAATATAAAGAACATAAGAAGAAAGTAAAACAACCAACTATTGAGGGTGGCAAGACTGTTGAGGGTGAAGGCAATACTGAGGATGACAATACTGTTGAGGGTGAGGGCAATGCTGAGGGTGACAATACTGATGAGGGAGACAATACTGTAGAAAAACAAGATAGTGAGAGCGATGATGATTATTCTAATGACAGTGAAACATATTACGACTCTGATCAAGTAGAAAATGACAGCCCTGAGGAAGCTGACTCTGAGGATGATACACTTGTGAGGAGGCAAAACCCTTTCCCAGTGTATAAACCCAAAACCAAAATCATGGGGACAAACTTAGAGTTAGGTATGTTATTTGGAAAAAAAAAGAATTCAAATTTGTGTCATTAATTGGTCATTAACAAAAGGTTTTGATTTAAAATTTGTGAAAAGTGAAAGACATAGGGTGAAAGGGAGGTGTATGAATTCCAAAAATTGTCATGTTAAACTATGGGGAAGTAAAGTTCAGTTTCAACCAACTTTTCAATTGAGAACATTGAGGAAAAAGCACAGATGTTCTAAGACTTTAGTGAGTAGGCAGGTTAATGCTAAGTGGTTAGCAAAAAATTTGAATATAGAATTTAAAGAATTCAGGAATTGGAGATCGGTTGATATCCAGTCTTATGTGAAAAAGACCTTTCTAGTTTCTGTGTCAATAGACAAATGTTATAGGGCTAGACAGTTTGCAAGAGTTGATGGTGAACATGAAAGAACATTATGCCAAGTTGCATAGATATATTAATGAGTTAAGAAGATCAAATTTTGGGATTATAAATTGTTGACATCAGGATTTTTACTGATCCTTTTTCTGTTCTTGTCTTTTGGTGTTCTCATGTTAGGTGAGATTTGTTTGAAAAAATAAGTTGTGAAAAGGTCTGACATTTATATGTCGACGATTGGACTGTAAGAGTCACCAGTTGGTATTTTTAAATGGTTGCACCAACTCAACCAAGAAAAGGTTTGCACATTGACCGCGTGATGTGACACTGCTAAACTGGTCTGTGAAACCAAGATTCATTAGGGTCCGGGGACTTGCTTATACGGAGGGAAGGTGTTAGGCACCCCCTGACATCCGTGTTACCACAGTGACTACCACTTTTCAATTGAACTATTATATGAATGTGTGTGTGTGTGGGTCAATGTGCAATTATTTTGAAGTAGTGCTATGCCTAATTCGTACCTATATACAAAGGGTTTGAATTTGTGTAAAAATTCAATTTTAACAAGATATAACAGTGCTGTTTTGTAAAAGAGATTTTTTAACCCCTTATGCTCAATAGTAATTGAGGCGTTTGAAACTTCCATTTTATTAAGTGTTCGGCTTAATTACTTTTATTTTTGAGATGTGAGGCATCTTCGAGACAATAAGATATATAGCAGTGCCGAACTCCTTGTGGGCATGAGAGCCGTCTAAGGAAATTCAGACACCGTGAATAATGTACAAGCTGTTTACAACCGAAAATGTCCATCATGGGAACCGAATCTAGATTCAGAAGACTGAATATGTGATCACATGATTCCTAGGCTCACATGATGTAGCAATTTATATGAAAGTTGTAAGCAGTTATATATATAAAAGATGTAAATATATGTATATATATATATACACACGCACACAAACTGTCAACCACCACGAAGCGAACTTCATGGGGGACTGTAAATGTAAATATATAAAAGCGGTAAATATATATATAGAGACAAGATCAACCACTACGAAGCACCTCCATGGGGGATCAGAAATGTAAATAAAGTAGTAAATACAATCAACCGCCACGAAGAAAACTCCAGGCGGGACGAAATGTTAATATATATATATATATATATATAAATAATATTATATCCAGGCTCAATCAAACAAAGTTTGATGGGTATAATATATATATATATATATATATGTATATATAAACATATATATAAGCAGTAAATGCTCTGAATATAAAATCCAGGCTCATCGAAAAGAGTCCGACAACCGTTTATATATAAGTATATATATATATAAAAGTAATAAACGCTCCAGATGTAAATCCAGGCTCATCAAACGGAGTTTAACCACAGTTTATATATATATATATATATATATATATATATATATATATATATAATGAAATAAAAGCCACAGATCGAAGTTTGGGCATACACACGCAACACGACTCTCAACGTGAAGAACGGTGTGTGCAAAATGTGGAGAAAAGTCTTTGAAAGGTGTAAGAAGGCTTATAGTGGACTACCAAAGAAGACTTCTATAGTTTTAAATGGATGAACACTCCGTTCCCACCTGTAAAAATATAGCAATATATAAGCTCATAAGTGTTTAAAATGAGAAAGCCCTCAATTTATAGTGTGTATAGAGCAAATTGGACAGGGCTTCCTCACCGTTTTCTCTTACAAAATGGCCACCCCAAGCCCTCTATTTATAGAGGGGGGAGCCTGTTGCTGCCCGGGGTGCCCCGGGCTCCGCGGGTCCCACTGTCTCAAAGTACGTGCACGTATGCAACGTGTTTTCGGCTCGAGCTTTTAGAACTTCAATATGGGCATTCGATTGAGGTGTATAAGACTTGTTTCGGAGTGCTGTTATCGAGAGCTACACAAATGACATGGGATTAAAGGTTGTAAGAAGTCAGGAAGATTGGACCATGCCCTTGGTCTTCAAGCTTCAAATTCCATTCGGTGTGCTGTCTTTTGTAGTAGTCACTCTGAATTGTAGCTATTTGGTTCTTGTAGGACACTACTATATAGAATGTATGTTAAAATGTGTTGAGACAGAACACATATGGGATCGAGGTGGCAAAATGATTATTTTGCCCCTCAACGGGGTTATCTCGGGCCAATGTCAGCGATTCGTTGCTCAGATGTTATCTCGAGATTGGGTCTGCCGTAAGTAATCGAATGCTCTCAGGGTTGTCTCTAAGGTGTGCCTGACCTTCTGGGGTTATCTCTGGGTTTAGGACTGAGTGCCTCAAGGTTATCTCCGAGGTTGAAGCTGACTGCAAGGGTTGAAATGAGCATCTTCGGGGTTAGAACTGCAACTGCACTCCTCGGTGTTGTTTTCAAGGTTGAGATTAAAACTCCCGGTGTTGTTTCTGGGATTGAATATCTCGGGGTTATCTTCGAGATTGAAAAGGCTTATCCAGTGGGATTTCCAAAACTGAAACTATTTTATCCTCCACGGTTATCTCTGAAAGACGATTCTGCCCTCCTACAATGTTAGTAACAGGAATGAAAAATTTCGAGTGTCTATAGATGCCCCTCTTTATCATATTCATGCAATGTAATGTCATGGATGGGATAAAGAATACTAGACATTTGAAATATGACAAGATAATCATGATGCAATGTACAGGAGCATGATGCAAATGAATTATATTTATGGTTTGTTGGACTATTCTCCAACGGAATGTGATGACTATTTGTTCTCCCAACTTCCGATGGGGACTGGAGTTATCACTGACAACCCTGACGAATTATTTGGACGTGTGATCCAAAGTTCTCAAGAACTTCTAGGATGTTGACGTTGGGGTTATCACCAAAGTCCTTAATCCTTGATACAGGCTTTACACTGAGGATGTATCTCTCATGTACGAGAGAATCTGGGGGATAGAGCTTTGTCTGTTGAGGATGTGTATAACATATTCCATCATCATTCCTCCCTGATGAGGATGTTCTTCTATGGTTTGTATCACCAGATCTTTCCGTTGCTCTATTGGAGTTACTGTCAATAGTCTGTGTTGCCAGGGTTGCCTGACCCTTGCTAAATGTACATCAACGGATGAGATAGTCGGATGGCTCCTGACACTTAGTTGGGTTTAAATGCCAACGGCTAATGATGTCAAGGTGGCTTGACTTTCGTCGACATGTGCATCAACGAATGAGATCCCTGCTGAGCAAAGCGTCAAGGATGATTGACCTTCGTTGACATTTGCATCAACAAATGAAATCCCCGCTGGGGAGAAGTGTTTTGGAGTTATGACCCCGAACTAATGGCATTAGACCTTCGTGAGGTATTGCTAAGTGTAACTTGCAACTATTGTGATCATTGGTATAGTAAACCCTGGGTTTGGGTGAATACCAATGAGTGACAGGTGGACTTGCAGTCGGGTCTCTGAAAACCAAAATTTTAGGCTATACCGCTCAATCGCGTAGCGTTTTATTCTTGATTTGGCCTTTTTATCTTGCAAGACCTCCTTTGCAACTCGAACTGGACCGAGTCCGAGGGGTGGGCGCCACCCAAGTGAGCCACATGTACACTTGCGGCCAACCGTGGGTGGACTTAAGCTACAGGTTGCTTTCATAATTCTTTTCCAAGTTGTGCCACATAGGAAATCTGTGACACCCCCAAATCCAGGTTACCTGACCCCCGAATTTGGTGTTCACGATCCACGATATAATACCATCTAACTACCCATTTTAATATAAATAGGAATACATAACTCATTAACATAGATTATTAATACATAAGTCGCAGGTCTACTAACCTTAATATTACAGACATACCCCTTTAGATATTCAAAAAGGGTTTATAATACAATACAATATAATAATAATATTGTTCATCATAACTAATTCATAACTATCCCTTTTCCTTTGTTCTTCTTTGCAGCACCTTCTGCAACTTCGTCCCTAGCTGAAAAGTTTTATTTATAGCAAGGGTGAGCAACAAGTTTGCCCCGCAAGTTAAGAGATACAATAAAGATATATAAATCAATATCAAACCTTCTCACATTCTACGCAACAATAATTTAATAATGAAAGAGTACAACGCTTTCAAGGTTTTCTACGATATTCAAATGAATAATCAAGAATTAATTCTACGAAATAGCAAAGTGGAATGCTTTCCAGATTTATGCTGAGCGATCTATTGGATCTTGAACTTCTCTTCTCGAGTAACTATCAAAGTTAAACTTTGATATACCCAGGTGTATCCGATAACCATAAAGATTAAATCATACCCCTCTGCAAGTATATAAAGTGATCAGCTTTAGTATACCCTATATTATGCATAATACTTAATCACGCGCAAAGGCCGAATACTCGACCTATAAAATATTCCCTTTATATAAAAGGTTGTTCTTCTCAGTCTTAGAATCAAGATTTTGATTTTACAACGAAATACTGTGATTTCAAATTCTATTTACTTCTCGATCTAAATTTGAAATAATTGGCATCGATCCATCAATAATAATTTAATTCTCTTCTCGAACCTATCAAGTTCTAATAAATGTTCGCTCAGCCGAATAATTGGCTAAGACATTTCTCAACATAATTCGACAATAAACAGGAATTATCTGTATTGTCAATTCTAGCTTCTACGGATATGTATATCCAACAACAGTTATTATACGAATGTATATATATTCGAATCGAAGAATTCAATTTGAATTATTAAGCATGCACTAATCGCTGCGAATAATCAACAATAAATCCTTGGGACGTGGTCTAATTAGCAATAATTAACCACCAATAATAATTAAACAATATTAACTCAAGGTTGAGTTAGGGAACTTGCCTTTTCAACGATTCTGACTACATAATAAACTTATCTGCGTTTGTAAGACCTATAACCAATAATATTGGTCTCACAATTAGCACAATAATTTATAACACATAACACTGTAATTCACAGTCAAACTTCTCCTAGGCACATTACCACATAGCCACATCAATGTTTATAACCTAGATAAACACTTAACAAGTCTAACTATTTCGGCCTTGTTGGACTTCGATCCATTCTTGGTGATATGGTCACCCTATCACACTTAACTTAACATGTACTATTGTCAATTAAACTCGGTTTCTAAGCTTCAATATTATTTTAGATAAGTCAAATATCATTTATAATATTTTTCTAAGCTTTTAATAATTTATAAGCAATTATTATAATTTATAATAATTTGTCAAACATCGGAATCATTTTTAAATGATTTAATTATCAAATAATCCTATCATTATTAATATTTAATAATATAAAAATATTAATAACATACTTGTCAAAATATTAAAGTTATTTTAATAACTTAAAATATTTTTAAATCATCAATATTCTACTTAAATAATTTTTAAAGTAATTAAAATTATTTTTAAATCATCACCATTAATAATCAAATATTAATAAAATTATCATTAAAATATTAAAAGTCATTAATTATAACTTAAAATATTTTTAAATCATTTTTCTCATTTTTAAATCAATAAAATCATTTTTAATTCATTTGTTTAATATAATAATTAAATAAATCTAATATTATTAATATTCAATTATTAATAAAATTCTCTAAAAATATTAAAATTATATTTTATAATTCAAAATATTTTCTAACACATTATTCTTATTTAAAATGATTTTCATAATATTAAATCATTTCTCTAATTTATTTAATACACTAATTAAATAAATTAAATACCTTTAATATTTAAATAATTATAAATATTAAAGAAAATATTCCAAATAGTCGTAAATTATTTTTCATAATTTAAAATAATTTTTAAAACCATTTTGGTAATTTTAGAATTTATTTCTATTTTTAATCATTTTCTGGAAATATCAGAAATTAGAAAATAATAAAACCGTCGCTAAAGACCTTTAGCGACACTTGACTGTTGTCTTAGGTGTTCTTGGCTCAAGAACACTGACAAAGTCAGTGTTCGAGGGGCAAGGTTTGATCGACTTTTAATCTCAGACAAAATGGTTTCTGGGCTAACTTAAAGTGTGATCATGTAGTGTTTATGTAACACTACAACTATAAACCATCAACTAGGTCATAACACCACATAACAAAGAGATCTGGGCATGCAAATCGGTTGTCAGACGTCACCTAGGTTTTTAAGAAACCCAGGCAGTTTGAGTGGCTACCTTGGAGCCAAATTTTCTAATCGTTCTGGTCATGTTTTGTAACGACCCGGAAATTTGGATTTTTCAGAATTTAAGTTTAAAGAATTAGTTATTAATAAAATAAATTTTTATTAATAATATTATGTGCTATGTGTTTATTAATCGTTCTAGAACCTAGGATGATTATAAGTCGGGAGGATTCTGGCTACGAGCTAGACTAAGCGATTAAGAATTTTCATGACGAAAATAAAAATTTTCGGGGGAAAAAAATATTTCTGGGAAAAAAGACGAAATAGACACTATTTACCTGACGAAACCTAAGGGTTAGGGTTTGAATAACCTAAGCCGTTCTGAGAGTTCAGTATGTCGAAATGACATTCCGTCGAAAGATTTGTCGATAATATGTCGTGAAAAGTTAAGTAAGTCGATAAAAAATGACGAAAAGTACTGCTGTGTACTTTTCACTCGTTTAACTACGTTAGGGTAAAACGTGAAAGAAAATGCTCAACGCCAAAAAGTCTTTTTCAGTTTTTCAGAAATCCGAAGAATACGTAAAAGTTAATCGATAAAGAAAAGACGAAATATCCAAAAATATTTGGATTCCGAGAATCGCAGTTTTTAAAACTGTCGGACGAAAACCCGAAAGACGGAATCACGTAACTTAAAGGCTAAGTAGACTTAAGGGCTAAGTTAACTTAACACTTAAGTAATGAATAGTATGGAGGTATGAATAGTAAGGAGGTTAGGGGTGAAATGACTATTTTGCCCTAGCTTTGGAAAATCTATAAATAGGAAGCTAGATTTCATTTAAATGAGATTTTGAAAAATCCTACACTAGAGAGAGAGAGAGAGAATTCGGATGGAGAGGGAGAAGGAAGAGCATGGGCATGAATGTTCGGATAAAAAATGTTCAAGAAATGGAAAAGCTAGCAAATCGCCGGTTTTGTCTAGCGGAAGAAAATAAAGAGGAAATGTATTAAAACCTAACTTCTATCTTAGATTTTCTTTAAGTTTTATATGTTTTAAACATAACTTAATGAAGATAAGAAGTAGATGATGTTAGGAATGATTTCATATGGTTGAAATCATGAGAAATAATGAAAATAAGAATTTGAAGTTTAGTAAATAAATTTCTTAAGGAAGTATAAGATTCGTAATGAATTAAAACGATCCGAGTGGATTATATGAATAAGTAGGTGAAATAATTAAGGAATGATGTTCTATAACATCAAATTCCAATAAAAAGTGAAATCGTAATCCAAAATATCGATTAAAATGAAGAACGAACGAAGAATACGAAGAACACGCGAAGAACGTTGTTGATGGACAAATTTAAAACCATCGTAGGATATTTGTTGTTGATAGACAAGTTTAAAACCATCGCGTATAAGTTTGATGCATATTTCTTGGTTAGGAACGGTAGAAACGTTCATGAAGAACGGATTAAAACTTAGCTTTAACGAACTTATGGCAAAAATTTTGTAAAAGATAAATGAGAATTAGAAAGTTAGTAAATGAACCCGAACGTGTAGGGTTTCATACGAATGTGAGAGAACATAGAAAACGTAAGTCGGAGACTTAAGAACGAACAAATTCTGAGTTTGGATGACCGAATTACGGACGAACAAACAAAGAGCGTTAAAAACGTAAAATAAACGAAGGGTGAAGATCAAGCCAATCGAATGGAACGTTAACGGATTCAGAATGAAGTTCTATCTGGAGGTATTGAAGTACATAAGATAAGGTAGAAAATGGATTTGGAATGACCTCATTCCGAGTTATAACGAATAAGTTATGGAAGCGGGAAGTAAGCGTCTCAAATTGGAGTTAACACTTAGAAGAAATTTTCAAGAATTAGGGCTTGGCGCCGCGGCGCCAACCATGCCTTGTAAGGTGGAGCTGCAGTGCTGCACTGCAGAGCCGGCATCAAAAACTCGCCATGTGCACAATGATAAATAGAAGGGAGAGTGAAATGCATGCCTGATTGTAGGAAAAAGCTAGAGAAGAGCTTTTAGCGCTTTCAACTCGGGGGGGAGGGGAGCGATGGGAAGATAAAGAACATAATGTTCAACTAATGTAACACTTAAGCAAGTAATTTAAACCTTAAATAAAGGTTGAACGGAAAGATTAAACGAGATTAAAAGACAAAGAATTTTAAATGCGAGTTACATAATCGATGTTTGGGGACCGTAGTCGCAATGAACGAACGTGAGGGATTGCTATGGTTGTGATTCCTTAGTCATTGAGTGACGAGGGTAATGAATAACATTTCGATGTCATGTCATGATAGTGAGAGATAGGTGTGAAGCGTATAGACGCTGTGTATGCAACACTGTTGCGATAAATGAACGGTCTTAGCATACAATGAACGGGATGGCTTGGACAATAAGAATAACTAATGAACATGGGGTTCAAGTAAAGGATAACGAAAGTATTAAGTAAGATATGAATGGTATTAAGAAAGCCATAATTAACGGTAATAAGATTAATGAAAGCCGAAGGTGAGTCATATAAGAATGAATCCCGAGGTATGACATTTAGTTGCCAGAAAGCCATAAGGAATAATAAATTAACTTAACGAACGTTATAGTTAATGGTTACGATAAGTTACGATAAGTTTAAGTTGTAGTACAATCGTAACCTTTGATGGTTGACATATGGGAGCTGGGCTAAACAATTCCTTCAGAGAGCGAAGGTATATACAAAACTAGCAACCGATCTAACTCATTGTTATGGGCAGTGTAGACGAGACGGGAATTTGTTTGTTGGTTGTTTGTGGGAAACCACTCAGAGTACCATATGGACTACTAGCAGAGAAGCGATGTGTGCTGAGTCCTAGAGAAGTTATAAGAAGAAGATAAGATGTAAAACATCAAAGATGATGAACGTAAAAGTAAGACATCTCCGTATGTCATGAAGCCGTAGAACGGTAATGAAAGTGGTCGCGTAAACTTAGGTTGTAAGAACGCGAGCCCTAAGAAGTAAAGTTAACTAAACTAATGCATAAGTCAAAGATGTATGACTAATTAGTGCATGTGTTGTTTTTCTTATGTGCTACATAGGAACTGGAATGAGCAGTTTAGCGTAAGCTGTAGCTGGGCGTAAGGCAAGTTTCCTAACTTCATTCATATTTCAAATAAATGCTAGTTTCTTAAACTTCTCAGATGTTGAACTTGAGAAGTTCTGTCTATGTGCGAATGTGCGATATTTGTACAAGGTGGTAGAATGTATGAGGCCTTGAGCTACTATGTGAACACTTTGGTGTTTCTATGATATAAACTGTTCTGTGATTTAACTGTTCAATAAGAGAATGCTCTGTTCATACATGATCCGTTATTGATTAAGTCGGTGCTAATGATTCTAGCCAGACATAATGTGTATGAAAAAGGTAGAAGAATGAAAGTATTTTAAGTGCATGTGAATAATGTTTTAAAATGATAGGAATCAAGATTACTCCTATTATTCAAGCTGCTTCATAACCTTTGTTCGTTTATTGAAGTCTTAAAAGAATGTTTGAATTCTTGAAGATGTTTGTTCAACTGTGATGACTTGCTGGGCAATTGAATGCTCACACTTGCTTTAAATGAAAACATTTTTAGCGAACGATGTTAGAAGAACTTAAGGATCCCATAAAGATCAAGTTGACGGTATCCAGATGAAGTGCCATTCAAAATGTGGATAAGTGAGAAGACTGAGCGAAGACTTGTAACATAGAAATATGAAATTGAACTATAGACTAGTTTAAGAAACTGTTATGTATCCTTGGTGGCGGATAAAAGTCACTCTTGTAAAATGAAACGAATAATGTATTTATCATTATTTGTAATGAAAAAGGTTATATGGTTTTTAGAACCTGGGATTTGAGAGTGTATGTTGTTATATTTCAGTATATAATGATGTATATTGGGAAGAAGATGTGATCGTGACGTACGAAATTCGGGTGTGAAGATAGACCGGATTTTGGGGCGTTACATGTTTCTTGTCATCTAAATGTTTTAGGTTATAGTCCTTATGTCAAGGAACAACATCAAACCAACAAATCTGTCCAACAACAAATCAATCACAATATATTTGGCGATCAAAACATGTCAGAACGTGAGTTCGTTTGTTTCTGGGTTTTTCCCAGAAACACAATCCGTGACTAGGTGGCCTCTTTTGACCATTAATTACATCCAATCTGGTTATTGTTTAAGAGTTATAAAGTCATGTATCTAGACTACAACAAACAGGCTACAATTATATTACAAAAACAACATCATAACACAAAAAATCCTGACAGATCAAGCGGCTTAGATATCTTGTCAGACGCTGTGTAAACAATTCTGGGTTGCCCAGTTTTTTGTCTGGTCAACGTCGGTCAACTGTGTTTGACCATGAATAAAACGAAATATAGACATCCAACAACTGTGATTCCACTTCTAGATGAAAGACCATATACCAAACTATAGATCTAACACATAAAACATAACAAAACATTAATATACAGAGATCTAAGCCGTCTGACATTTGCATATCAGAACACAAAATCTGTTCTTGGACAGTTTTGGAAAAACACCATTTTAAAGCCATTTAATGTTATGGATCCACAATGGATCATCATAGATCAACTAAAAACACCATATAACACAAATATAAACACTTAAACACAAAAGTTTTCTTAGCATACAAGATGTAGGTTGAGTTTGGGTTTTACCTTCTCTTGTCCAATCTTTGATCCTTGCTCTCCAAATCTGATCTAGGTGTTCTAAGAGGTTAAAGAGTGACTGAATCACTTAACAAATTCGTAGCTTTGGATGAGAGAGAGAGATTTGGGTAGTGTTAGATAGCCAATAAGCTTGATATGTGAACTTTCTCTCTCCTAGATCTCTTATATCAAAGATGTAATGAATCCAAGTGTGCAAGTTGGCAAGATATGGATGAGATTTGATATAGAATTTAAGCACATGGGATAATCTCAAGTGATGACTCACTAGATCTTGCAAATCTTCTAACTAAATATCTAAGTAAAGGGGTATTTTGGACTTTATACATGAAATTTTAATGGCATACAAGGGATTTACCAAACCCTTAGGGTTTAACCCTAAGGTTCTAACCCTAGTTTTACAACTTTAGCTTCTAGGATTTTCTAAATTAGGATCTTTAAAATAGAAAATTTAGATTTTCAAAAATATAATTAGTGTTCCCTAATTACATTAAAGGTAACTAATCACATTAAAGCTTACTAATTAGGATTATGGTTTCCTAATTAGGGTTTAGGATTCCCAAATTAAAATTTACGGTTTCTCAGCTTTCGATTAGGGTTCCTAACTATGTGTTAGGGTTTCAAATCTTGAGATTAGAGTTTCCAATCCCTTATTAGGGTTTACAAATATTGTACCCTACCCGACCAATCATTGATTAACATTCTATATAGTACAAACACGTACTCATCAGTATAATTATTTAAATTATATTTTCAATTGAATCCCTATCCGGACTTAGGGTTAGGGTTCGTATTCTCCGTTAAGCATAACTATACTCTAATTTCTCAGTCAATACACAAATTGACTACTTCTCGATACTCGTATCACAGATACACAGTACAATATTAACAGTCAATGTTAATATTTAATAAAAAAAATTTATTCATGAAATTTGGATTATTCAAAATCTCGGGTTATCACATCCACCCCTCCTTAAAAGGATTCCGTCCTCGGAATCACCGCTTTCTTATTCTCTACAATCTTTTAAAGTTGTATCATTAATTCATTTTTAACAACACAATATTAATTTATGTTTCAAATTTTAACATGTGACTTGAATCTATAAAAGAAAACAATGCACAGTAATAACTACCCAAGATTACTCGCGTAATTAAATTTCTAAACGAAATCGTTACCTGCCACCTCCTGAGTAGTCACTACATCTTGCGTCGTCATGTTGAAAGTACGGGCCGTTGGTCTTCCTGGTTGTGCAGGTCCTTGAATCGCCAAGGTTCCACCACCGGGTCCATTGTTAACACTTTCCTTCTCCGCATTCCTTTTTGGACAGTTCCGTACTATATGATCAGTTAATCCACATGCAAAACAACCTTGAATTTTCTTCGGACTGGGACAATTGGGTGACATGTGCCCCCTCTTGCCCACAGTTATAACAGACTCCTTTCTTCTTTAAACAGACTCTAGAATGGTTCTTTCTGCAGGTCGCGCATGGTTCACTTCCTTTCCTATTCTCTTCAGTCTTGCTACCCGATTGGGTATTCTCACTCCACTTCCTCTTATTCTGATTACTACCACCACTGCTTCCACCATCATTGGTCTTCTTCTTCTTCTTCTCCTGATGAAATCGAGATGCAGCCTCGCTTACTCCTTCAGCAATTAACGCTTTCTCCAACAAAGCCGCGAACGTGTTGATCTACAATACCACTACCTTATTGAATATCCCCGGCTTCAGTCCGTTCTCAAATATTCTCGCTTTTCTTGCTTCTATGTCCACCTGATGAGGTGCAAATCTTGCTAATTCGTTGAATTTGGCAGCATACTCCGATACCAACATGTTCTCCTGCTTAAGTTCCAAGAACTTAACTTCCATCCGAGCTTGCGTACTCGGTGAGAAGTAATTCTCAAAGAACAACTCCTTAAATCTTGTCCACGCTACCACCGCTGTACCAGCTCTTGCCTGATTAGTCTCCCACCAGTAATTAGCTTCTCCCTTCATTAAGTATGTTGCAAAAGCCGTCTTTTTCTCTTCTGCCACTCGCACAATGACGAACGCTTTCTTCATCTCCTTTACCAAAGTTTGGGCTTCAATCAGATCTGTGGTTCCCTTGAATTCAGGCGGTCCTACTGCCTTAAAGTCCTTGAAGTTAGCCAATCTGTCAGCTAGCTGATTCCTCGCTCTTCCTCTTGCAGAAGAAGCTCTATTCTCCATAGCTTCGGCTATCATATTTGCAAAGTTTTGCATTGGGTCAGCTTAACCTCCTTCATTATTCACCGACTGCTCTTCTCGTTGGTTTCGATTCTGTCGTCTAGGCGGCATGATCTAATAAAAATCTTATATTAATTTTCTTTCTCTATACAAATTCTTAACACAATAAGAATTCAAGACATAGTTCTCATGTGATCACATATTTATTCAAATAGCACATAGTACGTATAGTACTTAACACATATTACTATCCCTTTTAAAATAATTCTAGGATTAACATACTCAACTTCACATAGGAAGCTACAATTCTCCAACTTTACACAAAAAGTTTCCCTTTACCAAATCCACATATCTAATCCACGTTCATCAAACTTACCACACTTAGGAGTTCAGTAACTTGCCATAATTATATGAGTGTATGAACTTATCCTAGTCAGACCTTTGGCGTCCATTCGTTGAGGGGTTCAAAAAATTTCATATAATCATGAGTCATGAACTTACCATAAGTATGAGTTTTAAGAATATACAACTTAATCTTAATCTTATATTCATATAGAAAATAAAGATTTCATTCATTCAAACATATATACTTACATATGCTTAAACATCATTCTCGATATTATAACACTTACTATCATAAGCTTCTACCAAAAGATACTATTACATATATCTATGTTTTCTACCGACCACTCCCTTCACCAGTCTTCTTCTTGTTGGGACACTTGTTAAATCCGTGACCCGTTCTTCCACATGAGAAACACTTCCTCATATTCAGCTTAGGATAATGCAAAGAAATATATCCTTCCTGCTTACAGTTGAAGTAGACGTTCTTCCACATCATACATTCTCCCACATAAGTCTTCCCATACTTGCTACAAGGTTGCCTCTTCTTCGGGTTTGAATTCTCAGAGTTGTCGTTGTTGTTGGCCCTCTTTCTCTTCTTCTTGTCTTTCTTGCTGGTTCCTTCAGATGATCCACCACCTTGGTCTTCATCCCTCCACCCGCGCCTTCACTCGTTTCGTTCTTCATCATTTCAGCGAACGCTTCTCTGTCTTCCACAACTCCTCCAAGAGAAATACCTTACTCAGGAGTTCCCCGGACTTCTCTGATTAGGCGATCTTGTTCTCCAACTTTGATCTTATTCTTCAACTCCACCTTAGCTTCTTGAGACTCGCCTCCTCATCACCACTTAGATACATCTCGGGATAATCATCATGATCACTCCCGAGATTGATCATTGGTTAATCTTTCTCCACTTCTTCCACTGACTCGCTCTGCGCTGGAACCTCGGCTACTGGCACTGGTGCGATAGCCGCTGACATCTTTGTACTCATCTTATCTTCTCCCGAAATCCTACAATCGGTATAAACAACTTGATTAATACTTCACCAGTACACACTCCTCACACTATGTGTCCACTTATCTCACTATCGATACGCTTCTGCAATCCCTCACTTAGTACTCTAAATGAGTATTCTCTATCTCGCTTAGGGTTATAATCCTAGGGTTTTTCCCCATCCCACTTAAGGTTTATAACCTATAGCTTTGATACCAACCTATGACACCCCCAAATCCGGGTTACCTGACCCCCGAATTTGGTGTTCACGATCCACAATATAATACCATCTAATTACCCATTTTAATATAAATAGGAATACATAACTCATTAACATAGATTGTTAATACATAAGTCCCAGGTCTACTAACCTTAACATTACATACATACCCCTTTAGATATACAAAAAGGGTTTACAATACAATACAACATAATAATAATATTATTCATCATAACTAATTAATAACTATCCCTTTTCCTTTGTTCTTCTTCACAGCACCTTCTGCAACTTCGTCCCTAGCTGAAAAGTTTTATTTATAGCAAGGGTGAGCAACAAGTTTGCCCCACAAGTTAAGAGATACAATAAAAATATAGAAATCAATATCAAACCTTCTCACATTCTACGCAACAATAATTTAATAATGAAAGAGTACAACGCTTTCAAGGTTTTCTACGATATTCAAATGAATAATCAAGAATTAATTCTACGAAATAGCAAAGTGGAATGCTTTCCAGATTTATGCTGAGCGATCCATTGGATCTTGAACTTCTCTTCTCGAGTAACTATCAAAGTTAAACTTTGATATACCCAGGTGTATCCGATAACCATAAAGATTAAATCATACCCCTCTGCAAGTATATAAAGTGATCAGCTTTAGTATACCCTATATTATGCATAATACTTAATCATGCGCAAAAGCCGAATACTCGACCGATAAAATATTCCCTTTATATAAAAGGTTGTTCTTCTCAGTCTTAGAATCAAGATTTTGATTTTACAATGAAATACTGTGATTTCAAATTCTATTTACTTCTCGATCTAGTCGAAATAATTGGCATCGATCTGTCAATAATAATTTAATTCTCTTCTCGAACCTATCAAGTTCTAACAAATGTTAAATACAGCCGTAATAATTGGCTAAGACATTTCTCAACATAATTCGACAATAAACAGGAATTATCTGTATTGTCAATTCTAGCTTCTACGGATATGTATATCCAACAACAGTTATTCTACGAATGTATATATATTCCGAATCAGTAATTCAATTTGAATTATTAAGCATGCACTAACTGCGAATAATCAACAATAAATCCTTGGACGTGGTCTAATTAGCAATAATTAACCACCAATAATAATTAAACAATATTAACTCAAGGTTGAGTTAGGGAACTTGCCTCTTCCGCTGATTACAGCTACACAATAAACTTATCTGCGTTTGTAAGACCTATAACCAATAATATTGGTCTCACAATTAGCACAATAATTTATAACACATAACACTGTAATTCACAGTCAAACTTCTCCTAGGCACATTACCACATAGCCACATCAGTGTTTATAACCTAGATAAACAATTAACAAGTTTAACTATTTCGGTCTGGTTGGACTTCGATCCATTCTTGGTGATCTGGTCACCCTATCCGACACTTAACACATCTATTGTCAATTAAACTCGGTTTCTAAGCTTCAATATTATTTTAGATAAGTCAAATATCATTTATAATATTTTTCGGAAGCTTTTAATAATTTATAAGCAATTATTATAATTTATAATAATTTTTCAAACATCGGAATCATTTTTAAATGATTTAATTATCAAATAATCTTATCATTATTAATATTTAATAATATAAAAATATTAATAACATACTTGTCAAAATATTAGAGTTATTTTTAATAACTTAAAATATTTTAAATCATCAATATTCTACTTAAATGATTTTTAAAGTAATTAAAATTATTTTTAAATCATCACCATTAATAATCAAATATTAATGAAATTATCATTAAAATATTAAAAGTCATTAATTATAACTTAAAATATTTTTAAATCATTTTTCTCATTTTTAAATCAATAAAGTCATTTTTAATTCAATTATTTAATAGAATAATTAAATAAATCTAATATCATTAATATTAAATTATTAATGAAAATTTTCTAAAAATATTAAAATTATATTTTATAATTCAAAATATTTTCTAACACATTATTCTTATTTAAAATGATTTTTCATAATATTAAATCATTTTCTCTAATTTATTTAATACACTAATTAAATAAATTAAATATCTTTAATATTTAAATAATTATAAATATTAAAGAAAAATATTCCAAATAATCGGAAATTATTTTTCATAATTTAAAATAATTTTTAAAATCATTTTTGGTAATTTTTAGAATTTATTTCTATTTTAAATTATTTTTCGGAAATATCAGAAATTAGAAAATAATAAAACCGTCGCTAAAGACCTTTAGCGACACTTGACTGTTGTCTTAGGTGTTCTTGGCTCAAGAACACTGAAAAAGTCAGTGTTCGAGGGGCAATGTTTGATCGGCTTTTAATCTCAAACAAAATGGTTTATGGGTTAACTTAAAGTGTGATCATGTAGTGTTTGTGTAACACTACAACTATAAACCATCAACTAGGTCAAAACACCACATAACAAAGAGATCTGGGCATGCAAACCGGTTGTCAGACGTCACCTGGGTTTTTAAGAAACCCAGGCAGTTAGAGTGGCTACCTTGGAGCCGAATTTTATAATCGTTCTGGTCATGTTTCTTGTCATCTAAATGTTTTAGGATATAGTCCTTATGTCAAGGAACAACATCAAACCAACAAATCTGTCCAACAACAAATCAATCACAATATATTAGGCGGTCAAAACATGTCAGAACGTGAGTTCATCTGTTTCTGGGTTTTTCCCAGAAACACAATCCGTGACTAGGTGGCCTCTTTTGACCATTAATTACATCCAATCTGGTTATTGTTTAAGAGTTCTAAAGCCATGTATCTAGACTACAACAAGCAGGCTACAATTATATTACAACAACAACATCATAACACAAAAAATCCTGACAGATCATGTGACAACCCGAATTTTCATAAATTATTAAAATAAGAATTTAATAATTGAAATTCTTATTACGATATGATTAATGTAACAATCCAGAATTTTAATTGTAATTATAAATATTTATTGAATTATATAAATATTTAATAGATGTGTTTATTGTTGAATATATATTTGTTTAATTTGATTTAGTTAATTATTTGATTAATAAATAATTAATGGGTTAAGGAAATTAATTGTTATGAGATAATATTCTAATTTAATTTAATAATTAAGTTAGAGAGTTTAGAATGATTAAATGATTTATTCAATAAATTGTTATTAGAATTAATTAAATTAAGTATAAAAACTTAATTAAATAAAGTGTGATAAATAACTATATTATAAAGGAGTTATTAAAATAAATTAAAAAGGGTTTAATTTAGTTTTTGCCAAATAAGGCTTAATATATTAATTCTTTAAAAATTAAAGGGTTTTGCCAAACAAAGCCTTATGGCTAATTTCTAATTTTGAATTTAAATAAAATAAATTAAAATATAATATTTATAGAATATACGTTAGATTTATGGCGATGTTTTATTAGTGTGTGGCGTATTAAGGATTAATGAGTTTTACTTTTTCAGTATTATAGCTATCGGTTTGATTTCTTTTACGCATTCTACAATTCTTGAGAAAAGAGAGAAGAGAGTTCAGAGAGAATTGAGAGAGAAGTTGTGAGGGAATTGGGAGAATCTTAAGAATCTTTGCAGCAAACTCAGTGGTGATAGCAAGAATTTCAAGTAAATTAAAGGTATTTTTACATAACCTTAGTATGGTATATATATACATATGCATATTTGTGTTCACGGCAAAAACTATATGCTTTGTGAATTCCATATTCTTGAATTGTAGCTATACAATGAATTGTGGGGATTATTCATGTTGGTGAGGTTTTGGTTGGGTTATAAACAAGAAATTGTTTTCTTAACATATAGATATGATTGTATACTAGATTAAGTCTGTAAGAAGAGAAATTTGTTTTTACAGTGAATATATGTATGAACATAGTTTGAATATAGGTATGAATGTATATATATGATTGTGAACTAATGGTAAAATTTAACTGTGATTATGTTAATTAGTTGTTAAGAATTATAGAGAACGTAGTTGAAAGGAATCAATTTGATTTATAATAGGAATTACAGTGTTAAACTTTGTCAAACAACGTTAATAAAGGAGTTTGGTTTTTTAAAAAAAAAATTGGCTTTCAAGTATTTAAGTTTTCTAAAATTTTTGTTTAGTTGTTTAAATTGGTACATATATGGTTGGTAATATTTATGTGTGCTTTACATGGATTACACATGTTAATTGGTGTTAAAAATTAAGACACAGTAGCTTGGTTTTGTTTCTGGTTTTGGGTGTTCTGTAATTGAACCCAAATGGCCAAATTTTCGCACTTAACGTCAAATTTTGCGCCTTAGCGCCAAAAATAGGCCAGAAGTTCGCGTCAAAGACCTTTGGAATTCAGCGCCCAATGTATTGGAATTCGCGCCAAAGTCATCCTGTCTCGCCCTCAAACGTTGGAAAAGTGGTCTGGGTCAGAAAGTTTTGACCTCCTGTAGTAAAATGGCCATAACTGTTTCATACGAACTCCGATTGAGGTGATTCAAGATGATCCGGAACAAGGACGAATAGACCTACAACGATTGTTCTTTAAGTTTTTCAATTTGAGGTCGGTAACAGGGGTCAAAATGGTCATTTGTGGGACTGATATGTATTAAAAGGCAATCGGAGGGAGTCGGGAATGAACATATGCAAATGTAGTGCTCCTGATGATAAAAGATGTTGTCCTAAGTTATAAAACATGAATATTAGTAAATATAATAATGCTTAACATTAATAAATTATATATTAGATAAGTTGTATAAGCATACTAAGCACACACATGAGAGACGAATCGGGCGTGTGACGAATGAACATCGAAACGTCGTGCCAAGTGTTAGTGAACTTAAAAAGTGTTTTGATTCAATTGAAATGAATATTATAAGATATGGAATGGATTTAATATAAAACCAATAAGTACTCCTAGCAATACTTAAGCACTTGAATGAACTTCGAGTTTGATTAAGAAGAAATATAATGAGTTATAAGTCTAAAGTTAACACAATCAAATTGAACATTGTGTATTGAGTAATAGGAAGGGTTATAGGATATAGATTAAAGTTTAAATTATAACTACTATGCATTGCTATGTGACTAATAGTTAATGTGAATGATTATATAATTGTGTAGGGCACGTGAAGTACAGATAACTGTAAGCTGTTAAACTGTTATTGGCAAACAACGATCAAGGCAAGTCTTTCAGTTCCTATTTGCTATGTGAATTTGATTGTTTTAAATCTTTATTGCAAAGAGCATGATGTGTTATATATATGTTGAATGTATGAAATGTTAAAGTCAATTTATGACTACGTTGTTTAACTAAAGCATGTTAATTGAGTAAGGAACTCAATCTTTATAATTGTTATATGAATTGTAGCATGTATGTTATGTTAGTCTGATGTTTATGAGATATATGTTGAGCATTTATTATGTGCTGCGTGATGCATGAAAACTGTTAGATTTTACTGGGCTGTCGAGCTCAACCTTGCAAATAACCACTTTTGCAGGTTCAAGATTCAAGGTAAAGTTATGTCTTACTTGAAAGACATGAGTCAGATGTGATACTTGAAGAATTATATACTTTGGTCGAAGTTATTATTATTTGAACCATGTTTAAGGTTCAGGACAATGTATAAATGTTGAATTGTAATAACGTTTTGCGATGTAAACTATTGTAGTATTAAAATGATTATGAGATATTTAGATGTAAAGGTTGAAGGTTTTGGGAACGAGGATAGTTTGTAATAGAAAATTTTAATTATTCCGCAAATTTCAATGGTTGTATTATCGTTTAATGATGTAAAATTAGAGGTTGAATGTATTATTAACGACAGAAATTGAGAATTAAATTGTATGAATTTTAGGGTTGTTACAGTTGGTATTAAAGCTGATAGGTTAGAAACCTTAGGTAAGAGTACCTTAGGCTATAACCTTAGAGAAAAGAGGTTAAGATAATGAACGAATAAGCTCAAATAGAGTTTGAACAATAAGAAGTAATTTAAGAAATTTTTAAAGAAGGGATTAAAACATGCGTGAGAGGATTCAAAGAAGAATCTCGCAGAGTTATAAGGAATATGAAAGTGGGGTTACCCAACTCCAATAATAAGGATGTAAGGTGATAATAAATAGTCAATGTCTATAAAAAGAGAATGATAAAGAAGTTAAGAATCAAAAGGTTATATTTAAGTTTGGTACAATTGTACTCTTTAATAGTTGATGTATGGTATCTGGGGTAAACGATTCCTTCATAGAGCGGAGGTATATATGAACTAGCAACTCGGAACCTAGTTTGTTGGTTATTTGTGGGAAACCACTCAGCGTACCATATTGAAACTGTTAGAGACTCGATATGTACCAAGTATAGAAAGTGGATACGTATGATGAAAATGTGGAACTTAACTAAAATGTTGAGCAACGTAAATAAAGTTAGAAATCCTTAAAGGAAGAATTGTTTATAAACAAGAGAATTCAAAGAAGAATCTTGAAGAAATATAAAGATAAGATATGGGAGTTGCCTAACTCCAATAGCCAAGATAACGAATAATGATGAATAGACAAAGCCTGTAAGATTAAAAGCATAAACAAAATCGTAAATGATGAAAAAAGAAATAAAGATGATCGTAAAACAAAACGATCATGAGTTAAGAAAAGAATTTTAAGGGAGATGTTTATAGAATAGGATCACGATGTGATCTGTTTAAGTTATAAAAAAAAGATGGTCTGTAATGTTTGAATAATTATAGCTTGATGCTATGAAGGTAATGTACTATGATATAGTACAAGATAACTCACGATGAGTTATAAATGATGTGGTACGAAAAATTTGTATTGAGCAAAAAGCAAGTTAAGATTAAGATAAAGTTAGGTGGGATTTCAATTGAGGACTCATATGATGTCTAAGTTGTACAAATCTTTATATGGGCGAGGGTTTTGTGCTTGCACTCAGTTTATTACATTGATAATCATTGGAATGTTGGTGTCGCTCTATCAATGCATATGTGGTGAAAAGGTGATTCTTTTCTCATGTGTATATCTGATAGTTGATGAGTGAGTTTTATACCCATGAATTGAGTGCATTTGAGCTTAATATTTTAGATGTTTTTAAGTGGTTATGTCTATTCATGCATGTTTTACATTGTTTTGTAGGAATTGGGACAAAAGTTACTTTGATCGACGTTTGGGGTGGCTAGATTCGCATTTTCGGCTTGCCATTTACACATCAGTCACTTTAGAGCTAATTTGAATATTTCTCCTGACCTTATTTTGAAAACCTTAAAGAATGAAACTTGTAGATCTACGTCTCCTCTTTCCGGAACATCTTGAATCATCAAAATCGGAGTTCGGACGAAGATTTTATGGTCATTTTCTCAAAGGATGTCGGAGCAGAAAATGTCAGAAAATGGGGCCAGCGCCGGGTCACCCAAACCAAGGTTAATTGGAGTGCCAAGACCGGGAGTAAGCTTCATGATGCAGTCTTGCCCAATTTTTGAGGTCTTTGGGAAGGTCCTGGCAAGGCTTGGACGCATTTTGGGCCGAATTTTGACACCTTTTTGACTCCAAATTGGATTGGGTTTGTTCTTAAGCTAAAACTTGGACTTGTAACCTATAAATACATGATGTAAGGCATAAAATAAAGGGAGATTATATAGATTAGCTTAGATAAAACACTCTATTAGATTAGAATATAAACCCTAGTTCTTAATTAGCCATTGAAGATTGAAGCAAATTGAAGAACACTAAAGATCAAGAGCAAGAACAAGAGGGGAGCATCAGATTTGCTGACAACAGATTCTATTCTCTTCTCTTATCATACTTTTATCTTTTAATGTCTATTCAGTTGTGGATTCTTGGTTTTAATTCATTAATTATGAACTAACTCTTTTATTAAGATTTCAATTGAACCTTTTATGGCTATAAATTAGTTATTTAATTTATTCTAATTATTTGTGTCAAAGTGAGTTGTTTATCTTGCCTTATGCTTATTGATTAATTATTTGATCAATAATTACCTTGTTACTCTAGAAGGAATTGAAAGAGGAATTCTAGGGTTAGAACTGGGCATGATATCATGTGACTTAGTTATTTGCACAGTGAATAATTAGGTTTGTGAATAGAATGGAAATATCTATTTGCCGCATGTAACACATAAGGAATTGGGATTGAAAAGAGTTTAATTCAATTATTTTGCATAGGAATATAGCAAAATTAATCAAGTTAAATAGAAGGCAATTGATCACTTGAAAAAGACTTTTGGCATTTGAGAATTCTGTTAACAATTCAAGAGACAGACATAATAATTGGGATAATTGGATAATTGATTTATAGTTCATAATTGGGGATATTGGAGTCTTGATCCTTATTTATCTGAATTCAATCAAATCTTAGTTTTGTTTATTTGATTTCTATTTGACTAATCTCTTTTAATTGTTTAATTTTAGTTTTCTTAATTAGAAAAATCACAATTGTTGGTTGTTTAAATAAAATTGAATTGATATAGTGTTAGTAGTTGGAATTTATTAATTAGAATTCTCTGTGGGATCGACACTTTACCTTATCACTCTATTACTTATTGACCGTATATACTTGCACGTTTGCTTTGATTGTGAAATCAACCAACAAGCTTTTGGCGCCGTTGTCGGGGAATTCTTTATTAGTATTAATTCCATATTAGTTATAATAAATTCGGTCTTAATTTAAACGTTACTTATTTTTCTTCTTGTATTTGCAGGAATTCTTTGCGAGTGTATGCACACTAGATCAAGGGCAAAAAAGGAACTTTTTCCTTATACAGATGATATCGAAAGGAAGTTCCGAAAATTGTAATTGACTAGTGCAGTGTCACCTGTGGAAGAAGAATTGGCAGAATAAGAAATTCCAACGAACATGATAGGGAATGATTAGAAATCACTTAGGGACTATGCCATGCCGAATGTCACGGATATACAGTCGAGTATTAGGAGGCCGACGATCAATGCAAACAGTTTTGAGATTAAATCGGGAACAATTTAAATGCTTCAGAATACATGTCAGTTTGGGGGTAGTTCGATAGATGATCCTAATGAGCATATCTTAAGTTTCTTGGAAGTTTGCGACACCTTCAAATTTAATAATGTATCAGAAGATGCTACAAGGTTGAGGATGTTCCCGTTTACCTTGAAAGACAAAGCGTGAAGTTGGTTACATTCTCAGCCTCCTAGCTCAATCACCACTTGGGACGACTTAGCTCATAAATTTCTAGCTAAGTTTTTCCCACCAGCGAAGTCGGCAAAACTACGGAACGATATTCACACTTTCGCACAATTTGATTCAGAATCATTATATGAGGCGTGGGAAAGGTTTAAGGATATGCTCCGTAAGTGCCCATACCACGGAATTCCGCAGTGGATGCAGTTAGGGATATTTTGTGATGGTTTGCAAGCGTCCACGAGGGCTAGTATTGGTGCAGCAGCAGGGGGAGCGATCATGTCTAAGAGTTTTGATGAGGCATAACAGCTGTTAGAGACAATGGCCACCAACAACTATCAGTGGCCCATGACTAGGTATAATCCTACGAAAACACCAGGAAAGTATGACGTAGATGCGATGACAGCATTAACAGCATAAGTGGCCGCAATGGCTAAGCAAATGAAAATATGGCATCCACAATCCACACAACAGGTAGCAATGGTTTGCGAATTATGTGCTGGGGTTCATGCTACGGATTAATGTGCCATAAATCCTGAATCAACTCAGTTCCTAGGGAGCTATAGTCGATCTACCCAACCTTACCCGAATCAAAACGCATATAATCCGGGTTGGACAAATCATCCGGGGTTTTCATGGAGTAACAATCAAGCTCAAGCTTAAGCGCCGAGACAACAAAACACATCCGAGTTTCAAAATCAGACTCAACAACAACCAGAGATGAAATCAAGTTTGGAAGAAACCTTGGAGAGATTTATTAGAGCATCTGAGAAAAAGAACAAGGAACAAGATAAAACATTGAATCAACTAGAGCTGAATATGAAAAGCCAAGGTGCGTCGATTAAGAATCTGGAAAATCAAGTGGGACAGATAGCACATGCACTGAATAACCGACCACTTGGAACACTTCCGAGCGATACAGAGAAAACCCCGGGCAGAGATGAACATTGTAAGGCTGTAACTCTACGAAGTGGAAAGGAATTACAAGAGACAGTCAAGGATGGGGAAAAAAGGGACAAGGCATCAATTGAAATTGAGGAAGTTGTGGACACCAGAAAATGTCAAAATGTGACTTTAGAGCAGAAAGAACCGGAACCAACCATCACAATGCCTCCCATACCATATCCGCAAAGGTTTTAGAAATCCAAGTTGGATAAGCAGTTTTCACGATTCTTGGATATCTTCAAAAAATTGCATATCAACATCCCCTTTGCCGAAGCCTTGGAACAAATGCCAAGTTACGCTAAGTTTATGAATGAGGTTTTGTCAAGAAAGAGGAAATTGGGTGAGTTTGAGACAGTAGCATTGACTGAAGAATGCATCGCGATTATTCAGAATAAGTTACCACCGAAGCTCAAGGATCCAGGTAGCTTTAATATACCATGTGAAATTGGAAATCAGTTTTCGGGTCGAGCATTGTGTGATTTGGGGGCCAGTATAAATTTGATGCCATTATCCGTATACAGCCAGTTTGGACTTCAGGCTCCACGACCGACAAATATCACTTTGCAGTTGGCGGATCGATCGGTTACATATCCACGAGATATTGTTGAGGATGTTTTAGTTAAAGTGGATAAATTCATCTTCCCTGCGGACTTCTTTATCCTAGATTGTGAAGTGGATAGCGAAATGCCAATAATTCTTGGGCGACCATTTTTAGCAACGGGTAGAACTTTGATTGACGTTCAAAAAGGTGAGTTGACGATGCGAGTTGAAGATCAACAGGTCACTTTTAATGTTTTAAGTCAATGTCTTATCCGAAAGAAAAAGGTGAATGTTTGCGGGTTGATATCATGGAGAAATTGGTTAATCATAAGTTCAGTAGAAATTATTCAGAGGACCCGCTAGAATCCATTTTGCTTGGGATGGACGAAGATGATATTGAAGATGACATGGAGTATGTCAAATGGTTAGATACAACATCTGTCTTCCGGAAAAGTAATCAATCATTCGACACCCTTAAGAGGCCCGAAACGGAAGGTAAAAAGTTTAAGCCCTCGATAGAAGAGCCACCGGTGTTGGAATTAAAGCCATTACCCTCTCATTTGCAGTATGCTTATTTGGGAAAAGATGCCACCCTACCAGTTATTGTTTCATTGGAGTAAACTAACACACAAAAGGAGAAACTGTTACGGGTTTTACGTGAGTTCAAAACAGCAATTGGGTGGACCATAACGAATATTCGGGGAATTAGTCCATCTTATTGTATGCACAAGATTCTAATGGAAGAGGGGGCAAAACCAACCATTGAGATGCAATGAAGGCTAAACCCCATTATGAAGGATGTGGTGAAAAAGGAGATTATAAAGTGGTTGGATGCCGGCATTATTTAGCCAATCTCAGATAGTTCATGGGTGAGTCCTGTACAATGTGTACCAAAGAAAGGGGGTATGACAGTGGTGAAGAATGAAGCTAATGAGCTCATCCCTACTAGAACAGTTACAGGATGGAGAGTATGTATAGACTACCGCAAACTAAATAAAGCCACTGGCAAGGATCACTCCCCCTTGCCATTCATTGATCAAATGTTGGATAGGCTAGCGGGACATCAGTTCTACTGTCTTCTGGATGGATATTCTTGGTATAATCAAATTTCCATAGCACCGGAGGATCAAGAGAAGACTACATTCACATGCCCATACGGTACGTTTGTATTCCGACGTATGTCTTTTGGTTTATGCAATGCACCGACCTTTCAACGATGCATGATGGCGATCTTCTCCGACATGGTAGAGCAGAATTTGGAGGTATTTATGGATGAATTTTCTGTGTTCGGTGATAGCTTTGATCTATGTTTGAGAAATCTAATTTTAGTGTTAAAGCGATGCGTGGAAACTAATCTGGTACTTAACTAGGAAAAATGTCACTTTATGGTGAAAGAAGGGATTATTTTGGGACATAAGGTTTCTGCAGCAGGGTTAGAGGTGGATAAAGCGAAGATTGAGACAATTGAGAAATTAGCCCCTCCATCATCTGTGAAGGGAATTCTGAGCTTCTTGGGACATGCGGGTTTCTACAGACGCTTCATTAAAGATTTTTCTAAGATTTCAAAACCCTTATGTTCCCTGTTGGAGAAAGACGTGCCTTTCAAGGTGGATCAGTCATGTATTGAGGCATTAAAGAAGAAGTTGGTCTCTGCTCCAATTATTGTGGCGCCCAATTGGTCTTTACCCTTCGAATTAATGTGCGACGCTAGTGACTACGCAATTGGAGCAGTACTGGGACAACGTCACGACAAGATTTTTCACACAATATACTATTCCAGCAAGACATTGATGAACGCCCAATTGAACTACACAACCACCGAAAAAGAATTACTTGTCGTTGTATTCGCCTTCGACAAATTCAGAGCATATCTCATTGGGACAAAGGTAATTGTTTACACAGATCATTTTGCCATCAAATATTTGATTGATAAGAAGGACGCTAAACCGCGGTTAATACGATGGGTATTGTTACTGCAAGAATTTGATCTAGAGATCCGGGATAGAAAAGGTACCGAAAATCAGGTGGTGGATCATCTTTCTCGGTTGGAAAATGTGGAGGTGCAGAATAAAGACAACATAATGATCAATGAGAAATTTCTGGATGAACAACTTCTCCGAGTAACCACAATACTGCCTTGGT
Source organism: Panax ginseng (assembly GCA_020205605.1). Taxonomy (NCBI): domain Eukaryota; kingdom Viridiplantae; phylum Streptophyta; class Magnoliopsida; order Apiales; family Araliaceae; genus Panax; species Panax ginseng. The sequence goes on from CM035133.1 coordinate 50,503,906, forward strand.
ATGCTGATTATGTGAATTACGTGGTTGCTAAGGTATTACCACCAGATTTGAACTCACAGCAACGTAAGAAGTTCCTCCGTGACGTGAAGCAATATTATTGGCATGAACCATTTTTGTTTAAGGCCTGCGCAGATCAAATAATTAGATGCTGTGTGCCATATGAAGAGATGAACAACATATTGGGTCATTGCCACTCATCAGATTATGGAGGCCATTATTTCGGTGATCGAACAGCGGCCAAGGTGTTACAATCAGGATTTTTCTGGCCTTCTTTATTCAAGGATGCTTACCTCTTTGTGCTGAAGTGTGATCGATGCCAACGTGTAGGTAATATCTCCAAGCGCAATGAAATGCCACTCAACTCAATTATGGAGGTAGAACTGTTCGACGTATGGGGAATCAATTTTATGGGACCTTTCCCATCATCTTTTAATAATCAGTACATTCTGTTGGCGGTTGATTATGTTTCCAAATAGGTAGAAGCCGCAGCTTTACCCACAAATGATGCCAACGTTGTCCTCCGATTCTTAAAGAAAAACATCTTCACATGATTTGGGACGCCGAGAGCGATACTTCTGTAATAAACAATTCACAAAGTTGCTCATAAAATATGGGGTTCGTCATAAAATTGCAGCCGCGTATCATCCCCAAACCAATGGTCAAGCAGAGGTCTCTAATAGGGAGGTCAAGCGAATTCTAGAAAAGGTGGTCAATCCGTCACAAAAAGATTGGTCTTTGCATCTTGACGACGCTCTATGGGCATATAGGACAACATATAAGAATCCTATTGGCATGTCACCTTATCGGATGGTCTACAGAAAAGCGTGTCATCTCCCGGTAGAATTAGAGCACAGTGCACATTGGGCCATTCGTAAACTTAACTTCGATTTACAAGCAACGGGTGAGAAAAGGTTATTGCAATTGAACGAGATGGACGAATTCCGGTTCAATGCCTATGATAACACAAAACTCTATAAGGAGAAAGTTAAAGCTTGGCATGATAAGAAAATTCTTGATCGAACATTTGAACCGGGCCAACAAGTCTTGCTTTTCAACTCTCGACTGCGTTTATTTCCTGGGAAACTGAAATCACGTTGGTCGGGACCTTTCAAAGTTGTATCTGTTGCACCACACGGAAACATTGAGGTCGAGGAACCAAATTCAAAACGCAAATTTAAGGTCAACGATCAACAATTGAAACATTACTGGAGTGGACCCATTGAACGTCAATCAACGGTCATGTATCTCTCTGACCCAGAGGACAATTGAGCACAACGACAAAGTCGGGCCGACGACTTGAAACCAAGCACTTTAGGGAGGCAACCTAATAAATTTTAGTTTAATATGTTTTATTTTTCTTCATTTAATATATGTGTTGAGTATTCTATTTCATTAGTTCATTATTTTCTAGTGTAAGTTTTGCCTAATAGTCTCTATATACCATGTCTATACAGTGCACTAAAAGATTTCAAAATAAGGTGCGGCACTCAAAGGCTAAACGAGAAGAAGAACTTGCAGCGCCCCAACGCTTGAAATGCCCACAACCTCAGCGCCTTGGCGCTTGGGGTTACCACCAAGCCCTGTTGCTCAGCGCCCCGACGCTACCTTTCCTCTATAACTCAAATACCGATTTGCATGACTCTTGACATCCTCGACCCTAGATCCCCCAAGGCTCTGTCGATTTAAAACCCACTTTTTTGCCATGGGGACGGTTATGAAGTCGAACAATTTTGTTTAGCACGAATTCTTCAACCCCCATAATCCCACTCCTTTTTGAATTCTAATTGATCTATCACTGTACTTGCATATCTCATATCTCCTATATCTTTTGCATGACATATTCCATCCTCACTTGGTAATTTACACACTTCCGCTCCATATCTACGTTTAGTTCAATTTCTCCAAGTAAAAGGTATGTGTACCCCCACTTTCATCTTATATCTTCTTCTATCGTGCCACGAATTAAAGGTATTCAGTACATTCAATTTAATTATTAGATACCCAACTTCTTCTTACTATCATTACAATCTTTTACACTTATGCATGTCAGTCGAATTTATCAACTCTTATGGACAATTTTTAGTCTGAAGTGGGTCATATGGGTGATGTTGATACTAGCAGATTGAATGAGTGTATACATGATGTACCCTATTTGTGAAAATATAGAGATTTACACCATGCCTACAAGGTGTTTGGCGTATTGCCTCAATGAACTTTAATTAATATTTCACTTCTTAAGGCATGTATATCTCTTTCTCTACTCTTGTGGCGATCTCTATTTAGTACTTTACATGCTCATCCGAGTTTTCGATATCAATGTGTTGCGTTATTCATGTCACGCTAGTATGCCTTCGATTGCCATATATTTATTACACGTCAAATTCTTTATTTTTGGGCATATCATGAATTCCTTTGACCATTATGCTCTGCAATGTGGCTACTCGATACAATTTCTCCGTGCATATATGTCTCCTTCTAACCCAACATGTACCCCTCGCACACATAAAGTGAAGTTTGGGGGTTGTGGTCAGGGTCTATGTTTATATATGTGAGTTTTGCCCAAGCCTAATTCTGATGTATGTGTTTCCTTGAAGATTGTTTTTACATGGCTACAAAGCGACAATGTGGAGAGGGTTCTGTGTCGTGCAATTCAAACCCTAGATTTGACAAATTAGAAGATTTGTCTCTGCTGAGGCACAGGAACGTTACAATAAGATGGCTACTCGCTCTCTCATCCCCGAATGAGGTTTAAGGCCCGATTAATCCAAAGACGGGGATATAGCGATCATGATAGCTGAAAGAAATTGGTTCACACTCACCGAGCAACCCGATCCAGCCGTAATTGCAGTTGTAAAAGAGTTCTACGCCAACGTGCCCGAGCACTACCATTATGGGGTCTTTGTGAGGGGCAAAACAGTTGAAATTGGCGAAGAAGACATTAACGGGTGCTATCAACTGCCATTAGAGGGACTGAATGATGAGTATGCTCGACTCGTGAGTGATGGGCCGGATTATAAAAAGATAATTCGGGAGCTTTGTCAACCGGGCACCACATGGACCGTGCATGAGCGTGGCAGCATGACTTTCCCCCTGTCTCACCTCAGTCTATATGGAAAGGCATGGTATGCCTTTGTTTGTGCCAAACTCATGCCATGCACACATGTGAGCCGCGTCACCAAAGAAAGGGCTGTGGTGCTATATTCAATTATACAAGGCCTAAAGATTGATGTCGGCCACCTTATTCAGCAGTCCATTCTCCGAGCATCACGACGAGGGACCACAGGAGGGTTACCACATTCGTCTCTCATCTGCGTTTTGTGTGCTAAGTTTGGGGTAAAATGGAAGTCGGATGAAATGATTCAGATGCCAATGCCTGTGTTGGACCATAAGTTGATAAGCAGGTATTGTGGACAGGTGGGGCAAATCACCCTAGGGGATTGGGTTTCATAATTCCCCAAGTCGAAACTTCTCAAGCTCCACCACCTTAGGCTCCACCTACTTATGGGTCCTTCGTCAGCAGCTCATTGTGGTGTGGTTCCGGAAGCGGTTCAACGTGAGATAGAAGGATGGTTCTACAATCTCGAAGCCCAAAATGTCCGCCTGTTTGAATGCCAAGATGTGATCTATAAGTACTTGGTTGACCAGTTTTCCGCCCAGAATGCTATGAACGCATGATTGTTCCGGGTGTTAATCTCGATCGATTCCCCAACGCCCCAATTCGCGAAGATTTCCTTCCGATCTAGAGATGAGCGATGATGATGATGCTCCACCCGAGGCATAAGCTCGTCAGGGAAGTCCTCTATTTTATTTTTGTTGTATTTTTCGCATGAGGACATTGCTCTGGATAAGTTTGGGGGTAGTTTATTTTTACTTTGCATTATTAAATTGTTAATGGTATGTTTGGATCTTTATTATTGTGATTAAGTGTTGCATTTTAGGATTGCATGTTAATTCCAGCCTTTGATAGTACGTATGTTTAGAGCCAATGATGAAATTAAAATTGCATGAACAAGGTTAGTAAGGATTGTTAAGCTAGTGATATGATTTTCTTGATATGATTTAAATCTTCATCTGTTTGACACTAATATTATAAGGATAGCACGTTTTGAAAAATGACCGTGTTGGCTATGATAGTTTAAATGGATAGATAATAGAGTTCTAAAGGATGAATGCTAGTGAAATTAAGGAACAATTTAAATAGCTAGTGAAGACTGAATTTAGATATGAACTCAAGTTTGGGGGAAAGATATTTGGAGTATATAAGCTTTGAAAAAAAGAAAAGAATAAACACCGTGGCATGCTTGTCTAGTTTTGTGGCCTTTGTTACTTGAGTAAGTAATCCCGAGGGGATTGTCTTTACACCTAGCACCCTAAGGTCATAATGGCTTGGGAGTCGTTGGTCGAAAGCTCGTTAAGGTAGCACTGAAAAACCTAAGGGAATAAGACATTGCACAGGCATGAGAAAAAAATGAATAAAACACGAGAAAGAGCAAAAATGCCCTCGTGGTTGAATAAAAGTAGAAATAAATCCCGTATTTACCCTAAGACTTGGTAATTGCTTAGTTTTAACCGGAGTTGTCATGTTCATAAAAGTAATTAAATTGGAACTAAAATTTTCCTTTTAAGAAGTTTGTTATGTGATTATCTTGAATTGTGGTTGGTTAGAATGGTTAACAAGCACACACGCACAACATGGGTGATGACATGTTTGGATTGACTAATTGGTTAGAGTTATGGACTTTGACTTGATTGGATATATTGTTTGAGTATCATTGGTATCTTTGAAGCCTGTTGCTATATATCATACTAATTTATTACTGGATTCGTAGGTATATTAGGAAGTAGATCATGCATATACATTCATGTAGTTGAGTTAGTTTGTTTATTTTTAGTTCTTTTATGTTTTTGCTTGAGGACAAGCAAAGGTTTAAGTTTGGGGGTATTTGATGAGTGAGTTTTATACCCATGAATTGAGTGCTTTTGAGCTTAATCTTTTGGATGTTTTTAAGTGTTTGTGTCTATTCATGCATGTTTTACGTTGTTTTGTAGGAATTGGGACAAAAGTTACTTGGATCGACGTTTGGGGTGGCTAGATTCGCGTTTTCGACTTGTCATTTACACAGCAGTCACTTCAGAGCCAATTTGAGTATTTCTCCAGACCTTATTTTGAAAAACTTAAAGAATGAAAGTTGTAGATCTATGTCTCCATTTTCTGAAACATCTTGAATGATCAAAATCGGAGTTCGGAAGAAGAAGTTATGGCCATTTTCTCAAAGGACGTCGGAACAGAAAATGTCAGAAAATGGGGCCAGCGCCGGGGCCCCCAAACCAAGGCTAATTGAGCGCCTGAGTACTGGGAGGAAGCGACTCACTGCAAGTGTGCCAAATATTGGGTGCTAGGAAAGGTCCTGGCAAGGCTTGGACGCGTTTTGGGGTGAATTTTGACACTTTTTTGACTCCAAATTGGATTGGGTTTGTTCCTAAGCTAAAAATTAGACTTGTAACCTATAAATACATGATGTAAGGCATAAAATAAAGCGAGATTACATAGATTAGCTTAGATAAAACACTCCATTAGATTAGAATATAAATCCTAGTTCTTAATTAACCATTAAAGATTGAAGAAAATTGAAGAACACTGAAGATCAAGAGCAAGAGCAAGAGGGGAGCATCAGATTTGCTGACAACTGATTCTATTCTCTTCTCTTATTATACTTTTATCTTTTAATGTCTATTCGGGCCAGGATTCTTGGTTTTAATTCATTAATTATTAACTAACTCTTTTATTAAGATTTCAATTGAACCTTTTATGGATATAAATTAGTTATTTGATTTATTCCAATTATTTGTGTCAAAGTGAGTTGTTTATCTTGCCTTATGCTTATTGATTAATTATCTAATCAGTAATTACCTTGTTACTCTAGAAGGAATTGAAAGAGGAATTCTAGGGGTTAGAACTGGGCATGATATCATGTGACTTAGTTATTTGCACAGTGAATAATTAGGTTTATGAATAGAATGGAAATATCTATTTGCCGCATGTAACACATAAGGAATTGGGATTGAAAAGAGTTTAATTCAATTATTTTGCATAAGAATATAGCAAAATTAATCTGGGTTAAATAGAAGGCAATTGTTCACTTGGAAAAAGACTTTTGGCATTTGAGAATTCCTGTTAACAATTCAGTAGGCATAATAATTGGGATAATTGGATAATTGATTTATAGTTCATAATTGGGGATATTGGAGTCTTGATCCTTATTTATCTGAATTCAATCAAATCTTAGTTTTGTTTATTTGATTTCTATTTGACTAATCTCTTTTAATTGTTTAATTTTAGTTTTCTTAATTAGAAAAATCACAATTGTTGGTTGTTTAAATAAAATTGAATTGATATAGTGCTAGTAGTTGGAATTTATTAATTAGAATTCTCTGTGGGATCGATTGTCTACCTTATCACTCTATTACTTGTTGACCGTGTATACTTCCACGTTTGCTTTGATTGTGAAATCAACCAACAATAGTTAGAAACTATTAAGATTATACAGATATTATTAGGATTAGGTGCGGTTCTTAAAACTAATGCATATGGTAAGTTCGTGACTCATAATAATATGGTATGTTTTGAACCCCTCAGCGAATGGACGCCTATGGTCTAACTAAGATAAGTTCTTAAACTCATATTATTATGGCAAGTTCCTGAACTTCCAATGTGCAGTAAGTTTGATGAACTGGGGTATAATTAAGTGTGAATGGAGTATTGAGGATGATAGGAATAGATAGACCTATTAAGCAATGGATCTGGAGTTGATGGAGAAAATTAGGTATTCCAAATCTTCTAGCTTTGCTAGATTTTTGAAATTTATTGACTTCGTGCCGATGGTTATACTTTTGATTTTTGGAAAAAAAAATGTGTTGGGTCACACTAGTGAACCAAAGAATTTTTAAAAACAGTGCTATTATTCGTATGTCTATGCTAATTGCTTTGGCTAGACAAAAATGATTTGAAATATATCAAAATATATATTTTATTTATATATCATCAATGCATCATGGAACACAAAAGGAGATGATAAAACGATGGAGTCATCAATGCAGTATTACTTAGTGTTGGATGTGATCTAAGGATCGGCAGCCCACTATGGTATGATGTAGTATGATAAAATCACCAAATGACGGAATCCTCAAACGGACTGTAAATGCAGTGCGGTATCATGACGACATAAAAAGATTTTTGAGATTTCTTTAAGATATGAGAATATATATATATATATATATATATATATATATATGTATATGTATATTTCGATTGATGTTCGAATTGTTATAGAAGTCTATGCTATTTGATTCAGCTAGACGATTATTGAAAGATGTTCATGAAATTCAAGCGTTTATTGAAAAGTTATGCCAAACCAAATTGTTTTGGTGCTGATTCAGATGTTGAAAAGCTGAGGTGAACAACCCTATAAGGGGACATGTTTTCGGGGACAATGGTTCCGAGCGTAACGCATATAGTTGTTACAAAACACTACGTTACGACCCAACATAGTGGTTCAATAGGCTGGCCACCTAGTGTACGTGTGGAGGGTGTTTTCAGTCTTTGTGATTGATAAACACTCTAGTTTGCAGTGTGAAGGATTGAGTTGAAGCACTAGTAAACCGAGAATAGAGTTCACGGTCTTGTGACCCCTCAACATGATTTGGAATCTTTTAAATTCTTGTTATTCATGCCGCTTCCCAATTATTGAGCAATTGTGGAAGATTCTTATTATTCTAAAACGTGAAAGTGGAAAGGATGATAAAATTAAGCAAAACATAATGATTTCAAGAAAGAAGAGAAATGTGAAACTCTTAGAAGAGGAAGAGGTGAGGAATATGATGATCTTATAAAGATCATTAGAGAAAGAATTTCATTGTAGAACCCAATGAATGAATAAAGTATTAACGTAAAATCTATTTTGATAGATTGAATGAATAAAGATCAATAAATAAAATTTTGAGGACGAAATTCTTAGAAGAATGGGTGAATGTAATATCCCGAGTGTTTATGTTAACGATCCTTAGTAAAGAAAATGAATGGGTTAAAGAGTATATAATACTCAAAATATAATTGAGTTCAAATGAAAGTAATGAAATAAAACCTAGAATTTGTTGAAGTAATGAATGTAGTAGAAAATATAAAATCTATATTAAGGTAATGTGTTAAAAATATTCAACGATAAATTTTTGAAAAGAGATTTGGTGAAAACTGAGTAAGGGAGGTTTCGTTGATTCCGAGGACGGAATCCTTATAAGGAGAGAAAGATATGACAACCCGAATTTTCATAAGTTATTAAAATAAGAATTTAATAATTGAAATTCTTATTACGATATGATTAATGTAACAATCCAGAATTTTAATTGTAATTATAAATATTTATTGAATTATATAAATATTTAATAGATGTGTTTATTGTTGAATATATATTTATTTAATTTAATTTGATTTGATTTGGTTAATTATCCGATTAATAAATAATTAATGGGTTAAGGAAATTAATTGTTATGAGATAATATTCTAATTTAATTTAATAATTAAGTTAGAGAGTTTAGAATGATTAAATGATTTATTCAATAAATTGTTATTAGAATTAATTAAATTAAGTATAAAAACTTAATTAAATAAAGTGTGATAAATAACTATATTATAAAGGAGTTATTAAAATAAATTAAAAAGGGTTTAATTTAGTTTTTGCCAAATAAGGCTTAATATATTAATTCTTTTTAAAATTAAAGGGTTTTGCCAAACAAAGCCTTACGGCTAATTTCTAATTTTGAATTTAAATAAAATAAATTAAAATATAATATTTATAGAATATACGTTAGATTTGTAACTGATGTTTTATTAAGTGTGGCGTATTAAGGATTAGCAGTTTTAATTTTTCGTATTATAGCTATCAGTTTGGTTTCTTTTTACGCATTCTAGTTACTGAAAAAAGAGAGAAGAGAGTTCAGAGAGAATTGAGAGAGAAGCTGTGAGGGATTAGGAGAATCTTAAGAATCTTTGCATCAAACTCAGTGGTGATAACAAGAATTTCAAGTAAATTAAAGGTATTTTTACATAACCTTAGTATGGTATATATATACTGTAAGACCCCAACTTATTATTTAATGAAATTAAATTTCCTCTATTTATTATCTTGAAATAGTAAGGGTTGATTTGATTAATGTGATTAGTTATGGGTAAAATGCACAAATATTTCATTTATACAAGTGGTTATAAAATATTCATTTTATCGGAGAATATTCGTTTGGTCGTGGAATATTCTTCGCGTCTGGGAATATTAAATGCGACAGCCAAAACCATATTGTGGGCCCTATAAGGAAAAGCGATTGGATGAAGAAAACGACAAGTATAAGTTGTTTATAAATAACGACGTAGTTGTTACCGTTAATACTGTTAGAATACCCGATGGTTTAAACACAGTAGCACACGGTATTACACCAATTATTGATTCTTACGTAAGAAGGCACTACTCAATAATTGTTACAGTAATTACTGTTCAGTATTTTATTTTATTGATTCAATAATTACTGCGTTGATATTTTATATTATTGTTGTTTTAATAATTGTCATTACACAGTATTTTCTATTATCGGAGCAATAATTCATATTATCTGAATAATATTATTAGATAACATTATTGGCAATGTCTAGATAGTTCTGTCTAAGGAGAGGTTTGGTCATCTAATTGAACGCCAGTAAGGAGAGATCCTTATTGGAAAGCCCCCTCTTTCTTGGGAACTGCCTGGTTGTCAGTATTGTGATTCTGTAATATTATTTATGAATAATTAATTATTGATTTATATGATGAGGAAAATATTGATTTTATGTGGATATAGATGGAGAAAATTTTTAATGCGCCAATTGTTGAAAATTAATATTTTATCTTTTTCTAATAAAATAATTTATTTAAATATATTATTTTAATAATATAATAATGGTGATATTTTTACAATAAATGTGGGATATATGAGTATATGAGGAGGAAGAGTATTTTAGTTGCATTAAATGATTAACACATGTTTTGTGTGTCGGTAGACCCCAATTCTTGATCGAAATTTGATTATAGCCTGTAAAATTGCCCATTTGTGGATTTCGGTCAATTTCTGTTTGGAATTTGAAAAAACTTTCTTCTGCAAAGTTGTAGAGAATGAAAGTATTTTTACTTCACTATGATTATTTATGAGGTATTTTTGGACATAAAATAGTTGAAATACGAATCCTTGATATTTATTCTTTTGTTTCACTGGATTCGTTTCCTTTAAAATATTTTTCATCATCCTCGGTCCTAAATGATGATATTATTGAATATCTTTGCTTTTGTAGTGCAAAAGATAAATGATTTTATAATGAATATCTTTGGCCCGTGAGTGAAAAGATGAACAGTGTTGAGATGAACATGACCGATCGATGAATATCTTTTGTTCTGTGAGTAAAGATGAATATTTGATTCAAGATGAATATTGATTGATGTTCTGAGGATAAAATATTGATGATGGATTTTTAAATTCATAGATAAAAGTAGATTTCATTCTCTACGTAACTCTTCTATGAATTATTATTTCATTTCATGCGAATATTGATCCGAAACTTGTTGTCATTGTATTTTATCGATTTTTGCCTGTTGAAGACTAACGATAATTTGTTCTATATTATCTTAGTCATAATATTCTTTCTTCGGGCTAGTTGAGCTCACCCTTTTCCTTTTTGTTCCATTTTTCTTCTCAGGAGGCGAGAATGTAGCGAGTACTAGTCGGGGTATGGAATGAAGGTTCTAGGAAGTTGTTTTAGTAGTCCTCACCATTTTTGTAAAGTATTGTATCAATAATTGTAATGAGGACTTAGTTGGGTATGTATATTGTCCAAGTTTGCACCTCATTTGGTGGAGAATGAGGAACGTATGACGCGGATGTTTCTGAGAGGTTTGAAACCCGGCATACGTCAGTATCTCATTTCTCATAAATTTTCTCTCTATTCAGATGTTGTCAACAGGGCTCAATTGTTAGAGCGAGATAACGAGTACGGTCAACCGAGGGATCACAACCAGGATCATACTGGAGATAGCAGTCAATAGAATAACGATAACCAGCGGAGAAAGAAAAAGACGGACAAAAATGGTAACCACTCTGGCGGTAGTCATGGCCATGAGAATAGAAGAAGCGAGTTGGGAGGAGATTTTAAAAAGAGGAGATTCAACAACGACCATGTGAAGACGTCGGTGCTAGCAGCAACTGGTTCTAAGGGAGGAGAACGACCACCGGTCGTATGCTACAAATGCGGGAAAGAGGGACATATCAGTCCAAACTGTCCACAACAGTTCAAGGTATGTTATAATTGTGGAAAGGAAGGACATATCGCTCGAGATTGTACGGTAGCGAAATCAAGTCCAGGGGGGACGGTAACTCAAAAGGCTGTCCTAGAAAAGTCGAAGTCAACGGTTCCTGGAAGAGCGTTTGTTGTAACTGGTCAAAATGCGAGGAACCCAAACGAGGTGATCACGGGTAAGCTAATCATTAATTCTGACGAAGTTTATATCTTACTTGATACCGGTGCTACCCATTCATTTATCTCTCTGCTTGTGCTCAACGTTTAAACTTGACTCCAGAGAAATTAGACTTTGATTTATCTGTGGAGACTCCGTTAGGAGAAACTTTCATCACATCCACTGTTTATAAATCTTGTTTGATTCAAGTTGGCACCATTACCTTACTTATTGACCTTATCTCTTTAAAGATACTTGCTTTTGATGTGATTTTAGGGATTGATTGGTTAACTACTCATCATACAAAATTGATTATTTTTGTAAGGTTTTTAGTTTTCATATTCCTAACCAACCTATTGTACGAATTCAAGCAACTAAGCCACTAAAATCAATCGCTGTCATATCAAGTCATAAAGCTATTCGTTTATTGAAAAATGGATGTCAAGCTTTCTTAGCCCATGTTATGGATTTGAATAAAGACACGTCAGATTTGAATAATATTCCTGTTGTTATTGATTTTCCTAACGTATTTCCTGAAGAACTTCCCGGTCTACCCCCAAAACGTGAAGTTGAATTCTTTATTGATCTAGAGCCTGGTACAAAGCCCATTTCTAAAACCCCATATCGAATGGCTCCTACTGAATTTCAGGAGTTAAAGGTCCAATTACAGGAGTTGTTGGACATCGGTTTCATTCGTCCTAGTACATCTCCTTGGGGTGCTCCTGTTTTATTCGTAAAGAAGAAAGACGGGAGTATGTGACTTTATATTGACTATCGGGAATTGAACCATGTTACCATCAAGAATAGGTATCCGCTACCTCGAATTGATGACCTGTTTGACCAATTGCAAGGAGCACAATTCTTTTCAAAGATCGATCTTCGTTCTGGATATCATTAGCTGAAGATTAGAACTGAGGATATTCCAAAGACTGCCTTTAGAACTCGATACGGGCATTATCAATTCTTAGTCATATCTTTTAGATTGACTAATGCTCCTGCGACTTTCATGGATATGATGAACTGAGTATTCAAGGATTATTTGGATCGGATCGTTGTTGTCTTTATTGATGACATCCTCATATATTCCAAAAGCCGTGAAGATCATGAGCACCATTTGAAGTTGGTACTCCAAAGGCTTCGTGAAAACAAGCTATATGCCAAGTTGAAGAAATACGAGTTCTGGCTTGAGGAAGTAGCATTCCTTGGGCACGTGGTGTCAAAACATGGAGTATCTGTTGACCCGACGAAAATTGAAGCAATACAAAGTTCGGAGCAACCGAAGTCGGTGACCGAAGTACGTATCTTTTTGGGCCTAACTGGTTATTATCGGAGATTCGTGGAAGGGTTTTCTCGAATCGCTACTCCATTAACTCAGCTAACTCAGAAGGATACAAAATTCGTTTGGAGCGAGGAATGCGAGAAGAGTTTCTAAGAACTTAAGAGGAGACTTATTTCGGTACCTGTTCTAACAATACCATCTGGTTCGGATGGATTTGTTATCTACAACGATGCTTAGGGAAAAGGGTTAGGATGTGTTCTCATGCAACGTGGGAAAGTCATAGCCTATGCCTCGCGACAACATAAAGAATATGAGAGGAATTATCCTACTCATTATCTAGAGTTGGCAGCAGTCGTGTTCGCGCTAAAGATCTGGAGGAACTATCTATATGGGGAGAAAGTGGAGATATATTCAGACCATAAAAGCCTCAAATATATCTTCACTCCAAAGGAACTCAACATGCGTCAACGACGTTGGCTCGAGTTGTTGAAAGATTATGACCACACTATTCAATACCATCCCGAAAAGCTTAACGTGGTAGTAGGACGCGCGTTGAGTAGAAGATCATATGCGAGAACGAAGTGCGATGATGTCAAGTATATGCATAGAGCCAACTTTAATAGAAAAAGTTAAGGTTGCTCAAGCCCACCGGCCGAGGAGCCGATGCGTATGAAGAAGAAAGTACAAGAAGGTGCTATTCCGGAAGCGATAATCGATGAAGAAGGAATACTTCGAGTCCACTCCAGACTTTGTCTTCCTAACGACTCTGATTTGAAGTACAAGATTATAATGGAGGCACATAATACACCATTTGTGATCCATCATGGAAGTACCAAAATGTATCGTGATCTTCGACATACATTTTGGTGGAACAATATGAAGAGAGAGAATGCAAAGTTTATCTCGACGTGTTTAACTTGTCAACGTGTAAAGGCTGAGCATCAAGTACCTAAGGGTCCATTGCAACCACTTGAGATTCTGAAATGGAAGTGGGAACACATTACCATGGATTTTGTTACGGGTCTTCCTACGATTTCTCAAGGCATCAATGCTATTTGGGTTATTATTGATAGATTAACCAAGTCTGCTCATTTCTTACCGATACGGGAGACTTATTCCCTTGAACGTCTTACTCATATGTATGTAAATGAGATTATGAGATTGCATGGCATGCCAGTATCCATAGTTTCGGATCGTGACCCAAGATTTACTTCAAGATTTTGGGTTAGCTTGCAAAAAGCTATGGGCACGGATTTACGATTTAGTTCGGCATACCATCCTCAAACAGACGGACAATCAGAGAGGACTATTCAAACTCTTGAAGATTTATTAAGACTCTGTGTCCTAGATTTCAAAGGGAGTTGGGATAAGTATTTACCATTGGTGGAATTCTCCTATAACAACAGTTATCAGACAAGCATTGGTGTGGCCCCATTTGAAGCATTGTATGGACGAAAGTGTATCTCTCCAGTATGTTGGGACGAGGTGGGTGAAGCAACATTGTTGGGACCCGAGTTGGTACGTATGACTACGAAAAAGATCCAAATGATTCGACAACGTATACAAACGGCACAAGATCGACAAAATAGTTATGCGGATCTTCATCGAAAGGACGTGGAATTTATTATTGGGGATCATGTATTGTTGCGTGTTTCCCCATGGAAGGGAGTTACAAGATTCGGGAAGAGAGGAAAGCTCAATCCACAATTTATTGGTCCATTTCAAATCTTGACCGAGTAGGTAATGTAGCCTATAGACTCGCGTTACCTCCGAGTATGTCTCGTGTTCATAATGTGTTTCACATATCTGTACTTCGTAAATATGTGAAAGACCCGAACAACGTTATTGAGTTAGAACCGGATGAGATAGCTGAAGACTTAACGTACGAGGAGGTACCTGTCAAGATCTTGGATAGGAAGGAGCATGTCCTACGCACAAAGGTCATACCACAAGTTAAAGTTTTGTGGAGAAACCATGCTATTGAGGAAATGACCTGGGAGTTGGAAACGGAAATGAAAGCGAGGTATCCTCACCTTTTCGAAACACCAGGTACGTACGTCAATTTCGAAGACGAAATTTCATAAGGAGGGGAGGTTGTAAGACCCCAACTTATTATTTAATGAAATTAAATTTCCTCTATTTATTATCTTGAAATAGTAAGGGTTGATTTGATTAATGTGATTAGTTATGGGTAAAATGCATAAATATTTCAAATATGCAAGTGGTTATAAAATTTTCATTTTATCGGAGAATATTCGTTTGGTCGTGAAATATTCTTACTGTCGGGGAATATTTGTACGACGGCGCAGCCTTGTGTGGGCCCCATAACGGAAAGCGATTGGATGAAGACAACGACAAGTATAAGTTGTTTATAAATAGCGGCATAGTTGTTATCGTTATCAATTGTTAGAATACCCTTGTGGTTTAAAACACAAGAGTATTACAGTATTACACCAATTATTGATTCTTACGTAAGAAGGCACTACTCAATAATAATTATTACGATAATTCTTATTCAAAGATTTTATTTTATTGATTCAATAATTCTTTGCGTTGATATTTTATATTACTATTTTTTAATAATTGTCATTACGAAGATTTTCTATTATCAGACAATAATTCATATTATCCGAATAATATTATTAGATAACATTATTGGCAATGTCTAGAAAGTTATTTCTAAGAAGAGGTTTGATCATCTAATTGCGGCCAAGAAGAGAGAGATCCTTATTGGAAAGCCCCTCTTTCCAGAAGGCTACTGGTTGTCGAGATTGTGATTCTGTAATATTATTTGTGAATAATTAATTATTGATTTATATGATGAGGAAAATATTAATTTTATGTGGATATAGATGGAGAAAATTTTTAATGTGACAATTGTTGAAAATTAATATTTTATCTTTTTCTGATAAAATAATTCATTTAAATATATTATTTTAATAATATAATAATGGTGATATTTTTACAATAAATGTGGGATATATGAGTATATGAGGAGGAAGAGTATTTTAGTTGCATTAAATGATTAACACATGTTTTGTGTGTCGGTAGACCCCTATTCTTGACCGAAATTTGATTATAGCCTATAAAATTGCCCGTTTGTGGATTTCGGTCAATTTTTGTTTGGAATTTGGAAAAACTTTCTTCTGCAAAGTTGTAGAGAATGAAATTTCCTTTGGAAAAGCATGTGGTTTGAATTTTGATGATAAAAGGGCTATTTATTATGAATTATTGAAGTTCCGAAGTTCTGAAATAATTGAGTTTTGGAAGTTTTATTTATTTTTTTGATAAAAAACGTTTTTTGTATTTTGTGGACATCATTAACATGTGAAAAGTGCTGAAATTAGATGTCTAGAGGTGGGCTAAGAAAAATTTGATAAATATATTAATATTATATTAAATTTTCTGCTTTGGTGTTCTAAGCATTTTCCTATAAATAGGGTGCTTAGGTTAGAATTGAAAATCACACCAGAAACTGAAGTTTTCTCTCTATTTCTCTCTCGATATATTGAGCGTATTCTTGTGAGTATTTTGATACCTTGAGTGTTGCTATATGGTGCAAGTTCCCTTCAGCACTATATCTAGTATTCCAGTCAGGAGTACCGTCTTTTCGAGGTAAGGGATGTTATTTTTTTTTAAATGATATTATTTTCTTCAATATCATTATGCCGAAATATTGGTTTGAACTTTTAATCAAATTTGAAACTTTTTGTGTCGGGGTTACTATTCACGTATACGGCACTATTCACGTATACGACACTATTCACGAATACGACACTATTCATCGAAAAATGAATTTTTTTCCTTTTCGTTCAAAATATCTATTATGGATACTGGCTTTGATTGTATCCATGTTTTGATCATTCTGGATTCATTTCCTTTAAAATATTTTTCATCATCCTCAGTCCTAAATGATGATATTACTGAATATCTTTGGCCTGTAGTGCAAAGATAAATAATTTTATAATGAATATCTTTGGCCCGTAGTAAAAGATGAGCAGTGTATTGAGATGAACATAATGGTGATGAATATCTTTGGGCTCAGAGTGCAAAGATGAATATTTGATTCAAGATGAATATTGATTGATGTTACAGGGATAAAATATTGATGATGGATTTTTAAATTCATAGATAAAAGTAGATTTCATTCTCTACGTAACTCTTCTATGAATTATTATTTCCGCTGCGAATATTGATCTAAAACTTGTTGTCTATTGTATTTTATCAGATTTTTTCCCTGTTGAAGACTAACGATAATTTGTTCTATATTATCTTAGTCATAATATTCTTTACTGGGCTAGTTGAGCTCACCCTTTTCCTTTTTGTTCCATTTTTCTTCTCAGGAGGCGAGAATGTAGCGAGTACTAGTCGGGGTACGGAATGAAGGTTCTAGGAAGTTGTTTTAGTAGTCCTCACCATTTTTGTAAAGTATTGTATCAATAATTGTAATGTGGACTTAGTTGGGTATGTATTTTGTCTAGATGACAATATTTGTATTTAAACTCACAGTTTATGGGTTGTATTAATAAAGTTGTAGTTGTAGTGTGGCGTATTAAGGATTAGCAGTTTTACTTTTTCGTATTATAGCTATCAGTTTGATTTCTTTTTACGCATTCTAGTTACTGAGAAAAGAGAGAAGAGAGTTCAGAGAGAATTGAGAGAGAAGTTGTGAGGGAATTGGGAGAATCTTAAGAATCTTTGCAGCAAACTCAATGGTGATAACAAGAATTTCAAGTAAATTAAAGGTATTTTTACATAACCTTAGTATGGTATATATATACATATGCATATTTGTGTTCACCGCAAAAACTATATGCTTTGTGAATTCCATATTCTTGAATGGTAGCTATACAATGAATTGTGGGGATTATTCATGTTGGTGAGGTTTTGGTTGGGTTATAAACAAGAAATTGTTTGCTTACCATATAAATATGATTGTATGCTAGATTAAGTCTGTAAGAAGAGAAATTTGTTTTTACAGTGAATATATGTATGAACATAGTTTGAATATAGGTATGAATGTATATATATGATTGTGAACTAATGGTGAAATTTAACTGTGATTATGTTAATTAGTTGTTAAGAATTACAGAGAACATAGTTGAAAGGAATCAATTTGATTTATAATGGGAAGTACAGTGTTAAACTTTGTCAAACAACGTAAATAAAGGAGTTTGGTTTTTAAAAAAAAAAATTGGCTTTCAAGTATTTAAGTTTTCTAAAATTTTTGTTTAGTTGTTTAAATTGGTACATATATGGTTGGTAATATTTACGTGTGCTTTACATGGATTACACATGTTAATTGGTGTTAAAAATAAAGACACAGTAGCTTGGTTTTGTTTCTGGTTTTGGGTGTTCGTAATTGAGACCCTAACGCCAAATTTCATAGCCGTGACGTCAAATTTCGCGCCAAATACCAAATTTCGCACCTCGGCGTAAAAATAGGCCGAAGTTCACGCTGACCTTTGGAATTCGCTACCGACCTTTGGAATTCGTGCCCCAACGCCACTGTCTCGCGCCCCAATGCTGGAAAAGTGGTCTGGGTCGGACAATTTTGACCTCCTATAGTAAAATGGCCATAACGTTTTCATACGAACTCCGATTGAGGTAATTCAAGATGATCCGGAACAAGGACGAATAGACCTACAACGTTCGTTCTTTAAGTATTTCAATTTGAGGTCGTTAAAAGGGGTTAAAATTGTCATTTGTGGGACTGATATGTATTAGGAGGCAATCGGAGGGCGTTGGGAATACACATATGCAAATGTAGTGCTCCTGACGATAAAAGGTGTTGTCCTAAGTTATAAAACATGAATATTAGTAAATATAATGATGCTTAACATTAATAAATGATGTATTAGATAAGTTGTATAAGCATACTAAGCACACACATGAGAGACGAATCGGGCGTATGACGAATGAACGTCGAAACGCCGTGCCAAGTGTTAGTGAACTTAAAAAGTGTTTTGATTCAATTGAAATGAATATTATAAGATATGGAATGGATTTAATATAAAACCAATAAGTACTCCTAGCAAGACTTAAGCACTTGAATGAACTTCGAGTTTGACTAAGAAGAAATATAGTGAGTTATAAGTCTAAAGTTAACACAATCAAAGTGAACATTGTGTATTGATTAATAGGAAGGGTTATAGGATGTAGATTAAAGTTTAAATTATAACTACTATGCATAGCTATGTGACTAATAGTTAATGTGAATGATTATATAATTGTGTAGGGCACGTGAAGTACAGATAACTGTAAGCTGTTAAACTGTTATTGGTAAACAACGATCAAGGCAAGTCTTTCAGTTCCTATTTGCTATGTGAATTTTATTGTTTTAAATCTTTATTGCAAAGAGCATGATGTGTTATATATATGTTGAATGTATGAAATGTTAAAGTCAATTTATGACTACGTTGTTTGACTAAAGCATGCTGATTGAGTAAGGAACTCAATCTTTATAATTGTTATATGAATTGTAGCATGTATGTTATGTTAGTCTGATGTTTATGAGATATATGTTGAGCATGTTATTATGTGCTTTACGTGATGCATGAAAACCGTTAGATTTTCTTGGTCATTTGTCGAGCTCAACCTTGCAAATAACCACTTTTGCAGTTCAAGATTCAAGGTAAAGTTATGTCTTACTTGAAAGACATGAGTCAGATGTGAAACTTGAAGAATTATATACTTTGGCTGAGTTATTATTATTTGAACCATGTTTAAGGTTCCAAACAATGTATAAATGTTGAATTGTAATAACGTTTTGGATTGTAAACTATTATAGTATTAAAATGATTCTGAGATATTTAGATGTAAAGGTTGAAGGTTTTGGGAATGAGGATAGTTTGTAATAGAAAATTTTAATTATTCCGCAAATTTCAATGGTTGTATTATCGTTTAATGATGTAAAATTAGAGGTTGAATGTATTATTAACGACCGAAATTGAGAATTAAATTGTATGAATTTTGGGGTCGTTACAGATCAAGCGGCTTAGATATCTTGTCAGACGCTGTGTAAACAATTATGGGTTGCCCAGCTTTTTGTCCGGTCAATGTCGGTTAACTGTGTTTGACCATGAATAAAACAAAATATAGACATCCAACAACTGTGATTCCACTTCTAGATGAAAGACCATATACCAAACTATAGATATAACACATAAAACATAACAAAACATTAATATACAGAGATCTAAGCCGTCTGACATTTGCATGTCAGAGCACAAAATCTGTTCTTGGATAGTTTTGGAAAAATACCATTTTAAAGCCATTTAGTGTTATGGATCCACAATGGTTCATCATAGATCAACTAAAAACACCATATAACACAAATATAAACACTTAAACACAAAAGTTTTCTTAGCATACATGATCTAGGTTGAGTTTGGGTTTTACCTTCTCTTGTCCAATCTTTGATCCTTGCTCTCCAAATCTGATCTAGGTGTTCTAAGAGGTTAAAGAGTAACTGAATCACTTAACAAATTTGTAGCTTTGGATGAGAGAGAGAGTTGGGTAGTGTTAGATAGCCAATAAGCTTGATATGCGAGCTTTCTCTCTCCTAGATCTTTTATATCAAAGATGTAATGAATCCAAGTGTGCAAGTTGGCAAGATATGGATAAGATTTGATATAGAATTTAAGCACATGGTATAATCTCAAGTGATGACTCACTAGATCTTGCAAATCTTCTAACTAAATATCCAAGTAAAGGGGTATTTTGGACTTTGTACATGAAAGTTTAATGGCATACAAGGGATTTACCAAACCCTTAGGGTTTAACCCTAAGGTTCTAACCCTAATTTTACAACTTTAGCTTCTAGGATTTTCTAAATTAGGATCTTTAAAATAGAAAATTAAGATTTTCAAAAATATAATTAGTGTTCCCTAATTACATTAAAGGTAACTAATCACATTAAAGCTTATTAATTAGGATTAGGGTTTCCTAATTAGGGTTTAGGATTCCCAAATTAAAATTTAGGGTTTCTCGGCTTTTGATTAGGGTTCCTAACTACTTGTTAGGATTTCAAAACTTGAGATTAGAGTTTCCAATCCCTTATTAGGGTTTACAAATATTGTACCCTACCCGACCAATCATTGATTAACATTCTATACAGTACAAACACGTACTCATCAATATAATTATTTAAATTATATTTTTAATCGAATCCCTTTCCGAACTTAGGGTTAGGGTTCCTATTCTCCGTTAAGCACAACTCTACTCTAATTTCTCAATTAATACACAAATTGACTACTTCTCGATACTTGTATCACTGATACACAGTACAATATTAACAGTCAATGTCAATATTTAATAAAAAAAATTTATTCGTGAAATTTGGATTATTCGAAATCCCGGGTTATCACAAAATCCGAGAGCTCTTCTTCAGATCTGCTGAGTTCAGGCGTCTTTCTGCAAATTCTGTCACCGTACAAGTGTTCTACATTGTCCTGGTAACGTATGCATGTCTTCTTTTCTAGTTTTTATCAGTTGGAAAATGAAATATCACATGAAATGCTTCTAAACACATAGTAGTGAATATGCATGCTCATATGAATTGATAAAAAATATTTAACATAGTAAATTTTAGTATTTAACCATGCTGAACATAATGATGTGTAAAAATTTGACTTTTAAAATAGTCAAATTGGCACCTTTTTTTTGCTATTCTTATCCTATTTGAGGACAAATGAGCTAAGGTGAAAAAGCAAAGTAATCCTAGTAATTAGGCTACCCTTACGGATTATGGCTATGATATATGTACGCATATATATGATGTTTATAACTATAGGTAGGTGTGCTACTGAATGGCCACCTGGGCATGCCTATGCGCATGTGGATAATCCTATTTACAAAGGAGACTATGGCAAAAGTTTTCCAAAATATAGGCATTAGATAGTCATGCATTTTACCTTTACTGTAGACGTATGTTAAAGTAATGCATGCATGCATGTAGTCATAAAAATGCATTTGAAAAAGCTCCAGGTTAGAGTTTACCACACCCTCTCTGAGGTGATTTGGAGACTTGTGTCCAGATATATGGATCCGGATCAGCCGAGTAGTTCTCGCATGACCACTTCAGGTGTGCGGAGGAGGGCTTCTGATGTGCCTCGACTCCGTTCCATTAGACAGTCTCGTCGTCTGGCAGAGGCGGTGATACGTCCTGTCCAGGTTGAGGTACCGGATGTTGAGGACGAGGAGGAGGATGTACCAGTTGCAGACCCTGCTCCTGCTGCTCATGTTCCCCGCATGGATCTTCCAGGCAATCAAGTGATGATCCCAGAGCTTCTGGGGGATTTGAGTTGAAACACTTCGATTTACTTGCAGGCAAATGAGGTACAAGCTTGATTTTGATCTTCCCTTTTTTCCTATTGATGAGGAGTAAAGGTTCTGATGTTGATCTACTTTTTAATGCAGGTTCCCAGCTTCACACAGCCTAGAAGGAACTGGTCAGCATTCACTCCATGTATCAGGCTCTGCATCCCAATTATCGAGCGATTGTGCATGGCTGGGGCTTTGAGGCGTTCTTTTCCATCCTTCCCCGTCGTTGTCCATGGGGTTACCTCAGGGCATTGTCTGAGCACTGGTTTAACCAGACTCAGTCTCTCCATTTATTGGATTGTGAGGTGATGATGACGCCGATGGATTGGTGATTTATCACCGGTATGGAGTTTGGAGGGGCGCTAGTGCTATGTATAGCGGATATTACCCTGACTGCCGTTAGATCCTTGCTAGGAGTCCATACCGAGGCGCTCAAGGCGGTGATACCAGACAGTCCTTTGAGCGTAGATGCTATGAGCGGGCTGTTGAGTGAGCCCATACCCGATGATGTGAGAGTCAGGGATCGCATTCTTCGGCAATTGTTCCTGATAATCATTAGGGGTTGCTTCATAGCGGATAACTCTTCCACGGTATCATTCTTTTTGGTGAGCGCCACACGAGATGTGGACCGTATTGGAGAGTATGATTGGGGTTACTATACCTTCACCTATTTTCTCAGGGGTATACGCATGCGTTTGCAGGGCTTGATGGAGGTTTGGCTAGGATTTTACCCATTTCTGATTATAAGTATTTCTCTTGTGATTTCTCATGTACAGGTTAAGAGTGTTGACTGACAGTAGATGTTTGCCTTTGTGTTGGAAGTTCTGGGCCTATGAGAGGCTCCCATGTTTACATCCTATGAGTGTGCTAGGCTTGGAGACCTATCCACGAGGACGTCGATGGCATCACTCCATATTGATGGAGGTTCTTGTAACTAAGGGTTTCACCCATTGTCGTCTACAGTTGGAGTTATTGACAGCTGATGCAATCATATGGATTCCTTATCCTGGGGAACATTTGCCCATTGGGTTTGAGGATGGATACCTGACTGGTGTCGAGTACATGATTTCCACCCGTAGGATTCCTCTCTTCACTGATGGAGGATGGGAGCTCTATTTAGCAGAGCATGCTATTAGGAGCACCACAGGGGAGATCTATATACCGATCTTGCCTCCTGCCAGGTGTTATTGGCTTGTATCATAATCGCCCATCATTGATATCCCATTGATGGGTGTTGACGGTTTTACATTGTCAGAGAGTCCTTATACTCAGGAGATGTTCCAACATTGGTGGTCCCCTCGTACCATCGGAGCCCAGACCCGCGCCACTCCATTTATGGGGGATATGGTTCCTGGATCCATGATGATGACGGATTTGATAGCCTGTGTCCAAGATCCGACTCATTTGACATAGATTGACAGTTTGACCTGGCAGTTGGACCGGGCACATTTCTTTATCCGGCATTTGGGCAGAGATCCTTCAGAGGAAGATACCTTTGATCCTTGCAGCTCGGGCGTTATCCCTTCAGGTGACCCATATGGCTTTGCCGGTGCAGATCCTCCATTATGTAGGCCTGACATCCTCGTTGATGAAGATCTAGTGACTCAAGAGGAGTTATATCAGGTGGATAGGATTGATGATGTAGACATTGACACCATTATCTTCTTCTGATGTATATTCTCGTTATATCTTTTGATAGGCCTTTGTTAGATACTGGGCGGCTGTGCCCCATTTTTGCTATATCTTTTGATAGGTCTCTGTTAGTTGTTGGGGCGTCTGTGCCCTATTTCCCTGTATTTTTAGCTGTACAGAGATGTATTAGATGATGATATACTTAGGAATGTATGTACTATTTATTCCCTACATTATATTATCATCTATTGTTTATCATACATGTATTATGTTATG
This sequence comes from Panax ginseng, assembly GCA_020205605.1. Taxonomy (NCBI): domain Eukaryota; kingdom Viridiplantae; phylum Streptophyta; class Magnoliopsida; order Apiales; family Araliaceae; genus Panax; species Panax ginseng. The sequence goes on from CM035133.1 coordinate 50,527,942, forward strand.
CATATGTATGTATGTCCAGAGATATTCAATATTGACCCCTGGATGGTCTTATGATATGGCCTACACAGATGTCTTCCTCGACAGTTAGCCGCATTGATCACACCCTCCAGTATTGGTAGCCTCCCGTCTGAGGTCGTGGTATGATAGTATGTCACCTCCAGACAGGGTAACCGTAGATTAGTTATTACAACATTATATTACCCTCTTGATGTTTTAGGTTCCCGCAGGCTTTGTAGAGGGTATGCTGGAGCACTGGATACCAGAGAGACAGGTTTTTCGGTTTGGTATCCATGAGTTGACTCCTACCTTAGAGGAGCATGCACGGTTGACGGCGCTGCCATTAGACAAACCTTGCACGCGGATGGCTATCGGCGACATGAGCCGGCAGTTTTTGACCCTCATCGGGCTGAGGCGTAGAGTTATACAGGATGAGATTACATCCAGCCATTAGATATCCTAGCATTTTCTGATGGACAGATTTGTCTTAGAGGACAGTTACACACGGCACTCCAGGGATTTTACCATGCCCGAGGATTAGTGGAGTCTAGCCAGAGTAAACGTATTGTTGATGTGTGTATTGTCATACGTGTACATGCCACAATATATGGATGAGCTGGACATTAGCGTCATTATAGTAGTGAGAGCTCTCAGGGAGGGTCATACCATTGTGCCGATGATTGTAGCAGAGACGTTGAGATTGACCACATATTGCATCACCTACCCTGCATGGGTATTTACAGGTAGCTCGGTCATGTTGTACGTGTGGTTTATGTCACACTTGAGACCGATTGGCACCTTCCGATGGCATGGGTATTGTTTTACCCATGAGATAGCCATGTCTTACTACTTCCAGCCAGCGGAGTGTACATACACTATGTCTTGGTCGATATTCTTGGCAGGGATTGGAGATCCATTTGACATCTTGCCATGTAAAGGGCTCAATTCACCGTATAGCTTTATTACTCATGCTCCTGGCATGGATTATCTCCCTCTGGCATGTTTGAGGGGCATGATTACTTACCACCAATTGGCTGTGATGTCACAGTTTGACCAGTTCCAGGACTTCCATCCTTTTGAGGGGGCATTGAGTCAGCGCTTAACTTTCTACCACTTGTCAGCAGAGGATAGATCCAGGTTGTATGCCTATTGGGATCAGCGTGAGCTAGCTAAGTTTTTTGTTAGCCATCCGGGCAGTTCGCTAGAGTATTTTGCATGGATGAAAACAAAGACAGCATCGGCTGCGGTAGTATCCACAGTGCCGGAGATTGATTCTGATGATGGGGAGCCCGTAGAGGATATTGATATTCCCACTGAGGAGGAGCTATTCACTAGGTTGCCAGTAGCTCTCGTAGATTCTCCCAGTACAAGTGCTATTGTGATCCAACATTTAGCACAGTATTTAGAGTAAAGTCTTCATCTGATGACTTTTGAGAGAGATTAGGCTAGGGCCTTGATGTTGACAGCTCTTGATGGGAGAGATGTCGCTCTATTGGAGAGAGAGGAGGTTGTAGCTCATAGAGACACCGCTATTGCTGGGCAGGATGAGGCTAGATCATCCAGAGATGCATTGATTATTGAGTAGGATGCTGCCATATATGCTCGGGATGTAGTCATTACAGATAGTACTACAATGAGATCCCTTACTACTGGCATGATTGCCGATATGAGTGCATATATTGATGAGCATCATGCCACCATACAGTTGGCTATGGATCTGTTAGCTCGTGTAGATACCCTTGGGCAGGAGCTTATGGCGTTGCCTCCTTCTTCGGAGAGAGATGCCATGTTAGACTTGATAGCTCGTATATCCACAGGATTGTAGATAGGCTTGTATTTTTCTGCACAGACTAGCTTAGCCATTTTTTCATGTACAACATATATTGTATATCAAACAACATTATATATAGCAGGAAAATATATTTTGATTCACTTCCCTTTTAGTTGTTCCTTGCTACTTGCTTGATATTTGTCTGCTTTTTCAGGACTTGTGATCTTGATGTATTCTGAACTCATCCTTGATGGGTGGACATTGAGATGTCGCAGGATCTTTCAGAATGGATCGTTGATCTGCGTGTATCCCTACCCTCTTTGGTGTCTTGGGACTGGTTTCTATATGTAGATGTGGAGAGGATTATGACTTTTCCTCTCTGAGATTCACCACGCCACATATGGTTGTTGGTACTCCTATTGAAGAGGATATCCCAAATAGTTCCATCTCTTATGGATTGGTGTTACTCTTCAAGGAATCAACCGCAGCTTAGATGGTCGCTAACTCTTCCATTTATGGGGAGGCCAGGTAGTTTCATCCCTTTGGTCTGAGGCCGATGAAATGTTGTGGATTGAAGTTTGATCCCAGTACCGCTGATAAGTATTTGTTTTGGTAGGGGTAAGATCGAACCATAAATGGCTGCCTACGTACTCCTATTGAAGAGGAGATCATGTCTACGTAGTTCGAACTTGGTGTAAGAGGTTCAATGCTGTATGTGAAGGGGTAGAAAGTGTAGAAATATATTTGTGATTTTTTTTGTATAGGAGGGTATAGAAATGTTTTTGTTTTTTTTGTTGTTTTGTTTATTTTTATTGCGACCGGGCCATATAAAATGGTTGCCTACATACTCCCAGGTATTGGGGAGATCAGGTCAACGTAGTTCGCCCCATGCTCAGGAAAATTTGCAGCCGAAAAAGTTTGATCCCGTGTTCAGGACAAACTGTGGGGGAAAAGTTTGATCCCATATTCAGGACAAACTGCAGGTGTGAAAAGTCTTATCCATAGTGGGACAAAAATGCGGGTGTGAAAGGTTCAATCCCTTGTGGGATAACCTGAAAGGTTTGAAATGAAGTTTAGTAAACGATCTGATGATCTGAAAAACCAGGCTGCTGGCTTGAAGAGTGTGTTTCCCTGATGGGGCAAATGGGTATGAAGAAAGGTTGTATGTAGTAAGGGTTAGAAAACCTGAAATGATTGGGGATCTGGTGATCCAAAACTAGGATGTTTGCTTGATGGTAACTTCAGACATAGTACCATTTCACGGTGTTCGAGTTGATGAGCTGTGGAAATTCATCACCGTCCATTTCCTGTAATCTGAGAGAACCTCATGTCAATACCTCCTTGACAATAAACGGGTCATCCCAGTTTGGAGTGAATTTTCCCTTTGACTGATCTTGGTTGTCAATGATCTTCTTCAAAACCAATTCATGTTGTTTAAACTGTCGTAGTCGGACTTTTCTGTTGTAGGATCTGGCGATCCTTTATTGGTATAACTGACCATGGAAAATAGAATCACTTCGCCTTTCGTCTATTAGAGACAATTGGTGATACTTGTCTTGTAACCATTGGTCTTCATCCAGCTGAGCGTCTATCAACACTCTGAGGGATTCCATTTCCACCTCTATGGGGAGCACTGCTTCCATCCCATAGGTTAATGAGTAGGGGGTTACCCCAGTGGAAGTACGCATTGAAGTTTTGTAGGCTAATAGAGTCAGAGGCAGGTCAGGCCATCCTTTGTGATTGGCAGACATCTTTTGTGACGCCCCCAAAACAGGTATACATCACCCATCTGAGTCGCCAGATACATGGTATAAAATTCAACTACAATCTTAATTATACAACAGTAGTGCAAAATACGACGACATATATACTGTGAGTTTTAATACAAATATTGTAACGAATATAATACGATAATACTCATACTCAAATTAATACTCAAAGTACAACAGCAAATATTTCAAGTCTCCAAAGGGACACGAGAAGATTTATGTTTTCTTCATTTTACTGTGGTGCACTTTTTACGCTTTCAGGGTCGGGTTCTCATCACCCTATTGTTGTTCACAAAAAACAATTATTAAGTGACGTATAAAATACGACACACACATCTTAGGTCCTCAATACAATTATATATTGCATGTCATGCCATAGTAAGGACTACTAATGCTATCATCTAGACCGTCACTCCGTTCCCCGACTCGTCCCAGCTATATTCTCATTTCCTGAAGAGAACAGTGAAAGAAAGGGTGAGCTCAACTAGCCCAGTAAGAAATATTATGACTAAGATAATGCAGAATAAATTATCATTAGTCTTTAACAATGTTAAACTGATAAAATACAATAGACATCAAGTTCAACTACAGCGGAATAAGCAATCCATTAAAAGAGTCAAGTAGAGCATAAAATCTACTATCTTCTATGATTTAAAAAGATTTTCATAAACTTTATCGCTGAGACTCAACTTAATAAATAAACCACATCATCCCTGCAACACGGCCAAGGATATTCATGTAATCATCAATGGTCATGATTATATTAAATAATCCCTGGTCATAATCATACCAACAACTGTCCACCAATGAACTACAGGCCAATGAGGACTTTTACAACATCATTCGTTACATTGCGGTCATAATTATACCGAATAATCCCTGGTCATAATCATACCAAGTCCATCTCTGCACGTAATCCAAAGATGACTTTCATCACAATATAAGAATGAGGATGATGACAATAATATTTAATCAAACGAAAACAAGGATAAATATTAAAGACTTTAAATTTATCCAAATATTATCAATCACTTAATAAACTCATAATCTAATATTATTAATATTATAACAATATTTTAATCACTTCTTAAACTTATAAATAATTTATTTCAATTGTTTACACTTTACCAAATAATGCATTTAATCATTCAAAAATGCTATACTCATAAGATTTCATCACCAATGATCAAATCACTCATGCATATACCTTATATAGGATTTTCAATCCCTAAAATCCTATTTACCAATTCTTCAATTTCACATAACGTATTTAACTAATATGTTTGAAAGTACACCATTTTCATGAAAAATTACCAAATCAACTTATTATTTTTCTATCATTTGTCCAAACATATATACATATATTTCATACACAACAAGTATTTTTTTATAATTTTTCAACTCTGTTAAGTATTTTTTTGAAAATCAATTTCTAATTAATTCCTTAAGAAATTAGCTACCTCAAGTTTAACTCCAGAAATTCCCAAATCTTGGAAGGATCTTACACATGTTAACATGAGCTTCCAGTTTAAATTTTATGGTCATCGGAGTTATAGAACTCTGGTTATAGCATTTTTCGTCGGAAAAACCTAAATATTGAAATGGTCATAACTTGCTCATTTTAAGTCAGAATTAGCTCATTTTTGGACAAGAGGTATTTTATACCATATATTTCCATGTCCCAAAAGGCCAGAATTTTTCTCACAAATTAAGTGGCTGAAAATGCCATTTTAAATTTATGGGCAGTAGCTTTTTGATATTTTGCAGTTTTTGACTCCTTTGCTAAAATCAGTCCACACGAAAATCTACAACACTTTTTCCAGTGATTCCACATAGATAAGTTAGAAAACTCTTAGATCTAACTCTAGAACTTGACCACACTAAAAAATTCGAAATATAATAGGAGATATGGTCAATTGAATTTCATGTTCCATTTTTACAAAAAATCTGATTTTCAACTCTTTGTGATTTCTAAGAAACTTACATGTTTTCACATAATAACCAACATAACTCATCACAACACTTACTAATACTACATATACCCATGATTTTCATCAGTCCAATGCTTTTATTATGACTTTCATCATAATCAACAAGGTCAATGCTTATATTATGACTTTCCAAAATTTTTGAGGGTCAAAAAATTACTTAAAGCGCAAATGGATTTTCACCCGTCATGCGGTAATCCACGAGATGATCATTTCCACAATTTAATAAGGAATGAAATACAAAGGATCATTCACCATGCATGTGGTAATCCACTTATACAGGTTATTCCAACAGAATAATAAAGAATGGAATAACAGAAGAATTCACCATGCATGCGATAGACTGCACAGACAGGTTATTCTTAACAGAATAATAAAGAATGGAACCTGGTCATGCATAAACGCACAGAAAGAATATTCTGATAGAATAATAAATAATGGAACAAGGTCATGCGAAAACGCATAGACAGGATATTCCGACAGAATAATAAAGAATGGAATAATAAAAGAATTTCACCATGTATGCGGTACTTCACATAGACAGGTTATTCCAACAGAATAATAAGGAATGGAATAACAGAAGTTCTCTTCATGAATATGAAAGAAATAATACCCCTTACGAGTACAACAAATAATATCCCTTACCTTATAAAGAAGAGTACTCCGACGGGTAGGGCGGTGATATACTTGAAGAAAACTTGCACTACACTCAAAGCTTCTTAAAACTCTAAAGAAATACGCTCAAGATTATAGAAGAGAATTCTCTGAATTTCTGGTGTGATTTCAATTCTAACTAAGCATCCTATTTATAGGAAAATAGAAAGGATACTATATAATATAATATATATATATATATATATATATATTATTTAAAATCTAATAAAACAATTAACTTTATAAAAGTATTTTATTTTATATAAAAAGATTTTACTATACAAACACTATGCATAATAAAATATATTATATTCTAATTATTGTCCAATAAAATAAATAACTTTATAAAAGTATTTTGTTTTATATAAAAGCTTTTTCTGCTTTTATTACATTAATAATTCTAATAAAACAAAATTTATATATATAATATATATATTCATAAACTTCCGTGACTTCATAAAAAGACACCTCAATATATTTAACAATATTTATCATCATTATTATAATTCACAATATTAATCAACCAGGTCGTTCCCAAGAAAGAGGAGACTTTCCAATAAGGATTTCTCCCTATTGGCGCACAATTAGGTGACCAAACCTCTCCTTGGCAGAACTTCTAGACATCGTTAATATTGCAAATAATAATATTAATAACTTTGTCATCTCAATTATTGATTTAATAATATATAAAATATTGACAACTATTGAATCAAATAACGTGAGATACTATGCAACAATTACTGAAGCAATAATTGAACAAAACTGAGTGACTTCTCACGTAAGCATCAATAATCAATACCGTGTGCTACTATGCAACCACGTGTATTCCTGTACTTTTAACATAGGGTGTTTCAACAGTTAACGGTAAAACTTCCGCCGTTATTTTCATAAAAATATTTTTGTCGTTTTCTCAATCCGACAATAATTCTATTGTGGGGTCCACAAATGATTGTACCATCGTACGGATATTCCCCGACAAAAAGAATATTCTCCGACCAATCGAATATTATATAACAACTTACATACTTTGAAAAATTTATAAATACTACCCACAACTATAACATTATCTCAAATCCACACCATAATATTAAAAAAAATATTTTGAGAAAATTAAATCTTTATTCGTAAAATTTGGGGTTTTACATCTTTTGCATGATCTTCTTGAGGTTCTTATTAGCTGCTTCAACAACACCATTCATCTTTGGACGGTAGATGACGGAGTTAAGGTGTTTGATGTTGAATTTACTACACAACTCCTCCATCATTTTGTTGTTGATCTTTTTAGCATTGTCTGACACAATCACCTCTGGTTGTCCATATCGACAAATGACATTATTTCTGATTAAAGCAATGATGACTTCTTTGGTAACCCTGGGGAAGGAGGCTGCTTCTACCCATTTGGTGAAGTAGTTGATTATGGTGAAGATAAACCGATGCCCATTACTAGCTTTGGGCTCTATGGGTCCGATCACGTTCATTCCCCACATTGAGAAGGGCCAAGGTGAACTCATGTTGTGGAGCTCCCTCGGAGGGGCTTGGATAGCATTCTCATGAATTTGGCATTGATAACATCTCTTGACGTGATCATCACAGTCAACCTTAAGCGAGAGCCAGTAATGCCTTGTTCTGAGGATCTTTTTAACGAGTAGAGGGACGCTCATGTGTGGGCCACATACTCCACCATGGATTTTCATCCATGAGCCTCTGAGCTTGGTCCTTATCTAGACATCTGAGGAGACCTAGTCCTGCATCTCTTTTGTAGAGTGTATCTCCGCTCAGGTAGAACTTCATAGCTAGTTGATAAATCCGCCTTCTTTCAGTCAGGCTTGCCTCAGCGGGTGTAGATCCATCTCGCAAGTATTCCTTGATGTGATGATACCAAGGGTGTTGGATGGGAGGTAGCTCATCCGATACTTCTCCAATATAATTCTCATAGGCTGGAGCCTTTTGTAAGGCAAATGGGATGCTTGGCATGTTTTCCTTATCAGGTATGTTGACCAAGGAGGCCAAAGTTGCTAGCGCATCCGTAAAATCGTTCCTATTCTGAGGAATGTGGAGGAAGGTTATTTCGTCGAACTCCATAGCCATCTGTAAAACTTGCCAATGGTAAGGCAGCAAATGTAGCTCTTTGGTGTGATAGATTCATGTGGTTTGTCTGATTACCAATTTTGAATCTCCAAAGATAGTTAACTGCCTGATACCCATTGATTGGGCAAGTTTGAGTCCCATAATATAGCCTTCATACACGGTAGTATTATTGGTGGTGCGACAAAGCGCAACTTGACAAATGACGGATCTCGCTCCCTGCATGGGATACTAGGCGCTCTCCGCTCCGAACCTTCTATGTTAACAGCTCCATTAAAATACATTTTCCATAATTGGTGTGTATCGTACTGATGGTGTTGCTGGACTATTATTACCCCTTCATCGGGGAAGTATGTTTCCAAGGGTTTAAAATCCCCTAAAGGTGCGGCGGCCAGTTGATCTACAATTCCGTGACCCTTAACAGACTTTTGCGTCACGTAGACGATGTCAAATTGCTATAGGATCAACTGCCATCTAGACAATAGACAATTCAATATGGTTTTACTAAACACATATTTGAGAGGATCCACGCGGGATATGAGATGGGCTGTGTGCCCATGGAGGTAATGTTGTAACCTCATGGAAGCCCATACTAAAGCACAATAAGTCTTCTCAATCAAAGTGTACTTGTGTTCACTGCTGCTGAATCTTTTGTTGAGGTAGTAGATAGCTCGCTCTTGGCCTCTATCATCTTTTTGTCCCAACATGCAACCCATGGCATTGTCATTAATGGACAGGTACATAAACAGGAGAACATCATCACTGGGAGGTGCCAAAATAGGAGCTTTGACCAGCTGCTCTTTGATTGTAAAGAAGGCTTTTGACACTCATTGTTCCATTTCATGGAGGAGTTCTTCCTTAACAACTTGAAAATAGGCTCACAGGTTGCTGTGAGTTGGGAAATGAACCTGCTAATGAAGTTGATTCTTCCCAAAAATCCCCGTATTTCCTTCTCTGTCTAAGGAATGGGCATTTCTATAATGACCTGGATTTTGGTGGGATCCAACTCAATCCCTTTGTGGCTGACTAAGAAACCTAGCAACTTGCCTGATTTAATGCCAAAGGCGCACTTGGCTGGATTCAACTTCAAGTTGTACTTACGCAACATATTGAAGAGCTTTTTGAGATGATATATGTGGTCTTCTTCCCTTCGGGATTTGACAATGATGCCATCCACGTAGATCTCTATCTCTTTATGCATTAAGTCATAGAAAAGAGCCATCATGGCCCGCTGATAGGTAGCTCTGACATTGATGAGGCCGAATGACAACTGTCTATAGCAAAAGGTTCCCCAAGGCGTGATGAATGCAGTTTTCTCACGATCCTCTTCAGCAACCATAATTTGATGGTACCCAGCAAAGTAATCAGTAAAGGAGTATATATCGTATTGAGCAGCATTGTCAATGAGTATGTGAATAAATGGAACGGGAAAGCTATCTTTAAGGCAAGCTTTATTCAAATCCCGATAATCCACGCAAACTCGCACCTTTCCTCCTGGTTTAGGTACGGGGACTATGTTGGATAGCCATTCAGGGTATGTAGACACCATGATGATGCCTGCTTGAAATTGTTTCACAATTTCTTCTTTAACTTTTAAACTCCACTCAGGTTTTAATCGCCTGAGCTTCTGCTTGACTGACTTGAATCCCTCTTTAATGGGAAGATGATGAATAACGATGTCAGTGGATAAGCCCACAATGTCTTCATGAGACCATGCAAACACATCCTGAAATTGGATTAATAGTGCAACCATGTCATTCCTTTGGTTTGGAGTGAGGTCTGTACCAATTTGGATTAGCATAGGGCTTTCTAAGGTTCCGAGGTTAAATGAGGTGGTTTGATTAAGATTTGGTTTAGGTTTATCCTCTACCCATTCCTTGATCTCCTGAGGTATCTCAATGTCCTCTTGTATTTCCATCAAGTTTGAGTTCAACTTTTCATCAAAGTTACAATCATTGTGGAGAAAAGGCACCTCATCAGCAAGTATAGGCATATTTAAGTTTAGAGTCCTGAAACAAAATATTCTTTCACTTAATATATGAAACTGTTCAATCATACAAAGTGTTAGCATACACTGATAAAATAATTGCTAATACTGTATAGTAAAGTAAGCAGTTAAAGCTATCTACAATGCAGAGGGGGTTTCTGCCCATTTTACCCTTGTCGACTAGGCTATTATTGATAATGTATTTAAGTTGTTGATGAAGGGTGGAAGGGACGGATCCAGCCATATAAATCCACGGTCTTCCAAAAAGCAGGTTGTATCATGTGGCAATTTTGAGCACATGAAAGGATACACTGAATGTATGTGTACCAATCTCCACAGGCAGCTCAATTTCCCCAACAGCATTCCGTCGGGATCCATCAAAAGCTTTGATAACCGTATGGCTATTTTTGATCCTCTTAGGGTTGATATTCATCTTCTCCAAGGTGGCATAAGGACAAATATTCAAAGATGATCCACCATCTATCAGAACTCCTCCCACTATGTATCCGGAGGACAGAACCGCTATGTGCAATGACTTGCAATGACCAGTCCCTTCGGGAGGTATGTCGTCATCAGTGAAAGATATCACATTGTTGTTAAAAATGTGATCAACCAGATGTTGGAATTTTTTAACATCCACTGATTTTGTCAAATGGGCTTCTTCCAAGACCCTTAGCAAGATCTTTATGTGATCTTCGGAAGAGAAAATCAAGTCCAGTATGGAAATTTGTTGTGGAGCTTCTCTTAAGCTTAAAACCACCTTGGCTTCATTATGGCCCATAGTACGAAGGAACTCTTCAATCCTCTCAATGGGAACTTTTCCCTTTGATTTGATGGTAGTCTTCATCACTCGGTAGGGAAGATACAGTGGATTCTCCTTCGACACTACAGCAGTTGTGTGTGATGTAGATCCTTCAGCCTCTCCATAATTCCATGGCACTTTTTGTAGGCTGAAAACAGGATACTGTGTTCTGTATGGTAAGAGAATTGGATTTGGTGCATCCATTTTAAAAGTATTGTCAACACCCTTGAGTTGAATTATTTGTATTGTGAGTGGTCTGATAGCCAAATCATCTTCAATGGATATAACTGCTACGCCGTCCTTCCATTTTGTAGGACATGTGTTCCCACACTCAAGTAATAAAGTGTCATCATCTGCCATCTGCAGGACACCACTGTCAATTAAATTCTGAATGAGGTGGTGGAGAGCCCAACATTCTTCTGTGCTGTGACCGCGAGAATGGGAGTGATACTGGCATACTCCATTAGAATTGAGCCGTCTTGAACGGGGATTGATCGGAGGGAGAAGGGATGTAATTCTTCCTTCATTAATCAACATCTAGAATATCTCCTCCACAGGTTGGCCAAGGTATGTAAATTCCCTCTTATTGGCAAAATCCCGACGGGCTTTGGCACTTTCTCTTTTTGCAACTTTATCTGTAATAACCAGATATTTTTTTATATATTAAATCAAAAATTTTGCATATAATTTTTTTTTTACTAAAGGTGGAAATATGTGGCAGATAATGTGTATGTATATTTGTGATAAATAAAAATATATTTATTACATGAATAATTATAAATAATTTTATTTTAAAATTATTGATCATTATAAATTATATTCTTATAACAATTAATTTTATTGTAGAAATGTTTTTATTAATTATTTTCCATGAAAATATGATTTTATATTATTTAAATAATATATGAAATGATTATTAGAATTATTATAATGATTAATTTATTTTATTATATAAATTTATTTGAATAATTAAGTTAATTATTTAACTTAATTAATAATGGTATGCATATGTAAGATAAATCGGATATGGAATCCAAACATTAATTTTGGATTTTGATCAAGGAATGAGAATAATAATATTATATTATTATTTGTCAGTATTATAGATGTGTATTATGTGTGTAAGGTTAATGTATGGAACAGTTTTAATGTTACTGGTAAACCCTAATTCTGGTTTTGGAACAAGGAATGATGATAATAATATAATATTAATTATATTTTGATTTTTCAGTGCTATAAATATGTACTGTATGTATGCATTGTTAATAATTGGTCAATGATGGTACAGTATTTGAAAACCCTAGTTTGAAGTCAAATGAGACTTTAAAATCTGTCTAAGTAAATATGTTATATAACATTTATTATAATATTATTTTATTTCAGTGCCGTAAATATGTACTGCATATGTGTGGACTGATAATGTTGGTCAAATTATGTGTGTAATGTCAAAACCCTAGTATTAATTGGTTTAATTCTAATTTAAAACTCAAACTGGAGTTTATGGTTGGTAAGAAATTGTGTTATATGATTAATGTTAATTTAGATATTAATTATTATTATTTGGAAACCCTAATTGTGACGCCCCCAAAATAGGTATACATCACCTATCTTGAGTCGCCAAATACATGGTATAGAATACAAATAAAACTTAATTATACAACCGTCGTGTAATATACGACAAAACATAACTGAGAGTTTAAATAGAAATGTTGCCTTCTAGACAATATCCACTCTCAAATAGAGTCCTCATTACATTTATTGTCACACTATTTTATAGAATAGTGAGGACTACTAATACACCATCTCGGACCATCACTCTGTTCCCCGACTAGTCCCGGCTACGTTCTCATTTCCTGAAGAGAACAATGAAAGCAAAAGGGTGAGTTCAACTAGCCCAGTAAGAAATATTATGACTACGATAATGCAGAATAAATTATCATTAGTCTTCAACAATGTTCAACTGATAAAATACAATAGACATTAAGTTTAACTGCAGCGGAATAAGTAATCTTTTAGAAGAGTCAAGTAGAGCATGATATCTACTATCTTCTATGATTTAAAATGTTTTCATCAATTTTTATCGCTGAGACTCATCTTAATAAATAAACCATATCTTCGAGTTATCCCTGCACTAAATAATCCCTGGTCATGACTACACCGAATATTCCCTGGTCATAATCATACCAAAAACTGTCCATCAATGCACTACAGGTCACTAAGGACTTTTACCACATCATTTATAACATTACAGGTCATGATTATACCGAATAATCCCTCGTTATAATCATACCAAGTTCATCTATGCACGTAAGCCAAAGATGACTTTTGTAAGACCCCGGATTTTATGAAATAAAAGTATTCAATTTTCTTATTTAGTAAATGGTTAAATTGATAATAAAGTTAAAGTTAAGGGTGATATATATAAAATTTTTCAAAATACGCAAGTGGTTATAAAATAATCATTTCTGTCAGGGAATATTCGTTTGGTCGTGGAATATTCTTGTTGTCAGGGAATATTCGTACGACGGCGCAACCATTTGTGGGCCCCTTAATAGAATAACTGTCGGATGAAAAAAATGACAAATTTGAATTTTTATAAATAACGACGTAGTTGTTACTGTTAATAACTTTGTTGGATTACACGGTGGTTAAAATACGATGTCTGGCGTGGTTGCCGCGATGTAGCACATGATATTGCGATATATTTTAGAATTATTGATTCTTACGTATGAAGGCACTACTCAATAATTGTTACAGTAATTACTATTCAATAATTTATTTTATTGATTCAATAATTGCTGCGTTGATAGTTTATATTATTGTTATTTCAATAATTGTCAGTGCACAATATTTCCCATTATCAGATCAATAATTCATATTATTTGAATAATATTATTAGATAGAATTATTGGCAATGTCTAGAAAGTTCTGTCAAGGAGAGGTTTGGTCACCTAATTACTGCCAAGATGAGGAGAAATCCTTATCGGAAAGCCCCCTCTTTCCAGGAACTACGGTTGTCATAATTGTGATTCTGTAATATTATTTGTGAATAATTAATTATTGATTTAAATGATAAGGAAATATTTATTTGATGTGGATATAAATGATGGATTTATTTATGTGGTTATAAATGAAGGAATTAATGTTGAGGTGTTTTTATCAGTATTTTGTCAGATTAGAGATATTAAAAGATCAAATCGGTGTTTTTAAAGCTCTATTGCGTGAGTTATAATTTTTAATCCGACCGTTGGATCGTTGTGATTTTTGGATATGTTATACATATATAAGTTGAATATATATCCACAAATTTTGAACCGTTGAAAATTAACACATGATTTGTTATGAATTTTACAAGGTGTTGAAAGTCATCCGTTTGTAGATTTCGGATATTTTCTGTCTGAAATTTGAAAAAACTTAAAGCTACAAAGTTGTAGAGAATTCTATTTCATGTGGAATGGACATAAAATTCGTATTTTTCTGATAAACGAGATATTTTCTATGAATTATTGAAGTTTCAAAAAATAAAATAATTTTTATTAAAATTGGGTGGGACCCACTTTTTGGTTGGTGTTGAATGCACATGGGCTGCTATATTTTTTTAGAAATGAGGGATGGTTTTGTGGTGGCATGTGTAGAAGGTTGATAAATAAATAATATATTTTATTAATTTAGTCTCCTTTGGCGTTCTAGCATTTTCCTATAAATAGGTGCTTATGTTAGAATTGAAAATCATACCAGAAACAAGTTTTTTTTTCTCTATATTATCGAGCGTATTTTTATGAGTATTTAGATACTTTGAGAGTTTCTAATCGGTGCAAGTTTACTTTGGCTTTTCATCCGATATTCCAGTCAGAAGTACTGCTCTTTTGAGGTAAGAGATTTTTAAGGGTTATTATGTTTTTTCAGTTTCGCACTTTTTCCGGACCTTCAAAAATTCTGGAAAAATTTGAAATAATAATTTGATGAGTTTTATTAATTGTGTCCAAAAATGGCAATTTTTGGATGTGTAGATTAGGAGTTATGGATTTTATGAGAAAAGACTATTTTAAAAGTAAACCCTTATAACCCCTTGTGGTTAACTTCAAACTTGATGAATTTTTTATTGGGAGTACATCTATATAATATCAGTATACCCTGTAAATTTTGGAATTTATTGATAAAAGTGCAATTTATGATAAATGTCTAAATATTTGGCAGTTTTGGCCATATGAAAAATAGTAAATGAATTTTAAAAATTCTGAGAAAAATATATGTTCAATATGGGACTATATTATGCTAAATCCCAGAAAACAAATATTTTTGGGACTGATTTGGTATTTTTCATGAAAATGAACTAGTTATGATTAAATGAATTAAATATGTTATGTGAAGTAACAAAATTGGAAAATAGGATTTTATGGCTTGGGAATCCTATATAATGTATATGCAGATTTTTGATGAGGGTTTTGGTTATTGGTGATGAAATTTTATGAGTTTGACATTTTAGGATGATTAAATGCATTAATTAGTAAAATGTAAACAATTAAAATAAATTATTTATAAATTTAAGAAATGAGTAGGATATTGTGGTAATATTAATAATATTAGATTATGAGATTTTAAAGTGATTTATAACATTTGGATTAAGGTGCTATAAATATTGATATGGATTTTATTGTGAAACTTTATATTTTTGTGTCGGGGTTACTATTCATGTATAGGGTACTATTCATGACAAAAATTGGTTTCTTTCTCTGACCAAATTATCGTTGATTTATGAATCTTACTCTTAAGATTAAATCCATGTTTGGATCATATTATTTTTATTATCATATATAACATTTTTATGATCCTGGTGAAAAAATTTCTCTTTGACTTAAGTGTAAAGATGGGTAGATTATTGGTATGATCGTGACTATGGGTTCTCTTTGGCCAATAGTGCAAAGATGAATTGTTGACTGGTATGATCATGACCATTGAATTTGCAATTGAATATTTTTAGCTTAAGTGCAAAGGTGAATCGATCAACATGATTATAATTATGATTTATATAAATTCTGAAATGATTGTATGTTTCTTTGAGATATGAATATCTTTGGCTTTTGTAGTGCAAAAGATCAATTATTGATGAATATCTTTGGCCGTAATGCAAAGATGACTGTTGTTGAATATCTTTGGCTTTTGTAGTGCAAAGATGAAGCTGTTGTTGAATATCTACGGCATGTAGTGCAAAGATGACTGTTGTTGAATATCTTTGGCGAGAAGCTTAAAGATGAAGTACATTGATGAGTATCTTTGGACCGTAGTGCAAAGATGAATTTATTAATATGATTATGAACAAGAACTGTGATTTGGTATAACCCTGATCTTTGATGTTTCAGGTAAAGGCGGTGATGAAAATTATCTTCGTCTGGATGAGAAAAGGAATTTGAAACCAAAAATATGATTATGAGTTATTCATATGATTGTGGGCGAGGCTGTTGATTGATGTTCTGAGGATAAAATATTGTTGGTGGGACTTTTAACATAGAAGATAATAGACATTATGGTCTATTTAACTCTTCTAATGGATTGCTCGTTCATTTTGCAACTATGGTTGAAAAGTTTTATCATCTACCATATGTTCTAAATCTACGATTTATTACTGATGAAGGCTATTGATAATTTAATTATCTTTAGTCATGATATTCTTTACTGAGCTATTTGTTCTCACCCTTTTTCTTCACAATTCCTTTCAGGTAATAAGAGTGTAGCTGGGTCGAGCGGGGATAATAGGAGAATAGAATGGAGGTCTATAGCTGTTGAGGTTCTTCCTAAATAGTATGGAAATAATTGTATTGAGGACCTAAGATGTGTGTGTCGTATATTATACGTCACTTAATAATTAATTTTGGTGAACAACAATAGGGTGAGGCGAACCCAACGTTGGAAGGGTGTTTTGCCACTATCATACAAGATGTCTAATGACATAAAAACTCGTGTTATCATAAGACAGAGTTGTGCGCATCCTCTTTTTGAGTATATCTACGAGCACTACCTATATGATCTTGGAGTTGGGTTGAAACATAATGTTCAATCGCAGACGGTGGAGATAGTTATATGTCAAGAGAAGACTCACCATTGGAAGGAACATGATAGTAATCTTCTCGTTTTTCTTTGGGGTCTATTGGATAAACCAAGGATAATTCTCTGGACATATGATATCTATCATAACTTAGATTCATGGCCTCCTATGTACGAAGGTTTCCTTGAGCACTTCCCAAAGATCTTAATTTCTAAAACAGTTCTACATGTACCTTTATGTAAGGTATCACTGTGAGGTGCGGTCCATAGTTGGGACATGAGTCACAGTTGGTATTAAAACTCACAGTATATGTGTTGTTGTATTTTGCACGACAATTGTAGTAATAAAGTTGTAGTTGTTTTCTGTACCATGTATTTGGCGACTCAGAATAGGTTGGATGGATTGGACCTATTTTAGGGGCATCACAACTTTCATCACAATATAAACATGAGGATGATGGCAATGCCATAATAATTCAATAAAACAAGTTCAAGGATAAATTTTAAAGATTTAAAATTTAATTTATCCAGAAATCAATAACGTCCAAATTGTCAACATGATACTGCTTTGTAGAGTAAAATTCAAGAATAATATTCATGTACCAAAAATAATTTGGACAGAAAAGAAATATATTTTTTGGGTGAATAGTACCCCGTGAATAGTACTTCGGGAATAGTACCCCGTGAATAGTATCCCGACACGAAAAGTGTCCCGAATACCCGAGTGAATGATACTAGAGTGAATAGTAACCTATGAATAGTAACTCGTGAATAGTACTTCAACACGAAAAGTACCCCAAATACCCGAGTGAATAATACCAGAGTGAATAGTAAATGGGTGAATAGTAACCCATGAATAGTAACTCATAAAAAAATACCAAAGAAAATAATATTCCATGACGAGTACAAAAGAAGTGATATCTCAAACGAGTATAATAGAATATACAAAACTGCAAATGGATTTTCACCCGCCATGCGGTAATCCACGTAGACAGATCATTTCCACAATTTAATAAAAAATGAATACAAAGGATCATTCACCATTCATGCGGTAATCCACATAGATAGGTTATTCTAATAGAATAATAAAGAATGGCATAACAAAAGAATTCACCAGACATGCGATAGACCGCACAGATATGTTATTCTAACAGAATAATAAAGGATGGAACCAGGTCATGCGTAATCCGCACAGACAAGATATTCCAACAGAATAATAAAGAATGGAACCAGGTCATGCGTAATCCGCATGCATGAGGATATTCCAATAGAATAATAAAGAATGGAATAACAGCGAGAATTCACGGGCATGCGATAGGCATCGCATGATAAAAGTTATTCTAATGAATAATAAAGAATGGAATAACAAAAGAATTTCACCATGTATGCGGTACTTCGCATAGACAGGTTATTCCAATATAATAATAAAGAATGGAATAACAACCCTTACGAGTATTGTAAGAAAATAACTCTCTTCTTTAGTGAGGTAGCAGACTTCTCTTCTTTTTTCTCTCTATAATTTCTCTCTATAATAATTGCTCTAAAGCTTTAGTGAATTGGTGAAAAATGAAGGAAGAATGAGCTTCTATTTATAGAAAAATAAAGTTTCGATAATTACACGTTTAGGCTCGAAATATTACAATACAATACCTTCAACTTTTCTTTCATTTTTAATTTAGTCCTGCAAGTATTATCAAACTTGCACCACCTCCCTAATAGTAAATAATGTGAATCAATAGTTCAATCATATGAATCAATAGTTATAATCATGCGAAAATACGAATTACAGTATAGTACTTCCATCTATACCTCCATTTTTAACTTATTCATGCAAGTATTATCAATCTTGCACCAACTCTCCTAAAGTACAAGAATGTGAATCCATAGTATACACATGTGAACACATAGTTATAATCATGTGAATTAATAGCAATTAATTGCTCATTTATCCGATTAATTACCCGATTGGTCAGTAAAACTTCCAGACATCAATTAATATCGGAATAAATGTCGATTTCCACTAACACTAATAATTCCAAACATAATAGAACTGTCAATTTCATCTTTAATCAACACAAACTTATTCATCATTAATATTATAACTCACAATATTTAAGAACCAGGTCGTTCCCAGGAAAGAGGGGGCTTTCCGATAAGGATTTCTCCTTATTAGCGCGCAATTAGATGACTAAACCTCTCATTGACAGAACTTCTAGACATTATAAATATTGCAATTTAATAATATAAATAACTTTGTTTTCTCAATTATTGATGTAATAATATAACATATTATGCAGATGATACTGTGACAATAATCGAATCAATAATATGAGAGATATTATGCAGCAATTACTGTAGCAATAATTGAGTATAACTGATTGACTTCTCACGTAAGCATCAATAACCAATACCGTGTGCTACTATGCAACCACACGTATTACTGTACTTTTACTACCGGGTAGTTCAACAGTTTTAACGGTAACACTTCCGTCGTTATTTTTATAAAAAGATAATTATTTCATTTTCTAACTACGACAATACTTCCATTGTGGGGTCCACCAATGATTGTGTCATCGTACGAATATTCCCTGTTAAAACGAATATTCCCCGACCAATCGAATATTATATAACCACTTGCTTACTTTGCAAAATTTGTAAATATTACCCACAACTATAACATTATATCAAATCCACACCATAATATTCAAAAATATATTTCGAGAAAATTATTCTTTATTAATAAAAGTTGGGGTCTTACAACCTCCCCTTCTTATGAAATTTCGTCCTCGAAATTAGGGTGCGTACCTGGTATGTCGAAGAGGTGAGGATACCTTGATTTCATTTCAGATTCTAACTCTCAGGTCATTTCTTCAACATCATGGTTTCTCCACAAAACTTTGACTTGAGGTATAACTTTAGAGCGTAGAATATGATCCTTCTTATCCAAGATTTTAACAGGTACCTCTTCCTACGTGAAATCTTCCTCTATCTCATCTGGTTCTAATTCAATAATGTGGTTCAGGTCTTTCACATATTTACATAACATAGATATGTGGAAAACGTTATGAACACGAGACATACTTGGCGGTAAGGCGAGTCTATAGGCCACAGTTCCTACTCGTTCGAGGATTATAAATGGGCCAATGAATCGAGGATTGAGCTTTCCTCTCTTTCCAAATCTTGTAACTCCTTTCCATGGAGCAACATGTAACAACACATGATCTCCAATATTGAATTCCACGTCCTTTCGATGAAGATCAACATAACTGTTTTGTCGATCTTGTGAGGTTTTTATACGTTATCGGATCGTTTGAATCTTTTTCGTAGTCATACGTACCAAATTCGGTCCCAACAACGTTGCTTCACCCACCTCATCCCAGCATACTGGAGAACGACACTTTCTTCCATACAACGCCTCAAATGGAGCCATGCCAATACTTGCTTGATAACTATTGTTATAGGAAAACTCCACCAATGGTAAGAACTTGTCCCAACTTCCCTTGAAGTCAAGGACACAGAGTCTTAATAAATCTTCAAGAGTTTGAATAGTCCTTCGACCGCCCATCCGTTTGAAGATGATATGCTAGAACTAAATCGTAAATCCGTGCCCATAGCTTTTTCAAACTAACCCAAAATCTTGAAGTGAATCTTGGGTCTCGATCAGAAACTATTGATACTAGTATACCATGCAATCTTACAATCTCGTTTATATACATACTAGCAAGACGTTCAAGTGTATAAGTTTCTCGTATTGGTAAGAAATGAGCAGACTTGGTCAATCTATCAACAATGACCCAAATCGCATCTATGCCTTGAGAAACCTTGGGAAGACTAGTAACAAAATCCATGGTAATGTGATCCCACTTCCATTCTGGAATTTCAAGTGGTTGCAATGGACCTTTTGGCACTTAATGCTCCGCCTTGACTCGTTGACAAGTTAGACACCTTGAGAAAAACCCCGCTATCTCTCTCTTCATATTGCTCCACCAAAATGTATGTCGAAGATCATTATACATTTTGGTACTCCCAGGATGGATTGCAAACGGTGTGTTGTGCGCCTCCATCATGATTTTATACTTCAAGTCAGAATCGTTAGGAACATAAAGTCTAGAGTTGACTCAAAGTATTCCTTCTTCATCGATTCTTGCTTCTGAAATAGCACCTTTTTGCACTTTCTTCCTCATACCCATCAGCTCTAGGTCTGTAGCTTGAGCAACTTTAACTTTATCGATTAAAGTCGGTTCCACTCGTATATTCGCCATTATCATATGGGTCCCTGGAGTCTTTAACTCTATTTCTATCCTTTCCAAGTCATACAAAATGGGCCTTTGCGTTGACAATATTGCACTCGTACCCGCATATGATCTTCTACTCAATGCGTCAGCTACTACGTTCACTTTTCCAGGATGGTATTGGATGGTATGATCATAATCTTTCAACAACTCAAGCCATCGTCGTTGCCGCATGTTGAGTTCCTTTTGGGTGAAGAAATATTTGAGCCTTTTATGATCCGTATAGATCTCCACCTTCTCTCCATACAGGTAATGCCTCCAAATCTTAAGCGCAAAAATGACTGCTGCCAACTCTAGATCATGAGTAGGATAATTCCTCTCATATTCTTTAAGTTATCGTGAGGCATAGGCTATGACTTTCCCATGTTGCATGAGAACACATCCTAACCCTTTGTCTGAAGCATCACTGTAGATGACAAATCCCTCCGAGCTAGATGGTATTGTCAGAACAGGTGCTGAAATGAGTCTTCTCTTGAGTTCTTGAAAACTCTTCTCACATTCTTCATTCCAACTGAACTTTGTATCTTTCAGAGTCAGCTGAGTTAATGGAGTAGTGATTCGAGAAAACCCTTCTACGAATCTCCGATAATAACCAGCTAAGTCGAGAAAGATACGTACTTCGGTCACTGACTTAGGTTTCTCCCAGCTTTGAATTGCTTTAATCTTTGTCGGGTCAACAGATATTCCATGATTTGATATCAGGTGCCCAAGGAATGCAACTTCCTCAAGCCAGAACTCACATTTCTTCAACTTGGCATAAAGCTTGTTTTCACGAAGCTTTTGAAGTATCAGCCTCAAGTGTTGCTCATGGTCTTCACGGGTTTTAGAGTATATGAGAATGTCATCAATAAAGACGACCACAAATTGATCCAGATATTCCTTGAATACTCGGTTCATCGTGTCCATGAAGGTAGCAGGAGCATTAGTCAATCCAAAAGACATGCCTAGGAATTCATAATGCCCGTACCGAGTTCTGAAAACAGTCTTTGGAATGTCATCAGTTTTAATCTTCAACTAATGATATCTGGAACGAAGATCAATCTTTGAAAAGAATTTGGCTCCTTACAACTGGTCAAACAGGTCATCAATACGTGGCAATGGGTACCTATTTTTGATGGTGGCATGATTCAACTCCCGATAATCAATACAAAGTCGCATACTCCCATCTTTCTTCTTCATGAATAGAACGGGAGCACCCCAAGGAGACGTACTAGGACGAATGAAACCGATGTCTAACAATTCCTATAGTTGGGTTTTAAACTCCTGAAGTTTAATAGGAGCCATTCGATATGGAGCTTTGGAAATGGGTTTTGTACCGGATTCAAGGTCGATACAAAATTCAATTTCACGCTCTGGGGGTAGGCCATGAAGTTCTTCAGAGAATACATCAGGAAATTTATTAACAATAGAAATATCATTCAAATTTGACGTATTTTTATTTAAATCCGTGACATGGGCTAAGAACGCTTGACATCCGCTTTTTAATAAACGAATAGATTTATGACTTGATATGACAGTGATTGATTTTAGTGGTTTGGTTGCTTGAATTCGCATAATAGGTTGGTTAGGAATATGAAAGCTAACAACCTTACAAAAACAATCGATTTTAGCATGATGAATAGTTAACCAATCAATCCCTAAAATCACATCAAATGCAAGTATTTTCAAGGAAATAAGATCGACAGGTAACGTGCGGTTATCGATTTGAATCAAACAAGACTTATAAACCGTGGATGTAATAAAGGTTTCTCCCAACGGAGTTTCAACAGATAAGTCAAAGTCTAATTTCTCTGGAGTCAAATTTAAACGTTGAGCGCAAGTAGGAGAAAAAAAGGAATGGGATAGAGTTTATGATTAGCTTACCCGTGATCACCTTGTTCAGATTCCTCACTTTTTGGGAGGTTACGACAAACGCTCTCCCTTGAACTATCGGTTTTGTCTTGTCTGGGACACTGTTGGATGCCTCCATCCCAGCTGGACTTGACTTTGGTGCACGACAAAATTGGGCTAGGTGACCTTCTTTTCCACAATTGTAACATGCTTTGGACTGCATCGTACAGTTTGGACTTATGTGTCCTTCCCCTCCACATTTGTAACATACGACCGGCGGTCGTTCTCCTTCCTTAACAATAGGTGTTGGTGCTGACGTCTTTCCTTCATTATTGAATCTCCTCTTCTTGAAATGTCCACTTATTGTCATGGCCATGATTTACCAGAAGTGATTACCATTTACGGCATGTTGATTCCTCCACGTTTGTTGTCACCGCTCGATGATCGCTACCACTTGGTATTATAGACTTTTAAATTACCGCTCTCTTGGTTGGGTTGACTCATTATCGCGCTCCAATAATCGAGCCCTATTCACAACATCCCGAATACAAACCACGGTTTATGAGAGATAAGGTATTGACGATATCTCGGGTTTTAAACCTCTTAGAAACATCCGCGTCATTCTTTCCTCTTTATCAACCAAGTGGGACGCAAACTGAGACAACTCGGCAAACTTAGCGTCGTACTATGCCACGGTCATATTGTTTTGCTCAAGCTTGATGAACTCTACCTCCTTCATGTGACGAATACTTTTAGGAAAGTACTTGTCGTTGAATAGTTCTTAGAACTTCTCCCAAGACATCCTCGGTCTTGCAAGAGTTGAGTACGCTTCTGATTCCCACCGATGAATGCCTCTGCTACTTCCATAACATGAAGGTAGCAAAGGAACCTTTTGCTCCTCGAGAGAATCCCAAGACATCAAATATCTTGTTGATCCGCTTTATCCACGTCTCTACCTTGGTGGTTTGGCTCTCCAAAAACTTCGGTGGTCCCAGCTCCTTGAACTACTTAGCGGTGATCGTCCGAGAGTTATCATGCTTCCACTTGCATTTTGGATGAGGAGCCGCCTTACCGATGTTTCATGAATTGCATAAAACCTCTGAACATCCCATCGTTCATCATTTAATCGTTGTTGTTTACGAGGATTATTGTCTTCTTATTGCACATTATCACGGTATTAATCTGTGGTGACTCAGCGGTCTCATGTGCTTCATTGCTTATCTCAACATTTTTGGATGCCATTTTCAAATCGCCACAAAACAAGGGTTAATTATCATATCACGTATTATCCCTATACTACGTGACCACCAATTAAATACCAAATAAACTTAGGTAGGTCATGCTAGCGGAAGAATTCCCGTCTCTCCCTCCTAGTTCTTGTCTCACATCTCAGCCAGGGATCATATCCCTAAGCTTTGATACCAACTGTGATGCCCCCAAAATAGGTATACATCACCCATCTTGAGTCGCCAAATACATGGTACAGAATACAAATACAAACTTAATTATACAACCGTCGTGTAATATACGACAAAACATAACTGAGAGTTTAAACAGGAATGTTGCCTTCTAGACAATATCCACTCTCAAATAGAGTCCTCATTACATTTATTGTCACACTATTTTATAGAATAGTGAGGACTACTAATACACCATCTCGGACCATCACTTCATTCCCCGACTAGTCCCGGCTACGTTCTCATTTACTGAAGAGAACAATGAAAGCAAAAGGGTGAGCTCAACTGGCCCAGTAAGAAATATTATGACTAAGATAATGCAAAATAAATTATCATTAGTCTTCAACAATGTTAAACTGATAAAATACAATAGACATCAAGTTTAACCGCAGCGGAATAAGCAATCTATTAGAAGAGTCAAGTAGAGCATGATATCAACTATCTTCTATGATTTAAAATGTTTTCATCAATTTTTATCGCTGAGACTCAGCTTAATAAATAAACCACATCATTGAGTAATTCCTGCACTACGGGCCAAGGATATTCATTAAATCATCAATGGTCATGACTACACCGAATAATCCTTAGTCATAATCATACCAAACTGTCCGTCAATGCACTACAGGCCACTGAGGACTTTTACCACATCATTTATAACATTACAGGTCATGATTATACCGAATAATCCCTGGTCATAATCATACCAAGTCCATCTATGCACGTAAGCCAAAGATGACTTTCATCACAATATAAGCATGAGGATGATGACAATGACATAATAATTCAATAAAACAAGTTCAAGGATAAATTTTAAATATTTAAAATTTAATTTATCCAGAAATCAATAACGTCCAAATTGTCAACATGATACTGCTTTGTAGAGTAAAATTCAAGTATAATATTCATGTACCAAAAATAATTTGGACAGAAAAGAAATATATTTTTCGGGTGAATAGTATCTCGTGAATAGTACTTCGGGAATAGTACCCCGTGAATAGTACCCCGACACAAAAAGTGTCCCGAATATCCGAGTGAATGATGCTAGAGTGAATAGTAATTGGGTGAATAGTAACCCGTGAATAGTAACTCGTGAATAGTACTCCAGCACGAAAAGTACTTCAAATACCCAAGTGAATAATACTAGAGTGAATAGTAACTAGGTGAATAGTAACTCGTGAATAGTAACTCATAAAAAAATACCAAAGAAAATGATATTCCATGACGAGTACAAAAGAAATGATATCTTAGACGAATATAATAGAATATACGAAACTACAAATAGATTTTCACCCGCCATGCGGTAATCCACGTAGACAGATCATTTCCACAATTTAATAGGGAATGAATACAAAGGATCATTCACCATGCATGCGGTAATCCACATAGACAGGTTATTCCAACAGAATAATAAAGAATAGAATAACAAAATAATTCACCAGGCATGCGATAGACCGCACAGACAGGTTATTCCAACAGAATAATAAAGAATGGAACCAGGTCATGCGTAATCCGCATAGACAGGATATTCCAACAGAATAATAAAGGATGGAACTAGGTCATGCGTAATCCGCACAGACAGGATATTCCAACAAAATAATAAAGAATGGAATAACAACATAATTCATCGAGCATGCGATAGGATTGCAGATGACAGGTTATTCAACAGAATAATAAAGAATGGAATAATGAAGAATTTCACCATATATGCGATACTTCAGCATGTAGACATATTATTCAATATAATAATAAAAATGGAATAACAACCCTTACAGTATTGAAAGAAAATAACTCTCTTCATGAATACGAAAAAGAATAATACCCTTACCTTAGAAGAAACTGGATATTGGAATAGTGAGGTAGCAGACTTCTCTTCTTCTTTCTCTCTATAATTTTTCTCTATAATAATTGCTCTAAAGATTTAGTGAATTGGTGAGAAATGAAGGAAGAATGAGCTTCTATTTATAGGAAAATAATGTTTCGATAATTGCACGTTTTGGGGCTCAAAATATTACAGTACAATACCTTCAACTTTTCTTTCATTTTTAATTTAGTCCTGCAAGTATTATCAAACTTGCACCAACTCCCCTAATAGTAAATAATGTGAATCAATAGTTCAATCATGTGAATCAATAGTTATAATCATGTGAAATACGAATTACAGTATAGTACCTCCATCTATACCTCCATTTTTAACTTAGTCATGCAAGTATTATCAATCTTGCACCAACTCCCCTAATAGTACAAGAATGTGAATCAACACAAACTTATTCATCATTAATATTATAACTCACAATATTTAACAACCAGGTCGTTCCCAAGAAAGAGGGGGCTTTCCGATAAGGATTTCTCCTTATTAGCGGGCAATTAGATGACTAAACCTCCATTGACAGAACTTCTAGACATTGTAAATATTGTAATTTAATAATATAAATAACTTTGTCGTCTAAATTATTGATTTAATAATATAACATATTATGCAGATGATACTGTGACAATAATCGAATCAATAATATGAGAGATATGATGCAAAGAATTATTTGTAGCAATAATTGAGTATAACTGAGTGACTTCTCACGTAAGCATCAATAATCAATACCATGTGCTACTATGCAACCACACGTATTACTGTACTTTTACTACCGAGTAATTCAATAGTTTTAACGGAAACACTTTCGTCGTTATTTTTATAAAAAGATAATTATATCGTTTTCTAACTACGACAATACTTCTGTTGTGGGGTCCACCAATGATTGTGCCGTCGTACGAATATTTCCTGTTAAAACGAATATTCCCCAACCAATCGAATATTATATAACCACTTGCTTACTTTGCAAAATTTGTAAATATTACCCACAACTATAACATTATATCAAATCCACACCATAATATTCAAAAATATATTTTGAGAAAATTATTCTTTATTCATAAAAGTTGGGGTCTTACACTAATTGCTAACCCTAATTTGCTAAGTGTAAACCCTAATTGCTAATTTGGCATGCTTAATAATGATTAGTAAAACCTAAATCTAATTATCATGTTTATGTAATTAAAAACCCTAATCTAATTATGAAACCTTAATTTGAAATTTTTAGAAACTAAAATTTTATTTTATTTTATTTTACAAACCCTAAACTAGAAATGCTATAATTTTGTGCTAAACCCTAAGGATTTGCTAAATGACCAAAGTGCCATTAAAATCACAAGTATAATGCCCATTTTGCCCTTCTTGCATATTTAATTAAGTTGCTTGTGATATTTGCCAACACTTTAGTTGGTTAACAACTCTTGACTTCCTTGTGACTGAAATTAAATGCATACCAACAATATATCTCAGCCACAAGAATTGTATTATAACATATATAGATTAAAAGAGAGAGAAAAGTCTCATTATTTGCCCCATTTTCTCACAACACTCATCCTAGACCCTCTCTCTCTCTAAAACCCATGAAATCTTAATATATCAGTCCCATATTCAAGCCCCACTAATACACATCACACATCAGTAGCCAAGAAATTAGATTTGCTCATTTAAAGGTATAAACCCTAGAAATTGAAAATCTTATGATCTGATGTTAGATCTTGTTGTTTGTTGTTTAATGTTGTGTAATAAGATGTTATTTAGTGATCTGGGTTGTTAGATCCCAGATCCATAACATCTAAGTACTCGAAATCAAGTTTTAAAAAAATCTGGAAAAAGTTTAAGAACATGGTCTGACAACGAATGTTAGACCCTGTAAATTTCATTATGTAATGTATTTTTGTTGTTTAAATGTTATAGCTTGTTGTTTGTTATGAGATCTTTAATATGGAACTTGAATCAGGTCCATATCTGTTGTAGATTAAAAGTTATAACGGGTCAAACAGGGTTGACCGGCCATGACCATGTCAAAATCTGGGTAACCCAGATTACCCAGAACACTCTGACAATGTTTTTCAGAACTTTGATCTAATTGTTGTTAGTTAGTTATGTTATGTTATTGTTTTGAGGTTATAGAATGGTATATGGAGTACACATGAAAGTCATTATAACACTTAGATCGTGACCAGGGTCAAAGATAATCACAGTCAAACTTGGGTTGACCATCTGCCGAATAACATTTCTGGAAAACCCAGAAATGTTCAAAGACAGTTTTTATGGCACACTTTGACCAGCATATATATTATGATTTTGTTGTTGTTTTATCGGTTTTATGTATTGTATCTCTAGCCTTGCATATTGACTACATAATGAAACCTTCAGATCACAAAAATAGTTCATGTGTTTCAAGTTATGAAGATTATAAGTTGCCAACTCGGACTGTTCTTTATTTCTGGAAAACCCAAAAATGAAGAACATCTTCTGACAAGGTTTTTTGAAGCCCATATCTCGTTCATTTTATGTAGTATGGTCATGATTGTTGTTGTATCATGAAGTGTTACACTAGCACTATAATATTCAATCAATAACCTTTCCAAAAATACATCTAGCAAAGATTTAGGCTCGGTCAAAGTAGGTACCCTGTGTACTGACTATAAAGATCTGGGTTTACTTTCGAACACATTTAGCAACAATTTTGTCGCCTAAAGCACCTATAGCGACTCTTTATTTATAAAATAATTATTTTTATTAAATAAATAAAAAAAATAGTTTTAAATTATTAAAAATACAAAAATAAATTCTTAAAAATTATTTTAATGTCTGAAAATTAGTTTTTAATTATTTTAATATATTTCATAAATATTTAATATTTTTGAAATATTAAATATATTTAATTTATCTAATTATAATATTAAATAAATTATTTAAAAATGATTTTTATACTTGAAAAATCATTAAAAATTATATTATGTTATAAGAAAATATTTTAAGTTATTTTCTATAACTTTTAATATTTTATGATGAAATTTCATTAATAAATTAATATTAATGATATTTAAGTTATTTAATAAAGGTATTAAATAAATGATGAAAATATAATTAATGATTTAAAAATCATATAAAAATAATTTAAAGGATTATAAAAATATTTTAAGTTATAAAATATAACTTTTGATATTTTGTCATGAAAAATATTAATATTTTAATATTAATGATATTAGATTTATTTAATGTTTATATTAAATAAATTAGTTTAAAAATGATTTTAATATTATAAAAATCATTTTAAATAAAAATAAAGTGTTTAAGAATATTTTAAGTTATAAAATATAACTTTTAATATTTAAAGGATAATTTAATTAATAATTTAATATTATTGATATTAATTTAATAATAAATGTTATTAAGTTTATTTAATAATTATATTAAATAAATGGTTTAAAAATGTTTGTATTTATTTAAAATTATTTAAAAGGATATAAATGAATTAAAAATATTTTAAGTTATACTTAATAGCTTTTAATATTTTAAGGAATAGTACATTAATATTTTAATATTAATGGTAATCATTTAAAAATGATTTTAAATATTTTAAAAATTATTTAAGAGTAATATTAATACTTTAAAAGTATTTTAAGTTATTATAAATAACTTTAATATGTTGGCAATAGTTTCATTAATAGTTTAATATTAATTAAATATTAATGATAATATAATTATTTGATATTTAAATTATTTTATAATGATTCCGGTGTTTGAAAATTTAGAATAAATTATAATAATTGTTTAAAAATTATTGCAAGTCATTTAAAAATGATATAACTATTATTTAAATAGTCTAAATAGATATTAAACTTTGATATAGAGTCTTAGACTCGATAATTACTCGAAAAGTCGAGTAAGATGTACCGGCATGTGAGTTTAAATTGATTTGGACTTGCATAATGTATCTCGTATATGTGTTTATTTGTGATTTAATGAGTGTGAAACATGTGTGACAATGTGATTAGGTTATGTGCTAACTATAATAAACAGTACTATGTGTTATGATATGTGATTCTAATCGATAGAATGATCTTATTAATGATAGGTTTGGTATAAAAGATAAAACTAAGTCATGTATTGTAAGGCAGAATGTGCAAGTATCCTACCTTTGCATTTTCTTTACTATAATGGACATGAGTAAGAATGTTTTGTAATTATATTATTATTTGCATGCATTATTAACCCTTATGTTATATATATATATATTATATCGCATTTCATTGATTATCAACATGTTAGTATATGGTAATTCGAGATATATATTATGTTCGTTAATTTCTATAAATGGTTATACAAGTGTCCCCACTTGGATAATCGTTGTATTTAATCACATGTTGATACACCTTTGTTAATTACCCGTATATATATATATATATATATATGTTGAATTATAGATTATTGTTGAATAAAATAAAACCTTACCATTATCCAACTGAATTGCTTTGGTTTGGAACCCCGACAAGTATGAACATCCCAAACATGGGAAAATTTTTATGCGCCCAAGGCAGCCAGAGTGAACGATAATATCATTCTTGCATGTAGTATTGATCATTACAGGGTACAACGGGTTGATCACCCTTCGTGCTTGTAAGTTATGACGATTTATGGATGAAGTTCTGCTAAACCTATTCAAAAATTGAAAACAATGTTCATAGTATGCCACCTTAACCCTATTTATAGTCAGTACGTAGTTTCAAAAATTGGATAGAGAGTTGTTATGTTATTATTATCGGTTCAGATTACTTCATAACTATTAATTTACTGTAGAAGGGTAGTACAAAGAAAACATTTAATCCTTTCAGCTAATATTTATAATTGTTATTACTTGCTGGGCACTTAAATGCTCATCCTTGCTTAATTTAAATATTTTCAGCTAAGTGTGAACAACCGGAAGGCTCTGTCAAGAATAAAGGAAAAGAGAAGGTTGCTGAATGAGTTTTTATGATATGTTATGTAATAGTTTAACTTTATTATGATAAGGATGATATATTATTATTATCATGTAATGAATGTATTAAAGGTTACGTACTTGGGAATAGACTCTAATAACTATGTAAAGTAAGTTTAATATTTATATTATTGTTAGTATTATTAGTATTATTCCGCTCATAGAAATGGTATCGTGAAGCACCGATTTCGGGTTTCAAGTGCATGGATTTAGGGGCTTTACATTATCCTCTAGTGTTTCACTTTCTGAAGGTGATGATGGAGTATTCATAACAAAGGGAAGGAGACTAGCATGCTCCTGACTGACTAATTGGCGTGTGACTTGGTGTTGATGGATCACCAGTTCTGCCAATTGCTCTACTTACTTACAAAGAGCTTTCATCTTTCGTTCCATAAAAAACTAGAACTGTGCATAATCCCATTTATCGACACCATCTTTGTTGGTCTGGGAAGATTCAACAACGTAATTGGAACTCTGTCCACTCCTCCAATTAATCATATTAACCTTCTCTTCTTTGTGTTGAGGAAGAGGGTTGTCTTGCACATAAGGTTGGTCGGGTTTAGTCACCACGTTCTCCCCATTGTCAATTAAATCCTGGATCTTATATTTTAAGGCCCAGCAATCCTGAGTTTCATGTCCTGGAGCTCCAACATTGTAGGCACATTTTCGGGTAGCATTGAAACCATTCCCATTCGGGTTGGCTGGTGGAAGAAGATGTGTAATTTTCTTCTGAGTAGTCAGAAGATTGAGAATATTCTTGAGTGAATCCCGTAGGGGTGTGAACACTTGATTACATTTGACTTCTCTAACCTTCGGCAATGTAGGGTTGGAAGATTGTTCTTGAAAAAGGGAGTAGTTTCTCCTCTGGATAGGCATATTTTGACTATCTTTCTGACCTTGTAGTATCAAGGAAACATCCTTCTCTTTCTTCTTATGGACCATCCGGGGGTTATTTCCATAAGTTCCGGACTGGATGTGCTCAGCAACAGCTTTTAGAGCGGCTAGGTCTTGAATCTTTCCTGACTTCAATCCCATCTCAACCATCTCTCCATGTTTGATCATTTTAAAAAATTGCTTGCCAATGCCAGCTAAGACTCTCTCATAGAAGAAAGCTTCTTGTATGTCTATGAAGGTCATAACCATTTCTGACTCAATTATAGAGGGAATAACTTGAGCAGCAAGGCGCCTCCATCTTTGAGAATACTATCGGAAAGACTTATTGGCTTATTTCTTGACCTTGGTAATTTGATACCAGTTCGGAGCCATCTGAGACTGGAAGCCGTACTGACTGAGGAAGGCATGAGCTAGCTCCTCCCAGCTATGTATTTTAGAATTGTCTAATCTAGTATACTATGATCGGGCTTCTCCAGTTAGAGTCTTTTGAAATAGCTTTATTCTGAATTTCTCATCCTCAGCATAAGATCCAAGTTCTCTAATAAACACCTTCAAATGTGTATAAGGATCTCCCAACCCATCATACTTTTCAAAGTCAGGAGTCTTGAATTTCTCTGGATAATGAACACCAGGGAATATATAGAGGTCGGCATATGAGACACTCCCGTGTGCTCCAATCCCTTTTATAGACCGAATGGTCTCTTCCTTTTGAAGGACTTTTTTCCTGATATCACCGGTGCCTAGATCTTCTTTGAGATGGGTGTTTTCTGGAATTTTGTTGGACTTATCTAACTGAAGATCAGGTATTGGATTTGCTTCATCTGTACCTTGTATTCCTTCATGTACAGAGGATTCTGTATGTACAGGTATGCGTAGACCCTGAGTAGACTGGTGTAGTTCTTTAAGCAGAACAACCAAATCTGTAATTTGCTTGCTTAATCTGTTAAACTCCTCATGAGAGACATGAGCATGATTAGACTGGTCAGATGAAGACATAATTAGCTGTAAGCTCGTGGCCTTCTTGGACTTTGAACGGGTAACAGACCTAATTATTTCCCTACAAAAACTTATTTAGTTTAGTCTTAGGGAATGTATCAATGTTTACATGCTATCATAATTTGTCTGTTTTAGGAGTATTATCCTACAAAACGGGTGTCAGGTGATAGCATACCAAGCTTTAATATGCATGTACACATATTCTTCATATTTTCCATTATATAGAGATTGACATGGAATGAAATTATAAGTAATTGTCTTTACAAGTAATTGAGAATGGAAAGCATGAAGAACTTTCCTCCACGCTTGGTTTATCAGAGGATGACCTATCTTAGGTTACTCTCGCGGCTTTTTGGCATGAAGGTTCCCAGATCATTGTAATTTACTTGGTGGGAAATTAATCTGGTCTTTCAACTGGAGCGAATCTGGGTGGTACCTTTCCTGAGCCTCGTTGGAATTAGTCTCCCTACGAGTCCAATAATCAAACACTGACATGATAGCTTCCTGGTGGAGGAACCACACAACATACATTCATGTGCAACGTGTCTCACCGTTATAGGAATGATGACATATGCCAAACACTAATATCGTATAAAGATATAGTGTAAAGCATTAAGTGCAGTAAGTAAATACATTCGTACACATTCATCAAAAAATGTAAATGCAACATCCACATACAAGCATATAACAGTTTTAAAAAGTTTGTAGTAGCGGCTTAAGTACTCTTACTGGTGTCCCCGGCAAAGTCGCCACCTGTCGACGTCGGGATTTTTATTGTCCCTTTTCTGTTCTTGTCTTTTGGTGTTCTCATGTTAGGTGAGATTTTTTTGAAAAAACAAGTTGTGAAAAGGTTCAACATTTATATGTCGATGATTGGACTGTAAGAGTCGCCAGTTGGTATTTTTAAATGGTTACACTAACTCAACTGAGAAAATGTTTGTACATTAACCGCGTGATGTGCACTGCTAAACTGGTCTGTGAAACTGAGATTTAGTAGGGTCCGGGGACTTGCTTATGCAGAGGGAAGGTGTTAGGTAGGGGTGTTAGCTGAGTAGAGTAGCTCGATACTCGACTCAAGATCGGTTCAAAATTTGATCCAAAGCTCGAATTCGAAGTTGATTCGAGTTGAATATGATCCATACTCATTTTCTGTTTAATGATACACGAGTCGAATTCGAGTATACCAGTATTCGCTCAGATTAGGGTTCGAGTATTTTATTTTTTTTTCGAACCATACTTGATACCTGCTCGATGGATCATATTCAAATGCTAGTCTGATCCATACTACTAAGCTAAATATGTGATATTTGTATCAATCTTTATAATTTATAAAGTGTAGTATTAAATTGTGTAAGCTCGTACTTGAATAAATCAGTGAATTGATTGTCAATTCATATTACATTCTTTGTAATTTCTTTACATAAATAAAAGTAAAAGACTTTTATATATAAACATTAATTCAATAATCAATTTAGTAAGTAGTGGTTCAGTATTAAGCCAAATGGTTCATATTCGAAACTCAATTTAATGGCTCGTGAGTAACTCTTTTTGTAAACAAGTCGAGTACTTATGAGCTGAGTAGGTCCGAGTAATGATCCGAGTTGAATCTAGTGCAAAATTAGAAATTCCTTATCGAATTTGAGTCGAATTTTAGCTCAATTGTTTCGAGTCGAGCCGAATCTGAGCATTAGAGTGTTCGTTGAGATTCGACTCATTTTCTCCCCTAGTGTTAGGCACCCCCTAACATCCATGTTACCACGGTGACCGCCACTTTTCAATTAAACTGTTATATGAATGTGTGTGTGTGTGTGGGTCAATGTGCAATTATTTGGAAGTAGTGTTATGCCTCGTTCGCACCTATATACAAAGATTTTGAATTTGTGTAAAAATTCAGTTTTATCAAGATATAGCAGTGATGTTTTGTAATTGAGGCCTTTGATACTTCCATTTTATTAAGTGTTCAGCTTAATTGCTTTTATTTTTGAGATGCGAGGCATCTTCGAGAAAATAAGATATATAGCAGTGCCGAACTCTTTTTGGGCATGAGAGCCGTCTAAGGAAATTCAGACATCGTGAATAATGTACAAGCTATTTACAGCCGAAAATGTCTATCACGGGAACCGAATCTAGATTCAGCAGACTGAATCTGTGATAACATGATTCCTAGGCTCAAATGATATAGCAATTTATATGAAAGCTATAAGCAGTTATATATAAAAGCTGCAAATATATATATATATACAGACTGTCAACCACCACGAAGCTAACTTCATGGGGGACTGTAATGTAAATATATAAAAGCGATAAATATATATATATATAGACAAGATCAACCACGAAGCACCTCTATGGGGGATCAGAAATGTAAATAAAGTAGTAAATATAATCAACCGCCACGAAGTAAACTCCAGGCGGGACAAATGTAAATAGAGCAGTAAAACGATCAACCGCTATGAAGTAAACTCCAGGTGGGACGCAATGTAAAGAAAACAGTAAAAGGCCACGAAGTAAACTCCAGGCCGGACAGAAATGTAAATATATATATATATATAAAAGCGGTAAACGTACCAGATATTTTATCCAGGCTCAATCAAAGAAAGTTTGATGGGTATAATATATATAAAAGCAATAAACGCTCCAGATATAAAATCCAGGCTCATCGAACTGAGTTCGACAATAGTTTATATATATATATATATATATATATATATAAGCAATAAATGCCCTGGATGTAAATCCAGGCTCATCGAACAAAGTTCGACCACAGTTTATATATAAGTATATATATATAAAAGTAATAAACGCTCCGGAAGTGAGTCCAAGCTCAATCGAGGCATAACTCGATAATGTTAGTCCATATATATATATATATACAAAATGAAATAAAAGCCACAGACCAAAGTCCGAGCATACACATGCAACATGACTCTCAACGTGAAGAACGGTGTGTGCAAAATGTGGAGAAAAGGCTTTGAAAGGTGTAAGAAGGCTTACAGTGGACTTCCAAAGAAGACTTCTATATCTTTAAATGGATGAACACTCGGTTCTCACCTATAAAAATATAGCAATATATAAGCTCACAAGTGTTTAAAATAAGAAAGCACTCAATTTATAGTGTGTACAGAGCAAATTCGACAGGGCTTCCTCGCCATTTTCTCTTATAAAATGGCCACCCCAAGCCCTCTATTTATAGAGGGGGGAGCCGCAGATGTACCTGCGGTAGCTGCAGGTGCACCTGCGGCTCCCCGGGGTGCCTAGGCTCAGCGGGTCCCGCCATCTCAAAGTATGTGCATGCATGCAACGTATTGTCCGTTCGAACTTTCAAAACTTTAATCCGGACATCCGATTGAGGTGTATAAGACCTGTTTTGGTGTGTTTTTATGGAGAGCTACACAAATGACATGGGATTAGAGGTTGTAAG
Source organism: Panax ginseng (assembly GCA_020205605.1). Lineage (NCBI taxonomy): Eukaryota > Viridiplantae > Streptophyta > Magnoliopsida > Apiales > Araliaceae > Panax > Panax ginseng. Next base: position 50,564,778 of record CM035133.1, read on the forward strand.
AAGTCAGGAAGATGGGACCATGCCCTTGGTCTTCTAGCTTCAAATTACATCCGCTGTGCTATCTTGTGTAGTAGTCACTTGGGATTGCAGCTATTTGGTTCTTGTAGGACACTGTTGTGTAGAATGTATGTTGAAATGTGTTGAAATGGCGCGCATGTGGGATCGAGGTGGAAATATGATGATTTTTACCCTCACTGGGGGTTATCTCCAGTTTGGGCTGATAAAGCAATCGTTGATCAGTGTTATCTTTGAGATTGGGCTGCTGCAAGTGCTGAATATCCTCAGGGTTGTCTCTGAGGTGTGCCTGACCACCTGGGGTTATCTTCAGGTTTGGGATTGAGTGCCTTGGGGTTATCTCCGAGGTTGAAGCTAACTGCAAGGGTTGAAATGAGCATCTCTGGGGTTATCTCCGGAACTGCAACTGCACTCCTCGATGTTATTTTTGTGGTTGAGACTGGAACTCTCGGTGTTGTTTCTGGGATTGAATATCTCGGGGTTATCTTCGAGATTGAAAAGGTTTATCCGGTGGGATTTCCGGAACTAGAACTGTTTTGTCCTCCAGGGTTATCTCTGAAAGACGATTCTGCCCTCCTGCAATGTTAGTAACAGGAATGCTAAATTTTGATTGTCTACACAATTGACTTATATCAAGTATTTCATACTGGTGCACCTGAATTCAGAAGACTTTATATTAGATTTAAGGCTTGTAGAGTTGGTATGCTAACTGGATGTAGGAAAATAATTTGCCTGAATGGTTGCTTTCTAAAAGGCTGTTGTGGTGGGCAACTATTAAGTGCTGTAGGTAGAGATGGAAATAACCAAATGTTTTCAATCTCTTGGGCTATTGTAGAAGGAGAAAATAGAGATTCATGGGAGTGGTTTCTGACATTGCTTAAAGATGAACTGAAGTTAGAAGATGGTGAAGGGTGGACCTTCATTAGTGATCAACAAAAGGTACTTATCCAACAACTGTTATTTGTTATACATTTTCTACTTTAATTTTAATTATTATTTATAATACATGTGATGTTTCTAACATATAATTTTGTGTTTGTATTGCAGGGATTAACTGGAGCATTAGATTGTCTGTTTCCTTTCTCAAAAACTAGAAACTGTGCAAGGCATATATATGCAAATCTGAGGAAGAGGTATAGACGTATAGCTTTGAAGAAATCCTTTTGGAGGGCTGCAAAATCAACAACTAACATTGATTTTGAGGAGGAGATGGAAAGAATTAAGGGGTTAAATGAAGGGGCTTATGACTTCTTGATGGCTAGGACTCCTAGGAAATGGTGCAAGGCTTTTTTCAAGATTGATACAAAGAGTGACATCGTGGACAACAACCTCTATGAGTGTTTCAATGGATACATAATCTAATCAAGAGGAAAACCATTGATTGAATTATTGGAAGATATCAGACAGTTGTTAATGACTAGACTATAACAGAAGAGAGATATAGCCATCAAGAAGAAATGGGACATTTGTCCAAGACCAAAAAAAATACTTGACAAAAACATTGAAGACAACTATCAGTATGTTGTGTTATATAATGGAGATCTGCAATTTGAGGTAACATCTAGGATTGTACCTGATGGGTACACAGTTGATTTGAAACTTTGCACCTGTGCTTATAAGGCTTGGGAACTTAGTGGAATTCCTTGTGCACATGCATGTGCAACTATGTTCTACATGGGATACAATCCTGCAGACTATGTGTCACACTAGTTTAGGGTACATAGTTATCTGAGAGCATATTCACAAATGTTGAGTGTGGTTAGAGGGGAGAGATTTTGGCCAAGAGTTAATATCACTCCACCATTACCTCCTCCATTTAAGACACCGAGAGGAAGGCCACAAAAGTTGAGAATGAGGGAGCTGCATGAGGAGTCAAGTGCTGCAAGTCAAAACAAAATTAATAAAACCAAGTCATACAAATTATCTAGGAAAGGCACAATAATGGTATACAGTACCTGCAAGACAGCTGGCCACAATTGTGTCACCTGCAAGTTATCTACACAAACAACACAATCAAATGTAAGTATTTTGGTACACATGTGCAAGTTTGTTTAAAATTCTTTTGACTGAACTATTATTATTATTTGTTAATTATTTTTGTTTTATTTTTGCAGGAACAAGTTGTACAAGATAAGGGAGATAGTGGGAAGAAAAGAAAACAAAGAAGGAAAGGGGAACAAGTTGTACAAGATGAGGGAAACAGTGGGCAAAAGAGAAAAGGAGTGAATGTTTGTCCCTTGCATAGTTTGATTAAACATTCTTTTGACTAAACTTTTATTATTATTTGTTAATTATTTTTGGTTTATCTTTGCAGGAACAAGTTGTACAAGATAAGGGAGATAGTGGGAAGAAAAGAAAACAAAGAAGGAAAGGGGAACAAGTTGTACAAGATGAGGGAGACAGTGGGCAGAAGGGAAAAGGAGTGAAGGTATGTCCCTTCATTAGTTTGATTAAGCTTGTTTAGTTACATTAATAATATTGCTCTAAACATATGTTAACAATTTTAGGAACAAATTATAATGGATAAAACTAACATGGAAAATAAGGGAGATAGCAGAGCTTGTACCAGTTCAAGTCACAAACTGGTGAGTTAGGACCTGATTACAATTACTTAAAAATTAGTGTTTACTAGTAAAATCTGATTTTCAAATTTTATAGACAAATGTGGCAGACAAAGGTGTAGTTAGAGCAAGATTACTAATCACGAGAAATCGTGCAAGAAGAGAATGGGTCCCACTTGGTGTTGGCTGTTTTATTTCCCTAAATACTGGTAACACTTATATTTCAGTAAGTATATGTGAATGATTATTATTGTATACTTGTTTCAGTACATTTCATTAATTAGATTGTCAAGGTTTTATTGTAGATCTATTTTGGTTTTTATTTTGATACATAGTTTAAGTGTAGAAACCATCCACTCACAAAAATCATCCTTCCCCTTTTTTTAAAAAAAAACTAGTACCCTTCAATGGACTACCTTTCCAGTCTCACCTTTCATTTCAGTACCCTTATTAGTAATTAGTGATATGTTATACATTTTGTTAACCAACTGTTGTATATAGATCATACCTGGGAGATATTACTTAGCTGGCCTGGCCCAAGGACTACACCTGCACACCATGCACCAAGGCCAAAGACAACTGCAACTAAGGCCACAACAAAACTAATGTCTGGTGCTATGAGAGTGGCAAATGCACTTAATGGATAGACTGAAACAGAGGATCGTTTGATGGCTCAAGCTTTGTATAATAGCTTTAAGGAGACTAGAGGGGGAAGAAGACCAGAGGGTGAGGGGCAGTCAAGTGGAGTGACAAACAAGACTGGTGGTACTCAAGAAAATATGAACAAGGAGTAGAATTTTAAGATCTATTAATATATATTATCATTTTGTGTGAACAACATATTAGTGGTTTTTGGTGTTTGTATTATGTCAAACACAAAATGCGACACCCCCAAATTCAGACCACACTTGTCTCAATTTGGTTATCACGTACTTACTCTAATAATAAATCAACATCTCACACAATGGAATAATAGAATACATTACATTGTTATAACATAATTACTCTTGTCCCAAGGGTTCGTAACTTAAGCATCTATTACATACCTTAATCATAATTAAACACCGATTGGACATGACTAATACATAATACCATACAACTCAAATTAAACATAGCTTAATAAGCTCTTCTACAACCAAATAATAGTACATTCCTAGCATCATATAAATAATTACTCCAAAGCCTTCTCTTTACCCTTGTCCTTGCTAGAGGGTTCACCACGTTCTGCCTTAACTAAAAGTTTTAAAGGAAGCAAGGATGAGCAACAAATTTGCCCAGCAAGTAATATAACAAAAGGGAATCAATGTAATTTTTGATTTCTCAAGGGTATATCAATAATGATTGTTCAAGATAGCAAGAAGTATCAATGATTATCGATAATAGTCGCTATGGATAGAAAATATCAATAATATTCAACGATTAATCAATTCAAGATTTCAAAGTAATGAATTCTGAGCAGTCACTAAGGACTATTACCTTCTCCTAGAATTAACAGTAATAAACTGATAACCCTATAAAAACGAGTAGAACAAGTGATCAGCCTAAAGTACCATATGTCATGCATAACATTTAATCAATTTTATGTGCGCTGATAAGTAGGTTTTATACCTATTTATTGGTTACTAACCCATGAGAATTATGCTCAACTTAAGTAGTTTTATTATGTTTTATTTGCATTTTATGTTTGTTTTGCAGTAAATGTATTTGGAACCCCTTTTAGCAAAATAAGGAATGAATTGGCATGGAAAAGCATGGATTGATATGGTGGCATGAAGCTAGCAAAAGCATGACAAGATGAACATGAGCATATGAGGAACTGAAGCAGTGGAGGAATGCAGTACAGAGGAGAAGGAATGAAGAAAAAACAACAACAAACAAAAAGCAACAACAAACCCGGACAATGAATAATGTATGAAGTAGTAGCGGTATAGTGATCATATGCGCCTCAAAGACAAAACATGGTGCGCCCGCGCTTAAGTCAAAATAGAGACAAATTATGTAGCTGTGCGGCCATGCGTTGACAACAAAGGGATTTGCCATGCCCGCGTTCATTTTATAGTGTAATCTCGCGCGGCCGCGCGAATCTTCTACAGTCAATTTTGTTGACTTTTTGTAATTTGAAATTTGAGCACATTTGGCTCAACTGAACGATATGGTTGGCACCAAACGTGTTTTATCTTAAGTCTTTTATCAGTTTTCAGAGGATTATTAGGGTTCTTAAGTTTTAACTATGCTAGAGAGGTTTTGATCATTGGATGACACATTTTAACTCCTCTATTTATCTAGATTATTGAATAATTATTAGTTTTCATTTCTGGAAATTGTTGGTGCATTAGAAAAATCTTAGAACATATTCTACAATAGGATTAACAGATTTTCTCTACCATTTCTATTACTTCTTTTGATTGCAGTATTTAATTCCATGTGTTGCTTCAATCCCATAATGGCTTTTGGTTCAGAAATGAACTAAACTCCATTATGGGATTCTAATAGATTTTGATATGTAGTCTAAATTTATATATCTGATTGTATTCTTGTATATTTATCATTGGATTACCAATTAAGATTGAGCTTAATGAATGAATGTTTGATCATCATTCACACTGTGTGCTTGTATGGAATTGAAAAATGAAATATAAGTATGGATTAAATTATAATGGCACATGTTCATGAGGCTGATTTGTTTAAGCTTTGTGATTTGTGGACCGGATAGACATATACTGTTCCATCATGTGTAGTCAATAAGAGAGCCTGCATTTTAATTCATTATTGCTGCAATTTCACATAGACATATAGTGATTTTGGTAATAGTGTCGCTTACATGATTTCTATCTAATGTGGAGGTTATGTGAATTGGTCATAGTTCATTGAAAAATGGTTATGCTCACTATTGTGCTCTTGTCTAGTTTTCCATGATTAATAATTAAAACTGTAGACACTCAAAATTTTTTGCCTACCTGTTACTAACATTGCAGGAAGTGCGGAATATTCTTTCAGAGATAACCCTGGAAGACAGCTCAGTTTAATCCCAGAAAATACCAACGGAAGTGCAGTTTTAACCCCAGAAAACACACCGGGAGTATCATTTCCCCATCTCGGAGATAACCCCGAGGATATTAGTGCAGATACCGAAAATTCCACCGGAGAAGGCCGATTCATCTTGGAGATAACCCCGAGATGTTCAGTCTTAGTCCCGAAAATAACACCGGAAAAGACAATATTAACCTTGGAGATAACCCCAAGGAGTGCAGTTGCAGTTCCGGAGATAACCCCAGAGATGCTCGTTTCAACCCATGCAGTCAACTTCAACCTCGGGACTCACACCGAGGCGCTCAATTCACAAACTCAGAGATAACCCCGGGAGGACAGGCACACCTCAGAGATAACCCTGAAGGCATTCAACACTTGCAGTAGTCCAATCTCAGAGATAACCCTGAGCAACGTCTGCTTTATCAGCCAAAACCGTAGATAACCCCGGTGAAGGGCAAAGTCTTCAAATTACCACCTCAACCCCACATGGCGCCGTCTCAATAAACAAACATCTTAATATACATTCTACACAACAATGTCCCACAAGAACCAAGGAGTTGCAATCCCGAGTGACTACTACGAAATGCAGAACACCGGATAGAATTTGAAGCTTGAAGAGATAGGACATGGTTCCATCTTCCTGACTTCATACAACCTCTAATCCCATGTCATTGTGTAGCTCTCGACAATAGTAGTCCAAAACAGGTCTTATAAACCTCAATCGGATGCTCGATTTGAAGTTCTGCAAGTTCGAGCGAACATTACGTTGCATGCGTGCACGTATTTCAAGACGGGGCGGGACCCATGAGCCAGGGCGCCCAGCAACCACAGAGTAGTATCTGCTGCCGTGTGAGGTAACACTTATGATTCCCAAATCTATAAATATGGGGCTTAGGGTGGCCATATTCAAGAGAAAAAAGGTGAGGAAGCCATGTCAAATTTGCTTTGTACACACCCTATATTGAGTGCTTTTTAATTTTAAACACTTGTGAGCTCATATATAGCTATATTTTTACCAGCGGGAGCTGAGTGTTCATCCACTTAAAGTCATAGAAGTCTTCTTTGGCAGCCCACTGTAAGCCTTCTTACACACTATAAAGTCTTTCTCTTCATCTTTGCACATACTCTTCTTCACATTGAGAGTCGTGTTGTGTGTGTATGCCAGGACTTGATCCGTGGTTTTCATTCTATTTATATATATATATATATATATATATATATATATATATATATATATATATATATATATATATATATATATATATAGACTAACATTACCGAAAGTTATGCCTCGATTGAACACGGACTCATGTCCATAGCGTTTATTTGCTATATATATATATATATATATATATATATATATATATATATATATATATATATATATTTTATGTCAGCTTGGAGTTTACTTCGTGGCGGTTATTCGTTTTTACTGCTTTCTTTACATTCAGTCCCGCCTGGAGTTTACTTCGTGGCGGTTGATCTCATTTACTACTTTATTTACATTTATGATCCCCCATGGAGGTGCTTCGTGGTGGTTGATCATATCTATATATATATATTTACATTTCTGGTCCCCCATAGAGGTGCTTCGTGGTGGTTGATCATGTCTGTATATATATATTTCTGACTTTTATATATATAATCGCTATCGCTTCGCTTTTATATAAAATGCGGCATCATGTGAGCCTAGGAATTATGTGATCACAGATTCAGTTTACCGAATCTAGATTCGGTTCACGTGATGGATATTTTTCAGCTGTAAGCAGCTTGTAAATTATTCACGGTGTTTGAATTTCCTTAGATGGCTTTTATGCCCATACGGAGTTCGGTACTGCTATATATTATTTTCTCGAAGATGCTTCGCATCTCGAAAATAAAAGTAACCAAGCCGAACATTTAATAATAAAATAGAAGTATGAAAAGGTCTCAATTACTATTGAGCACAGGGTTTGAAAAACCTCTTTTACAAAACCTCACTGCTATATCATGTTTAAAACTGAATTTTTCATACAAATTCAAACCCTTTGTATATAGGTGCGAACGAGGCCTCGTACTACTTCTAAATAATAGCACATTGACCCCACACACATACATACACATTCATATAATAGTTTCTTGAAAAGTGGCGGTCACCGTGGTAACACGGATGTCGGGGGGTGCCTAACACCTTCCCTCAGCATAATCAAGCCCCCGAACCCAAATGAATCTCTGTTTCACAGACCCGTTTAGGAGTGTCACATCACTAGGTCAATGTGTAAACCTTTTCTCGGTTGCTTTGGTGCAACCAGTTGAAAACACCAACTGGCGACTCTTACAGTCAAATCTTCGACATATACATGTCGGACCTTTTTCACTTGTTTTTTCAAACAAATCTCACATAACATGAGAACACCAAAGAACAAGAACAAAAAAGGGACAAATAAAAATCCTGACATCGACAGGTGGCGACTCTGCTGGGGACACCAGTAAGAGGGCTTAAGCCGCTACTACAAGCTTTTCAAAACTGTTATATGCTTGTGTGTGAATGTTTCATTAACATTTTTTGATGAATGTGTATGAATGCATTTTACTTACTGCACTACAATATATCTATCTGTGATATTAGTGATTCGCACATGTCATCATTTTCACAAGCGGTGAGACACATTATATCTGAATGTATGTTGTGTGGTTCCTCCACCAGGAGGCTATCCTGTCAGTGTTTGATTACTAGACTCATAGGAAGACTAATTCCAATGAGGCTTAGGAAAGGCACCACCCAGATTCACTCCAGTTGAAAGACCGGATTAACTTCCCGTCAAGTAGATTGCGATGATCTGGGAACCTTCATGCTAAAAATCCTCGAGAGTAACCTAAGATAGGTCAGCCTCTGATAAACCTAATGCGGAGAAAAGTCTCTTCATGTTTTCCATTTTCAATTACTTATAAAGACAATTACTTGTAATTTTATTCCATGTTCATCTATATGTAATGGAAAAAATGAAGAGATTTGTACATGCATATTAATACATGACATGCTATCAAATGACACCCATTTTGTAGGATAATATTCCTAAAATGGACACATTATGATAGCATGTAAACATTTATACATTCCCTAAGACTAAACTACATAAGTTTTTATAGGAAAACAATTGGGCCTGTTACCCGCTCAAAATCCAAAAAGGCCACCAGCCTACAGCCAATCATGTCTTCATCTGACCAGTCTAATCCTGCTCCTGTCTCTCGAGAAGAGTTTGATGAATTAAGAAAGCAAATTACAAATTTGGTTGTTTTTCTTAAAGAACTACATTAGTCTACTCAGGGTTCACGAATACCCGTACATACAGAATCCTCTACACAAGGAGGAGCACAAGGTTCAGATAAAACAAATCCTGAACTTCAGTTGGATACGACCAACAAAATTCCTGAAAACACTCATCTTAAAGAAGATCCAGACACCGGTGATATCAGGAAGAAAGTCCTTCAAAAGGAGGAAACTTTCTGTTCTATCAAAGGAATTGGAACACATGGGAGTGTTTCATATGCTGACCTTTGTATATTCCCTGGTGTTCATTATCCAGAGAAGTTCAAAACTCCTGACTTTGAAAAGTATGATGGGTTAGGGGATCCTTACACACATTTGAAGATATTTATAGTAGAACTCGGATCTTATGCAGAGGAAGAGAAGCTCAGAATGCAGCTGTTCTAGAAGAGTCTGACTGGAGAAGCCCGGACGTGGTATACCAAATTAGATAACTTAAAGATCCATAGCTGGGAGGAACTAGCTCATGCATTCCTCACTCAGTACAGCTTCCAATCTAAGATGGCTCTGGCCAGATGTCAGATTACCAAAGTTAAAGCGATCTCATCGAGTCTTTTAGAGAGTATGCTCAAAGGTGGAGGCGCCTTGCTGCTCAAATCATTCCTTCCATGACAGAATCAAAAATTATCATGACCTTCATAGACATACAAGAAGCTCCTTTCTATGAAAGAGTCTTAGCTCGCATTGGCAAGCCATTTTCTGAAATGATCAAACATGAAGAGATGGCTGAGATGGGATTGAAGTCAGCAAAGATTCAAGACCTAACCGCTCTTAAAGCAGTTGCTGAGCACATCTACTCTAGAACTTATGGAAACAACCCCCGGAGGGCCCATAAAAAGAAAGAGGAAGATGTTTCCTTGATACTACAAAGTCAAAAAGGCAGTCAGAATATGCCTATTCAGAGGAGAAACTATTCCCCTTTGCAAGCGCAGTCTTCAAACCCTCCATTTCCTAAAGGTGGAGAAGTCAGATGCCCCCGAGTGTTCACACCCTTAGGGGACTCACTCGAGAATATCCTTACTCTTCTGACTACTCAGAAGAAAATTACACATCTTCTTCTACCAGCCAACCTGAATGGGAAGGGTTTCAATACTACTCGGAAGTGTGCTTATCATGCCAGGGCACCAGGACATGACACTCAGGATTGCTGGGCCTTGAAACACAAGATCCAGGACTTAATTGACAATGGGGAGATTGTCGTGACTAAACCCGACCAACCTCATGTGCAAGATAATCCTCTTCCTCAACACAAAGAAGGAGAGGTCAATACGATTAATTGGAGCAGTGGACAGACTTCCAATTACATTGTTGAATCTTTCCAGACTAGCAAAGACGGTGCTGACAGATGGGATTATGCGCAGTTCTAGTTTATGATGGAGCAAAAGATTAAGGCTCTTTGCAAATAAGTAGATCAGTTGGCAGAACTGGTGATTCATCAACACCAAGTCACACGCCAATTAATTAGTCAGGAGCATGCTAGTCTCCTTCTTTTTGTCATGAATATTCCATCCCCGCCTTCAGAAAGTGAAATACTTGAGGATAAAGTTGCGAAAAAAGCAAGTGCCAAAGCCCGTCGGGAGTTTGCCAACAAACTGGAATTTACCAACAAACGAGAATTTACATATCTTGGCCAACTAATGAAGGAGATATTTCAAATGTTGATCAATGAAGGAAGAATCACATCCCTTCTACCTCCACTCAATCCCCGTTCTAGACGGTTTAATTCTGAGGGAGTATGTTAATATCACTCCCACTCTCGCGGTCACAACACAGAAGAATGTTGGGCACTCCACCAACTTATTCAGAATTTAATTGACAGCGGTGTCCTACAAATGGCAGACGATGACACTTTACTACTCGAGAGTGGAAACACATGTCCTACAAAATAGAAGGACAGCATAACAGTTATATCCGCCGAGGATGATGTGGCTGCTAAACCACCCACAATACAAGTAATTCAACTCAAAAGAAGCTGATAATCCTTTGAAAGTAGTTGTATTAGAGCTAATTAACTTACCATTCAGACCACAGTATCCTGTTATCAGCCTACATAAAGTCCCATGGAATTATGGATAGGCTGAAAGATCTACATCACATACAACTGCTGCAATGTCGAAGGAGAATCCACTATATCTTCCCCATCGGGTGATGAAGTCCCCCATCAAATCAAATGGGAAAGTTCCCATGGAGAAGATTGAAGAATTTCTCCGCACCATGGGCTATAACAAAGCCAAAGTTGTTTTAAACTTGAAAGAAGCTCCACAGCAATTTTCCATATTGGACTTGGTCTTTGCTTCTGAAGATCACACGAAGATATTGCTAAGAGTCTTGGAAGAATCCCATTTACCGAAATCAGTGGATGTAGAAAAATTCCAGCATCTGGTTGATCACATTTTCAACAACAATGTGATATCTTTCACTGATGACGACATACCCGCTGAAGGGACTGGTCATTGCAAGCCGTTGAATATAGCGGTGTTGTCCTCCGGATACATGGTTGGGGGAGTCTTGATAGATGGAGGTTCATCTTTGAATATTTGTCCTTATGCTACCTTGGAGAAGATGAATATCAACCCCAAGAGGATCAAAAGGATCCATACGGTTATCAAAGCTTTTGATGGGTCCCGATGAAACGCCGTTTGAGTAATTGAATTACCAGTGGAGATTGGTCCACATACATTCAGTGTATCCTTTCACGTGCTCAAAATAGCCACATGATACAACCTGCTGGAGCCGTCCCTTCCACCCTTCATCAGCAACTCAAGTACATTATCAACAATAGCCTAGTCATTATTAATGCTGAGCCGGAATGTCTGGAACAAAGTGATATGCCACTAATCAGCTTCAATTTAGAAATTGAAGCGGTCAGTTTCCATACCCTGGAGGTGAGCAACACTCATTACCATCCCATTGGGGCACCACCTCTTACACCCAAGATTTCTGCCGATGTGAGATCCCGAATTTTATGAAATAAAAGTATTAAATTTTTCTATTTTGGTAAATAGTTAAATTGATAAAAGTTTAAAGTTAAGGGTCATATTTGAAATTTTTTCAAAGTAAGCAAGTTGTCATAAAATAACCGGTAGTAAAAGAACAGTAATACGAATGGTTTCATAGTAGCACACGATATTGATTATTGATGCTTATGTGAGAAGTCACTTAGTTATACTCAATTATTGCTTCAATAATTGCTACATCATATCTCTCATATTATTAATTCAATTATTATCATAGTATCATCTGCTAATATGTTATACATTATTAATTCAATAATTGAGACGACAAAGTTATTCATAATATTATTTGCAATATTGACAATGTCTAGAAGTTCTGTCAAAGAGAGGTTTGGTCACCTAATTGTGCGCCAATAATGAGATATCCTTATTGGAAAGACCCCTCTTTCTTGGGAACGACCTGGTTATTAAATATTGTGAGTTATAATATTAATGATGAATAAGTTCATGTTGATTAAAGATGAATTTGATAGTTCCATTCTGTTGAGATTATTAGTGTTAGTGGAAATCAACATCTATTCTGATGATAATTGATGTCTGGAGGTTATATTGACCAATCGGGTAATTAATCGAATAAATGAGCAATTAATTTTTATTAATTCACATTATTATAACTATTTATTCATATGTGTGTACTATTGATTCACATTCATGTACTATTAGGGGAGGTGGTGCAAGATTGATAATACTTGCATGACTAAGTTAAAAATGGAGGTATAGATGGAGGTACTATACTGTAATTCGTATTTTTACATGATTATAACTATTGATTCACATGATTGAACTATTGATTCACATTATTTACTATTAGGGGAGGTGGTGCAAGTTTGATAATACTTGCAGGACTAAATTAAAAATGAAAGAAAAGTTGAAGGTATTGTACTGTAATATTTTTAGCCCCAAAACGTGCAATTATCAAAACTATATTTTCCTATAAATAGAAGCTCATTCTTCCTTCATTTCTCACCAATTCACTAAAGCTATAGAGCAATTATTATAGAGAGAAATTATAGAAAGAAAGAAGAAGAGAAGTCTGCTACCTCACTATTCTAGTATCCAGTTTTTTCTAAGGTAAGGGATATTATTATTATAGTAAGGGGTATTATTTCTTTCGTATTCATGAAGAGAGCTATTGTTATTTCATTCCTTATTATTATGTTGGAATAACCTGTCTATGCGAAGTACTGCATACATGGTGAAATTCTTATATTATTCCATTATTTATTATTCTGTTGGAATATCCTGTCTGTGCGGATTACAGATGACCTAGGTTCCATTCTTTATTATTTTATTGGAATAACCTGTCTGTGCAGTCTATCACATGCCTGGTGAATTTTGTTGTTAATCCATTCTTTATTATTCTGTTGGAATATCCTGTCTATGCGGATTACACATGACCTGGTTCCATTCTTTATTATTCTGTTGGGAATAACTTGTCTGTGCGGTCTATCTCATGCATGGTGAATTCTTCTGTTATTCCATTCTTTATTATTCTATTAGAATAACCTGTCTATGTGGATTACCGCATGCATGGTGAATGATCCTTTGTATTCATTCCTTATTAAATTGTAGAAATGATTTGTCTACGTGGATTACCGCATGGCGGGTGAAAATCCATTTGCAGTTTCATAATTTTTCTAACCCTCAAAAATTCTAGAAAAATTTGAAATGATAATTTGATGAGTTTTCTATATTGTGTCCAAAGATGGCGATTTTTGGATGTATAGATTAAGAGTTTTATGGGAAAAGACTATTTTAAAAGTAAACCCTTATAACTCCTTGTAGTTAACTCCAAAATTGGTAAAAATTTTATTGGGAGTACATTTATATAACAGGAGTATACCCTATAAATTTCGGAATTGTTGGACAAAAGTACAATTTATGATAAATGTCTAAATATTCGGCAGTTTTGGCAATATGAAAAATAGTAAATGAATTTTAAAAATTCCGAGAAAAATATATGTTCTATATGGGACTATATTCTGCTAAATCCCAGAAAAGAAATATTTTTGGGACTAATTTAGTATTTTTCAAGAAAATGAACTAGTTATTAGTAAATGACTTAAATATGTTATGTGAAGTAACAAAATTGGAAAATAGGATTTTATGGCTTGGAAATCCTATATAGGGTATATGCTTGATTTTTGATGAGGATTTGATCATTGGTGATGAAATCTTATGAGTATGACATTTTGAATGATTAAAATGCATTATTTGGTAAAGTATAAACAATTGAAATAAATTGTTTAGAAGTTTAAGAAGTGATTAAAATATTGTTATAATATTAATAATATTAGATTATGAGTTTATTAAGTGATTGATAATATTTGGATAAATTTAAAGTCTTTAATATTTATCCTTGTTTTCGCTTATATCATGGTCATCATCCTCATGCTTATATTATGATGAAAGTCATCTTTGGCTTACGTGCAAAGATGGACTGTTGATTATTAGTTTTATAGTTGTATATCTTTGGCTTACGTGCAAAGATGGACTGTTGATTATTGGTTTTAGTGTTGTATATATTTGGCTTATGTGCAAAGACGAACTATTGATTGATAAGTATCTTTGGCTTATGTGCATAGATGAACTATTTATTGGTATGATTATGACCAGGGATCATTCGGTATAATCATGACCCATAATGTTATAGATGATGTGGTAAAAGTCCTTATTGGCCCATAGTGCATTGATGGACAGTTATTGGTATGATTATAACCAGGGATTATTTGGTATAATCATGACCATTAATGATTACATGAATATCCTTGGCCATAGTGCAGGGATGATTTGATGATGTGGATTATTTATTAAGCTGAGTCTCAGCGATAAAACATTGATTATACACTTTTAATTCGTAAAAGATAGTAGATATCATCCTCTACTTGACTCTTCTAAAATACAGTTGTATGTCTTTGGACTGTAGTGCAAAGAGGAATTGTTAATGAATATCTTTGGCCATAGTGCAAAGATGAATTTATTAGTATGATTATGAGCAGGAATTGCGATTTGGTATAACCATGATTTTTGATGTTTCAGGTGAGGATAGGTGATGAAAATTATCTTCGTCCTAGGTGCGAAGAGGAATTTAGAATTAAAATTATGATTATGAGTTATTCATATGATTGTGGACAGGAATTGTTGATTGATGTTATAGGGATAAAACATTATTAGTGGACTTTTAACATGGAGAAGATAATAGACCTGATGGTCTATTTGACTCCTCTAATGGATTGCTCGTTCCGCTGTAACTATGGTTAAAAAGTTTTATCATCTACCATATGATCTAAATATCTGATTTATTATTAATGAAGGCTATTGATGATGTAAATTATGTAAGACCCCGAATTTTACAAAATGAAAGTATTCAATTTTTATAATTATTATTCTATTTAGTAAATGGTTAAATTGATAAAAGTACAGTAATACGCGTGGTTGCATAGTAGCACATGGTATTGATTATTGATGCTTATGTGAGAAGTCACTCATTTATACTCAATTATTGCTACAATAATTGCTGCATCATATCTCTCACATTATTGATTCAATTATTGTCACAGTATCATCTGCATAATATTTTATATATTATTAAATCAATAATTGAGACGAAAAAGTTATTCATATTATTATTTGCAATATTGACAATGTCTAGAAGTTCTGTCAAGGAGAGGTTTGGTTACCTAATTGCGCGCCAATAAGGAGAAATTCTTATCGAAAAGCCCCCTCTTTCCTTGGAACGACCTGGTTGTTAAATATTGTGAATTATAATAATAATGAATAAATGTTATTAAAAATCAAATTTGAGTTCGGAGTTGAATTTGGAGACGCGGACGTGATATTTGTGTCCAGAACGATGAAATTAGTAAAAATAGACTATAAACACAAAATTTACCTGGCTTGACTTTTTGGTCAAAAAGTCAACAGTTGACTTTTTCGGAAAAAAGTCAAACTTCAAAAATAATTTTTTGATAAAAATAGTTCTATTGTGTTGGGATTATTAGTGTTAGTAGAAATTGACATTTATTTCGATATTAATTGATGTTTGGAAGTTATATTGACCAATCGGGTAATTAACCGGATAAATGAGCATTTAATTGCTATTAATTCACATGATTATAACTATTTGTTCACATGTGTGTACTATTGATTCACATTCTTGTACTATTAGGGGAGGTGGTGCAAGATTGATAATACTTGCATGACTAAGTTAAAAATGGAGATATAGATGGAGGTACTATACTGTAATTCATATTTTCACATGATTATAACTATTAAGTCACATGAATGAACTATTAATTCACATGATTTACTATTAGGGGAGGTGGTGCAAGTTTGATAATACTGTAATTCGTATTTTCACATGATTATAACTATTGATTCACATGATTGAACTATTGATTCATATTATTTACTATTAGGGGAGGTGGTGCATCTTTGATAATACTTGCAGGAGTAAATTAAAAATGAAGAAAAAGAGGGAGGTATTATACTGTAATATTTCGAGCCCCAAAACGTGTAATTATTGAAACTATATTTTTCTATAAATAGAAGCTCATGCTTCCTTCATTTCTCACCATTTCACTAAAGCTATAGAGCAATTATTATAGAGAGAAATTATAGAGAGAAAGAAGAAGAGAAGTCTGCTACCTCACTATTCCAATATCCAGTTTTCTTTTGAGGTAAGGGATGTTGTTATTATAGTAAGGAGTATTATTCTTTCGTATTCATAAAGAGAGTTATTTTCTTTCAATACTTGTAAGGGTTGTTATTCCATTCTTTATTATTCTGTTGGGAATAACCTTATCGTATGATCTATCGCATGCATGGTGAATTCTTCATTATTCCATTCTTTATTATTCTCATTGGGAATAACTTTTGCTGTGCGGTCTATCGCATGCCTAGTGAATTACGTTGTTATTCCATTCTTTATTATTACATTGTTGGAATATATCGTCATGCATGCGGATTACTGGTGGCACGGTTCCATTCTTTATTATTACATTGGGAATAACCATGCTGTCTTTGTCTATCGCATACATGGTGAATTCTTCTGTTATTCCATTCTTTATTATTCTATTGGAATAACATGTCTATGTGGATTACCGCATGCATGGTGAATGATCCTTTGTATTCATTCCTTATTAAATTGTAGAAATGATTTGTCTACGTGGATTACCGCATGGCGGGTGAAAATCCATTTGCAGTTTCATAATTTTTCTAACCCTCAAAAATTCTAGAAAAAATTGAAATGATAATTTGATGAGTTTTCTATATTGTGTCCAAAGATGGCGATTTTTGGATGTATAGATTAAGAGTTATGGATTTTATGGGAAAAGACTATTTGAAAAGTAAACCCTTATAACTCCTTGTGGTTAACTCCAAAATTGGTAAAATATTTATTGGGAGTACATTTATATAACAGGAGTATACCCTGTAAATTTTGGAATTTTTGGACAAAAGTACAATTTATGATAAATGTCTAAATATTCGGCAGTTTTGGCAATATGAAAAATAGTAAATGAATTTTAAAAATTTCGAGAAAAATATATGTTCTATATGGGACTATATTCTGCTAAATCCCAGAAAAGAAATATTTTTGGGACTAATTTAGTATTTTTCAAGAAAATGAACTAGTTATTAGTAAATGAATTAAATATGTTATGTGAAGTAACAAAATTGGAAAATAGGATTTTATGGCTTGGAAATCCTATATAGGGTATATGCAGATTTTTGATGAGGGATTTGATCATTGGTGATGAAATCTTATGAGTATGACATTTTTGAATGATTAAAATGCATTATTTGGTAAAGTATAAACAATTGAAATAAATTGTTTAGAAGTTTAAGAAGTGATTAAAATATTGTTATAATATTAATAATATTAGATTATGAGTTTATTAAGTGATTGATAATATTTGGATAAATTTAAAGTCTTTAATATTTATCCTTGTTTTCGCTTATATCATGGTCATCATCCTCATGCTTATATTCTGATGAAAGTCATCTTTGGCTTACGTGCATAGATGGACTATTGATTATTAGTTTTCCAGTTGTGTATCTTTGGCTTACGTGCAAAGATGGACTGCTGATTATTGGTTTTACAGTTGTATATCTTTGGCTTACGTGCAAAGATGAACTATTGATTGATGAGTATCTTTGGCTTATGTGCATAGATGAACTGTTTATTGGTATGATTATGACCAGGGATCATTCGATATAATCATGACCCGTAATGTTATAGATGATGTGGTAAAATTCCTCATTGGCCCATAGTGCATTGATGGACAGTTATTGGTATGATTATAACCATGGATTATTCAGTATAATCATGACCATTGATGATTACATGAATATTCTTGGGCGTAGTGCAGGGATGATTCGATGATGTGGATTATTTATTAATCTTAGTCTCAGCGATAAAACATTGATTATACACTTTTAATTCGTAAAAGATAGTAGATATCATGCTCTACTTGACTCTTTTAAAATACAGTTGTATGTCTTTGGCCTGTAGTGCAAAGATGAATTGTTAATGAATATCTTGGCCGTAGTGCAAAAATGAAATTATTAGTATGATTATGAGCATGAATTGTGATTTGGTATAACCATGATTTTTGATGTTTCAGGTGAAGATAGGTGATGAAAATTATCTTCGTCCTGGGTGCGAAGAGGAATTTAGAATCACAATTATGATTATGAGTTATTCACATGATTGTGGACGGGAATTGTTAATTGATGTTACAGGGATAAAACATTATTGGTGGTCTTTTAACATGGAGAAGATAATAGACCTTATGGTCTATTTGACTCTTTTAATGGATTGCTCGTTCCGCTGCAACTATGGTTGAAAAGTTTTATCATCTACCATATGTTCTAAATCTCTGATTTATTACTGATGAAGGCTATTGACAATTTAATTATCTTTAGTCATGATATTCTTTACTAAGCTAGTTGTGCTCACCCTTTTGCTTCACAATTCCTTTCAGGTAATAAGAGTGTTGCCGAGTCGAGCAGGGATAACAGGGGAATAGATCGTTGGTCTATAGCTGTTGAGGTTCTCCCTAAATAGTATGGAAATAATTTTATTGAGAACTTTAGATAAGTGTGTCGTATTGTATACGTCATTTGATATTTAATTTTGGTGAACCGAATAGGGTGAGGTGAACCCAACTTTGGAAGGGTGTTTTGCCACTATCATACAAGATGTCTAATGACATACAACCTCGTTTTATCATAAGACAGGGTTAGGCACATCCACTTACTGAGTATATCTACGAGCACTACCTATATGATCTTAGAGTTTGTTTGAAATATGATTCTCAATTGGAGACAATGGAGATAATTATAAGTCAAGAGAAGACTCACTATTGGAAAGAAGATGATAGCAATCTTCTTGTTTTTCTTTGGGGACTATTAATCAACCAAGGACAATTTCATGGACATATGATATCTATCATAACCTAGGCACGCATAGCCTCCCATATACGAAGGTTTCTTGAGTATTTTCCAAAGCTTTTAATTTCAAAAAGCAGTTCTTGATCTGTACTTTTTTATGTAAAAGTACCATTGTAAGGTTGTGGTCGAGGCACCATGAGAGTTACATACATTTGTATTAAAACTCACGGTTTAAGCGTGGTTGTATTCTCGCTGACACGTTCAACAGATTGTATAAATGAAGTTTGTAAATGATTTTTATAGTGTGATATCTAGCGACTCAGAATGGGTCGTGTGGACCTATTTTGGGGGCGTCACAAATTATCTTTAGTCATGATATTCTTTACTAGGCTAGTCGTGCTCACCCTTTTTGCTTCACAATTCCTTTCAGGTAATAAGAGTGTAGCTGGGTCAAGCGGGCTTAACAGGAGAATAGAATGGTGGTCTATAGCTGTTGAGGTTCTCCCTAAATAGTATGAAAATAATTTTATTGAGAACTTTAGATAAGTGTGTCGTATTGTATACGTCATTTGATATTTAATTTTGGTGAACCAAATAGGGTGAGGTGAACCCAACTTTGGAAGGGTGTTTTGCCACAACCATACAAGATGTCTAATGACATACAACCTCGTATTATCATAAGACAAGGTTGTGAACATCCACTTGCTGAGTATATCTACGAGCACTACCTATATAATCTTGGAGTTTATTTGAAATATAATTCTCACTTGGAGACAACGGAGATAATTATATGTCAAGAGAAGACTCACTATTGGAAAGAAGATGATAGCAATCTTCTTGTTTTTCTTTGGGGACTATTGGGTCAACCAAGGATAATTCTATGAACATATGATATCTATCATAACCTAGACGTATGGCCTCCCATATATGAAGGTTTCCTTGAGTATTTTCCAAAGATTTTAATTTCTAAAACATTTATCGACTGTACCTTTATGTAAAGTACCATTGTAAGGTGTTGTGGTCGAGGCACCATGAGAGTTACATATATTTGTATTAAAACTCATGACTTATTATCTCATTGTCGTACTCGCATTTGACAGTTCAATAGTTGTATAAATGAAGTTTATATTTGATTTCTGTAGTGTGATATCTGGCGACTCAGAATGGGTCGTGTGGACTTATTTTTGGGGGCGTCACAAATGGTATTAGAGCTTAGGGATATGGTCGTTGGCGGAGATAAGAGTCTAGAACTAGGAGGGGAGAGAAGAGTTATATACTTCGCTAGTGTGTGACTTACCTAAGTTAAAATTGTTTACTTGAGAAGTTGACAAATTATGATATGTCAATTAACCTTTGTCTTGAAGATATATTCTAGAATGATATCTGAAATACAGGAGATGAGCAATGAGAAAATCATGATACAGAGGAAATAACCAGGAAGGTACAATCTGAAAAGAAAGCAAGGTATTCTCATCTCTTCGAACTACCAGGTACGTAAATTTCGAGGGAAAAATTTCATAAGTAGGGGAGATTGTGAGATCCCGAATTTTATGAAATAAAAGTATTCAATTTTTCTATTTTGGTAAATAGTTAAATTGATAAAAGTTTAAAGTTAAGGGTCATATTTGAAAATTTTTCAAAGTAAGCAAGTTGTCATAAAATAATCGGTAGTAAAAGAACGGTAATACGTGTGGTTGCATAGTAGCACACAGTATTGATTATCGATGCTTATGTGAGAAGTCACTCAGTTATACTCAATTATTGCTACAATAATTGCTTCATCATATCTCTCATATTATTGATTCAATTATTGTCATAGTATCATCTGCATAATATGTTATATATTATTAAATCAATAATTGAGATGACAAAGTTATTCATATTATTATTTGCAATATTGGAAATGTCTAGAAGCTTTGTCAAGGAGAGGTTTGGTCACCTAATTGCGCGCCAATAAGGAGAAATCCTTATCGAAAAGCCCCCTCTTTCTTGGGAACGACCTGGTTGTTAAATATTATGAGTTATAATATTAACGATGAATAAGTTCGTGTTGATTAAAGATGAATTTGATAGTTCCATTGTGTTGAGATTATTAGTGTTAGTGGAAATCAACATCTATATCGATGATAATTGATGTCTGGAGGTTATATTGACCAATCGGGTAATTAATCGAATAAATGAGCAATTAATTGCTATTAATTCACATGAATATAACTATTTGTTCACATTGTATACTATTGATTCACATTCATGTACTATTAGGGGAGGTGGTGCAAGATTGATAATACTTGCATGACTAAGTTAAAAATGGAGGTATAGATGGAGGTACTATACTGTAATTCGTATTTTTACAAGATTATAACTATTGATTCACATGATTGAACTATTGATTCACATTATTTACTATTAGGGGAGGTGGTGCAAGTTTGATAACACTTGCAGGACAAAATTAAAAATAAAAGAAAAGTTGAAGGTATTGTACTGTAATAATTTTAGCCCCAAAACGTGCAATTATAAAAACTATATTTTCCTATAAATAGAAGCTCATTCTTCCTTCATTTCTCACCAATTCACTAAAGCCATAGAGCAATTATTATAGAGAGAAATTATAGAAAGAAAGAAGAAGAGAAGTCTACTACCTCACTATTCCAGTATCCAGTTTTTTCTAAGGTAAGGGATATTATTATTATAGTAAGGGGTATTATTTCTTTCGTATTCATGAAGAGAGCTATTGTTACTCCATTCCTTTTTATTATGTTGGAATAACTGTCATGCTAAGCAATCGCATACATGGTGAAATTCTTCTATTATTCCATTCTTTATTATTCATTGGAATATCCATCACTCTGCAAGCGGATTACGCATTGACACGGTTCCATTCTTTATTATTACATTGGAATAACTCCGTCTGTCCTATTCTATCGCATGTCCGGTGAATTTCGTTGTTATTCTATTCTTTATTATTCATGTTGGAATATCACATGCATAAGGATTACGCACGACCAGTTCTATTTCTTTATTATTCATTGGGAATAACGTCTGCATTGGCCTATCGCATGCATGGTGAATTCTTACATTATTCCATTCTTTATTATTCTGTTGGAATAACCAGTCTATGTGGATTACCGCATGCATGGTGAATGATCCTTTTTATTCATTCCTTATTAAATTGTAGAAATGATTTGTCTACGTGGATTACTGCATGACGGGTGAAAATCCATTTGCAGTTTCATAATTTTTTTGACCCTAAAAAATTCTAGAAAAATTTGAAATGATAATTTGATGAGTTTTCTATATTGTGTCCAAAGATGGCGATTTTTGGATGTATAGATTAAGAGTTATAGATTTTATGGGAAAAAACTATTTTAAAAGTAAACCCTTATAACTCCTTGTGGTTAACTCCAAAATTGGTGAAATTTTTATAGGGAGTACATGTATATAATAAGAGTATACCATGTAAATTTCGGAATTTTTGGACAAAAGTACAATTTATGATAAATGTCTAAATATTCGGCAGTTTTGGCAATATGAAAAATAGTAAATGAATTTTAAAAATTCCGAGAAAAATATATGTTCAATATGGACTATGTTCTGCTAAATCCCAGAAAAAAATATTTTTGGGACTAATTTGGTATTTTTCATGAAAATGAACTAGTTATGAGTAAATGAATTACATATGTTATTTGAAGTAACAAAATTAGAAAATAGGATTTTATGGCTTGAGAATCCTATATAGGGTATATGCAGATTTTTGATGAGGGATTTGATCATTGGTGATGAAATCTTATGAGTATGATATTTTTGAATGATTAAAATGCATTATTTGGTAAAGTGTAAACAATTGAAATAAATTGTTTATAAGTTTAAGAAGTGATTAAAATATTATTATAATATTAATAATATTAGATTATGAGTTTATTAAGTGATTGATAATATTTGGATAAATTTAAAGTCTTTAATATTTATCCTTTTTTTTGCTTATATCATGGTCATCATCCTCATGCTTATATTATGATGAAAGTCATCTTTGGCTTACGTGCAAAGATGGACGGTTGATTATTAGTTTTACAGTTGTATATCTTTGGCTTACAGGCTGGACTGTTGATTATTGGTTTTACAGTTGTATATCTTTGGCTTACGTGCAACTATTGATTGATGAGTATCTTTGGCTTATATACATAGATGAACTGTTTATTGGTATGATTATGACCAGGGATCATTCGGTATAATCATGACCCGTAATGTTATAGATGATGTGGTAAAAGTCCTCATTGGCTCGTAGTGCATTGATGGACAGTTATTGGTATGATTATAACCAGGGATTATTTAGTATAATCATGACCATTGATGATTACATGAATATCCTTGGCCGTATTGCAGGGATGATTCGATGATGTGGATTATTTATTGTCGAGTCTCAAATGATAAAACATTGATTATACACTTTTAATTCGTAAAAGATAGTAGATATCATGCTCTACTTGACTTTTCTAAAATACAGTTGTATGTCTTTGGCCTGTAGTGCAAAGATGAATTGTTAATGAATATCTTTGGCCATAGTGCAAAGATGAATTTATTAGTATGATTATGAGCGGAATTGCGATTTGGTATAACCATGATTTTTGATGTTTGGGTGAAGATAGGTGATGAAAATTATCTTCATCCCGGTGCGAAGAGGAATTTAGAATCACAATTATGATTATGAGTTATTCATATGATTGTGGACAGGAATTGTTGATTGATGTTATAAGGATAAAACATTATTGGTGGACTTTTAACATGGAGAAGATAATAGACCTGATGGTCTATTTGACTCTTCTAATGGATTGCTCGTTCCGCTGTAACTATGGTTGAAAAGTTTTATCATCTACCATATGTTCTAAATATCTGATTTATTATTGATGAAGTTTATTGATGATGTAAATTATCTTTAGTCATGATATTCTTTACTGGGCTAGTAGTGCTCACCCTTTTTTGCTTCACAATTCCTTTAAGGTAATAAGAGTTTAGCTGGGTCGAGCGAGGGTAACAGGAGAATAGAACGGTGGTCTATAGTTGTTGAGGTTCTCCCTAAATAGTATGGAAATAATTTTATTGAGAACTTTAGATAAGTGTGTTGTATTGTATACGTCATTTGATATTTAATTTTGGTGAACCGAATAGGGTGAGGTGAACCCAACTTTGGAAGGGTGTTTTGCCACTATCATACAAGATGTCTAATGACATACAACCTCGTATTATCATAAGACAGGGTTATGCGCATCCACTTGCTGAGTATATCTACGAGCACTACCTATATAATCTTGGAGTTTATTTGAAATATAATTCTCACTTGGAGACAATAGAGATAATTATATGTCAAGAGAAGACTCACCATTGGAAAGAAGATGATAGCAATCTTCTTATTTTTCTTTGGGGACTATTGGGTCAACCAAGGATAATTCTGTAGACATATGATATCCATCATAACCTACACACATGGCTCCCATGTTCGAAGGTTTCCTTGAGTATTTTCCAAAGATTTTAATTTCTAAAACAGTTATTGACTGTACCTTTATGTAAAGTACCATTGTAAGGTGTTGTGGTCGAGGCACCATGAGAGTTACATATATTTGTATTAAAACTCATACTTATCTATTGTCGCATTTCGCATTTACGCGATTCAACAGATTGTATAAATGAAGTTTATATTTGATTTCTATAGTGTGATATCTGGCGACTCAGAATGGGTCGTGTGGACCTATTTTTGGGGGCGTCACAGTCGAGGTTATGTCGGCCACTCAAGAGATGATGTCGTTGGGTCATCAACCTGGACAAGGGTTGGGCAAAGATCATCAGGGTATTAAGCACCCGATACAAGTGCCCAGTCAAACAGGAACAACTGGATTAGGCTATTCTGCTAGCTCCAGTCACAGGAATCCTCATAAAATCAAACAGATTCCTTCAACTTCAGCCATACGACGATTTTCTCCACCTGCAACTCCTGAGCTGATACATTCTCCAGTAAGGGTGCCAACCCATATTATGGCTATGCTATTTCCTAAACCAGTACCGGTTAAAGCAAAAGATGTCTTGATTCCTGATCCCGAAGTGGAAGAGAGGGAATGAAAACGTAAACAAGACATCACCCTGATGATGTCAGGCATACGCATCATTGTCCATGATGAGCATACAAACAGATACACCCCAGACGATGATTGCCCAGATTTCATGGTCATCATTAGGGAGAAGGAGGACAATGATAGCCCCTCCATCATTGCAGTCCATCAGGACTTTACCCTCAATAATTGGAGCAGCACTCCATGCATTGGTCGACGAGGGTAAAACGGGTAGAAATTCCATCAGCCCTATAGATAACTTTAACTGCTTACTTTTCTTTACAGTATTAGCAGTTGTTTTATCAGTACATGCTAACACTTTATATGATTGAACAGTTTCATATATTAAGTGAAAGCATATTTTGTTTCAGGACTTTGAATTTAAATGTGCCTGTACTTGCTGATGAGGTGCCTTTTCTCCACAAGGACTGTAACTTTGATGAAAAGTTGGACTCAAACTTAATGGAAGTACAAGAGGAAATTGAGATACCTCAGGAGATTAAGGAATGGGTCGAAGACAAACCTAAAACCTATCCTTGATCAAGTCACATCTTTCAATCTCGGAACCTTAGAAAACCCTAAGCTAATCCAGATTGGTTCAGACCTCACTCCAAACAAAAGGAATGACATGGTTGCGCTACTAACCCAATTCCAAGATGTGTTTACATGGTCTCACGAAGACACGATGGGTTTGTCCACTGACATTTTCCTTCATCGCCTTCCCATTAAAGAGGGATTCAACCCAGTCAGGCAGAAGCTCAGGCGATTGAAACCTGAGTGGAGTTTAAAGGTTAAAGAAGAAATTATGAAATAATTTCAAGCGGTCATCATCATGGTGTCTACATACCCTGAGTGGTTATCAAACATAGTCCCCGTGCCTAAACCAGGAGGAAAGGTGTGAGTTTGCGTGGATTACTGGGATCTGAACAAAGCTTGCCTTAAGGATAGCTTTCCCGTGCCATTTATCCACATTCTCATTGACAATACTGCTCAATACGGCATGTACTCCTTTGCGGATTGCTTCGCGGGGTATCATCAAATTATGGTTGCTAAGGAGGATCGTGAGAAAACTGCTTTCATCACACCTTGGGAAACCTTTTATTATAGATGGTTGTCATTTGGCCTCATCAATACCGGAGCAACCTATCAGCGAGCTATGATGGCTTTTTTCCATGACTTAATGCACAAAGAGATAGAGATCTACGTGGACGACATCATTGTCAAATCCCGAAGGGAGGAAGACCACTTAGACCATCTCAAAAAGCTTTTCAACAGGTTGCGTAAGTACAACTTGAAGTTGAATCCAGCCAAGTGCGCTTTTGGTGTTAAATCGAGCAAGTTTCTAGGTTTCTAGTCGGTTTGCAAAGGATTGAGTGGATCCCACCAAAATCCGTGCCATCAGGAAAATGCACATTCCTCGATGCAGAAGGAAATCTGGGATTTTTGGGAAGAATCAACTTCATTAGTAGGTTTATTTCTCAACTTACAACAACCTGTGAGCCCATCTTCAAGCTATTAAGGAAGAACTCCTCCATGAAATAGAATGATTTGTGTCAGAAAGCGTTCCTTATAATAAAAGAGCAGTTGGTTAATGCTCCTGTCTTGGTACCACCAAGGGATGATATTCTCCTATTCATGTACCATTCCATCAATGACAATGCTATGGGCTGCATGCTAGGACATAAAGATGATAGAGGCCAAGAGTGAGCTATCTATTACCTCAGCAAGAGATTTAGCAGCAGTGAACACAATTACACTCTGATTGAGAAGACTTGTTGTGCTTTATTATGGGCTTCCATGAGGTTACAACATTACCTCCATGGTCACACAACCCATCTTATATCCCGCGTGGATCCTCTCAAATACGAGTTCAGTAAGCCCATATTGAATTGTCGGCTGTCCCGATGGCAGTTGATTCTGCAACAATTTGACATCGTCTACGTGACGCAAAATTCCATTAAAGGATAAGGAATTATGGATCAACTGGCCGCCGCACCTGCAGTGGATTACAAACCCTTAGAAACATACTTCCTCGATGAAGGGGTCATGTCAATTTAGCAACACCATCAGTACGATGCATGCCATACGTGGAAAATGTATTTTGATGGAGCTGTTAACACAGAAGGTTCTGGAGCTGGAGCAGTTGTAGTATCCGATACGGGGGAGCAGTATCCCGTCGCTGTCAAATTGCAGTTTCTCAACACCAACAACACATCCCAATATGAAGGCTGTATCATGGGGCTAAAACTTGCTCACTCAATGGGCATCAGACGGTTAACTGTCTTTGGGGATTCGGAGTTGGTAATCAAACAAACCACAGGAATCTATCAAACCAAAGAGCTACATTTGTTGCCTTACCATCGACAAGTTTTACAGATGGCTTCGGAGTTCGAAGAAGTAAACTTCCTCCGCATTCCTCAGAATAGGAATGACTTTGCAGATGCGCTAGCAAAATTGGTCTCCTTAACCAACATACATGACAAGGAAAACATGCCAAACATCTCATTTGCCCTACAAAAGGCTCCAGCCTATGGGAATTACGTTGGACAAGTATTGGATGAGCGACCTCCCATCCAACACCCTTGGTATTAGCATATCAAGGAGTATCTACGAGATGGATCTACACCCATTGAGATGAGCCCGACTGAAAAAAGGCGGATCCTTCAAATGGCTATGAAATTCTACCTAAGCAGAGATGCACTCTACAAAAGAGATGCAAGATTAGGTCTCCTTATATTTTTGGACAAAGACCAAGCTCAGAGGCTCATGAATGAAATTCATGGTGGAGTATGTGGCCCACACATGAGCGGACCCCTACTTATTAAGAAGATCCTCAGAACAGGGCATTACTGGCTTACTCTCAAGGTTGACTGTGATGATCACGTCAAGAGGTGCTATCAATGCCAAATGCATGGAAATGTTATCCACGCCCCTCTAAGGGAACTTCAAAATATGAGTTCACCCTGGCCCTTCTCAATGTGGGGAATGGACGTGATCGGGCCCATCGAGCCCAAAGCCAGTAATGGGCATCGGTTTATCTTCACCATGATCGACTACTTTACCAAGTGGGTAGAAGCAACCTCCATCCCTAGAGTTACCAAAGAAGTTATCATTGCTTTCATTAGAAACAATGTCATTTGTAGATATGGACAACCGGAGGTAATTGAATCAGACAATGCTAAAAACCTCAACAACAAAATGATGGAGGAGTTATGCAGTAAATTCCACATCAAACACCTTAACTCCTTCATCTACCGTCCAAAGATGAATGGTGATGTTGAAGCGGCTAATAAGAACATCAAGAAGATCATGCCGAAGATGTCCGCTAATCACAAAGGATGGTCTGACCTCTTGCCTCTAACTCTATTAGCCTACAGAACTTCAATGCGTACTTCCACTGGGGCAACCCCCTACTCATTAGCCTATGGGATGGAAGCAGTACTCCCCATAGAGGTGGAAATGGAATCCCTCAGAGTGTTGATGGATGCTCAGCTGGATGAAGACCAATGGGTCTAAGACAGATATCACTAATTGTCTCTAATAGATGAAAAGCGAATCACGGCTATCTTCCATGGTCAGTTATATCAATAAAGGATCGCCAGATCCTACAACAGAAAAGTCCGATTACGACAAATTAAACAACATGACTTAGTTTTGAAGAAGATCATTGACAACCAAGATTAATCTAAGGGAAAATTTGCTCCAAGCTGGGAAGGCCCGTTTGTTGTAAAGGAGGTATTGACAGGAGGTGCTCTCAGACTACAGGAAATGGACGGCGATGAATTTCCACAGCTCATCAACTCGGATACCATGAAATGGTACTATGTCTGAGGTTACCATCAAGCAAACATCCTGGTCTTGGATAATCAGATCGCCAGTCATTCAGGTTTTCTAACCTTTTCTTACATACAAAATCTTCTGCATACTCTTCTGCCCCTGAGGAAAACATACTCTTCAAGCCAGCAGTCTGGTTTCACCTCATATCAAACCTTTCATATAATTTCAGTTATCCCACCATGGATTAAACCTTTCACACCTACAATTTGTCCTGAACATAGGATCAAACTTTTTCACACTTGCAGTTTGTCCTGAACTTAGGATCAAACTTTTTCACACATGCAGTTTTTCAGTTTGTCCCAAACATGGGATCAAACTTTCTTTCCCCATGATTTAGCTCAGATATGGGATTCAAACTTCTCTTCTTTACTGCAAATCGTCTCGTAGAGGCGAACTACGTCGACCTGATCTCCCTGATACCCGAGAGTACGTAGGCAACCATATTTTATATGGCCCGGCGTAATAAAAAAAACATAAAAACATTTCAGCCCTTTCTCTACAAAAACAAAAACAACAAAAACACTTCTACCCTTTCTCTACATAAACCAAAACAACAAAAACATTCCTACACCCTTCTACACCATTCAGCGTTGAACCTCTTACACCAGGTTCGAAATACGCAGACCTGATCTCCTCTTCAATAGGAGTACGTAGGCAGCCATTTATGGTTTGGTCTAAACCCCTACCAAAACAAAAATACTTGTCACATGGTACTGGGATCAAACTGCAATCCACCACATTTCATCGGCTTCAGACCAAAGGGATGGAACTACCTGACCTCTCCTCACAAATAGGAGATCCGGCGACCATCTAAGCTGCGGTTGTGCCTCAAAGAGCAACACCAATCCATAAGAGATGGAATAACTAGGCTTCTCTTAGATAGGAGTACTGGCGACCATCTATGGTATGGTCAATCTCAGATAGGAAAAGCTACACTCCTCTCCACATCTATATACAAAAACTAGTCCCAAGACACCAAAGATGGTAGGGATACACGCAGATCAATGATCTGTTCTAAAAAATCTTACGATGTCTCAATGTCCACACATCAAGGATGAGTTCAGAATGCATCAAGATCACAAGCCCTAAAGAAACAGGCAAATATCAAGCAAGTTTCAAGGCACAACTGAAAGGGAAGTGAATCAAAATAATTTCCCTACCATATATAATGTTGTTTGATATATACAATATGTTTTGTACATGAAAAAATGGTTAAGCTAGTCTGTGTAGGAAAATACAAGTCTATCTACAGATCTGTATGTATGCGGACTATCATATCTAACATAGCATCCCTTTCCGAAGAAGTAGGTAACGCTGCAAGCTCCTGCCTAATGGTATCTACACTAGCTAGCAGATCCGAGGCTAACTGCATGGTGGCATGATGCTCATTAATGTATGCACTCATATCGACAAGGATGCTACTCGTAAGGGATCTCACTGAAGTACTATCTATTACGGCCACATCCTGGGCAGATAGGGCAGCATCCCGCTCTACAATCAATGCATCTCTTGCTGATCTAGCCTCATCCCTCTCCAACAAAGTTGTGTCTCTCCCATCAAGAGTTGTCAACATAAAGGCCCTAGCCTAATCTCTCTTAAAGGTCATCAGATGTAGAATTTGCTCTAGATACTGTGCTGAATGCTGAATCACAGTAGCACTCGTAGTGGGAGAATCCATCACAACTGCTTGCAACCCAGTAGTCAAATCCTCCTCGGTGGGAATAAAAGCCTCCTCCATAGGCTCCCCATCATCGAAATCAATCTCCTGCACTGTGGATACTACCATAGTCAATGTCATTTCTATCACCATCCATGCGGAATACTCTTCAGAACAACCTGGGTGGCTAACGAAAAACTCAACTAGCTCACGCTGATCCCAATAGGCATATAACCTGGATCTATCCTCTACTGATAAGTGGTGAGAAGCTAAACGCTGACTTAATGCCCCCTCAAAAGGATGGAAATCTTGGAACTGGTCAAACTGACGCATCACGGCCAGTGGGTGGTAAGTAATCATACCCCTCAAACCAGCTAGAGGGAGATAATCCATGACCGGAGCATGAGTGATGAAGTTGTAGGGTGAGCTGAGCCCTAAACACGGTAATATGTCAAATGGATCTCCGATCCCTGCCAGGAAAACAGACCAAGATGCAGGATCTGTACACTCTATAAGCTGAAAGGAGTACGACATAGCTATCTTATGCGTGAAACAATACCTATGCCATCTGAAAGTTCCAATCGATCTCAAGTGTGATATAAACCACACGTACAACATGACCGAGCTGCCTGTGAATACCCCTGCAGGGTACTTACTGTAATATCTGGATAACCTCAGCGTCGTTGCAATGATCATTGGTACAATGGTGTGAACCTCTTTGAGAGCTCTCACTGCCATGATAACGCCAATTTCTTGTTCATCCATGTAACATGGCATGTATACATACAACAATACGCACAGTAGCAGTACATCTACTCTGGTCGAGTGCCAATATTCCTCCGGCATGGTGAAATCCCCAGAGTGCCGTGTATAACTATCCTCAGAGCAAAATTTGTCCATCAAAAAATGTTGGGATACAACGTGACCAGATGTGATCTCATCCTACACAACTCTACACCTCAGCCTGGTGAGAGTCATAAACCGTCGGCATATGTCGTCGATGACCATCCGCACACAAGGTCTGTCTAAAGACAGCACTGTCAACCGTGCATACTCCTCCAGATTAGGAGTCAACTTATGGATGCCAAAATGGAAGACCTATCTCTCCGGTATCCAATGCTCCAACATACCCTCTATGAAGCCTACGGGAACTTGAAACATCAGGAGAGTCATAGTATGTTGTAATAACTGATCTAAAGTCACCCTGTCTGAAGGTGACATACTATCATACCACAATCATAGACGAGATGCCACCAATACTAGTGGGGTATGATCAATATGGCTAATTGTCGAAGAAGACATCTGTACGGGCCGTGTTATAAGACCATCCAGGGGTCAATGTTGAATATCTCTGGACATACATACATATGCATAACATAATACATGCATGATGAACAATAGATGGCAATATGATATAGGGAATAGAAAACTGTACATACATTCCTAAGTATATCATCATCTAATACATCTCTGTACAGAGCTGGAAGGATCAAAAGTATATGCCTCTGAAGGATCTCTGCCCAAGTACCGAAAAAAGAAATGTGCCCGGTCCAACTGCTGGGTTAAACTATCAATCTGTGTCAAATGAGTCGGATCTCTGACACACTCACCATATGAACACATGAGTTTGGGTTAAATATTTTTTTTCACTATATTATAGGTCAACTTACAAATGGATAATTAAACTTTTTTTTACTACAGTCAACTAACTATACTCGACTTTTCTAACACAAAGTTAAAAAAATCGTTAATTGCTTTGACTTTAAACAGAAAAAGACAACTAAGTTGTTGAGTTGTAAAAAACAAGCTGATGTGGCGGTGATTATGCGATGTGGCAGTGATTATGTGGATTTAGAGGAAACGTTTTATGAATTTTTTTTTTAAAATATAATATAAATTTAAAAAGTTAACCAAAAAATAAGAAAATAAATAAAAAATGTATTTAATTATTTTTGTAATTAATATCAAATAAATTTTTATTTATAATTAAAAAAATTTATAAAACACAAAAATTAAAAATATTCTAATTAAAATTAAGGGGAATATAAAATACATTTAGGGGGAAATGAAAGAAAATTATAGTTCAATTTGTCATTATCACGGATCCAGGAACCATATCCTGCATGAACTGAGTGGCGCGGGTCTGGGCTCCAATGGTATGAGGGAACCACCAATGCTAGAATATCTCCTGAGTGTAGGGACCCTCTGATAATGTAAAACCGTCCACACCCAACAACAAGATATCAATGACGGGTGACTGTGAAACAGGCCAATAACGCCTGACAGGAGGCAAAATCGGTATACGAATCTCTCCTATGGTGCTCCTGATAGCACAATCTCCTAAATAGAGCTCCCATCCTCCATATGTGAAGAGAGGAATCCTACGGGTGGAAATTGCGTACTCGACACCAGTCGGGTACCCATCCTAAAATCCAATGCTCAAGTGCTCCCCTGAATTGGGAATCCATGTGATGACATCACCTATTAATAACTCCAGCTATAGACGGCAATGAGTGAAACCCTTAGCTACAAGGACCTCCGCTAGTATGGAATGATGCCATCGCCGTCCTCGTGGGTAGGTATCTAATCCTAACACACTCACTGGACGTAAGCATGGGAGCCTCTCATAGGCCCAGAACTGCTAACACAAAGGCAAACATCTGCTGTCAGTCAACACTTTTAACCTGTACAAGGGAAATTACAAGAGAAATACTCACCAACATAAATGGGTAAAATCCTAGCCAAGCCTCTATCAAGCCCTATGAACGCATGCACATTCCCCTAAGGAAATAGGCAAAGGTGTAGGAACCCCAATCATACTCTCCAATACGGTCCACGTGTCGAGTGGCGCTGATCAAAGAGAAGGACACCGTAGAAGAGTTATCAGCTATGAAGCAGCCTTTAATCATCATCCGGAACAATCGCCGAAGAATGAGATCCCTGACTCTCACATCATCGGGTATGGGCTCACTCAACAGCCCACTTATAGCATCTACACTCAATGGACCTGTACGAACAGTCCTACCCTTGAGCGCCTCCTCCGAAACTCCTAGCAAGGATCTGATGGCAGTCGGGGTAATATCCACCGTACAAGGCACTGGTGCCCCTCCAAACTCCATACCTATAATAAATCGCCAATCCATCGGCGTAATCATCACCTCACAGTCCAACAAATGGAGTGACTGAGTCTGGTGAAACCAGTGCTCAGACAATGCCCTGAGGTAAACCCAGGGACAATGGCGGTGAAGGATGGAAAAGAATGCCCCAAATCCCCAATCATGCATGATCGCTCTATAGTCATGATGAAGAGCATGGTATATGGCGTAAATGCTGAACCAGTTCCCTCTAGGCTGTGTAAAATCGGGAACCTACATCACAAAGTAGATAACCATCAGAACCCTTTACTCCTCATCAATAGGAAGGAAGGAAGATCATAGTCTAGCTATGTACCTCATTTGCATGCAAGTAAACTGAGGGATGTTGGCTCAAATCACCCAGAAGCTCTGGGTTCACCACCTGAATACTCGGGAGGTCCCTACGGGGAACATGTGCAACAGGAGCGGGAGCCTCAACCGGTATATCCTCCTTTTTGTCCTCCACGTCTGGTACATCAACCTGGATAAGACGTATCACCGCCTCCACCAAGCGACGAGGTTGTCTAACAGAACGGGGTCGAGGCACTTCAGAAGCCATCCTCTGCACACCAGAAGTGGTCCTGCGGGAACTACTCGGCTGATCTGGATCCATATATCTGGACAACAAGTCTCCAAATCACCTCAGAAAGGGTGTGGTAAATTCTAAACTGGAGCTTTTCAAAATGCAGTTTTATGACTACATGCATGCATGCATTATTTTAACATACATCTACATTAGAGTTAAAAATGCATAACTACCCAATGCCTACATTTTGGAAAAATTTGGCCATAGTCCCCTTTGTAAATAGGACTATCCACATGCACATAGGCATGACTAGGTGGCCATTCAGTAACACACCCACCCACAATCATATACATCCTATATGCATTAATACATCAAAGTAAAAAATCCGTAAGGGTAGCCTAATTACCAGGATTATTTTATTTTTTTCACCTTTGCTCATTTGTCCTCAAATAGGATAAGAAATAGCAGAAAAAGGTGTCAATTTGACTATTTCAAAAGTTCAAATTTTTTCACATCATTATGTTCAACATGGTTTAATACTAACATTTACTATGTTGAATATTTTTTTAACAAGTTATTCCAGCATGCATAATCACTACTATGTATCTAGCTACATTTTATGTGATATTTCATTTTCCAACGGATGAAAACTGGAAAAGAAGACATGCATACGTTACTAGGACAGTGTAGAACACTTGTACGGTAATAGAACTTGCAGAAAGTCATCCAAACTCAGCAGATCTTAAGAAGAGCTCTCGAGTTTCCTTCGCGACCCAGCCTAAAAATAACTTGGGACATCAACCAACCCATTTAAGGGAAGTCACGGTTGGCTGTAGGTCCACTCATGGCTGTTACAGGTGTACCTGTGGCACCCCTATGTGGGTCCCACCCCTCTGGCTCGGTCCAGTTTGAGTTGCAAAGGAGTTCTTACAAGCTGAAAAGGCCAAATCAGGAATAAAAATGCTACGCGATTGAGCAGAATAGCCTGAAATCTTAGTTTTCACGGGCCAAACTGTGGCTTTATATAACATTCATTGGTCTTTGCCCAAACACAGGGTATACTATACCAATGATCTCAACTATTGCAAACTACATTCGATAATACCTCACGAAGGTCCAATGCGTCAGTTCAAGGTCAAGCAGCCTTGACATGATCCCCGCCGGGGGCGTCACGCATTTTCAGCCGTTGATGTACACGTAAATAAAGGTCAAGCAGCCTTGACATGATCCCCAGCGGGGGTGTCACGCATTTTCAACCGTTGATGTACACATCAATGAAGGTCAAGCAGCCTTGACATGATCCTCGACGGGGGCTTCACGCATTTTTAACCGTTGACGTACACGTCAATGAAGGTCAAGCAGCCTTGACATGATCCCCAATGGGGGTGTCACGCATTTACATCCATTAATGCACATGTCAATGAAGGTTAAGCAGCCTTGACATTTTCCCTAGCAGGGATCTCATCTGTTGATACACATGTCAATGAAGGTTAGGCAACCCTGACAACACCAACTGTTGGCAGTAACTCCAACAGGGTAATGGAACGACCTGGCAATACAAACCAGGGAAGAACATTCTCATCGGGGAGGACCGATGATGAAATATGTTATACACGTCCTCAACAGACAAAGTTCTATCCCCACAAAATCTCTTGTACATGAGAGATGCATCTTCAAGATAAAGTCTGTATCAAGGATTCGAGACTTTGGTGATAACCCCAATGTCAACAATCCTAGAGATTCCTGGTAGCTATGGATCACACGTCCAAGACAGTTCCTCAGGCTGGTTATTTATTACCGCCCCGATAGAAGCAACAGGGAGTCAGCAATCATCCCATAATGTTGGAAGACAATCCAACAAACCACATACATTTGCATCATGTTGTCATGTATTGCATCTTAATTATCTTGTCGTATTTCAAGTGTCTAGTATTCTTTATCCTATCCATGCCATTACATTGCATGAATATGATAAAGAGGGGCATCTATAGACACTCGAAATTTTTTGCCTACCTATTACTAACATTGCAGGAAGTGAGGAATATTCTTTTAGAGATAACCCTGGAAGACAGCTTAGCTTAATCCCGAAAATACCACCGAAAGTGCAGTTTCAACCTCGAAAAACACACCGGGAGTATCATTTCCCCATCTCGGAGATAACCCCGAGGATAGTAGTGCAGATATCAAAAATTCCACCGGAGAAGGCCGATTCATCTTGGATATAACCCCGAGATGTTCAGTCTTAGTCCCAAAAACAACATCAGGAAATACAATATCAACCTTGGAGATAACCCCAAGGAGTGCAGTTGCAGTTCCGGAGATAACCCCTGAGATGCTCGTTTCAGTCCATGCAGTCAGCTTCAACCTCGGAACTCACACCGAGGCACTCAATTCACAAACCAAGAGATAACCTCGTGAGGACAGGAACACCTCAGCGATAACCCTGAGGGCATTCAACACTTGCAGCGGTCCAATCTCAGATATAACCCTGAGCAACGTCTGCTTTATCAGCCAAAATCGGAGATAACCTCGGTGAAGGGCAAAGTCATCAAATTGCCACCTCAACCCCATATGGCGCCGTCTCAACAAACAAACTTCTCAACATACATTCTATACAACAATGTACCACAAGAACCAAGGAGTTGCAATCCCGAGTGACTACAACGCAAGGCAGAACACCAGATATAATTTAAAGCTTGAAGAGATAGGACATGGTTCCATCTTCCTGACTTCGTACAACTTCAAATCCCATATCATTGCGTAGCTCTCAACAACAACATTCCAAAACAGGTCTTATACACCTCAATCGGATGCTCGGATTGAAGTTCTGCAAGTGCGAGCGGACATCACATTGCATGCATGCACGTGCCTTCGAGCAGTGGGATTCCATGAGGCCGGGCGGCCGGGCATTGTAGAGTGCATCTGCTGCCGCCTCGAGCACACCATGGCTCCTAGCTCTATAAATATGGGGCTTGGGGTGGCCATATTCAAGAGAAAAAAAGCAAGGAAGCCCTATCAAATTTGCTCTGTACACACCCTATATTGAGTGCTTTCTCATTTTAACCACTTGTGAGCTCATATATAGCTATATTTTTACTGGCGGGAGCTGAGTGTTCATCCACTTAAAGTTATAGAAGTCTTCTTTGACAGCCCATTGTAAGCCTTCTTACACACTATAAAGCCTTTCTCTTCATCTTTGTACACTCTCTTCTTCACATTGAGAGCCTGGACTCACGTCCAGAGCGTTTATTTGCTTATATATATATATATATATACTTATATATATATGAACTATTGTCAAACTTTGTTCGATGAGCCTGGATTTTATATCCGGAGCGTTTATTGCTTTTATAAACTGTTGTCAAACTCTGTTCGATGAGCCTGGGTTTTATATCCGCTGCGTTTACTGCTTATATATATATATATATATATAAAACATTAAAACAAATTTTACTGCTTTTACATTAAACATTAAAACTGTTGGAGAAATTACTCATATGATTGAGGGTTCTTAGCCCATAGCGTTGATTTATAGGATTTATTACAAGACCATGAAAACGAATTTAAACGTTCATGCTCTTAATAAAAGTCCTAAAGATCAAACTGTATTAATTCAAAGTTCAACTAGTGATGCTAATATTCAGATCCCGAGAACCATCCTCTAGAAGGATATTACGTTACCTAGTCAATGGACTTTACCCAGTGAAATACCTCAGCAACCTGTAGTTAACAACCTGTTAAATATTGAAAATGTTAAACAATTTTCTGATGGAACGGTCAAAATAAATTTTGAGCGTACTAGAAGACCAGTTATTATAGAAGATTTTACTAGTTCTTCAGCACCTTCAGTTCACACCCGAAGAGATACTGAAGTACTTAGTAACCCTTCTGTTAGGGATATTAAATTAAAGGGTATCCTTAATCACGGTCAAACTAGTCATCCTTGTTATACTCAAAAGGACTTTGTTGAAAAAGAAGGTTCTTCTTCGCCTACCCCTTCTGAGTTGCCTACTCAGTCAGATTTTGAAATTCTGTTTAATAATCAATTAAGAGTTCTTAAAAAAGAGTTCATATTAGATTGGGATAATCTTGTTAAAGATTTTAATTCCAAATCTAACAAAGAAAAAAGACATTTATTTCGTTCCAATCACCCGCTTGAAAAAGAGCGTGATAAAATTGTTAATAGATGGAAACGATTTATTAACAGTGAAAAGATAAACATTATTTTTTACGATTGGTATGATCAATATCAAGGTAAATGTAATGTTATAACTAAAACTCAATGGATTAAAGAAGATAAGTCGAAGGTCTCTTCTAGTCATCCCCCACTAGAAACTGTCCTACTTCCGGTTAAAAATACGTTTGTTGTTGCCAGTCCTTTTAAGATCTCGGATGGCAATAAAGATGATAAAAAAATTATAGAACAGTTAAATGTTAGTAATCAATATCTAGCAACTGTAGGAAGACAACTAGATAGGATTGAAGAAAAATTCGAAGAAACTACTATTAAAAAACCCGATTCAAAAATTGAACAACCTCTATTAAAATTACCAGAAAATAGAAGCAAACTAGGTTTACCTAACAAAGATGGTGAACTCACTCGAGCTATTGATAAGTTATTTAAAAAATTAAAAACTGAGCCTGAATCAAGTGGCACCATTGCAATCATTGATCAAGTAGAAACTAACAATGAGAGCAGTAGCAAGTCAGATCATTCTGATACTTCTTCAGTCCCAGATTTTAATGATCAGTTAAATAAATTAACAGTTAAAAACACTAGTATAACCAGGAATTGGTATTCTAGACCTAATCCTCCGGATCTACAATTCGAAGAGAGAAATATAGATAAACAATTCTCTGTTTCATCCATTAAAATTTATGAATGGAACATAGATGGTGTCAGTGAACAAGAGATTTTAAACAAGTTGAATCACATGTCAATGGTAGCAAATAACTATATAACTAAATTCAACAATCTGACTCAGCCAGATATTGTTAAGTTAATAGCTAGTGGATTCACTGGTATTCTAAGATCTTGGTGGAAAAAACATCTCACTGAAGTTACTAGACTATCAATAATTCATGATGTCCAGTTAGATGATGACGGCAACCCCATCTTTGATGAAGATGTTGGTATTGGTCTACCTGACGGAGTTAAAACTCTAATATTTACCATAATTAAACATTTTGTTGGCACTCCCAGTAATATTACTGAGAGAATCCACGATCAACTTAGTAATCTCACTTGTCCCACTCTAAGCGATTTTAGATGGTACAAAGATGTATTTACCTCTTGTGTTATGATGCGAAATGATAGCATAAACCATTCTAGAAAGAGAAATTCGTCAATGGTTTACCTTCATTATTCGCTCATAAAGTTAGAGAGGAGCTAAGTAAAAATTTAGGGTATATTGATTATGATAACCTGACTTATGGTGACATAATCAGTTATATTCAAAAGATTGGATTAAAAATGTGTATTGATTTTAAATCAGCCAAACAAGCTAGTAAAGACAAGAAAAAAGCCAAATATGAGTTAGGAACCTTCTATGAACAATATGGTTTACCCCCTATTGCTCCCTCTAGAAAGAAGCATATGCATAAACATATTGATCATTATAGAAGTCACAAACGTCATAAACAAAAACGCAGTCAGAAGAACGGTAAAAATCAAGATGAATATTATAACAAACCTAAGTCAACAAATAAAAAATATAATAGGAAATCATCTAGAAAATTTGATAAAAGTAAAATTGTTTGCCACAATTGTGGGCAGAAAGGGCACTACAAAAATGAGTGCAAAATTAAGAAGAAATTGTCTCAATTAAATATCTCAAGTGAAGATACTGAACAACTATTAGAATTAATGAGAATAGAGAACAATGTCAGTAATGATGAAGGTTCTGATATTCCTCATTCATCTAATAGCAGTACTAGTAACCACGATACAGATAGTGATAATGACGAAGTCACTATTTGTGCTAACAATTGCAATGAGAAGTGTTGCAATAAACAAGTTAATGTAATCACTAAAGAAGATGAAGAAAGTTCTTTGTTAATTGATCTAATTAGTAAGATTTCTGATCCTGAGTTAAAATCTCAGTACACTAAGCAGTTAAAAGATTTGTTAACTAAAGATAATAGAGTTAAGGATAAGATTTTTAAAGCTAAAGAAAAACCAGTATTTAGTCTTAATAAAACTCTTGAGAGATTTAAAACCCCAGTTAAGGAAGTTACCCTTCCAGAGTTAAATCAAGAAGTCAATAAACTGAAAAAAGAAATTTCTAACTTAAAATTAGAAGTCTCTAATTTAAAAAAAGAGTTTGAAGATGAAGATCCATGATTCCTCCTCTAGTGATGAAGATCACGATGAGCCTGAATCATCGGGAACTAAAGAAGAGCCAGATCTTTTTGTTCAAGGTCTTTCTCTTAAACGAATTAAAGATATCACCATTCAAAAATGGTATATCTCCATTAACTTAGTTGTTGATAAAACCTTTTCAATACAACTCCCTGCTCCAGTTGATACTGGCGCAGATCTTAATTGTATTCAAGAAGGTCTAATCCTAACTAAGTATTATAAGAAAACTAATGAAAAATTAAATTCAGCCAATGATAGTCAAATAGAAATAAAATATAAACTGCCTAAAGTTCATATCTGTCAAGATAATATGTGCTTTAAAACATCATTTGTTTTAATTCGCAATCTTACTGATAAGATCATCTTAGGGTTACCGTTTATATATTTACTATACCCTTTTTACTACAAGTAATGAAGGATTAAGCTATAAACATTTAGGAAAAAGAATAACATTTAAATTTCTTATTAAGCCTAAAGAAAGAGATTTAAAATTTATTCAAGAAGAATCCATTTCCAAATCATTAAATTTATTAAATTGTAAATCCACCCATTTGAATTTCTTGAAAGAAGAAATTAAGTACAAACGTGTCAAAGAACAACTTCAGAATAAAGAAGTTCAGGAAAATATTAAAGAGTTAAAAATATATTTAAAAGACAACCTTTGTTCTGTTTCTCCTAATGCCTTTTGGCATCGGAAGAAGCATGTAGTAAGGCTTCCTTATGCTAAGGAATTCAAAGAGCACCTGATTCCTACTAAGGCCAGGCCAATACAAATGAATCACGAACAAATGAAGTTATGTAAAAAGGAGATTAATGATCTTCTTAGTAAAGGTTTAATTAAACCTAGTAAATCCCCATGGTCATGTCCCGCCTTTTATGTTAACAATGAAGCAGAAAAGGAGAGAGGTGTTCCCCGTCTAGTAATCAATTATAAGCTATTAAACAAGGTCTTAGAATGGATTAGGTCCCCTTTACCTAATAAGGATGACCTCATTAACCGATTGAGTAATGCCTCTATTTTTAGTAAGTTTAACCTTAAGTCTGGTTTCTGGCAAGTAGCCATTCATCCCGATGATAGGTATAAAACCACATTCACCACTCCATTTGGTCATTACGAATGGAATGTCCAGGCATTTGGCCTAAAAAATGCTCCTAGTGAATTTTAGAATATCCTCAATGATATTTTGAACCCTTTCAGTCATTTTATTGTCGTCTACATTGATGATATTCTCATTTTTTCCAATTCCATTGAAAAACACACTAAACACTTGAAATCGTTCTTCAAAATAGTTAAAGATAATGGACTTGTCCTTTCACCTTCCAAATGCAGCTTGTTTCAAGCTAAAGTTCGGTTTCTTGGTTTAAATATTTATCGCGGACTCATACGACCTATCGAGCGAGAGCTATTCAATTTCTTTGTGATTCCTAGATAAAATTACCAATAAAACCCTAACTCTGAGAGGTTTTAGGCTCATTTCAATTACATTGGCAAGTTCTACAAAAACCTCAGGAAGATTTGCAAACCTCTCTTTCAGCGTTTGCAAGAAAATCCTCCCCCATGGACTGACATCCACACTTCTGTCATCCAACAAGTTAAAAAATATGTCAAGGCATTGCCCTGCCTTGGTATTTCCAATGATTCTGCATTTAAAATTATTGAAACTGATGCCTCTGATATTGGATTCGGAGGAATTCTCAAACAAAAACTTACTCTCAGCTCCCCAGAACAAATTGTCCATTTCCATTCTGGTGCATGGAATACTACATAGTTAAATTACAGTACTATTAAAAGGGAAATACTTTCTTTAGTATTATATATTAATAAATTTCAAAGTTACTTATTAAATCAAAAGTTTTTAGTTCGCATTGACTGCAAATTAGCAAAATATGTTTTAGAAAAAGATGTTGAAAACATAGCCTCTAAACATTCCTTTGCTAGATAGCAAGCCTTATTGAGTATCTTTGATTTTGAGATTGAGTACATTAAAGGCAGCAACAATTCGATTCCTAATTTTCTCACTCGGGAATTTATTAATACTGGTACTGTCCATCCATCATGAGTTCTAGAGGAGCGTCTTCCTCTCATGGTCCGGGTCGCCATACAAGCCCAAGTAATCAACCAAAAGGAACGTTGGTTCCTCATCCAGTAAACCCAGTTTATCAAACCACTAACAAATTTACCGTCCTTGGGACAATGCCCAAACCATACAGCTCTTCCTTAGCCAGTAACCCAACTCCGGTTGATCCTTTCTAGTCTAAGGCCTCCACTTCAAACCCCAGTCATCCTCCTTCTGAGTACATGCTTAGATGGACCAATTTCCTATTTCATATTGAACCCCATATGAAACCTAATGAAGACCCAGTCAAATTAGCCTCCCGATTCTATATATATATATATATATATATATATATATATATATATATATATATATATATATATACGGAGTTTAGTTTGTGGCCATTTACTGCTTATTTAAATTCCCTCCCACCTGGAGTTTACTTCGCGGCGGTTAATCGTTTTTACTGCTTTCTTTACATTCAGTCCCACCTGGAGTTTACTTCGTAGCGGTTGATCGCATTTACTGTTTTATTTAAATTTTTGATCCCCCATAGAGGTGCTTCGTGGTGGTTGATCATGTCTATATATATATATATATTGCTTTTATATATTTACATTTTCGGTCCCCCACAGAGGTGCTTCGTGGTGGTTGATCATGTCTATATATATATATTTACAGCTTTTATATATATAACTAATTAATGCTTTTAATATAAACTGTGGCATCATGTGAGCCTAGGAATCATGTGATCACAAATTCAGTCTACTGAATCTATATTCGGTTCCCGTGATGGATATTTTTCAGCTGTAAGCAGCTTGTAAATTATTCACGGTGTTTGAATTTCCTTAGATGGCTTTCATGCCTATAAGGAGTTCGGCACTACTATATATTATTTTCTCGAACATGCTACGCATCTTGAAAATAAAAGCAACCAAGCCGAACATTTAATAATAAAATGGAAGTATGAAAAGGTCTCAATTACTATTGAGCACAGGGTTTGAAAAACCTCTTTTACAAAACCTCACTGCTATATCATGTTTAAAACTGATTTTTTCATACAAATTCAAACCCTTTGTATATAGGTCCAAACAAGGCCTCACACTACTTTCAAATAACAGCACAATGACCCACACACACACACATACACATTCATATAACAGTTTCTTGAAAAGTATCAGTCACCGTGGTAACACGGATGTCGGGGGGTGCCTAACACCTTCCCTCTGCATAATCAAGCCCCCGAACCCAAATGAATCTCGGTTTCACAGACCCGTTTAGTAGTGTCACATCACTGGGTCAATGTGCAAACCTTTTCTCGGTTGAGTTGGTGCAACCAGTTAAAAACAACAACTGGCGACTCTTACAGTCAAATCGTCGACATATACATGTCAAACCTTTTTCACTTGTTTTTTCAAACAAATCTCACATAACATGAGAACACCAAAGAACAAGAATAGAAAAGGGACAAATAAAAATCCCGACGTCGACAAAAGGTTATGTGGAGGTTATGTGAATTGGTCATAGTTCATTGAAAAAAGGTTATGCCCATTATTGTGCTCTTATCTAGTTTTCCATGATAAATAATTAAAACATTACACGAGGGTTGAAGTTTAGATGAAATATTAAATGAAATTAGAATCCCATTCTTTTCTGATTTGATTACATCACTTTAGTA
The DNA here is from genome assembly GCA_020205605.1 of Panax ginseng. NCBI lineage: Eukaryota > Viridiplantae > Streptophyta > Magnoliopsida > Apiales > Araliaceae > Panax > Panax ginseng. The sequence continues at coordinate 50,609,448 of CM035133.1, forward strand.
ATTATAATTTTTATTTTATGAATTAATTTAGAATTAAATTTAATTGTGAGTTAATTGTTTAAGCATATAAAAATAGTTATAAGTTGTTGCATGATAATTTAGATTTAACATCTTTCTCTGTGGATCGATACTTTTCTTACTCTGTACTACTTGTTGACCCATGTATACTTGTATGAGTTAGAGTCCTTTTTGTTAGACTAGAAAAGAGGTAACAAGTTTTTCGCGCCGTTGACGAGGAAAGGCGTTTATTTTTAATATTATTGTCATCAATTAAAGCTAAATTTGTGTGACTTAGACAAATCTTATCTTATCTTATTTCTATTTTTGTTTTAGGTACTTTTATATATTTTATGCACACACAATCATCCAATTCCGAGTTAACACCTGCACAAGACAACATTAACGGCAGAGGTTGGAAATAGAGAGTGCGTAGGAATATACAAGTAGATTTTGTGACCACAACATCCAATATGGCAGCAGAAGAGCAAAGAGAGGAACACAGGGCCTTGAGAGATTATTCAATGCCAAATATAAATGGATTACAGTTAAGTATAGTCAGGTCAACTATAGAAGCCAACACTTTTGAGATAAAGTTGGGCACTATTCAAATGGTGCATAATTTGGTACAGTTTGGGGTTGCTGCTACAGATGACCTGAACTAGCATCTATTGAATTTTATAGAGATATGTGACACCTTCAGGTACAACGGGGTGACAAAAGATGCAATCAGGCTCAGGCTGTTTCCATTTTCTTTACGGGACAAGGCTAGAAGTTGGCTTCATTCTTTGCCGTCATGATCAATTACAACATGGGAGGACCTAGCACAAAAGTTCTTAGCTAAATTTTTTCCAATGGCTAAGACTGTTAAAATGAGGACATCAATTTCCCAGTTCGAGCAGCAGCAGGGTGAATCTTTATATGAAGCATGGGAAAGGTACAAAGAGATGCTAAGGAAGTGTACACATCATGGTATGCTGGATTGGATGGTGATTAATACATTTTATAATGGTTTGGGATGGAAATTAAGGCCGATTGTAGATGCAACTGCAAGAGGAGCCTTATGGGCTAAGAGCTATGAAAAGGCTTACAATCTTATTGAGACTATGATAGCTAATGATTTTCAAAATCCTATAGCCAGAATGCCACAGCCCAAAGTTGAAGGATTGTTAGAGGTGGATGTTATCACTCAGTTGTCAGCTCAGATGGCATATATGGCAAAGAAGATCGATTCTTTGGCGGAGAGCAACGCGAAGATAGTTGTTTTTGTATATGAGATATGTGAAGGGTCACACTCAACTGATCAATGTGCTATTAGTTCAGAATATGTACAGTATGTGAGCAACTATCAGAAAAATTAGAGTAAGTTCCAAAATGCCTACAACTCCAAAAATCGCAACCATCCAAATTTTAGTTGGTCAAATAATCAAAATCAACAAAATCAGCAGTTTCAACCATAGCATCAGTTTCAGTCACAACCATCTCATCAGCAGTATGCACCAAAACCACCCTACCCTCCAGGATTTTAATAGCAACAACAACATCATCCACCACCTTCACCTTAGCAAGAGAAGAAATCAGAGATGGAGGAGATGATGATGAAGTATATGGAAAATACCGAGGTGATGATTAAAAGCCAAGAAATGGCTATCAAAAATTTGGAAACACAAATGGGTCAAATGGTATACTTAACAACAGACCACAAGGTTCATTGCCAAGTACAACAGAGGCTAATCCAAGAAGGGAGGGTAAAGAACAATGTTAGGCTATCACTTTGAGGTCAGGAAAACAGACTATAGAATTTCAGCATGGCGCGCCCGTGCCACTTTTACACGAGGAAACCGCGTGGCTGCGTGGTGAGGAAAATTGTTCTGAGGAGAGTTTAATTAAAGAAGGTTCTAAGAAAGGGGAAGTGAAGAAGAATAAAGAAGAGTCATCTGAGAAACCAGTGACCAAGATACCTGTTGTTCATCCCCATATTCCGTATCCACAGAGACTACAGAAGCAAAGGGAAGATAAGCAGTTCAATAAATTTTTGGAGGTGTTTAAAAAGCTACAGATAAACATACGTTTCGTTGAGGCATTGGAACAGATGCCTAGTTATGCAAAGTTTATGAAGGGTATCTTGTCAAGGAAGAAAAGGTTAGAAGACTTTGAAACAATGGCCTTGACCGAAGAATGTAGTGCAGTGCTTCAACGCAAGTTAGCTCCAAAGCTGAAGGACCCAGGCAGCTTCACGATACCTTGTACGATTAGAAAGATGAGTTTCAGCAAATGCTTGTGCGATCTAGGGGCAAGTATCAATTTGATGCCATTGTCAATGTTCAATTAGTTGGGATTGCCGGCTCCAAGGCAGATAAACATTTCATTGTAGCTAGCTAATAGGTCTATTACCTATCCATGGGGTATTGTGGAAGATGTACTGGTTAAAGTGGATAAATTCATCTTCCCAACTGATTTCATCATATTGGACTATGAAGAGGACAGAAGTATATCGATCATTCTTGGAAGACCATTTCTAGTCATAGGAAGGACCTTGATAGATGTTCAAAAAGGTGAATTGCCAATGCGAGTTCATGATCATGAAGTCACCTTCAATGTATTTAAGGCAATGAAATTTCCAACAGATGAAGAGGAATGCTTCAGGATTGATTTGGTGGAAAAGGTACTGAATGATGAAGTAGAGAACTTGGTGGAACATGAACCTTTGAAGAATGCCATTGTGGAAAGTTGAAAGATAGAAGATGGTGAGATAGAAGAAATTGTTCAAATACTTGACACAACTCCATAGTTCAGAAAGTTTAAGACTCCTGTTGAGCCATTAAAGATTGCTGGAGAGTCATCAGTGAAATTAAAGCCATCTCTTGAGACACCTCTAGAACTGGAGTTAAAACCACTTCCAGATCATTTGAGGAATGCATTTTTAAATGATAATTCAAAATTACCTGTGATTATTTCTTCTGCACTAACATCTTTTCAGGAAGAAAAATTGCTAAGAGTTCTCAAAGAGTTTAAGTTAGCGATTGGATGGACTATAGCAGATATCAAAGGGATCAACCCATCATTTTGTATGCACAAGTTCCTACTAGAAGATGATAGCAAGCCTTCAATGGAGCAGCAAAGGAGACTTAATCCAATTATGAAGGAAGTGGTTAAGAAGGAAGTGTTAAAATGGCTGGATGCATGAATTATTTATCCGATCTTAGATAGCTCATGGGTGAGCCCGGTAAAGTGTGTGCCGAAGAAGGGTGGTATGACCGTAGTCTCCAATGAAAATAATGAGTTGATTCCGACGAGAAAAGTGACGAGGTGGAGAGTCTGCATGGACTATCACAGACTTAACAAAGCTACAAGGAAGGATCACTTCTCATTGCCGTTTATTGATCAGATGTTGGACAGACTAGCGGGTCATGAATTTTATTCTGGATGGGTATTCAGTCTACAATCAGATTGGGATATGGTATATTCGCTTTCAGAAGGATGTCTTTCGGGTTGTGTAATGCCCCAGCCACTTTTCAAAGATGTATGATGGCAATTTTTTCGGATATGGTGGAGCATAATGAGGAGGTATTTATGGATGACTTCTCAGTATTCAGGGATTCTTTTGATTTGTGTCTGGAAAATTTAGTGATGGTATTGAGAAGATGTGTTGAAACAAATTTAGTTTTGAATTAGAAAAAGTGCCATTTTATGGTATAAGAAGGAATAATTTTGGGATATAAGGTGTCGAAGAAAGGACTAGAGATGGATAGGGCCAAATTAGAGACCATTGAGAATTTGCCACCACTAACTTCTATAAAAGGTGTTCGCAGTTTTCTAGGGCATGTAGGCTTCTACATGAGGTTTATTAAAGACTTCTCCAAGATCACAAAGCCACTTTGAAGCTTATTGGAGAAGGATGCACAATTCAAGTTTGATGAGGATTTCCTGTCTGCATTTGAGCATTTAAAGAGGAAGTTAACTTCAGCACCAGTGATTACAACACCGGATTTTGACTTACCATTCGAGTTGATGTGTGATGCCAGTGATTATGCTGTGGGGGCTGTTTTGGGCCACAGAAGGGAAAAGATTTTTTATGTGATATATTATGCGAGCAAGACCCTTACTGACGCTCAATTGAACTACACCATAGAGAAGGAACTATTGGCAGTTGTGTATGCTTTTGATAAGTTTTGAGCATATCTGATTGGGACAAGGGTGATAGTATACACAGATCATGCGACAATTTAATACTTGGTGGCAAAAAAAGATGTAAAGCCTCGATTAATCAGGTGGATACTTCTATTGAAAGAATTTGATTTGGAGATCAAGGACAAGAAAGGTACTGAGAATCAAGTGGTAGACCACTTATCTAGACTGGAAAATCAGGGTAGAGATGGAGATGACAAAGTTGTGATTAATGAGTCTTTTCAAGATGAACAGTTATTTAAGGTAAAAGGGGAAGTGCCCTGGTTTTCGAGCTATGCTAACTATTTAGTGAGCAAGATCATTCCTGCAGACTTAACTGGGCACCAAAAGAAGAAGTTTTTGCATGATGTAAAGTGGTTTATATGGGATAAACAATATTTATTCAAATAGTGTGTTGATCAGATGATTAGGAGATGTATCACATATAGCAAGACAGAGGGGATTTTCTAGGATTGACACACTTCATTATATGGAGGTCACTACGGTGGAGAAAGGACAGCGGCTAGAGTGTTACAAGCATAATTCTACTTGCCGACGATTTTTAAAGATGCTTATAGTTTTGTCCAGAGGTGTGACAGATGTCAAAGAGTTAGGAATATATCAAAAAGAAATGAGATGCCATTGAACACAATCCTCAAGATTGAAATTTTTGATGTTTGGGGGATAGACTTCATGGGTAAATCATCGCATTGCTACAGCTTACCATCCTCAAACCAATGGCCAAGCAGATATTTTAAATCGTTAAGTAAAGAGAATTTTGGAGAAAGTCGTGATCCCCACAAGAAAGGATTAGTCATTGAAGCTTGACGATGCTGTATGGGCTTATAGGACTGCTTACAAGACTCCGTTGGGAATGTAACCATTTTAGCTGGTTTATGGAAAGGCTTGTCACCTTCCCATAGAGCTTGAGCATAAGGTGTATTGGGCAATTAGGAGGCTCAACTTTGATTTGAAGGCTGCAGGTTAAAAAAGCCTACTCCAACTCAATGAGTTGGATGAATTCAGATTGCAAGCTTATGAAAACTCCAAGTTGTATAAAGAAAAGGTGAAAAGATGGCATGATCGTACAATTATGGAGAGAATATTTGAGCCGGGACAAAGGGTTCTGTTGTTTAATTCAAGACTTAAACTCTTTCCTGGAAAGGTCAAATCAAGGTGGTCAGGGCCATTTACTGTGAAGACAGTTTATCCACATGGTGCAGTAGAGGTATTCGACAAATTCCCAGATAAGCCGTTCAAAATGAATGGACAAAGGCTTAAGCACTAATATGGTGGTGAGGTTAACAGGCAGAAATTCACCTCCATTTTTTCTTCAACATGATTGAATAAGAGATAGTCAAGCTAATTGACTATAACTTAGCGCTCGATGGGAGGCACCCCATTATTTTTATCCCTACCTTTTGTTTAATTCTGTTAGGATCATCTTTATTTCTCATTTTCATGTTAGTTGTTATATCATAACAAGTGTTGGTATAAGTTTTGTGGAGCTAATGTGCATATAATGATGATTAGGAGTAGTATATAAAACATTGTTTTGGGATATTCATTCTTGCATATTAACTAGTTCATGTTTTGATTTTGGAGAATTGATATATATCATACTGGTATTTGTTATTTGTACAGGTGCATTGCAGATTAATAGTAGTCACTTTGCTATTCTTAAAGATGCAGTTCAGTATGGTCAGGATACAGGGTCGCGCGACCGCGCAATGAAAATAGTTCAAAAATGGCGCGCCCGCACCGTGTCTCTGTGCAGTATAGTAAATCGCGCGCCCGAACCATTAGCCAGTGAAAATGCCTCGCGACCACATCCGAAATCGGACTCAGAAAAAAAAATTAAGTTTTGAAAACGTGTCTTACTCAAATTCTTTTATTAGATTGCAACGTACGCCTACTCTATCCATCAGTTACAAAACAGTCGCACGACTCTTCTCTTCTCCAAACCGTTCCAATTTCAAATTCATAACTCCTCACCCCACTACGCATTATACGCGATCATTCAAAATCTTGAAAACGTGTCTTACTCAAAGTCTTTTATTAGATTGCAACGTGCGCCTACTCTATCCATCAGTTACAAAACAGTCGCACGACTCTTCTCTTCTCCAAACCATTCCAATTTCAAATTCATAACTCCTCACCCCACTACGCATTATACGCGATCATTCAAAATCTTCAACTGATCCTTCACTCAGTTTTAAGGATAAAGTTAGGGTTTCTTCAGAGGGTGAGCGAAACCAGCAAGTTTGGGGGAGTTTGAATTTAGTGCACATATTTTCTCAGTCCAATTTTTCATTTCAATTTAGAGTTCCTCTTCTCTTCATCAGTGTAATGGGGCCAAAACGAACTCGTTCTCGCACTCTATGGTCGTCTTCTACAAGTAGCCAGAGTGGAGACACTGTGAATTTTTCCAAATTCATCAGTCTTGAAGCCCAGATAGAATACTACAGAATCGTGGCTAAATCATTTGTCAGAGAGCGTGGTTTTAAGTCAGAGGCACAAGATGGGCAATTAAAAGAAATGATCAGAGAAAGATGTTGGCATGAAGTTTATTCTACACCCATGGCCATTGTACGGGAAGTTTATGCAAATGCAAAGGAGACCATGAGTGGATTTTCATATGTCAGAGGTGTTCAAGTAGACTATTGCCCAAAGGCAATTCATGGCGTGTTCAATTTACCCGACCCTCCAACTAGACGTACAAATTGGGTCGAGGCGGAACGACTCGAGACAGACTTAGACGAGGTCATAACTAATTTCTGTATACCGGGTACACATTGGACTTAGAAGTTAGGCACTAATCAGCCCAAGACTTTTCAGGCTTCAACTCTCAATCGTTATGCCAAGGCTTGGAATCTATTTATTTGTGCAAAACTTATGCCATTATCCCATTAACATGAGATTATAACTGAGCGAGCAATCATTCTGTGGGGGATTATAATAGGAAAATACATTAATGTTGGTTATAACATTAATCAGAACATGTTACGTTACATACGGGGGAGCACTACAGGAAGTATACCACATGCCTCGATTGTTGCTCATTTATGTGCTCGCATCATCTATGCCATCACCGCAGCCCTCGAGGACAAATGAAGCAGGCACTTCAACTCAAGCTACTGCTGCTACTGAAGATCGACATCTTCGAAGGTTGGAGAGGAAGGTTGATGCTATATACGACAATTTTTTAGCATTTGCTACTGAATTGATGAGATCTTTAGCCGAAGCTTTCGCACAACAGGGAACCATGCTTGAATGGATATAATTTGGGACAGCCGCACCATTTCCACCACCAGATTCACCACCCGAAGAGGTTGGTACAGCTGGTCACTAGGGGAGTTCCTTTAAACCCTTTACCTTCATTCATTGGGATAATGAATATTTTAAGTTTGGGGGTATTTGGTGTAGTATAGTTGCATGTAGTTAATTTGCATCATTGTTGCACGATTAGTTTAATTTTTGCATGATTATTTGTTTAGTATGTGTTTAGTTAAAAATTGCAGAAATTTTTTACTTTTTAGTAGTTTTTATATGCTTTAGTTATGTGTTTAGTTGAATATCCCAAGTATCTAGCTTTATAGAATTTTAATTTAGCCAATGATAGATATGAATTTGATGAATTTTTGAATTTAGTGGATAACATGAGCTTAGCTATAATGTTTTACATTATGTGAGCCATGCTTGTTGTTTAGATGCTTTCGGTTAGCATGTAATTGTTCATATATGCTTGTTGGTATAAGAATAACGTTTTTTATTGCTTAGTAGAAAATGTTGTTGTTAAAAATAGAATTATGTAGAAAGTGGACTTAGGCTGTGAAAACACTGATAATCAAACTTTGGGAACACATGGGTATGCTTACTGTATAAAAAAAGTATTATTGAAACCTTCCCAAGTTGAATTATTAAAGCTTGTGGTTGGGTGGGATGGAGCGTAAAATGCACTCACTATATATATATATATATATATATATATATATATATATATATATATACCCTCGTGAGTAAAAATAAAGCAGATTAAACCCATTGTTGAATCTTAGTTTGTATTGATGTCTTGGAGTAGTTTTTGTTGCATTAGTATACATGGTTTTAGACTTAGACTTCAATTTTCTATCTTTACCAGTATAACATGTATAGTCTTTGCCTTGGTTAAGCGTATTTGTGAACACAACACACACACACACAACATCTTTATAGTGAGTATGGGTTATTTGATTGTATGATATATTATGTCTGTAGTTTGGGTTAAAACTTTATTCTTAAATCCAGATAATTCTCTGAGGCATACTTGATTGGAATTTCATTTTGGCTGGAAAACTTGGGACTCATTTGCATCATAGTATAGTTTGCATATCATGTAGTTGCATTGCATTGTTTATTTTCATATGCATTGATTGAGGGAAAGCAATAATTCAAGTTTGGGGTTATTTGATAAGTAGGTGTTATACCTACTTATTGGTTACTAACTCACGAGAATTATGCTCAACTTAAGTAGTTTTATTATGTTTTATTTGCATTTTATGTTTGTTTTGCAGTAAATGTATTTGGAACCCCTTTTAGCAACAAAAGGAATGAATTGGCATGGAAAAGCATGGATTGGTATGGTGGCATGAAGCTAGCAAAAGCATGGCAAGATGAACATGAGCAGATGAGGAACTGAAGCAGTGGAGGAATGCAGTGCAGAGGAGAAGGAATGAAGAAAAAACAACAACAAACAAAAAAGAATGAATGACCCAGACAATGAGGTTAATGATAAGCGATGGTGGTATGGCCATGCGCCGCCTCAAAGACAAAACATGGCGTGCCCGCACTTAAGGCATAACAGAGACAAATTATGTAGTTGCGCGGCCGTGCGTTGACAACAAAAGGATTTGCATACCCGCGCCATACACTCAGCAGACACTTCCATAGCGCGCCCGCGCTCGTTTTACAGTTTAATCTCGCGCGGCTGCCCGAGTCTTCTATAGTCAATTTTGCTAACTTTTTGTAATTTGAGCGCATTTGGCTCAACTGAACGATATGGTTGGCACCAGACGTGTTTTATCATAAGTCTTTTATCAGTTTTTAGAGGATTATTAGGGTTCTTAAGTTTTAACTACTCTAGAGAGGTTTTGATCATTGGATGATACATTTTAACTCCTCTCTTTATCTAGATTATTGAATAATTATTAGTTTTCATTTTTGGAGATTGTTGGTGCATTGGAACAAGCTTGGAACAGATTCTACAACAAGGTTAACAGATTTACTCTACCATTTCTATTACTTCTTTTGATTGCAGTATTTAATTCCATGTGTTGCTTCAATCCCATAATGTCTTTTGGTTTAGAAATGAACTAAACTCCATTATGGGATTCTAATGGATTTTGATATGTAGTCTAAATTTATATATCTGATTGTATTGTTGTATATTTATCATTGGATTAGCCATTATGATTGAGCTTAATGAATGAATGTTTGGTCACCATTCACACTGTGTGCTTGTATGGAATTAAAAAATGAAATATGAGTATGGATTTAAATTATAATGGCATATGTTCATGAGGCTGATTTGTTTAAGCTTTGTGATTCGTGGACCGGATAGACATATACCGTTCCATCATGTGTAGTCAGTAAGAGAGTCTGTACTTTAATTCATTATTGCTGCAATTTCGCATAGACATATAGTGATTTTGGTAATAGTGTCACTTACATAATTTCTATCAAATGTGGAGGTTATGTGAATTGGTCATAGTTCATTGAAAAAAGGTTATGCCCATTATTATGCTCTTGTCTAGTTTTCCATGATAAATAATTAAAACATTACATGAGGGTTGAAGTTTAGAAGAAATATTAAATGAAATTAGAATCCCATTCTTTTCTGATTTGATTACATCACTTTAGTAATTATAATTTTTATTTCATGAATTAATTTAGAATTAAATTTAATTGTGAGTTAATTGTTTAAGCATATAAAAATAGTGATAAGTTGTTACATGATAATTTAGATTTAACATCTTTCTCCATGGATCGATACTTTTCTGACTCTGTACTACTTGTTGACCCATGTATACTTGCATGAGTTAGAGTCGTTTTGTTAGACTAGAAAGGAGGCAACATGCGCATGTCGGTTCCCCGACAATATACAATTCCCCTACCAAGAGGGTTGTTCAACTCAGTTATAAGAGTTTGCACCAAGTTAATTTAGTTTGGATAGCTTTTGATCAAATATCAATAGTCTAGCCGAAGCAATGGCTTAGACCGTTTTCTTTCATAGCATATATATGAACAATTTTCGTTCGAATCAAGGTTTGTAAATCATTTCATTTCTAGATTACGAAGTATTATACTTTCAAAGTTCTACTTGTACGATCAATAATAGCACAAGTTCAAGTAATGCTCAATAAAGAGTAAGGTTCGAGTACTTGCCTCAAGCATAGTTTACCAAGTAAAGCTTGATACCAATCCAATGCACTATGATATCCTATTCATGTATAATCACATTAGTTATACAAGTTCAACACGTACGTACACCTATTATCTTAATTTACCATGATACACAAGTGTAATTCATCAATACTAAACATATATTGTTAGTCTCCTCTTAGTCGCATGCTCCCATACGTATGTCATGACATAACACGAAAATTAGTTTCTAATACACTATGTCATTTAAAGAACATAGCTTGCCTTCACACTTTGACTTAAGGGTATAGTTATAGTACTCTTCTATTATCATACTTATTCACACATGTATACTATACTGGACATGTATTATTGATTAAAGGGTGTAGTTATAGACATGCATCAACCCTCAGATCAACAACAGAAATTTGATCCTACTGCAGACTGGCGCGGCCATGCTTGGTTTATTCTAGGGAGTGGCGCGACCACGCTGCTCCTGGTGCAAACCAAGACATGGCTGCTTCTGCAGCAGTTCAGTGTACACCCATCTTGCACATATATGAATAATCATGCACAACACACCTGTTATTATGTGAATAACTAAGTTTGACCCTACATCAAAACATTAACATAGGTCATTATTCATTTTCATTTAATCAAGACTTCACATGTTAAGCTAACAAAGTCTTTCATGTTTAGTCATTATACACATGCTACATGGTCCTTTGGCCTCAACTATACATGCTTACGTTAGTTAAATCACATATTTCAAATTATGAAGTTTTACATCATCTAGACTTGTCATTCTTCATGCTCAACTATTTACAAAGCATATGACTAGCTAGATATTTGTGTTAATCATGTCCATATGCATGGCACACCTAACCATGATGTCACATACTAGAATACTTATAACGTAGTTGGTGACAAAACTAGTTTTCAAGGTTTCTTGTAGTAATCTCATGGTAAATCACCAAGCATGCAAAGCTACTCCACTTACTATACATCACATCCTCATATATACATGTTAGACCACATACGCATGCTCATAAATCATAAATAGTTTATCAAGTTTGTATTTGAAACTTTAAGTCTCCATTAGTAAGACATCAAAATTTATTCAAGCATACAAGGTAAGTCCTCATACTCTATGTCATGCTTTCTCGTTTAAAGATATATATAAAAATTAGATTATGCTATCATGCTTCCAAATTCAAAGCTTAATGTATACATAGTTTGCTTACATATAGCGTTTTACATGAAATTTTCCTTTTAATTCATGTTTGAATACATCATATCATGTTGAACAATGTAAACTAACATATTGGTCACATATTAATGCATATTAGAACTTGATACTTTTGCGCATAAAGTCAGAACATGTATTACACGATGTTTATCAAATTCTAGTTTCCCATTTGTTAAGTTTTCTTTGAATGTTCATTCTAAAATAAACTAACATGGCTTCTATATACATAGCAATCTCAGTCCATAAGTTAAGGTTGTTTATGTGCATATCCTACTTAAAGTAGCATGCTCGTCATCATACCAGACCATTAAAGCAGTATCTGAGAAAGACACCCCGCGCGGCCGCGCCACTTTGTTCAAAGGCAAAAATAAATGGCTCTGCTTATGCATAGCCTTAACACATGTATAGAAATTTCTAAATCCAGACTCACTTCAGCACTTCAAAGCATACATACCAACTCAAACAACACAGAGACATGCTAATTCAAACTACTTAACAGAGATTCCATGAGAATTGCAAGAATTTGACAAAACTTAACTAAGAACATAATTTTATACCTCTTGAAGCCTTAATGGATTCCTTAAATGCACTAGGTATGCTCCCTCAATTCTCAGCAACTCACACTTCTATATGCAACTTATCAGACAATCTCAGCAACAGAGAATGAGAAGAGAAGTGTTCAATTTATAAAAAATTCATTGACCATGCTAAGCCATTGTCCAAGAAATCAAACCAAAGGATGGAAGAAGAATTCATTGGATTGAGAGAGTTTGGTGAAAAGAGATCACTAACTCCCTCTTCCCATATCTCAGCTCATAATCATGGCTATTGTAGCCTTCAACTGCCGATTAATTCATACGCAAAATAGAGTTAGGCTATTGGGCATCACTATTTGGGTCACTTAAAATGGGACACGGGTTTTAAACCTCAAAAACTATGTTTATAATGCTTAATTTGTTCTCTTATACTCCCAAAACGTAATTTTAATGTGTTATTACTACTACACAATGGAAAGTTAGGGATTATTTATATACTCACATCATAAAATCCATGTACATTAGTCCAGTCTAATTAATATTTATAACATGTATGGACTCAATTTAATTGTTCACTAATAATTTAATGTCTCCTTAAAACTTTATCATTCCAATTAGGCTCACTTATTGAAATAATTTATAATTCATTGATAGAGTACATCTTTAATGTTCCACACATTTTTATTATCACATAAGAAGTTATTTATGTAACTTATAATTCCTTTCACTTCAATATATAGTTTCTATATATAATATAGTTATACTAAAGTGTCACAATACACTTTCTTTTTAATGTAGGAACTAGATGTTACCACATATCTTATGCATCAATTAAATAGATAATGCATACTCTAATTATGTAATGTAATACAATAACCATTAATTAATAATATAATATTAAATAATTAATTTACTTAAATTCTTATTCTAATGCCACACAAGGCCTCTTACAATTCTCATAATCATTTCCACATTTTCTCAATTCAATTTAAATTAGTTGAATTATTCATTTCACAACACATCAATATTTATATTCGAATAAATATCCATTCTCTTATTTTATCAAAATTATATTTATTCATGAAATTCTTGGTTCTTACATCCTCCCCCTTATAAAAAATTTCATCCTCGGAATTGGTACAAGGTTACATGAATAAATGGGGATAATCCCTTCGCATTCTATCTTCTAATTTCCACGTAGCCTCCTCGGCATCGTGGTTTCGCCAAAGTACTTTTACAGAAGATATACTTTTATTCCTTAACATTTGTTCTTTCCTATCTAATATCTGGACATGAATTTCTTCATATGCTAGATTCTTCTCTACTTGAATGGGCTCGTAAGAAATCATGTGTTTGTAGTCGGGCTTGTACGAACGTAACACGGAGATGTGAAACACATTATGGATGTGCTCCAACTCATGTGGTAATGCAACTTTGTACACCACTTCGCCCACTCGCTTCAGTATCTCGAATGGTCCTATGAATCGCGGACTCAATTTTCCCTTCTTACCGAATCGTATTTTTCCCTTCCAGGCAGATATTTTTAAGAAAACGTGACTTCTGACTTCAAAGTCACGATCCTGACAATTCAAGTCTACGTACTTCTTCTGGCGATCTTGTGCCGCTACTAGTCTAGCTCTTATCACTGTCACCACATCTGCGGTTTGTTGAACTAATTCCGACCTAACATCCTTCATTCTCCGACTTCATCCCAATACAGCGATTTTCTACACTTTCTCCCGTAAAGAGCTTCGTACGGTGGCATGCCTATACTTGCATGATAACTATTATTGTATGCAAATTCTACTAGGGGTAGGTGATTATCTCAACTTCTTTTGAAGTCCATCACACAAGTTCTAAGTGTAATAACTATGAATTTTAAGTCACTATATATGTATGTACATTATTGATATTTTAAAACTTTGTGTTATATACTGATTTAATATGTGACAACATATGTGAAGTGGTGCATGGGTCAATTAACATATATACTATAGTTATGGATACATAGATTTATAGATTTCATTAAAAATGAAAGTTTCATAACCTAAGGGTTATGGTAATAAGGAAAGGTTGGTATTTAATATGTATACTAGCTTAAGTGGATAATCTTGTTATTTCAAGTGACTAATAATTTTAAACCTAATTCTAGTAAACCTAATTAGGTTATGAGCTAAAGTCACATGTATAAGTAATTAAATTTCATATGATTGGAAATGGAAACCCTAAATAATCAATTTGGGTATCATATATTAAAATTACTAGACTATGTTTATTACATAGCCCAAAACAATTAAAGGTGAAGCCCAAAAGAAATAAAATGCAAAACAATACTTAGCCCACTTGATTAAGGGTATTTTAGACTTTTGATTAATCAAAGTTGTGTATTAAAATAAAAGCAAATTGGGAGATATAATGGGCAAGGGGGGGACCTGCCATTTAGGCCTTTTTATGGCAAGAAGATTATGTTAATCAATGTCCATTAGTAGAAATCTTACACACAAGTACATGTTTGTCAAGCTCCCATTGGTTGCAAATCTATTAAGCACTCTTAATCACATGATTAGGCTAATTGAAGAGATAAGGTGTAGTCTTTTATCCTTGGGACATTAAAAATATGGGGGATAATAGTTATATCACACTCATTTGCTAGACATTCATTTTATCTCATTCTTCTTCTTCTATCTTTTTCTCCCAAGCTATCAAACTTCAAGAGAGAGAAAAGAGAGAGAGGGATCGGTTATAGCAAGAGAGAGAGAGAGGTGTACTAGTTTGTTCATGCATCCTAAGGTTATACTCTAATTTGGTAAATCAAGGAAGGTTGCCACTAAATCAAGGTATAACCTAACCTTCACCATCTTCTTCTACTTTGTTTTATAGCTTGAGTTTTGTTGGGGTTATGAACAAATACTTAAGATACCCTAGTTTTACATATCATCATGTATGGAACTAAGTATCTTGAGTGTTAGATCAAAGGCTTAGAGGAAGAAAATGAGCATATGTTCTCCAAGGGTGAAACTGTTGTTTTTCTTCCACTAAATCTCGTGTAACTAAAGTTTTCCAACTTAGATTTGTGATCCGTCGAAAGACAAATAGTCCACTTTGAATGTTAAGGGTTCAAAACCCTAAAATAGTTATTGTTCTCATTTTTCTTGGGACTATTTCGGATAGTTTCATGTCTTTTAAAAATCTGGAAAACATCACAGAGGTACCTTAGGAAGTTATCTACCTGTAAAAAAAGAACGGACGCTTTTCGATTTATAGGTTGTGCGTAATGGCTATTTCCGTAAAGGACTCCGAAATATTAACATTCGAATATCTCACTGCGTATACACTGGAAAATTCCGAAATTTTTACAGTAGGTTCATATATGTTATGAGAATATTCCCTGAAAACTTTAGATTTTTCTGAGCAAAACTTGATTTATGAAAAATGAAGCAAGATCCGGGTGTTTTGGGCACTTTAAAAATAGTAAATCATTTTCTAAAATTCCAAAAAAAATTGGGAATCATGGTTGGGTCATATACTGCCCAAATCCAGAAAATGAGAATTTTTGGGATCAGTTTGCTATTTTTCCTAAAAATTATTAAGCTATGAATAAAAAGAAATAAATAGTTGAATGATGTCTTAAATAAGAAAAATATGATTTTGATGCTAGAATACTCCTAATATATAATATTATGATTATTTTAGGGCATTTTGGTAATTTATAATAATAAATATTATTTATGACCTTTTATGGATATTAAATAAGAGGTTAATAAAGGATGAACAATTAGAATAAATTGTTTATTAATCCAATAAATTTTTGAAAATATTATTATGATATTAATAATATTAGAATATTATTAAGATTAAAACTTCATTAAAATATTATTAAATGGTTAATAATATTTGATTTAAACATTAATAAATGATTAAAATATTATTCAATGATTAATAATATTAGATTAAAATATTAATCTTAGATTAAAATATTATTAGTATTAAATTAAAGTATTATTATTGAGTAAATAATAATATTCAAGATTAAATAAAATATTATTAAAATGTAAGAACATTAGTAATGGAATAAGATATTATTAAATGATTAATAATATTAGTAAATGAATAAAATATTATTAAATAATTAATAATATTAGTAAATAAATAAAATATTATTAAATGATTAATAATATTAGTATATGAATAAAATATTAATACTATTGGTAAATAATTAAAAGTATTATTAATTGATTAATGATACTAAAGCATAAGTAAGATATTATTAAAGTAATAATATTTATGTAGGATTAAAATATTATTAAGAGGATTAATAATATTAGTAAAGTACTAAAATATTATTAAGATGTTAATAATATTAGTAAGCGAATAAAAGTATTATTAGTGAACTAATAATACTAAGAGGTGAATTAAATATTATCAAGATTAATAATAGTAAATAAAATAAAGGTAGTTATTATTTAATAGTAACATTATCTAGGCAGGATAATGTTTGTAAGAACTAAATGTAATGTATAATATTTATGTGATTATATAATCTAATGTTATGCTATGACTAATTGAAAGATTAACTATAGGTCTCTCAAAGGAAGATAATTTAACTGCATAGTGGATAGAAACCTAACTTCGTAGCCGTAACCTACGAACGAGGCAAGTTTCCTAACTCAAACTCGAGTTATTATTTTCAAAGCATGTTAGTGAATAATTATTGATAATTATTCACATCTATATTGATTATTGAAATTCGCACTTTGTGCAATTGAATTCATGTTCTATTATTATTGAACTGTGAATTAAATTAAAGTTCTTTCATTCATGAATTGTTTATGAGATAGATCTATGCTAATTGTATCAGCTAGATTAAGCATGTTTAAATTTGTTAAATCAAATGTGTTTTAAAAAAGTCATTCTTATTAAATTGATATGATAAGAACTCTTGATGAGAAAAAAGGGCGAATTTGATTAAGGCATGATATCGATCTTAGGATTGTTAAGTGTTTATGCATAAATCACGAGGTATGAAAGGCTGATCCCCTTGAATACCAAAACTTATTAAGAGGTCCAGTTTAAATGACTGAGAACCTTGGCAAATGTTCATGGTTATTTCAAAATCACTCAGTTCATGTTATTCAATTATTTGAATATTCAATTGTTGATTATTAATTCATGTTCCTTTAAAATCTTATATTACTGTTGAACATTGAAAGCAAAACTTTTTTTTTAGTCATGATATATCTCCCTTGTATATAAACTTGCTAAGCAAATTAGTTGCTTACCCTTGCTATATCATGACATATATTTTAGTTAAGCCCGAAGGATCCAACACGAAAGACAAGGGCAAGGGAAAGATCTAAGAGTAGTGTAGAATGAATGTTAATTTAATTATTATCTGATTGAATTTCTTATAAACCTTTTGTAATATGAATGGTGTGTTTAAAGTTAAGGTTATGAAGACCTTGGGACCATGTTATGAAAACTATATTATAATGAACAATGTATGTTTATTATTCCGTAATAGTTATAGAATGCTTATGATGATGATAGATCGTGAGCACCAAATCTGAGGTTAGAGAACCTGGATTTGGGGGCGTCACACTAAGCATGTCCTCCAGCGTTTGTATCGTTCTCTTACTTTGCCCGTCTGTCTGTGGATGATAAGCGATACTTAACCTCAATTGTGTTCTCATCCTTTCTTGCAAGCTCTTCCAGAATTTTAACGTGAAGCGCGGATCTCGGTCAGAAATAATCGATACCGCCACTCCATGTCGCGAAAAAATTTCCTTTATGTATAGATTTACTAACTGATTCAAACTATATCAGATCTGGATTGTTAGAAAATGAGCCGTCTTCGTTAGTCGATCTACGATAACCCAAATGACATCAAAACCTTTCTGCGTAACTGGAAGTCCTACCACGAAATCAATTGTAATATTCTCCCATTTCCACTCTAATATTTTCAATGGTTGGAGTAGATCACTCAGCCTCTGATGCTCTGCTTTGATCCATTGACAAGTAAGACATCTTCTAACGCACTCCGCGATTTCTCATTTCAGATTTGGCTACCAAAAATATTAACTCAAATCCCAGTACATCTTCGTGCCTCCTGGATGAACAGAATACGTCGTATTATGTGCCTCATGCAAAATTTCTTCACTCAATTAGGTTCCCGCTGGCACCCACACCCTCCCTTCAAATCTTAAAATACCGTCTTTATCCATCTTAAAATTTTCTTCTTCATTTTCTGTGATCCTCATCCTGATTTCCTCGTATTCTTCATCCTTTTCTTGTGATTCCTTTATTCTGTCCAACAAGGTTGGACGAGCTTCTACTGCAAACAACCTTTCTTTAGACCTTTTTGGTCCCTTAACTTATATCTCTAATTTTTCCATATCCCTTATTAACTCCTCATGAGTGGTCAATGGAAATAACTTCTCCCTTCCTTTCCTACTTAGCGCATCGGATACAACGTTCGCCTTCCCCAGGTGATAAAGAATATCACAGCCATAATCCTTGATTAATTTTAACCACCTTCTTTGACGCATGTTCAACTCCTTCTATGAGATGATATATTTCAGACTCTTGTAGTCCTTGTATATCTCACATTTCTCGCCATACAAATAATGCCTCCAAATCTTTAACGCAAAAACTACTGCCGCTAACTCTAAGTCATAAGTAGGGTATCATTTTTTGTAGTCCTTTAATTGTCATGACGCATACGCAATGACCTTGCCATGTTGCATTAGCACACATCCTAGTCCTCTGTGTGACACATCACTATACACCACAAATTCCCCCGTATCATCTGGTAATGATAATACAGGTGCCTCACTCAACCTCTTTTTTAGCTCTTGAAAACTTTCCTCACACTTGTCCGTCCACACGAACTTCACCGTCTTCCTTGTTAAATTGGTCAACGGGGTTGCTATCTTAGAAAAATTCTGGATAAATCTTCGATAGTACCCAGCTAACCCTAAGAAACTTCTCAC
Source organism: Panax ginseng (assembly GCA_020205605.1). Taxonomy (NCBI): domain Eukaryota; kingdom Viridiplantae; phylum Streptophyta; class Magnoliopsida; order Apiales; family Araliaceae; genus Panax; species Panax ginseng. The sequence goes on from CM035133.1 coordinate 50,628,785, forward strand.
TTCGGTTGGCATCTTCAGTTAATCCCAATTACTCACTGCTTCCACTTTCGCAGGGTCTACTAAAATTCCATCCGTATCCACCACGTATCCTAAGAATTAAACCTTATTCATCCAAAATTCGCATTTAGAAAACTTTGCGTACAACTTCTCCCTCCTTAGCGCCTCTAAAACCATCTTCAGATGTTCGGTGTGTTCTTCTTTCGTCTTTGAGTAGATCAGTATATCGTCGATAAAAACTACTACGACTTTATCTAAGAATGGCTTAAAGACTAGGTTCATCTAGTCCATAAATGCTGCCAGAGCATTCATCAACCCGAATGACATTACCTAAAATTCAAAATATCCGTAACGAGTTCAAAACATCGTCTTTGATATATCCTCTTCCCGTACCTTCAACTGGTGATAACATGTTCGCAAATCTATCTTCGAAAAACAATTGGCTCCCTTCAGTTGATTGAAAAGGTCGTCTATCCTCGGTAACAGATATCTATTCTTAATCGTCACTCGATTTAATTCCTGATAATCGATACAGAGCCTCATCGATCCATCCTTCTTTACAAACAACACTGGTGCTCCCCAAGGAGACACACTCGGGCGTATGTAACCCTTATGTTAGTTCCCAATAAGCACGATAGATATCTAGAAGGGGGGTTGAATAGATAATTAAAACTTTTTCTTTTAATCTTTTTAAGGTGATGGTAATCAATGCACAATAGAATGAGTATATGTGAAAAACCTTCTGTTATATATCTTGAGTTAATGAGATAGAGGCAGTTATGACAGTTATAGTAGATATTGAAGTTATAGCAGTTACAGCAGTTAATGAACACGATAGTTTTAAGTGGTTCAGAACACTAAAAGCTCCTAGTCCACTCTTCTACTCCTTGAGTAGGAAATCCACTAAGGATGTCTATTACATTTCTTGAATCTCACAGATTCCTTCTAGACCAGCAGTCTAGGTACTTCTTAGTTCACTCTTGAACTTTTCAAGTCCAGTAAACTTGGTCTCTCACAGTTCACTTAGAACTCTTCAAGTCCTTCAGACCTGGAACTCTTACTTCAGTTGATTAAATGTTGTTTAGATCATGATTGATGCTATTCAGTTTTTAGTAAGCACTTGTTCGAAAGAACTGAATAGCTGAGCAAGCTTTTCCTTTTTCTCAGATCGTAGAGTTGAGCGTTGAGTGTTCTTGTGCGTTTTTGTTCAGTACGTACTGCTTCTTTCTCATATGTCTTTGATCTGTATATATGTGATCTTGAAATCTATCCGTTGAAGTCATCTGATGAGCCATTAAATGCGTTTGACATTTTTGAGCTTTAATGGAGACTTTTCTGCATATCTTCTGAATTACACTCTGGCCCACTGACACAACAGACTGCTTTCTCACCTAACACCTCAAAAGGTGTTTTCCTCTGCCCAATGGTACTTTTCTTAGCTTCTTGAGTACGTTTCTTTTGATTAATACTAAGGATATCTTTTGTACATTGGGACTGGTGAGAGCTTCAACGTTCAAAATCCATTCCATATTTGTTGGAGTCTATCTTCAGATGAAAGATAGGGCTTGATGTTTCTGACACAAAGCAGATGACACTCTACTATCAATATCGTAGTGTCTTGTTATATTGGTGCTTGTTCGTAAGAGATCACTACGATTTCTCACAAGGATTTGCACACTACGTTTTTTACTTGCTCGTCTTGGAAACTCTACATTTTCGAGAGCACACTACGATATTTTAACACTACGATCTTCACTTTCTCGTCTTGCAGATTCTGCGTTTCCGAGAGAACACTACGATCTTTGAGTTAGTTTCGGCAAACGTCTGGACCATACTTCGATTCGTGGAGAGGCCCTTCAAGGCAGATACACTACGATCATCTCAGCACTACGATCCTGCCTTAGCTTCTACATTCTATTGATTAGCCGGATAGACTGCGAGTCTATCTATTTCTTTCTAGCCATAGATCAACCTAACAGATTTGATCTCTTTATCTATACAAGTGAACATTAAAGGCTAAGATCAACCTAACATTTTGATCTATCACTAAGTCCTTGTACATATATTCTTTGAAGGACTTTACATAATCATGAGTAGTTTCATAAAACTTTAAATCACAATATGCATTCTTCCGACAATCTTCCCCTATTTGATGTTGACATAACCAAGGAGATTTGTTGTCATGATTATAAAGTTTTATATGCAGTTGTAGAAAAGTAAACATGACTTAATATTTCAGTGAGCAGCTGAAATTTCTAGAGAATAAGCATGAATTTATTGATGTATGGAAACAGATTTTACATTTAAGAATGACTACATCAATATAACTTATCTCTATTTCTTTGGCCTTTTGCTTCTTGGAGGATTTGCATATTCCTCAGCTCTCCTCTTTCTGCTTGCTTCATCTCTCGGCGGATCTTCCGGCTCACTTGGGCTTAGCCTTGGATTGTGGTTGTGTCTATTCATGAATGCGGGATCTCAATTGGCATTCTTCTTAGACACTGTCGTTATTCCGTATATGAAAGTGGTGGGTGGCCCTAGACTCCTTAAGGGTTGAGCCATTAATATTTTCTCTTGATTAGATCGTTGAGTCGATGGGTTTGGATCGTGAGTCTCTTGGTGGATGCGCCTTGCGGGAAGGATTCTTAAGGATTGAGGTTGGAGACCTCTGCCTTTGCCTTTGCCTCCCTCGATCTCCTCCTTTACCTTTATTCTCCCCCTTTATGTCAGCATCAAGAGTTCGAATGTCATCTGAAAGACGATTAAGGCCTTGAACAAGCTCGTTGGTGACTCTTGGTCTGAGCAATGTCTTCTCTATTTTCTTGATTAGAGCTTGAGACCTAGCTTCCCTTTCTTTGAAGGATGGAAAGAATGTTGTCTGTTTGCTGGCCATTGCTGACATAGAATTGTTGAAATTCTTTCACAGCAGTCTGAAGATTTTGGATGCTTTGTATCATCAGTTGGTTGTGAGATTCTTGATTTTTTTGTAGAATTAAGACAACATCTCGATGTCTTTTAGCTGCGAGGAAGTGAATATCATCCCTCTCCTTTATGCTTTGTAGCATTTCTTTGATAATCTCTTTGAGTGTTTTAGACACTTCGAAGCTCAGGGAGCTTGGAAGATTGTTTGCAGCATTGATCATTGATGTCAACCTCAGCTGTATCAATGCAGTATGATCTTCAAGGCTCTCATCTAGTTCTCTGATCACTTTCTCTGACATGGCTGACAAATCAGCCTTTGTGGATAGTTCTGACAGGATTTCATCTAGATTTGGAATTTGTGAGGGAGGTGACGTGCTCTTGAATTTATCTTGCAGTGATTAGAGAGCAAGTTCAAGATTGAAGCATTCATTTCTAGATGAGGAGGGAATATCTGAAGGAGGGGCCTTTGTTTGGATGTTGGAGCTTGGTCACTCTACGATTTGTGGTGGATACTCTACCAGGGGGCTAGAGTCAGGGATCGTAGAGGTAGTAGGCTGAGTGACCATTAGGGAGTTGATCTTATTTGGTTCCTCAGTTACAGAATTTTGAGATTCTGTGACTAGAAATTGATTCAGTTGATGAAGAATTACTTCTAACCATTGCAGGAATTTATAGAATTGATTAAATGAGGGTGGTGGCAAGTGATTAATTCTGAAAGGAGTGGGGATAGATAGTACCTCAAGTGTGTTCTCTAAGGAAGGGCTGTTGTAGAGAAGCTTCTTGGCAAAATTGAATTTCCCTGGGAATCCATTTACAGAAATCTTGAGATAATTTGGATACTCTTTGAAACTCCAGAACATGTGATCCCAAGAGTTCAGAATTTGAGCTCGGTGGAAGGGCATCATAGGAAGATATGCAAATAGTTGCTTATAGGTGGCTCTTCTGTGCCCATCAATGCCTGCAGCTATGATCTCAATCTCATCATCTTCTTCTCTGATTTCACTAGAGGATTCCATTATGTCGATTGCTTCAGGTTCTTCATTATCTCCTCCAGGAATTTCTTTTTCAGCTATTGAGGTGGCATGATCCTCCCCCTCAGCTTAATCATTCTTTTGAAATGTCAATAGCTCCCCCTCAACTGGAGCATCCTCTGATGAAAGATCTTCAGGCATCTCCCCCTCAGTATGAGCACCTTCTACTTGACATTCACTTGCTGGTTCCTTTTTAGCACTCAGTTCTTTTGCTTCCCTTCTTAGCACTTCTTCATTGGCAAGAATTTACTTCTTAACTAGTTTCCTTCTTGGCCTTTTAGGCTGAGCTACAGCCTCAGGATTCTCTTTAGTTGTGTCCTTCAGATCAGCCAAGACATTTGATGCAACTGCTTCCTTGTTTGGCCTAGGATCTACGATCGGAGGAGACTCGACAATCGAAGTGGCTGATGGCTTTTTGCTTTTGTGGCTGATCTTACTCATCTTCAGCAACTAAGATATAGTTGCTCTATCTTCTTCTGCCTCTACTTGCTGTTCCTTTTTCCTTAGGATCCTTAGTCTCAATTTTTGAGGACTCTACAGGCTTGTTAGTGGTGGATCCTTGAGGTTCTTCTGTAGTTCTGGCTTTCCTTTTCCCTTTTCTCTTTCTGATTAAAGCAATGGGTTCTCCCTGGTTAGTTTCTTCTTCTTCCTCAGTTTCCTTGACAACAGACATATTCCCTGGCACTCCTGTTCCTTTTATCTCACCAGTTCGACCACTGGATTCAGACATCAACTTCACATTTTAACCTGGATTTCTCTTCCAGTTTTCAAACAACTGTTGGGTCATTCTTCGATTTGGGTTTATGGCTTCCCCTTCATCATCCTCAATCAAGTCGTCAAGAGCAGCCTGTAGGATAATTCTGATAAATCGTCCGTAGAGCATCTTCTGAACGCTCTTTGTCTTCTTGGAGCTAACCAACCACTTTCCAATCCATTCAAGTAATAAAGCCCCATAGTTTAGTTGAATTTTATAGCATATGGCGGTCATGAGTTTGAGTTGTAGTTCATTCACAGAATCATGACCTGAGCTTTTACAACATATGCATTTTCCAACAATGTCAGCCAGAAACTCATACCTCTGTGGAAACTCCTTCTTTTTGTATCCTTTGATAGAGGGTGATTTCTTGTGATTCATTTTCTTGAGACCTTTATGGAAGGCTATTCCATCTAAGGATGGATACCCTTCAGATTTGAGCCCTAGGGCTAGATTGATGTTTTCAGCTATTAATTTGATTTGGAAGTTTCTTACTTTCACGGTGATGGTGTTGTTTTCAAACACTCCGTTATTATAGAATTCTTTTACCAGCTTTGGGTAGATCAATGTGTCAGTACCCAAGGCTTCTTCGAGACCTGCCTTCTTCAGTAGCGATAATGTTTTGTGAAATTGGGGTTCAGCCATTTTAAACTCGTCGAAACACAGTCTATAGCCGGAGACAACATTGGAAGCTGCCATTGATTTCTTTGTAGGAAGTGAGGCTGACAGAGCTTGCCACTGATTTAGGGTTTCTTCTTGAGAGAGGAAGAGAGAGATGGTCTTTTGAACTTCAGATTTTAAAAAAAGACGATTTTAATTTATACCTGAAACTTCTCTCTCTCTATTTTGCTTAGTGGGCATGTGTTGAACTTTGCTTGGCTCTACGAATTCTTGACAGAGAAGGATTATACTGAATTACCCTTAACTTCTTCTGGGATGATGTATTCTTTAGTGGACTACGATCGTTGAGATGGTCCTTAGAGTCGTCGAGTCTGTTCATCCATCGTTGAGTCTGTTCAGCAGTCGTCGAATCTGATCTGCAATCGTAGAGTCTGATCTATAATTGTCAGGTCTGGGCTGCACTTGTAGAGTCTGAACTATGGTCGTCGAGTCTGACTTATCAATCGTAGAGTCTGATCAAGTTCTCATGATGAACCTTTGGTTTAGCATTTTCCTTGGTTTAAGGTAGCTCAGGAAGGGCCAACCTCTTGAATAGAACAAGGGTTAGGTTTGTCCCTGAGGCACTTATTAGAGAGAATGCTTTGATTTTTTTTGGATCATCATAGGGTGCTCCTTTGGTTTTGTTGATGTAGCTTAGCTATCATTGAGTCTGTACTACGATCGTTGATTCTGTTCAGCGTTCGTTAAGTTTTATGACACTTTGGCTCTACGATCGTGGACTTCCTTTGATCATGTCTTTGATTTTGGACATAGCCCTTAAATCTGTATGGTTAGCACAAACTAGAGCATAATATTTTAGGTTTTAAGTTAAACATGCCTAGCTCACTTATTAGTTTATTGAATCTGGATTCATCTAGAGGTTTTGTAAAAATATCAGTAAGTTGATTTTCAGTAGGGATATATTGTAAAGATATATTTCCATTTTGTACATGATCCCTAATGAAGTGATATCTTATTTCTATATGCTTAGTCCTAGAGTGCATAACAGGATTATGAGTTATAGCAATTGCACTTGTGTTATCACAATGAATAGGTATGGATTTGAATTCAAACCCATAATCTGCTAGTTGATTTTTCATCCATAGGATCTCGAAACACGAATTTGCCGTGACAATGTACTCGAACTTTTGCGGTTGAGGTGAATCTTGAGTTTTGCTTCTTGCTAAACCAGGACACAAGTCTGTTACCTAGTAATTGACAAGTGCTACTGGTACTTTTTCTATCTATTTTGCATCCTGCAAAATCAGTATCTGTATAACCTGTTAGCTAAAATGAGGATTCCTTGGGATACTAAATCCCCAAGTGGGATGTACCTTTGAGGTACCTAAAAATCCTCTTTACAGCAGTTAGATGAGATTCTTTAGGACATGCCTGAAATCTAGCACAAATACATGTTGCAAACATTATATCTGGTCTACTGGCAATAAGATATAAAAGAGAGCCTATCATACCTCTGTATTGAGTTATATCAATACCTTTACCTTTTTCATCTTTGTCAAGCTTGGTTGTAGGAGCGATTGGGGTTTTCATGGGAGAGTCTGATTCCATGCCATTCTTTTTGAGTAAGTCTTTAATGTACTTGGCTTGGTTTATGAAAATTCCTTCATCAGTCTGCTTTACTTGCAGTCCAAGAAAGAAGTTCAGCTCACCCATCACGCTCATTTTGAATTTGCTCTGCATAAGCTTGGAGAATCTCTTGCATAACTTTTCATCAGTAGAACCAAAGCTAATATCATCAACATAAAGTTGAACTAATAGGACCTTATCTTTATGCTTTCTAAGAAATAGTGTGGTATCTACTCTACCTCTAGTAAATCCATTTTCAATAAGAAAGTTAGTCAGTGTTTCATACCATGCTCTAGGAGCTTATTTGAGACCATATAAGGCTTTATCTAATCTAAAGACATAATTAGAAAAAGATGGATTGATGAAACCTGGAAGCTGCTCTACATAGACTTCTTCTTGAAGTTCACCATTCAAGAATGCACTTTTGACATCCATCTGAAAGACTTTGAACTTCATGTGAGCAGCAAAGGCAAAGAATATTCTGATGGCTTCTAGTCTGGCAACAGGTGCATATGTCTCATCATAGTCAATACCTTCTTTCTGAGAGTTGCCCTTGGCTACTAGTCTAGCCTTATTCCTTGTTATCACCCCGTCTTCATCCATCTTATTTCTGAAGACCCACTTGGTTCCAATTATAGGATGGTTCTTTGGTCTTGGGACCAATCTCCAAACTTTGCTTCTCTCAAACTGATTAAGTTCTTCCTGCATGGCCTTTATCTAGCTGGAATCTTCCATAGCATCCTCTATCTTCTTTGGTTCTATTTGAGATAGGAAGCTTAGATGAAGCATTCATTTTGAGTAGCAGCTCTTGTCTTGACTCTTGTATTCGGATCTCCAATGATTAGATCTTGAGTGTGATCTCTTGCCCATCTGCTTCCTGTTGGAACATCCATTCTTATGCCTTCTTGTCTCAGATCTTCAAGATCTATTTCTTCTTCTTGATGTGGTGGTTCATTGTCTGGCATAGGCCTCTCTACGATCTCATTCTCTTGCTCAACGATTTCATTATCAGGCACTACGATCGTAGTATTGGGCTCGACGACCTCGTTCATAGTGTCTGAACTGTTAGTCGCAGTGTCTTGGAGCACTGTTTTGTCTAAGTCTGTTTCATCAAAGATGATGTGAATTGAGACTTCTACACTCAGTGTCTTCTTGTAGAACGCTCTGTAGGCCTTGCTGTCTGTGGCATATCCAAGAAAGATTCCTTCGTCGATTTGGTTGAAACTTTGTCAAATCTTCGCTTTCCATTGTTGAGTATGTAGCATGCACAGCCGAATACATGAAAGTAACTGACATTTGGTTTTCTTCCTTTCCAAAGTTCATAAGGAGTCTTCTTAATCGTAGAGTGTATGAGTGCTCTGTTCTTAGTATTACATGTAGTGTTGTTGCTTGCCTACGCCTGAAGTACTCTTTAGATGAGTTTTTGCTGACTAGTAGAGTCCTTCCAGCCTCTATTAATGTCTTGTTCTTTCTCTCAGCAACTCTATTTTGTTGGGGAGTTCGTGGAGCTGAGAAGTTATGACTAATCCCATTGTCTGTGCAGAACTGATTCATTTCTGAGAAATGAATTCTCTGTCATGATCACTTCTTATAGCCTTAATTTTCTCTCCTTTCTCATTCATCACCAGCTTGAACATCTTGATTAGTTGGGGGCTTATTTCATCTTTTGAGGTTAGAAAGAATACCCATGTAAATTTGGTGTAGTCATCGACTACGACCAGTGAGTATCTCTTTCCCCCAAGGCTCGTCGTTGGAATTGGTCCAAAAAGATCCATATGTAGTAATTAGAGAGGCTTGTCAATTGAGTTGATGGTTTTGCTCTTAAATGAGCTTCTGGTCTGTTTCCCAGGTTGACAGGCATTGCAGGGCCTTTCTTTAACGAAGTTGAATTTGGGTAGGCCTACAACTAGATCTTTTGAAGCTAATTTGGACATACTTTTGAAGTTGAGATGAGATAATCTTCGATGCCATAGCCAGCTCATTTCTTCAGATGCTTTAGCCAGAAAGCATATTTTTTCGTCTGAGCTTAGTTGTTCAAGATTTACTGTGTAGACATTTCCTTCTCTTCTTCCGGTTAGCTTTACTGCAGATGTCTTCAGGTCTAGGACTTAACATTGATTGTTGATGAATGTTACTTGATGACCCTTGTCACAGAGTTGGCTAATGCTTAGAAGGTTGTGCTGTAGTCCTTCCACATAGGCCACTTTACTGAATGATACTGCACCATTTTCGGCTGAGCCATAGTCTCTTGTCTTGCCAGTGCCATTATCTCCAAATATGATCGAGGGACCCTCCTTCTCTATGAAGTTAGACAGAAGGGCTTTGTTCCCAATCATGTGCCTTGAACATCCATTATCCAGATACCAGGTTGTGTTCGTGGAGCTCCTTTCCTGAGGTAACATTAAGCCTTCATTTTGGTACCCATATTTACATGGGTCCTACTATGTCAGTATCCTTGGGGACCCAAATCTGCTTGATTTTGGGTCTCGCGTGCATGAAATTATAATGACAATTCGCAGCCTTGTGACCAACTCTGTGGCATTCAAAGCATTTGATATGATGCATGTAAGTGTGTGTATGAAGGTTCTTCCTCCATTTGGGCTTTTGTGTGTTATTGGTCATCCTCCTGCTAGGCTGATATCCCCTTTTCCATGTGTTCTCTTGTTTTATTAATTGAGGAGAGTATATCTTACTTCTACTGTGTCTTCCTGGTTGTTTCGTAGAGTTGATTTTATTGGACTCTACGATCCTTCGAGGTTGATGAGTAGTAGCTAGATTACTTTTCTCTTTTATGAAACCTAAACTAGCATGAGATCCCTTACTTCTGGGAATATAAATTGAGTTAGCAGGGCAGGGTTTGACAGGCTCATCATTCTGTGAGTATTTCACAAATATAATGCCTCTACTAAAGCTTGAGGCATTACTGGTGTTAACATCCTTTGCTTTTTCCACACATGACTCTGAGATAGATCCCTCAAAGCCTAGCCCTATTTTATCAGAGACATTTCTCTGATTAGAGATTAAAGAATCCATGGATGAAGAAGATTTATTCCATGTGGAGATGGTCTTTTCTAGATCCTCAATTTTTGAGGTTAGACTAGACTCTCGTTTTGCACTGAGCTCATTTGTTTGTCTTAAGAGCTTATTCTCAGCTTCAAGCTCAGAGAATGAATTGGCACTAAGAAGGGCTGTTTCCAGTTCTTCTTGAGCCTTTTCTTTCTCCTTTTGAAGAAGTGAATAATCCTTAGACAGAACTCTAAACCACTTCATGTATTGGTGTAGATCAGATGTTATGCCATGCAATGCTGTTCTAAGATCATCAATATCTACATCAGGAGAGTTAAAGTCAAATACCTCATCAATACTTACTTCGTGTATGTTGGAGTTCTGTTTGTCCCTTGCATTTTTGGCCATCAAGCAGAGATTTGCTATTTGAAGGTATTCATCATCCCCAGATTCAGGAGTTGAGTCATTATCTGAGTCACTCCACGATCCTCTAGCTACAAGACCTTTTTCTTTCTTTTGTGGCCCTTTGTTGCCTCTGTATTCTTTCTTTGAATGAGATTTCTTTTTGAGTTCTTCTTTAAGAGGTTTGTTGCAATTTACAATGAAGTAGCCAAGTTTCTTGCAATTGTAGCATAGGTCGTTCATTTGCTCCTGGCTGCTGTAGTTGCTGACTTTCTTTTGCTTGTTGGTTTTGCCTCATCGCATGAACCTTCTTAGCCTTTTTACTAGCATTGCAAGGTCCTCATCATCATCTTTATCATAGTCAGAATCAACTTCAGTGCTGACTTTGGAGGCATTATCTGTTTCTTTAAGGGCTACACCTTTATCCTTCTTCCTTCCTTCAGATAAGGTTTTTGCTTGTTGAGTCCGCTCCAGTTCATATGAGAGAAGGTTGCCATACAACTGTTAAACAGTCATTTCATGTAGATTTTTGGATTTTCTAATGGCAGTGGTTTTGGCATCCCACTTGCTTGGTAAAGCTCTCATGAACTTTATGATTAGATCTTTGTTAGGATAGATCTTCCCATAGGCTCGTAGAGAGTTGAGCAGTACATTAAATCTTTCGTAAGTGGCAGTAACGTTCTCTCCTTGAACGTGAGCGAACATCTCATATTGTTGAGTCAAGAGAGATTGTTTGTTTTCTCTGACTTCTTCTGTTCCTTCATGCATGATGAGCAGTGCTTCCCAAACCTCCTTCGCTGTTTTGTTGTTGACCACATTTTTGAACAGATCATCTTCTAAAGATTGGAACAAGATGTGTTTGGCCTTTTTGTCGAGCTGGATAGCTCTCTTCTCGTTCTCAGTCCATTCTTCCTTGACCTTGATCTGTACTCTGTTTGGGTCATCTGTAGTTGGTGCAAGCTTTGTAGGAACATAGGGCCCATTCTGAACAGTTTCAAATAGATCTTCATCTATTGCATCCATGTAAGCTTGCATCCTAACCTTCCAGTTAGTAAATTTTTCTTTGTTGCACATTGGTGGCTTGCTGCCTCCTCCAGTTTTTGATTCACTTGGTAAGTGTGCCATTGGATCTACTCAAGCTTTGTAGGCTGTATTATAGAACCTGCTTTGATACCAATTATTCATTCCAAATAGGCATGATAGATATCTAGAAGGAGGGGTTGAATAGATAATTAAAACTTTTTCTTTTAATCTTTTTAAGGTGATGGTAATCAATGCACAGCAGAATGAGTATATGTGAAAAACATTCTATTATATATCTTGAGTTAATGAGATTGAGGCAGTTATGACAGTTATAGCAGATATTGCAGTTATAGTAGTTAATTAACACAATAGTTTTAAGTGGTTCAGAACACTAAAAGCTCCTAGTCCAATCTTCTACTCCTTGAGTAGGAAATCCACTAAGGATGTCTGTTACACTTCTTGAATCTCACAGATTCCTTCTAGACCAGCAGTCTAGGTACTTCTTAGTTCACTCTTGGACTCTTCAAGTCCAGCAAACTTGGTCTCTCACAGTTCACTTAGAACTCTTCAAGTCCTTCAGACCTGCAACTCTTACTTCAGTTGATTGAATGTTTTTTAGATCATGATTGATGCTATTCAGTTTCTAGTAAGAACTTGTTCGAAAGAACTGAATAGCTGAGCAAGCTTTTCCTTTTTCTCAGATCGTAGAGTTGAGCGTTGAGTGTTCTTGTGCGTTTTTGTTCAGTACTTGCTGCTTCTTTCTCATCTATCTTTGATCTATATATATGTGATCTTGAAATCTATCCGTTGAAGTCATCTGATGAGCCATTAAATGCGTTTGACATTTCTGAGCTTTAATGGAGACTTTTCTGCACATCTTCTGAATTACACTCTGCCCAATCGACACTACGCACAGATCGCTTTTCACCTAACACCTCAAAAGGTGTTTTTCCTGCCTTAATGGTCCTTTTCTTAGCTTCTTGAGTACGTTTCTTTTGATCAATACTAAGGATATCTTTTATACATTGGGACTGGTGAGAGCTTCAACGTTCAAAACCCATTCCATATTTGTTGGAGTCTATCTTCAGATGAACGATAGGGCTTGATGTTTCTGACACAAAGCAGATGACACTCTACTATCAATATCGTAGTGTCTTGTCATATTGGTGCTTGTTCGTAAGAGATCACTACGATTTCTCACAAGGATTTGCACACTACGTTCTTCACTTGCTCGTCTTGCAAACTCTACCTTTCTGAGAGCACACTACGATATTTTAATACTACGATCTTCACTTTCTTGTCTTGCAGATTCTGCGTTTTCGAGAGCACACTACGGTCTCTGAGTTAGTTTCGACAAACGTCTGGACCACACTTCGATTCGTGGAGAGGCCCTTCAAGGCAGATACACTACGATCATCTCAGCACTACGATCCTGCCTTAGCTTCTGCATTCTATTGATCAGCCGGATCGACTGCGAGTCTATCTATTTCTTTCTAGCCATAGATTAACCTAACAAATTTGATCTCTTTATCTATACAAGTGAACATTAAAGGCTAAGATCAACCTAACATTTTGATCTATCACTAAGTCCTTGTACATATATTCTTTGAAGGACTTTACATAATCATGAGTAGTTTCATAGAACATCAAATCACAATATGCATTCTTCCAACAATCTTCCCCTATTTGATGTTGACATAACCAAGGAGATTTGTTGTCATGATTATAAAGTTTTATATGCAGTTGCAGAAAAGTAAACATGACTTAATATTTCAGTGAGCAGTTGAAATTTCTAGAGAATAAGCATGAATTTATTGATGTATGGAAACAGATTTTACATTTAAGAATGACTACATCAATACAACTTATCCCTATTTCTTTGGCCTTTTGCTTCTTGGAGGATTTGCATATTCCTCAGCTCTCCTCTTTCTGCTTGCTTCATCTCTCTGGCCAGATCTTCCAGCTCACTTGGGCTTAGCCTTGGATTGTGATCATGTCTATTCATGAATGTAGGATCTCCAATTAGCATTCTTAGACTTGTCGTTGTTACCGTATGAGAGCTGGTGGCTGGCCCTAGACTCCTTAAGGGTTGAGCCATTAATATTTCCTGCTGATTAGATCGTTGAGTCTGATGGCTGGATCGTGGAGTCTACTGGTGGATCTGCCTTGCAGAAGGATTCCTTAAGGATTGAGGTTGGAGACCTCTGCCTTTGCCTTTGCCTCCCTGATCTCCTCCTTTATCTTTATTCTCCCCCTTTATGTCAGCATCAAGAGTTCGAATGTCATCTGAAAGACGATTAAGGCCTTGAACAAGCTCGTTGAGCTGACTCTTGGTCTGAGAAATGTCTTCTCTATTTTCTTCGATTAGAGCTTCAGACCTAGCTTCCCTTTGCTAAAGGATGGAAAGAATGTTGTCTGTTTGCTGGCCATTGCTGACATAGAATTGTTGAAATTCTTTCACAGTAGTCTGAAGATTTTGGATACTTTGTATCATCAGTTGGTTGTGAGATTCTTGAGTTTTTTGTAGAATTAAGACAACATCTCGATGTCTTTTAGCTGCGAGGAAGTGAATATCATCCCTCTCCTTTATGATTTGTAGCATTTCTTTGATAATCTCTTTGAGTGTTTTAGACAGTTCGAAGCTCAGGGAGCTTGGAAGATTGTTTGCAGCATTGATCATTGATGTCAACCTCATCTGTATTAGTGCAGTATGATCTTCAAGGCTCTCATCTAGTTCTCCGATCACTTTCTCGATACATGGTGACAAATCGGCCTTTGTGGATAGTTTACGAGATTTCATCTAGATTTGGAATTTGTGAGGAGGTGGACGTGCTCTTGAATTTATCTTGCGGTGAGAGAGAGCAAGTTCAAGATTGAAGCATTCATTTCTAGATGAGGAGGGAATATCTGAAGGAGGGGCCTTTGTTTGGATGTTGGAGCTTGTTGACTCTACGATTTGTGGTGGATACTCTACCAGGGGGCTAGAGTCAGGGATCGTAGAGGTAGTAGGCTGAGTGAGCATTAGGGAATTGATCTTATTTGGTTCCTCGATTCTGTAATTTTGAGATTACGTGATCGGAAATTGATCGATGGATGAAGAATTACTTCCAACCAGATTCTGCGTTTTCGAGAGCACACTACGATCTTTGAGTTAGTTTCGGCAAACGTCTGGACCACACTTCGATTCGTGGAGAGGCCCTTCAAGGCAGATACACTACAATCATCTCAAAGCACTACGATCCCGCCTTAGCTTACGCATTACGTTGATCGGTAGGATCAGCTATGAGTCTATCTATTTCTTTCTAGCCATAGATCAACCTAACAGTTTGATCTCTTTATCTATACAAGTGAACATTAAACGCTAAGATCAACCTAACATTTTTGATCTATAACTAAGTCCTTGTACATATATTCTTTGAAGAACTTTACATAATCATGAGTAGTTTCATAAAACATCAAATCACAATATGCATTCTTCCAACACCTTATCTAGCAACTCTTGTAATTGTATCATCAATTCCTTCATTTGTACTAGCGCCATACGGTATGGGGCTTTCAAAATCGGTACAGTTCCCGGTGCTAAGTCTATTACAAAATCAATTTCTCTGTCTAGCGGAAGACCAGGCTGATCGTTTGGAAATACATCTTGAAATTGTCTCACTACGGATATATCCTTAATTTCTACTCCCTTTTTCCGAGTGTCAACAATGTACGCTAAGTAACCTACACATCCTTTTCTTATCAATTTCTTGGCCGGCATCACTGTAAGGCAACACGATTGCTTAAGCAATGAGCTACCATAAAATACCACCTTAGACTTATTTGGAGTCTGGAGGTTCACACTTTTATTCTGACAGTCAATTATTGTGATGCCCCCAAATTCAGGTTCTTGAAACCAGAATTCAGTGCTTCACGATACCATTTCTTTGAGCGGAATAATAATAATTTTATCATAAATATCAAACTTAATTTTACATATCAGAGTTGTCTAAATCCCAGGTAGACGACCTTAAAACATCTCATTACATGATAGATAATAAATATCATCATCTTATTTAAGTCTAGCTATTACATAAGATAACACAAACTTAATCTGAAAGCTTTCCTTTCCCTTTGTTCCTGGCAGAGCCCTCTGGTTGGTCATACTTAACTGAAAACATTTAATTTAAGCAAGGATGAGCATTTGAGTGCCCAGCAAGTAATAATAATTATAAATATTAGCTGAAAGGATTTAAATGTTTTCTTTGTACTACCCTTCTACAACAAATCAAAAGTTGTGAAGTAATCTGAACCGATAATAATAACATAACAACTCTCTATCAAATTTTTGTAACTACATACTGACTATAAATAGGGTTAAGGTGACATACTATGAACATTGTTCTCAATTTTCGAATAGGTTTAGCAAAACTTCATCCGCAAACTGTCATAACTTACGGGCACGGGGGGTGATCAGCCCGTTATGCCCTGTATTGATCAAAACTACATGCAAGAACGATATTATCGTTCACTCTGTCCGCCTTGGGCGCATAAAAGTTTTTCCTTGATCGGGATGTTCATACTTAGTCTGGAATCCGAACCAAAACAATTTGATTGGATACAAAAAGGTTTTATCATATTTAACAATATTTCTAAATCTGTGTCTAGCTGGTCAAATAGCTTAGACGGCTTTTTCTTAACGTATACATACTGGGGATCAATATGTATATATATATATATATATATATATATATATATATATATATATATCAACATGTGATTAAATACAATGATTATCCAAGTGGGGACACTTGAATAACCATATTTAGAAATTAACGAACAAAATATATATCTGAATTACCATATAGTACCATGTTGATAATCAATGATCAGATATAACATATATAACAACAGGGTAAATAATTTGGTACAATAATAATATAATTCTGAAACTTTCTTACTCATGTCCATTGCATAAAGAAAATGCCAAGGTAGGATACTTGCCTGATCTGATGCTTACACAACTTAGTTCTATCCTTAATTCAACGACCTATCATTTATAAGATTGTTTTAATGATTAGAATAACATATCATAACACATCATACTATTATTTATAGTCAACCCATAGCCTAATCACATTGTCACATAGATATATCAGTCTTTAAGACACAAATAAACACTTATACAGTCAAACTATATATAGGTTCGGATCAATTTTAGTAACATTTTGGTGTACCGACGGCTTTATCGGGTAATTATCGAGTTTATCATTGATAAAACTCATCAGTAATTCAAATATTAATATGGATAATTTAAATATCAATCATACTATTTATAAATGACTTATAATAATTTATAATTAATTATTATAATTTTTCATAATTTTTCAAACTCTGGAATCATTATTAAATGATTTAAATATTAAATAATTCTACTATCATTAATAATATTAAAGTATAAATGCAACCCTTACCAAAATATCAAAGTTATTTTATAATAACTCTAAATATTTTTAACATATTAATTATTACCCTTAAATGATCTTTAAAACATTTAAAATCATTTTTAAACAATTACCATTAATATTTAAATATTAAGTTATTATTCATTAAAATATTAAAAGTCATCTATAATAACTTAAAATATTTTTAAACCACTTATATCATTTTTAAATTATTTTTAAATTAATAAAATCATTTTTAATCTATTTATTTAATATTATTATTAAATAAATCTAATATCATTAATATTAAATAATTAATGAAATTTATCTTAAAATATTAAAAGTAATATTTTATAACTTAGAATATCTTTAAACTCTTTATTTGCATTTAAAATGATTTTTATATTATTAAAATCATTTTAAACTAATTTATTTAATATAATTATTAAATAAAACTAATATCATTAATATTAAATAATTAATGAAATCTACATTAAAATATTGAAAGTTATATTTTATAACTTAAAATATTATTAAATACCTTATTATCATTTAAAATAATTTTTAATATAATAAAATCATTTTTAGTTAATTTATTTAATGCATTTATTAAATAAATTAAATATCAATAATATTCAAATAATTACTAATATTTATGTAAAATATGTCAAATTATTAAAAGTTAATTTTTATAACTTAAAATAATTTTTAAAAATGATTTTGTAATTTTTAGAATTTATTTTCTATTTTTAAATGATTTTTAGAAATTTAATTAATTAAAATTAGTAAGTCTGTCATTTATAGCTTTTAGCGATGAAGCTGAAATCGCCTAAAGTGTTCTTGAGCACCAAGAACAACGATGATATTGTGTTAAGGGTCTCACTTTGATTAAACATTAAACATCGATTCAAAGGTGATTACGGGACAAGTTAATACCTTGATCTTGTAGTACTAGTGTAATACTACAAGATCCAATAACAATCATGAACAAACTGCATCACAATTAAAAGATCCAAGCCTTCAAAGTAGTCGTCAAAGTTGTTCTTCATTTTCTGGGTTACCCAGAAATGAAGAACAGTTTGATTAGCCTACTTTGGGCTTCCACTACATGTTGTTAGTGTAATACTTTAGTGATCTAAGAGTTGTAGTGTGTAGCTAACATGTAGGGGTACAGATCTATTACATAAAACACATAAAACAACAAATATATAAACAGATCTTGGTCGATCAAACCTTGTCAGTCGTCACGCTCTTGAGTTTTCTGGGTTACCCAAAAAACGCAAGTCGTGAACATTCTGCTTGGTTTGACCATCCAGAAAATCCAACCTGTTTGACGTTAAGGTGTTATAATAGCATGAAACTATAGTCCAAGCACCAAACTACAAACTAGATATAACAACAAGAACAACACAACCAACACCTGCAAGATCAAGACGCACAAATACCTTGTCAGGCCTTTTTGGGCAGTTTTTGGGTTACCCAGAAATGTCCAGTCATGGCCGGTCAACGGCATTTAACTATCAATAACATGAAATCTGTGCATGATTTCAAGTCTAGATCAAAGTCCTTCTAGCATACTACATGTTCCAACATCTAAACAACAAAAATGATAACCAGATAAAGATCTACATGGTCTGACATTTGGTTGTCAGACCACTTTTGAAAATTTCCCAGATTCTGTAAAAACTTAAATTCGAGCATATAAATGTTATGGATCCACTATTTAGCAACCCAGATAATTAAAAGGCACCCTCTAGCACATATCTAACTAATCATTAACAACATTTAACACCAGATCATAAGATTTTAAAGATTAAGGTTTATACCTTCTTTTTAGCTTTGATCCTTGAATCTGACTTCTGATCTGCTATAAGTAATAGTGGGGCTTGATTGGGGACTGGTCTAGCAAGGTAATTTCGGAGGTTTGAAGTTGAGAGAGTCTTGGTTGAGTGTTGGTGTATAAATGAGCAAGTTAGTAACCTTTCTCTCTCTTTGATCTTATATAATATGGTGTAATGCTTATGGTTGATCATGTCTATCAGATTTTTATTGATTAAAGGCTATTACTAGACCACATGGCTAGCTAAAGTTGGTCACCAACTAAAGTTATGGCAAGTTTTACAAGTTATCTATTAAATAATGCAAGAAGGGCAATTTGGTCATTTGGTACTTACTTTTAGTGGCAAAGTTGTCAATTCATTTCTAACTCTTAGGGTTTGACCCTTAGGGTTTAACCCTAAGGTTTCCTAAGCTCTAAATCTAAGATTGTGTATTAAGGGTAAAAATGGAAATCTTAGTCTCTACAAATGTGAATTAGGGTTCCCTAATTACATTAGGTTTCCTAATCACTTAGGACTTATAAATTCGGCTTGATTATGTACTAATCACCATAAGTCTGCTAAATTAATAATTAGGGTACATAACTTAGCAATTAGGGTTTTGATTAAGTAATTAGAGTTCTAATTAGGGTTTACCTAATTAACATTAAACATGATAATGGTCATTAATTACATAACACATAACTTAACACACCTTACAGTCATAGTTGACTTTGTACTATAGTTTATCAGTAATGCTAGGATTTTGTACTGCTTTACTATAAATGTTCCACATATTGACATTACACACATATCAGGCATGTTTATATTACTGAAATATAATTAATATTATATTATTATTCTCATTCCTTATTCAAAATCCAGACTTAGGGTTTTGAATTCATATCTGACATAACCTTCATAGATACCATTATTAATTAAGTTAAAATAATTAACTTAATTAATATAATAAATACATATCATAATATCATATATACAATAATTATATTTTCATAGAAAATAAATAATAAATATTTTTATTACAACATAATTTTAGTATAAGAATATAATCTATAATGATCAATAGTTCAAAAAAAGAAATTAGTTACATCTAATAAATAATTTATTTATCAGATATATACATATACTTTACCTTGCACATATTCCCACCCTTATATATATAAAAAAAAATTATTCGCAAAATTTCTTATTGAAAATATGGTTATTACAATTATCGCAGCATGGTTATACAACCAATCCATTCCCAATATTACGTCAAATTCTCCCAATCTTATTGGGATTAAGTCTATGCTTAGTTCATGATTTCTAATATTTACATGATAATTTCGGTAAATATACTCTATAGGGATTACTTCCTTATTCGCAACTTCTATGTTTAAAGGATCTCCTAATCGTTCTCGAGGTAAATTAAGACGACTAGCAAATTCTTCAGACACAAAAGAACAGGTGGCACCCGAATCAAATAATACATAGGCATTTATATCATTGATCGGGATGATACCTGACACTACATCCTTCGCAACTACTGTGTCCTGGACAGTCATATTAAATGTTCTGGCAGTTGGACGGTTGGATGGCGTCGGTCTGCCAATCATTAGTTTGTCGCTTCCTCCTTACTGGCTGCTTCCTCTGCTGCTTCCTTTCTTTGGGCAATCCTTAATCAGGTGACCCGCCGAACCACAAGCGTAAAAACCTTTGATATTTTTTGGCTTTGGGCAGTTGGGTGAAATATGTCGGTCCCTCTTGGCCACAGTTATAATATATACTGCGCCCTTTCCAACATTCGCCCTGGTGATACCTTCTACACTTCGGGCATCCTTCTATCTTCTTCTTAAACTTTCCATGAAACTTCCCCACTTGATTGTTAAAATTCTTCTTCTTGTTGTTGTTGTTATTCTCCCACTTCCTTTTTCCTAAATTACTTCCACTGCTACTACTTCCTCCTCGACTATCTCCTCCTGTGCTCATACCATTCTTCTCTTTGTTATACAGACTTAATGCTTCACTTCCTCCCTCTGCAATAATGGCCTTCTCTAGCAATGTTGCGAAAGAATCGATCTAAAGAACCAACACCTTGTTAAACAACCAAGGCTTCAGTCCTTGCTCAATACACCTAGCTTTCTTTTCTTCATCTACCACCTGGTGTTCAGCAAACCGGGCTAGTTCATTGAACTTAGCAGCATATTACGCCACCATCATATCTCCTTGCTTAAGTTCTAAGAACTTTACCTCCATCTTATTTTTCATGCTCTTCGGGAAATAATTCTCAAAGAACAGAGTCTTGAATCTCTCCTAAATGACTATACCTTCTCCCGCTCTCTGCTGATTCACCTCCCACCAGTAGTTCGCTTCGCCTTTCATCATGTAGGTTGCAAATGTTGTCTTCTGGTCTTCACCCACATGAGCGATGGTGAAAGCCTTCTCCATCTCTTTGATCCATGTCTGAGCCACGATCAGATCGGTAGTGCCTACGAATTCTGGAGGTCCTACACTCCTAAAATCCTTAAAGTTTGTGACTGGAACTGATTGGGGAACGGGTGGTACTGGTTCATTTCTTCCCCTAAGAGCTTCTCCTAACAAATCTACAAGCCTCTGTATCAGATCTACTAGTCCTCTCTCATCATTAACTGACTCTTTCAGTGTTGTTATTCTACGTCTGGGCGGCATATTTCTGTATCATATAATTTTTCATTTTATTATCTAATTACATTTCTTAAATAAAAAAAAAGAATAAAATTTTATAACACATTTTTGAAATAAGATCATTTATATTCATATGCCAAATAATTACATGATCCTTTCTAGCATACTTCTATAAATGACAACATCATATCCCCTCTTAACACAAAAGACAAGGACAACACCCACATATTACCCCTCTAATATTTTTCAAGAACTTGGGGGTTTACAAATATCTCACATCTTACACAAAAGACAGAGATTTCAACAACAGATTAAACATCACATAAATAAATACAATACTACAACCACTAAATTCTAACACCTAGACTCAATCTATCATCCTGCACTCCAAGGCGCTCTGGTACTCCTTCTGAGTGATGTGCACCCCCAAATCTCGGCTTATGGTGTGCGAGTCAGTCCCTGCTCTGCCGGGTAGTGATTCACCCCATAAATCAATCTCTCCATGGCCGTGCGTGTAAGACCCTGAATTTTATTAAATGAAAGTATTTAATTTTCTTATAATTATTATTCTATTTAATAAATGGCTTAATTGATAAAAGGTTAAAGTTAAGGGTGATATGTGAAAATTTTTGCAAAGTAAGCAAGTTGATATAAAATATTAGTTGTGTCAGGGAATATTCGTTTGGTCGGGGAATATTCTTTTTATCAGAGAATATTCGTTCGACAACACAATCATTGGTGGACCCCACAACGGAAGTATTGTCGTAGTTAGAAAATGACAGAAATATCTTTTTATAAAAATAATGGCGAAAGTTTTACCGTTAAACTGTTGAACTACCGATTGGTAAAAAATGCGATGTCTGGCGTGGTTGCATAGTAGCACACGCTATTGATTATTGATGCTTACGTGAGAAGTCACTCAGTTATACTCAATTATTGCTACAGTAATTATTTTATAGTATCTCACGTTATTTGATTCAATTATTGTCATAATATTAATATTTTATATTATTAAATCAATAATTGAGATGACAAAGTTATTCATATTATTATTTGAAATATTGACGATGTCTAGAAAGTTCTGTCGAGGAGAGGTTTGGTCACCTAATTGCGCGCCAATATGGAGAAATCCTTATCGGAAAGCCCCCTTTTTCCTGGGAATGATCTGGTTGTTAAATATTGTGAGTTAGAATATTAATGATGAATAATTGTTGAAGTTTTAAGAATGTGTTTATAGAAAATAAGTGATTTACAAAAGTTAGAGGGGAATAATGCAAACTTGGAAAACTTTATGGGTACCAAAGTGTAATAAGTTAAATTAATCTGGACCATTGGTGGTGGTTTTAATAGTAAATCAATATGGACCTTTGATGGTGGTTTTAATAGTAAATCAATCTGGACCGTCAGTGGTGGTTTTAATAGTAAATCAATCTGGGCCGTCGGTGGTGGTTTTAAAACTAAATCAATCTGGACTGTCGGTGGTGGTTTTAAAAGTAAATCAATCTAGACCGTCGATTGTGGCTTTAATAGTAATTAATATGGACCGTCCATTCTAATAGTAAATAATTCTGGACCGTTCGTGAATTAGTTATTATTTAGTCCATTCTCCTATAAATAGAAGCTTAATTCTTCTTTCATTCTCACCAATTCACTGAGACTCACAAGAGAAACTATAGAGAGAGAGAAACTATAGAGAGCAAGAAGAAGAGTATTATGCTACTTCACTATTGCAGTATCCAGCCTTCTACTAAGGTAAGAGATATTATTTGGTGTATTCGTAAGGGATATTATTTGTTGTATTCGTAAGGGGTATTATTTCTTTCATATTCATAAGGAATACTATTTTTCGTATTCATCCTTTAATATGTCGGAATAACCTGTCTACGCGGATTACATACCGTATGACAGGTGAAAATCCATTTGCAAGTTTCGTAAGTTATTTCTTTTCATATTCTTAAATCTAAACTTACTATGGTAAGTATTGCTTCTATAATCCCTGAAATTAGTGGAATATCTTGAGTTTTGCGCTTCATCTAGTATCGTTTCATTGGAATATTGATCTAAACTTTCTTATTAAATATCAATATTTTTCCTAGGGTACTATTCACGAGTTACTATTCACTCAAATATTGTTCACTCGGGTATTCGGGGCACTTTTCATGCCAGAGTGATATTCAGCAGTTACTATTCACCCAATTACTATTCACTCCAATATTATTCATTCGGGTATTTAGGTCACTTTTCATGCCAAGGTACTATTCACGAGCTACTATTCATAGTTTACTATTCACCCAGTTACTATTCACTCAAATATTATTCACTCGGGTATTCGAGGCACTTTTCATGCCGGAGTACTATTCATCCGGTTACTATTCACTCAAATATTGTTCACTCGAGTATTCGGGACACTTTTTATGTCGGGGTACTATTCACAAAGTACTATTCATAGGGTACTATTCACGGGGTATTATTCACCAAAAAAATTATTTCTTTTTTGTCCAAATTATTTTTGATACATGGATATTATTCTTGAATTTTACTCCACAAAGCAGTATCATGTTAACAATTTTGACATTATTGAATTCTAGATAAATTAAATTATAAATCTTTAAAAATTTATCCTTTGCTTTCTTTTAATTGAATTCTTATACCATTGTCATCATCCCCATGTTTATATTATGATGAAAGTCATCTTTGGCTTAGGTGCATAGATGGACTGTTGATTGGTATGATTATGACCAGAGATAATTCAGTATGATCATGACCATTGGTGATTACACGAATATTCTTCGCCTATAGTGCAAGAATAATTTGTTGACGTGATACTAATTAATATCCTTGGCCCGTAGTGCAGGGATGATTCGATGATGTGATTTATTTATTAAGTTGAGTCCCAGCGATAAAGTTAATGATAAACTTTTTAAATCATAGAAGAGAGTAGATATCATGCTCTACTTGACTCTTCTAATGGATTTCTTTTTCCGCTGCAGTTAAACTTGTTGTATATTATATTCTATCAGTTTAACATTGTTGAAGGCTAATGATAACTTATTCTGCATTATCTTAGTCATAATATTTCTTACTGGGCTAGTTGAGCTCACCCTTTTACTTCCATTGTTCTCTTCAGAAAATGGGAACGTAGCCGGAACTAGTCGGGGAACGGAGTGATGGTCCGAGATGGTGTTATACTAGTCCTTACTATTCTATAAAATAGTGTGAAAATAAATGTAATGAGGACTCCATTTGAGTTTGGATATTGTCTTGAAGATAATATTTGTGTAAAAACTCTCACCTCATGTTATATAATTAAGTTTGTATTTGTATTCAGTACCATGTATTTGGCGCCCAAGATGGGTGATGTATACCTATTTTGGGGGCATCACAGTTGGTATCAAAGCTTAGGGATATGATCCCTGGCTGAGATGTGAGACAAGAACTAAGAGGGGAGAGACAGGGAATTCCTTCGCTAGTATGACCTACCTAAGTTTATTTGGTATTTAATTGGTTGGACAGAGTATAGGGATAATGTATGTCATGTCAATTAACCCTTATTTGTGGCAGTGTTTGAAAATGGCATCTGAAAATGTCGAGATAAGCAATGAAGCACATGAGACCGTTGAGTCACCAACGATCAATACCCAGGATAATATGCAACAGAAAGACAATAATTCTCAGGTAAACAACAACACCGATCAAATGATGAACAATGGGATGTTCAGAGGCTTAATGCAATTCACGCAACATCAGGCGAGAACGGCTCCTATTCAAAATGCAGGTGGAGACACTGGCAACTCAGAGATGGTCACCGCTAAGCAATTCAAGGAGCTGGGACCATCGGAGTTTTTAGGAGAGCCAAAACCACTTTAGGCGGAGACGTGGATAAAGCAGATCACCAAGATATTTGATGTCTTGGGATGCTACGAGGAGCAAAAGGTTCCTTTTGCCACCTTCATGTTGAGAGGAGAGGCAGATTATTTATGGGAATTAGTAAAACGTACTCAGCCTACCGCACTCAAAATGTCTTAGGAAAAGTTCCAAGAACTGTTCAACGACAAGTACTTTTCCAAAAGTATTCGTCACATGAAGGAGGTGGAGTTTATCAAGTTGGAGTAAAACAATATGACCGTGTCGCAGTACGAGGCTAAGTTTGCCGAGTTGTCCCGGTTCATATCCCATTTGGTTGATAATGAGGAGAGAATGACGCGAATGTTTCTGCGATGTTTGAGACCCGAAATACGTCAATACCTCATTTCTCACAAACTATGTTTGTATTCAGATGTTGTAAATAGGGCTCAATTATTGGAGCGCGATAATGAGTCAACCCAACCAAGAGACAGCAGCCGACAAGTTGATAATACCAATGGTAGCAGTCATCGTAGCGATGACATCAAACGTGGAGGGAATCAACATAACAGAAATGGTAACCACTTCGGTGGTAATCATGGCCAAGATAATAGAAGAAATGATTCAAGTGGAAATTTTAAGAAGAGAAGATTTAACGATGACGGGAAGACGTCGGCACCAGCACCAACAAAAAATTCTAGGGGAGGAGAATGACCGCCAGTTAGATGCTACAGATGCAGAGAGGAGGGACATATAAGTTCAAACTGTCCACAGTCTTCCAAGGTATAATTTAGTTATGGAAAAGACGGTCACATAGCTTGATTTTATCCTGTAGCGAAATCAAGTCCAGCTAGGACGGTGGCACTAAAGGCGGATACAGACAAAACAAAGTCGGCGATTTCAGGAAGAGCGTTTTTCGTGACTTCTCGAAAAGCGAGTAACCCGAATGAAGTTAGCACGGGTTAGTTAATTATAAATTCTTGCGAAGTCTATACCTTATTAGATACCGGTTCTACCCACTCTTTTATTTCTCCTACTTGCGCTCAACGTTTAAATTTAACTCCGGAGAAATTAGACTTTAACTTATTGGTTGAAACTCAATTAGGAGAAACCTTCATTACCTCCACTATTTATAAATCTTATTTGATTCAAATCGACACTTTCACATTACCTGTCGATCTTATCTCTTTGAAAATACTTGCATTCGATGTGATTTTAGGAATTGGTTAGTTAACTAAACATCATGCTAAAATTGATTATTTTCGTAAGGTTGTTAGCTTTCATATTCCTAACCATCCTATTATGCGAATTCAAACAACCAAACCACTAAAGTCAATCACTGTCATCTCAAGCCATAAAGCTATTCGTTTATTGAAAAACGGATGTCATGCTTTCTTAGCTCATGCCACGGATTTAAACAAAAATACGTCAAATTAGAATGATATTTCGATTGTTAATAAATTTCCTGATGTATTCCCTGAAGAACTTCCTGGCCTACCCTCAGAGCGTAAAATTGAATTTTGTATCGACCTTGAACCCGATACAAAACCCTCAAATATTTCTTCTCCTAAAACGAACATAACATACTCCGAAGACGTTGGCTCAAGCTGTTGAAGACTACAACCATACCATTCAATATCATAGTGGAAGAGCGAACGTGGTAGCTGACGAGTTGAGTGGAAGATCATATGCGTTTATGAGTGCGATATTGTTAACACAAAGACCCATTTCGTACGACTTACAAAAGATGGAGATAGAGTTAAAGACTCCAAGAACCTACGTGAAGATAGCGAATATACGATTAAAACAGACTTTAATCGATAAAGTTAAAGTCGATCAAGCTACGGTCAGAGTTGATGAATGTGAAGAAGAAGAAGGTTCAATAGGGCGTCATTCTAGAAGAAAGAATCAACGAAGAGAGGAAATCTCAACCCTCAATTTTATTGGTCTATAGACTCGCTTTACCATTAAGTATGTCGCGTGTTCATAACATTTTTCACGTATCGATGTTACATAAATATGTGGATGACCCGAACCACATTATTGAAATCGGACGAGATGGAGGAAGATTTAATGTATGAAGAGGTACCTGTTAAAATCTTGGATAAGAAGGATCATATTATACGCTCCAAGGTTATACCTCAAGAGTTAGAATATAAACAAGGTACCCTCACCTCTTCTGCATACCAGGTACATACGTAAATTTCGAGGGTGAAATTTCATAAGGAGGGGGGATTGTAAGACCCCGAATTTTATTAAATGAAAGTATTTAATTTTCTTATAATTATTATTCTATTTAATAAATGGTTTAATTGATAAAAGTTTAAAGTTAAGGGTGATATGTGAAAATTTTTGCAAAGTAAGCAAGTTGATACAAAATATTCGTTGTGTCAGGAAATATTTGTTTGGTCGAGGAATATTTTTCTTGTCAGGGAATATTCGTTCGACGACACAATCATTGGTGGACCCCACAACGGAAGTATTGGCGTAGTTAAAAAACGACAGAAATATCTTTTTATAAAAATAACGGCGAAAGTTTTACTGTTAAACTGTTGAACTACTCGGTAAAAAGTCTGATGTCTGGCGTGGTTGCATAGTAGCACACCAGATTGATTATTGATGCTTATGTGAGAAGTCACTCAGTTATACTCAATTATTGCTACAGTAATTGTTACATAGTATCTCACGTTATTTGATTCAATTATTGTCACAATATT
Source organism: Panax ginseng (assembly GCA_020205605.1). Classification (NCBI taxonomy): domain Eukaryota; kingdom Viridiplantae; phylum Streptophyta; class Magnoliopsida; order Apiales; family Araliaceae; genus Panax; species Panax ginseng. The sequence goes on from CM035133.1 coordinate 50,656,631, forward strand.
AATATTTTATATTATTAAATCAATAATTGAGACGACAAAGCTATTCATATTATACTTTGCAATATTGATGATGTCTAGAAAGTTCTGTCGAGGAGAGGTTTGGTCACCTAATTGCGCGCCAATAGGGAGAAATCCTTATCGGAAACCCCCTCTTTCCTGGGAATGATCTAGTTGTTAAATATTATGAGTTATAATATTAATGATGAATAATTGTTGAAGTATTAAGAATGTGTTTATTGAAAATAAGTGATTTACAAAAGTTAGAGGGGAATAATGCAAACTTAGAAAACTTTATGGGTACCAAAGTGTAATAAGTTAAAATAATCTGGACCATTGGTGGTGGTTTTAATAGTAAATCAATATGGATCATTGATGGTGGTTTTAATAGTAAGTCAATCTAGACCGTCGGTGGTGGTTTTAATAGTAAATCAATCTGGGTCGTCGGTGGTGGTTTTAATAGTAAATCAATCTGGACCATCGGTGGTGGTTTTAAAAGTAATTAATATGGATCGTCCGTTCTAATAGTGAATCAATCTGGACCATTCGTGAATTAGTTACTATTTAGTCCATTCTCCTATAAATAGAAGCTTAATTCTTCTTTCATTCTCACCAATTCACTGAGACTCACAAGAGAAACTATAGAGAGCAAGAAGAAGAGTATTCTGCTACTTCACTATTGCAGTATCCAGCCTTCTACTAAGGTAAGAGATATTATTTGTTGTATTCATAAGAGATATTATTTGTTGTATTCGTAAGAGATATTATTTGATTCGTATTCATAAGGAATACTATTTCTCGTATTCATCCTTTAATATGTCGGAATAACCTGTCTACGCGGATTATGTACCGTATGACAGGTGAAAATCCATTTGCAAGTTTTGTATGTTATTTCTTTTCATATTCTTAAATCTAAACTTACTATGGTAAGTATTGCTTCTATAATCCCTGAAATTAGTGGAATATCCTTGAGTTTTGTGCTTCATCCAGTATCATTTCATTGGAATATTGATCTGAACTTTCTTATTAAATATTAATATTTTTTCTGGGGTACTATTCACAGGTTACTATTCACCTAGTTACTATTCACTCAAATATTGTTCACTCGAGTATTCGGGGCACTTTTCATGTCAGAATACTATTCACAAGTTACTATTCACGGGTTACTATTCACCCAGTTACTATTCACTCAAATATTGTTCACTCGGGTATTCGGGGCACTTTTTATACCAGGGTACTATTCACGAGTTACTATTCATGGGTTACTATTCACCTAGTTACTATTAACTCAAATATTGTTCACTCGAGTATTCGGGGCACTTTTCATGTCGGGATATTAATCATGAGTTACTATTCATAGGTTACTATTCACCCAGTTACTATTCACTTAAATATTATTCACTCGGGTATTCGGGACACTTTTCATGTCAGGATACTATTCACGGGGTACTATTCCTGAAATACTATTCATAAGGTACTATTTACGGGGTACTATTCACCAAAAAATTTATTTCTTTTCTGTCCAAATTATTTTTGATACATGGATATTATTCTTGAATTTTACTCCACAAAGCAGTATTATGTTGACAATTTGGACATTATTGAATTCTAGATAAATTAAATTATAAATCTTTAAAAATTTATCCTTTGCTTCCTTTTAATTGAATTCTTATATCATTGTCATCATCCTCATGCTTATATTGTGATGAAAGTCATCTTTGGCTTACGTGCATAGATAGACTGTTGATTGGTATGATTATGACCAGGGATAATTCGGTATGGTCATTACCATTGATGATTACATGAATATTCTTGGCCCGTAGTGCAAGAATAATTTGTGGACGTGATACTAATGAATATCCTTGGCCCGTAGTGCAGGGATGATTCGATGATGTGATTTATTTATTAAGTTGAGTCCTAGCGATAAAGTTAATGATAAACTTTTTAAATCATAGAAGAGAGTAGATATCATGCTCTACTTGACTCTTCTAATGGATTGCTTGTTCTGCTTCAGTTAAACTTGTTGTCTATTACATTTTATCAGTTTAACATTATTGAAGGCTAATGATAACTTATTCTGCATTATCTTAGTCATAATATTTCTTACTGGGCTAGTTGAGCTCACCCTTTTACTTCCATTGTTCTCTTCAGGAAATGAGAACATAGTCGGAACTAGTCGGGGAACGGAGTGATGGTCCGAGATAGTGTTATAGTAGTCCTCACTATTCTATAAAATAGTGTGAAAGTAAATGTAATGAGGACTCCATTTGAGTTTGGATATTGTCTTGAAGACAATATTCCTGTAAAAACTCTCAGCTCATGTTGTATAATTAAGTTTGTATTTGTATTCAGTACCATGTACTTGGCGACCCAATATAGGTGATTTATACCTATTTTGGGGGCGTCAAAGTGCGCACTGCATAGCCCATCTTGTTCATTTTCCTTCTCTTGCACCGTACCTCATCCTCTAGATCATTTGCCCTATCATTGGCTTCCTCCCACTTCTCCTCGAAGTGAATTCTATCCATCACCTCCATCTCTAACTGAGTACGGAGAGCCTCCTTCTCCGTCCTATCGCTCAACTCTCTCTGCTCCATTTCTTCCAACTTCCCTGCGAACTCTACATTCCTAGCCACCAATCAGTGAAACAAAGTCCCCATCTGGATCCCTGCCTCCCTACAGTGAAAAATCTCCACCTCCATCTCCTGCATCACTAATGTCCTATGATGGTCCTCGTCCCTTAGTTTCTGGAACTCAGACTCCCTCTCCCTAGCCTAAGGCTCTAACTCCTCAATTCTACATCCTAACTCCAAGATCTGCTCCTCATATTCCCCTAACATCTGATCCTCAAAAGTAGCCTCATCGGAGTCCTCCATGGGCTCAGGCTCCTCCTCCATAAGCTCATCCTCCGGATCAGACTCCTCGGGTAATGGCTCCATCTCTTCCTCCTCATTATCGCCATCGATAGGGACCACTGCTGATATAGGCTCCGCTATCAATGGTGTCTCAAATACCACATGTATGTCACGCGGCTCCTCCTCTATTACTCGGCTAGGTCCTCCCATGTTAGTCATCCTACAACCACCAACATAAGACAAACAAAAAACAACTCCATTAGAATGTTAAATAAACATAATTTCATTATATATAATGAAATTATATCCCTTAACACACTAAGTCTCTCTCTAGGAAAACTCTACATGAGTCTTCTCTATCTTCTAAGTTCTCCTAAGTTATAATCTAAGGACTCTCGCTCCTAAGGTTTATAACTACAACTCTGATACCAACCTGTGACACCCCCAAATTCAGACCACACTTGTCTTAATTTGGTTATCATGTACTTACTTTAATAATAAATCAACATCTCACACAACGGAATAGTAGAATAAATTACATTGTTATAACATAATTACTCTTGTCCCAAGGGTTCATAACTTAATCATCTCTTACATACCTTAATCATAATTAAACACCGATTGGACATGACTAATACATAATACCATACAACTCAAATTAAACATAGCTTAATAAGTTCTTCTACAACCAAATAATAGTACATTCCTAGCATCATATAAATAACTACTCCAAAGCCTTCTCTTTACCCTTGTCCTTGCCAGAGGGTTCACCACGTTCTGCCTTAACTGAAAGTTTTAAAGGAAGCAAGGATGAGCAACAAATTTGCCCAGCAAGTAATATAACAAAAGGAAAATCAATGTAGTTTTAGATTTCTCAAGGGTATATCAATAATGATAGTTCAAGATAGCAAGAAGTATCAATGATTATCAATAATAGTCGCTATGGAAAGAAAATATCAATAATATTCAACGATTAATCAATTCAAGATTTCAAAGTAATGAATTCTGAGCAGTCACTAAGGACTATGAACTTCTCCTAGAATTAACAGTAATAAACTGATAACCTTATAAAAATGAGTACAACAGGTGATCAGCCTAAAATACCCTATGTCATGCATAACATTTAATCATTCTCATGTGCGCACGTCGGTTCCCCGATAATATACAAATCCCCTACCAAGAGGGTTGTTCAACTCAGTTATAAGAGTCTGCACCAAGTTAATTTGGTTTGGATAGCTTTCGATCAAATATCAATAGTCTAGCCGAAGCAATAGCTTAGACCGTTTTCTTTCATAACATATATATGAACAATTTTCGTTCGAATCAAGGTTTGTAAATCATTTCATTTCTATATTACAAAGTATTATACTTTCAAAGTTCTACTTGTACGATCAATAATAGCACAAGTTCAAGTAATGCTCGATAAAGAGTAAGGTTCGACTACTTGCCTCAAGCGTAGTTTACCAAGTAAAGCTTAATACCAATCCAATGCACTATGATATCCTATTCATGTATAATCACATTAGTTATACAAGTTCAACACGTACACCTATTATCTTAATTTACCATGATACACAAGTGTAACTCATCAATACTAAACATTTATTGTTAGTTCCTCTTAGTCGAATGCTCCCATACATATGTCATCACATAACATGAAAATCAGTTTCTAATACACTATGTCATTTAAAGAACATAGCTTGCCTTCACACTTTGACTTAAGGGTATAGTTATATTATTCTTCTATTATCATACTTATTCACACATGTATACTATACTTGACATGTATTACTGATTAAAAGTAACAATATAGACATGCATCAACCCTCAGATCAACAACAGAAATCTGATCCTAATGCAGACTGGTGCGGTCGCGCTTGGTTTGTACTAGGGAGTGGCGCGGCTACGCTGCTCCTGGTGCAAACCAAGACATGGTTGCTTCTGAAGAAGGTCAGTGTACACCCGTCTTGCACATATATGAATAATCATGCACAACACACCTGTTATTATGTGAATAACTAAGTTTGACCCTACATCAAAACATTAACATAGGTCATTATTCATTTCTATTTAATCAAGACTTCACATGATAAGCTAACAAAGTCTTTCATGTTTAGTCATTATACACATGCTACATGGTCCTTTGGCCTCAACTATACATGCTTACGTTAGTTAAATCACATATTTCAAATTATAAAGTTTTACATCACCTAGACTTGTCATTCTCCATGCTCGACTATTTACAAAGCATATGACTAGCTAGGTATTTATGTTAATCATGTCCATATGCATGGCACACCTGACCATGAGGTCACATACTAGAATACTTATAACGTAGTTGGTGATAAAACTAGTTTTCAAGGTTTCTTATGGTAATCTCATGTTAAATCACCAAGCATGCAAAGCTACTCCACTTACTATACATCACATCCTCATATATACATGTTAGACCACATACACATGCTCACAAATCTTAACTCAAAGTGTATATAGTTTATCAAGTTTGTATTTGAAACTTTAAGTCTCCATTAGTAAGACATCAAAATTTATTCAAGCAGACAAGGTAAGCCCTCATACTCTATGTCATGCTTTCTCGTTTAAAGATATATATAAAAATTAGATTATGATATCATGCTTCCAAATTCAAAGCTCAATGTATACATAGTTTGCTTAAATACAGCCTTTTACATAAAATTTTCCTTTTAATTCATGTTTGAATACATCATACCATCTCGAACAATGTAAATTAACATATTGGTCACATATTAATACATATCAGAACTTGATACTATTGCACATAAAGCCAAAACATATATTACACCATGTTTATCAAATTCTAGTTTCCTATTTGTTAAGTTTTCTTTGAATGTTCATACTAAAACAAGCTAACATGGCTTCTATATACATAGAAATCTCAGTCCACAAATTAAGGTTGTTTATGTGCATATCCTAACCAAAGTAGCATGCTCATCATCATCATCTTTGGACCATTAAAGCGAAGATCTCGAGAAAGACACCTCGTATGTCACGTAGCAGAGTATAAAGCTATAGAAGTGGCACGGCCGCGCCACTTCGTTCAGAGGCAAAAATAAATGGCTCTGCTTCTGTAGAGCCTTAACACATGTATAGAAATTTCTAAAACCAGACTCACTGCAGCACTTCAAAGCATACATACCAACTCAAACAACACAGAGACATGCTAATTTACTTAAATTCTTATTCTCATACCACATAAGGCATCTTACAATTCTCATCATCATTTCCATATTTTCTCAATTCAATTTAAATTAGTTGAATTATTCATTTCACAACACGTCAATATTTATATTCAAATAAATATTCATTCTCTTATTTTATCAAAATAATATTTATTCATGAAATTCTCGATTCTTACACAAAACTGATACAGTAAGGTTTATTTGGTGTACTGGCCTATATGGTTTATTTGGTGTATGGTATCCTAGACTCTTATTTTTATTTTTATGTTTGTAATCATGACAATGGTGTTACTGATTAAATGAAAAAGAGAGTTTCTTGTTAAGTTTTTTGTACAAATGTTATAGTTACATTTTCTTAACAATGGGATTGCACAATTATAATTAAAGGGCTGCAGTTCTAACATTTTCTTAACAATGGGATTGCACAATTATGTGCAGTTTGAACAATGGGATTACAGCATATGAACGAATTAAGAGCTTCATGTCATATTCGGAATACTTGCACTTCTAAGATGAGTGCTCTATTTTGCTTATTATCAATGGGACTGCAGTTTGAACAATGGGATGCTCCCCGTTCATATTCTATGCTCTGTTTTGTAAAAAAACAAATCAAATAATTTGGAATATCCCCAATTAGTGAGGTAGCCACTATTTTGCTAAATAATTATTCAAATAAACACAATTATCAAATGTCATTAATCTACATTAACAAAATCATTCTTCAAATAATGTAATTATCCAAACAACATTATACAATCCCCATTTATATATCAATTTTTTTCAAACATCAAAACAACTTAAACTATTTCATGGTTTTTAACATGCTCAAACACAGCACAAGAAGTAACCCAATTACAAGTAAGAACCATTTCTCCCTAGTTTGTAAATTCCTTATTTCTTCTTTTAAACACTTCAAATCATTCTTCAATTAGACTTTCTTTTTTTCCAATTTCGATACATGCACTCCCAAGTCATGAGCTTTCTCCTTCATCATCTGTAGGTCAATTTCTATGTTCCACATATTCAACAGACCCGAATTATTCTCTACCCCAGAATCTTCTAACATGTGGATAGAGTCAATCCATTGAAAAAAGTAACAAAATGCTTGGGTCTGTAGAAAATTAAACATACAGTTATCAATTATTATGATTATATGTAAAAATTTAAAATTTTATCAAGGTAAATATAATAACTTACACCATAATTTGAACAACCATAAAACTTCCTCCCAACACTGAGTCCTGTTAGTTCCTAGTAGGCACAATAGATCTAGAAGGGGGGTTGAATAGATCCTTTTATTTTCAAATACTTTTCTGGTTGTATTGCTAATAATTTAGCATATGACAAACACAATAATCTTTTTAAGCACAGCGAAATAAGTAAAAGATCTCCTTCATTGACATATTCATAATCATACATACATTGTTCGTAGAGTTAGTTCAGTGGTAAGTAGTTAAAACATACATTCCAGTTTAAAGTAGTTAATGTACATAATGTAAATGACATAAAGTAAAAGACACAAGGGGTTTTAAGTGGTTCAGAGTCTCAAGCTCCTAATCCACTCTTCTTCTTTCAACTAGCAGGATTTCCACTAAGGAAGGGCAGCACCCAAAATCACTAAGATTCCTTCTAGGACAGCAGCCTTGAAACCTCTCTAGTTCCCTAGGAACTCTTCAAGCCCAGCAGGCTTGGAACTTCGTTTAGTCCCTCCGGACAAGGACTCCTCAGGCCTTGGCTTCTTGTTGTTGTAGTTGTTGTTGTTGGTGGTGCTGAGCTGCTAAGATGTCTTTAAGCTTGAACATCTTATGTACTTAGCATCTTGGCATGGTCCTCTTTACCTTTTGCCTCTAGTCTGGACCACATCTTCTCCGGTGCAGCTGATCTTCACTCTTTTCTACTCATCTTTATCTGATGTCAGTTGTGCACCATCACCATCTGGATTTCCCAAGTCTCTGAGCTTTTGGTAGACTTTGTATGCCACTTAGCAATCCTTGAACCCTTCTTGAATGTTTTGCAGACATGATTCTGCATCTATTTTTTTTTAGCTTTTGGTTCATGGTGATCTGTAGAGTGGCTCTCTTGATCTTCTTTATACTCTACCACTTTTCTGAATTCTATCTCCTTGGCCTTCTCGGCTCTCAGCTAGCTGCCATCTTTAGTGGCATTCTCATCTTTGTTGAGTGAAGCTCTAATCTGTTTAAGTCCTTCTTCAAAGCTGCTTCACTTCCCCCAATGTAGTCTCACTGTCACTAAGACTTGTTCTGTTAATCATTTCATGGAACTCGTAAAGTCAACAATAGCCTTCAACAACTCAACGATTCTGCAACATAACAATCATCAGCAACTTATGATCTTTGAAGCTTTGTTGATTTATACTCCTTCCCAATCTTCCCGTTGGAAAGTAGTAGTTAAAAGTTTTTTGAATTGCTTCACATATCTTAAGTTATTTGATGTAGACTGCAGATGTGACATGACATGACTTCCTGACACTGCAGTCTACTGTTTCACCTACCCCATCAGAGATGTCACTTTATATCTCGGGCAGGTAGTCAACTTTATTACCTCCTTCTGATTTCTCGATCAGAGGTTGTCCTTTTGCATCGATGCTCTCAATAAGCTTTGTTCGAATATCAATCTTCGGGTTGAACCGTTGCTAACGATTTTGATGCACATCTTCTTGGACCTGATCGTAGTGTCTAGTTGACAGACAGAGATAACACTACGATCTTGAAGAGTGTTCATTAGTTCTCCAATGTGGAACACCTCTTCCTTTTCTTGTGCAGTGCTTCAACACTTCTATTTGACTCGACTGCTCTCAGATACTGATGGCTTGACTGTGACGCCCCCAAAATAGGTATACATCACCCATCTTAAGTCGCCAAATACATGGTACAAAAATACAAATATAACTGTCGTGTAAAATACGACAAAACATAAACTAAGAGTTTTAATAAGATTATTGTCATCTAGACAATATCCACACTCAATGGAGTCCTCATTACATTTATTGTCACACTATTTAACAGAATAGTGAGGACTACTAATGCTATCCTCTGGACCATCACTCCGTTCCCCAACTCGTCCCAACTATATTCTCATTTCCTGAAGAGAACAGTGAAAGAAAGGGTGAGCTCAACTAGCCCAGTAAGAAATATTATGACTAAGATAATACAGAATAAATTATCATTAGTCTTTAACAATGTTAAACTGATAAAATACAATAGACATCAAGTTTAACTGCAGCAGAATAAGCAATCCATTAGAAAAGGGTGAACATGATATCTATTATCTTCTATGATTTAAAATGTTTTTATCAATTTTTATCGCTGAGACTCAGCTTAATAAATAAACCACATCATCTAATCATCCCTGTACCACGGGCCAAGGATATTCATTAGTATTACGACCAATTTAATTATTCATGCACTACGGCCAAGGATATTCGTGTTTTCAATTACTACTCATGATTATACCGAATAATCCTCGGTCATAATCATACCAAGTCCATCTATGCACTACGGGCCAAAGATGACTTTTACCACATCATTTGTAACATTACGGTCATGATTATACCGAATAATCTATGGTCATAATCATACCAAGTCCATCTATGCACGTAAGCCACAGATGACTTTCAACACAATATAAGCATGAGGATCATGACAATGATATAAAGAATCAATCAAATGAGATAAAGGATAAATATTAAACATTTATAATATAATTTATCCAGGGTTCAAGAATATCCCAATGTTATCAATCACTTAATAATCTCATAATCTAATATCATTAATATTTTAACAATATTTTAATCATTTCTTAAACTTATAAACAATTTATTTTAATTGTTTACACTTTACCAAATAATGCATTTAATCATTCAAAAATGTCATACTCATAAGATTTCATCACCAATGATCAAATCCCTCATCAAAAATCTGCATATACCTTATATAGGATTTTCAAGCCATAAAATCATATTTACCAATTTTTCAACCTCATATAACATATTTAACTCGTGTTTGTAACTAAACCATTTTCATGAAAAATTACCAAATCAACTTATTATTTTTATATCCTTTGTCCAAACATATATACATATATTTCATACACAACAAGTATTTTTTTATAATTTTTCAACTCCCTTAAGTATTTTTTAAAAATCAATTTCTAATTAATTCCTTAAGAAATTAGTTACCTCAAGTTTAACTCCAGAAATTCCCAAATCTTGGCAGGATCTTACACATGTTAACGTGAGCTTCCAGTTTAAATTTCATGGTCATCGGAGTTATAGAACTCCGGTTATAGCATTTTTCGTAGGAAAACCTAAATATTGAAATAGTCATAACTTGCTCATTTTAAGTCGGAATGAGCTCATTTTTGGACAGTAGGTACTTTATACCATATATTTTCATGTCCCAAAAGGCCATAATTTATTTCACAAACTAAGTGGCCGAAAATGCCCTTTTAAATTTTTGGGCAGTAACTTTTTGGTACTTTGCAGTTTTTGATTCCTTTGCTAAAATCAGTCCACACGAAAATCTACAACACCTTTTCCAGTGATTACACTTGGATAAATTAGAAAACTCATAGATTTAACTCTAGAACTTGACCACACTGAAAATTTTGAAATATAATAGGAGATATGGTCAATTGAATTTCATGTTCCATTTTCACCAAAAATTTGATTTTCAACCCTTTGTGATTTCTAAGAAACTTTCATGTTTTCACATAATAACCAACCTAACTCATCATAACACTTACTAATACTACATATACCCATAATTTTTATCAGTCCAAAGATTTTATTATGACTTTCATCATAAACAACAGTCCAATGCTTATATTATGACTTTCCAGAATTTTTGAGGGTCAAAAAAATTATGAAACTGCAAATGGATTTTCACCTGCCATGCGGTAATCCACGTAGACAAATAATTTCCATAATTTAATAAGTAATGAATATAAAGGATCATTCACCATGCATGTGGTAATCCACATAGACAGGTTATTCCAACAGAATAATAAAGAATGGAATAACAGAAGGATTCATCATAAATGCGATAGATCGCATGCATAAAAGTTATTCCCAATGTAATAATAAAGAATGGAACCGGTCATGCGTAAATGCATGCATGTGATATTCGGCGAATAATAAAGAATGAAACCGAAGTCAAAGTGAAATTAAGACCGACAAGATATTCTAATGAATAATAAAGAATGGAATAACAACAGAAATCATCATGCATGCGATAGACCGCATGCAGATGAGTTATTCCAACAGAATAATAATTAATGAAACCAAAGTCGAGCGTATATACACGCGGCATGATATTCCAATGTAATGATAAAGAATGGAATAATGAAGAATTTCACCATGTATGCGGTATTAGATAGATAGGTTATTCCAACATAATAATAAAGAATGGAATAACAGAAGTTTTCTTCATGAATACGAAAGAAATAATACCCCTTACCTTAGAAGAACTGGATATTGGAAAAGTGAGGTAGCAGACTTCTCTTCTTCTTTCTCTCTATAATTTCTCTCTCTAGAGTTCCAGTGAATTCGTAAGAAATAATGAAGGAATGAGCTTCTATTCATAGGAGAATGGACTAAATAGTAACTAATTCATGAACGGTCCAGATTGATTTACTTTTAAACGGACGGTCCATATTGATTTACTATTAAAACTTAAAGCAACGGTTCATACTGATTCACTATTAAAACTTTAAACCAGCGATCCATATTGATTTACTATTAAAACTTTAACCAGCGATCCATATTGATTTACTATTAAAACTTTAAACAAAGGTCTGAAAAATTAGTACATCTCCTCATGGAATAATATTGTACCCAAAAATAATTTGGACCGAAAAGAAATATATTTTTCGGGTGAATAGTACCCCGTGAATAGTACTACGAGAATAGTACCCCATGAATAATACACCGACACGAAAAGTGTCCTAAATACCCGAGTGAACAATACTAGAGTGAATAGTAATTAGATGAATGGTAACCCATGAATAGTAACTCGTGAATAGTAACTCTGACACAAAAAGTGCCCCAAATACCGGATTGAACAATATAACCTCCAGACATCAATTATTATTGAAATAAAAGTCAATTTCCACTAACATAAATAATTTCAACACAATGGAACTATCAAATTCATCTTTAATCAACACGAACTTATTCATCATTAATATTATAACTCGCAATATTTAACTACCAGGTTGTTCCCCGGAAAGAGGGGGCTTTCCGATAAGGCTTTCTCCTTATTGGAGCATAATTAGATGATCAAACCTCTCCTTGACATAACTTCTAGACATTGTAAATATTGCAAATTAATAATATGAATAACTTTCTCGTCTCAATTATTGATTTAATAATATATAATATTATGCAGATGATACTGTGACAATAATCGAATGAATAATATGAGAGATATGATGCAGCAATTACTGTAGCAATAATTGAGTATAACTGAGTGAATTCTTACGTAAGCATCAATAACTAATACCGTAGCTACTATGCAACCAATGCCAGACATTTTTTTTTTTACTACAGGGTAGTTCAGCAGTTTTAATTCAGTAACACTTTTCGCCTTTATTTTTATAAAATGATAATTCTATCATTTTCTAACTACGACAATACTTCTGTTGTCGGATCCACCAATGATTGTGTCGTCGTACGGATATTCCCCAACAAAAAGAATATTCCCCAACAAAATGAATATTTTATAACAACTTGCATACTTTGCAAAATTTATAAATATTACCCACAACTATAGCATTATATCAAATCCACACCATAATATTAAAAAAATATTTTGAGAAATTGAAATCTTTATTCATAAAATTTGGGGTCTCACATTAACTCTTTGTTCTGGCCCCTTCTGAACATCAATACACTTTAGATTTGTGGCGTGTTCAGCTCGCTTTCTCCTAGTTATCTCCCGTTCACTTATCATCAATGGACTGACCCAATGCTTAATCACTTTAACCTTGTTCTTCAGAGGCTGACCAGTATCTTTGTGTACACTCCATCAGTTCTTTCTTTGTCTGGCAAACACTACGATCCTGGTTGCTTTTAAGATCGTTGTCTTCAATTTTCTTGACAGCTACTGCACTTGCTGACTTTCCGTAGTCAGTTACTGAAGTCTTCTTCTTATCAACTTGTGGAAGACTTCTTCTCGAATGGCTTCATAACTCAATCTGGATGTTGATTGAGTTGGTGCTTAGATCTACTGTTAGCTTACATGACATTCGTTGAGTGCTCTCTGGTTTCCTTTAGGTGGGATGTATCTTTACAGTACCAACCAGAGGCTTCGTTCCTCTGGATATTTTGGGAGTGCTCAATTGTTGAGAATCGTGTTTGCTCTACGATTCTGCCTTGGCATTGTGACCACGTCTGTTGAAGTCTCAGTCCTACACTCTACGATTCAGCTTCGGCTATGCAGACACTACGACTCCGAGATCAGATCTTGACACTCTACGATTTCTGTCGTTGTGCTTGGTGTCTTCATCTGATCTTGCTCGACTACGATCTCTACCTCTGATGCGATCAGTAGATTCTACAACTCTGAGTGTAGTCTACGATTCTTGACTTGGCTTTGGCAGATGCTCAGTCGGCTCGTAGGCAGGCTGTCTCTACGATTCTGTTCATAACTTTCTCAGCAGACTTCTGCTCAGAGGAAGTTCTACTCGATACACTACGATCCTTCCTCGTCTCTCCTGGCAGTCTACGAACTCCGAGATTTACTATCTTGCAGACTACGATTCTTCCTCGACAGCTCTCGATTTTTCCTTGACTCTCCTGGCAGACTACGATTTTGGGTGCAGTGCTCGACGATCAAACAAGCCTATCTATTACATCATAAGATCAACCTAACATTCTTGATCTTTTTATATTTGTAGTCCTTGTACATCATTTCTCTTTAAGGACTTTACAAAGCTGTTTTGCTTATGTAGGATCAACCTAACACATTTGATCAATTCATTCTAAGTCCTTGTACATATGTTTCTATTATATATCAAAGGACTTTACAACGTTTCTTAATGCAAGCATACTTACATACTCATTCATATGTATCATAATCAAATCATATATAAATAGGAATATCATTCACATATTTATTCATAACAATCTCCCCCTATTTGATTATAACAAAAAACAATAAGTGCATATGCATGTTATGAGTGAATCTGATATACAGTGAGCAGCTGTATTTCTAAAATAGATAATCATGAATGTCATTTATAATGATTTGAAATTTAATACACTGACATTTTATATCCTGGATCCAGAACATACCTAACTAGTTAGAGATGTACCTCTTTGGCTCCATGTATGCTTCCAGGATGTTTGTTGATCAGCTATTCATCTTTTTGATCTTCTTGCACCTGCTCACCCTGGGACGTTAACTTCATTTCTTTTGCCTGCTCCACCTCAGATGTATGCTTCTCTTCTTCTTCTTCTGGCTCCCCCTTAGCCTTTGCAAACACAGGCTTATCATCCTTTCGCTCCCACTCAGATGATGACCCAACTTCTTCTTCTGTTGTCTTTTTCTTTGTCTTCTTTTCTTGTTTCTTTCTTGTAAGACCCCAACTTATTATAAATGAAATTAAATTTCCTCTATTTATTATTTTGAAATAGTAAGGGTTGATTTGATTAATGTAGTTAGTTATGGGTAAAATGCGCAAATATTTCAAATAAGCAAGTGGTTATAAAATATTCATTTTTATCGGAGAATATTCGTTTGGTCGTGGAATATTCTTCTTTGTGAGGGAATATTAAATGACGACCAAGATGTGACCTTGTGTGGGCCCCATAATGTAAAAGCGATTGTATAAAGAAAATGACAAATATAAGTTGTTTATAAATAACGGTGTAGTTATTTATATTATCTTTGTTGAAATACTCGGTGGTTAAAACACAAGAAGTTATTTGCAGTATTGCACCAATTATTGATTCTTACGTAAGAAGGCACTACTCAATAATTGTTACAGTAATTACTATTCAATATTTTATTTTATTGATTCAATAATTGCTATGTTGATATTTTATATTATTGTTGTTTCAATAATTGTCACTGCACAGTATTTTCCTTTATCGAATCAATAATTCATATTATTTGAATATTATTATTAGATAGCATTATTGGCAATGTCTAGAAAGTTCTATCTAAGGAGAGGTTTGGTCACCTAATTGCGCGTCAGTAAAGAGAAATCCTTATTGGAAAGCTCCCTCTTTCCTGGGAATGGCCTGGTTGTCGATGTTGTGATTTGGTAATATTATTTGTGAATAATTAATTATTGATTTATATGATATGGAAAATATTCATTTTATGTGGATATAGATGGAGAAAATTTTTAATCTGACAATTGTTGAAAATTGATATTTTATCTTTTCTGATAAAATAATTTATTTAAATTATAATAATATAATAATGGTGATATTTTTATAATGAATGTGTGATATATGAATAAATGAGGAGGAAGAGTATTTTTGTTACTAAAATTATTTAAAACATGTTTTTCATGTTTGTGGACCCCATTTCTTGACTGAAATTTGATTATAGCCTGTAAAATCGCCCGTTTGTGGATTTCGGTCAATTTCTGTTTGGAATTTGAAAAAACTTAAACATATAAAGTTGTAGAGAATGGATTTTCCTATAGAAAAGACATGAGGTTCAAATTTTTCTGATAAAAGGGCTATTTATTATGAATTATTGAAGCTCCGAAGTTTCGAAATAATTGATTTTTGGATGTTTTAATTATTTTTAATAAGAAAAACGTTTTTCTTATTTATTGTGGGGTGAGTGGCTGATGTTGAAGACTTGTGGTGTGCATAGGAAAATTGTTTTAAAAATATTATTAATTTATTAAATTTTCGTAGAACAATATGAAGAGAGAGATTGCAAAGTTTATCTCGACGTGTTTAACTTATCAACGTGTAAAGGCGGAGCATCAAGTACCTAAGGTTCCATTGCAACCACTTGAGATTCCGAAATAGAAGTGGGAACACATTACCATGGATTTTTTTACGAGTCTTCCTACGGTTTCTCAAGGCATCGATGTTATTTGGGTTATTATTGATAGATTAACCAAGTTTGCTCATTTCTTACCGATACGGGAGACTTATTCCCTTCAACGTCTTGCTCATATGTATGTAAATGAGATTGTGAGATTTCATGGCATGCCAGTATCCATAGTTTCGGATCGTGACCCAAGATTCACTTCACGATTTTGGGTTAGTTTGCAAAAAGCTATGGGCACGGATTTACGATTCAGTTTGGCATACCATCCTCAAACGGACGGACAATCAGAGAGGACTATTCAAACTCTCGAAGATCTATTAAGACTCTGTGTCCTAGATTTCAAAGGGAGTTGGGATAAGTATTTACCATTGGTGGAATTCTCCTACAACAACAGTTATCAGGCAAGTATAGGTGTGGCTCCATTCGAAGCATTGTATGGACGAAAGTGTCACTCTCCAATATGTTGGGATGAGGTGGGTGAAGCAACATTGTTGGGACTCGAGTTGGTACATATGACTATGGAAAAGATCCAAATGATTCGACAACGTATACAAACGGCACAAGATCGATAAAAGAGTTATGCGGATCTTCATCGAAAGGACGTGAAATTTAGTATTGGGGATCATGTATTGTTGCGTGTTGCTCCATGGAAGGGAGTTACAAGATTTGGGAAAAGAGGAAAGCTCAATCCATGATTTATTGTTCCATTTCAGATTCTTGACCGAGTAGGAAATGTAGCCTATAGACTCGCGTTACCTCCAACTATATCTCGTGTTCATAATAGTTTTCACATATCTGTGTTACGTAAATATGTGAAAGACCCGAACCACGTTATTGAGTTAGAACCGGATGAGATAGCCGAAGACTTAACGTACGAGGAGGTACCTGTCAAGATCTTGGATAGGAAGGAGCATGTCTTACGTACAAAGGTCATACCACAAGTCAAAGTTTTGTGGAGGAACCATGCTATTGAGGGAATGACCTGGGAGTTGGAAACTGAAATGAAAGCGAGGTATCCTCACCTTTTGAAAACACAGTGCACGTGACGTCAATTTCGAGGATGAAATTTCATAAGGAGGGGGAGGTTACGACCTCAACTTATTATAAATGAAATTAAATTTCCTCTATTTATTATTTTAAAATAGTAAGGGTTGATTTGATTAATGTGGTTAGTTATGGGTAAAATGCAAAAATATTTCAAATAAGCAAGTGGTTATAAAATATTCATTTTTATCGAAAAATATTCGTTTGGTCGTGGAATATTCTTCTTTGTCGGGAATATTTATGTATGTGGCCTTGACCTTAATGTGGGCCCCATGCTTGAAAAGTGATTGTATGAAGAAAGCGACAAATATAAGTTGTTTATAAATAGCAGTAGTAGTTATTTGAATTAATCTTGTTGAAATACTCGGTGGTTAATACACAGTAGCACACGATATTGCACCAATTATTGATTCTTACGTAAGAAGGCACTACTCAATAATTGTTACAGTAATTACTATTCAATATTTTATTTTATTGATTCAATAATTGCTATGTTGATATTTTATATTATTGTTGTTTCAATAATTGTCCTTCGCATGATATTTTCCTTTATCGAATCAATAATTCATATTATTTGAATAATATTATTAGATAGCATTATTGGCAATGTCTAGAAAGTTACATCTAAGGAGAGGGTTGGTCACCTAATTGCGCTCCAAAGAAGGAGAAATCCTTATTGGAAGCCCCCCTCTTTCTGAAAGCAGTGCGGTTGTCGATATTGTGATTCGGTAATATTATTTATGAATAATTAATTATTGATTTATATGATAAGGAAAATATTCATTTTATGTGGATATAGATAGAGAAAATTTTTAATGTGACAATTGTTGAAAATTGATATTTTATATTTTCTGATAAAATAATTTATTTAAATTATAATAATATAATAATGGTGATATTTTTATAATGAATGTGTGATATATGAAAAAATGAGGAGGAAGAATATTTTTGTTACTAGAAATATTTAAAACATATTTTTCATGTCTGTGGACCCCATTTCTTGACTGAAATTTGATTATAGCCTGTAAAATCGCCCGTTTATGGATTTCGGTCAATTTTTGTTAGGAATTTGGAAAAACTTAAACTTACAAAGTTGTAGAGAATGTAATTTCCTATGGAAAAGACATCAGGTTCGAATTTTTCTGATAAAGGGCTATTTATTATGAATTATTGAAGCTCTGAAGTTCCGAAATAATTAATTTTTGGAAGTTTTAATTATTTTTAATAAGAAAAATGTTTTTCTTATTTATTGTGGGGTGAGTGGCTGATGTTAAAGACTTGTGGTGTGCGTAGGAAAATTGTTTTAAAAATATTATTAATTTATTAAATTTTCTGCTTTGGTGTTCTAAGCGTTTTCCTATAAATAGAGTGATTAGGTTAGAATTGAAAATCACACCAGAAACTGAAGTTTTCTCTCTCTTTCTCTCTCTATATTATCGAGCGTATTCTTGTGAGTATTTTGATACTTTGAGTGTTGCTATACGGTGCAAGTTCCCTTCAGCATTATATCTAGTATTCTAGTCAGAAGTACTGTCTTTTCGAGGTAAGGGATATTATTTTTTTTTAAAATGATATTATTTCTTCCAATATCATTATGCCAAAATATTGATAGTATTTTTCTTGTGAAATTCTTGTCTTTTAGTGTTGGGGTTACTATTCACGTACACGGTACTATTCACGAATACGACATTATTCACAAAAAAATTAAATTTTTGTTTTTTTGTCCAAAATATCTATTATGGATACTAGCTTTGATTGTATCCATGTTTTGATCATTCTTGAATTTTGCTCCACTATGATTATTTATGAAGTATTTTTGAACTCGGATTGTTTAAAGTACGAATCCTTAATATTTGTTCTTTTGTTTCATTGGATCGTTTTCTTTAAAATATTTTTCATCATCCTCAGTCCTAAATGATGATTTTACTGAATATCTTTGGCCTGTAGAGCAAATATTAATGATTTTCTGATGAATATCTTTGGCCTGTAGTGCAAAGATGAACAGGTGTTGAGATGAATATGACTAACTGATGAATATTTTTGGCCTGTAGTAGCAAAGATGAATATTTGATTCAAGATGAATATTGATTGATGTTCTGAGGATAAAATAATGATGATGGACTTTTAAATTCATAGATTATAGTAGATTTCATTCTCTACGTAACTCATCTATGAATTATTATTTCCGCTGCGAATATTGATCTGAAACTTGTTGTCTATTGTATTTTATCAGATTTTTCCCTATTAAAGACTAACGATAATTTGTTCTATATTATCTTAGTCATAATATTCTTTACTGGGCTAGTTGAGCTCACCCTTTTCCTTTTTGTTCCATTTTTTTTTTCAGGAGGCGAGAATGTATCGTGTACTAGTCGGGGTATGGAATGAAGATTTTAGAAAGTTGTTTTAGTAGTCCTCACCATTTTTGTAAAATAATATATCAATAATTGTAATGAGGACTTATTTGAGTGTTGATATTGTCTGGAAGATAATATTTGTATTTAAACTTACACTTTTTATGTTGTATTAATAAAGTTGTAGTTGTTTTTGTACCATGTAATTGACGACTCAGAATGGGTGTTGTATACCTATTTTGGGGGCGTCACATTTCTGCTCTCTCTTGAATGCCTCTTACTGTGCCTCTTTTTATGTCTCTTTTTCTCCCCCTTTTTGTCATTAATCACTTGAGAGAGTTGTTCCATGTTGGACATAAGCTGCTCCATCAGATAAGAGGAGTTAGCAACTTCAATCTTAAGTTCTTGTTGGCTCAGCTAAAGTTGCACGGAGAAAGACTGATATATGTTGTCAATCTTGTCAGAGAGGACTTGGAGTTGTTCTTCATTTGCCTTCAGTGCTCATAGTGCATCTGCCTTCTGATCATTCATGGCCTTCAGATAGATGTGATCTCTCTCTTTGATTTTGAGAGATACATCAGCCATCATTGCTTTGAGTCTGTCTTGAATTGAATTATCTCCTGCTTCTGTCAACCTCTTTTATTCTTCATTGATTAGAGATATCTTCTCAATCAGCTCGTCAGAATTCTTCAATAGTTCCTGCTCAATAGGATTTTGGTCATTTGGTTGGGCAACCTCTTGTTGAACACCAGATTGGACTCTATAATTTTCATCCTTGGACAGATTTTCAAAGGTGTTGAGAATCTGAAAAATCGTTGAGTACCAATCGTTATTGGTGGATGAAGAAATGTCGGGTAATTGTGCTTGAGCAGATGGAGGCTTCTCATTTTGGACTTGAACGCCATCAGTAGTAGAGTGAACAGACTCTACGATTATCTCCTTGGTCATGATCCTTCTTCCTTCAGAGTCCACTCTATGATCATAAGGAATATAGTGGTTGCCAGCATGTCTGTAGACTTTGTAGTGGGGCTGGTCTTTGATCATCATTGTTGTATAACTCTTCAACTTTGGGAAGATCTGAGCCGCCTTTTCTAGGCTTTGAATTTCTAGAAGTACTACTGGTGGTTCATTCGATGCTTCCACTTCTATTCTTCTATTACTCCTAGCTGGAGAAATGACAGGATGATCTTTTGGTTCTTCTAATTCCTGATGTTCAGAGTCAGAATCTTTCTCCATTTCTTCTCTTTCTGAGCCTGAAATATTCTGATCAGATTCATCAGTGAATCCTTCTTATTGTATTTCATTTCCAGAGTCTTCTTTAACAAGATCTTCCTTGGATTCATCTTCTGCATTACTAATCCCATCTTCAACACTTTCTTCCTGTGATTCAGATTCATCATCACTTAATTCAATGACTGCAGTAGAGTGATCACTTTTCTTTTTGGAGGCAAATTGAGCAAGTAATCTATAGCTCTTCCTTCTTCTTGGAGGTTCAGCTATTGGAGATTCAGACTCTTCTTCCACTTCAGACTCTAAGGCCTTTGAATCATCAGGCAAACTTCCTTGACTTTCAACATTGGCAGGGGCATGTCCTTCTTCTTCAGAATCAACATCATTTGACCCATCATCTAGGCTTGTTGGAGCATTTGCATTTTGGAGATGCAGTTGGGTCATCTTGTAGCTTTTCTTCATCATCAGAGTGAATGCTCTAAGAGTTAGCCACAGGGCTTGTGTTTTCTTCTTCATCAGCAGATTCTACATTTTCTTCTATGAATTCAGCTTCACCTTCATCGCTGGATTTTTTCTTTGGGGACTCAGTCTTGAGACCATCAGTTCCCTTTTCTTCTTCTGACTTTACGTTCTCCTTTTCGTCAGATGTACTTTCTTAGGAAACTGGGACTGGTTTGTTTACCACCTTAGCTTTCTTTCTGGATGGCCCTTGAAGTAATCTGTTACTTCTCCTCTTTGTGGTCTCTGCAGTTGAGACCTTTTCATCTTTATCCCTGTCTTCTGTGGAGAGACTTCTTGGTATGGACTCAGTTTTCTTCACACCCTTGGATTTCTTCCTTGCTAGTGTGGTTGCTATTTGTACAGATTCACCCGATTCTGAGCTTTCCACCTCTTTCACCTTCCTTTTCTTTGCAGAGTTCTTTCTACTGCTCTCAGTTGTTGTTAACCTCCTATTTTCCTTTGGGTTTTTCTTCCAGTTCACAAACAGTTGTGGAGACATTACTTTGTGAACATTCAGAGGTTCTCCCTCATCATCCTTGATCTAGCTTCCCAGCTTCTTCTTTATCACA
Source organism: Panax ginseng (assembly GCA_020205605.1). Lineage (NCBI taxonomy): Eukaryota > Viridiplantae > Streptophyta > Magnoliopsida > Apiales > Araliaceae > Panax > Panax ginseng. The sequence continues at coordinate 50,678,439 of CM035133.1, forward strand.
ATACTCAGCAGTCTTCCATGAAACACCTTTGTAAGTGGTTTTTCTGTAGACCTCTTCAACTCAACCTTTTCTACCCATTTTGAGATTTAATCAAACAAGATAACTCCAAAGTTTATTCTCTTCTTCAAAACTATTGCAGACATAATCTTCAGTTGTTAATTAAGCACAGTGTCATGTGTCGTATCCTTGCATAGTATACATTTGCCTACTATCTCAGCAAGGAACTCAAATTCCTCAGGAAACTCCTTTTTCTTCATGTCCTTCAGACTAGGGTTTCTTCGATACCTCATAATCTTCTTTGCTTGTTCAGTGTCGATATCATCAAGGCTTTTCAGTCCTAGGTCAGGAAAGCCTAAGCATTGATTGATATCTGATGATTTCAGTTTTAGAAACTGACCTTTGACCTTGGTAGAAAGGGTTCCGGCATTTATGGATGCATTTGAGTAAAACTCCTTAACCAATTCAGTATATACTCGAGTGCTTACCTCAAGACATTCTGAGAATCCATCTTTCTTCACAAGTCCAAGAATGTCTCTTCTTAGAGAGACATAAGTTCTTCTTCTTCATGTGTAGCAGAAGGCAACCATGCATATCTCATTCTGGCTGAAGTCATTAAATCTTCTTGTATCATAGAAATGGGAATCTTCAGGGTTGATAATTCTACGATCCTTTTACAGTACTACGAACGTAGTCTACCTTGTCAGTTTGTGCTTGCTGAGTTCTGCTTCCATAATGAGTTCCTCATGATTGATGCTAGATGATCCTCTGATGTGAACTTCCTTGAGTATTCTTCTCATATGATGTGCTTTGCATGATTGAGCATATATGACCCTTTTCATCTTTGTTTGAATGGCCTGCTTCCATACAAAGATCAGCAGCCATGTGAGCTTCATTCAGATTGGCTCAGTAGGTCTTCAAGGATACGCTTTGACATATAGGAGTTTTATCATAAACATTTTTGAACAGTCTTAAGCCTTCTGTTGGTTGAATCTTCTTGACTGAAGTCATCTGCTTCAGCATTCCTTAGTGTGGCCAGATAGACCAAGTACCTGTAGGTTATAGATTTCTATTTTTGGTACCAATAATTAAATGGGTCCTGCTAGGTTAGTTTTCTAAACCCATGTTCCTCATAAATTTGGATAATCATCATATTGATCACCAACAGTCATATTCATGTATGTAACTAATTTAGATAATACATTTTGAGATGCATGATGGTGAGTGTGTATAAGATTTGCTATTTTAATAAAACACTACTTTTCTTTGATGGTTTCATCATTTGCTTGGTTATGTTCACAGGGTTTAAATGTTCACAGAGTGAGAATCAACTCTACGATTTATTTGTATCTGGTTGATTCATGGAGGTGATTAATTTCTACGAATCTTCAAGATACTCTTGTAGAACTGATTATACTCTATGGGTTATTAGACACTTAGAACATAGGTTTTTACATACATATTAACCCATCAACAAAGATTACTTCACATAAAATTAATTTAACCTGCGATGCTCTTATGACCCATTTCAGATTTCTTTCAAGATGTCATCTTCAACCTAAAACTTGGATGGAGAGAAAGTTTGTAAGCATTTGAGTTTTCACCCTCAGTGTACTTTCTCTCTTCACCTTTTTAGGTAGATTATGATTCCTTGAAAGAATACTGTTATAGTTCATAAGGAGGTGCAATCATGATGTTCATATTTATATTAGTGAGGAACCATACATTTTTACTATCAGTTTCTTAACAGTTATTTATCTTTAGATATACTGAGGTTAGGCATTGATGTGCATAGTTTCTCATTTGCTCCTGACAGCTTGTTGCTCCAGTTGACCTTCAATCAATCAGTCGTGGTCTTGAAAATGCAAGCTAAGAGAATCTCAGCATCTTTAGTTCTTTGACATCCTTGAGATCACAAGGTTTACATCCAGGTGCTGGTTGGCCAGACACTTGTTAGAGAAGTTCTTCTTTCTTCTATGGATAAGCATTTCTTAGCATGTATGGCATTTTCATCCTTCTGGCTGGTGGATGTTTGACTCTTGAGCTTTCTAGCCAGGTCTTCAGACTACAAGATTGACTACAGACAAGGATTGGTCTTGTTGATATGGCAATCAAGTACATGGACAATTCTGAGCAGTTTCAGGGGTATATACACATTTACCTGTACACAATATTTTCAACGTGTGAGCTCATCTGCATATAACAAGTGACTTACTACTAAACCAAGCAATGCTTGTGCCTAGGATCAGACTCAAAGCGATTAGCTTTTGAATATAGCATGAGAAACCTGTTTGACACCCCCAAATCCAGTACTTCATTCCCACCAGGATTTGGTGCTCACTTATCAAAACTATTACATCTAACTACCCATCAATAAAGGATAAAGACATAATTTAAATAATCTTAAACAATAATCTTTCTCATTAAAGGGTTACATCATCATCTCAAATTAAATCCCAGGTAATCTAACCTTAAAATTATTACATAAGTTTGCGGAATACATCACATATTAAAACAAGTCTTTAACATAATTTATTAAAATAAAATTCTCAAAAGTCTTCATCATTTGGACATCTTGCCCTTGCCTTTTCTAGTCAACGGCTCATCAACTTTCTCCACTTTAGCTGCAGTGTTAATTGCAAGAGTGACCAAATAAATGCTCATTAATATAGAACGTAGCAATGATAATAACATGAGAATGAACAACGAAAGCTGAACAGTAAGGAACTTGTTCTACAAATCAAAATAGAAAACAAGTTTGAACTTTATTTATCTGAGGGTCTTAAGACCACGAACTATGTCCCCGGTACTTAGGTATTATTACCCAACCTTAATAGTCATTTAGACTATACGAACCCTTCTTAACTTACTTAGGGGGATCATCCCTTTGTATCATGTATTATGCACAAACATCTAAACGTTACACGTACAAAATCCCCTATGTTAGGGTTGTTCGTCTCAATTTGAATTTAGAATTTTCGTACTAAAGAAAGTTTAGTTTGGAACTAGCTTATCAGTGTTTCTAGAATTTTAGAACACTATTTGAATATAGATTAATTCAATCAATAAAGGTTTGCTTACTACTTGAAGGTTTAATACAATGATAAAGCTTTGAACAAGGTTATTAAAGTCAAAGATTGAATAACAATAATATATAATTGAGTAAACATGATATACATGCAAAGCGCTATAGAAGAGTTAAAACAATCTCCCTTGAATCAATGTATTAGAACAATATATGCTTTGAATAATAATTATGAAACTAAATATCGCTCGATGTAACGAATTAGGTTACATAAGCTTGTACAAACATACGCAAGATAGGTTAAGCTTGTTCAACTTCATAAAGAATGTTAGGAACTTGCACAATAATAATTTAGGAATGGGAACTCATGCTCAATACTGAAAAGAATGAAGTTCGAAAGCTTTGCTCAATGTAAAGAATTAAGGTTTAAGAACTTGCTCAGTAATAACAAGGTAGAGTTAGAAAACTTGCTCAATCGTAAGGAGATAAGGTTTAGAAACTTGCCTTGATTGTAAGCTACACAAATGAAAAATAATCTCCAATTACCCTACATACACCATTGAAATCACAACAACAATTAATTGTATGAATATTAGCTTTTAGGGTTTAAACCATCATTTAGGTCATAACCCTAACCTAGCACCTAACCACGTTGGTTAACACCTTAACAATTCTGAAATCACACTATGAACCTTATCATTTACATTTAACTTTTGAAAACATCCCATTTGGTTCATTACATAACTTATTTAAATAATCACTTAAATTCTTTTACACTTTATATAACAATGCATGACAATCTGTTATTGTAGTTTATATTATACCTCAACATCATTAACATGCATGCTAAACTAATATAAGTCCATTACACATGATCTGCAAATAAGGTGCTTCACTGTCTCGATTCAGAGGGTATGGCGCAATTGCTACCATACTTAAGTTTTGGGAACGGGCAAGAATCGCTGCGCCATTTTTGGCTTGGTACTAAAGATAAATAGGTATGGTGCTCAGCTCGCAGAAACCCAAGAATAAGAATTCTTGGCCTTGCTTTAGATTGTGGTGATGTGAAAGCAATGCGCGCCACACACTAGATGTAAAATGTAAACGCAAAGAACAGAGTTCCATTTTTAGCCCAACTAACACAAATTTCACCATCAAAATAGTGAAATTAGTACAACCAATTGATATAAAATAACACATACATGTTTCTTCACATATTCAATGACTTAGAACAACTAAACATCAAATTAAACTATTTTGATTCCTTAAATTTCATGTTTTCTCATGAAAACTCCATTTTTGACACTTTTAGCGAATTTGATAACCACGAATTCGTTTCTCAATCAATTGACATAATTTAAACTGCATTGTTTTTGTTTCTCAATATATTTTCATAATCCATCAACAAATTACAAATTACATCATATATTGAACAAGAAATTTGGTACTTTCTAGGGCCATATTATAAGAACATAAACACTGTGATTTTTCTTTTCTTCCTCAACCCAATTTCTCATGAATTTGATATCAAACAACATGTACACATGATAATCAACAGAGTTTGCAAACCTATAAGTGCACATATACAAACCATCATTTACGTAACTTAATAATTCACAAAAAATTCCCGCTGAGAACTCAAAGCACAAAATATTAGAATTACAATATACCTTAATCCGTATGTATGGAAGCAATTGAGAGCAATCCTTTTCCAAAACCCTTCTCCTCCAAGCCAATATTACTGAGTTCTCTTCCTTCAAGCTCTCTCTCTCAACACTCTGTGATATCTAACTAGGCCTTAGAGAAAAATAGAATGCGTTGAAATATACTAACTCTCACCTCCAACGTCAGGTAAAAAACATAATCGGTAGCATCAGTTAAAAAAAAACAAGGGCCACAAGGCCCTGTTTGGCTAACCAAAATTCCCCCAAATCAAATTATATTATTTATATTATATGGTTACTATGTGTCACACTCTAATTAATTTAAATAACTTAGTTTAGTTAATTTAAATAACTTATATAATAAAAATAAAAATCTCATTATCATTATACTTAAAATTAATAAATAATTATATATCTAATTTAATTAGAAACATTATTTTATTTAATTTATTTATTTTTATTAAATTAAACAATTCATTTAATTTAATTATTTTCTTACATATTAAGCAATTGATTTAATTTAATTATTTCCTTAAATTAAATCCTTCAGATAAAATTATCAATGCTCAATTTAATTACTAAATTAATTCATGACAATTCATCAAATATTTATTTTCCTCAATAAATAAATTATTTTAAATATCTATTTAATTCCATAAATATTTAAATTAAATTATAAATTTCTCGATCGTTACATCATTCCCTCCTTAAAAGGATTTTGTCCCCAGAATCACAACTCGAAAAAAAAGTTAGTAGTTACATTCTTCCCTCCTTAACAAGATTTTGTCCCCAGAATCGCTATACAAGATCAAGCAAATAACTGAGGATAATTCTTCATCATAACGCTTTCAAGTTCCCACGTAGCTTCCTCAGCATTGTGGTTTCTCCAGATTACCTTAACAAAAGGTATTACCTTATTCCTCAGTACTTGCTCTTTTCTGTCAACAATTTGAATAGGGACTTCTTCATATGACAAATCCTTCTCAAACTGTAAGGGCTCATATTCTATAACATGCTTATAATCAGGCTTATATTGTCTCAATACAAAAACATGGAAAACATTATGAATATGCTCTCACTCCAGAGGTAAGACTACCTCGTACGCCACTTCACCAACTCGTCGAAGCACTTCAAAAGGTCCTATAAACCCAGGGCTTAATTTTCCTTTCTTGCCAAACTAAATTTTCCCCTTCCAGGGAGACACTTTCAGGAAAACATAACTACCGACATCGAATTCCCTATTTTATCGATGCTGATTGGCATATTTCTTCCGTCTATCTTGTGCGGCTATTAATCTCACTCGAATCACTTTGATGATCTCGACAGTCTGTTGTACCAATTCTGGACCCAATAGCTGACGTTCACCTACCTCGTCCCAGCATAACGGAGTTCTACACTTTCTACCATATAACGCTTCATAAGGCGGCATGCCAATACTCGCGTGATAACTATTATTATAAGAAAATTCCACCAATGGTAGATGGTCATCCCAATTTCCCTTGAAATCCATGATACAAGCTCTGAACATATCTTTTAGTGTTTGGATGGTTCTCTCACTTTGTTCATCGTTCTGAGGATGGTACGTTGTGCTCATTCTCAGCTGTGTTCCCAAACATTCTTGTAGTCGTCTCCAGAAATTAGATGTGAAACGTGGATCCTTGTCTGATACAATAGACACAGGTACACCGTGTCTTGACACAATCTCTTTCACGTACAGTTTTGCTAACCGATCTAGGGTAAACCAAATCTTGATTGGCAAAAAGTGTGCCAACTTTGTCAGTCGATCAACAATCACCCAAATGGCGTCATAACCTTGCTGAGTCGTTGGAAGACCTACCACAAAATCCATTGTGATATGCTCCCATTTCCATTCTGGTATCTCCAACGGTTGTAACAATCCGCTTGGCCTTTGATGTTTATCTTTGACTTTCTGACACATTAAGCATTTCGCCACACACTCAGCCACATCCCTCTTCATATTCGGCCACCAAAAATGATGCTTAAGATCCTGGTACATCTTTGTACTCCCAAGGTTAATCGAATAACTTGAGTTGTGAGCTTCACTCAAAATTTCTTCTTTAACTTCTGGTACTTGCAGAACCCAAATTCTCCCTTCGAATCGAAGTAACCCTTTCGAATCGATTTTGAATTTGCTTTTCTCACCTTTAGATATCCTCTATTTTATCTTTTTGTAGTCTCCATCCTGAAGTTGTGCCTTTTTTACCTTATCCACCAACGTTGAACTATTTCCCATCTAGAATAACTTTTCATCGGATTCTGTCGAATATTTTATTTCCAACTCCATCTTAGCCATTTCCGACACTAGCTTCTCTTGATCAGTTAATATCATTAACTTCTCCCGTCCCTTCCTACTTAAGGCATCAGCAACAACATTCGCCTTTCCGGGATGATAGAAAATCTCGTAATCATAATCTTTGATCAGCTCCAACCATCTTCTTTGTCGCATGTTCAAATCTTTTTGTATAAAGATATACTTCAGACTTTTATGGTCGGTATATATCTCACACCTCTCTCTATAAAGATAATGTCTCCAAATTTTCAAGGCAAACACTACTGCCGCCAACTCCAAGTCGTGAGTCGGATACCCCTTCTCGTAATCTTTCAACTGACGTGATGCATACGCAATAACTTTGTCGTTCTGCATAAGAACACAACCTAGTCCTTTATGCGATGCCCTGGCTTCTTTTTATTTCAGTTGTTGTTGTTGTTGGTGCTGAGCTGCTAAGATGTCTTTAAGCTTGAACATCTTATATGCCTAGCAGCTTGGTGTGGTCCTCTTTACCTTCTGCCTCTAGTCTGGACCACATCTTCTCTGGTGCAGCTGATCTTCACTCTTTTCTTCTCATCTTTATCTGATGTCAGTTGTGCACCATCACCATCTAGATTTGCTAAGTCTGAGCTTTTGGTGGACTTTGTCAGGCCTCCCATGTACGAAGGTTTCCTTGAGTATTTTCAAAGATTTTAATTTCTAAAACAGTTATTGACTGTACTTTTATGTAAAGTACCAATGTAAGGTTGTGGTCGAGGCACCATGAGAGTTACATACATTTGTATTAAAACTTACAGTTTAATTGTGGTCGTATTCTGCATGACAGTTCAACAGTTGTATACATGAAGTTTGTATTTGATTTTTATAGTATGATATCTGGCGACTCAGAATGGGTCATATGGACCTATTTTGGGGGCATCACAAATGGTAACAGAGCTTAGGGATATGGTCGCTGGCGGAGATATGAGTCTAGAACTAGGAGGAGAGAGACGAGTAATATACTTCGCTAGTGTGTGACTTACCTAAGCTGAAATTGTTTACTTGATAAGTTGACAAATTGTGATATGTCAATTAACCTTTGTTTTGAAGGTATATTCTAGAATGATATCTGAAATACAGGAGATGAGCAATGGGAAAATCATGATAGAGAGGAAATAACCAGGAAGGTACAATCCGAAAAGGAAGCAAGGTATTCTCATCTCTTCGAACTACCAGGTACGTAAATTTTGAAGGCAAAATTTCATAAGGAGGGGAGATTGTGAGACACCAAATTTTATGAAATGAAAGTATTCAATTTTCTTATAATTATTCTATTAAGTAAATGGTTAAATTGATAAAAGGTTAAAGTTAAGGGTGATATGTGAAAATTTTTCAAGGTATGCAAGTTGTTATAAAATATTCGTTTGGTCGGGGAATATTCTTTTTGTCAGGGAATATCCGTACGATGGCACAATCATTGGTGGACCCCACAACGGAAGTATTATCATAGTAAGGAAACAACATAATTTTCTTTTTATAAAAATAACAGCGAAAATGTTACCGTTAAAACTAGTGAACTACTCGGTAGTAAAAGTACAGTAATATGCGTGGTTGCATAGTGGCACACGGTATTGATTATTGATGCTTACGTGAGAAATAACTCAGTTATACTCAATTGTTGTTACAGTAATTGTTGCATCATATCTCTCATATTATTGATTCAGTTATTGTCACAGTATCATTTGCATAATATTTTATATATTATTGAATCAATAATTGAGACGACAAAGTTATTCATATTATTATTTGCAATACTAACAATGTCTAGAAGTTCTGTCAAGGAGAGGTTTGGTCACCTAATTGCGCTCCAATAAGGAGAAATCCTTATCGGAAAGCCCCATCTTTCCAGGAACGACCTGGTTGTTATATATTGTGAGTTATAATATTAATGATGAATGTTATTAAAAATCAAATTTGAGTTCGGAGTTGAATTAGGAGACGCGGACGTGATATTTGAGTCCAGAACGATGAAATTAGTAGAAGTAGACTATAAACACAAAAATTGTTGGGGTTGACTTTTTGGTGAAAAAAGTCAATAGTTGACTTTTTCGAAAAAAGTCAAACTTTAAAATTTCAAAAATGAAATTTTTGAGAAAAATATTTCCATTGTGTTGGGATTGTTAGTGTTAGTGGAAATCGACATTTATTTCGATAATAATTGATGTCTTGAGGTTATATTGACCAATCGGGTAATTAATCGAATAAATGAGCAATTAATTGCTATTAATTCACATGATTATAACTATTTGTTCACATGTGTGTAATATTGATTCACATTATTTACTATTAGGGGAGGTGGTACAAGTTTGATAATACTTGCAAGACTAAATTAAAAATGAAAGAAAAGTTGAAGGTATTATACTGTAATGTTTTGAGCCCCAAAACGTGCAATTATCGAAACTATATTTTTCAATAAATAGAAGCTCATTCTTCCTTCATTTCTCACCAATTCACTAAAGCTATAGAACAATTATTATAGAAAGAAATTATAGAGAGAAAGAAGAAGAGAAGTCTGCTACCTCACTATTCTAGTATCAGCTTTTTTCTAAGGGTAAGGGTATTATTTTTTCATATTTATGAAGAGAGCTATTGTTATTCCATTCCTTATTATTATGTTGGAATAACCTGTCCATGCGAAGTATTGCATATATGGAGAAATTCTTCTATTATTTCGTTCTTTATTATTTTATTGGAATATCCTGTCTGTGCGGATTACGCATGACCTGGTTCCATTCTTTATTATTCTGTTGGAATATCCTATCTGTGCGTGATTACGCATATGACCGTTCCATTCTTTATTATTCTCATTGGAATAACTCCGTCTGCATGCGGTCTATCGCATGCCCGTGAATTTCTGTTGTTATTCTATTCTTTATTATTATGTTGGAATATCTCAGATATGCGGATTACGCATGACCGGTTCCATTCTTTATTATTATCGTTGAGAATAACTTTTGTTTTTGTGCGGTCTATCGCATGCATGGTGAATTCTTCTGTTATTCCATTCTTTATTATTCTGTTAGAATAATCTGTCTATGTGGATTACTGCATTCATAGTGAATGATCCCTTATATTCATTCCTTATTAAATTGTGGAAATGATCTGTCTATGTGGATTACCGCATGGTGGGCGAAAATCCATTTGCAGTTTCGTAATTTTTCTGACCCTTAAAAATTCTGGAAAAATTTGAAATGATAATCTGTTGAGTTTTCTAGATTGTGTCCAAAAATGGCGATTTTTGGATGTATAGATTAGGAGTTATGAATTTTATGGGAAAAGACAATTTTAAAAGTAAACCATTATAACTCTTTGTGGTTAACTTCAAAATTGGTAAAATTTTTATTGGGAGTACATGTATATAACAGGAGTATACTATGTAAATTTCGAAATTTTTGGACAAAAGTACAATTTATGATAAATGTCTAAATATTCGGCAGTTTTGGCTATATGAAAAATAGTAAATGAATTTTAAAAATTCCGAGAAAAATATATGTTCAATATGGGACTATATTCTACTAAATCCTTAAAAGAAATATTTTTGGGACTGATTTGGTATTTTTCATGAAAATGAACTAGTTATGAGTAAATGAATTAAATATGTTATGTGAAGTAACAAAATTAGAAAATAGAATTTTATGGCTTGGGAATCCTATATAGGTATATGCAGATTTTGATGAGGATTTGATCATTGGTGATGAAATCTTATGAGTATGGCATTTTGAATGAGTAAAATGCATTATTTGGTAAAAGTATAAACAATTGAAATAAATTATTTATAAGTTTAAGAAGTGATTAAAATATTGTTATAATACTAATAATATTAGATTATGAGTTTATTAAGTGATTGATAATATTTGGATAAATTTAAAGTCTTTAATATTTATCCTTATTTTCGTTTGATTAATGCTTATATCATTGTCATCATCCTCATGCTTATATTGTGATGAAAGTCATCTTTGGCTTACGTGGGCTTACGTGCAAAGATGGACTAATGATTATTGGTTTTATAGTTGTATATCTTTGGTTTACGTGCATTGATGGACAGTTGTTGGTATGATTATAACTAGGGATTATTCGGTATAATCATGACCATTGTTGAAAACACGAATATCCTTGGCCCGTAGTGCATGGATAATTCGTGGTCGTAATACTAATGAATATCCTTGGCCGTAGAGCAGGGATGATTCGATGCTGTGGATTAATTATTAAGTTGAGTCTCAAAGATAACATATTGATAATACACTTTTAATTCGTAGAAGATAGTAGATATCATGCTCTACTTGACTCTTTTATAATACAGTTGTATGTATTTGGCCTGTAGTGCAAAGATGAATTGTTAATGAATATCTTTGGTCGTAGTGCAAAGATGAATTTATTAGTATGATTATGACCAGGAATTTTGATTTGGTATAACCATGATTTTTGATGTTTCAGGTGAAGATAGGTGATGAAAATTATCTTCGTCCTGGGTGCGAAGAGGAAGTTAGAATCACAATTATGATTATGAGTTATTCATATGATTGTGGACAGGAATTGTTGATTGATGTTACAGGGATAAAACATTATTGGTGGACTTTTAACATGGGGAAGATAATAGATCCGATGGTCTATTTGACTCTTCTAATGGATTGCTCGTTCATTTGAACTATGGTTGAAAAGTTTTATCATCTACCATATGTTCTAAATCTCGATTTATTACCGATGAAGGCTATTGATGATGTAAATTATCTTTAGTCATGATATTCTTTTTGGGCTAGTTGTGCTCACCTTTTTGCTTCACAATTCCTTTCGGTAATAAGAGTGTAAATTTGGGTTTGAAGCGGGGGTAACAGGAGAATAGAACGGTGGTCTATAGCTGTTGAGGTTCTCCCTAAATAGTATGGAAATAATTTTATTGAGAACTTTAGATAAGTGTGTCGTGTTGTATACGTCATTTGATATTTAATTTTGGTGAACCGAATAGGGTGAGGTGAACCCAACTTTGGAATGGTGTTTTGCCACTATCATACAAGATGTCTAATGACATACAACCTTGTGTTATCATAAGATAGGGTTGTGCACATCCATTTGCTGAGTATATCTACGAGCACTACCTATATAATCTTGGAGTTTGTTTGAAATATGATTTTCAATTGGAGACAATAGAGATAATTATAAGTCAAAAGAAGACTCACCAATGGAAAGAAGATGATAGCAATCTTCTTGTTTTTCTTTGGGGACTATTGGGTCAACCAAGGATAATTCTGTGGACACATGATATCTATCATAACCTAGACGCATGGCCTCCCATGTATGAAGGTTTCCTTGAGTATTTTCCAAAGATTTTAATTTCTAAAACAGTTATTGACTGTACTTTTATGTAAAGTACCATTGTAAGGTTGTGGTCGAGGCACCATGAGAGTTACATACATTTGTATTAAAACTCACAATTTAATTGTGGTCGTATTCTGCACGACAGTTCAACAGTTGTATAAATGAAGTTTGTATTTGATTTTTATAGTATGATATCTTGCGACTCAGAATGGGTCGTGTGGACCTATTTTGGGGGCATCACAAATGGTATCAGAGCTTAGGGATATGGTCGCTGACGGAGATATGAGTTTTGAACTAGGAGGGGAGAGACTAGTAATATACTTCGCTAGTGTGTGACTTACCTAAGCTGAAATTGTTTACTTGATAAGTTGACAAATTGTGATATGTCAATTAACCTTTGTTTTGAAGGTATATTCTAGAATGATATCTGAAATACAGGAGATAAGCAATGGGAAAATCATGATACAGAGGAAATAACCGGGAAGGTACAATCCGAAAAGAAAGTAAGGAATTTCATCTCTTTGAACTACCAGGTACGTAAATTTCGAGGGTGAAATTTCATAAGAAGGGGAGATTGTGAGACCCCGAATTTTATGAAATGAAAGTATTCAATTTTCTTATAATTATTCTATTTAGTAAATGGTTAAATTGATAAAAGGTTAAAGTTAAGGGTGATATGTGAAAATTTTTCAAAGTATGCAAGTTGTTATAATATATTCGTTTGGTCGGGGAATATTCTTTTTATAGGGGAATATCCATAGGACGGCACAATCATTGGTGGACCCCACAACAGAAGTATTATCGTAGTAAAAAATGACAGAATTATCTTTTAATAAAATAACAAATGAAAGTGTTACCGTTAAAACCGTGAACTACTCAGGTAGTAAAAGTACGATGAATACGCTGTGGTTGCATAGTAGCATTACAAAGTATTTATTATTGATGCTTACGTGAGAAGTCACTCATTATACTTAATTATTGTTACAAAGAATTGTCGCATCATATCTCTCATATTATTGATTCGCTTATTGTCACAAGATCATCTCGCATAATATTTTATATATTATTGAATCAATAATTGAGACGACAAAGTTATTCATATTATTATTTGCAATATTGACAATGTCTAGAAGTTCTGTCAAGGAGAGGTTTGGTCACCTAATTGTGCGCCAATAAGGAGAAATCCTTATCGGAAAGCCCCCTCTTTCCTGGAAACGACCTAGTTGTTAAATATTGTGAGTTATAATATTAATGATGAATGTTATTAAAAATCGAATTTGAGTTCAGAGTTGAATTTGGAGACGCGGACGTGATATTTGAGTTCGGAACGATGAAATTAGTAGAAATAGACTATAAACACAAAAATTACCGGGGTTAACTTTTTGGTCAAAAAAGTCAACAGTTGACTTTTTTGGAAAAAGTCAAACTTTGAAATTTCAAAAATAAAATTTTTGAGAAAAATATTTCCATTGTGTTGGGATTGTTAGTGTTGGTGGAAATCGACATTTATTTCGATAATAATTGATGTCTGGAGATTATATTGACCAATCAGGTAATTAATCGAATAAATGAGTAATTAATTGCTATTAATTCACATGATTATAACTATTTGTTCACATGTGTGTAATATTGATTCACATTATTTACTATTAGGGGAGGTGGTACAAGTTTGATAATACTTGCAAGACTAAATTAAAAATGAAAGAAAAGTTGAAGGTATTATACTGTAATGTTTTGAGCCCCAAAACGTGCAATTATCGAAACTATATTTTTCAATAAATAGAAGCTCATTCTTCCTTCATTTCTCACCAATTCACTAAAGCTATAGAACAATTATTATAGAAAGAAATTATAGAGAGAAAGAAGAAGAGAAGTCTGCTACCTCACTATTCTAGTATCCAGTTTTTTCTAAGGTAAGGGGTATTATTTCTTTCATATTTATGAAGAGAGCTATTGTTATTCCATTCCTTATTATTATGTTGGAATAACCTGTCCATGCGAAGTATTGCATATATGGAGAAATTCTTCTATTATTTCGTTCTTTATTATTTTATTGGAATATCCTGTCTGTGCGGATTACGCATGACCTGGTTCCATTCTTTATTATTCTGTTGGAATATCCTATCTGTGCAGATTACGCATGACCTGGTTCCATTCTTTATTATTCTGTTGGAATAACCTGTCTGTGCGGTCTATCGCATGCCTGGTGAATTCTGTTGTTATTCTATTCTTTATTATTATGTTGGAATATCCTGTATGTGCGGATTACGCATGACCTGGTTCCATTCTTTATTATTCTGTTGAGAATAACCTGCTTTTGTCTTGATCTATCGCATGCATGGTGAATTCTTACGTTATTCCATTCTTTATTATTTCGTTAGAATAATCTGCCTATTTGGATTCTCGCATTCATAGTGAATGATCCTTATATTCATTCCTTATTAAATTGTGGAAATGATTCATTTATGTGGATTACCGCATGGTGGGGAAAATCCATTTGCGCTTCGTAATTTTTTTCGACCCTTAAAAAATTTCGGAAAAATTTGAAATGATAATCATTGAGTTTTCTAGATCTCATTTGTCAGTATTCACGTGTTCGTAGGCGTAGTTCACCCTACTGACTTCATTACTCATGCTCCGGCATGGATTATCTCCCTCTGGTTGGATTGAGGGAATGATTACTTACCAACCACCGGCCGTGATGTGTCGGGTTTGACCGATTCGGGATTTTCATCCGTATGAGGGGCGATGAGTCGGTCAAGCGTCACACACGCTTATCGCCAGAGAGACAGATCCAGTTATACGCCTATTGGGATCGTGCGAGAGTTGGTTGAGTTTTCATCGTCATCATCCAGTTGTTCAAGAGTATTCTCAGATGGATAGAGACAGAGTACGATCGACTACTGGCAGATATCCAAAGGCAAGGGATTGATTTTGACGATGAGGAGCCTATAGAGGAGGTCGTTATTCCCACCGATGATTTGATCATTGTTCGCCAAAGATTTGTGATGGATTCTCCCACCTCGAGTGCCACTTTTACTCAGTATTCGGTATAGCATTTGGAGCAGAGCTTACATTTGATGACCTATGATAGAGATCAGGCTAGGGTCGCGATGTTGACAGCTCTTGATGAGAGAAATATCGCTCTGTTAGAGAGGGATGAGGCTAGATCAACCAGGAATGCATTGATTGCGGAGAGGGATGCCGCTTTATCTGCTAGGGATGTGGCCATTGTAGATAGCACTTCAGTTAGACCCCAGATGACTGTCAGTCTTGCCGACATGAGTGCTTACATTGATGAGCAGTATGCCACCATGCAGTTAGCCTCTGATCTGCTAGCTCGTGTAGATACCCTTGGGCAGGAGCTTGCAGTGTTACCTCTGTCTTCAGAGAGGGATACTATGTTAGATCTGATAGTCCGAATACACACAGATCTGTAGATAGCTTTGTATTTTCCTGCACAAACTAGCTTAGCCATTTTGTCATGTACAGCACAGATGTATATATCAAACAAGATATATATATGGTGGAAATATATTTTGATTCACTTCCCTTTTAGTTATGCCTTGATACTTGCTTGATGTTTGCCTGTTTCTTCAGGGCCTTGTGATCTTGATGCATTCTGAACTTATCCTTGATAGATGTACATTGAGACATCGCAAGATCTCTCAGAATGGATCACTGATTTCTGTAAATCCCTACCATCTTTGGTGTCTTGGGACTGGTATCTGCATGGAAAAGTGGAGAGGAGGGTGGTTTCTTCCTCTCTGAGATTGACCGCACCACAGATGGTCGCCAGTACTTCTATTTGTGAGAAGCCTAGTTGATTCCACCTCTTATGGGTTGGTATTGCTCTTTGAGGCACGATCGCAGCTTAGATGGTCAATGAATCTTCTATTTGTGAAAAGAGGTTGGGTAATTCCATCCCTTTGATCTGAAACCGATGAAATGGGGCAAATTGAAGGTAGATCCCGGTACCGTGTGACAAGTAGGTTGTTCTGGTAGGGGTTAGACTGCACCATGAATGGCTGCCTACGTACTCCTATTGAAGAGGAGATCAAGTCCGTGTAGTTGAACACGGTGTAGGAGGGAGGTTCAACGAATGCGGAAAGCGGATGGGTGTAGAAGTATTTTTGTTTTTTTGTAGAGAAAGGCGTAAATATTTTTGTTGTTTTTCTTTATTCATGATAAGGCCATATAGAATATGGTTGCCACGCACTTCGTGCATCGGGGAGATCGGTCGACGTAGTTCGCCTCGTGACGTAATTGAAGGCGAAGAGAAGTGTGAATCCCATGTACAGGCTATACTGATGGGAGAAGAAAGTTTGATCCCATAATGGGGACAAACTGCAAGTGTGTAAAAAGTTTGATCTCGTCCTCAAGACAAACTGCAGGCGTAGAAAAGTTTAATCCCGTCTTCAGGATAAACTGCAGGTGTGAAAGGTTCAATCCCGTCTTCAGGATAACTGAAATTATGAAAGGTTAAATCCCGTCTTCAGGATAATCGAGATTGTATGAAAGGTTTGAAATGAAGTAAAACCAGGCTGCTGGCTTGAAGTGTATGTTTCCCTGAGGGGCAGAAGAGTATTTAAAAGGAAAGGGTTCAAAATCGGAATGACTGGTGATTTGATGATCAAAACCAGGATGTTTGTTTGATGGTAACTTCAGACATAGTACCGTTTCACGGTGTCTGAGTTGATAAGCTGTGGAAATTCATCGTCATCCATTTCCTGCAATCTGAGAGAACCTCCTGTCAATACTTCCTTGACAACAAATGGGTCTTCCCAATTAGGAGCAAATTTTCCCTTAGATTGATCTTGGTTTTCAATGATCTTCTTCAAAACCAAGTCATGTCATTGTCGTAGTCGGACTTTTCTGTTGTAGGATCGTGCGATCCTTTGCTGATATAACCGACCATGGAAGATAGCCGCGGATCGCCTTTCATCTATCAAAGACAATTGGTGATACCTGTCTTGTACCCATTGGTCTTCATCCAACTGAGCATCCATCAATACTCTGAGGGATTCCATTTCCACTTCTATGGGGAGCACTGCTTCCATCCCATAGACTAATGAGTAGGGGGTTGCCCTAGTAAAAGTTCGTATGGAAGTTCTATAGGCTAATAAAGTTAGAGGCACGAGGTATGGCCATCCTTTGTGATTGGCGGACATTTTTTGCATGACGTTTTTTGATGTTTTTATTAGCCGCTTCAACAGCACCATTCATCTTTGGTTGGTAGATGACGGAGTTGAGATGTTTGATGTGGAATTTTCTGCATAACTCCTCCATCATTTTGTTGTTGAGGTTCTTAGCATTGTCTAACACAATGACCTCTGGTTGTCCATATCGATAGATGACATTGTTTCTGATGAAAACAATGATAACTTCTTTAGTAACCCTAGGGAATGATGCTGCTTCTACCCATTTCATGAAGTAGTTGATCATGGTGAATATGAATCGATGTCTATTACTGGCTTTGGGCTTGATAGGCCCGATTACGTCCATTCCCCACATTGAGAAGGGCCATGGAGAACTCATATTGTAGAGTTCCCTTGGAGGGGCGTGGATAGCATTCCCATGAATCTGGCATTGATAGCACCTCTTGACGTGATCATTACAGGCAGCTTTGAGTGTAAGCCAATAATGTCCTGTTCTGAGAATTTTCTTGACAAGTAGGGGTCCGCTCATGTGAGGACCGCATACTCCACCACGGATCTCATCCATGAGTCTCTGAGCATGGTCTTTGTCCAGACATCTGAGGAAACCTAATCTTGCATCTCTTTTATAGAGTGCATCTCCGCTCAGGTAGAATTTCATAGCAAGTCGATGAATCCGCCTCTTCTCAGTTAGGCTCGCCTCATCGGGTGTAGATCCATCTCGTAGATACTCCTTGATGTGCTGATACCAAGGGTTGTGGATGGGAGGTAACTCATCCGATACTTCTCCAACGTAATTCCCATAGACTGGGGCTCTTTGCAGAGTAAACGTGATGCTTGGCATGTTTTCCTTGTCAGCTATGTAAACTAAAGAGGCCAACGTTGCTAATGCATCTGCAAAATCATTGCTATTATGAGTAATGTGTAGAAAGGAGATTTCTTCGAACTCCAAAGCCATTTGTAGAACTTACCAATGGTAAGGCAGTAAATGTAATTCTTTGGTTTGATAGATTCCTGTGGATTGCTTGATTACCAATTTGGAATCCCCAAAGGCGATTAACGCACCGATGCCCATTGAGCAGGCAAGTTTTAGCCCCATGATACTGACCTTCATACTCACCGTGTGTTGTTGGTGCCGATAAATGCAATTTAATTTGACTACGACGGATATCGCTCCCCGCATCGGATATTAAAATTGCTCCAGCTCCAGAGCCTTCTGTGTTAACAGCTCCATCAAAATACATTCTCTACGTACAGGATGTATCGTACTGATGTTGTAGCTGAATTATCATTACTCCTTCGTCAGGAAAGTATGTTTCTAAGGGTTTGTAATCCCCTACAGGTGCGGCGGCCAGTTGATCCGCAATTCCTTGACCTTTGATAGACTTTTGCATCACATAGACGATGTCAAATTGCTGTAGGATCAACTGCCATCTGGACAGTCAAAAATTCAGTATGGGCTTGCTAAACACATACTTGAGAGGATCCATTCGGGATATGATATGGGTTGTGTGACCATGGAGCTAATGTTGTAACCTCATGGAAGCCCATGCTAAAGCACAACAAGTCTTCTCAATTAGAGTGTACTTGTGTTCACTGATGCTGAATCTTTTGTTGAGGTAATAGATAGCTCGTTCTTGGCCTCTATTGTCTTTCTACCCCAGCATGCAACCCATGGCATTGTCATTTATTGACAGGTACATGAACAGGGGGACACTATCCCTGGGAGGTACCAAAATAGGAGCGTTAATCAGTTACTCTTTAATGGTAAGGAAAGCTTTCTGACACTCATCATTCCATTTCATGGAGGAGTTCTTCCTTAACAGCTTGAACATAGGCTCACAGGTTGCTGTGAGTTGAGAAATGAATCTGCTAATGAAATTGATCCTTCCCAAAAATCCCCGTATTTCCTTCTCTGTCTGAGGAATGGGCATTTCCTTGATGGCCTAGATTTTGGTAGGATCCAGTTCAATCCCTTTATGGCTGACTAGGAAACCTAGAAACTTGCCTGACTTAACACCAAAGACGCACTTGGCGGGATTCAACTTCAAGTTGTACTTACGCAGCTTTTTGAGATGGTCTAAATGGTCATCCTCCTTCCGGGATTTGACAATGATGTCATCTATGTAGATCTCTATCTCTTTGTGCATTAAATCATGGAAAAGAGCCATCATAGCTCGCTGATAAGTTGCCTCGGCGTTGATGAGGCTGAATAATAACCATCTGTAGCAAAAGGTTCCCCAAGGCATGATGAAAGCAGTTTTCTCACGATCTTCCTCAGCGACCATAATTTGATGGTACCCCGCAAAGCAATCAGCAAAGGAGTCCATGTCGTATTTAGCAATATTGTCAATAAGAATGTGGATAAAGGGCACAGGAAAGCTATCTTTAAGGCAAGCTTTGTTCAAGTCCCGGTAATCCATGCAAACTCGCACCTTTCCCCCTGGTTTAGGCACGGGAACAATGTTAGATATCCACTCCGGATATGTAGACACCATGATGATGCCAACTTGAAATTGTTTCACAATTTCCTCTTTAACTTTTAAACTCCACTCAGGTTTCAATCGCCTGAGTTTTTGCCTAACTGGCTTGAACCCTTCTTTAATGGGAAGGCGATGAAGAACAATGTCAATGGACAAACCCACCATGTCTTCATGAGACCCTACAAACACACATCCTGGAATTGGGTTAATAGCGAAACCATGTCATTCCGTTGATTTGTGGTAAGGTCTGAACCAATCTGGATTAGCTTAGGGTTGTCTAAGGTTCCGAGATTGAAAGGAGTGGTTTGATCAAGATTGGGTTTGGGTTTGTCTGTGACCCATTCCTTAATCTCTTGAGGTGTCTCAATGTCCTCTTGGATGTCCATCAAGTCTGAGTCCAACTTTTCATCAAAGTTACAGCCCTTGTGGAGAGAAGGCATGTCATCAGCAAGGACAGGCACATCTAAATTCAGAGTCCTGAAATAAAAGATGCTTTCACTTAATATATGCAACTGTTCAATCATACAAAAGTGATAGCATGTACTTGATAAAATAACTGCTAGTGCTATAAAGGAAAGCAAGCAATTAAAGTTATCTCTGAGGCGTAGAGGATTTTTCGCCATTTTTGAGTGTCCTTTTCGTTACTTGTTCTTTGGTGTTCTCATGTTAATGTGAGATTTGTTTGAAAAAACAAGTGAAAAGGTCCGACATGTATAATATCGACGATTTGACTTTAAGAGTCGCCATTGGTGTATTTAATGGTTGCACCAACAAGAATCAGGAAAAGGTTTGCACATTGACCCGATGTTTTGACAACTGCTAGGCGGTCGATGAAACCGAGATTCATTTTGGGTCCGGGGGCTTGATTATGCGGAGGGAAGGTGTTAGGCACCCCCCGACATTCGTGTTACCACGGTGACCGCCACTTTTCAAAGAAATTGTTATATAAATGTGTGTGTTTGTGTGTGTGTGTGGATCAATGTGCAATTATTTGAAAGTAGTGCGAGGCCTCGTTCGCACCTATATACACAACGTTTGAATTTTATAGAAAAATTCAGTTTTAACCAAGAAATAGCAATGACGTTTTGTAAAAAAGGTTTTTCAAACCCTGTGCTCAATAGGAATTGAGACCTTTTCATACTTCCATTTTATTATTAAATGTTAAACATTTGTTTGCTTTTATTTTCGAGATGATGAAGCATTCTCAAGAAAATAATATACAGTGATGTTGTCGAGCTCCTCATGGGCATGCATGACCATCCAAGGAAATTGAGACCTTTGTAAAATAATGTACAGTCGCATAATTTGAAAAATGTCCATCATGGGAACCGAATCTAGATTCAAGAATCGAACCTATGATCACATGATTCCTAGGCTCACATGATCTTGCAATTTGTATAGAAAGTAGTAAGCGATTATATATATATATATATATATATATAAAAGTTGTAAATATATATATAAACATGATCAACCATATAAGTAAACTCCAAAAGGGACAAAATGTAAATAAAAAGTCAAAAGCGATCAAAGCGCCACAAAGTAAACTCAAAGGCGGTGACGGAATGTAAATAAAAGGCTGTAAAAGGCCACGAAGTAAACTTGAGCTCGATGTAAATGTAAAATATATATATATATATATATATATATATATATATAAGCGAGAAACGATATGGATGTGAATCCGGGCTCACCGGATATGTCCGACAAAGCAATTATATATATGTATATATATATATATAAGCAATTAAACGACTGGATGTAAATCCAAGCTCATCGATATGTTCCGACAGCGATTATATATATATATATAAGCAATTAAACGCATTGAATATAAAATCCAGCTCACTGCATGTAGTCGACTACAATTTATATATATATATATATATATATATATATATATATATATATATATATATAAAAGCAATTAAGCGCTCGCATCAAGTTCAGGCTCAATCGAGGCATAACTCGATAATGTTAGTCCATATATAAAATATATACATATATATATATAAGTATATATATACAAATGAAATGAAAAAAACCACGAATAGAAAGTAAAGGCAAACACACTCACACGACTCTCAACGTGTACAACAGTGTGTGCTAATATGAGAAGAAGGCTTTATAAAATACAAGAAGGCTTACAGTGGGCTGCCAAAATAGACTTCTATAACTTTAAATGGATAAACACTCAGCTCCCGTCGGATAAAAGATAGCTATATGGGAGCTAACTAGTGTTTAGAAGTGAGGAAACACTCAAAAGATGTGTATGCAGAGTAAAATGGACAGGGCTTCCTCGCCTTTTTCCCTCCCTCTTCTTCTCAAATGGCTGACCCCAAGGCTTGTATATATAGACGGATGGCCACAGGTACACCTACGGTAGCCGCAGTTGTACCTGCGGCTGGTCGTGGTGCATTCGAGCCTCGCGGTACGTGCACTCATGCACTTTAATGTCTGCTTGAACTTGCAGAACTTCAATCCGAGCATCCGAACGAGGTATATCTAACCTTCTTCGGACCGCTTGTCTCGAGAGTTACGCAATGACATGGATTAGAGGTTGTACGAAGTCAGGAAGAGGGGTCTATGCCCATGGTCTTCAAGCTTCAAATTCTATCCAAAGTACTATCACACGTAATAGTCACTCAGGATTGTCAATCCTCGGCTCTTGTGGGACATTGTTGGATGTATGTATGTATGAAGTGTTGAGACGATGTGCCATTGTCGAAGGAACAATATGACGTTTGACTCCTCGCCGGGGTTATCGCCGGTTTGAGTTGAAAGTAGACGTTGCTCAGGGTTACAGCTAAGATTGGACTACTTGTTGGTATGTCGCGATATCATCTTGTTGAGATGGTAAGATGACGTTGTGACTCCTCACCGGGGTTATCGTCGGTTTCAGCGGAAAGCAGACGTTGCTCAGGGTTACATTTGAGATTGGATTGCTGCTTATTTGTATGTCTCACCGTCATCTGTGGATGTTCCTGTCTGCCCGTTGTTATCTCCGGGTCTGAGGTGTGTGTGCCTCGATAGGATGTCTGTGGTTGAAGCTGATTGCATATGTTTGAAACAAGCATTTCTGGGGTTATCGCCGGAACTGCAATGGCATCTCTTGGGTCTATCACCAAGGATGGGGTTGCTACTCCCAGTGTTGTCTCTGGGAATTTGGGCCGAGCATCGCGGTGTTATCGCCAGAGACAATCGTCTCTCTGTTGTTGTTCTTGGGTCTTTTGATCTGCATATCTCGGGGTTATCTAAAGATTGGAAATGACATTCGGTGTGTGTTAGGATTTGGAATGACGTTCCCGATTTGTGTTAGGGTTGGAGCGATGTTGTTCGATTTGTGTTAGGGTTGGGAACCGAACTTAGGTAGTATCCGGAATGGATGTAAGCTGTCTTCCAAGGTTATCTCCAAAGATGAATCTACCCTCCTGCAATGTTAGTAATAGGAGCGTAGAAAATTTCGAGTGTCTACACCATTCTTTATTATTATGTTGGAATATCCTGTCTATGTAGATTATGCATGACCTAGTTCCATTCTTTATTATTCTCATTAGAATATCACATGCAAGCGGATTACGCATGACCTAGTTCCATTCTTTATTATTCTTGGGAATAACTCATGCATGCGATCTATCGCATGCATAGTGAATTCTTCTGTTATTCCATTCTTTATTATTCTGTTAGAATAACTTGTCTATGTGGATTACCGCATGCATGGTGAATGATCCCTTGTATTCATTCCTTATTAAATTGTGGAAATAATTTGTCTACGTGGATTACCGCATGGCGGGCGAAAATCCATTTGCAGTTTCGTAATTTTTCTGACCCTTAAAAATTCTGGAAAAATTTGAAATAATAATTTATTGAGTTTTCTAGATTGTGTCCAAAAATGGCGATTTTTGGATGTATAGATTAGGAGTTATGAATTTTATGGGAAAAAATTATTTTAAAAGTAAACCCTTATAACTCTTTGTGGTTAACTCCAAAATTGGTGAAATTTTTATTGGGAGTACATGTATATAACAGGAGTATACCCTGTAAATTTCGGAATTTTTGGACAAAAGTACAATTTATGATAAATGTCTAAATATTCGGCAGTTTTGTCCATATGAAAAATAGTATATGAATTTTAAAAATTCCGAGAAAAATATATGTTCAATATGGGACTATATTCGCTAAATCCGGAGAAAAGAAATATTTTTGGGATTTGATTTGGTATTTTCTTGAAAATAAACTAGTTATGAATAAATGAATTAAATATGTTATGTGAAGTAACAAAATTGGAAAATAGGATTTTATGGCTTGGGAATCCTATATAGGGTATATGCAGATTTTTTATGAGGGATTTGATCATTGTGATGAAATTTTATGAGTATGGTATTTTTGAATGATTAAAATGCATTATTTGGTAAAGTGTAAACAATTGAAATAAATTATTTATAAGTTTAAGAAGTGATTAAAATATTGTTATAATATTAATAATATTAGATTATGAGTTTATTAAGTGATTGATAATATTTGGATAAATTTAAAGTCTTTAATATTTATCCTTATTTTCGTTTGATTAATGCTTATATCATTGTCATCATCCTCATACTTATATTGTGATGAAAGTCATCTTTGGCTTACGTGGGCTTACGTGCAAAGATGGACTGATGATTATTGGTTTTATAGTTGTATATCTTTGGCTTACGTGCATTGATGGACAGTTGTTGGTATGATTATAACCAGGGATTATTCGGTATAATCATGACCATTGTTGAAAACACGAATATCCTTGGCCCGTAGTGCATGGATAATTCGTGGTCATAATACTAATGAATATCCTTGGCCGTAGAGCAGGGATGATTCGATGCTGTGGATTAATTATTAAGTTGAGTCTCAACGATAACATATTGATAATACACTTTTAATTCGTAAAAGATAGTAGATATCATGCTCTACTTGACTCTTTTATAATACAGTTGTATGTATTTGGCATGTAGTGCAAAGATGAATTGTTAATGAATATCTTTGGCCGTAGTGCAAAGATGAATTTATTAGTATGATTATGACCAGGAATTTTGATTTGGTATAACCATGATTTTTGATGTTTCAGGTGAAGATAGGTGATGAAAATTATCTTCGTCCTGGGTGTGAAGAGGAAGTTAGAATCACAATTATGATTATGAGTTATTCATATGATTGTGGATGAGAATTGTTGATTGATGTTACGAGGATAAAACATTATTGGTGGACTTTTAACATGGAGAAGATAATAGATCGATAGTCTATTTGACTCTTCTAATGGATTGCTTCGTTCATTTGCAACTATGGTTAAAAAGTTTTATCATCTACCATATGTTCTAAATCTACGATTTATTCTTGATGAAGGCTATTGATGATGTAAATTATCTTTAGTCATGATATTCTTTACTAGGCTAGTTGTGCTTTCACCATTTTGCTTCACAATTCCTTTCGGGTAATAAGAGTGTATTTGGGTCGGAAGGAGTAACAGGAGAAAAGAAACGTTGGTCTATATAGTTTGAGAGTTCTCCCTAAATAGATGGAAATAATTTAATTGAGAACTTTAGATAAGTGTGTCGTATTGTATACGTCATTTGATATTTAATTTTGGTGTGGCTGAATAGGGTGAGTGAACCCAACTTTGGAAGGGTGTTTTGCCACTATCATACAAGATGTCTAATGACATACAACCTCGTGTTATCATAAGACAGGGTTGTGCACATCCACTTGCTGAGTATATCTACGAGCACTACCTATATAATCTTGGAGTTTGTTTGAAATATGATTCTCAATTAGAGACAATGGAGATAATTATAAGACAAGAGAAGACTCACCATTGGAAAGAAGATAATAACAATCTTCTTGTTTTTCTTTGCGGACTATTGGGTCAACCAAGGATAATTTTGTTGACATATGATATCTATCATAACCCGGACGTATGGCCTCCCATGTACGAAGGTTTCCTTGAGTATTTTCCAAAGATTTTAATTTCTAAAATAGTTATTGACTGTACTTTTTTGTAAAGTACCATTGTAAGGTTGTGGTCGAGGCACCATGAGAGTTACATACATTTGTATTAAAACTCACACTTTAATTGTGGTCGTATTCTGCACGACAGTTCAACAGTTGTATAAATGAAGTTTGTATTTGATTTTTATAGTATGATATCTGGCGACTCAGAATGGTCGTGCGGACCTATTTTGGGGGCGTCACAATCTCCCGTTCACTTATCATCAATGGATTGATCCAATGCTTAATCACTTTACCCTTATTCTTCAGAGGCTGGTCAGTATCTTTTTGTACACTCCATCAGTTCCTTCTTTGTCTGGCAAACACTATGATCCTGGTTTCTTTTAAGATCGTTGTCTTCTATTTTCTTGATATGATCCTGTTTTCTTTTAAGATCGTTGTCTTCTATTTTCTTGACAGCTACTGCACTTGTTGACTTTCCTTAGTCAGATACTGAAGTCTTCTTCTGATCAAATTGTGGAAGATTTCTTCTCAAATGGCTTCACAACTCAATCTGGATGTGTATTGAGTTGGTGCTTAGATCTACTGTTAGCATACATGCCATTCATTGAGTGCTCTCTGGTTTCCTTTAGGTGGGATGTATCTTTGCAGTACCAACCAGAGGCTTCATTCCTCTGGATATTTTGGGAGTGCTCAATTGTTGAGAATCGTGTTTGCTCTACGATTCTGCCTTGGCATTGTGAGCACATCTGTTGAAGTCTCAGTCCTACACTCTACGATTCGGCTTGACTGTCACGAGACACTCGACGACTCGAGATCAGATCTTGACACTCTACGATTTCTGTCGTTGTGCTTGGTGTCTTCATCTGATCTTGCTCGACTACGATCTCTACCTCTGATGCGATCAGTAGATTCTACGACTCTGAGCGTAGTCTACGATTCTTGACTTAGCTTTGGCAGATGCTCGGTCGGCTCGTAGGCAGGCTGTCTCTACGATTCTGTGCATGACTTCCTCAGCAGACTTCGGCTCAGAGGAAGTTCTACTCGATACACTACGATCCTTCCTCGTCTCTCCTGGCAGTCTACGAACTCCTTGATTTACTATCTTACAGGCTACGATTCTGCCTCGACAACTCTCGAGTTTTCCTTAACTCTCCTGGCAGACTACGATTTCGGATGCAGTGCTCGACGATCAGACAAGCCTATCTATTACATCATAAGATCAACCTAACATTCTTGATCTTTTTATATTTGTAGTCCTTGTACATCATTTCTCTTTAAGGACTTTACAAAGCTGTTTTGCTTATGTAAGAACAACCTAACACATTTGATCAATTCATTCTAAGTCCTTGTACATATGTTTTTATTATATATTAAAGGACTTTACAACTTTTCTTAATGCAAGCATACTTGCATATCCATTCATATATATATCATAATCAAATCATATATAAATAGGAATATCATTCACATGTTTATTCTTGACAAGTCCCTTTGACGATACTCGTATCCCACACCCACAATACCTTGGTGATGAAATCCCACTGACTCCGGTGGATATTGAACATTCCCCAACCTTTTGATGGCTATTTTCTTTAGGGTGCTGCTTTCCTCTTTTCATTCCTCACGAAGTTCAAGATTACAACAAGAGAGAGAGACGATGGAACCCTAACCTTTTGTCTTACTTTACAGCAAGAGATAGAGACGATTTCATGCGAGAGTTGGATGAGAGAGAAAGACAAAGAACGAAATGAATGTTGTCTGAAGGATCTGTAAATCTGTAAAGTGTATTAATTTTTGGGGGGGAAATCATGTTTTGATATAAAGATTATTCCTTGCAAATTACTTACAGTTAGGCCTGTGGTGCTCGGGTGGTCATATGACCAAAGTTTCAAACGATGGATTGCAAGTTCGAATTTGTGGAAAGGCAATTTTTGGGGAAAATTCAAAAGACGCCACGTCAGTAGCGAACACGTGTCAAATTATAATATTAAATATCACGTCAGACCTGCCACGTCAGCAGGTCAACGCACATGTGGCGTCTGGGAGTTCAAAGTCCAAATTTTTGAATAGAAAGGGGCTCAGTTTGCGTTGACCGGAAGAAAATAGTTCAATATCTAAATACCACTAAAGTTCAATGGTCGACTTTGTATTTAACATGTTTGTTCGATGGGCAAGAACAAAATTTCCACCGCCTAAGGGAAAAAAAAATTGGGCAGATTGAAAAACACTATGTAAACGAACGCTTTTTTTCGATAGGTAAGAACGAATTTCTAAATCCCTACTCCTCCCCCATCCCACTAAAGTGCAATAAGGGAGTCGGAACAATGTTAGGATATAACATATTTGGACTTCGACAGCGTCTGCAGCTGAAGACCTAACACCTTAAGCACTCGGCCTTCAACAACAACCAAAGTCTGGCCACAAGTGGTTGACTTACACTTGCAAAACATTTAATGCACAACATGTTGACAAATGACTACGTGGGTCACATCAAAGGTTGGTGAAGACCATCTCACCAACCACCACAAGTACATCAACACATGGTAGATTACATGTGATGGTGTCAGGTGACTTTGGGTGTCATTTTTCCAAAGTTCCTTTATAAATACTCCCTTTGCGCATGGTAGAAGGTTATACCATCTCTCTCTTTTACTCTTGAAATCATCATTGTTAACTCTCTTACCTGTGAATATTACTCTCATGTCGGGGACGGTTCCCCAATGACAACGTCGTAGTCGGGTGACCAATTTGCTATTTGTGCCAAAGACTCGTGACGAAAAGGAACTTTAACAATGTGCTTAAATACTTAAAACATTATTTGTAAAAGATAAATTAAAAATAAAAAATAATTAAAACATGCACTAAGGGGTTGTTTGTTTATAGCTTAATGGGCCCGAATCTGAATTAGATGAATTCCACAAGACATTTGTTTTTTGATCGAATAAATTTGAATCGGTAAGATGGGACGAAATTTGAATGGCTAAGTCGATTTTTTGAAATTTGAAATGGTGAATGAAAGCAAATTGAATGAAGTAAAAAAATTTAAAAAATGAAAAAATTTAAAAAATATTAACTATTATATTAAGTAATATTAAATAAATTTACAACAATTTTGAATTTTTTTAGAAGGGTAAAATAATAAAGTTTTATCATTCAAATGTTTCAGACATGTCAATTATCAAACAACTTTTTTCATTCAGATTCAACTCATACAGATTGATTGATTGATTCAGATTCGACTCATACAGATTGATTGATTGATTTCATTCATTGATTGATTGATTCATTCAATTTTTATCAAACACCCCCTAAGATTCATGCATGATTATTTTTTAGTTTTAATTATTAAATATTAACTACTTTGTAATTAATTTGAAAATTAAGAATATTTTGTGTGTTCCATTACGTAATAAATGATATAACTAATGATTGAATAAGACATCATTAATAATGGAAATGAAGTATTGTAGTTAATCATCAAAACAGATGAAAAAGACCAGGAAAATATTAGTATAGTTTTTGTGCGTAAATTGAAAATTTTACACAAATATCAATCTTTTTGGGCTTTTTTTAATGAGCAAAAAGCAAATTCTATTAAAACCCATAATAATACAAATTTGGTAAATCCAAAGGTTTGGATGAGGCCACAAGAGAATGACATTTTAATATATAGTGGATTAATATTTTCACAAGTAAATAAGTTCATTCTCACATGAGTGTGGGGTTAATTTATTATTAGAGTGAGAGGGATAAAAAATATAATTTTTGCTTATGAAAATATCAATTTCTATTATTAATAGAACACCAAAGCCTGAAATTCGAAGATTAGAAAGTCATAAACTTTAGTATTTTAGTACATGAGAAAACTCATGATAATACTCTCTTTATTTTTCTTCATTTTTTTGGGAAAATATCTGAGAGGGGCAACAAATCGTTCTTGGTCCAATTTTAGCTAAAAATTTATGATATGTTTGAATTGAACGAATGGAATCAGTGGCGAAGCTATTCTATAAATGTGGGGTCAATTGACCCCACTCAATTTTTGAAATAACTTAAAAAAAAAATTTACTCTATTCAATTTTTGACCCCACTTAATCTTTTTTTTAATTAGACATACCCAAGTGGTCAAGACTCAGTCCTAAATCTCATACATCAATATTTGTTCAGTACTTCAGCTACAAAATAGAGAAAAAAGGGGCAAAGCCAAATCGCAAAAGGCAAAAATCAAACCGTGAACCATCAAAGCCTTTAACGAGTGGTCGGAATGGATACTGGTGACTGACGAGCTGCGAGTGTGGAGACTGGAGTGCGACTCTATTCTACTGTGACTCTCTTGCAGCCTTGTGCTCTTGCAGGTAACAGAAATTACTCTCTCTTCAATTTCTCCAACCTCAGTTTTGTTTTCAGAAATTAATTGTGATTTCCCCCTTTTGTTAGTATTATTAAATTGGATATTTAGATGCATTTATTTAACCCAAAAGTATAAAGGATTAAAAAAAAATTGACTGGGCGCCGCCTTGAACCCCGAACTCCCAACCCCCGCCAACTTTTTTATACCTTACTAATAATTTTGACCACACTGCTATAGCTGTCTGGATTCGCCACTGAATGGAATAGCGGAGAGAAGGGAATAGAGAATGAAATGTAATAATTTTTTAATATTTCATATACATGTTTGGTTGATGTTAGAAATACATTCAAGAATGAAAAAAATAATTAGAAAATGACCTAAATACCCCCAAATATTCAAATTTAATTTAAATTCAATTATTTATATTTTATTTTTGACTCATATTTTTGTAGATTTTTTTTATAATTCTATCTTTCTTCCTTTTTTTATAATTTTTTTCTTACTTATAATTTATTTATTTTTATAGTTTTTTTTTCTCTAGAATTAACTTTATTTTAATTGATGAAAACTAAAGATAAGTACTGTAAAATAAAATACAACCAATAAAACTAAATCAACTAGTATAACACCCAACTCAATAATAAAAAGTGATGATAAATCCAATAACATATCGGATAACTTCATTCAACAACTGTGACGCTCCCAAAATAGGTATGCATCACCCATCTTGGGTCGCCAGATACATACACTAAAAAAAACTTCATTTATACAGTTGTCGTGCAGAATACGACGACACATATACCGTGAGTTTCAATACAAATATTGTAGCGTATATAATACGACAATATTCATACTCAAATTATTACAATGTCATATAAAGTACAGCAGTAAATATTTTAAGTCTCTAAAGAAATACGAGAAGATTTTTGTCCTCCTAATTTTAATGGAGTGCATTTTGACGCTTTCAAATTCGAGTTCGCATCACCCTATTTAGTTCACCAAATATAACTATTAAATGATGTATAAAATATGTCATGTATATTTTAAATTCTCAGTACAATTATTATGCCCCACCGTTTCATAATTTGATTAAGATTGTGACTAATTCGTATCACCACTTTATACCCATGTTCTCTCTGCTAGTCTCAGCTACACTTTTATTACCTGAAAGTGGGGGTCAAGTAAAAGGGTGAGCACAAATAACCCAGTAAAGAATATCATGACTTAAGATAATTAAATTATCAAAACAATTCAGATATTTAGAACATATGGCAGAAGATAAAAAAATTCAACCATAATAGCAGCGGAATCAACAATCCATTAGAAAAGTCAAGTAGAACATAATGTCTACTATCTCCTTTAGATTAAAAGTCCATCGTTAATATTTTATTCTTGTAATACTCATCAACAGTTCTTTGTTATACCCAAGACAAAGAGAACTCTCATCACCTGTCTTCACCTGAACCACCAAAGATTATAATTAAATTCACAATTTATATTTATAATCAGGTAAATCAACAGTCCAACTTTTTACTATAGGCCAAAGATATACAACTGTAAAACCAATAACCAACAGTCCATCTTTGCACTACAGGCCAAAGATATACAACTGTAAAACCAATAACGCTGAGACTCAGCTTAATAGTATCACGACCACGAATTATCCATGCACTACGGGCCAAGGATATTCGTGTTTTCACAAACGGTAATGATTATACCGAATAATCCCTGGTCATAATCATACCGATCAACTGTCCATCTTTGCACGTATGCCAAAGAGGATTTTTATCACATCATTTGTAACATTACAGTCATGATTATACCGAATAATCTCTGGTCATAATCATACCAAGTCCATCTATGAACTACTGGTCATAGATGACTTTCAACACAATATAAGCATGAGAATGATGACAAAGACATATATAATGAATAAACATAAATAATCAGAATAATAAGATAACATAGATCTTAGTGATTTTCAACTTAATTATCCAGAGTCCAAATTGATAACATAATAATAGATGAAGCACAAACTATTAAAGATATTCTAATTCTTTCAGGACTTTTCACCATTTAATGGTAAACTGAATAAACGAATAATAATATCTTACCATAATATGGAGTATAAAAGAAAATGATATTCTTTCTACCATAAAAATGATACCCTCTTACCACAATAATGACCTCCTTTACCTTAGCATGTGACTTGATTCTGCTTTCTGTGAAATTGATCAACTTAAACAATGCTTGCATTCCTTATCTACATTTGGAGTAACATTACACTCAATATAAATACTCACAATATTATGCTCACAATATTGAAGTAAAAGAATTTTATATTTTTAGCGTAGTGATGGTGTGTGTTTTGTTACTCAACCGAGCAACGTCTATTTATACTGAAAATTTAGTATACAACTAGCACACCCGCTTTGACAAAATATCCAAATGAGGTATATAATAATGGTAGTAGAATTTATGGTCCCACAGAGAAAATTAAACCAACTTGTACACGTTTTAAAAATAATTGAGTTGTGGTCCAAACTACTTTAGAAAAAGTAGAGTGTTGGCAAGTCCTACCAAACTTACTTTTGTAAAAAGAAAATAATTGAACAAACATTTGCATATCATACTTATCTTTAATTAACACCTTTTATTCATCAATTATTTACACATTTTCAATCCTTCAACAATTATTCATAATTATTAACAAAGACTCACAATACTGCCAACTGGTTTAATTATATCATATCAAATAGTATGAGTTACTGTGCAATAACTATTGTGGTAATTATTGAAATAAATATTGAGTGACTTCTTACGTAAGAATCAAATCAATACCTTGCTATAAACGATTTAAATTCTATTAAAAGTAGGGATCAACATCAAATCATATTTATCTTGAATAACATATAAACCAACTAATAATTCATTATTCATTCAAGTTGTCTTTATTTATCGCATAAAATCATTATTCATATTCCAAAACTTTAGAAGTGAATAATAAAACTTGAGAAATCTAAAACCTCATATATGACAATCCATTATTATGATATTATCACCATTTTTACTTTAACAAAAATATTATTTTTATTTTTATCAAAACTCATTCATTACTTGTGCGTTCACATTCTGACATCTCATGAGCTTACTAACACTTCTAAAATATTAAAAAAAAAATAGTATTCTGAACTTTCTAAATAATCTTCTTATTTTTCAAATTATCCAACAATTTTCAATAATTATTTCTATTTATAAAAACTATCATTTAATAGCTTCAAAATAGAAATACTAACTTCACATACTTTTATATCTTTAAAAAATCATCAATATTAATCTTACATTATTATAATATTTTTCAAATTGATTATATAATTTTCCACCATTCATAGAATTTTCTATGAATTTTCTCTATTTTTAAACTAACCATAAATAGTTTTAAAATATAATAAAAATTTTTGTTATTCAATTATTTTCCAAAACTGTCCAGAAATTATAAAATAACATTATAAGATTTTTCACCAAATTTCATAATTTTTCATCATTCAAAGAATTTTCTATGAATTCATTCTATTTTCAAACTAACTATAAATACTTTTAAAATATAATAATTACTTCTGCTTTTCAATAATTCATCAAAAATTTATAGAAACTCTAAATTGATATTATAAGAATTCTGTAAAAATATCTCAACCCAAATAATTTTTCTGATAATTTAATTATAAACTCCAATATTCAAAAATTTCAATAATTCACAATAATTAGCACTTTTATCAGAAAAATACAGATCTTATGTCCTTCAATGTAAAATTTAATTCTCTACAACTTTGTAGAAGAAAGTTTTCCCAAATTCTAACTCTAACATAGAGAGAAAGGCTTACTGAAATTTCTGCTACAACAATTTCTGGATCAGTCACCTTCTTAAATTCATAAAAATCATTCGTTAATCTTTAACGGTTCAAAATTTGTGAAAAAATACTAAACTTATATATGCATAACATATCCAAAAATTACAATGATCCAACGGTCGGATTAAAAATTATAACTCACGCAATAAGGCTTAAGTACACTGATTTTTCGGATTATGAGTCCTTCGGACCACTTTCACTCAAACTATTACCACGAAAAATCCACAAAGAATTTTTGGGTGATTCCAATTTCTGTAGTTATCTTACTTCTAGGGCTTTCTTTTGATATATGTCTCATCTCCTAACTCATTATACACAAAGAGTTATGGATTTTATAAAATCAAGTAGTAAACTAACTTTTTATGAAAATTTCCAGATTTCTTGATTTCTCTCATTTGATTCATGTTTATGCAAGTTTAAATCATCTAAATCAAGTTTAAACAAAATCTTTTCATATAAAATTCATGAAAATATAAAAATAAATCAAAGGTTTTAAACATACTTTTTTCTTTTAATTTCCTCCTCCTCCTCTTCTTCTTCTTCTTCTTCTTTTTCTCTTTCTCTCTCTCTCTTCTCTATGCTCCATTTTTACTGAAGTTTTTCGTTGTAGGAGAAATGGAGGTGGGAGGAGTATACTGATTTCTTTCTTTTTATTCCTTCTTCTCTCTCCCTTTTTCTTTCTCTTTTTCTTCCTTTATTTTCTTACCTTCCCCCCCACATGTCTCCCACATAATTTTCTCTCTCTCTCATTTTCTTTACCGTGAGTGGAAATGGGGGGAAGCATCCTCTCTCTTTTTTCTTTTGTTCCTTTCTTTTCCTAACTTTCTTCCTTCTTTTCTTTCCCCCTTCCCCACATGTTCCCCCATTATTTCTTCCTTCTCAATTATCAGCATTTCATTAATTCACTCTCCTCTTTTATTTGTTCATTTATCCGATTAATTATTCATTTGACAATTTATCAATTTAACATTTACTAAATGGAATAATAATTATAAGAAAATTGAACACTTTCATTTCATAAAATTTGGGGTCTTACAACAACGAACTTAATAAAACTAGTTTTCTACACATGATTCTTAAGTTGATTCTTATATAACAATTTACATCACATATACCTCAAAGTGGTAACTAATGTTGTCTTTTTCGTTCTCCCTGTCAAATACTTTGTCTATATCCTTCTGTTGACTTTTCTTTTTCTCATTTATCTTTTGCCTCAGTTCATAGACATCCTTTGTGATGAGATCCAAAGGTTGAATAAATGAGAAATCTTCATACATATCAGTGTCGCTCTGGCATACTTGAAACAAACAATGATTAACATAAATGCATCATGCAAACATTTTTAAAAAATAAAAATAGTTAAAAAAATAAATAATAGAAGTAGGCATGCTAACATTACTCAAGTTTGTTTCCATCTCTAGGTACTGGAGTCCTTTCTATATAAATTTAATAAGTGCTCCATGTGGAACCAAATTGTCGTTAATTGGGCACTTGTTGATACCTGCCTTATATCCCAAAGCAAAAGCTGAATGCATTAAACCTACGAGAGAGTATAACAGTAGAATATTCCTGCAAAAGAGTATGACAATAGCACATTCAGTATATGGATATACAGGACATAAAAAGCTAAGCAAAAATAGTTCTCCCCAACTTGTCATGTGGGAACACAGACTCTGGATAAAGGTGATATTTGGCACTTTTAACTTATCAATTCAATAAAGCAAATATGATTGCTTATCCATAATACGTATTCAAGATTATGCAGTAGACTAAATAAAAAAATATTGTTTAATCAACAGCTAGCTATGCCCACTGAAACAACACATGCCTGCTCTGCTTCCCCCATTCCCTCACTCAAAAGGGTTTACTTTCTTTTCAGCCAAAAACCTTTCATATGCTTCTAATATAAAAAGTTTCTTAGAAAATGATATAATAATTCCATAATAGATTTTTGCATACTAAACTAAAAATTTACATCCCTTAATTCTTAATCAAACAAATGACCCTATTAGTCTATAACAACTCGGCAAAGAATACCACATTACAATCCCAATATTATATTCAATAACCCAACTGAAATTTGATTCATATGAACACAAAACACAAACATAATATAAAAATGATTTTTTTTTTAAAAAAAGAACTCCTACACCTAATTAAACATATATAAAAAATAACTCCACACACAAAATCAATCTACAGTACAAATATGTGTATATGAAATATGTATATGACTATATGTACAAACCATTAGAAATTTACATTTCTCCTTGGAGAAGGATTACCTATGATCATTGGTGATTTAAAAAATACATTATGGTAATTAGTTTTCATGTGTTTGCGATGTTTCCCTATGAATTATAGTTTCATCTGACATTACTTTTTACACACCCTCCGTCCTGCAAAGATTGACTAATCGATTGAATTTTTTCCAGAAAAATGATTCTTAAATTTTTGATCAATGATGAACAACATATGCTGAAATTATTTAAGATATCAAAACGGATAAATCTTTTCAGGATTAATGGTGTGAACCAAATGAAATGGAAATCTCACTTAACATCACATCATTGCAATCACAAAAATGCTCAAATATTACCATAATTTTTTGAGATACAACAAAATGAGCCATCAAATACAAAAAATTTAAGAAACTGAGCCACAACCCAAACAATAATTAACATTCGAGTTCATATTATCTGAAATGGTAAAAATATGATAAAATTGAATTGATTTATAATGGGTGTTTAAGAAAATTAAGATTACATACACGAGCTCCAATGAATAATGAACAGCTGAAACTGAAATCATCTTGCTTCTAGCTCCATTGTTGTACATAATTCATAGAGGTAATCGAATTTTAACGACTCATTTTCAAGTAAAAAAATTGGGAAATTGGAAAGAGAAACCCAGGGGTGGTAATTGCAGAAGGAGAAGAACCCTTAAAATGAGATACTACACGTTTAAGTTTTTTCTGGAAACCTAAAAAGAAACATAAAATTAGGATAAATAGATGGAGAAACTGACCTCTGAGAAACAGAATTAGTATCCACAGCATTCTGAGAAGCCTTGCCCTGCTTCGAAGGAGTTGTAGTTGGCGATGGTTTTGGAGGGGATTTACCACCTATTTAGGTTTTAGTTTCTGAGGTAGTGGTTTACTTTGAATGTGGATTTAATTTCTAGAGATATGGGTATATAAGATAGATAAAGACAGATAAAGTGGAAGTGAAGACGAAGACGAAGACAAAGAGAAGGTGAAAATCTGAAGTGGAGAGGAAGACCAAGAGAGGAATTCTGGATCTACATGTTGGTCTTGGGAATTTGGAAGACAGAAACATAAAGTCATCGAAAAGAATCGCAAAATCCAGGCAAAGAAAAGGAATCGACTTTTAATTTAACCGAGGTGAGTCGCCCAAATTTCAAATTAACCGGGTAGACTCACCAATTTTTCAAATTAAAAGGATGTCTTACATCCCTTTATATATAAGGATTGATATCTAATCAATTAGTAATGCATCCCATCAATAAATCATTGACAAAATCCCAATATCATCATTCAATAACCAACATAGTAAAATATTTAAATAACTAGTATAACATTCAACTTAATAAATCCTTGACAAAACCCTCTTTTCGCTCATCGAGATGGTTAAAGAAGACCACCATTAACTCCTTCTCACGAGCAAGCTTGCACATGACCTTGTTACGTTTACTATCAGTTAGACCATCATTTTTTTGGATCTTTTCATCTAACTCGATCATTTTCGCAGTTGATAGAGCATTTTTTTCAGTTGCTCTATCCTTATCAAATATAACACATAGATCCAAATAATTTGGAAAATGGATTTTTCTGCTACTTTGCTCTCTTTTAGTGCACTTAAAACAAGTTAGAGAAAAAAGATAACACAGTAATTAAAAAAATGAAAAATAGTAAAACACAATAAATAAATTATATCATACCAGTATCCAAAAAAGTTTTTGAAAAAAAAACTGCAAGCAATTGTATTTACACAACAGCTGCTAATTTCACCTACAACAAAATAAGGAAGAACACTTCAATGTAATTTTAGCAGTAGGTAACTCTGATACTACCTCCGTTCCTAAAATATTGTCGTTTAAGGTTTTTCACATGGATTGAGAAAGTCATTTAATACTATCATTTAACAATTAAAATTTGTTTAAAATTTTATCACTACCCCTTTATGGGAAGTTAAAAATTATTAATATAGGGGAGAAAATTTCTTGGGACAATGAGAGAAGGTATGGGTGATATAGGAAAGTAAATAATTTATTCTCCTAGAAAGTTGTAAACGACAAATAAATTGGAACAAATTTTTTCATCTAAAACGACAATCTTTTAGGAACGAAAGGAGTATAACACAAACAAAAAAAGTTTCATTGTTCTGGTTTCCTCATCCATAAGTTTGCTCAATGGTCATATAAATTAATGTTCATCAATTTTTTACACGACTTGATCCTATCACCAAATCATGTCATTGCGCTCCATACATCAATTGATACAATAAGCATTTAACGAATCATTATGAATAAGTATTATACAAAATCCCATCAATTGATACAATAAGTATTGAAAGGTATAATAAGCATTCAACAATAAGTATCATACAAAATCCCATTAATTGATACAATAAGCATTGAAAGGTACTACTAATAATAAACAACATAATTCTAAACTATAAATTATGGATAGCCCTCCACACATCATGTTAGTTCCTAGAGACACAATAAGTATCTAGAAGGGGGTTGAATAGATAATTTAAAAATTCTTTTACAAAATACTTGCCAGATTTGATAATGATTTAATCGTAGCGGAATTTGAGATTTGTTTGTTTTCCCTTTAAGATAAAGCGAGTTGATAGGATATAATCAGTTATGGTAGATATAGCAGTTATGAAAAGAATATAAGAGATACAGTGTTTTTAAGTGATTCAGAGCACTCAAGGCTCCTAGTCCACTCTTCTACTCCTTGAGTAGGAAATTCGCTAAGGATATCTTTACAATCTTTGAATCTCACAGATTCCTTCAAGACTACCAGTCTTATAACTTCTTAGTTCAATTTAGAACTCTTCAAGTCCAGCAGACTTGGTACTTCTCAGTTCACTTAGAACTCTTCAATTCCTTCTGACTTGGGACTTCTTACTTCACTTTAAGATAGTTGAGTTCTTGAATGATGCTACTCAGTTGTCATTTAAGCTTGTGTTCGAAACAACTGAGTAGTTGAGCAAGCTTTCTTTTCAGATCGTAGAGTTGAGCTTTTAGTGTTCTTCAATGTTTTGTTGTATGCTTGTTTATCCTCTTACATCAGCTTCTATTTTGCATATAAGGTGCCTTTGAAATGTATTCGTTTGAAGACATTCGTTGAAGCATTAATTGTATTTGACATTTCTGAGCACTGATAGTGACTTTCTGGAAATCTTCTGTCCAGCCATCTGACCCACTGACACTGCAGACTGCTATCTCACCTAACACCTGAAAAGTTGTTATCAGCTGACATGTACTACTTTCCTTAGCTTCTTCAATACGTTTCTTCATTCTATACTAAGGATGAGAGTTGTGTCATTGGGATTCCCGATAGTCTCAATGTCTATAATCCATTTCACATTTGTTGACTTTTATTCTTAAACAAATGAACAAGGCTCGATGCTTCTGATGTAGACAGATGATGCTCTACGATCATGATCGTGGTGTCTTGCCATCTTGGTGCTTGATCTGGTACTAATGGAAGAGAATATTACAATTTTTCTTAAGCACTGGTAGACTACGATCTTTGCTTACTTGATTTACAGACTCTATGCCTTCGAGAGCATACTACGATCTTTGAGTTGGCTCGACAAGCGTTTGGACCACTCTAAGATTTCGAGAGAGGCCCTCCAAAGCAGACAAACTACGATTATCGATGCTCTACGATTCTGCCTTAGTTTCTGCAATCTCTTGACTGACTTGACAGACTACGATTCTGTTGATGCCTATCTATTACATCTCACAAGTTAGATCAACCTAACAACTTTGATCTTCTCTTCTATACATTCATTTATAGAATGATAAACATAAAGCACAGATCAAACCTAACAATTTTTGATCTACCACTAAGTCTTTATACACGTATTACTTGAAAGACTTTACATATTGGCATGAATATTTACATTCAACATCAAATTTAAATATGCAATTTCCCAATAATCTCCCCCTATTTGATGTTGACATAACCAAGGAGATTTATATCATGATCATCAATTTTTAGATGCAGTTGCTAGAAATTAAATATGACTTAGTGTTTCAGTGAGCAGCTGAAATCTCTAGAGAATAAGCATGAATTTATTGATGTTTGTAAAGATAGATATTACAATTAAGCTTAGTTACATCAATAAGAAATGAGTTTCAACTTATCTCTATTTCTTTTGCCTTTTGCTCATTGGAGGATTTGCATGCTCTGCAGCTCTCCTTCTCCTGCTGGCTTCGTCTCTCTATGCAATATCTTCCAGCTCGCTTTGACTCGGCCTTTTTTCATGATTATGTCTATTCATAAAGGCAGGGTCTCCAATTGGCGTATGTAGGCCAATAGTGGTTACCCTTTGTGAGCTGGGAAATGGCCCTTGACTCCTTAGTGGTTGCACCATGATAATTTGTTGTTATTCAGGTCGTGGAGTTTGTTGGCGAGGTTGTCTTGAGGGAGGGATCCTTGAAGATTGAGTAATAAACTTGCCTCTACCTTTGCCTTTCTCTCCTTCCCCTTTATTCTCCCCCTTTATGTCAGTATCAAGGGTTCAAATGTCTTCAGACAGTTGATGCATATCTTGGACGAGCTTGTGGAGCTAATTCTTGGATTGAACAATGTCTTCATGGTTTTCTTGGACCAAAGAATCAGTTCTAGATTCTTTTTTTGTAGGATGGCCAAGATAGTTTCTGTTTATTGCATTTGACCCATGGAGAATGCTTGAAATTCTTTCATTGAGGTTCGTAGACTTGTGAGACTTTCCATCATAAGCTTATTTTGAGATTCCTGAGTCTTTTGTGGAAGGAGAACTGCTTCCTTGTGCTTCTTGGCAGCCTAAAAATGAATTTAATCCCTTTCATTGATACTTTAGATCATTTCCTTGATGATCTCCCTAAACTTCTTTGTAAGCTCAGTACTCAGTTTGCTGGGGAAGGTGTTGGCAACATCAATCAAATGAGTTAGCATCAGATGAACAAGGTCTGAGTGAACTTCAAGATCTTCTTGAATGTCCTTGGTCACCT
The DNA here is from genome assembly GCA_020205605.1 of Panax ginseng. Taxonomy (NCBI): domain Eukaryota; kingdom Viridiplantae; phylum Streptophyta; class Magnoliopsida; order Apiales; family Araliaceae; genus Panax; species Panax ginseng. The sequence goes on from CM035133.1 coordinate 50,719,904, forward strand.
TCTGAGATGCTTTAGATAACTCCATTTTGGTAGGAAGATCTGAGATAAGCTCAAGGAGTTGCTGAGTATTTGGAGGAGAAGCTCTAGAATATTGATCTTGCAAATTATAGAGAGCAAGATCAAGATCAAAATAGTTATTTTTTCATGAGGAAGGGATATCTGATGGAGGAGCATGTGTGTGAGATTGAGTTTCAGGAGGAGGTGACTCTACGATTGGAGTAGAATCAATAATCGTAGAGTGAGAGATGGTAGGAGACTAGATCAATACAAAATTTGGCATATCTGGTTCATCAGTTACAGAATGTTGGGATTCTATGACTGGAAAATTGATTTAGTGGATGAAGAATCACTTCCAACCATCTTGGCAATTCGTAGAATTGGTTGAATGTTGATGGTGGACAGTGACTAACCCTGAAAGAGATGGGAATATATTGTATCTCACGCCTATTTTCTGAGGAGGGACCGTTAGTGATCAGCTTTTGGGCAAAAGTGAGGTTTCCTAGGAATCCATGAGCTAACACAGAGATTGCTAGATAAACTTTGAAGGTCCAGAACATATAATCCCAAGAGTTGATGATTTGGGCTCTATGAAAAAGGCATCATAGGTAAATAGGAGAACCGTTGATTGTAGTTGGCTCTCCTATATCCATCCCAACCCACTGCTATAATTTCAATTTCGTCATCCTCTTCTTCTTCCCGGTCTTCATTTGATATTTCCATTACGTCAATCATCTTCACTTCTCTTCTCTATTCTTCTATCCTATCCACCTCCATAGATTCAACCCTCTCCATTTCTATGGTTTCAAAAGCTAAGATCTCTGGAAGAACTGAGGGAGGTTCATGATAATTTCTTTGTAGCTCCTCCTCAGCTGTAGCCTTTTCTGACACATGGACTTCGCAAGGCTCCCCCTCAATCTGATCATCTATTTGAACTTCGGTCAACTCCCCCTCAGCTGGAGCATTCCCTAGTGTAGCAGCTACAGGAAGCTCCTTTTCTGCAGCTATTTTCTTTTCTTCTTCCTTCAAGGCTTTTACATTTTCAAGTACATATGTCTTGACAAGCTTTCTCTTTGTTTTCTTAGGCTGAGCCACAGCCTCAGTACCCTCTACAATTTCAGCTCTGAAAATTTGATCTGGCTGAGAAGTTGTTGCTGCATCTACTTCTGGAGTGACATCAAGTCTGGACTCTACGATCGGTAGTGACTCTACAATCGAAGACTTCTTTAATTTATGGCTGCATTTTCCCTTCTTACGAAGTTGAGAGATGGTAGCTCTAGCTTCTTCCTCGTCAAACTGCTATTCTTTCCCCTTTATTTCCTTCAGAGTTCAAGTGCCTAAACTCTTTTGGGCTGCATCAGTGGTTGAACCTTGAGGCTCCTCTGTCATCTGAGCCTTCATTTTCCTGTTACCCTTTCTTTTTCTGACCAAAGCAATGGGTTCCTCTTTATTAATTTCTTTTTCTTCATCTGTTTCCTTCACAACTGACATATTTCCTAGTAGCCCAGACTCCTTTGCTTCACCAGTCCTTCCACTAGATTAAGACATTATTCTGACATTTTCTGCAGGATTTCTTTTCCAATTTTGAAACAGCTGCTGGGTCATCTTTCTATTGGGATTTATGGATCCTCCTTCATTGTCCCCTATTTTATCACCCAGTGTTGTTTGCAGGATTATGCTTATAAATCGCCCATAGAGCATCTTTCCAGAGTTCTTTGATTTCTTTGAACTAAGTATCCACTTCCCAATCCAATCGATGAGTAGGGACCCTTAGTTGAGTTAAATTTTGAAGTAGATTATTGTCATGAGCTTCAGTTGTACTTCATTCACGAAGTTGTGGCCAGAGCTTTTACAGCATATGCACTTCCCAACAATGTCAGCCAGAAACTTATACTTCTGGGGAAACTCTTTCTTCTTGTATCCCTGTATGTTCTGAAACTTTGTGTGACGCATCTTCTTCAGACCTTCATGAAAGTCGATGACCTCCATAGATGTAAGTCCCTTCGATTTGAAACCTAGGGCTAGGTTTATATCTTCAGCCTTGAGTTTAATTTGTACTCCTTTGACCCTTGTGGTGATGATGTCATTCTCAAAAAACTCCATTGTTGTACAACTCTTTCACCAGCTTCGGATATATCCATGTGTTGGTGCTTAAAGTTTCTTCCAGACCAGCTTTCTTTAGAAGAGACAGAATCTTATGAAATTGTGGGTCAGTTGTCTTGAACTCGTCGAAGCAAAGTTGGTAACCCGAGATAACATTTGAAGTCGCCATTAATTTTCTTGAACTGAGGTTGGTTGAGCGCTTATGTAAGTTAGGGTTTCTACTGGTAGGGAGAGAGAGGAATGAGCTTTTAAACTTCTGAGGTGAGTTTTCAAAAAGACCTTTTCAAACTGTACTTGTAACTTCTCTCCTCTCGATCTGCATAGTGGGGCATGTGTCGAGTCCTGCTTGGCTCCACGATTTTTTTTAATGATGTGGAAAATAATGAGCAATATTTATTTGGTGAAGGAAATCAATACAATAATTTGGTAAATAAAATACTTATTTATTAGCCTAAATATGATCCAAAATATTTATTGTGATTTAGTTCAATAGTGAGATTGAAACTAAGTTATAAATATTAAAGTGGATACATATTAGGTGATAATATGTACATATTTACCTTGGGATTCTATAGGATATAGAATTATTTATATTTTTACACTAACAATATAATTGTATAAACTATAATGTGATAGTTTCTGTGTATATTAATGATATGTTGATTATTTTACATAGTATTGTTAACGTAAACGAATTTAAGAAATATCTATTTTTGTCTTTATGTTGAAAGACTTGTAAAATAGATATTATCTTATTATCATGTGAAAACAAAGTGAAGATTTCAACTAAACCAATTTAATTGTATTGAGAGGCTATACTAAACTAAGTTTGATAAACCTTGAGATTGAAGAATTTAATAATTCTTAAATAGTAGTGGTACACTGAAAGTTAATTCTGATATAGCTATTATAAATCTGAAGTACACGTCCGCTAGTGAGAGCCTTGTGTTTGATATGCAATGCACGAGATCAGATATTACATACAGTTTTAAACTTAGTATACTAATGATTTACATTGGTTTTGTTAGATTTCTCAATGTTTTAATAGATCACATAAATGTCCCTTATATTTTAGTGAGGGAAATTATAAATTTACAAGTAGGTGAATTTTTACCCAATCTTGCGTATTGTTTCTTAGATGAGAAAGAAACAAATGAAGTATTTTCCATTTCACGATATGGATCTAAAGTTATTAATCTTTCACAGTAGGTTGTGATCTTGATTAATTAAGTAAGAAAATATTCATAAGTAGGTGAATATATTCTTATATTTCCACAAGTAGGTGGATATATTATTACTCTTTGTGAAGGGTATAATTTACTTCAAGTAATACTATTGCTTTATATGATGTAGAAAGCAATTGGAATCAAAATTTGTTGTTGGAACATCAAATTATGGCCACTTCCAAAATTGTTTTGTTCATTATGTTGTGATAGTGAATTTTTTTTCGTATAGAGCATATAAGATTACCTTTAAAGGTAAGTCGTGACATGTTGGTCATAGACATATTTTTGTTAGACAAATGGTACAAGAAAGTATCATAATTTATGTCTATGAGAAAGACAAGTGACGACTTAACTTATCTTTTTACTAAGACTTTGACGAGAGCGTAGTAAGTTTAAATATTTGTGATATGGAACTTAAACTACTTTGAGTCGGTGGTGATGGGAACCCAACCTATTCCTAGGTTATCCCTAGTTTATAGGTTTAATGGGAAAAACAAGTCACAGTTGCTGACTGTATTACTATTGATGTGGTTCCATATGTAGTGTAAGATAGTAACGTCTGTTGCACGACCGAGGCTGAGTTATACTCTTAACAAAGTTGCTATGTTCTTAGCAATAGAAACACATATGAAACACTTTGCTTATATGAACTAGAAGTGGAGCCGCTACTTATAGATGGTTTTGGTTTACTCTCTTAGAGGTTCATGAAACAGGGAATTGTGCATGGCCATATTAGCGTAAAGCAATTGAGAATACTCACCATGGTAGGAGAATTTTGTGTGTGTGACAATTTCGATCATATCATATAGAAGTAGAGGTTCAATCTACGGACACCATCAACTTCGATGTGACTTTGAGTTGTTTACATTAAGGGAATGTTCAATGTTCGTCACACATTCTTTTATGCACACATGTCTTGGAGTTGTTTGATAGAAATTTGTTTGGATGAGAAATATAGTTTTTCCAAACAAGTGGGGGATTGTTAGAAATTGCACCTAATTCTATATTTTGGAGACTTAATTATTGTCAAGTTTGGGCTTATTCTATATTTTGGAGACTTAATTATTGTCAAGTTTGGGCTTGGATAAAACCCATTAGTGGACATAATTTAAGTAAATATAAAGGTTTAATTTGTTTCCCTAATTGTGAAAAATAAGAGAGAACTTCATTTGATTTGTGTCTATAGTGAGACATTTAATAAGGTGCAAATTTGTTTGATAAAACTAATTATTTCTTGTCGCATTTAATAAAAAAGACTACTTGTCACTTTATAAGTACAAGTGTATAGTCTTATTTTATTTTGGAACAAGAGATTCTTGTGAGTCTTTTGAAATTCTATTTAATTATAAGTATATTACTAATATGTAACTTACATCATTAGTAGTAATAAGTATAATTAAAATGGAAATAAATAATAGTTTAATGGTGAAACTATTATAGATATATGTATGTATTTAAATGTGTAGATATAGATATACTACATAAATGTATTAAGAGAAGTCTTAAATATATACATTTTAGACATAAGAATTTTGCACCATGAAAATCTCTCATTCTTTTAGCCATTCTTCTTACAAATAAATAACTACTACAAAGAAGTGTTCGTGTGGAACAAATGTGAATTACTATTAAAAATTTGTTCAATTTTGAGGCTTGACATATATCCTGGAGGTATATTGTCTGCAACCCATAGCAAATCGATCGTGGTGGGGGCGATAAAGACCTTAAGGACAGGGATCATTCGTGTCACGTCTTCTACAACAATTTTGACTCTACAAACTACGATTCTAACAATTGATGTAGTCTTCATCAACTCTAGTTCACTCATGGTTGACTTCTATCTCCTCATATTTGAATGGATTGATCAATAGCCATTTCTTGCCTTATAAAGTTGTGCATTAGGCAACAAGCAACAATTATTTTATTTTGTCTTCGAATAGGATAAAATGAAGGACTTCTAAGAATTTCTCATCTTTTCTTCAGAAGGCCAAAACAACGCTCTATAACATTTCTAGCCGAGGAGTGCTTCATGTTAAACAATTCTTTGGCAGTCGTAGGTCGATGTTCATCTAAACAATCATTTAAATGATATTTTTGACCTCTAAAAGGTGAAAGAAACCCCTCTCCATTAGTATATCCAGCATCTACGAGGTAGTAGTTACCTTAACTAAATAAAAAAGATGTTAAAGTTGATTGTATATATATACATGGGGTTGTGTGTTTTTTAGTGTGTGTATGTCTATAAATATTAAATTATATTAAGATATTTCTTATTTCTTACCTCGATTTAGTTTCAAACCATGATTACAATGCATTGCAGAATAAAGTAACCTACCATTTGCCGTATACCTTTCCCAATCAGGTAAGACGTAGATAAATTGCATCTCTACGGAGCAAACACCTAACACGTTAGTTATAATCTCATTTTTTCGATTTTGATACCTAGGACATGAACCTTTATGTATGTTACATCCAAAGCCCCTAGACAAGCCTAGTAAGAAATACTAATCTTTTTCAAAAACATAATGATAAATATGTAATTAAAAAAACTAATTCTAGTAAGATAATAAATATTTAAATTAAAGTAATACTTTGAACCATTTCCACTTATCGTCGGTAGAGTTTTCACGTATAGGTTCTGGTTTCTTATAAAGTTGACCTTCTAATCTTATCACGGCATTGAGTACATTGTTGAAGTGTCTATTAATTGTCTCACCGGATTGAAAAAATTTTAACACTATGACACGATTTTTCACATGATTGGCTAGCACATACAAAAAAATGGCAACTTGATCATCTATTTAAAGGTACTTTGTAATACTAAGCTTGCATGTGATATGTAAAATATCACACAATTTGGTAAAACTTACCCTATCCATTCTAAGGTAATTGTGGCATGTAATGTGTGACCGACCAATAACAAATAAGCTTAGGTAGGACACACTAGCGAATGATTTACTCGTCTCTCCCCTCCTAGTTCTAATCCCAGATTTTCACCAGAGATCATATCCCTAAGCTCTGATACCAACTGTGACGCCCCCAAAATAGGTCCATACAACCCATTCTGAGTTGCCAAATACATGGTACAAAAACCAAATACAAACTTCATTAATACAACTATCGTGCAAAATACAATAACACATATGATGTGAGTTTTAATACAAATATTGTCTTGTAGACAATATCCAAACTCAAATAAAGTTCTCATTATAATTATTAATACACTATTTTACAAAGATAGTGAGGACTGCTATAATAACTGTCTTGAACCATCACTCCACATCCCAACTAGTCCCAGCTATATTCTCGCCTTCTGAGAAGAACAATAGAACAAAAAAGGAAAAGGGTGAGCTCAACTAGCCTAGTAAAGAATATTATGAATAAGATAATGTAAAACAAATTATCCTTAGTCCTCAACAGGGAAAAAATCTGATAGACTACAATAGACAACAAGTTTTAGATCAACAACTACAGCGGAAACAACAATCCATTAGAAGAGTCAAGTAGAGCATGATGTCTACTATCTTCCATGATTTAAAAGTCCATCATCAATATTTTATCCCTATAACATCAATCAATAATTATTTCCAATCAACGAATTATATATGCACTACGGGCCAAAGATAATCGTTTGTATCACCAGTGGTCATGATCATGCCAAACACATGTCCATCTTTACACTATGGGCCAAAGATATTCATCAATCAACAGTTTATCTTTGCACGATGGGCCAAAGATAACTTTTAACATAATTTAAGTCAGAGAATTATGATAATGACATAAAGAATGAATCAAGTGAGATCATAACATGGATTCTGTAAAACCCCAACTTTCTATAAATAAAATTAAATTTTCTCTATTAATTATTTTGAAATAGTAAGGAGTGGATTTGATTAATGTTGTTAGTTATGGGTAAAATGTGCAAATTTTGTAAAATAAGCATGTGGTTATAAAATATTTATTGTTGTCGGGGAATATTCATTTGGTCGTGGAATATTCTTGTTGTCGGGGAATATTCGTACAACGGCGCAGCTATTTGTGGGCCCCATAAAGGAAAACGGTCGGATGAAAAAAATGACAAGTTTGAGTTTTTATAAATAACGGCGTACTTGTTACCGTTAACACTGTTAGAATACCTGGTGGTTAAAATACAGTAATATGCGTGGTTGCATAGTAGCACACGGTATTGCACAGTATTTTTAGATTATTGATTCTTACGTAAGAAGGCACTACTCAATAATTGTTACAGTAATTACAGTTCAATATTTTATTGATTCAATAATTGCTATGTTGATATTTTATATTATTGTTTTTTCAATAAATTTTCCCTGTACAGTGTAAAATCCCAATTTCTGTGCAAAGTACCGCATGCATGGTGATTTCTATTGTTATTCCATTCTTTATTATTACATTGGAATATCTCATCGATCGTATTATTCGCTTTGACACGGTTCCGTTATTTATTATTTACATTGGAATAACTTTTATCATCATAAGTACCGCATGCATGGTGATTTCTTTTGTTATTCCATTCTTTATTATACTCAGTTGGTTAAAGTTTTGACTTCTATACTCCATGAAATTAGTGGAATATCCTTGATATTTGCGCTTCATCCACTATCTTTTCATGGAAATATTCTTCTGAGCATTCTTGAATTTTAGTCTACAAAGAAGTATCATGTGGACAATTTGGACGTTATTAGTTCCCAAATAATTTAATTCTTGAACTTGTTTTATTGAATTCTTATATCATTGTCATCATCCTCATGTTTATATTTTGTTGAAAGTCATCTCATGTATTTTCAGAAAGTGCATAGATGGACTTGGTATGATTATGACTGAGGATTATTTCGGTATAATCATGGTAGTAATTTTACAAATGATGTGGAAAAAGTCCTCATTGACCCGTAGTGCATTGATGGGATGAGTTTTGGTATGATTATGGCTATGGATTCTCTTGACCAAGGAGCAAAGATGAATTATTTTATGGCATGATCAGGACCGTTGATGAAAACACGATTATCTTTGGCCCGTAGTGCATGGATAATTCGTGGTCGTGATACTAAATAATATCTTTGGCCTGTAGTGCAGGGATGATTTGATGATGTAGATTATTTATTAAGCTGAGTATCACCGATAAAAGTGATGAAAAACTTTTTAAATCATAAAAGATGGTAGATTTTATTCTCTACTTGACTCTTTTAATGGATTGCTTGTTCCGCTACAGTTAAACTTGATGTCTATTGTATTTTATCAGTTTAACATTGTTGAAGACTAATGATAATTTATTCTGCATTATCTTAGTCATAATATTTCTTACTGGGCTAGTTAAGCTCACCCTTTCCTTCACTGTTCTCTTCAGGAAATGAGAATATAGCTGGGACGAGTCGGGGAATGGATTGACAGTCCAGATGATAGCATTAGTAGTCCTCACTATTCTGTTAAATAGTGTGACAATAAATGTAATGAGGACTTATTCTGAGAGTGGATATTGTCTAGAAGACAATATTTGTATTAAAACTCACAGCTCTCTTGTTGTATATTAAAGATTGTATTTGTATTTTGTACCATATATCTGGCGACTCAAGATGGGTGATGTATACCTATTTTTGGGGGCTTCACAGTTGGTATCAAAGCTTAGGGATATGATCCCTAGCTGAGATATGAGACAAGAACTAGGAGGGGAGAGACGGGGAATTCCTTCGCTAGTATGACCTACCTAAATTTATTTGATATTTAATTGGTCGGTCAGAGTATAGGGATAATATGTGATATGTTAATTAACCCTTGTTTTGTGGCAGTGTTTGAAAATGGCATCCGAGAATGTTGAGAACATCAATGGAGCATAGGAGACCGTTGAGTCTCCAAAGATCAATAATCAGGATAATGTGCATCAGAAAGGCGATAATCCTCAGGCAAACAACAACATTGACCAAATGATGAACGATGGAATGTTCAGAGGTTTTATGCAATTCATGCAACAACAGGTAAGAGAGACTCATGTTCAAAATATAGGTGGAAATAATGGCAATCCACGGTCGGTCACCGCTAAGCAGTTCAAGGAGCTGGGACCACCGGAGTTTTTGGGAAAGCCAGAACCACTTAAGGCGGAGACATGGTTAAAGTAGATCACCAAGATATTTGATGTCTTGGGATGCTCAAAGGAGCAAAAGGTTCCATTTGCCACCTTTATGTTACGTGAAGAGGCAGATTACTGGTGGAAATCTATAAAATGTACCCAGACTGACGCACTCAAGATGTCTTGGGAGAAGTTCCAAGAGCTGTTCAATGACAAGTACTTTCCCGAAACTATTCGTCACATGAAGGAGGTGGAGTTCATCAAGCTGGAGCAAAATAATATGACCGTGTCGCAGTACGAGGCTAAGTTTGCCGAGTTGTCTCGGTTTGCATCCCATTTGGTCGATAATGAGGAGCGAATGACGCGAATGTTTCTAAGAGGTTTGAAACCCAATATATGTCAATACCTCATTTCTCACAAACTTTGTTTATATTCAGATGTTGTGAATAGGGCTCAGTTATTGGAGCACGATAATGAGTCAGCACAACCAAAAGGTAACGACCAACAACACGATAATAATCATACCGGTGGCAACGGTTATCGGAACAATGATAACCATCGTGGGGGGAAATTATCATGCCATGAATGGTAACCACTTCGGTGGTAATCATGGCCAAGATAATAGAAGTGGAAATTTCAAGAAGAGAAGGTTCAATAATGATGGAAAGACAGCAGCATCAGCACCCTTTTCAAAGGAAGAAGAACGATCATCGGTCGTATGTTTTAAATGCGGACAGGAGGGACACATCCGTCCAAAATGTACGCAACAATCCAAAGCGTGTTTTAATTTTGGAAGAGAAGGTCACCTAGCTCAATTTTGTCGTATGGTGAAGTCAAGTCCAGTTGGGATGGTGATGCCAAAGGATGTCCAAGACAAGCCAAAGCCGGTAGTTTAAGAGAGAGTGTTTTTTTTCGTGACGAGGAACCTGAATAAAATTATCACGGGTAAGTTAATCATAAACTCTTGCGAAGTCTATACCATGTTAGATACCGATTTTACTCACTCGTTCATTCCACTTAGTTGTGTTCAATGTTTGAATTTAACTCTGGAGAAGTTAGACTTTGATTTATCTGTTGAAACTCAGTTGGGAGAAACCTTCGTTACTTCCACTATTTATAAATCTTGTTTGATTCAAATCAACACTTTCACGTTACCTGTCGATCTTATCTCTTTGAAAATACTTGCCTTTGATGTGATTTTAGGAATCGATTGGTTAACTACTCATCATGCTTTTAATAAGGTTGTTAGCTTTCATATTCCTAACCAACCTGTTATGTGAATTCAAGCAACCAAACCACTAAAGTCAATCATTGTTATATCAAGCCATAAGTAAAGAGTCTCGGTCCTTTGTTTGTTGACTTCCTTGTGTGGAATGTACCGAAGCCAGACTTTCTGTAGGGGACGTCGTGAATGAAGATGGCAAGTTGATAGGTATCAATGTGACGTACTATCCAAGTCTTGGATGAGGGTCATAGTTTTGAATGATATTTCTATCGTTAATAAATTTCCTGATGTATTCATGAAGACTTCCTAGCTTATCCCTAGAGCGTGAAATCGAATTTGTAATCGACCCCAAAGACAAAACCCCATTTCTAAAACCCTTAAATATTTTTTCAACTAAAACGAACGTAACATGCGCCATAGACGTTGACTCGAGCTGTTGAAGATTATGATCGTACCATTCAATAACATCGTAGAAAAGCGAACGTGGTAGCTGACGCGTTGAGTAGAAGATCGTATGCGTTTACAAGTGCGAATATACGAACCCACATGAAGATAACGAATATACGATTAGAATCGACTTTAATCGATAAAGTTAAAGCTGCTCAAGCTACATACTTAGAGCTGATGAATGTGAAGAAGAAGGTTCAAGAAGGCGTTATCTTAACCCTCGATTTAATTGGCCCATTTGAAATCCTCGATCAAGTAGGAACTGTGGCTTATAGACTCGTTTTACCGCCAAGTATGTCGCGTGTTCATAATTTTTTTTTCACGTATCGATGTTACGTAAATATGTGGTCGACCCGAACCACATTATTGATTTAGAACCGGACGAGATAGCGGATAATTTAACGTATGAAGATGTACCTGTTAAAATCCTGGAATGTATTCAACACTCAAAGGTTATACCTCAAGAGTTAGAATCGGATGAAGTGTCCTCATCTTTTTTGCGCATCCCGTGTATGTACATAAATTTCGAGGGCGAAATTTCATAAGGAGGGGAGATTGTAAAATCTCAAATTTTACGAATAAAGATTTAAATTTCTCGAATTTTTTTTTGGAATATTATGGTATGGATTTAATATAATGTTATAGTTGTGGGTAATATTTATAAATTTTACAAAATATGCAAGTTGTTATATTATTCGATTGGTCGGGGAATATTCTTTATGTCGGGGAATATTCATACAACGGCACAATCATTGGTGGACCCCACAACAGAATTATTATCGAATTGAGAAAACAACAAAAATATTTTTATGAAAATAATGGCGGAAGTTTTACCGTTAATACTGTTAAACTACTCGGCGGAAGAAAGTCTGATGAATCGTGTGGTTGCATAGTAGTACTGCACGGTATTGATTATTGATGCTTATGTGAGAAGTCACTCGATTTTGTCAATTATTACTACGATGAGTTTTTGCATAGTATCTCACGTTATTTGATTCAATTATTGTTGATTGTTATATATATATATATATATATATATATATATATATATATATATATATATATATATATATAAGTTTTGTTTATTAGTATTATTAATGTATTAAAGCGGAAAAACTTTTTTATATAAAAGCAGAATACTTTTATAAAGTTATTCGTTTTATTAGCCTAATAGTAAAATCTTTTTATATAAAACAGAATACTTTTATAAAGTTATCTATTTTATTAGACAATAATTAGATTATATTATATTATATTTTATTATGCATAGTGTTTGCATAGTAAAATCTTTTTAAAAGTTATTCGTTTTATTAGATTATAAATAGAATATATTATATTTTATTGTAAACCAATATGGACCGTCCGTTTAAAGTAAATCGATCTGGACCGTTCATGGATTGGTTACTATTCAATCCATTCTTCTATAAATAGAAGCTCATTCCTTCATTATTTCTTACGAATTCACTGAAACTCTAGAGAGAGAAACTATAGAGAGAAAGAAGAAAAGTATTCTGCTACTTCACTACTTCTATATCCAGTTTTTCTTCTATAAGGTAAAAATTATTATTTTTTATATTCATGAAGAGAACTTACATTATTCCATTCTTTATTATTTCGTTGGAATAACTTTTGTGTCTGTGATCTACCCTATACTTGGTGAATTTCATTTGTTATTCCATTCTTTATTATTATTCATTGGAATATCTTCTTATGCATGCGTTTACGTCGGACACGGTTAAAATCTTTATTATTCTATTGGAATATCCTGTTTGTGCATTTTACGCAGGCCCGGTTCCGTCTTTATTATTACATTGGAATATCCGTACAGATGCGTTTTATCTTGGGACCTAGTTCCGTCTTTATTATTACATTGGAATATATCGTATGCATGCTTTTTTATCTGGGACTGATTCCGTTATTTATTATTACATTGGAATAACTTTGTCTATGCAAAGTACCGCATGCATGGTGATTTACATTGTTATTCCATTCTTTATTATTCATTGGAAAATCACATTTGGTGCGACATTACTTTGACCGGTTCCGTTATTTATTATTCTGTTGGAATAACATGTACATGCGAAGTATCACATGCATGGTGATTTCTTTTGTTATTCCATTCTTTATTATACTCAGTTGGTTAAAGTTTTAACTTCTATACTCCATGAAATTAGTGGAATATCCTTGATATTTGCGCTTCATCCACTAACTTTTCATGGAAATATTCTTCTGAGCATTCTTGAATTTTAGTCTACAAAGAAGTATCATGTTGACAATTCGGATGTTATTAGTTACCAAATAATTTAATTCTTGAACTTGTTTTATTGAATTCTTATATCATTGTCATCATCCTCATGTTTATATTTTGTTGAAAGTCATTTGTGGCCTGTAGTGCATAGATGGACTTGGTATGATTATGACCAGGGATTATTCGGTATAATCATGACCGTAATTTTACAAATGATGTGGAAAAAGTCCTCATTGACCCGTAGTGCATTGATGGGACGGGTTTTGGTATGATTATGGCTATGGATTCTCTTACCAAGGGAGCAAAGATGAATTGTTTTATGGCATGATCAGGACCTTTGATGAAAACACGATTATCTTTGGCCCGTAGTGCATGGATAATTCGTGGTCGTGATACTAAATAATATCCTTGGCCTGTAGTGCAGGGATGATTTGATGATATGGATTATTTATTAAGCCGAGTCTCAACGATAAAAGTGATGAAAAACTTTTTAAATCATAAAAGATAGTAGATTTTATTCTCTACTTGACTCTTTTAATGGATTGCTTATTCCGCTGCAGTTAAACTTGATGTCTATTGTATTTTATCAGTTTAACATTGTTGAAGACTAATGATAATTTATTCTGCATTATCTTAGTCATAATATTTCTTACTGGGCTAATTGAGCTCACCCTTTCCTTCACTGTTCTCTTCAGAAAATGAGAATATAGATGGGACGAGTCGGGGAATGGATTGACAGTCCAGATGATAGCATTAGTAGTCCTCACTATTCTGTTAAATAGTGTGACAATAAATGTAATGAGGACTTATTCTGGGAGTGGATATTATCTGGAAGACAATATTTGTATTAAAACTCACAGCTCTCTTGTTGTATATTAAAGATTGTATTTGTATTCTGTACCATGTATCTGGCGACTCAAGATGGGTGATGTATACCTATTTTTGGGGGCGTCACGCACAGTATTTTCCATTATCATATCAATAATTCATATTATTTTAATAATATTATTAGATAGAATTATTGGCAATGTCTAAGGAAGTTCTATCTAGAAAATGGGTTTGGTCACCTAATTGCGCGTTAGTAAGGAGAAATCCTTATCGGAAAACCCCCTCTTTCCTGAGAACGACCTAGTTATCAGTATTGTGATTCTATAATATTATTTCTGAATAATTAATTATTGATTTATATGATAAGGAAATATTTATTTTATGTGGATATAATGAAGGAATTAATGCTGAGGTATTTTATCAGTATTTTGACAGAATTGAGGTATTAAAAATCGTCCGTATGTGGATTTAGGTCATTTACTGTTTGGAATTTGGAAAAACTTTCTTCTACAAAGTTGTAGAGAATTAAATTTCCTATGGAATAGACATGAGATTTGAATTTTTCTGATAAAAGAGCTATTTATTATGAATTATTGAAGCTTCTGAATATTGTTTAAATTTAAAAAAATTTGGTGGAGATTTTCTAGAATGGGTGGGCCCCACTTTTGGTTGGTGAAAAATGTGCTGAAATTTAATTTCAAAAGTGGTTTGCATGAATAGTAGTAGGTAAAGCCACCAGGTAGCAGGTTAAGTCTGCTTTAGCGTTCTAGCATTTTCCTATAAATAGGGTGCTTAGTTAGAATTGAAAATCACACCAGAATCAGAAGTTTTCTCTCTCTATAATATCGAGCGTATTTTTATGAGTATTTAGATACTTTGAGAGTTGCTATTCAGTGCAAGTTTCCTTCAACATTATATCCAATATTTCGGTCAGAAGTACTGTTCTTTTGAGGTAAGGAATGTTTTTTTCTTCGTAAATGATGTTATTTCTTCAATATCATTATACCGAAATATTGGTATGAATTTTATTGTGAAATTTTTATCTTTTCATATCGAGGTTACTATTCACGTATACGGCACTATTCACCAATACGGTACTATTCACGAAGTATGATTTTTCTTATAGAATTTCTACCTTTTCGTGTCGGGATTACTATTCATGTATACGGCACTATTCACGTATACAACACTATTCACAAATACAGCACTATTCACAGAAAATTAAATTTTCTTTTTCTTTGTCCAAGTTGTCAATTATGGTTACTATCTTTGATTGTATCCATGTTTTGATCTTCATTTTTCAATTCTGCTCCACAATTGATTATTATGGAGTATTTTTGAACTTGGATAAACCGAAGTACAAATCCCTAATCTTTGATATTTTATATCACTGGATTCGTTTTCTTTAATATATTTTTCATCGTCCTCAGTCCTAAATGGTGATATAATTAAATATCTTTGGCCTGTAGTGCAAAGATGAATGATTATCTGATGAATATCTTTGGCCTATAGTGCAAAGATGAATGATTATCTGATGAATATCTTTGGCCCGTAGTGCAAAGATGAACAGGTGTTGAGACGAACATGACCAACTGGTGATACGAATGAATATCTTTAAGCCCGTAATGTAAAGATGAATATTTGATTCAAGATGTATATTAATTGATGTTAAGGGATAAAATATTATTGTTGGACTTTAAAATCATAGAAGATAGTAGATGTGACGCCCCCAAAACAGGTATACATAACCCATCTTGGGTCGCCAAATACATGGTACATGATACAAATACAAACTTAATTAATACAATTGTCGTGCAAAATACGACAACACGATAGCTGAGTTTTAACACGAATATTGTCTTCTAGACAATATCCACACTCAATAGAGTCCTCATTACAATTATTATTACACTATTTCATAGAATAGTGAGGACTACTATAGCCACTTATTCTGGACCATCACTCCATTTCCCGACTAGTCCTGGCTACATTCTCATTTCCTGAAGAGAACAATGAAAGCAAAAGGGTGAGCTCAACTAGCCCAGTAAAGAATATTATGACTAAGATAATGAAGAATAAATTATCCTTAGCCTTCAACAGTGTTAAACTGATAGAATACAATAGACAACAAGTTTTAGATCAACAACTGCAGCGAAAATAGCAATCCATTAAAAGAGTCAAGTAGAGCATAATATCTACTATCTTCTATGATTTAAAAAGTTTATCATTAATTTTATCACTGAGACTCAGCTTAATAAATAATCCACATCACTGAATTATCCATGCAATACGGGCCAAGGATATTCATTAG
Source organism: Panax ginseng (assembly GCA_020205605.1). Lineage (NCBI taxonomy): Eukaryota > Viridiplantae > Streptophyta > Magnoliopsida > Apiales > Araliaceae > Panax > Panax ginseng. The sequence goes on from CM035133.1 coordinate 50,736,368, forward strand.
TATCACAACCACGAATTATCCATGCGCTACGGGCCAAGGATATTCGTGTTTTCACCAATGGTCATGAACATGCCAAACAATAATTCATCTTTGCACCCTTGGCTGAAGAGAACGCATGGTCATGATCATACCAACAACTGTCCATCAATGCACCACGGGCCAGTGAGGACTTTTACCACATCATTTGTAACATTACGGGTAATGATTATAGCGAATAATCCCCGGTCATAATCATACCGATCAACAGTCCATTTATGCACCCTTGGCCGAAGATAACTTTCATCACAATATAATCATGAGGATATTTAAAATGATATAAGCAGTAATCAAACGAAATCAAGGATAAATATTAAAGACTTTAAATTTATCCAGAGTTTAAAAATATCCAAATTGTCAACATGATACTGCTTTGTGGAGTAAAATTCAAGAATAATATTCATGTGTCAAAAATAATTTTGGACAAAAAAGAAATCAATTTTTATCGTGATAGTACCCCAGGTGAATAGTACCCAAGTGAATAGTACTTCGGAAATAGTACCCCGTGAATAGTATCCCGACATGAAAAGTGCCTCGAATACCCGAGTGAATAATATTCGAGTGAATAGTAATTGGGTAAATAGTAATTCGTGAATAGTACCCCGACATGAAAAGTACCCCGAATACCCGAGTGAATAATATTCGAGTGAATAGTAACCGAGTAAATAGTAACCCGTGAATATATAGTACCCCGAGTGAAAATATTGATATTTAATAAGAAAGTTCAGATCAATATTCCAATGAAACGATACTGGATGAAGCACAAAACTCAAGGATATTCCACTAATTTCAGGAATTATAGAAGCAATACTTATCATAGTAAGTTTAGATTTAAGAATATGAAAAGAAATAACATACGAAACTGCAAATGGATTTTCACCTGTCATGTGGTACGTAATCCGCATATACAGGTTATTCTGACATATTAAAGGATGAATACGAAAAATGGTATTCCTTACGAATACGAAAGAAACAATATCCTTACGAATACAAAAAAATTAACACCCCTTACCTTAGTAGAAGACTGGATACTGCAATAGTGAAGTAGCAGAATACTCTTCTTCTTTCTCTCTATAGTTTCTCTCTCTATAGCTTTTCTTGTGAGTCTCAGTAAATTGGTGAGAATGAAAGAAGAATTAAGCTTCTATTTATAGGAGAATGGACTAAATAGTAACTGATTCATGAACGGTCCAGATTAATTTACTATTAGAACGGACGGTTCATATTGATTACTATTAAAACCACAACCGACGGTTTAGATTGATTTACTTTTAAAAACCATTATCGACGGTCCAGATTAATTTACTTTTAAAACTACCACCGACGGTCCAGATTGATTTACTTTTAAAACCACCACCGGCGGTCCAGATTGATTTACTATTAAAACCACCATCGACGGTCCAGATTGATTTACTATTAAAACCACCATCGATGATCCAGATTGATTTACTATTAAAACCACCACTGACGGTCCATAAAATTAGTAAATCTTCCCATGGAATACTAAGTCAAACTTACAACAAACGCCTCATAACAAATCCCTATATTTATATCAAAAAAATTGAATAAATATTTACCACAAATCATTTATCTTTAATAAACACATTTTTAATCTATTAACAATTATTCATTATTAATATTATAACTCACAATATTTAACAACCAAATCATTCCCAGGAAATAGGAGGCTTTCCGATAAGGATTTCTCCCTATTGGCGCGCAATTAGGTGACCAAACCCCTTTCCTCGACAGAACTTTCTAGACATCGTCAATAATGCAAATAATAATATGAATAACATTGTCGTCTCAATTATTGATTTAATAATATAAAATATTATGCAGATGATACTGTAAAAATAATTGAATCAAATAACGTGAGATACTATGCAGTAATTACTATAACAATAATTTAGTATAACTGAGTGACTTCTCACGTAAGCATCAATAATCAATACCGTGTGCTACTATGTAACCACGTGTATTACTGTATTTTTAATACCAGGTATTTCAACAGTGGTATTTCAATAGTTAACGGTAAAACTTTTGTCGTTATTTTTATAAAAAGTTATTTCTGTCATTTTCTAACTCCGACAGTTATTCTGTTGTGGGGTCCACGAATGATGGCTTCGTCGTACGGATATTCCCTGACAAAAAGAATATTCCCCGACAAAAACAATATTCCCCAACACAACGAATATTTTATATAAACTTGCTTACTTTGTAAAATTTTCATATATCATCCTTAACTTTAACCTTTTATCAATTTAACCATTTACTAAATAGAATAACAATTATAAGAAAATTGAATACTTTCATTTTATAAAATTTGGGGTCTTACAGTAGACTTCATTCTCTACTTAACTCTTCTAATGAATTGTTGTTTTCGCTGTAGTTGTTGATCTAAAACTTGTTGTCTATTATATTCTATCAGATTTTTCCCTGTTGAAGACTGAGGATAATTTGTTGTTCATTATCTTAGTCATAATATTCTTTACTGGGCTAGTTGAGCTCACCCTTTTTCTTTTTGTTCTATTTTTCTTCTCAGGAAGCGAGAATATAACGGGAAGTAGTAGGGGTGTGGAGTGATATTCCATGGCAGTTGTTATAGTATTCCTCACTATTTTGTAAAATAGTGTATCAATAATTTTAATGAGGACTTATTTGAGTGTGGATATTGTCTAGAAGACAATATTTGTATTTAAACTCACAGTTTATGTGTTGTCGTGTTTTTCACGACAATTGTATTAATGAAGTTGTAGTTGTTTCTGTACCATGTATTTGGCGACTCCGAATAGGTGATGTATACCTATTTTGGGAGTGTCATAGTTGGTATCAGAGCTTAGGGATATGGTCTCTGGCAGAGATCGGGGAATATAACTAGGAGGTGAGAGTCGAGTAAATCATTCGCTAGTGTGTCCTACCTAACCTTAGTTATTAGTCGGTCAGAATATAGGGGTATTATGTGGTATGTTAATTTCTTTAATTAACCCTTGTTTTACGGTAGTATTTGAGAATCCCTACTGAAAATGTTGACAATGGAGTGAATGAGACCGTGGAGACACCTTTAATCACCAACCAGGAGAACGTGCAACAGGACGACAATGTTCCTCCTGTAAACAACACTACCGAACAAACGATGAATGATGAGATGTTTAGAAGCTTTTTGCAGTTCATGCAAAATCAGACGAGGGAAACTCGTGTACAAAATACGGGTGGAAATAATAGCAACGCACAGCTTATCACAGCCAAGCAGTTTAAAGAGTTGGGACCACCAGAATTTTGGAGAAAGACGGATTCGATTAAGGCAGAAACGTGGGTTAAGAAAATTACCAAGATATTTGATGTCTTGGGATGCACGGAGGAACAGAAGGTTCCATTTGCCACCTTTATGTTCCGTGGTGAGGCAGATTACTGGTGGGAATCTGTGAAGTGTACCCAGCCAGCCGCACTCAATATGTCTTGGGAAACATTTCAAAAACTATTCAATGACAAGTACTTTCCTGAAAGTATTCGTCATATGAAAGAGGTAGAGTTTATTAGACTGGAACAGAACAACATGATTGTGTCCCAGTACGAGGCTAAGTTCACGGAGTTATCCAGGTTTGCACCTCATTTGGTAGAGAATGAGGAACGTATGACGCGGATGTTTCTGAGAGGTTTGAAAACCAAAATTTGTCAATACCTCATTTCTCACAAATTTTGTTTGTATTCAGATGTAGTGAATAGGGCTCAGTTATTAGAGCAGAATTATGAGTCAGCTCAACCAAAAGAGAATGACCAACAACACGATAATAATTATACCGGTGGCAACGGCCATCGGAACAATGATAACCATTATGGAGGAAATTATAAAGCCAGAAATGGTAACCACTTCGGTGGTAATCATGGCTAAGATAATAGAAGAAATGATTCAAGTGGAAAATTCAAGAAGAGAAGATTGAACGATGATGGGAAGACATCGGCAGCAGCACCAACACTAGCAACAAATTCTAGGGGAGGAGAACGACTGCCAGTTAGATGCTACATATGCGAAGAGGAGGGACACATAAGTCCAAACTGTTCATAGCCTTTCAAGGTATGTTTTAGTTGTGGAAAAGATGGTCACATAGCTCGATTTTATCTTATAGCGAAATCAAGTCTAGCTGGGACGGTGGTACCAAAGGCGGATACGGACAAAATAAAGTCGGTGGTTTCAGGAAGAGCATTTTTTGTGACTTCTCAAAAAGTGAGTAACCCGAACGAAGTTATCACGAGTTAGTCACTCATAAAATCTTGTGAAGTTTATACCTTGTTAGATACCGGTTCTACCCATTCTTTTATTTCTCCTGCTTATGCTCAACGTTTGAACTAGACTCCGAAGAAATTAGACTTTGACTTATCTGTTGAAACTCCGTTAGGAGAAACTTTTGTTACATATACAGTTTATAAATCTTGCTTGATTCAAGTTGGAACCATCACATTTCCTGTTGATCTTATCTCTTTAAAGATACTTGCCTTTGATGTGATTTTAGGAATCGACTGGTTAACTACTCATCATGCCAAAATTGATTATTTTCGTAAGGTTGTTAGTTTTCATATTCCTAACCAACATGTTATGTGAATTAAAGAAACCAAACCACTAAAGTCAATCACTGTCATATCAAGCCATAAAGCCATTCGTTTATTAAAAAACGGATGTCAAGCTTTCTTAGCCCATGTCTTGGACTTGAACAAAAATACGTTAGATTTGAATAATATTTCTATTGTTAGTGAATTTTCTGACGTATTTCCTGAAGAAATTCATGGCCTACCCCAGAGCGTGATATCAAATTTTGTATCGACCTTGAACTCGGTACAAACCCCATTTCTAAAATCTCATATCGAATGGCTCATATTGAACTTCAGGAGTTAAAAACTCAACTACAAGAGTTGGTACCCGAGCCACTATCTGGTGACTTCCTTTGTGGAATGCACCAAAGCCAGACTCTCCGTAGGGGACGTTATATTTGTGTGGTGGTAAAAAGATAGGTGCCATTGTGATGTGCTATCCAAGGTTGGGATATGAGTCACAGTTGAGAGCAACATAAGTCAGTAATCGAAATATGTAGCTTTCTAGGCTTAGCTGGTTATTATAGGAGATTTGTGGAAGGATTTTTTCGAATTGTCACTCCATTAACTCAGATGACTCGTAAAGATACAAAATTCGTATGGAGCGAGGAATGCGAGAAGAGTTTCCAAGAGCTCAAGAGGATACTCATTTCGGCACATGTTCTGACAATACCATCGTGGAAAAGCGAACGTGGTAGCGGACGTGTTGAGTAGAAGATCGTATGCGGTTACGAGTGCGACGTTGTTAACACAAAGACCCATTTCTTATGACTTACAAAAGATGGAGATAGAGTTAAAGAGTCCAAGAACCTACGTGAAAATAGCGAATATACGATTAGAACCGACTTTAATCGATAAAGTTAAGGCTACTCAAGACACAGACCCGGAGCTGATAAATATGAAGAAGAAAGTACAAGAATATGTTATTCCATAAGTAAGAGTCGATGAAGAGAAGAAATCTCAACCCTCGATTTATTGCTCCATGTGAGATTCTTGACCGAGTAGGAATTGTGGCCTATAGACTCGCCTTACCGCTAAGTATATCGCGTGTTCATAACGTTTTTCACATTGATGTTACATAAATATTTGGATGATCCAAACTACATTATTGAGTTAGAACCAGACGAGATAGCCGAAGATTTAACGTACGAGGAGGTACCTATCAAGATCTTGGATAGGAAGGAGCATGTCCTACGCACAAAGGTTATACCACAAGTTAAAGTTTTGTAGAGGAACCATGCTATTGAGGAAATGACCTGGGAGTTGGAATCGAAAATAAAAGCAAGGTATCCTTACCTCTTCGACATACCAGGAACGTACGTCAATTTCGAGGACGAAATTTTATAAGGAGGGGGGGTTGTAAGACCCCAACTTTTTATAAATAAAATTGAATTTCCTCTATTAATTATGTTGAAATAGTAAGGAGAAGATTTGATTAATGTGGTTAGTTATGGGTAAAATGTGCAAATTTTATAAAATAAGCAAGTGGTTGTAAAATATTCATTGTTGTCGAGAAATATTTGTTTGGTTGTGGAATATTCTTGTTGTCAGGGAATATTCGTATGACGGCGCAGCTATTTGTAGGCCCCATAAAGGAAAACGGTCGGATGAAGAAAATAACAAATTTGAGTTTTTATAAATAACGGCGTAGTTATTATCGTTAACACTGTTGAAATACTTGGTGGTTAAAATCTGATGAATACGCATAGTTGCATAAGAAAGCTTTACGATATTGCAATGATTTTTAAATTATTGATTCTTACGTAAGAAAGCACTACTCAATAATTGTTACACTAATTATTGTTCAATATTTTATTGATTCAATAATTACTACATTGATATTTTATATTATTGTTGTTTCAATAATTATCCCTGCACAGTATTTCCTATTATCAGATCAATAATTTATATTATTTGAATAATATTATTAGATAGCATTATTGGCAATGTCTAAGGAAGTTCTGTCTAGGAAAGGGGTTTGGTCACCTAATTGTGCGCCAGTAAGGAGAAATCCTTATCAGAAAGTTCCTTGTTTCCTGAGAACGACCTGGTTGTCAGTATTGTGATTCTATAATATTATTTGTGAATAATTAATTATTGATTTATATGATAAGGAAATATTTATTTTATGTAGATATAATGAAGGAATTAATGCTGAGGTGTTTTATCAGTATTTTGTCAGAATAGAGGTATTAAAAATCGTCCGTATGTGGATTTCGGTCAATTTCTGTTTGGAATTTGGAAAAAATTTCTTCTACAAAGTTGTAGAGAATTAAATTCCCTATGGAATAGACATGAGATTTGAATTTTTCTGATAAAAGAGCTATTTATTATGAATTATTGAAGTTTCTGAATATTGTTTAAATTTAAAACTTTTTGGTGGAGATTTTCTAGAATGGGTGGGCCCCACTTTTGGTTGATGAGAAATGTGCTAAAATTTTATTTCAAAAGTGGTGTGCATAAATAGTAGCATGTAAAGCCACCAGGTAGTAGGTTATGTCTGCTTTGGCGTTCTAGCATTTTCTTATAAATAGGGTGCTTAGTTAGAATTGAAAATCACACCAGAATCAGAAGTTTTCTCTCTCTATAATATCTAGCGTATTTTTGTGAGTATTTAGATACTTTGAGAGTTGTTATTCAGTGCAAGTTTCCTTCAACGTTATATCAGATATTCCTGTCAGAAGTACTGTTCTTTTGAGGTAAGGGATGTTATTTTTTTCGTAAATGATGTTATTTTTTCAATATCATTATACCAAAATATTGGTATGAATTTTATTGTGAAATTTTTACCTTTTCATGTCGAGGTTACTATTTACGTATACGGCACTATTCACGAATACGGTACTATTCACGAGTACTATTCACGAAGTATAATTTTTCTTGTGTAATTTCTACCTTTTTGTGTCGGGGTTACATTCACGTATACGGCACTATTCACGAATACAACACTATTCATAGAAAAATTAAATTTTCTTTTTCTTTTTCCAAGTTGTCAATTATGGTTACTATCTTTGATTGTATCCATGTTTTAATCTTTATTTTTAAATTCTGCTCCATATAATTGATTATTATGGAGTATTTTTGAACTTGGATAAGCCGAATTACGAATCCCTAATCTTTGATCTTTTATATCACTAGATTCATTTTCTTTAAGAAATTTTTCATCATCCTCAGTCCTAAATGGTGATATAATTGAATATCTTTGGCCTGTAGTGCAAAGATGAATGATTATCTGATGAATATCTTTGGCCTGCAGTGCAAGGATGAATAATTATCTGATAAATATCTTTGGCCCGTAGTGCAAAGATGAATATTTGATTCAATATATATATTGATTGATGTTATAGGGATAAAATATTGAGATGGACTTTAAAATCATAGAAGATAGTAGACTTCATTATCTACTTAACTCCTCCAATGAATTGTTGTTTCCGCTGCAGTTGTTGATCTAAAACTTGTTGTCTATTATATTCTATCAGATTTTTCCGTATTTAAGGATAATTTGTTGTTCATTATCTTAGTCATAATATTCTTTACTGAGCTAGTTGAGCTCACCCTTTTCCTTTTTGTTCCATTTTTCTTCTTAGGAAGCGAGAATATAGCGGGAAATAATCGGGGTGTGGAGTGATATGCCATGGCAGTTGTTATAGTAGTCCTCACTATTTTGTAAAATAGTGTATCAATAATTGTAATGAGGGCTTATTTGAGTGTGGATATTGTCTAGAAGACAATATTTGTATTTAAACTCACAGTTTATGTGTTATCGTATTTTGTACGACAATTGTATTAATGAAGTTGTAGTTGTTTCTGTACCATGTATTTGGTGACTCAAAATAGGTGAGTATACCTATTTTGGGGGAGTCACAGATTCAACTTCAAGAATAAGATTCATAAAAGATAACTTGGACAAAGAAAATAAATTAAATTATGTTGTGAACAGAACTCATAAATAGTACCGTATGAATAGTGCCCATGAATAGTACCGTATGAATAATGCCCATGAACAGTACCGTGTGAATGGTACCCAGACATGAAAAGATTAAAATTTAATAAGAAATTTCAAACCAATATTCCAGTGAAATAATATTAGATGAAGCGCAATCCTTAAGAAATTTCTAATCATTTCAGGAATTATGGAAACAATACTTACCATAGTAAGTTTAAATTTCGGAATACGAGATGAAATAATATCGCTTACGTAATATAGAGTATGAAAGAAAATGATATCCCTTACGAGTATGGAAGGAAATAATATCTTTTACGAGTATTAAAAGAAAATAACATTCTTTACGGAAAAAAAATAATAACTTTTACCTTAGTATGAAAGTAGTTCTGACTGGAATAACGGAGATTATGTTGAGAAAATCTTACACTGCTATCAACACTCAAAATATCCTTATACTCACAAGAAATACGCTCAATATTATAGAGAGAGAATTTTCTGATTCTGGTGTGAGTTTGATTGTTTAACTAAGCAACCTATTTATAAGAAACTGGTAGCACACCAGGTTTGACAACAAGCCCATACATTGCAGCACACCTAATTTGAAATAAGCCTACAAATCCAATTTGCTCACTCCACCATTTACCACATGTTTTTAAAAATAAAAGAATTCAAATTCAATTTAAAAACTAATTCAATTTGATCATCTTCACTCCATTTAATTCACATGCTAAAAATAATAATAATATTACCATTTAAATTATAAAAATTATACTATTATATTATCACATTATACTATTATAATGTAATACTATAATAATATATCAATATATTATCGGAGAAGATAATTATGCTTTCATAAAATAACAACTTTCGACAATTGTCTCATTCTAAAATTCCTCCATTTATATCAAAATTTAAAGAAATATTTACTTACCATATTCATCAATTATTTATAATTCTTCAATAATTATTTCTAATTAATATTATAGATTCACAATACTAACAACCAGGTCATTCCCAGAAAAGAGGGGGCTTTCCTATAAGGATTTCTCCTTACTAGCGCGCAATTATATAACCTAAGCCCTTTCCTCGACAGAACTTTCTACAAATTATCAATAATGCTATCTAATAATAACATTTCAATAATATGAGTTACTATGTCGTGATAATTATTGAATTAATAATGTAAAATACTATTCAATTATCACCGTAGCAATTATTGTATCAATAATATGAAAGACTGTGCAATTTTTACTGTATCAATTATTGAGTAACTTCTTACATAAGAATCAATAATCAGAGATATTGTGCAATACTGCGTGCCACTATGCAACCAAGCGTATTACTGTACTTTTATCATCGGGTATTTTAACAGTTTTAACGGTAAAAGTTTTGCCGTTATTTTTCTAAAAAGGTTATTTTTATCGCTTTATATATCCAACAGTTATTCCGTTATGTGGTCCACCAATGATTGAACCGTCGTACGAATATTTCTTGACAAAAAGAATATCCCTCGACCAAAACGAATATTCCCCGACAAAATGAATATTTTATGACCACTTGCTTACTTTGCAAAATTTGCACATTTCACACATAACTAAAGTATTATATCAAATCAGCACCTTATTATCCAAAATAATAATTAGAGAAATTAAATCTTTATTCATAAAAAGTTGGGGTCTTACAACCTCCACTCCTTATGAAATTTCGTCCTCGAAATTGATGTACATACCTGGTATGTCGAAAAGGTGAGGATACCTTGTTTTCATTTCAAATTATAACTCCCAGGTCATTTCCTCAATATCGTGGTTTCTCCATAAAACTTTGACTTAAAGTATAACCTTTGAGCATAAAATATGTTCATTCTTATCCAAGATTTTAACAGGTACCTCTTCGTACGTTAAATCTTTTGCTATCTCGTCTGGTTCTAATTCAATAATGTGGTTCAGGTCTTTCACATATTTACGTAGCATGGATATGTGGAAAATGTTATTAACACAAGATATATTTGGCAGTAAAACGAGTCTATAGGCCACAATTCCTACTTAATCAAGGATTTAAAATGGACCAATGAATCGAGGGTTGAGTTTTCCTCTCTTTTCAAATCTCGTAACTCCTTTCCATGGAGCAACACGTAACAATACATGATCTCTAACATTGAATTCCACGTCCCTTTGATGAAGATCAACATAACTCTTTTGTTGATCTTGTGAGGCTTGTATACATTGTCGGATCATTTGAATCTTTTCTGTAGTCATGCGTACCATTTCTGGTCCCAACAACGTTGCTTCACCCACCTCGTCCCAGCATACTGGAGAACGACACTTTCGTCCACACAACGCCTCGAATGGAGTCATGCCTACACTTGTTTGATAACTGCTGTTGTAGGAGAATTCCACCAATGGTAAATACTTGTCCCAACTTCCTTTGAAGTCTAGAACATAGAGTCTCAATAGATCTTCAAGAGTTTTAATAGTCCTTTCTGATTTCCCATCCGTTTGAGGATGATATGCAGAACTGAATTGTAAATCAGTGGTCATAGCTTTCTGCAAGCTGACCCAAAATCGTGAAGTGAATCTTGGGTCTCGATCAAAAACTATGGATACTGGCATACCATGCAATCTCACAATCTCATTTATGTACATACGAGTAAGACGTTCAAGTGAATAAGTTTCTCGTATAGGCAAGAACTGAGCAGACTTGGTTAATCTATCGACAATGACCCAAATTGCATATATACCTTGAGAAAACTTGGGAAGACCAGTAACGAAATCCATGTTGATGTGCTCCCACTTCTATTCTAGAATTTCAAGTGGTTGCAATGGACCTTTTAGTACTTGATGCTCTATCTTGATACATTGACAAGTTAAACACCTTGAGATAAACTTCGCGATCTCTCTCTTCATATTGCTCCACCAAAATGTATGTCGAAGATCACGATATATTTTGGTACTTCCAGGATGGATTATAAACGGTGTGTTGTGTGCCTTCATCATGATTTTGTACTTCAAATCAGAGTCGTTAGGAACACAAAGTCTGGATTTGACTCAAAGTATTCCTTCTTCGTCGATTCTTGCTTCTGGAATAGCACCTTCTTGTACTTTCTTCTTCATACACATCAGTTCCGAGTCTGTAGCTTGAGAAGCTTTAACTTTATCTATTAAAGTCGGTTCTACTCGTACATTTAACATCATCACATTGGTACTTAGAGTATTTAACTCTATCTCTATCCTTTGTAGGTCATACAAAATGGGTCTTTGTGTTAACAACATCGCACTCGTACCCGCATACGATCTTCTACTCAACGCGTCAGCTACCACGTCGCTTTTCTAGGATGGTATTGAATAGTATAGTCGTAATCTTTCAAAAGCTCGAGCCAAACGTCTTTACCGCATGTTGAGTTCCTTTTGGGTGAAGAAATATTTGAGGGTTTTATGATCTGTACATATCTCCAATTTCTCCCCATAGAGGTAGTGCCTCCAGATCTTTCACGCCAAAATAACTGCTGCCAACTCTAAATCATGAGTAGGATAATTCCTCTCATATTCTTTGAGTTGTCTTGAGGCATAGGCTATGACTTTCCCATGTTGCATGAGAACACATCCTAAACCTCTACCTGAAGCATCGTTGTAGATGACAAATCCCTCCAAACCTGATGGTATTGTTAGAACAGGTGCTGAAATGAGTCTCCTCTTGAGTTCTTGGAAGCTCTTCTCACATTCCTCGCTCCATCTGAACTTTTTATCTTTTTGAGTCAGCTGAGTTAATGGAGTTGTGATTCGAGAAAATCCTTTCACGAATCTCCGATAATAACCAGCTAAGCCCAGAAAGCTACGTACTTCGGTTACTAACTTAGGTTTCTCCCAACTTTGTATTGCTTCAATCTTCGCCGAGTTAACTGATATTCCATACTTCGATACCACGTGCCTAAGGAATGCTACTTCCTCAAGCCAGAACTAGCATTTCTTCAACTTGGTGTATAGTTTGTTTTCACGAAGCTTTTGGAGTATCAACCTCAAGTATTGCTCATAATCTTCATGGCTTTTTTGGAGTAAATGAGGATGTCATCAATAAAGACAACCACAAAATGATCTGAATATTCCTTTAATACTCGGTTCATCATATCCATGAAAGCAGCAGGAGCATTAGTCAATCCAAAAGACATAACTAAGAATTCGTAATTCCCGTACCGAGTTCTGAAAGCAGTCTTTGGAATGTCATCAGTTTTAATCTTTAACTGATGATATCCGGAACAAAGATCAATCTTTGAGAAAAATTTAGCCCCTTGTAACTGGTCAAATAGGTCATCAATGCGAGGTAACGGGTACCTATTTTTGATGGTGACATGGTTCAACTCCCAATAGTCAATGCAAAGTCGCATACTCCCATCTTTCTTCTTTACAAATAAAACAGGACCACCCCAAGGAGATGTACTAAGACGAATGAAACCAATGTCTAACAGTTCCTGTAGTTGGGTTTTTAACTCCTGAAGTTCAATAGGAGTCATTCGATATGGGGTTTTAGAAATGGGTTTTGTACCGGGTGCAAGGCCAATACAAAATTCAATATCACGCTCTAGGGGTAGGCTAGGAAGTTCTTCAGGAAATACGTCAGAAAATTCATTAACAACAGAAATATTATTCAAATCTAACGTATTTTTGTTTAAATCCATGACATTGACTATTAAAGCTTGACATACGTTTTTCAATAAACGAATAGCTTTATAGCTTGATATGACAGTGATTGAATTTAGTGGTTTGGTTGCTTGAATTCGCATAACAGGTTAGTTAGGAATATGAAAACTAACAATCTTATGAAAATAATCAAATTTAGCATGATGAGTAGTTAACCAATCAATCCCTAAAATCATATCAAATGCAAGTATTTTCAAAGAGATGAGATCACCAGGTAATGTAAGGGTGTCGATTTGAATCAAGCAAGATTTATAAATAGTGGATGTAATGAAGGTTTTTCCTAATGAAGTTTCAACAGATAAGTCAAAGTCTAATTTCTTAGGGGTCAAATTCAAACGTTGAGCACAAGAAGGTGAAATAAAAGAATGGGTAGAACCGGTATCTAATAAGTTATAGACTTTGCAAGAGTTTATGATTAGCTTACCCGTGATAACTTTGTTCGGGTTCCTCGCCTTTTGGGACGTTACGACAAAAGCTCTCCCTTGAACCACCGACTTTGTTTTGTCCGTAGCCGCCTTTGGTGCCACAGTCTCAGCTGGACTTGACTTCGCTATCGGACAAAATTGAGCTATATGACCGTCCTTTCCACAACTGAAACACACCTTGGAAGGCTGTGAATATTTTTAACTTATATGTCCCTCCTCTCCACATCTGTATCATCTAACTGGCGGTCGTTCTCCTCCCCTAGAAACGGTTGCTGGTGTTGATGCTGCTGCCGATGTTTTCTCGTCATTGTTGAATCTTCTCTTTTTGAAATTTTCACTTGACTCACCTCTCCTATTATCTTGGCCATGATTACCAACGAAGTGGTTACCATTTCTGGCACATTGGTTATCACTGCTTCGATGACTGTTGTTAGAGTTTATGCCCTAGAGGCCAATTATTTGATATAATTGCTTAACATTTTGATATTATATTTGATTGAATAAATGAATGATTTTATTATGGTTTTATTTACTGCGTTATATATAAATGTTAACATAATAAAATTCCTTAGAATAGTGATACAAATTATATAGTTTCAAGTATGTGACTTGAACATGAGATTATATAATTTTAATTAGTATCATTGTTCTTAAATGTCCCTAGTCGAGTATCATTGTTGATGGGACAACAATGATGCAATGAGACTAGTATATGGATTGACTGATGACCAAATCTCATTGGTCATAAATATATGAGATATTAAGTCAATGCATAAGTAAATGTTAGAGAACGATGTACTGGACAGACCCACCATGAGAATTCTACGTGGAACATTATACAAAGTGTCATTAGCGATTCTCATAGTGACAATGATGTAATGGTCCTCCGACCTGAAATCACTATATTACTACACGGGAATTTATGTACTTTGATATCATCAAATGTCACCTTTAATATGGTGGACTATAAAGATGATTATTGGGTACATCATGAATCGTGTGAGGAATATGAGTGATCTAGATGGAATTTAACCTTCCTATATATTAGGGGTGATATCCATAGTGTAAGACCCCGGATTTTATGAAATAAAAGTATTCAATTTTCCTATTTAGTAAATGGTTAAATTGATAAAAAAAGAAAAAGTTAAAGTTAAGGGTGATGTATATAAAAATTTTCAAAATACGCAAGTGGTTATAAAATACTCATTTCTATCTGGGAATATTCATTTGGTCGTGGAATATTCTTGTTATCGGAAATATTAAATGCGGACAGTAGCATGACCATTTCAGGGCCCCCTTAATGTAATAAGCGCCGGATGAAGAAAATGACAAATTTGAATTTTTATAAATAACTGGCGTAGTTGTTCTTCATTAACTTCGTTGGATTACACAGTGGTTAAAATACGATGTCTGGCGTGGTTCGCACAAAGATAGCACACGCAGATTGCACAATATTTTTAATTATTGATTCTACGTATGAAGTCACTACTCAATAATTGTTACAGTAATTCTTATTCAATATTTTATTTTATTGATTCAATAGTTGTTGCGTTCTTTAGTTTATATTATTGTTGTTTCAATAATTGTCGAGGTACCAGTATTTCCATTATCGGATCAATAATTCATATTATTTGAATAATTTTATTAGATAGCATTATTGGCAATGTCTAGAAAGTTTCATCAATGAGAGGTTTGGTCACCTAATTCGCGCCAAGAAGGAGAAATCCTTATCGGAAAGCCCCTCTTTTAAGGAACCGCACTGGTTATCATAATTGTGATTACGTAATATTATTTGTGAATAATTAATTATTGATTTATATGATAAGGAAATATTTATTTGATGTGGATATAAATGATAGATTTATTTATGTGGTTATAAATGAAGGAATTAATGTTGAGGTGTTTTATCAGTATTTTGTCGGATTAGAGGTATTAAAAGATCAAATCGGTGTTTTTAAAGCTCTATTACGTGAGTTATAATTTTTAATCCGACCATTGGATCGTTGTGATTTTTGGATATGTTATATATATATATATATATATATATATATATATATATATATATATAAGTTGAATATATATCCACAAATTTTGAACCGTTGAAATTAACACATGATTTGTTATGAATTTTACAAGGTGTTGAAACGGTGTTGAAAATCATCCATTTGTAGATTTCAGATATTTTATGTCTGGAATTTGGAAAAACTTAAAGCTACAAAGTTGTAGAGAATTCGATTTCGTGTGGAATGGATATAAAATTCATATTTTTCTGATAAACGAACTATTTTCTATGAATTATTGAAGTTTCAGAAAATAAAAAAAATTTTATTAAAATTGGGTGGGACCCACTTTTTGGTTGGTGTTGAATGCACATGGGCTGCTATATTTTTTTCGTAAATGAGGGTTGGTTTTTGTGGTGGCATGCGAGAAGGTTGATAAATAAATAATATATTTTATTAATTTAGTCTCCTTTCATGCGTTCTAAGCATTTTCCTATAAATAAAAGGTGCTTATGTTAGAATTGAAAATCACACGTAAAACAAGTTTTCTTTCTCTCTATATTATCGAGCGTATTTTTGTGAGTATTTAGATACTTTGAGAGTTGCTATTCAAGGTGCAAGGTTCCTTGACTTTTCATCCGATATTCCAAATGTAATCTTTGCTCTTTTTGAGGTAAGGATTTTTAAGGGTTATTATGTTTTTTCAGTTTTGCACTTTTTCCAGACCTTCAAAAATTCTGGAAAAATTTGAAATGATAATTTGATGAGTTTTATTGATTGTGTCCAAAAATGGAGATTTTTGGATGTGTGGATTAGGAGTTATGGATTTTATGAGAAAAGACTATTTTAAAAGTAAACCCTTATAACTCCTTGTGGTTAACTCCAAAATTGATAAAATTTTTATTGGGAGTACATCTATATAATATCAGTATACCCTGTAAATTTCGGAATTTATTGATAAAAGTACAATTTATGATGAATGTCTAAATATTCGGTAGTTTTGGTCATATAAAAAATAGTAAATGAATTTTAAAAATTTTGAGAAAAATATATGTTCAATATGGAACTATATTATGCTAAATCCCTGAAAAGAAATATTTTTGGGACTGATTTGGTATTTTTTATGACAATGAACTAGTTATGATTAAATAAATTAAATATGTTATGTGAAGTAACAAAATTGAAAAATAGGATTTTATGGCTTGGGAATCTTATATAAGGTATATGCAGATTTTTGATGAGGGTTTTGGTTATTGGTGATGAAATTTTATGAGTTTGGCATTTTAGGATGATTAAATGCATTAATTAGTAAAGTGTAAACAATTAAAATAAATTGTTTATAAGTTTAAGAAATGATTAAGATATTGTGGTAATATTAATAATATTAGATTATGAGATTTTAAAGTGATTTATAACATTTGGATTAAGGTGCTATAAATATTTATATGAATTTTATTGTGAAACTTTATACCTTTGTGTCAGGGTTACTATTCACGTATAGGGTACTATTCATGACAAAAATTTGTTTCTTTCTCTGACCAAATTATCGTTGATTTATGAATCTTACTCTTAAGATTAAATCCATGTTTGGATCATATTATTTTTATTATCATATATAACATTTTTATGATCTTGGTGAAGAAATTTCTCTTTGACTTAAGTGTAAAGATGGGTAGATTATTGGTATGATCGTGACTATGGGTTCTCTTTGTCCAGTAGTGCAAAGACCAATTATTAATGAATATCTTTGGCCCATAGTGAAAAGATGACTTGTTGATTGAATATCTTTGGCCAGTAGTGCAAAGATGAATTATTGATGAATATCTTTGGCCTGTAGTGCAAAGATGACATGTTGTTGAATATCTATGGCATGTAGTGCAAAGATGAATTGTTGATGGATATCTTTGGTCCGTAGTGCAAAGATGAACTTATTAGTATGATTATGAACAGGAACTGTGATTTGGTATAACCATGATCTTTGATGTTTCAAGTAAAGACATGTGATGAAAAATATCTACGTCTTGGATGAGAAGAGAAAATTAGAACTATAATTATGATTATGAGTTATTCACATCTGTGAACAGGATCTGTTGATTAATGTTACAGGGTTAAAGCATTGTTGGTGGACTTTTAACATGGAGAAGATAATAGACTTTATGGTCTATTTGACTCTTCTAATGAATTGCTCGTTCCGCTGCAACTATGGTTGAAAAGTTTTATCATCTACCATATGTTCTAAATCTCTGATTTATTATTGATGAAGGCTATTGATAATTTAATTATCTTTAGTTATGATATTCTTTACTGGGCTAGTTGTGCTCACCCCTTTTGCTTCATAATTCCTTTCAGGTAATAAGAGTGTAGCTGGGTCGAGTGGGGATAACAAGGGAATAGTGTGGTGGTCCGAGACTATCAAAGTTTCTCAACACATTATAAAACGGCATGACATACAATATATAATTGTATTAAGGACCTAAGATGTGTGTGCCGTATATTATACGTCACTTAATAATTGATTTTGGTGAACAACAATAGGGTGAGGTGAACCCAACTTTGGAAGGGTGTTTTGCCACTATCATACAAGATGTCGAATGACATACAATCTCGTGTTATCATAAGAAAGGGTTGTGCACATCCACTTGCTGAGTATATCTACGAGCACTACCTATATGATCTTGGAGTTGGGTTGAAACATAATGTTCAATCGCAGACGATGGAGATAGTTATATGTCGAGAAGACTCACCATTGGAAGGAACATGATAGTAATCTTCTCATTTTTCTTTGGGGTCTATTGGATCAACCAAGGATAATTCTCTGGACATATGATATCTATCATAACTTAGATTCATGGCCTCCTATGTACGAAGGTTTTCTTGAGCACTTTCCAAAGATCTTAATTTCTAAAACAGTTCTAGACTGTACCTATGTAAGGTATCACTGTGAGGTGGGGTCCATAGTTGGGACATGAGTCACAGTTGGTATTAAAACTCACAGTATATGTGTTGTTGTATTTTGTACGACAATTGTAGTAATAAAGTTGTAGTTGTTTTCTGTACCATGTATTTGGCGACTCAGAATAGGTTGGATGGATTGGACCTATTTTGGGGGCGTCACACATAGGCCTCTTGATTGAGTAGGACTATGAAATGCATGGACATGCTCAAATAGTGATTTGTTTCATATAGTCTATTCATTGATCAAGAAAATTCAGATTAAATTATGAAGAGTATGACACATTCCATGACTCGAGTTTAATCTAGGATATTAAGGTTAAAAGGATTAAATTACATTGAAACATTGGTCACGAAAAGGTTGCATCGAATCATTGATCTTATTATTACTTGGGTAGCAGTGATGCATTACTAGATGCCGCTCACTGTTTATAATTTTATAATATGATTTTAAAATTATTGCCAATGTAATAATAACCTATAGGGTCACACACATATAACATAATTTAAAAGGGAATAAATTTAAATTTAAAGGATTTAAATATATTAATATGATTAATAGTATTTAAATCACGAATTTAAATTAAAAGGAAAATTTGTATATATGTATATTAATTAAGACTTAATTAAGTTATATATATATATAAATTCGGATTTTATAAACTTAGGTTTTGATTAATTCCTTTTAACTACTATATATAGGATATATAGCAGCTACTTAGGGTTAGATCATATCTTAAAAAAACCCTAGCCGCTCTTAGAGAGAGACTAGAGAGAAAACCTTTTGAAAAATTTTGTTCCTTTGGTGGCTAGTACCGCAAGTCCCTTTATTGTAGAATCGTTCGACGGTTCATGCGACGTTCGTGTGGATACCGTAGAGGCGCGATTTTGATTGGATTGCGTAAAGGATTCGAAGCCATTTCAGAACTCTTTCATAATTGGTATAATATCTAAACCACTGAATTAATTTCTATTTCGCATGGATCTTGTTTTGGGTTTCGGAATTGCTTTGATTATTTTCTATTTCCGCTGCGTTTTTGTGTCAAAACCCTACAACTGTTGCCACTGGTATGACTATTAGCGTGTTACCGGTTGTTGTCTTTTGGTTGAGCTAACTCATAATCCCACTCCAATAATTGAGCTATATTCATAACATCTGAATACACACAAAGTTTATGAGAGATAAGATGTTGACGAATTTCGGGTTTCAACCCTCTCAAAAACATTCTTGTCATTCGCTCCTCATTATCTACCAAATGAGATGCAAACCGAGATAACGCCGTAAATTTGGCTTCGTATTGCGACACAGTCATATTGTTCTACTTCAGTTTGATGAATTCCACCTCCTTCATGTGACGAATACTTTCTGAAAATTACTTGTCGTTGAATAATTCTTGAAACTTCTCCCAAGACATCTTAAGTGCAGACAAATGGGTATGTTTTACAGATTCTCGCCAGTAATCTACCTCTCCGCGCAACATGAAGGTGGCGAAGGGAACCTTTTGCTCTTCAGTGCATCCCAAGACATCAAATATCTTGGTAATTTACTTAATCCATGCCTCTGCCTTAAGTGGCTCTGACTTTCCCAAAAACATCGACGGTCCCAACTCCTTAAATTGCTTGGCAGTGACAAGCCATGAGTTACCATTGTTTCCACCTGCATTTTGAACAGAAGTCTCTCTCTTCTGGTTTTGCATAAATTGTATAAAGCTCCTAAATATCCCATCATTCATCATTTGGTTGGTGTTGATGTTTACATGAGGATTATTTCCTTCCTGATGCACATTATCCTGGTTATTGATTAGTGGTGTCTCAACGGTCTCATGTGCTCCATTGCTTATCTCAAAATTTTCAGATGTCATTCTCAAACACTGCCAAAAAATAAGGGTTAGTTAAGGAAATTCTCATGCCACATATTAACCCTATATTCTGACCGACCAATAACAAATAAGCTTAGGTAGGACACACTAACGAAGGATTTACTCGTCTCTCCCCTCCTAGTTCTAATCCCAGATCTCCACCAGAGATCATATCCCTAAGCTTTGATACCAACTATGACGCCCCCAAAATAAGTCCACACAACCCATTCTGAGTCGCCAAATACATGGTACAGAAACCAAATACAAACTTCATTAATACAACTGTCGTGCAAAATACGACAACATATATGCTGTGAGTTTTAATACAAATATTGTCTTGTAGACAATATCTAAACTCAAATAAAGTCCTCATTAAAATTATTGATACACTATTTTACAAAATCTATAATAACCATCTTGAACCATCACTCCACACCATGACTAGTCCCGGCTATATTCTCACCTTCTAAGAAGAATAATGGAACCAAAAGGAAAAGGGTGAGCTCAACTAGCCCAGTAAAGAATATTATGACTAAGATAATGTAAAACAAAATATCCTTAGTCCTCAACAGGGAAAATATCTGATAGAATACAATAGACAATAAGTTTTATATCAACAACTGTAGCGGAAACAACAATCCATTAGAAGAGTCAAGTAGAGCATGATGTCTACTATCTTCCATGATTTAAAAGTCTATCATCAATATTTTATCCATGTAACATCAATCAATAATTATTTCTAATCAACGAATTATCTATGCACTACGGGCCAAAGATAATCGTTTGTATCACCAGTGGTCATGATTATGCCAAACACCTGTCCATCTTTGCACTACGGGCCAAAGATATCAATCAACAGTTCATCTTTATACTACGGGCCAAAGATATTCATCAATCAACAGTTCATCTTTGCACTATGAGCCAAAGATAACTTTCAACATAATTTAAGTCTGAGAATTATGATAATGGCATAAAGAATGAATCAAGTGAGATCATAACATGGATTCAACTTCAAGAATAAGATTCATAAAAGATAACTTGGACAAAGAAAAGAAATTAAATTCTGTTGTGAAAAGTACTCATGAATAGTACTGTATAAATAGTACCGTATGAATAGTGCCCGTGAATAGTACCGTATGAATAGTACCCAGACATAAAAAGATTAAAATTTAATAAGAAATTTCATACCAATATTCCAATGAAATGATATTAGATGAAGCACAATCTTTAAGAAATTTTTAATCATTTCAGGAATTATGAAAGCAATACTTACCATAGTAAGTTTAAATTTAGGAATATGAGATAAAATAATATCGTTAACGTAATATGGAGTATGAAAGAAAATGATATCTCTTACGACTATGGAAGGAAATAATATAATTTACGAGTACTGAAAGAAAATAACATTCTTAACGACACTACAAGAAAAAGGTCTATCAGCGACCAATAATATCAATGACGACAAGATATCGCGGTCAACGATATTAGTAATAATGACGCTTTCTACGACCGTAATTATATCCAATCATTATTGATATCGTGACCGCATGCGGTCGCTAGCATAATTTTACCTCCAAAAATTTGGCAGGAAATGTTGGCGTGAGGATTCTTTGCGACTACTTAATATCAAATGACGCATCACGCTATCATTGATAACTCCATGTCATTAAAATTTAGCGACCGCATGCGGTCGCTAAAGGCGGTCGCTGATCAAACTTAATCTAACCAGTATCAATCATTTGTGAAAGACAGCCGGAAGAAAAAAAAAAGAGAGTAGATAGAGAGAAGAGGGAGAAAGGGGGGAAGAGAAGTAGGAGAAGAATTAGCTGCCATTGTCACACCGCCATGGCCCGCCGCCACCACCGCCATTATCACCGCGCCATACTGGGTAACCCAAACCGCAATAATTTTTATAGTTTTCTAAATTTGAAGATTAATGTTGAATGTGGTATATAGATTTACTGAATTGGGTGTTATGTAGATATCTGAATTGGGTATTATCTGTATTGTGGTATATAGTTTTTTTTTATGCTTTAAATTTTGTGTGTTTTCATAAATGGGTGGATTAGGGAGTGGTTGTGAGTTGTGACCTATGTCAAAGTATTGTGTTTGGCTAGGTTGATCAACTACCAAACCCCCCCCCCCCCAAATGGGTAGAGCCTCAAGACTCTAAATCTTTAATTTCTAAGATAATACTTATTTGGCCAGGATATATGATGAGTTTGGACCATTTAATGATTTACTTTTTGGTGCTACTATATTTCATTCAAACATATGCAAATGAGGATCCTATGAGATTGATACATCGTGTGGATTATATTGACTGTATAGCTCATGTGTAAAGTAAAGATAGAAGCTTGCAAAAATGAAAGTGCGAGTTTTTGGAACTCTGAATTTGTAGTATACTCCTGAACTTTTTACTGCTTTAATTTGCATTCAATCGTTATTGTTTTTGTCTTATTATATTGGGAATTTGTATATTTCTCTTGGTTTGTGTCTTTGGGTGCCTAAAAATGACCTTATATACATGCTGTCGTGCATGTGGCTAGTCCATATTATAGGGGAGACTCTGGCGAATTTTTTTTATTGGTCTGGTATTTGCGAACATTTATACTATTAACGAGCCTATTAGTGATCCACTAGAACCTATTAAGGGGCTGTTGGAGCTGATGGGTTGGGCTTGGGGCCGCGAGGCCACACGAGGCCATGCCAAGATTAACCAAGCCTCACGGGGCCAAGCCAAGCTTGGTTGTTAGCATGGTAAGCAATTAAGGGGTTGTTAAGCCTACATAGGCAGTGCTAGGGAATTGTTACTGCAACAGAGAAGGTAACTAGACACACTTGGTCAATAAAGAGACTGTTTTGGCTATAACAGAAAAGCAAGGGTATTTAACACTTATTATTACAAGAATAAAGCTACAAAATGTTATAGAAGCTATGAATTGCTCAACCAAGTTGTGACTATCCCAAAAGTTGCTTAACATACTAGTTGATATGAATGAATCTCCAAGATACTCAAAAGTTGTATAAATGAGTTAGAAAACTCTGATATAAAGCTAACATGAATGAAATACCTTACGTATTCACTTACGATAAACAATAAAAACAAATTTAAAACAAATTAAAATAAAATAACATGATATAATATAACTATTAAACTAAGTAGCATTTACTTAGTTTCTCATACTAAAGTTAATAACATTTAAAGTTTCTCATACTGCTTTAATTTGCATTCATTCGTTAACTTCAAGTATGCTTAAATGTTAATCATATGCTTACAAGTATACTCAAGTCATATGATTACAAGTATATATGCTCTCAAGTCATATGCTTACAAGTATGCTTAAATGTTAATCATATGCTTACAAGTATGCTCAAGTCATATGGTTACAAGTATGCTTAAGTCATATGCTTAGAAGTATGCTTAAATGTTAATCATATGCATGCTTAAAAGTATGCTCAAGTCATATGGTTACAAGTATGCTCAAGTCATATGTTAACATTTATAATGTTATGCGTAGTAGGTACAGTAGAATCATGGACCTCTATTCGCATCAGTAGTTGGATGGCACGACGAAAGTCAAGTGCCCAGATAGGTGCTACAGCTGAATTTAGAGCTGGTTGCCAAGTGTTTTTGGAGTATGTGTATAGTCACCCGGAATGTATGAATGGTAAGTCACAGATACGAAAGACTGCCGCCACCAACAGATCCTTGGGTGTACCCGATGGAGAAAAGACTAAAGGGATATCTGAGGCGGTAGTATTTCACGATTTGAAGATATCAACTTTGTGGTGCGATTTACAAGTTTTAATATGTTTACAATCATGAATTGTAGAAAATATATCACATTTTTACTTAGTAATATTATGCTATTTTTTGTATAGGAGACTCAGTCTCAAGGTCAGCCTATCCATTGGCTGGATATGTACGTGGCCACCCGTGATGGTCTGCCTAAGGCTATCCAGATAGCGGTAATAAATTTTAACAACTTGATCTTGTTTATCAATGCTTACAGAATTAATTTATTTTTAACTATTTAATTGTTAACATGATGACAGGACACTTATAAGCGTTTATTGAATGAGCGCTATCCTGAAGGCACTCCACGTTCGTCTATCGATCAAGAGTTGTAGGAGAGGGCGTCTGTTGTGAAGAAGAACTACATTAAAGGTCAAGGACAACGACAACGCCCATCCTTTAGTGGCTCAGGATGCTCTTCTACCCAGTCTACACAATCATCGAGCCATCCAGCTGTTCATACTCCGGCTGACTATGTGAGAGCTATATGTCGAGGTCGCAATCTTCTGAAGATAGTGGGCGGACATCTGGGGGCTCTGAGTCTTTGAGGAGTTAATCAAGAAGTAGCTAAGAAGAAGCAAAGATCACAACACGGGGATGGTGATGAGGTATAAAATCAATTTGTTGTATATATTGTCGTAATATACCAATATTAACATATAGTATATATTTGTAACTTGTTTTATTATTTTGTTAATTACAGGGTGATCAAGGAGGCAGTGATGCTTGACGTACCTACTTTAGATTAGTTTTGTAGTTATAGTATAAGCATGTACTTGTATATTCATTCTTTGGATGTTTGTATGTTAATTAAACAAGTTTTGAAATGTTATTATATTTATTCAAATCATATTGGTTTTTAAAGGTTTATATACTAGTTTGGTGTATGTGTTGGTGGATGATGGATGTTTATATTGTTGTGTATGTTGTTGTTGGGTATGTGTGTTGGGATAAAGCAGGTACAAAACAGGTACAGGTTTTTGGGAATTCTACAAAACAGTAAAAATCTGTTTTTTATTTTTTTTTCCATATCATCGATCGCATGCGGTCGTTGATCTCGATCACGCCACGTGGACCACGTCACTTTGGTTCTGGACCATGTCGATTTAGATTTTAGCGTAATCGAATTTGTCATTCGCCGTCATTTCGTGTCGATTCAGCAGATGTGTTTGTAAGCTAATAGTGGTGTTGATGTGCATCCCAAATGACAAAAATTTATCTTGACGATTATCGTGACCGCATCTGTCGATGATAAGTGATCATTGATAAACCTTTTTCTTGTAGTGCGAGAAAAATAAATAATATCATTTACCTTAGTAGGAAAGTAGTTCTGACTGGAATAACGGAGATTATGTTGAGAAAATCTTGCACTGCTATCAACACTCAAAATATCCTTATACTCACAAGAAATACGCTCAATATTATAGAGAGAGAATTTTCTGATTCTAGTGTGAGTTTCATTGTTTAACTAAACAACTTATTTATAGGAAACTGGTAGCACACCAAGTTTGACAACAAGCCCACGCGTTGCAGCACACCTAATTTGAAACAAGCCTACAAATCCAATTTGCTCACTCTACCATTTACCACATGTTTTAAAAAATAAAAGAATTAAAATTCAGTTTAAAAACGAATTCAAATTCAATTTGATCATCCTCACTCTATTTAATTCACATTTCAAAAAAAATATAATAACATTACCATTTAAATTACAAAAATTATACTATTATATTATCACATTATACTATTATAATGTAATATTATAATAATATATAAATATATTATCGGAGAAGATAATTATGGTTTCATAAAATAACAACTTTCGACAAATGTCTCATTCTAAAATTCCTCCATTTATATCAAAATTTTAAAAATATTACTTACCATATTCATCAATTATTTACAATTCTTCAATAATTATTTCTAATTAATATTATAGATTCACAATACTGATAACTAGATCGTTCCCAAAAAAGATGGGGTTTTCCGATAAGGATTTTTTTCCTTACTGGCGCGCAATTATATAACTTAACCCCTTTTCTCGACAGAATTTTCTAGAAATTATCAATAATGCTATCTAATAATATCATTTCAATAATATGAGTTACTGTATCGTGAAAATTATTGAATCAATAATGTAAAATATTATTCAATTATCATTATAGCAATTATTGTATCAATAATATGAAAGAATGTGCAATTTTTACTGCATCAATTATTGAGTGATTTCTTACGTAAGAATCAATAATCAGAGATACTCTGCAATACCGTGTGTCACTATGCAACCACGCGTATTATTGTACTTTTATTATCGGATATTTCAACAGTTTTAAAGGTAAAAGTTTTGTCATTATTTTTATAAAAAGGTTATTTATGTCGCTTTCTATATCCGACGATTATTCTGTTATGTGGTCCACCAATGATTGCGCCATCGTACAGATATTCTCTGACAAAAAGAATATTCCCCGACCAAAATGAATATTCCCCGATAAAAACAAATATTTTATGACTACTTGCTTACTTTGTAAAATTTGCACATTTCACCCATAACTAAAGTATTATATAAAATCAATACATTATTATCCAAAATAATAATTAGAGAAATTAAATTTTTATTCATAAAAATTTGGGGTCTTACATAATGTCACTGTCATACACTAGCTCCCTCATAAATTTTAACCCGCTCGAGCAAGAAAGGGTGTACTTTGGTCGAGTAAGTGCTCTCATACGCCTACGTTGTGCCATAGATATAACAAATTGCATGAATAAGGTAACCATGTCAACTATTTCGAACTAAAAATGAAAAAAAAATAACTAATCTCTCCATCCTCTTCCGCTTATCTAATTTATGAAGAGCCATGACTACAATTCAATTGAAAAAATAAGAGCAAACTCAAACAATTCAATTGTGGTGCCATGCGAAATTTTGATATTATTAACTCAAACAAATTACACTCAGAAATCAATTTCATTTGCTAAAGTTAACAATATCTGCATTACTTAGACTTGACAATATAATTAGTTAACGGTTGAATCAACCTATATTAACCGGAACCAAATGAGTTGGTTAATTATTTTTATTTATTTAAATTGGATAAAGTTTGAACCCATATTTTTAAAAAAAAATATAAATGCAAACTGATTAACCATTTTTAACCCATATTTCATTCTAAATCCAAATTCATGCTTTATACAACGGATATCACTGATAATGATGTATCTTATTGAATGTACCGGGCTTTATATATGCATGATATCATACTGGTACCGGTGGAAAAAGGACTTTTCTGGCTACAAGGCCATAACCAGCTCCAAAAACTTTTCAACAGTCATAATATAAAAAAACCGATTTATCCAATAATGTTAATACATAAAATATGATAAGCTTGAAATTTAAAATATGGGTTGTGTTTATTTAAACTATAACTATATATGGTTCCAATTCACACAATCCATATTAAAAATAATTAATATAATTTTAATTTTTAAATGAAATCATAACCATATTTTGTAAAGGACTCCCTTCAAAAGAGATGCAATAGGGCTTTATAAGTTAAGAATGACAGAAGTAATAACACACCATCAAATTTATTGTGGATTCGACATATATGTAATAAAGCCAATATTGAACTGTATATGCCCAGTGACTTTAAAATGAACTCGCTTATCTTTACAGTCAGAAACATAGGAAGATGAGTCTATGAATATACAGAATAATAGCAAAACCAAGTTCAGAAAGGAAACATGCATCATGTAAAAAGAGAGGAAACGACACCATCCGATTCTAAATTCTAACATTAACTGTGCATTTATATTCAACATCCAAAATTATATCATGTATTGCCCACAAGAAATATTGCAAGGACATTACCACCAGTACAAATGATCAAATAGTAGATGTCATAACAAAAATTACAAACATGCACAAAAAGATAAATGATTAAATCACTTTAAAACACCATAATAAAGATAG
This sequence comes from Panax ginseng, assembly GCA_020205605.1. Classification (NCBI taxonomy): domain Eukaryota; kingdom Viridiplantae; phylum Streptophyta; class Magnoliopsida; order Apiales; family Araliaceae; genus Panax; species Panax ginseng. The sequence continues at coordinate 50,764,639 of CM035133.1, forward strand.
CAAGCCACTTATACGAACAAGATAAACAATTGGGATTGAGGTTTCATAGAGGCTAAACCAGCCGATTCTATTCCATCAGAAACATAATTCAACATAGAAAAAGAAAGCATACAAACAAATTTGGATGATAAAATCTGTACAAATTTCCATATATCTAACTGGTACCTATCTTTGAAGTATACGAATGACAAACATGAAATTTAGAACATCACTAATTAAACTAATTAAGATAGTTTCAACAAATAATAGAATTATAGAGAGATTATACTAAAAATATAGAGAGATTTGAAATATAATTGATTCAATTCAAAGCTTTGAAAGGATTTCAAAATTACCTGTGAATTAGAAAGTTTAGAACTACGATGATGCTAGCCATAAAATTGTGATGAATGACAAACATAAAATTAAGAACTTCACTAATTAAGATAGTTTTAACAAATAATAGAATTATAGAGAGATTATACTAGGAATATAACATTCCTTTCCAAATATGCAGCCAAACAGCCCCTTCATCATTTCGGTGCAATAACTGATTCCATTCTCCCTCTTATTTCACCAATCCAAACATAGCTAATGAAAACTATGAAATAGGCCCGAATTTATTAATCTCACTGGTATGGTGCATAAAAGGGTCGGCTTCTAAGAGCAACTCCAGCAAGTCGGAATTGCAAAAATTCTAGACTATATTTAGTCTAGAAAGCAGATTTTACTCCAGCAGATAGACTATATTTAGTTCAGTCATTTTTCCGGCAATCCAAAAAGACTAAATCAAGGTCAAAAAGACTAAATTCTAGACTATATATCTCATGGACTATAATTTTAATATTATTAAATGGGAGAGAGGATAGAAGAAAAAGAAAAGGAGATGAAGATCTGTGAAGAAGGAGATGAAGGAGAAGAAGGTTTGTGAAGAAGGAGATGAAGAAGACGAAGTGGGAAGAATAAAAAAAATAATTCAATACATTAATCAACTACAAAAAAAATACAATAATTTGAAATACAAAAAAATATGTACTGTAACGCCCCAGAAAATATCGGATTTTTGAGAATTAAATTTTTATTTGATTATGTGAATTAAATGAATTTAATTAATTATTTATGGGAGTAAGCTAATTGAAGGTCATTCTATGACCTAGATATGTCAGAACGTCGTAGTATTTTGGCTACGTGATAGAATTAAAGTGTTTGAATTTCCAAGACGAAAATAAAAGCTTTTCGAGAAATTTTCTGAAAAACACTATTCATGCATTTCTGCTCGGGAATTATTTTTGAACTTCCGAGAAATACGTAATGATAGAATTCTAAGACGAGATGGAATATCCAATAATATTTCAGTTATGGAAAACGCAGTTTTTCGCCTACGGACTTAAAATCTAACGGTTAGGGAAAGTGAGTTCCGAGAAGGAATTTAAATACGTATAATGAATTAAAGCGATGATCGTATAATATGTAAGTATTGTACGAGGTAATGAATACGAGTATAATACGAGGTATTATACGAGTATGTATGAATGATGAAATGTTGTATATAAAATAGTATACGAGTTGGAATACGAGATTAATACGTAGATTATACGTTATAAGACTTTAAGCCAAATGTATTGAATTTGTAGGAATGTGTAGGAGATTGTAATGTCCAATTGAGATAATAATAAAGCCCAATACGAAATAATGTTAAAGCCCAATTATTTGTAATGTTAAGTCCTATGTAAATTATTGAACAAGCCTAAGTGTTTGTTTAATTGTAAGCCCAATGTATAAGATAAGTTAATTAAGCTAATTGAATGTAAAGCTCAAGGTAAGATCCAAAGGGTAAAGCTTGATCCATTGGAGCAACCCATGGGTGATCCAAAGTAATGAGCAAGTAACTTAATGGCTAAGTGTTGTGATGGCCAAGTAATTAATGTGATAAGCAAGTAAAGTGCTTATGTGTGGTGGACAAGTAAAAGTTGTGATGAGCAAGTAATGGATAAGCTAGGTGACTAGCAAGTATACTTAATGGCTAAGTAAGTGTGATGATCAAGTAGACTTAATGGCCAAGTTTACTTAATAGCTAGGTAATGAATAGTAAGGAGGTGATTAAGGAGGTGGAGTGGCTTTATGAGCATTATACCCTAACTTAGGAAGTCCTATAAATAGAAAGCTTGCTAGCTCATTTGTTAGTTGTTAGATTTTCATCCAATAACTTATAACTTATTGGTTAGAGAGAATAAGTGAGAAAAAGCTACAAAAGCTAGAACAAGTTAGCCTTTGAGAATTCAAGAAGCAAGAAGGAGATTAAAAATTAACCAAGTGATTATCAAGGGTAAGAACTTAAACCATGAATCTCTTTCTCTTCCATTGTTAGAGAAGTGGGTAGTGGTAGAGCATGTATGCTAAGGAATGATAAGGATGATTAATCAATGGACTTAAGTCGTATAAGTCATGAATAAGTAATTCAAACTTAATTGAGTTATAAACTTATGAGGAACTTAGATGAACTACTCATATGTTTACTTTAATAAGATTGTATGATAATAAGAAGCAAGAATGGTGGTTAAAAGACTTAATCTATAATAAGTCATGAGAAAGGAAGTCATAAGTAGTTTATACTTTTATAAGTTCTAAATTCACAAAGAACAAGTAATAACTTATCATGTTTATAAGTTAATGAAGTATGTATATCAAGATGTTAGTTTAATGGATTGAATCCATTTGAAACAATGATCAAATAGTTAGTAATAAGGTTTTGCCGAAATTCACACGAATGGACGATAATCGTCGAATTCGTGAAATTCTCGGAATGGAAGTCGAATTTTGATATTGAGCTTGGAAACATTAGGTTTCAATGGAGACAAGTCATATTTGGCATTATAGAGTTGTGGACTCGAAAATGACCGGATTCCAACTTAGAATGAAGAAACGAGCGTTGAACGTTCACGAACGTTTATCATTTTCGTTAAAAATGAACTAATAGGTGAATTTTTAGAAAACAAAGTCAAATAGATAAAATTCTTGCATGAACGTGCAGAGTATGTAATTTGTGAACCGTAGGCTTTTGAACGAGCCAATTCGAACTTATAACGAAGAAGTTATGAGTCCGAGAGTTTCGTTAAATTTTCAAATTTTGCAAACTAGTTGAGGAAGACAGAGTTGAAAGCCATGCATGGCCAACCCAAGGCCAAATGGGTGGCACAAGACATGCCGTAATAGTTGTTAGGGCTTATCGCTAACTCATTGCATGTGTGAGATGAAAAAGCTAAGTGTGGCGCCGCGGAGTTTTGACAGAAAAGAATGTTTACAAGTATAGAAGGAAAGATAACTCATTAGTAATGAAATAAGGTGTTAATATAACATTGCTAAGGCATTGTTAGACACTTAATGTATGATGATTAAAGGTTGATAACCAATTGAATGTGAACGTAATGAGAACAACGTAATGTGCTAAGCCGGCTGTAGAAATTTGTTGACCAAGTTGATTATAAATCCAATGGTTTGCAATACCAGTATGGGTCATTTAATTACTTAATGAACATGATAAGACCTTTCCTAAATCATTGTTATAGTAATGACTTTATGAATTTAATGTTGTTTAATGAGTAGTTAAATGACGAATGGAAAGTATAATGAACATGAACTGTATTCAATAATGATAATGACTATAACGTTGAGAGTTATAACTAAATGTTGTTAAATATTACGTGAACGTAAACGGAATGCAATAAAGTGTACTTAACAAATGACGACGAGTTTCGAATAACGTAGGAATGTTAGTGAGCCGTGAGGAATGATGATTAACTCGAAACGAGTTCTATTAATGAAGTAAATCCACGTAAGACATAGAAGAGAAAGAAGTTGGTAAGAATGATGTACAAGATAATGGCAAGCCGGAACCAATAATAATAAATCTAATACATGATTAGATTGAAAAGAAGGGTAATATTCATTAAAAACCATGTATGTTCATTCATGACCTAATGTGGTATGTTATGTGGTTATGTATTGTAGAGACCGTAAAGACTGAAAGGAAAAGTAATTTTACATAGCAGAATAATGAAGGCAAGTTTTTTCTTAAATGCTGTATCGACCTTCGTGTTAGCCAAGTTTTTGTGATTCATGTTACGAGATGCATGAGGCTATTTTACTAAAGGGTCGATGCCAGTTTTACCTCGGCTAGACTAATCTTGAAGAGTTAATTGATTTAGTTACAAGTCTTTCAATATAAAATTGATAACGCTATCCTACGCCAATTGTTTGGTACGGATTCAAGGTAAGCCTGTGTATGAATAAACAAATGTATTTTTCATCGATTATTCGATGGGCACGCGAGGTTGCCAAAACTTAAACGTACATACATTTAAAGGATGTAGTGTTGATCAACATAGAGTAGTATAGGCTGATCACCTAGACGTGCTCGTAAGATATGCCGGACTTACGGACTTAGTGTCGGTTTGTCCTTTTCAAAGAAATTATGAAATACTCATGGTCTTGAGCCAGAATTGATGTTTTACTGAATATTGTTATTGTAAAATGTTTTGAAGGAAAAGAAGTGTTATTTTGAATTATTGATAGTACTTCGTAGCTATTGTTCAGTTATTGAAGATATACGATTCCTATGTTTTAAGCATGTCATTTAACAGAAATTGTTGTACTTGCTGAGCTTGTTATGCTCACTCTTGCTTGAACCATATGAATGCAGCTAAGACCTAACGAACCAAGGGATCTGACAAGGATAAAGGCAAGACGAAGATGAAGCGATTAGTTTACCTTGTAATAAACTAGTAAGTTGTATATATTATAGTATGATGAACAAAGAATGTAATAGTTATAGAACCTGGGAACGGGATGTAATATTACTAATGTAATAAGAATGTCGTTGATACACACATTTTGATGTTGTTTCAATAGAATGAATGTACAGTTATGAGTACCATGTAGCACCATCTGTTGGGTTGGAAGATACCCAGATTTGGGGGCGTCACAGGTTGGTATCAAAGCATTAGGTTATAAAACTTAAGGGGGGAAGAACCTTAGGCTAATAACCTCGTTAAGGAATAAAAGTCCGAAGGAAGTAAACTCGAGCTTTACTTAAATTGAATGAGTTAATAAAGTATTGAGAAAACTCAGTACCGAAAGATTTAAAAGATGGAAAGTAACCCTAAATAAATTAAATATGATTTGTGCTTATACTATTATGTGTTATGTACTAATCAACATATGTGTTATTATAGATGTCGATCTATAGCTTGATGTATAGAGATATACACGCGGTGAGCGAAGAAATTGTGAAGCAGTAGAGCATGTACTATCTTAGGTGGCGGAGGTACCATTAGTGATTCTAGAGGATTCAAGATGAGAGTACTTTTACGAGGAAGACTACTCGAGGGAGATATGGATATAAGTGTCATACCTTAGTATGATGAAGCGATGTGGAGGAAGGATAGAGGTAACATCGGTTGATACAGTGGTACCTACACTAGAGTCATCACCTCCAGATGCAATGAGAGCATTGTATCTGGCAGTGCTTGACAGGAATGTGCAACTAAGTACAGTTGTGCAGAATCAGAATGAAGAGATTAGTGCTTTTTATGTAGCTAAAGAGTCTGCAGAATCAGATTTTGAGTCCGAGCATGATGAGAAGGTGCTCATGATAAATAAGGCTAGGGATTATATGAACGAGGTGGTAGAGCTTAGAGAAAAGCTGGAGAAAAGGATAGGAAGATAAGACGGATGTCTTACATCCATGAGAGTGTTCATAAGGATTTCAAGCTTAAAGTTGCTTGTTATTCTATAGAGTCGGGGAAGACTCGACATATTATTAGTCGGGATACTGTAGCGAAGATTGCAAATAAGAAACAAGAGGACGCTGTTATGCATTATTAGAAAGCTAGAGTTATAAATATGTGTGTAGTGACGTAAAACCCTCTTTTGTATAAAAAGGGTAGTCTTTTTGTAAATCCCAACTTTTGAGAAGTTCAATTGCGGGATAGAAATGGAATAGCCTTTGGCTATGGAAGTAAATTGTAAATAGTTTTGACTATGAAAAAGCATATTAATATAATAAAGTTTTTATTTAATATGTTTTGTATGGTATGAGTTGTTATGTGGCGAATAATAACGAAGCAAGTAAATAGATAATAATGAAATTTTATTTATTTAATCAGAAAATGCCGCCAAGGAGAAGACAATGTAATCAGGAAACGGAATCACGTAATGAAAATCAAGGGGGTCAAAACAACCCTATGCAAGAGTTCGTTAATTTATTAACGGCTGCATTTAACTAAATCGGGGGTAGAGTACCTGCGGAACCTAGGTTAGCCAGAACGACTACCTTTAAAGAATTTAAAAAGCGTAGGTCCGCCGAAGTTCAAAGGAACAACGGACCCATTAGAAGCCCAGACATGGATAAAGGAAGAGAAGGCGTTTGTTATTATAAAGCGTAGGTGAGGCGTAAAGACTTCTTTTGCGACTTACATGATAAAAAGGGGAAGCCAACTTTTGGTGGGAGGCTCACCAGGGTGGGACTAGAATAGATGCGGTAACGTGGGAACAATTCAAGAAGGTTTCTTCGAGAATTATTTCCCTACAAGTATGAAGTGAAAGAGAGGAAGGCTTGTAGGTTTGAGCAGGGCCTGAAACCCTGGCTCTATAGTGGAATTTCTGTGTTCCAGAGTGCATCTTATGGAACCATTCTGGAGAAAGCGATTATAGCGGAGAGTGGTAGTGAGGCATTAATCCAATACCACAAAGAGAGAAAGAATAAGAGCAAGGGAAAGGGAGGAATTAAGGCAGAGAATGCCGATGGCAATATGCCAAAAAGAAAGAGTTTTTAACTCCGGGAATACTGGAGGGGGAACAAGGGGAATCCTAAGCGTAGTATCGAGGTATGTAAGGCATGTGGAAAGAATCATCTAGAAGTCTGTCTGAAAAGGAAATCGTTTTGTTATAACTGTGGACAGGAGAGTCATATATTACCCAATTGTCTTAATCCTAAGAAAAACCATAGTTGTTTTGTATGTGGGTCGTTGGACTACATGGCAAGAAATTGCCCAAAGAAGGGGTCGGAGGAAAGTAAAGGTGTTAGTAGTGGTAAGTTAGCTATGATGAGATTGCATCAGCGGATTTAGTAGCAGGTATCATTCCGGTTAATACAATGAATGCTTATGTGCTGTTTGATTGCAGTGCTACTTTTCTTTTATAGCATGAGAGTTTGCTAAGTGAATAAGTTCATTCTCGGAAGGGCTTATAAATACCTTTATACGTTAAGGTAGAGAATGGGGAAATAACTTTCGTTAATTATATTCGTTGAAATGGCTTCATGAATAAGGAATGTAAGCAAGTATTGGTAGATAAGTACTGATAAAGTTGAGAGAATTTGAAGTAATTCTCAATATGAATGAGTTGATTAACCATAGAACTTTAATAAATTGTTAGAATAAAAGTATGAATCTTCGGTTTTCTAAGAAAACCTAAGGTAGTATTTTACGGTAATAAAATACCGCGACACTCTTGTTATCTAACGGTGACGCAAGTTAGGAGGATGTTAAGGAAGAGGATAAGTCGTTACGATTGCGTATCGACTATCGTAATAGGAGTAAGTTAGCGGTTAAGAATAAATACCCATGGCCCAGGATTGATGATTTATTTGATCAGTTGAAGAGGGCAAAGAATTTTTCTAAGATAGATTTGCATGCGGGGTATAGTCGGTTGAAAGTAAGGAAGAATGAGGAGGAACCTAAGATGACATTCAGACCTCGTTATAGTTATGACAAGTTTCTGGTTATGTCGTTTGGGTTAACTAATGTAATTTTTCTGTAGCAGACGCTGAAGGAAAGTTTTTCTTAAACGCTTGTCTAACCTTTGTGTTAGCCAAGTTTTTTGTGATTCATGTTACGAGATGCATGAACTGTTTTACTAAAGGGTCGATGCCAGTTTTACCTCGGCTAGACTAATCTTGAAGAGTTAATTGATTTAGTTACAAGTCTTTCAATATAGAATTGATAACGCTATCCTACGCCAATTGTTTGGTACGGATTCAAGGTAAGCCTGTGTATGAATAAACAAATGTATTTTTCATCGATTATTCGATGGGCACGCGAGGTTGCCAAAACTTAAACGTACATACGTTTAAAGGATGTAGTGTTGATCAACATAGAGTACTATAGGCTGATCACCTAGACGTGCTCGTAAGATATGCCGGACTTACGGACTTAGTGCCGGTTTGTCCTTTTCAAAGAAATTATGAAATACTCATGGTCTTGAGCCAGAATTGATGTTTTACTGAATATTGTTATTGTAAAATGTTTTGAAGGAAAAGAAGTGTTATTTTGAATTATCGATAGTACTTCGTAACTATTGTCCAGTTATTGAAGATATACGATTCCTATGTTTCAAGCATGTCGTTTAAAAGAAATTGTTGTACTTGTTGACCTTGTTATGCTCACTCTTGCTTGAACCATATGAATGCAGCTAAGACCTAACGAACCAAGGGATCTGACAAGGATAAAGGCAAGAAAAAGATGAACGATTAGTTTACCTTGTAATAAACTAGTAAGTTGTATATATTATAGTATGATGAACAAAGAATGTAATAGTTATAGAACCTGGGAACGGGATGTAATATTATTAATGTAATAAGAATGTCGTTGATACACACATTTTGATGTTGTTTCAATAGAATGAATGTACAGTTATGAGTACCATGTAGCACCATCTGTTGGGTTGGAAGATACCCAGATTTGGGGGCGTCACAGGTTGGTATCAAAGCATTAGGTTATAAAACTTAAGGGGGGAAGAACCTTAGGCTAATAACCTCGTTAAGGAAGAAAAGTCCGAAGGAAGTAAACTCGAGCTTTACTTAAATTGAATGAGTTAATAAAGTATTGAGAAAACTCAAGATCTTGAAAGATTTAAAAGATGGAAAGTAACCCTAAATAAATTAAATATGATTTGTGCTTATACTATTATGTGTTATGTACTAATCAACATATGTGTTATTATAGATGTCGATCGATAGCTTGATGTATAGAGATATACACGCGGTGAGCGAAGAAATTGTGAACAGAGTAGAGCATGTACCTATGCCGGTGGCGGAGGTACCATTAGTGATTCTAGAGGATTCGAAGATAGAGGAGTACTTTTCTGAGGAAGACTACTCTGAGGGAGATATGGATATAGTGTCATACCTTAGTATGATGAACGATGTGGAGGAAGGGATAGAGGTAACATCAGTTGATACAGTGGTACCTACACTAGAGTCATCACCTCCAGATGCAATGAGAGCATTGTATCTGGCAAAGGTTTGATGAGAATGTGCAACTAAATACGGTTAATGCGTAATCGAATGAAGAGATTAGTGCTTTTTATGTAGCTAAAGAGTCTGCAGAATCAGATTTTGAGTCCGAGCATGATGAGAAGGTGCTCATGATAAATAAGGCTAGGGATTATATGAACGAGGTGGTAGAGCTTCGTAGGAAACTGGAGGAAAAGGACCGGAAGATAGCACGGATGTCTTACATCCATGAGAGTGTTCATAAGGATTTCAAGCTTAAAGTTGCTTGTTATTCTATAGAGTCGGGGAAGACTCGACATATTATTAGTCGGGATACTGTAGCGAAGATTGCAAATAAGAAACAAGAGGACGCTGTTATGCATTATTAGAAAGCTAGAGTTATAAATATGTGTGTAGTGACGTAAAACCCTCTTTTGTATAAAAAGGGTAGTCTTTTTGTAAATCCCAACTTTTGAGAAGTTCAATTGCGGGATAGAAATGGAATAGCCTTTGGCTATGGAAGTAAATTGTAAATAGTTTTGACTATGAAAAAGCATATTAATATAATAAAGTTTTTATTTAATATGTTTTGTATGGTATGAGTTGTTATGTGGCGAATAATAACGAAGCAAGTAAATAGATAATAATGAAATTTTATTTATTTAATCAGAAAATGCCGCCAAGGAGAAGACAATGTAATCAGGAAACGGAATCACGTAATGAAAATCAAGGGGGTCAAAACAACCCTATGCAAGAGTTCGTTAATTTATTAACGGCTGCATTTAACTAAATCGGGGGTAGAGTACCTGCGGAACCTAGGTTAGCCAGAACGACTACCTTTAAAGAATTTAAAAAGCGTAGGTCCGCCGAAGTTCAAAGGAACAACGGACCCATTAGAAGCCCAGACATGGATAAAGGAAATAGAGAAGGCGTTTGTTATTATAAACGTAGGTGAGGCGTAAAAGACTTCTTTTGCGACTTACATGATAAAAAGGGGAAGCCAACTTTTGGTGGGAGGCTCACCAGGGTGGGACTAGAATAGATGCGGTAACGTGGGAACAATTCAAGAAGGTTTCTTCGAGAATTATTTCCCTACAAGTATGAAGTGAAAGAGAGGAAGGCTTGTAGGTTTGAGCAGGGCCTGAAACCCTGGCTCTATAGTGGAATTTCTGTGTTCCAGAGTGCATCTTATGGAACCATTCTGGAGAAAGCGATTATAGCGGAGAGTGGTAGTGAGGCATTAATCCAATACCACAAAGAGAGAAAGAATAAGAGCAAGGGAAAGGGAGGAATTAAGGCAGAGAATGCCGATGGCAATATGCCAAAAAGAAAGAGTTTTTAACTCCGGGAATACTGGAGGGGGAACAAGGGGAATCCTAAGCGTAGTATCGAGGTATGTAAGGCATGTGGAAAGAATCATCTAGAAGTCTGTCTGAAAAGGAAATCGTTTTGTTATAACTGTGGACAGGAGAGTCATATATTACCCAATTGTCTTAATCCTAAGAAAAACCATAGTTGTTTTGTATGTGGGTCGTTGGACTACATGGCAAGAAATTGCCCAAAGAAGGGGTCGGAGGAAAGTAAAGGTGTTAGTAGTGGTAAGTTAGCTATGATGAGATTGCATCAGCTGATTTAGTAGCAGGTATCATTCAGGTTAATACAATGAATGCTTATGTGCTGTTTGATTGCAGTGCTACTTTTCTTTTATAGCATGAGAGTTTGCTAAGTGAATAAGTTCATTCTCGGAAGGGCTTATAAATACCTTTATCGTTAAGGTAGAGAATGGGAAATAACTTTCGTTAATTATATTCGTTGAAATGGCTTCATGAATAAGGAATGTAAGCAAGTATTGGTAGATAAAAGATCGATAAAGTTGAGAGAATTTGAAGTAATTCTCAATATGAATGAGTTGATTAACCATAGAACTTTAATAAATTGTTAGAATAAAAGTATGAATCTTGGTTTTCTAAGAAAACCTAAGGTAGTATTTTACGGTAATAAAATACGCGACACTCTTGTTATCTAACGGTGGCGCAAGTTAGGAGGATGTTAAGGAAGAGGATAAGTCGTTACGATTCATGTATCGACTATCGTAATAGGAGTAAGTTAGCGGTTAAGAATAAATACCCATGGCCCGAGATTGATGATTTATTTGATCACCAAGAAGGCAAAGAATTTTTCTAAGATAGATTTGCATGCGAGGTATAGTCGGTTGAAAGTAAGGAAGAATGAGGAGGAACCTAAGATGACATTGGACCTCGTTATAGTTATGACAAGTTTACGGTTATGTCGTTTGGGTTAACTAATGTAATTTTTACATGTAGCAGATATTTGAAGGAAAGTTTTTTCTTAAACGACTTGTCTAACCTTTGTGTTAGCCAAGTTTTTTTTGTGATTCATGTTACGAGATGCATGAACTGTTTTTACTAAAGGGTCGATGCGTTTTACCTAAATTTAGACTAATCTTGAAGAGTTAATTGATTTAGTTACAAGTCTTTCAATATAGAATTGATAACGCTTATCCTACGCCAATTGTTTGGTACGGATTCAAGGTAAGCTGTGTATTAATAAACAAATGTATTTTTCATCGATTATTCGATGGGCACGCGCGAGGTTGCCAAAACTTAAACGTACATCGTTTAAAGGATGTAGTGTTGATCAACATAGAAAGTATATAAGTGATCACCCAGAGCGTGCTTTCGTAAAGATATGCTTGGGACTTATGGACTTAGTGCCGGGTTGTCCTTTTCAAAGAAATTATGAAACGTTCATGGTCTTGAGCCAGAATTGATGTTTTTACTGAATATTGTTATTGTAAATCGTTTTGAAAGAAAAAAAGTGCTATTTTGAATTATCGATAGTACTTCGTAACTATTGTCCAGTTATTGAAGATATACGATTCCTATGTTTCAAGCATGTCGTTTAAAAGAAATTGTTGTACTTGTTGACCTTGTTATGCTCACTCTTGCTTGAACCATATGAATGCAAATGCTAAGGCCAAAACGAACCGAGGATCCGATTAGATAAAGGCAAGAAAAAGATGAACGATTAGTTTACCTTGTAATAAACTAGTAAGTTGTATATATTATAGTATGATGAACAAAGAATGTAATGGTTATAGAACCTGGGAACGGGATGTAATATTATTAATGTAATAAGAATGTCGTTGATACACACATTTTGATGTTGTTTCAATAGAATGAATGTACAATTATGAGTACCATGTAGCACCATCTGTCGAGTGGGAAGATACCCGAATTTGGGGGCGTCACATGTACAATAATCAAAACATAAAAAAATCTATAAAAAAATAACAACGGATAAAAATTGTTAGGGTAATTGGAAAATCTATAAATATGTACAATAATTCAATATATTTTACATCTTTCAATCAACTACTCCAACATTTAGCAATTGTAAGTATTTTGTTAATAATAATTTATATTTTTATTATATTTGATTTTTTTTTTATTGATAATATCTCTTTAATTTATTTTTTAGATGGAATATGGTCGTTGGAATGAATTTTTTTGAATTCATTAATTATTTTAATCATTTTATATTATAGTCCACATGATAGTCCACAAGATAGTCCATCTGCTAAAAAAATTAAAGACTAAAGGACATCTGCTGATATTATATGGACTAAATATAATCGAGCAGATAGTCATGTGCTGGAAATGCTCTAATCCCCCAAATTCACCATCCAAAACACACTTTTTCAACAACCCATACGCAACCAAACAAACAAGGCCTTACTTCAATATGATATAAAAGTTAAATCTGGCCTAGGTTTTCTTATTTATGCTTTCACTTTTTACCCTACACTCCCGGACTGCGTCTCTCTCTCTCTCTCAATTTCTTTGTCGCCTCCATTTCTAACCTAGGGAACTATCACCTCCGTCCGTCATCACTAACTGTAACTGGTAACGTTTCTCTATTTTCATGCTTCAATTTTAATTCTCGATTAAGTGATTGTTCGAGTAACATTAAAGTTTGTACATAAATATGTTTTACTAATAATTTCCTCTCTCCCTCGCTAAGTAATTATGGAATTTCAAATAATCTATATCGCAATTTGTATTCAAATTTTATTTTGGTCTCGATCTCACTTGATGGTCCCCATTTTGATGATTGATTGTTGACTCAACATTGATTTTGTGCTAAAACGTTAATTCTAGATTCCTGAAATTTTGTCGAAAAGTTAATTAATTTCACCTTTGAATTATGTATAGATGTAAATTATCATTTTGTACGTTTATTGTGTGATGTAAAGTGAATATTGATTATTATTTGTACATTCTTTCCTTTTATAACTAACTTTCACCTGTACTTATGTAGGTGACATATATAAACGAAATGTTGATTATCCTAGTGTCGATGTCTCGATCGATTGTTGTTTATGACATTTCAATTTGAAGATCTCATGTTCTTAAATGAGTCAGGTAAGAAAAGATATGTCTCAACCAATATGAATAAAGTTTATTTTTCAATTTTTCTACAAGAGAATTGACACATGTTTCCGCTCATGATTAACATTTAACAAAAGGTTCATGATTGATGTTATTTTCATTAAATATCTTATTTATTTGAGATTGACTACATATGACATATTTTATACTCTTGTGCTCTTTAAATAGTTAGATACTTATAATCATCAGTATAATGTTTCAAAAATATTTTATTACTAATGTTGTGCGACATATCTTTGATTTGAATCGAAAATACAATTTTACCGTATTAATATTAAACAATTTTTTTAGTAAAAAAACAAAAAGAGAAATTAAAATCAAAACTAAAACAATAATACTAGTTTCTCTCTCCTCTTGACTACCACTCATCTTCCGCTCCTTTCTCTCCTTATGAAACAGAGTTTGGTTTCTTTTTTCCCATATTCCCCATAATACGAGACAATGATAGACCAACACTTTCTGTCTTTCTCTCTCTTCTCCTTTCTTTTTCAAATTATCAGCTAATCTCAATCTCAAGAAACGACAAAAGGGTCTATGACATACTCAAATTCAAGATGATAATCATAAGCACCAACAACAACAAAGAGAGATAGAAATGAGTTTTGATATTGGATTTTATTTGGTTGACTATATGAGTGTGGTGGGTTTAGGTGATTGAATAAATGTTGGCATTTCTTTATTTTGGATTTTGATTTGTAGATAAGTTACTAATTTCAAATTTCAATTTTTATACATTCCGTGCTTTTGTTTATAATTAATGTGTACTAGTTTCTTGTACTGTTGTGTTGTGTTGTGTTCTGATTTTGTTTTTTATTTTTATTTTTATTTTTTTATTATTAATTTTGGTATTGATTTCATTTTCGTATTGTTGTTGATTTTTTTAAAAAAATTATATTGTGGGTTAACTATGTTATTTAATTAGTTGGGCTGATTATTTTACTTGTATTAATTAATAGGATTAATTATTTTTATTTGGATTATTTATTTTGTTAGAAAAAATTATGTAAATCGATAGGATTAGTTATTTTTGGGTTTAATTACTTGGGTTTAATATTGATCATCTCTTAAGAATAAGTGTTTGTATTTATACAATTTCAATACACATCAAATAAGGTCAAACTGCATTTGAAGTCATGTGACATGCACATCACATTTTCAGTTATAAACACCGAGTTTTTATTAGAGTCCATCGTGTTTATGTACTTGGGGGTCTATATCAGGAGGAGTTATACTTTAGAGACTGAATTATAAACCTGCTGAAATTTCGTGGACTAAAGTGCTTTTAGCCAATGTTTGAAAAAGCTAAAATCGGTACGAGGCGTTTTTCTCTGGGCTATGCGAGGCGTAACCCTCGAGGTGGAGCGAGGCGGAAGCCTTGATTGAAAGACCTAAAAGTCCCCAAAAAATTATGAAAAAATACTAATAAAACCATAAAATAATTCATCATTACAATTAAGGTCATAGAAGACATAAATAACCAACGTCACAGTAATGTATCAAGATTAAATACAGTTCTGCATAATTTTTGATGGAAAGTACAGATACATATACAGCCATATATACAGCTGAAATTAGTGGAGCTAAAGTCAAAGCATGTAAAACACGATCATGATGAAATGAACGAGAACATATACATATAAACACATATAATGTATACATTGACATACATAGAGAAGCAAATACACATAAATATATAGATTTTCTGATCAGATGCAAGTTCAAATGAAACACAAACACAATAAAAAAATTATGAATTGAGAAATATTAGATGCATACTTTGTTCAAAATTCTCTACAAACACTATTGGTAAAATCACAACAAAAACAGAACACAATAAAAACAATGCAGATACATTATTGTACACAACAAAAATTGTAGTTATAAAAAAACAAAACAGAAAACAAAACAAAACAAAACAGAAATCAGAGGAGGAAAACAGAAAAGAAAAAAGAAAAATGAAAAACAGAAAAAAAACAAAAACAGAAAAAAAAGGCGCACGCCTCGCGACGCCTTGAGGTGCAACGAGGCGCACGCTACGCACGCCTTCGGTAATGGTAAGTCGAGCCGAATCTGATATTTAGGGTTTTTTTTAAGCCAAATCGAGGCGCACGCCTCGCGACGCCTCGAGGCGCAACGCCACGAGGCGTAAGCTTCGACAACAAAAGGCGTATGTTTCTGCGATTCCAAACTAAGCGGCAGCCTCACAAACTATTTCTTTCGCCTCGCTACGAGGCGCGCCTCGAGGCTTACCCCTCGAGCGCTATTTCGAACCTTGCTTTTAGCCCTATATATCTATCTAATAAGCCAGATGGGGGTTTGATCTTTTCTTTGGTCATCTATGTTAGGGTTTTGAGACCTTTCAAATGCTTACATTGATCATATCTAATTGCATTGAAGAATCTCACATAATTCATGATAATTAAGAAATAAACAAAAATTCCAACACTATATAATGAACAATAAGAACAAGATTACAAAAGCAACAAATAATAATTTGACGTGGTGGGCCAAACTTGCCTACATCCGTGGTGAGAATTACTTCACTTGACTTGAAGAACCTATTTTACAAATCATTGACTTGCCTTGTGTTAATCACAAGTTTATAAAGCATTATACAAACATTCATAGATTATGACACTCCAAAATTCCAAATCCTTCATGGGTTAATCAGGAAACACAAATAGCCTTCCTCGATTAGGAATCCCTATTTTATTCGAAGGTAACGAGCTACTTCATTACAAGAAGAGTAATAACATATAATATTTGACACATTTGTTCTCAATAGCCGATTGAGGTTGATTGTTAACACCCCTAAGCATATTGCCTAAGTTTATATGTAGAGAGACCTCTATCACTAGGTTATCTTGTTGCCTCGACTTGTATGTGCATCTATCCCCTTAGCATTATGTGGTCCATCGATTTATTTTCCAAAATCTACCACCCTAAAAATGTGCATTATTTGGTCCATTGATTTATTTATTTGTTAGACGACATATTCTTTAACATTTTGCATGACTAAATAATATTCTTCTTGATTATATTTTAAAGGCTTAAATATAAATTACTACCTTAAACTATATGCCATATTCCACTTCGGTGATTCACCTTTTAATTTTGTCAATTAGATGATTAAACAATTAATTTTTTTCAATTCCATTCAATTGAGCTTGACACGTTAGAAATTGCTGACGTGACTCGTTGACTACACAAATTTGTGCTGATGTGTACTAAAAAAAATAAGTTTTCAAATAAAATTTCAAAAATTTTGTTATATTGGAGGGCAAAAATGTAAATAAATAAAAATCATTAACAAATACTCCGGCCATACTCTTAACATTACCAAATCCTTTCAGGTAATTTCTTCCTCAAGCTTAGTCTCCATCCTTTACATTCGGATCGCCTTTTTACCCCTCCCTCCCTCCTCCTCCTCGGCCCACCAAATCTTCCATCTCCTTTTTGCACCACTTTTTTCTTGCTTGAGTTCTGTTCTCTGTCTTTCCGGCGGCTGATTTCGTGGGCTCACTCGAAAGTCAATTTTTTCGATCTATATTTACCAAGTTCGAGGACGGCTAGATCGTGGAGTTTTTATTCGCTAAGATTAGTAGGGGAGTATAGTTTCTTGTGTGTAATGGATGTTGGAGGATTTGATCTGATATGGCGGTTTTGGGGCCTTTTGGGATTGGGTAAAAGGATCTTGATGTTCTGTGCTGGCTTGCTTCGGATTTTGGAAGATGTCCTTCCTTGGGTTTGTTCGGATCTTGGTTTATGCGGTGTTTATTTTGTCTAGTCAGCGAGCCACGACATCAATTTATGACGTGACAAACTTAATTGAACCAAAGTGAAAAAAATTGATAGTTCAATCATCTAATTGACAAAATTGAAAGGTGGATAACTGAAGTGAAATATGACCTATAGTTAGGGTAGTAAATTATATTTAAGCCTATTTTAAACGCACTTCTCATCTTCATAATTTATAATTTAACCATTAATATTGTATAAAATAAGAGTTCTGTGCGTGTATGTGTGTATCTGCGCGTGCGTCACAACGTCATTAACAAAAATAAAATTAAAATATAACGCCTTTATTGTCTTTTGCAGTGTAAGAATGTCATCCGCGAGATAAAAAAAGATGGGAGTAAGAAGGAAACAAAATTGTTCCCATTCTTGTTGATATTTGAGAAGGGATGAGAAATCTTTGTACATGTAGATTGACTAGAATTCGTATCTTGAACAACATATGGATGAAACTGGTTATGAGATTACGAATTATTTTGTGAAAGAAGTGCAATCCATGTTAAAGGGTGTTTAGCCTTGGAAATTGGATTCGATGTTGGGTGTGCAGAGTTTGTATCCTGTAGCAAAAGTTGTAGGTTAGGGTTTCTACTCTATTTATGATACTCCCTCCGTTTTTTAATATAAGTTATTTTAAAGTTGTGCATAACTATTAAGAAAATAATTGTATAGCATTAAATATAATATTAATTGTTTATATTGTCTTTGTATTGGAAAAATAGAATGTTATTTATTGGGCAAAAAATTACGAGAGAACCAAAGTTATATTTATTACTTGGGGTAATATTGGAAACTATGCAATTAATACTTACTTCAAATTCTCAAATGACTTGTATTAAGGAATTTTTTTTCTTTTTAAAACGACTTATATTAAGGAACGGAGGGAGTATAATGTAATTTGGTTGTGACCCTAATCCATATTAAGCATGGAATCTCAAGTAAGGTATTGTTGTAATTCATCCGTTTTGAATTATAAAATCAATATTGACTTTTTAAAAATTATTTTTAAGCACTTTTTTAATTTATAATTGATGTGAATTCATTTAATTTAAGTTGATTCAATTACCAATATTATAAACTATATAAAAAGTACTATTAATTATATTAGTTATAATATTTATCCTCTTTAAAACTTAAATGAATCATCTCAATTTTAAGTTTAAAAATATTTAAAATTGACTTTTAACAATTTAATATTGATTTTATAGTTTAGTTTTTTCAATTATTTTTATTGTTGTTATTTTTTGGTGAATTTCACCTTGATTAATACACATTCCAACCGAGATAAATTATTTTGGACTAAATTACATATACGTCCCTCCAAGTAATTGTTGAATTTTGAAGTGACAAAATTAACACTTTTTTTTGTTAAATTTAAGACTATTAAAAAGAAAATATATACAATAACAAATGAGCATACCCCATATTTGAATAAGTAGGAGCCTTTTATGCAGATCATATGAGATGTCAACTAGAAATCAATGGTAGATTATACATCCCAAATAAAAGAGAATTATCAAAAAATTTAACTTTCTAAAATTTAACAAAAGAAACTAATTTGCATTTGATTTTATTAAGAATAATAGAAGAGAGGATTTGGGTTGGAAGACTTGGGTTGGAGTGAAACCTGAAATTGCACTCGGTCCAAAATAGAGTAAACTGTCGTTGCAATAAGTAATTTCAATATCAACTTGTGAACTCGTTTTGCTGAATTACTAATAACCCAATTAAGCAAAGCATGCCAATTGGTAGATAGAATGGAGCGAGAATAATCACATTCAAAGAAAAGATGAGAATGATTTTCATTGTAAAGAGTGCAAAGACATCTAAGATCCAGAATATAAGAATATTTTACAATGCAATCAAGAGTTTGAAACTTTTGTAAATTTGTCATCCACATAATAAAGGAGAACCTGGGGACTTGCAATTTATGCCATATCAGCTTGTGTAACGCCCCCAAAATCAGGACTATTCTGTTAATACAATCTCATCATACCTTTTTATCATTTATTGATATAATAATAAAAAAAATACGGATAAATTTAAAACTTTTATAACATTCTTTCATTTTTTGAATTGCAACCTTTACGATTTGACTTGTTTCAAAATCATATCTATTATTCCATACTCTTCGTTGTAATCCAGCAACTAGATGTATGAAAACTAGATTCCCACATAGTATAATATACTCACAACCTACATGGCTACATTATCTTTTGTATAATACATCCATCATGTAAATTTACTTTACAATAACAAATGTAAACCTTAAATCTCAGTTTCAAAACGAATATCTATTATCCGAAAACTTCAACATTAGTACAACTTGCTTCTGTTTTAATACAATAAGTCATTATGACTTAACACATAATCAATAATAATAATAATAATAATAATAATAAAAACAATAGTTTATAGTTTTCTATGCGCGCTTCCATTCTTCTGCCATGTTCTTCAGAAATCTCTTCATTTAACTGCAAATAAAATTTATTTGCAAGAATGAGCGCGACGGCCCAACAAGTCTAACGTTTTCATGCATCACATTCATATCTACTATGCATTTCAATTATGCATCATGTTGCTCATGCTATACATTCTATATATGCATCATAATACTTGTCTAGTGCATCTACATATGCTCAATATATTCATTATATGCATTTTCACATGCGAGCTTTCAATTTCATCATAATATTATATTTAGATCATACTTCATGTGATGCCAATTTTAACATTTCTCACACATCTCATTTCACATATCACAAATAAATTGAGTGTCCGTAACTCAATTGACTTTTAATCATAACTTGACTAAAACAATTCATATAATATTGCAACCCAACATATATTTCAACATATTCCTAACAATCGCATCATAACACAACAATGATTGCACATAAACAATATCAAGTTCATGTAATACAAACGAAAACGAAAAACTTGCCTGATTCAACGCTACCGTAGCAATATGTTTCCGTGTACCCGAAGCGTTGTTATCTTGCGTAGCACCTATGTAACACATGTAATGTTATTACATAGCTTAATACATTTATATTTCATGAACTTCATTTTAAACTTGCATTTCCAAAGTTTAATATTTCAATCTTAATTTTATCCATTTCATTGGATTTATTAGTAATATTATAGATTAAATATATATACCACATTAATTTTTATTGATTTTTAATAGCTCATTTACATAGCGTCTAAAATCGGATTAAAAACAACTCGGCGTCGCGATTGGAACTGAAAATGAAACGCCGCATGCAGCTGGGCAGCCACAGCGCGCAGCTGGGCAGCCACAGCGCGCGGCTGCTGGTGCATCCAAAATCTGCAGATTTGCTTCACTTCTTGCCTACTTTGAGATTTTATAACTTGAAATTCGTACATCTGATTGAATCCAATTTTTAATATGTTATAGATGGTACTCCATAGTATTTTATAAAAATACTACTTGATTAAAACAGGTTCTCTAAGGCATAGATTCAGCGAGCCAAAAAGTCCAGAAATCTGCAAATTTCGCTGAGCTTCGAACCTACTTTTCCATTTTCTATCTTTTAATCTACAAGTCCGTTAACCTCCAAATTTTTACAGCATCAAGATGGTACTACATAGTATTTTTTAAAAATACTACTTGACCAAAACAAGCACTTTAAAGAAAATGTACAGGGTGTCAAAAGTGGCTGGTCAGCCCAGATTCTGCAAATTTTGCGATCTTGTATCTTGCAGTCTCTTTATTCGATTGCCTCCAAATTTTGATATGTTCTTTATGGTACTAGAAGGTATTTTATAAAAATATAACATGACCAATTCAGATTCTTTATGACATGATTTCAGAGGCTTAAAAATGCCGTTTAATCAAATTCAAGTTTAGCAAAAACTTACTGATTTCGTTTTGGACTTGTTCTAATACTCATGAATCATTAGCCCTCTTATAATACATATATAAAGATTATCTAGCCCCAAGCTCTGCTCAATTATCAATTTCTAGGAATTAAACCTCTTTGAGGTGTTTTATCAAGCATCTTACATGCATAGCTTAGGATTTCAGATTTTATAAGCTTTTAGTCATGGTTCTAACCAAGGATTTTCCATATCACTTATCACTTCAGAGCTTATACAATACTAATACCCAACCAATTTCACAAGCAAATAATATGATTACATCAATATTACTCAATTTCTTATGGTCATAGACATACACGAATTACCACTTATTGATGTACTTTTGTTTCAACCTTGCTTAGAGATTAACTTGAATCTTCTCTTTTGGTAACAGCTGCTCTAGCTCCTCCTCAATTTTAGATTATAACTTTGGTTCCTTGATGAATTGGGTAGCTTTTTCCTTCCATCAGATAATGAGTTACATATTAACTTTACATGTAGCTTAATGTACTGCTAGAATCTTTATTAGTTGACAACTCGAGCTTAATTTGGGTTAGTGGCACTCTAATTGCTCATGACAATGCCACCTTCTGCTTGCTTTCCTGACTCATCTTATCCAACTAACTTAGCTTCTTTAATTTCTTAAGTCCCAATTTCGGTTCCTAATTCTAGCTCTCAGCTTGCGATTATGCTACATACTTATAAATATACTAATACTTATTTTATCAAGTTCTTTACACATACATAAACATAATTTACATTATATATATTTTATACTTCCATCTCACATAATATGTACAACTTTATTTATAAAAAGGGTAAAATGGATGTGCACAGCCGTGCCTTTTTTTTTGTACACAGTATTCCAAAACGACGTCGTTTTGGAATATTTATTTTAAAAAACACGCTTCACACTTCTATCCTCCCAAATCAGAGCTTCTCCTCTCAGAAATCACTCAGAGCTTCTCTCCTTTCAGAGCGATGAAATCACTCGAGCTCCCCCACCCCCAATCATCAGAAATCGATCCGACATGTTCTTAATTCTCTCCCAAAATGAGAAATCGATACGACATGTTCTTTTCCCCCAAAATGAGAAATCGATCCAGTATGTTCTTCTTTGACCCACTCACTTCCGTTTCCCAAATCAAAAATCGCTCAAGCTCTTCTCCCCCAAGCAGGTTTCGTTCTTCCACCCCTCTCTCTCTACATGTATGTATATACATATGTTTGTCAATTTTTACGCGTCTTCTCGTTGTTGAGTTTATGTTATATATAAGCCTCATTGTTGTTTGTTGGTGTGAATTGGGTACCGAGTATTGTCTAATTTTATGTGGTTTAAATTTTATTGAATTATGGTGTTTTACAAGCTAGGGTTTTTGTGGTGTATTTTATTGATTTGGGCGAATTCAGCTTCATATTCCTTTTGTTGTTAATGTGAGCCAAAGTTATTTCATGATTATGCTTTTAACAGAGTACAATGGCTCAAGGCAATTGGTTGTCAGATGGTGTGTTGATTCTCATTCGCTATTTGCTCAAAAAAAAAAAAATTATGCATATTTTTTTTATTGTTGGCAAGTAAATTATGCATATGAGTTATTAAACTATAGTTTGGAATAGTAGATGGTTTTAGTCACTTCATGTAGAGTCTATCTCAACCATAGCCTCTAATTGTTAACAAATTGATTTTTGGTTTGAACATTTATTATATTTCCAATCTTGGTTGGTTCAGAGTTAAGTTTGTGTGTAAATGTGGGTTTGAGTATAACTTGGATTAAAAGGTAATAGCTTCTTTGCAAGCTATAAGTATTGTCGAATTTAAATTTTTCTTTAATTTGATGATATAAGTATACAGTTATTGAACTCTTTTTCTAACTGAGCCCATTGGGATCACTTGAGCTGAGATACTTCTCTCAGACCACTGTGTTGGTTCGATCAGTGACTCCAAAGTTTTTCCTTAAAAGGGGTCACAAAATTAAATGTATTCTGCAATTCAAGCCAACCAATATATGTATGCTTTGCATAGTTTTCCGATATGGTTCCTGAGGTTTAAGTTTAAGAAAAGCTTCCAAATCAAGAAGCATCGGTTGACATAATTAGACTACAACATGAATCTTTCACTGTTAATTATTATCAATATGTGAATTTGTTGCTTAAGTTATTTCCCTTTTTATTTGATTTTTTTGGATTTAACCAAAGTTCCCTTTTAGAAGAAGGGTGGTACTTTTGTGCTCTTTGGATTTTGGGTACAGAAATAACTGTCTTTTCCTTATGATTTTAATTAGCACATAATGTTTGTTTCCTTTTAAATTATGAAGCTTTATTAGCTAAAATCAGATCCGTCTCTTTTGCTCTCCACTCCTTCTGTTTAAAAAGATTGCAGTTAGAATCTTCTCTTTGTTTGTATTGATTAACTTTACATCTTAGGATTCTTTTTAACATTTGGTATTTCATTAGAAACTTTAATACTAAAAAAGAGTTACTTCAAGTTCTACTATAAATTTTTTGGCTAATAATCTACATCTTATACATTATGCTTAATATTTTACTTTTATCAGGGTTAAACTGCATTTACTCATATTCTGTCCCAACTAGCTGAAGAGATTTTAAAAGTTTCTCTTACAAAAGTTCTACTCAGAACTCTGATAGAGATTGGAGTCCATCAAAGGTGGTGGAGGGTCCATCAAAGTTGGAACCACTGGGACAATCAACTCCCTAATGTCAAATGAACTGGAATCCATGAAACATGCACCTCGAATGGCAGTATCATCCAGAGACAAATCTTCTGCACCTACTATTCTGGCACCTGGTGGTGTTACGTCTCCCAAAAGACTAAGGCCAAGATCATCAGCTAATGAAGCAAGTAGTAATCGCAACAGCAATATAAATAGAAACCCTGAGTTTGTCAGGAAAACAAAACATTACACTCAAAAAATCACCATTTGTAGTACTGTCTTCCATAGTAAGCAGTTGGAACTGCTTAGTATAGTTGAGCTATTTTTGTTTTAAAGACATGCATGTTAGTTTCTAAATTACATCCGTATTTCGTAATGGTGTTGTGTGATTCATTAGAAATTAATTTTATCTTTGGATTGGCTTGCTTTTCAGATAATAAGTTGGTCACAATTGCCTAATTGAGTTCCTTAATGTCAATTACATTCCACAAAAACAAGAAGTTATATAGCTTACAACATTTAAATGTTATAAATATTGCAGAAAAATGAAATATCAAACACAGATAATAATCAACTGCTCTCAGTATTTCAATTCTGAATTCTCATATGGATTAATAATCTTTTGTAATGGAATACATCAATCTCATTTATGTTTCAGTATTCTAGAAGTGTATTAATCTGTCTAAATATGTGAATTTCTGGCTTGCAAATCAACTGATAATTTTTTGTCAGATACCAAATTCCACATTAGCTACTCAATTATTTGCTTTACTTTATTCAAAGCTGCGATTGCATACTCTCCCTAGATCCGGCATTAGCCATTCCTCCTGCAGCTGGAGTGGAAGACTCATTTCCACGCATTGCAGGAACAGCGGATGAAGTTGCCTGCTTCCCGACTTCATTTGTGAGTCCTTCACAAAATAATTGAGACATAAGATCAGAAGAAAAGAGCTACACAGGAAGATATGTTTTAGTTAATTATAGATCCAAAATATGGCTAAATACTAATTGAAACTGAACCCGTCAAATGAAGGGAACTCTTTTAAAAGCATAATCATGAAATAACTTTGGCAACCTGTACAAACACAGGGAACACAACAAACACATCCAAACCCCTATAAAATGTTAACAAACATGTGGTCATACAATTTTCACCTATACATGTAAGCAATATCTATTTTATATATTTAATATTCTTAACATGAAATACTAAAAGGTGATTGTGTATGCAGAAATATATGGCAACCTGTACAGAGTATCAAATATGTGAACCAAGGAGAGTTGTACAAAAAACACGCATACCACACAGCTACCACTCGCAAAAACCATCAAGCTTTGTCAAAACAAAACCAGTTACTCCAACGATCTGTCATGAAATTCAAGTCAAACAATATGCTCAATGATACTGTAACATCTCTAATTAAGTATTCTTCTTTATTTTGTTGGTAATCACCTGATGGAATAATTTACATTATGTAAGAAGTCAAGGTGCTATTGAGCTAACTGAAAAGGACCCGTGTGCAAAAGATTAAAAATAAACCTCAGCATCTACTTCCATGGACATAAACCTCAAATTATCACCTGCACTTCAGTTAACCCCAGTCGATATATATTTTTCCTTTTCAATAGCCACCAAATTTCAAACATCCAAGAAAAATTACAACAGTCCCTATACAATCAGCTCTTTTTTATTCTCCAATAACAACATTTTCAGATTTTCTTCTTCAATTTCCAGTATTTCTTTATCTACAAGAAGTAGCGCTACTGGATACTCCTCCAAAAGGGCTCAATTCCAAATCAGAGATCATTGATTACTATGAAAAATCCCTAGAGAGAACCATAATTCACAACCACACAAAAACACAACCATGAAGCTGAGTTACAAGTAATTCACCCAAATCAATAAAATACACCACAAAAACCCTAGCTTGTAAAACACCATAATTCAATAAAATTTAAACCACATAAAATTAGACAATACTAGGTGCACCCAATTCACACCAACAAACAACAATGAGGCTTATATATAACATAAACTCAACAACGAGAAGACGTGTAAAATTGACAAACATATGTATATACATACATGTAGAGAGAGAGGTGGAAGAAAGAAACCTGTTTTGGGGAGAAGAGCTTGAGCGATTTTCGATTTGGGAAAGCTAAGTGAGTGGGTCGAGAGAAGAACATGTTGGATCGATTTCTCATTTTGGGGGAGAAGAACATGCCGTATCAATTTCTCATTTTCGGGGAGAATTAAGAACATGCCAGATTGATTTCTGATGGGTGGGGTGGGGTGGGGTGGGGTGGGGTGGGGTGGGGGGGGGGGAGCTCGAGCTATTTCATCGCTATGACAGGAGAGAAGCTTGAGTGATTTCTAAGAGGAGAAGCTCTGATTTGGGAGGATAGAGGTGCGAAACGTGTTTTTTAAATAAATATTTCAAAACGACGCCGTTTTGAAATACTGTGTACCAAAAAAAAAAATACACGGCTTTGCACAGCCATTTTACCCTATAATTACATATATTATAATTACATTTCCTCATTTTTTTCCTTAAAATGTTCTTGAACAAAATATATACATAATGTATTTATTCATTAATCAAGTATTTAATTTGATTTACATTTCTTTGACATATTATATATTGCCATTACACAATATTTAATACTACCATTCACTTTCTCATATAATTAAATAATTGCTTAGTTAATTATTTAACTATTAAGGTGTTTAATAAACATAATATTTTACTTACATTTTATGTTAAATGATTAACTATTATAAGTTAATCCATTTCCCATTTTATTTTCATTTCTCAACCAAACCAATTAAGGGTTTCACATGTTAATAAGTTACTAATTTAATAATTTAATTCACCGTTAAATCTTTATTTTCAATAAATGTATATATTCCATACTTATATATACACATTAAATTCATCACATAAAACACATAATTATATATAACACATATACATTTATACGTTTAAACCCAGTAAATCTCACAATAAGAATTTTATATATTAAATTTTTATTTTAATATTTTTCAAAAATCCAGGTTATCACATTTTCCCCCTCTTATAAGGATTTCGTCATTGGAATCGCAAATACCAAACACCTCCTGATTCGGTTTACGTCTATCAGTTAATTTGAATCATTTAAAGGCATCGCTTAATATAGGTTTTATATTGCCTATTTCATATATTCTCTTGTCACATTCTTATATATTTTATTTCATAACTTTCATTTGGACTCGATTATATTTTGAATGTTATTCTTCCTTTAACCCATTAACATTCTTTGCTACAGATCACCATACACAACAATTATCATAACTATTTAATCGCAATAGTTACTAATCACGTAAACATTCGAGATGTCACACTCACCCTTACTTCTAAGAATTTCGTCCTCAAAATTTCAATTCACTAATTTTCGTACATTCGATTCATCAAGATAGATTTTTCTATTAATCTTTTATTCACTTATTGGGTTTTATAACCAATTTTCTCTTCCAAAGATCTTTCTTAAATCGTTGTATCTTACGTACTTTCTCTTACTTCACTTCTTCAACAAATCTCTACACTTTCTTTCTCCAAAAAAAATGTATTTTAAAGTTTTCGCATTCTACGACTATTTGTTTCTAAGGAAAATCATTATTCCCCTCTTTCAACCTTATAAATTAATAAGAATCTTTATAATTGTTCAATAATTGTGTAGCAGTATGAGTAACTAGGAATTAAAAAGATTCCTTTTTGATATTATATTGAGGAATTGTAGAGACTTGAACCTTGTCCTAGGTTAACAAGTATTGCTACTGTAACATTTAATAGTCTTAAGACTATGGACAATTTCTCGTCGTACACCAAGTGATCAGCCTGTTATACCAATGTATTGTGCACATACATATTACCGCATAAGCGTAGCTCAGAACTATAGCCTTCGATAGCATGTCCCCTATTACAAGGTTGGTTCACCTCAGACGTAATACAAAATTCCGCACTAGAACAATCTGGTTTGGTATAAATTCCCAAAGAACGCTTGAATTTCATATAAATATTTCATCATTCGTCTAGTCGAATAGCTTAGACTTGCATCAACAATCCGGACATCAATCAAAATATTTTAGTCAACTTAGCTGACATATTTTCTTTAAGATAATTCAAAATATTGAAAATCATTTTATGACTTTGTAATACTACCTCATAGCATAGTAGGTTGACAATCCTATGATCATATTCACACTAGGTTAGACTGCATTGATGACTCATTATTTATCATTTTTACACCATATTCAATGATGCATATGATTATATAAAATACATTTTGATAATTTTAAATTATTTTTGTCTAGCCGAAGCAATTAACATAGACATATGAATAATAGGACTTTTTAAAACTTTTTGGTTTAATAATCTGATTCAATACTTTTCAAAAATATAAATATCAACACAATGTCAATAAAATTAGAAATCTAACATAGCTAGAAAATTCGAAGTATCCATTTCTCCTTTATCAACTTCAATTTCCTCCATTGACCCACTATTTAACAATGTTATCTATCTCTAGCACTATCAATGTTCACTCTACTAAAAATTCTTAGTTCTTAATCTACAATCTTCCTATACCCTAATATAGTTCATCAAACTTACCATACGTTATGAGTTCAGGAACTTGCCACATCAATATGAGTTTAGGAACTTGTCCTAGTAATACATAGTCCAAGAACAAATTAGGGACTGTCCATACGCTTAGGGCTCAAAACATACCATATGATTATGAGTCACAAACTTACCATAAGCATGAGTTTTTAATATTCTCTATGTTGAGAGTCTAATAATAGATTAGAAGAGTGTTTAATTAAGGGGGAGTTTGATTAAATCCCTGATTAGATTCCATATATATATATATATATATATATGATTTGATGATGAAGCATGTAAGTGACTTAATATTGAAGCTTATAAAGTATAATTGTATGAATAACTTTTGTACAGTCCTTAATTGAGATATCTATGTACAAGGACTTAGAATAGTATGATCAAACTTGTTAGGTTGATCCTTATCCTAAATGCATATATAGTTGATAGGATCATTGTAAAGAGACTGCTCTGCATGAAAGAAAAATTGATCGCAGAATAAATCTACATGTGCTTAATGTTTATCTGAACAAGTAGGTTGTGTAAAGTCCTTCAAAAGAATTGATGTACAAGGATTTAGATTAGAAAGATCAAATAATGTTATGTTGATCTTATGAAAATTAATCTGATGTATAGATGATAGGATTTTGATCGAAAGGTTACTCTGCCAGTACACAGTATGAAGATATTTAGTAGAGTCCATCTTATTCGTACAACATCAAAAGATAGCAAAGTTCACTTCAGATCACATACAAAGACTCAGTTCATGAAGTGAACACTTAATCTAATAGATGAAAGGCTCATCTCCACAGAGAAAATTGTGTCTGCACATCATAAGACGATCGTAGAACTCACTCTATCTTGCAGATAGAAAGTCAGTTTGTGAAGAAAGTAAATGATCTTAAATGTGACGCCCCCAAATCCTGGTATCTTTCAACCCGACAGATGGTGCTACACGGTGCTACAATTCATACATACATTTAATTGAAATAACTCAAACGAGTGAATATGTCTTCTATATATTCCAAAACAACATTTTCTTTCCCAGGTTCTTTGTAACCATTACATATGTTCTTTTTCATAATATCAAATAATTACAACGTTCAAACTATACTATTACAAAGACAGCTTATTGGTCTTCCTTAGCCTTCCCTTTATCTTTATTAGATCCTTCGGTCTGTTCGGTCTTAGCTGCATTCATATGGTTCAATCAAGAGTGAGCATAACTAGCTCAGCAAATATGATAATTTCATTTAAGCAACAAACTTGAATCATATGAATCGTATATCTTCTATAACTGAATCAATAGTTATGAAGTACTATCGATAATTCAAAATAGCACTTCTCTTTTCTTTAAAACGTTTAACAATGAACAACATTCGTTAATCATAAATTTTGGTCCAACACCTTAAGCATTTCATTCTTTCTTTGAAAAGGACAACCCGACACCAAATCTGTAAGTCCGATATATCTTACGAGCACGTCTAGGTGATCAGCCTATAGTAATCTATGTTGTACAACACTACTTCATTAAACATATCTACGTTTATGTTTTGGCAACCTCATGTGCCTGTCGTTTGATGACAAAACATTTGTTTATTCATACTCACTCTTTCTTTGAAATCCACACCAAAACAGTTGGCAAAAGATAATAACATCGATAACATTTTGATAGATTATAAGGAAATCCACAAAACACTTTAAGTTTAGTCGAAGAAATTGGCTTCGACTTCATTATACATCAATTCATGCGTAAGATACATGAATCACAAAGCTTGTCCAGAAAAAAGGTAGACAAGGGTTAGAACACTTGCCTTCAGCGTCTTCTACAGTTAATACACTTTCCTTTTAAGTCTTCAAGAGGTTTCTACAATACATAAGTACATAACATACCACATTAGGTCATAAACAATCATGTATGGTCACTAATGTATCTTACCCTTCTTCTCAATCTAATCATTCTTTAGATTGGTTAACGTTTGTTACCATGTATCGTATTACCGTGTGTTTACACTTACGTAATCTTTCGTCAACCTTTAGTTGTAATTTTTTTTAAGGTTATTATCCTCTTCATGGACATTACTTTAAGTTTATTAAGGTTATAACTCACCATTAATCAACTTTTATTTTCTTTACATTCATATGCATTCTCATCGCCTCCTTCCTAGTCTTTGGTCTTTGCGGCATGATTTTTTTTAGTAAACCTCGTACGCGACGCTGACTTGACAAAGGCATGGTGCTCGGTGGTCTTGGCTGCGACGCCACTACCTACCTTACTACTCTATCTCTTGCACTTGGCTTTTCACTTCCTAGTAATCGAGGGTTAGGGCGACACTATGGCACTGACTTTACACCCTTGGGTCGTCTCAGCAGTAGATCCCCTCGAACCTCGAGATAGATTTCACAGTTTATTTTCTGTAACTTTCTGGGCTCATAACTTTTTCATTCTAAGTCTGAATTGGCTCGTTCAAAAGCCGTTAGCTCAAAAATCACATGTAATATGATTCCATTAGAAAATCTTACATTTTTGAATCCGTTAACACGGAATTTACCGATTAAGTTCTTTATTACGAATTCGTTAAACGTTCGTGAACGTTCATAGCTCGTTTCTTTGTTCTAAGTCAGAATTTGACCATTTTTGAGTCCGCAACTCTAAAATGCAAACTTAGACTATTCTCCATCGAAAACCAACATTTTTGAGTTCAATGGTGACTTTTGACTTTCATTCCGAGAATTAACGACTTCGACGATTATTGTCTAATCTTGTAAATCGTCTAATCTCGCAAATTTCTCCATAACTTCGTTACTTGAGATCTTTACACCGTTCAAAATGGATTCATTCCATTATTCTATCATCCTAACCAAACATATTTCATCTAATCCTATACACGATGGTTTTAAACTTGTCCATCAACAACAAAATTACAATTCTTCAATGTTATTCATTAGTTCATAACTTTTATGCTTATGATTCACTTACAACATGGTTTATTAAGGTTTAAGTCCTCTAATAACCATCCTTGTTCCTTCTTATGGTATATGCACCACCAATACTCACTTCTCTATCAAACTATAATTGAAGAGATGGAGAATAATGGTTTAGGATTCATTACCTTTGAAGTTCTAGCTTTCTTTCTTCTTCTTCTTCTTCTTCTTCTTCTTTGAATTATCAAGGTCTAGCTCTCACTTTTCTCTCAATGTATAAGCTCTAAGATGTTAGTGGAAATTTGAACAAGGCAAAAATGAACTAGCAAACTCCCTATTTATAGAATTTACAAGGTTAGGGCATTAAGGTCATTAGACCATCCCACCTCCTTACTATTCCTTACTTGGGCAACACAACTCTTATCCCTTGCTTGGCCACCAAGTTGGCCAGCCATGACTCACCATGGGGAGTCCACATGGGTTGTCCCATGGGTTTTCTTACCCGGTGACCCATCGGTTAGATCCACGGGTCCGGTTCTTGGTTTGGGCCTAGGTTTTAATTAACTTTGGACCTAACGTTGGGCTTGCATTATTAATCTTTGGGCCTTAACAAGTTTGCACTTGGGCTTGCCTAATTCCTACACAAATCCTACAAGTCCATTACAATTAGCTTAAGGCTTCTAACGTATAATCTACGTATTCTTCTCGTGTACTAATTCGTATACTCATTCATCATATACAATATGTCATTCTTCATATTTATTTGAATAATACATCGTATCATACTCGTATTCATTGCTTTGTATAATACTTGCGTATCATACGATCATCATTTATTCAATCTTCACTTTCCCTAACATTCTTGAACTTAGTACGAATGCGAAAAACCGCGTTTGTCATACTTGAATTATTATTACATAATCCATCCTTCCTTATTATTCTATCATTATGTATTTCCCGAAAGTTCAAAAATAATTCCTGAGCAAAAATGGATGAATAGTGTTTTTCGAAAATTTTTTCGGAAAGCTTTTATTTTTGTCTTGAAAATTCAAACACTTTAATTCCTTCACGTAGCCAGAATACTACGATATTTCGATACTTTTAGGTTATAGAACAACCTTCATCTTGTTTACTCATTATAATAACATATATTATAATTTTATTCATTATTTATTCAAATAAAATTATGTTACAATTAATCCGATTTTCTCGATCGTTACATTAAACTGCAAGGCGAACACAGAGATGCACAAGGAGTTAAAGAAGTTGTTAAACATCATCTGACAAGATCAATCAATCAGCTAAAAGAATCAACGGACAGCAGAGTAAAGATTGCTCAACAAAAAGTGATTATGGGAAACTCCAAGCAGACACTGAACGAAAGAAATATGTGACAATTACTCTAAGATCGTTTAGTAAGATCAAGATCGTAAAGTCAGCGTCAGAACTGCTAAGAAAAATGTGAAGTGCTGACTACATAAATTAGAGGAGATCATCAAGCTCAGCTTATGCCATGGATATAAAGTAAAGATTACTTAAGTAAGAGTATATGTCAAGAGAATATACTCTGATGACAACTGAGTATATCTGTGAGATCCTGAATTTTATGAAATGAAAGTATTCAATTTTCTTATAATTATTATGTTATTTAGTAAATAGTTAAATTGATGAAGGTTAAAGTTAAGGGTGATATTTGAAAATTTTGCAAAGTAAGCAAGTTGATATAAAATATTCATTGTGTCGGGGAATATTCGATTGGTCTGGGAATATTCGTTTTAACAGGGAATATTCGTACGACAGCATAATCATTGGTGGATGTGATGCCCCCAAAATAGGTATACATCACCCATCTTGAGTCGCCAAATACATGGTACTAAATTCAAATACAACTTGATTATACAACAGTCGTGTAAAATACGATAAAATATATGCTGTGAGTTTTAATACAAATATTGTCATCTAGACAATATCCACACTCAATTTAGTCCTCATTATATTTATTATCACACTATTTAACAGAATAGTGAGGACTACTAAGACACCATCTCGGACCATCACTCCGTTCCCGACTAGTCCCGCCACGTTCTCATTTCACGAAGAGAACGGTGAAAGAAAGGTGAGCTCAACTAGCCCAAAGAAGAAATATTATGACTAAGATAATGCGAGAATAAATTATCATTAGTCCTCAACGATGTTAAAGCGATAAAATACAATAGACATCAAGTTTAAGCTGCGATGAACATGCAATCCATTAAAAGAGTCAAGTAGAGAATAAAATCTACTATCTTTTATGATTTAAAAGGTTTTCATCACTTTTATCATTTGAGACTCGACAATAAATAATCCACATCATCCCACGCTTACGGCCAAGGATATTCATTAGGGTCACGACCACAAATTATCTATGCACTACGGGCCAAAGATATTTGTGTATTCATCAATGGTCATGATCATGCCAACAACTGTCCATCAATGCACTTCGGGCCAATGAGGACTTTTACCACATCATTTGTAACATTACGGTCATGATTACACCGAATAATCCCTGGTCATAATCATACCAAGTCCATCTATGCACTACAGGCCACAAATGACTTTCAAAAATAATATAAACATGAGGATGATGACAATGATATAAGAATTCAATAAAACAAGTTCAAGAATTAATTTATTCAGGAACTAATAACGTCCAAATTGTCAACATGATACTTCTTTGTAAAGTAAAATTCAAGAATGCTCAGAAGAATATTTCCATGAAAAGATACTGGATGAAGCGCAAATATCAAGAATATTCCACTAATTTCATGGAGTGTAGAAGTCAAAACTTTAACCAACTGAGTATAATAAAGAATGGAATAACAAAAGAAATCACCATGCATGCGGTACTTCGCTTCGCGATGATAGACAGGTTATTCCATCAGAATAATAAATAATGAAACCTGGTCAGGCGTAATATGCACCGACAGGATATTCCAACAGAATAATAAAGAATGGAATACAACAGAAATCACCATGCATGCGGTACTTCGCATATACAGGTTATTCCTACAGAATACTAAATGACGGAACCAGGTCAGGTGAAATTCACACCAACAGGATGTTCCGACAGAATGTTCCAACAGAATAATAAAGACGGAACCAGGTCCGGCGTAAAGCACAGATAGGATATTCCAACGGAATAATAAAGACGGAACCAGGTCCAACGTAAAACACAGACATGATATTCCAACAGAATAATAAAGAATGGACAAAGATTCGGGTTTCGCGCAAAGAACAGAAGAATTTCACCAAGTATAGGGTAGCCCGTGTAAACAGGTTATTCCAACAGAATAATAAAGATGGAATAGTAGAAGTTCTCTTCATGAATACAAAAGAAATAATACCCCTTACCGTAAAAGAAACTTGATATCGGAGTAGTGAAGTAGCAGAATACTTTTCTTCTTTCTCTCTATAGTTTCTCTCTCTAGAGTTTTAGTGAATTCGTAAGAAATAATGAAGGAATGAGCTTCTATTTATAGAAGAATGGAATGAATAGTAACCAATCCATGAACGGTCCAGATTGATTTACTTTAATCGGACGGTCCATATTTAAAGCAAAATCTTTTAAATAAAATATAATATATTCTATTTATAATCTAATAAAATGAATAACTTTTAAAAAGATTTTACTATGCAAATACTATGCATAATAAAATATAATATATTCTAATTATTGTTTAATAAAACAGATAACTTTATAAAAGTATTACATTTTTATATAAAAGATTTTACTATTTGCCTAATAAAATGAATAACTTTATAAAAGTATTACATTTTATATAAGCAGCTTTTTTTGTTTATTACGTTAATAATACGAATAAAACAAAGCGTCATCATCATTATTATTATTCACACTATTAATCGACCGAAGTCGTTCCCGGAAAGAGGGGCTTTCGATAAGATTTCTCCCTGATAGCCGCAATTAGGTGAGCAAACCTCCTTGGCGAGAACTTCTAGACATCGTTAATAATGCAAATAATAATATTAACAACCGTCATCTCAATTATTGATTTAATAACATATAAACTATCGACAATAATTGAATCAAATGAAAGTGACTTCTCACATAAGCATTAATAATCAATATCAGTATACTCTTTATGCAACCACGCGTATTAATGTACTTTTACTACCGAGTAGTTCAGCAGTATCAACAGTAAAACTTCCGTCGTTATTTTCATAAAAATATTTTTGTCGTTTTCTCAATCCGACAATAATTCTGTTGTGGGGTCCACCAATGATTGTGCCGTCGTATGAATATTCCCTGACCAATCGAATATTATATAACAACTTGCGTACTTTGCAAAATTTATAAATATTACCCACAACTATAACATTATATCAAATTTATTCCATAATATTCAAAAATGATATTTATAGAAAATTTATTTTTATTCATAAAAGTTGGGGTCTAACAGTGGACCCCACAACGGAAGTATTGTCGTAGTTAGAAAATAACAGAAATATCTATTATAAAAATAACGGCGAAAGTTTTACCGTTAAACTGTTGAAATACCCTGTAGTAAAAAAATGCGATAATCTGGCGTAGTCAATTCATCAAGTTAACCTGTGATATTGATTAATGATGCTTAAGTAATAAGTCACTCAGTTATACTCAATTATTGCTATAGTAATTGCTGCATAATATCTCTTATATTATTGATTCAATTATTGTCACAATATCATCTACATAATATTTATTATTATTAAATCAATAATTGAGACGACAAAGTTATTCATATTATTATTTGCGAAATTGACGATGTCTAGAAAGTTCTGTCGAGGAGAGTTTAATCACCTAATTGGCTACTATCAGGAGAAATCTTATCGAAAAGCCCTCTCTCTGAGGAATGATCTGTTGTTAAATATTGTGAGTTATAATATTAATGATGAATAAGTTCGTGTTGATTAAAGATGAAATTGATATTTTCATTGTGTTGGGATTATTAGTGTTAGTGGAAATCGACATCTATTCCGATAATAATTGATGTCTGGAGATTATATTGACCAATCGGGTAATTAATCAGATAAATGAGCAATTAATTGCTTTTAATTCACATGCTTATAACTATTTATTCACATGTGTGTACTATTGCTTCACATTCATGTACTATTAGGGGAGGTGGTGCAAGATTGATAATACTTGCATGACTAAATTAAAAATGGAGGTATAGATGAAGGTACTATACTGTAATTATTTTTTTCACATGTATAGAACTATTGAGTCACATGATGTACTATTAGGGGAGGTGGGGCAAGTTTGATAATACTTGCAGGACTAAATTAAAAATGAAGGAAAAGATGAAGGTATTATACTGTAATATTTCGAGGCCCAAAACGTGCAATTATCGAAACTATATTTTCCTATAAATAGAAGCTCATTCTTCCTTCATTCTCACCAATTCACTACGACTCACAAGAGAAATTATAAAGAGAGAAGATATAGAGAGAGAAGCTATAGAGAAAAAAAAGAAGAGTAGTCTGCTACTTCACTATTCCAGTATCTAGTCTTCTTCTAAGGTAAGGGGTATTATTTATTTCATATTCTGAAGAGATATTATTTTTCGTATTCGTATGAATATTATTTTCGTTCAATATTCGTAAGGAATATCATCTTCGTTCAATATTCGTAGGAATATTATTTTCGTTCAACAGTCGTAAGGGTTGCACACAGTATTGATTAATGATGCTTAAGTAATAAGTCACTCAGTTATACTCAATTATTGCTACAGTAATTGCTGCATAATATCTCTTATATTATTGATTCAATTATTGTCACAATATCATCTGCATAATATTTATTATTATTAAATCAATAATTGAGACGACAAAGTTATTCATATTATTATTTGCGAAATTGACGATGTCTAGAAAGTTCTGTCGAGGAGAGGTTTGGTCACCTAATTGCGCCCCAATAGGGAGAAATCCTTATCAGAAAGCCCCCTCTCTCCTGGGAATGATCTGGTTGTTAAATATTGTGAGATATAATATTAATGATGAATAAGTTCGTGTTGATTAAAGATGAAATTGATATTTTCATTGTGTTGGGATTATTAGTGTTAGTGGAAATCGACATCTATTCGATAATAATTGAATTAACCTGTCTCGCGGACTACCACATGCATGGTGAATGACCCCTTCGTATTCATTCTTTATTAGATTGTGGAAATGATCTGTCTACGTGGATTACCGCATGGGGGGTGAAAATCCATTTGCAGTTTCATATATTCTATTATACTCGTATGAGATATCATTTCTTTTGTACTCGTCATGGAATATCATTTTTTTGTATTTTCCTTTCATGGGTACTATTCACGTGTACGGTACTATTTACGAATATGGGTACTATTCACAAAGTACTATTCATGAATACTATTCACAAAGTACTATTCACAAAGTACTATTCATGAGTACTATTCATAAAGTACTATTCACGGGGTACTATTCACCTGGAGTACTATTCATGACAAAAATTGATTTCTTTTCGGTCCAAATCATTTTTGATACAATATCATTCTTGAATTTTACTCCACAAAGTAGTATCATGTTGACAATTTGGATATTTTTAAACTCTGGATAAATTTAAAGTCTTTAATATTTATCCTTGATTTCGTTTGATTAATGCCTTATATCATTGTCATCATCCTCATGCTTATATTGTGATGAAAGTCATCTTTGGCTTACGTGCATAGATGGACTGTTGATTGGTATGATTATGACTAGGGATCATTCAGTATAATCATGACCCGTAATGTTACAAATGATGTGGTAAAAGTCCTCATTGGCCCGTAGTGCATTGGTGGGCAGTTATTAGTATGATTATGACCAGGGATTATTCGGTATAATCATGACCATTGATGATTACATGAATATCCTTGGCCCGTAGTGAAAGGATGATTCGATGAAGTGGTTTATTTATTAAGCTGAGTCTCAGCGATAAAGTTGATGAAAAACTTTTTAAATCATAGAAGATAGTAAATATCATTCTCTACTTGACTCTTCTAATGGATTGCTTATTCCGCTGCAGTTGTTGATCTTAAACTTGTTGTCTATTGTATTCTATCAGTTGTTGTACTGTTGAAGGATGATGATAATTTATTCTGCATTATCTTAGTCATAATATTTCTTACTAGGCTAGTTGAGCTCATCCTTTTCTTTCATTGTTCTCTTCAGGAAATGAGAATATATTTGGACCTGCCAGTCGGGAGCGGATTGACGGTCCAGATGGTTGTTTTAGTAGTCCTCACTATTCTGTGAAATAGTGTGATAATAATTGTAATGAGGACTCCATTGAGATCGGATATTGTCTAGAAGGCAATATTCTTGTTTAAACTCTCAGCTATATTTTGTCGTATATTACCTGACAGTTGTATAATTAAGTTTGTAATTGATTTTTGTACCATGTATTTGGTGACTCAAGATGGGTGATGTATACCTATTTTGGGGGCGACACAATATCTTTCACAAGAAGAGATCTCTAGAAGAAGTCTAAAAGTTGCTGTAAGGATCTTCTACCAGATCACTGAACTCAGAATAAATCGTAGAGCAATCGGGTTATTGTATAAGAAGTAGCCTGTACTTGTGAACAAAGAAGAACAACTCACTCTGGAAGACACTATTAACTTCTCAAGACAGCCTAAGTACCAATGAAATAGAGAAGAACCTGCAAAGCCAAGCCAAACATCATGAAGCTATCAGAAAGCAGAAGAAGAAATAAAATGTTCTAGTAGTAGTGAGGATTCAGAACAAAGAGCTACCACATCGCTCACCATACTATCAATAGTGAAAAGAATAAAGGAATAGAAGAGGTCGAATTGATCACAAGGCTCAATCCAGTAGCTCTTGCAACAACAACAGATCGTAAAGCTCATATCAGGTTTGACAATAAGACTGACAAGTGGAATGTTGTAAGTTGATGATCTCAAGGCATCAAAAGATATTCTTGGAAGAAATCAAAGATATATCCAACGGCTCGTTAGCCAAAAGCAAGCTGTCTTAAAAGCCAGAAAAGATACTGACTAATGTGACAAGTCCTAAGATAGAAAGTACACTGACGCGGAGCCTCAAAAAGTAAACATCAAAGATATCAAAGTATCTATGCATTAAATGCTCCAATAGATACTTCTCAACAGGAAGATTTTAGAGAAGTATAAAAGACAATTGCATTCAAACAAAAAAGATGATGATGCACATCCAAACATGAGAAGAATCATCATTCGAGATGAACATCAAGCTAATCAAGAAAGATCATGGAATAACAAAAACTCTACGAACAGAAAAATGTTCATCACTGCCAAGTCTAAAGAGAAAGGAAGATTAATGAGATAATCTTAGCAACATCTCATCAGATCACAAGAAGATGATGAGAATACATCAAGGTCAGAGCCACAGAGCTAGAGAACAGAAGAGCTAGAGAAGCTTAGGAGAAGATGAGCTAGAGCTGTAGAGCCAAGAGGGTGGAGGACATGGTAGAATTGAAGATCCAAATATAAAGAAGCCATTTAGTTGATGCTGATGAAGTTAAAGTGGCAGATCAGAAAGTCTATGATTCTGAATTACTCAGTTGAAGATGATGAACACAAGTCTATGATTCTGAGATTGTGCAAAGGCTGCTAAGCACAAAAGATGAGAAGAGCATAAGTTAAAATCTTAGTAACACATCAACATTGATCATAAGTAGCTGCTGATAATCAGAAGAGATCAAGCCTCAACAACAGAGTTCAGCAAGCACCAAGTAGATGATTAACCATACTGCTAAGTACCATAAGATGAAAAACATTCAAGACATCTTAGCAACACCTCTACAACACTTCTCCAAGATGATTCTGTCCTATGTGACCGAATTGGGGTCAGTGGATCCCGGTCTTTGTGACCAAAGCAAGGTCAGAGGATCCTTGTCCTAGGGATAAAATATCCAAGTCTATTGGGCTTGAAGAGGTCTGAGTGTCCTTGTTTGTTGAGACTAAAATATCCAAGTCTGATGGGCTTAATGAGTGCAATGTCCCGGTCTTAGTGACTAAATCATTTAGTAAATTCCTTGCTCGTTAAGCAAAAGAGTGGATTAGGAGTTGTTCAATCTCTGAACCACTTAAAATCTCTTGTCTTATACATTCTGCTATTTACCTTCTACATTATATAATTGCTATATATGTCATGTGTTTGATTATTAATAGAGCTTGTTTAAGAACTGAGATTTCCAAGTAAAATCTTTAAGGGGAGTTTTCAAACTAACATTCTGTTGCGTATAGATAATCTTGATTAATTAATTATTTGGTAATAAATAAGTAATTATGAAAGATTTTTTAAAAAGGATCTATTCAACCCCCCCTTTTAGATCTATATTGTGCCTTTGGAAAATAACACTAGTTATCAAATATAAATATGAGGAAAGAATCACCTTCTTGTCATACATATACAGATAACATGATACCAACATTTCAACGATTATCAACATGATAAACTGAGTAGTCGTTAAACCAAGTACAAAATCTCTGCCCATACAAAGGTTTGTACAACTCAGCTATCACACGTGTCTTCAATTAAAATCCCACAACCTAATTTTCTCTTTCCTTAATATAAATTTTCTTTAATCTGTATTTCATCATCTACTACTCTTTCTGAGTTTACCTTTTACTATCTCCAGTACATTCTTTTTATAGCATCAAGCTGTAACTACTCAATCATTAACAGATCATCTGTCATTCTATAACTTAATTCGAACACATCATGATCATATTTTACAATTATTTTACATTACGATCGATCTTCCTTAGCCTACGATCGTTTCGTCCTACTATCTTCTCACTTTTATTTTTAATCATGTTATATTATGATTTCATTTACATTTCTCAGCTTATGTTTAACATTATTTCTTTGAATTTCTATAATTCGAGTCAGGTGTTCCCTAATCCTCTTCTTTTACTTTTACTATAGCTCTTCGAGATTCTACTTTGAATCTCCATGGTTATATTTCAACTATTACTTTATGAATTCATTTACTTTTATTTCTTATTACTTTATCGTCGTCGTCAGGATTTTTATTTGTCCTTTTGTGTTCTTGTCTTTTGGTGTTCTCATGTTAGGTGAGATTTGTTTAAAAACACAAGTTGTGAAAAGGTACGACATGTATATGTCGACGATTGGACTGTAGGAGTCGCTAGTTGGTATTTTTAAATGGTTGCACTAACTCAACTGAGAAAAGGTTTGCACATTGACCTAGTGATGTAACACTGCTTAATTGGTCTGTGAAACCGAGATTCGTTAGGGTCCAGGGGCTTGATTATGCGGAGGGAAGGTGTTAGGCACCCCCAACATCCGTGTTACCACGGTGACTGCCACTTTTCAATTAAACTGTTATCTGAATGGATGTGTATGTGGGTCAATGTGTAATTATCTAGAAGTAGTGCTACGCCTTGTTTGCACCAATATACAAATGGTTTGAATTTTGTATAAAAGTTCAGTTTTAACAAAATATAGCAGTAATGTTTTGTAAAAGAGGTTTTTCAAACCCTTATGCTCAATAGTAATTGAGGCCTTTGATACTTCCATTTTATTATGTGTTCGGATTGATTGCTTTTATTTTTGAGATGCGAGGCATCTTCGAGAAAATAAGATACATAGCAGTGTCGAACTCCTTGTGGGCATGAGAGTCATCTAAGGAAATTTAAACACCGTGAATAATTTACAAGCCGGTTACAACTAAAAATGTCCATCACGGGAACCGAATCTAGATTCAGGAGACCGATTCTTAGGCACACATGATGTTGCAATTTGTATGAAAGCTGTAAACAATTATATATATAAGCGGTAAATATATATATATGAACGATCAACCGCCACGAAGTAAACTCCAAGCGGGACTAAATGTAAATATATAAAAGCGGTATATATATATATATATATATATATATATATATATATATATATATCTGATCCGGATCTTAAGCTCACCCTTATCTAACATACCTTGCTCATCCTCCTTTAGTATTTGAATGAGGCGACGATTCGGTCCGTCACTACTATATATAGAACTGTCAGCTATATGTTGTCCGTCGCTAAAAGCTTAGGCGAAGGCCGAACATATATAGCAACAGACCGAATAATCGCCCGATTAAAATTACTAAAGGGAGGTGAGCAAAGTATGTTAGATAAGAGAGTGAGGTTAAGATCCTGATCAGATATATATATATATATATATATATATATATATATATATATATATAAAAGAAGTAAATGGCCACGAAGAGATCTCCAGGCCTGACAGAAATGTAAATATATATATAAAAGTTGTAAACGCACCGGATATGTATCGATCCAGGCTCAGTTCATCAATTCGATGATATATATATATAAAAGCAGTAAACGCTCCGGATATGAATCTAGGCTCAATCGAGGCATAACTTGATAGTGATATATATATATATATATAAGTATATATATACAAAAGAAATAAAAATCCACATACCGAAGTTTGGGCATACACACGTAACACGACTCTCAATGTGAATAATTGTATTTGGACAAAAGTGGAGAAACGCTTTAAGAAATGTAAGAAGTCCTACATTGGGCTGCCAAGAAGACTTTAAATGGCTTTAAATGAATGAACACTCAATTTCTACCGGTAAAATATGACAAAGCACAAGCTCACAAGTGTTTGAAAAGAGAAATCACTCAGTTTATAATGTGTATAGAGCAAAATGGACAGGGTTTCCTCACCTTTTCTCTTCTTAAAATGGCCACCCCAAGCCCTCTATTTATAGAGGGGGAGCCACAGGTGTACCTGCGGCAGCCACAGATGTACCTGCGGCTGCTCGGGGTGCCCCGGGCTCTGTGGACCCCGCCGTCTCAAAGTACGTGCACGTATGCAACGCGTTGTCCACTCGAACCTTCATAACTTTCAATTCGGGCATCCAATTGAGGCGTATAATACCTTTCTGGAATGTTGTTGTCGAGAGCTACACAATGACATGGGATAAGAGGTTGTACAGAGTTGGGAAGATGGGTCCATGCCCAGGTCTTCAGGTCTTCAAATTCTATCCGGTGTGCTGTCTTGTGTAGTAGTCACTCGGATTTGAGCTATGGTTCTTGTAGGACATTTCTGTGTAGAATGTATGTTGAAATGTTGTTGAGATGGCGTGAATGTGGGATCGAGGTGGAAAAATGTGGGGTTATCTCCGGTTCTAGGCTGATTTAGCAGTCGTTACTCAGGGTTATCTCTGAGATTGGGCTGCTGTAAGTGCTGGATATCCTTAGGGTTATCTCTGAGGTGTGCCTGACCTCCCAAGGTTGTCTCCGGGGTTGGAACTGAGTGCC
Organism: Panax ginseng; assembly: GCA_020205605.1. Classification (NCBI taxonomy): domain Eukaryota; kingdom Viridiplantae; phylum Streptophyta; class Magnoliopsida; order Apiales; family Araliaceae; genus Panax; species Panax ginseng. The sequence goes on from CM035133.1 coordinate 50,808,623, forward strand.
TTGGGATTATCTCTGAGGTTGAAGCTGATTGCTGGGGATTAAAATGAGCTTTTCCAGGGTTATCGCCAGAACTGCAAATGCATTCCTCGGGGTTGTCTCCAAGGTTAGAATTGAAACTCCCGGGGTTGTCTCCGGGACTGGAATTGAGTTTCTCAGGGTTGTCTCCGAGATGGGATTGACTTCTCCGGTGTTATCTCCGGAACTGGATTTGCATTTCTCGGGGTTGTCTCTGAGGTTGGAACTGAATCTCCCGGGGTTGTCTCCGGGATTGAACTGATTATCTCGGGGTTGTCTCCGAGATGGGACTTAGTATCCCAGGGTTGTCTCCGGGATTGAGCTTATTTGACCTCCAGAGTTATCTTTGGAACACAATTCTGCCCTCCTGCAAGGTTAGTAATAGGTGTGACACCCCCAAATCAAGGTACTTCATTCCCACAAGATTTGGTGCTCACAATCCATACATTCATACTATCTACCCAAATAAAATAATGTTTAAACCATAATTCCTCCCTTTAAATAGGGTTACATCATTAAATTCAAAAACATCCCAAGTTGTCTAACCTTTAAACATCATATAAGCGCGAAAATAAAATTATTACATCACACCATTATTTAAAAGTCTATGAGCATAACAATAAATAAACTTTACAAGTCTTCATCACTTGTACATTTTCCCCTTTCCTTTGCTAGTTGAAGGCTCATCTACCTTCTCAACTTTAGTTGCAATAATAATATTTATGCAAGAGTGAGCAAAACAATTGCTCACTAGATATAACAATGAATTGACAAGAATGAAACAACTGCCAATGAATAGGCTCATCAAAACTGAATAGTACTCTATCAATGATAACCAAAGAATGGAATCAAAATATGAAATGCATAAAACTGAGGGTCATAAGACCACGAACTATGTCCACAGTTGCAAGTAATCTTTCAACTTCAACTTTAACAGTCATAAGACTATAAGGACTCCTCGTACTTAGGGGGATCAGCCCTTCGTACAATGTATTATGCACAAACATTTCAACACTAAGCGTTAATTATCCCCTAATAGTAATAGGGTTGTTCATCTCAGTATTTAGAGTACAAGTCCGCACCAAAGAAAGTTTGGTTTGGATAAGCTTTCAAGGGTAATTTGGAGTTTAATGATCATCGACTAGAGGACTAGTTGAATCAATAGTGTGAGATAACACAATAGTTGATCAATAATAACATAATATGGAACAATGAATAAGTGTAAGCGAACTAACTATATCTTGACTCATGCTTAGAAACAATTACAAAGCATAAGTATTGAATGACAATAAACCTTGCTTGAATAATATTAAGTTAGGACTAGCAATTATTAAATATACTTTAAATAATAGCAAACTAAAAATAAAGCTTGCTCATTATGAGAATAACTTGTGTCAAGTAAATGAGATAAGATAAATCAACATTAGAAATTAGAATTTAAGAAAATTGCATTCATAATATACGAATGTCAATAAGAAACTTGTCTAACAATAAACAAGTTAGAATACATCAATAAGTATTAGAACTCAAACTTGATCGAATAAAGTTAAAGTCATAGCTAGCTTGCTCAAATAATGATTAGGAATACAAGAGTTCACTTAATGAAAATTTAAAGTAAGAAACTTGCTTAATGTAAAAAGAGAAGTTTAGAAACTTGCTCAATCAAAAGAATAAAGTTACATAATGTAATAATAGAACTAGCTCAACGAAAGTGTAGAGTTTGAAAACTTACTTCGAGCATAAGCTATAATATTAAAACTCACGTTCACCTATACACAGTATTAAAACCACAACATCTATTAGACATACTAATATTCACCTTTTCAATATAAAATGCATTACTAGCTAAACTTGTTATTTTAGCACAAGTCTTATACTACCATATATATTTCAGAATTCCCAAGTGTTAACATCACACCACTTACCTAACATTCATCGTATAAACTAAGTTATCACATAACGCATTCGTAACTTACTAATCACTTTTACAACTTTGAATTTACAATCCACATAACACGACTCTGTTTAACCATATAGTTACATGGTTCTCATATTAACCTAACGTTAAGCTAAGTTACATTGAACGTCCAAAGTCTGCAGAAGTAGTAGACTTCATGCATGCGTGACGATAGTCTTGGGCGCCGACAGCTCCAATTTTATATTGACTTCTTATCATGCATACGGCCATTTAATGTGATTTCGATTTTGCGAGAACATGGTTACGACACTTTTCTTAAGCCAACTAACACGAATTTCACTCACCAAACAGTAATATTAACACAAACAAATGATATAAAACTATTAAAAACATGTTTGCTAACATATTCAACCAATTACAACAATTTAACGACAACTTAAGCTAATTTAATTTCTCAAATTCCATATTTTCATATGAAAACTCCATTTTTGACATCTCTTGCAAAAATCCTCATTGTACTCTCTATACTTGGCCAAATCACTTCATTCAAATTACGTTATGATCGTTTCTTAACGAACTAGCATGAACAAGACCCAATTTATAGTTTAACATATGAACTGACCATCAAAATTGGTACTTACATAAGCCATATAAAAAAATACAAACACTGTCATTATTTTTCTACTGTTATTTGAAATTAGCATGAAATTCCTTGTTTTAAATATAAACTCTAGCATCATAAACATGTATCATCACAATTACCAAGTATATATCCACAATTCATCAATTTAATTTCACGGATCATAAACAAAACTATGTCAGTAAATTCATATATATATATATATATATATATATATATATATATATATATATATATATATATATATATATATATATATATATATATATAGAATACAAAGGTTATGTAAAATTATCTTCAATTAGCGTGTAATTCTTGCTAAGATCACTGGAATTTTCTTGAAACTCTTAGGTTCTCTCTCAATTCTCTCACAACTTCTCTCAATTTCTACACTCTCTCTCTTTGGCTCAGACTTAAACAAACAAACAAGTATGCGTAAACAAAACAAAACTGATATGGCCTTAATAACTATATCAGTTACTAAATTAAATGTATATATTATAAATATATTATATTTATTATTTTATTTATATTATTTAAATTCAAAAATCAAATATAATCCAAAAGCCTTAGGCTTTGTTTGGCAAAACCCTTTAAATTTTAAAGACTTAAGATATTTAAGCCTTGTTTGGCCAAAAACTAAATTAAACCTTTTTTATTTATTTTAATAAACAATTTAGTTTATAATTTATAATTACATCTTATTTATTTAGATTTCCATATCCAACATTAACCAATTAAATTAATCACATACCATATTTTAATTAAATACACCATTTTAGCAAATATCACAAAATTATAAAAATTATAATTTTCATTAACCATCACATCAATAAAATATTTATTTTATCTAATAAATATTTTAAATTATAAATAATAATAGCAATCATATCAATGACATATTTATTCGATAATAACCACATCAAATAAATATTTATATAATCTAATAAATATTTAAAATTATAATTTGAAATTCCGGATTGTTACAACAGGAATGCAAAATTTCGAGTGTCTACAGATGCCCTCCTTATCATATTCATGCAATGTAATAGCATGGATAGGATAAAGAATACTAGACATTTGAAATGTGACAAAGATAATCATGATGCAATGTACTGCAGCATGATGCAAATGTATGATGAATGTGGTTTGTTGGACCGTTTTCCAATGGGATGTGATGACTGTTTGCTCCCACGACTTCTGATGGGGACTGGAGTTATCACTGATGACCCAGATGAAATGCTTGGATGTGTGATCCAAAGCTCTGAGGAACTTGCAGGATGTTGACATTGGGGTTATCACCAAAGTCCTTAATCCTTGGTACATATTTCCCACTGAGGATGTACCTCTCATGTACGAGAGACTTGTGGGGATTTGTGCTCTGTCTGATGAAGATTTGTACAACAGATTCCATCATCGGTCCTCCCCGATGAGGATGGTCTTCCTTAGTTTGTATCTCCAGGTCCTTCTAGTGCTCTGTCGGAGTTACTGCCAACAGTCTGTGTTTGTCAGGGTTGCCTGACCCTCACTAAAATGTGCATCAACGAAAACTATCATCGGACCATCTCCGACGCTTCGTTGGGTTTAATTGCCAACAACTGGTGATGTCAAGGCTGCTTGACCTTTGTTGAAATGTGCTTCAACGGCTGAAATCATCAGATGGCTTCCGATGCTTCGCTGGATTTACTTGCCAATGGCTGAAATAACATCATGGTTTTTTGACCCTTATTGAAATGTACTTCAACGACTGATGTTGTATGAAGTTTCCGTTGGGGAGAAGGTTTTTTGGAGTTGTGACCCCGAATTGACGGCATCGGATGTGACGCCCCCAAATTCGGACCTCCACTTGGTCACTGGAATTTGGTTCATCACGTTCTCATGGTAATACTATAATAACTAAAATAACACATTCACAATGGAAAATCTAATTTAGAATAATATACAATGATTTATTATAATTATTCCCCCAAGTCTTGCAACCTACAATGCTTAATAGATTACATAATAATATCGAATAAAGACTTATTACATAATCCTACTTAAGTTTAACATAGTCTGAAGATAGTCTTAATACAACATATTAGTCTTAAACATAAAAAGGGACAAGCTAGTCTGTAGCTTTGCCCTTGCCCTTGTCTGTTCCAGAGACACCTCCCTGTTCCGCCTTAACTGAAAGGTTTTAGATAAGCAAGGATGAGCACAAATTGCCCAACAAGTAATATACAACAAGGGTGAAGAATATAATATCACAAGTTTGAATTATCGCAGTATCATCTTTAAGATAGTTCAAAGTTTCAGAATAATATCATGAATAAAGAGTATTAATAATTCTTGGAATAAGAACGATAGTTCAATATAAATCGACAGATATATATGAATTCAACGACTATCAATGTATCCAACTAGATAAATAATTTATACTGAGCAGTCACTAAGGACTGTTGAACATCTACTAGAATTACCAATATTAAACTGATAACCCAAAAAAAAAATCAAGTACTATAGATGATCAGTCTACAATACTTTAAGTTATGTATAACACCACAATAATATCCACTCATGTGTTGGGGTTTCCAACAACATACACTCCCCTTACCATAAGGGTTGTTCAACTCAGTTTTCAAGATTTTTGCACCAATCAATTGGTTTGGACAGTTTTATAAACATGCATATAGTCTAGCCGAATCAAATGGCATCGACTCTTTCACAATATTCAAGAACAATACCAAGTTCAACATGAATAATAGTTTTCACAAGAGTTTAAACATACTTGTTCAATTGAACGAATAAGTAGAATAACTTGCATTCAAAGAGATAAGGTTTAGATACTCTGCTTACGGTATTCATTGAATAAAGTAATGCAAAGATACTTGCATAATAAGAGTAGGGTTCAGATACTTTCTCAATATAGATTTGAGTAAGGTTAGAGAACTTGCACAATGTAAAGGATAGTTCAGATACTTGCCTTAAACGTAGTTTATCCACGTTAAGAAATCAACACTTTCAAATCCTATTTATAGCGCATTATATGTTCAAGATGTTCATTAGTTAACACATTCATTAATCAAGTTTGACACGATTCATGTATGCACATATGGTACAATTCAGATTATAAATTCATTATGGATCAAATACCTAGTCATTTCATAAGTAAATTAAGAATACTCAAGGTTAAGTCCTTTTTACCCATGGACCTTCCTATTACGAGACAAACACCATCTTATCATCTAAGCATCACTTATATACATGCATCAATAGGTTTTAAACCACTTTTAGCAATATAGGCATCATATAAGTTACTGTCTAAAAATTAGAATTTATTACCTCAAATTCCAGATTAGGCGTGAGGCTAGCGCCATGGCTAAGCTTTAGGATCTGGCAATTGCTTGCATCCTCTTCCTGCCAAGCCAAGACTTCATTTCTTTGCCTTGTGGTTTTATTCCGCTTGAACACAATAATCATACATAATATATTTTGTCATGTTAAAGGTCTTTTCATGTTTCTCAAGTCAATCTAGGTTCCTTCTTTCACAATAAAATTCTAAATTGATCATTTCAACAATTTAAGGCCATTCGAGGTCATAAGACCACCAAGTCTATCATGATTGCTCTTTAAAAATATAAGATAGTTATAAAACTCATATTAGGCATGCGTGCGAGTATTCATAACACATATGTGAAATTAGCATCGCTTTGGTTAAAAATATGCTTCGTTTATGCTTCACTTGAAATATGATACACAAGCATGGTATATATATGTTTATGTTACATGAGTGAGTCTAAGAGTAACATTAACATGATTACAAATGTCTGATTCTAACCCCCAAGGTAGTTTGTCAATATTCATGTTCAAAGGTCATATTTTCATTTGTAAGGTGTACTAATTAGTCCAACATGTTCATGCTCTCTTACGAATCATATAAACATAAGTTAACGGTTTATTTATGCATTTCTAAATCATACCAACATGCTTGCAAAGTCAGTATACATACATGTCATTCATACTCATCAAATTCATTTCTAAAGTCATTAATCCATTTTAATATACAACTTTGTTAATCACGTATGCTAGTCTAAAAATACTCACATTAGGTTAATATATCTATATATACCCCTTACACATGTTTGCATACTAGTATATGTCATAATATTATAACAGATTGTAAAACAGAAGCTCAAAATCGAATTAGGGTTAAGGTAATTTGTCTGCGCCTCGAGTGTTAATCCGGCATGCGGTACATTGCCAGTACACGGTTCTAGCCAGAACAGTGATACTTCAAGTAAAACTAGCCCAACCACAGAAATTACTCACGAAATTGATTCTAACCAGTCATATATCAATTTAAACATGCTTATATCATTATATAACAACTATATAAACATTACCCAATCCTTTTTAACATCTAACTCCACCAAATCAAGAATTTGAAATTCAAGAACTTAAAACTTATTTTTGACAGAGACTGAAATGGAAAGCAAGGAATGGGGTTATACCTCTGTAATATGAAAGAAATTTGCTCCTAATGAACTCCTAATGTCCTAGAATACTTGTATGCTCTCAACCTCACCCTCAATGGAATTCTCAGCAATAGAAAAATGGAAGGAGAGCTCATACTTATAGAAGAAATTTTATACAAACATTGTAATTTCCCATTGAATCAAACCCATGGATTGTAGGATTGCATGAAGGTTAAGAAGGAGTTGGTAATTGGTTGTTGATTTGCATCATGAACACCACTCCCCCATAATCATCAGCTAGGAAGCTTGGAAGAAGAAGAGAGGAATATGCCTTAGCCTTTTTTCTACACACGTGACTGAGAATGAGAAGTAAATGGGACACTCAAGTTGGGACAATCCAATTATCTCAGTATGCTTGCAACACTTAGCCCATACACTTGTACACATTTCTAGTCTTATGTTACCATACATTAGCTATAACTTAATGTCACAATATGATTTACACATCCAATAATTCAAGGTAGTTGATATTAATCATACATATAATTCATGTACATTTTATTTTAATGTTTCCCCACATGCATATTGTCACATACACCTCTTATGATGTATTCATATCATATAGTTTCCATGAATCTCAATATATGGTTACTATTTATAGTATAGTCACATAAATATCACACCACACTATATAATATAGTTATATTTTTAATTATTGCTCATATGCCCATGACAGTCAATATAATCCTTTATTATATTAATAACTTACTTATTTGTTTTATGTCAAATAAAATTACCCACTTCCTTGATTAATTACCACCCATTATTAATTAATCCATTCTTCCTTGATTAATGTTTTTATGGATCCCCATAACCATTAATTATCTATATAATTCTTATTATATTTATAGACATATTGCAAACAATAATAATCACATATTATTAATTAATTACCAAGTAATCAATATTCCACCACAATCAATTAATATTAATTAATGGCTTACTTAATAATTCATTCGTCAAACATAACGGACTTTATTTCATAATTTATTAATGTCACACATATCACATAATTGTTCCTTTTTATTTCTAAAGTAGAAAAATTAATTTTTCTCCAATCGACCATTGCACAATTCACGCCATGATTTGTCTTCTTTGGGACAGTGCAAATTCTTTGTGACAACCCGAGAATTTAGACAATTTTACAAAATCTTAAATGATTGATTTAAGGTCAAATATTAGACCTAGATAGAAAATAAGTGTATGCGTTTGATGTTATTGGAAGGAATTTTGAGGATTTCAAAATTTTGTGAAGGATTTAGGTGAATTATTCAGGATAAGGATTTTGTGAATATGTTCTGTGTTTATGATTATGTATGTGTTCAGAACGTGGTTAAGGGTCATGGGTTGACCAGATAAATTATATCTGTGACAAACCCTAAGTTTATATTAAGAACGTCAACGTTCAGTTAGAAAACCCTAACGTCTGATAAGAAAACCTAGAAATCGGTTCTGGAAACCCTAGTTTCAGTTCCGTGAGTCCGAAACCCTAATTCGGATATTAAAAACCCTAGATTGGGAATGCAATGCTATATATAAGGTTTAACGTTATTAATTATAAATTAATTAGGGAAAACCCTAATGAATTACTAGAAACCCTATTTGAGTATTAGAAAACCCTAATACTATATCTGAAAATACTAATTTCAGATTTTGAATATTGAAACCCAAATCTGAGAATATAACGAAGAATTATAATGCTCAAGTGATTTAGATTATAAGTTTAATAGGGTAAAGCTTAATTATTTAGGAAACCCTAATTTTCAAAATTTGAACCTTAATTATTCTGTCTGAAACCCTAAATCGGGATATTAAAACCCTAAGTGGGAAGCTTGAAGTTAAGTATAGAGTTCTATGTTATTAATTGTGAGTGTAATTAGGGATAACCCTAATTGATTAATTGGAAAGCCCTAATTTCAAATATAGAAAACCCGGACATGCAATTAGAGAAAACCTAATTATTAACTTATAGAGTTTAATGTTAATTAGGAAGCCTTAACCCTAATTAGCAAGCTTGAATGAGATTAGTAAACTTTATTGCAATTAGGAAACCCTAATCTAAATTAGGAAACCTAATTTCTAAATTGAAAGATTATTTTCTATGTAAAATCCTAATTAGTGGGTTATAAACTCTAATGACCAATTATGATCCTAATTGCTAAATTAACAAATTTAATTAGGAAATAATAATCCTAATTGGCAAGCTTAATTTAGGATTAGGAAAATTATAATATAATTATCAAATCCTAATTATAATTTAGAAATATTAAATTTCTATTTTTGAAACCTAATGATTATGGGAAATTACCAAGTTGCCATGCACTTTATGAGCCAAATGACCAAAATGCCCTTTTAGCATTATTTAATATGATAACTTGTGTAGGTTGCCATAACTTTAGTTGGTGACCAACCTTTGCTAGGCATGTGGTCTATGGGCTAGCCTTTAATCAACCAACATGATCAGCCATTGCATCATATCATATTATATATAGATTGAGAGAGATAAAATGTTCACTTTAATTTTCAACTTATCCAAGTCTTCTCTCTCTCTCCCATCCGAAATTTTAGAGTGATAGTGAGTGATAAGTTAAGCTAAGATCAGGTGTTAGCTTGCCAAGAACAAACATCAAAGGTCATAAATCAAGATCAAAGCCTTATAAAGGTATAAACCCTAAATTTTAGAAATCTGATGATTTGATGTTAAATGTTGTTGTTGATTGGTTAAAGTTGTGTAATAGGGTGTCAATTGATGATCTGGGTTGTCAAAACACAGATCCATAACATCAAAGTGCTCGAAATTAAAGTTTTTCAAAATCTGGAAAATGTCAATTTTTGTGCTCTGACAACTAATGTCAGAGGCTGTAGATCTCAGCCTGTTAAGTGTTTTTGATGTTTAAAGCTTGTAGCATGTAGTCTGTTATATGGTATTTACACTGGAATTGAAATCAAGCCTAGTTGATGTCTAGATCAAAAGATATGAGCAGTCAAACATGGTTGACGGCCGTGATCAAAGTCAAATCTGGGCAAAACCAGAAATTGAATGTAGCGTCTGACAAGTTTTGTTGGGTCCGGATCTGTCAGTATGTTTAGATTTTGATGTTGTTAATTGGTAAATATTGTAGCTTGTAGGATGGACTACCGATCTGAGTCAATAGAACTCTTATAAGCGCCGGATTGATCGTAAAGTGTGGTCAAAGTAGGCCTCACGATCGATTTTTTAAAATCGGGAGAAACCTGTAAACTGGGCAAACGAAAATTTCATGACTTTGACCGTTTGATAAGTTGTGATTTTGATGTTGTTAGACCTAGATCTTGTTATGATGTTGTTCCTTGACATAGTGACTACACATTTGAACCATAAAACCACCAAAACAACGACTAGAACCTGTGTTAATCTTGGCTTGAAAATGGCTGCTCGGTGTTCTGGGTTTCTGAAGAAACCCAGGTGGGTCTGACAGCTTCTTAGAAGCTTTAGATCTTGCAAGGTTGTTATTGTTTGATCACGATGATGATTGTGGGTTGTAGTATTACAGTTTTACTACACAATCACACTTCAAACAAGTCCATAAATGATTTGAACAGAGAATTAAGGCCGGTCAAACATAACACCATGAACATTGACCTTGTCAGTGTTCTTGAGGCTCAAGAACACCTAAGGCGACGATTGTCTATCGCTAAAGGCTTTAGCGACAGTTTTAATTATTTTATTTTTATTTTCTGGAAATTTTGAAAATGATTTAAAAATTAGAAAAACTAGTTTTTAATTATTAAAAATACATAATAAATTCCGAAAAATTATTTTAAAGCCTGAAAAATAGTTTTTAATTATTTGGAGTATATTTCGAAAATATTTAATATTTTTGGAATATAAATGGTATTTATTTATTTAATTATAATATTAGATAAATTATTTAAAATAGTTTTAATTCATGAAAAATCATGAAAAATTATATTATGGTGTTAGAAGATATTTTAAGTTATTATTGATGACTTTTGATATTTTGTGATGAATTTTATTAATATTTATTATTAATGGTAATTAGTTTATTTAATAAATATATTAGATAAATTATGGAAAAATAGAATTTATGATTTAAAAATCATATAAAAATGATTAAGTGTTATAAAAATATTTGAAGTTATAATATATAACTTTTGATATTTTGTCATGAAAATATTAATATTTTAATATTTATAGCAATTATCGGATAATGGATTTGATTGTTTAAAAATCATAGAAATATGATTTTAAGATATTAAAAATACTTTGTGATGTTATAAATATATTATAATATTATGTTATGATTTTCATTGATATTTGGTATTAAATTAATGTTAATGATAAAGGAATAATGTGGTATTTATATTAATATCGGTTATTGGTTAATGTTTTTAATTACTTTAAAAACATTTAAAGGAAATAATAATGTATTGAGATATTATAAATATGATATAATATTATGGCATGTAATTCATTAATGTTTAGCAATAAATAAATATTAATGACTGAGGAATTATGTGATATTTAATTCATTTAAATACGAGTTTAATGATTGGAAAATTATGATAAATGATATTAATTATCTGAAAATTGTTACCAAACTATGAAAATTGTTTTGACTGATAATATGATTATCTAAGATTATTGTTAATTGTTTAGGCAGAGTTTAATTGATCGTAAACTCGATAATTGTCCGATTAGACCGTCGGGATGATTGAATTGTGTCAGTTTCAACTTAGACTTAATTAGTCTGTTTGATGTTAAGTCTATGTGTTGTATAGACTGATAGGATTATGTGATAATGTGTTTAGGTTATTTTATACTGTGATGATATTATTCTAATATTTGGAGATCGGTATTATCTGTATTAGGTCTTCGGATAAAGCTAAGTTATATTTTGTATCGGTAATCAACGGAATAGGCAAGTTTGTTTTTCTTAACTCTACTAAGAGTGTTTCATTCAGTTATGCTTATGGTTAATCGTTACTGATTACCATGTAGAATTGTACTCTGTACATCTTGTATGTATAAGTCAGGTATGAAAGGCTGATCACCTTCATTTCCAGTTGGTCCAGATATATATTGTTCATGTTGAATACTTGTTCAGTCAAATGTTTGTTCATGCTAATTCACAACTACATTGTGAATTATAGCCAGCTTATTACTCAGACTCTTTCAATCATGATATATCCTTAAATTGTATTTAAACTTGCTGGGCAACTTTCATGCTCACCCTTGCTATATCATGACAAAACATTGCAGTTTAAGATGAATGCGTCGGATACAAGGAAAGTTAAAGACAGTTCCAGCTTAAAGTTAATGTGCGCGATTAGTTTTGTAATAGTCTTGTATGATGATAATATCATGTGTCAGATAAGTTATGAAATGTGTATAAGTTATGGTTACTCGACCTTGGGATAGTGTATAATGTTTAATGTATAAATAATTTATGTTTATATCTTCCGCAACAGTTATAGAAATAGCGAACCGGATCCGCGGTGATTCGGGACCCGGATTCGGGGGCGCTACAGCTGCGCCGTACCCTGACAGTGCCAAGACTGGTTTAGCTTCAAGCCAGTGTCAACTATCATCGCCAAACTTGTTTTACTCGACATGAATTAATGTCCACAAGAGTGATATTACAAGTCTAATATCGTTTTGATTACTTATGTGAAATCACATGATCATACATGATTAATCTTCCTAATTCCCTTTTTAACTCACTTAGTGAATTTCCTCGTTTCACATTATGCCACACAAGGCATTTCACAATTCTCATTGTCAATCACATTTCTAATACGAATCAATTGAATTAATCGACTGACAAAACAATAACACTTATATTCACATAAATATTATTTCCATTAATATATTCATTTAATAATACGTAGAAATTCTCGGGTATTACATCGGACCTTTGTGAGGTATTACCGAGTGTAGTTTGCAACAACTGTGATCATTGGTGTTCTGAACCCTGTGTCTAGGTGAATACCAATGAGTGATGTGTAGACCCGTAGTTTGGTCTTTGAAAACCAGGATTTCAGGCTTTTCCGCTTAATCGCGTAGCATCTTTTTTTTTCTGATTTGACTTTTCAGCTTGTGAGACCTCATTTGCAACTCAAATTGGACCGAGCCAGAGGGGTGGGATCCATATAGAGTAGCCGCAGGTACACATGCGGCCAACCGTAGGTGTACTTGTAGGCTGTTTGCCTTTCACAAGTCATTTTTAAGTTGTGCCACAAAGAGAATCCGAGAGCTCTTCTTCAGATTTGCTGAGTTCAGGTGGCTTTCTGCAAAATCTGTCACCGTACAAGTTTTCCACACTATCCTAGTAACGTATGTATGTCTTCTTTTCCAGTTTTTGTCCGTTGGAAAATGAGTTATCACATGAAATGCGTCTAAACACATAGTAGTGAATATGCATGCTCATATGACTTGATAAAAAAATATTCAACATAGTAAATATTAGTATTTAACCATGCTGAACACAATGATGTGAAAAAAATTTGACTTTTGAAACAGTTAAATTGGCACCTTTTCCTACTATTTCTTATCCTATTTGAGGACAAATGAACAAAGGTTGTAAAGCAAAGTAATCCTGGTAATTAGGTTACCCTTACGGATTATGACTTTGATATACTTATGCATATAGGATGTTTATGATTGTGGGTAGGTGTGCTACTAAATGGCCACCTAGTCATGCCTACGTGCATGTAGATAGTCCTTTTTACAAAGGAGACTCTGGCAAAATTTTTCCAAAAGCCTAAGCATTGGGTAGACATATATTTTTAACTCTACTGTAGGTGTATGTTAAAGTACTGCATGCATACATATAGTCATGAGATGCATTAGAAAAGCTCTAGGTTAGAATTTACCACACCCTTTCTGAGGTGATTCGGAGACTTGTGTCCAGATATATGGATCCAGATCAGCCGAGTAGTTCCCGCAGGACCACTTTAGATGTGCGGAGGAGGGCTTCTGATGTGCCTTAACCCAGTTCGGTTAGACTGACCTAAATCGTTTGGCGGAGGCGGTGATCCGTCCTATCCGGGTTGAGGTACTGGATGTTGAGGATGAGGAGGAGGATGTACCGGTTGCGGCTCCCGCTCCTACTGCTCATGCTCCCCGCAGGGATCTTCCAGGCATTAATGTGATGATACTAGAGCTTCTGGGTGATTTGAGTCACCACCCCTTGGTTTACTTGCATGCAAACGAGGTAAAAGCTGGGTTTGATCTTTCTTTTTCCTATAGATGAGGAGCAAATGTTTTGATGTTGATCTACTTTTGTGATGTAGGTTCCCTGCTTTACGCAGCCTCGAGGGAATTGGTTCAGCATCCACTCTGTATATCAGGCTCTTCATCCTAATTATCGAGAGATTGTGCATAATTGGGGCTTTGAGGCGTTCTTTTTCATCATCCCCCGTCATTGTCCCTAGTGTTATCTCAGAGCATTGTCTGAGCATTGGTTTCACCATACTCAGTCTCTCTATTTATTGGACTGTGAGGTGATGATGACGTCGATGAATTGGCGGTTTATCACAGTTATAGAGTTTGGAGGGGCACCAGTGCCTTGCGCGATGAACATTACCTCGACTGCCGTCAGATCCTTGCTAGGAGTCATGGCTGAGGCGCTTAAGGGCATGACAGTTCATACAGGTCCTTTGAGCATAGATGCTATGAGTGGGCTATTAAGTGAGCCCATACCCGCTGATGTTAGAGTCAGGGAACGCATTCTTCAACGATTTTTCCTGGTCATCCTCCGGGGTTGTGTCATAGCAGAAAACTCTTCCACGGTGTCATTCGCTTTGGTTAGCGCCACACGGGATGTGGACCATATTGGAGAGTATGACTGGGGCTCCTACACCTTCGCCTATTTCCTCAGAAGCATGCGCATGCGCTCGCAGGGCTTGACAGAGGCTTGGTTAGGATTTTATTCGTTTCTGCTGGTGAGTATTTCTCTTTTGATTTCCCATGTACAGGTTAAGAGTGTTGATTGACAACAGATGTTTGCCTTTATGTTGGCAGTTTTGGGCCTATAAGAGGCTCCCATGTCTGTGTCCTATCAATGTGTTAGGTTTAGAGATTTACCCATGAGGACGACGATGGCATCACCCCATACTGGTGGAGGTTCCTGTAGCTTAGGGTTTCACCCATTGTCGCCTACAGTTGGAGTTGTTGATAGCTGATGCTATCACTTGGGTTCCCTACTCTGGGCAACATTTGACCGTTGGGTTTGAGGATGGGTTCCCGAATGGTGTCGAGCACGTGATATCCACTTACCGGATTCCCCTCTTCACAGATGGAGGATGGGAGCTCTCTTTAGGAGAGCATGCTATTAGGAGCACTATAGGAGAGATTCGTGTACCGATCTTGCCTCCTACCAGGCGTTATTGGTCTGTGTCGCAGTCGCCTATCAGTGATATCTCGTTGATGGGCATTGATGGCTATACTTTGTCAGAGGGTCCATTTACTCAGGAGGCATTATACCGTTAGTGGTCCCTTTATACCATCGGAGCCCAGACCCGCACCATTCAGTTCATGGGGGATATGGTTCTTGGATCCGTGATGATGACGGATTGGATGGCCTGTGTTTGAGATCTGACTCATTTGACACAGATTGACAGCTTGACCCAGCAGTTAGACCGGGCACATTTTTTCATCCGACACTTTGGGCAGAGATCCTTCGGAGGCAGATACTTTTGTTCCTTCCAGCTCAGGAGCTGGCTCTTCAGATGACCCATATGGCTTTGCCAGTGCAGATCCTCCATTATACAGGCCTGAAAACCCTCTTGACGGAGATCCAATGACTCATGAGGAGTTACATCAGATGGATAGGATTAATGATGTGGACATCAACACCATTGACTTCTTTTGATGTGTATTCTCGCTATATTTTTTGATAGGCCTCTATTAGATATTGGGTGGCTGTGCTCCATTCTCGCTATATCTTTTGATAGGCCTCTATTAGTTGTTGTGCGTCTGTGCCCCATTTCCCTATATTTTCCAGTTATACACAGAGATGATGTGTTAGATGATGATGTACTTAGGAATGTATGTACTATTTTCCATTTCCTACATCATATTGCCATCTATTGTTTATCATGTATGTATTATGTTATGCATATGTATGTCCAGAGATATTCAGACCCCTGGATGGTCTTATGATACGGCCCACGCAGATGTCTTCCTCGATAGTTAGCCGCATTGATCACACCCCACCAGTATTGGTAGCCTCCCATCTAAGGTCGTGGCATAGTTTATCACCTCTAGATTGGGTAACCGTAGATCAGTTATTACAGCATTCTATGACCCTCCTGATGTTCTAGGTTCCTGTGAGTTTTGCAGAGGGTATGCTGGAGCATTGGGTACCAGAGAGGTAGGTTTTCTGATTTGGGACCCAGGAGTTAACTCCCACCTTAAAGGAGTATTAGCGGTTGATGGCTTTGCCATTGGACAGGCCTTGCGCTCGGATGGCTATTAGTGATATGAGACGGCAGTTCATAACCCTCACCGGGTTGAGGCGTGGAGTAGTACAAGATGAGATTACATCTGGTCATGTGGTGTCCCATCATTTTCTGATAGACAGATTTGGCTCATCAGACAGTTATGCACATCACTCCGGGGATTTTACCACGTCAGAGGATCAGTGGCGTGTGGCCATAGTAGATGTATTGATGATGTGCGTAGTGGCTTATGTGTACATGCCACTATATATGGATGAGCTGGACATCGGTGTTGTCATGACACTGAGAGCTCTCAGGGAGGGTCATACCATTGTGCCGATGATTGTGGCAGAGACATTAAGGTCAGCCACGTATTGCCACACCTATCCTGCAGGGGTATTTATAGGCAGCTCAGTCATGTTGTATGTGTTGTTCATATCACATCTGAGATCTGTAACGACCCTATAATTCATATAATATAATTCTCAACTTCGGTCATTAATAACACATCTACCTTCTAATTTTACATCCTTATTCGATGTTACACTTTATAAAATGCGAAATAATTCAAACTTTTCTATCTTCTTACTTTAATTCCCTGAATCAAAACCTTTGTCATCTATATGTCTTTGAATCATATATAATCCATGATTCACTTCATCACAATTGTTATATCAAATTTTACATTTCAACTCGATAACCTTTGCATATCAGATAACTCAAATTTAAACTTTACAACTCAACATAAAACTATACATCATAAAACATTTAGTACATCTCACGAATATTAATCATGGTTTAAAGAAATAACAACTTTAGCTAAAAAAATTAATCTTCGTGTATTATTTCTGATCCACGTCATTCAAGTAGCACATAGTGTTTACCTTCAATCCTTAACCTGCAAAAATGGTTATTTGCAAGGTTGAGCTCGACAGCCCAACAAAATCTAACAGTTTTCATGCATCACGTAGCACATAATAACATGCTCAACATATATCTCATAAACATTGGACTAACATAACATACATGCTATAGTTCATATAACAAGTATAAAGATTGAGTTCCTTACTCAACCAGCATGCTTTACTCAATCAACGTAGTCATAAGTTGACTTTAACATTTCATACATTCAACATATATATAACACATCATGCTCTTTGCAATAAAGATTTAAAACAATTAAATTCACATAGCAAATAGGAACTGAAAGACTTTCCTTGATCGTTGTTTACCAATAACAGTTTAACAACTTACAGTTATCTGCACTTCACGTGCCCTACATAATTATATAATCATGCACATCAACTATTAGTCACATAACAACGCATAGTAGTTGTAATGTAAACTTTAATTTATGCCTCATAACCCTTCCTATCATAGATACACAATGTTCAATTTGATTGTGTTAACTTTCAACGTATATCTTACTGTATTTCATATTCGAAGTTCATTCAAGTGTTTAAGTCTTGCTAGGACTACTTATTGATTTTATATTAACACTATTCAATATCTTATTATATTCATTTCATTTGATTTAAAATACTTTTTACGTTCATTATCACTTATCATGGTGTTTAGACGTTTATTCGTCACACGCCCAATTTGTCTCTCTTGTGTGTGCTTAGTATGCGTATTCAACTTATCTAATATATCATTTATTAATGTTGAGCATCATTATACTTCATAATATTCATGTTCTATAACTTAGAACAACATCTATTAGCGTCGACATCACTATACTTGTGTATGTACATGACCGACGCCTTCTGATTGCCTCCAAATACGCATCAGTCACAAAGATGACCATTTTGACTACTGTTCTCGATCTCAAATTGAAACACTTAAAGAATAAAGGTTGTAGGTATATTCTTCCTCGTTCTGGATCATCTTGAATCACCTCAATCGGAATTCGTATGAAAAAGTTATGCCTATTTTACTAAAAGCAGTCAAGCGGTCATACGACACACTTTGGCGCAATGCTACCAATTTATATAGACAAGGTCTTGCACCCCTCTGAAGTAATTGCATCCCAAATGACTTAGGGCACAGTAGCAATTGCATGCTGCTAGCGTAAAACAGGACACGAAGGTTCTTGTTCATGCGATTTTTGACCCTTTTTCTCCTACTAATCTTCATAACTTGAGTTATGCACATCCAAATTAGTCTGTTTTTGATTCTATGGATTTGTAATTCATAGAACTACAACATACTAGAATAATAACAGTTTATAAAAACATTAACCAACCTAAAATTTGACCCAAAACACATGTTCATACACTATTTCATGTTTTTAACATATTTAGCGAATTCAATCGCCATGACTTCGTTTCTTAACTAATTGACATGATTCAAACTACGCCGTTTTTGTTTCTTAACGTAATAACATAATCCAACACCAATTTGCAGATTATAGCACATATAGAGCATGAAATTTTGTACTTTTTAAAGCCATTTTCAAACATAAACACTGTTATTTATTTTTTTCTTCCTACAAACCCAATTTCTGTGTTTGATACTCAAACAACCCTTATATATAATGATTAACAGATTATAAACCCTACCAACATGTATATGTATCAATCCAACATAATTATTAATAGAAATTTCAAAAACAAGAATTAAAATTAGAGTAGGTTATACCTTCAAACCCTAGTTGTATGCTAGCAAGAGATGGTGACAACAACTTCTCCTTCCTCACCAAGCTCTCCCTAAACTCTCTGTGTTTCTCTTCTAGCTTTAGCCTTAGGATTATACGTATACACTAACTGATATAATACGTTAAAAACCAAAAAGGCTTTATCAGTTATAATAAGCCAAAGGCCACAAGGCCATGTTTGGCAATCCTCTTAAAATCTCATTTTAGTTTATTTTTATATTACTTATATAATATAGTTCAATTGTCACATTTATTCAATTTAAATCACAATCATTATTTAACCTTATAATATTTATTTAACCAATATAATTCTCAATATTTATTTAATAAATACTAATCTTCTAATTTAATTATCCCTTTAATTATATTATTCTTTTAATTTAATAATTCTATAATTTAATTAGTCTCTAATTAAATTATCATCGACACACTTTAATAAAATTACTCCATAACAACATCCATGAATTTAATTTATTTAATAAATAAATCAACCAAAATATTTATTTAACTTACTAATCTTATTCAGTTAATTTTCTTTTCATAACAAATTCATTAATTTCTTCAATAGTTAAATTAACTATGAAACCTCACTTTTCCAATATATGAATATATATTTCTCTTCACACCAGATCACATATTTCAAAATATCTAGCACATATATATAAATACTCAAACTCAAAACATCTCATAATAAGAATTTTAATTATTAAATTCCTATTTTAATAATTTATAAAAATTTGGGTTGTCACAAGACCAATTGGCACCTACCGATGGCATGAGTACTGTTTTTCCCATGAGATAGCCATGTCTTACTCCTTTCAGTTAGCAGAGTGTACAGACGCTGCATCTTGGTTGGTTTATTTGGCAGGGATCGGAGATCCATTTGACATTTTGCCGTGTACAGGGCTCAGTTCTCCCAACAACTTCATTACTCATGCACCTGGCATGGATTATCTCCCTCTGGCTGGTTTGAGGGGCATGACCACTTATCACCCACTGGTTGTGATGTCACAGTTTGACCAGTTTTAGGATGTGCATCCTTTTGAGGAGGCATTAGGTCAGCGTTTGGCTTCTCGCCATTTTTCTACAGAGGATAAATCCAGGGTGTATGCTTGCTAGGCTCAGCGCGAGAGGGCTGAGTTTTTTGTTAGCCATTTGGGATGTTTGACAGAGTATTCTGCATGGATGGAGATAGAGACTGCATCAGCTACGGTTGTATCCACAGAGCCGGGGATTGATTCTGATGGTGGAGAGCCCATAGAGGACATAGATTCTCCCACTAAGGAGAAGCTATTTATTGGGCTGTCAGCAGCTCTTATTGATTCTCCCAGTATGACTGCTACTATGACCCCGCATTCAGCAGAGTATTTAGAGTAGAGTTTGTATTTGATGACATTCGAGAGAGATCAGGCTAGGGCCTGGATGTTTACAACTCTTGCTGGGAGAGACGCCGCTCTATTGGAGAGAGATGATGCTTTAGCTCATAGAGACACCGCTATTACTGAGCGGGATGAGGCTAGATCATCCAGAGATGCATTGATTATTGAGTGGGATGGTGCTTTATTTGCCCGGGATGTTGTCATTACAGATAGTACTGCAGTGAGGTCTCATACTACTGATATCATTACAGAGATGAACACATATATTGATGAGCACAATGTCACCATGTAGCTGGCTGTGGATCTGTTGGTTCGTGTTGATACCCTTGGGCAGGAGCTCACAGCGTTACCTCTTTCTTCTGAGGGAGATGCCATGTTGGACTTGATAGTGCGCATATACAATAGATTGTAGATGGGCTTATATTTTCTGGCACAGACTAGCCTAGCCATTTTATCATGTATAATTCATATTGTATATATCAAACAATATTATATATGACAGGGAAATATATTTTGATTCACTTCCCTTTTAGTTATGCTTGTTACTTGCTTGATATTTGCATGTTTCTTCAGGCCTTTGTGATTTTGATGTATTCTGAACTCCTCCTTGATGGATGGACATTGAGATATCTCATGTTCTTTTAGAATGGATCGTTGATCTGTGTGTATCCCCTACCTCTTTGATGTCTTGGGACTGGTTTCTATATGTAGATGTGGAGGGGATTGTGGCTTTCCTCTCTGAGGTTGATCGCACCACAGATGGTCGTCGGTACTCCTTTGTATGGGGGAGCCCAGGTAGTTCCATCTTTTATGGATTGTTGTTTCTCTTTGAGGATTCAGCCGCAACTTAGATGATCATCGATTCTCTCATTTATATGGGGATATCAGGTAGTTCCATCCCTTTGGTCTAAAGCCGATGAAATGTGGTGGATTGAATGATGATCCTAGTACCGTTGACAAGTTTTTGTGTTTTGGTAGGGGGTAAGACGGAACCATGAATGGCTGCCTACGTACTCCTATTGAAGAGGAGATCAGGTCTGCGTAGTTCGAATCTGGTGTAAGAGGTTCAAAGCTGTATATGGCAAAGGGGTGTAGAGATGTTGTAAGACCCTGAATTTTATGAAATGAAAGTATTCAATTTTCTTATAATTATTATTTTATTTCGTCAATGGTTAAATTGATAAAAGGTTAAAGTTAAGGGTGATATGTGAAAATTTTGCAAAGTATGCAAGTTGTTATAAAATATTTATTTGGTCGAAAAATATTCTTTTTGTCGGGGAAGAATATCAAATGATGGCACAATCATTAGTGGACCCCACAATGAAAGTATTATCGTAGTTAGAAAGCAGCGAATTATCTTTTTATAAAAATAACGGCGAAAGTGTTCTTTGTTAAAGCTGTTGAACTACCCATTAGTAAAAAAATGCGATGTCTGGCGTGGTTGCATAGTAGTAGCACACGGTATTGATTATTGATGCTTACGTGAGAAGTCACTCAATTATACTCAATTATTGCTCGATGAAGTCTTTGCATCATATCTCTCATATTATTGATTCAATTATTGTCACATGATCATCTCAGTATAATATGTTATATTATTAAATCAATAATTAAAGGCAACGAGTTATTCATATTATTATTTGCAATATTGACAATGTCTAGAAGTTCTGTCAAGGAGAGGTTAGATAATCTAATTGCGCGTCAATAGGGAGAAATCCTTATCGGAAAGCCCCCTCTTTCTTGGGAACGACCTGGTTGTTAAATATTGTGAGTTATAATATTAATGATGAATAAGTTTGTGTTGATTAAAGATAAAATTGATAGTTCCATTATGTGGGAATTATTATTGTTAGTGGAAATCGACATTTATTTTGATAATAATTGATGTC